>BRKX01000009.1:27512500-28762500 GCA_026008535.1 Perilla frutescens | reverse complement strand
ATCTCAATTATGGTTTATTCCATCTAATTATGATTATTTTTTTAAAATTTAATTTTTTGTTTATAGTTCTTAATTGATTATTATTATTTATCCCATCCAATTATGGTTTATAACGTATGTTGACAGAGTATTGTCATATGCTAACATAGTGTATTCGTAATGCTGACAAAGCAAAACTATAATGCTAACGTAGTACAAATATATTATTATTATGATTTGTTCCAACTCATTTAGCGTTTACCACATCCAATCAATGTTTATTTCATCTAATTAGGTTTATTTTATCCAATTATGGGTTTTCCCATTTAATTAGGGTTTATTAAATCAAATTAGGTTTATAATTAATTTTTAGAATATTTTTTTTGCTAACAATATCTGAAAACTTTAATTAGCATACTTATAATGTTTCGTTAGCATGATGATAATACTTCGTTAGCATAACGAACTGTTATCAAATCCTTCGCGATTTTTATAAGAATTACCAAATTACGTTAATACCCCCGCGCGAAAAACTTTTCAGATATTACATAATTGCCACCGCCTTTTTCATTAAATCTGGACCTTTGATTTTTGATGGATGTGTGGTGTGAGATGTGTTCTCATTTCTCACACAACGGGTTATTTTTATATAACCCCACCCCTATCCTATTATATCTAAAAGTAGGATAGTCGATGGTGAATCATATTTATTTTTCCCGCCAAAATTATACTACCTACCAAAATCATGAAATTAATAAATGTATTTAATTTAATTGGTCAATTCAATTATTCAATTATTTCCTTCATTAATAATTTGCTAGATTTTCATTAATTAACATATCTTAATTATTGATTTGTCATATTTGTGTCATTAATTATTAACATATGTAGATTTATTTTTTTAAACAAACATATATGGACTATTTAAAAAAACGTAGATTACATAGATTAGCTACAGATTTGCCAAAATTCATATACATATTATTTACAATATACATCTAATTCGTATATATCTTAATTACCATATATTCACAATACCTATAATTACAATCCTTTCTCTTTAAGATATATATATATATATATACAATTTTTGATAATAAAAGCATAAATTTAGGATATAAATTATCAATTAGCATGAATCTTGGCGGAATAAAGTTTTTCCAAGCAAACACGATAATATAATTCTGTGTAGGTTGTTCTATATATATAGGCTCACTTTCTTACTCTCGGATTTTTTTTTGAAAAGTTGTATGCATGTTTTATTTATTTTTTGCTAAATGGAGATGTCCGTTCTATGCATCCATCCGTTAACATATTGTATATTTCGTTTTTATATAAATAAAATAATTAAATTTCTCGTAGAAACTAATAGTTTTGCAGCAGTATCGTTCCATGGTTAAATTTTTCTCTCATATTTCATTAAAGTTGCTAGAGTTTTTATTTTGTGTTGTTTTGAGCTGATTAACCTAACATGAGTTTATTTGGTTTTCATTTTGCAGATGTTTTCCAAAAAGGTACCGAGCTACATGAAATATTATATTATCGTGTTTGTTTGAAAAAAAAAAGGTATGCTTAGATATATAGTTCTATGAAATCTCACCTCAATGAATGTTAAATTATATAATAGATTTTAATTTAGTTTTTTTGAAAAAATATAAATTATTCGTAAATTTTCATCCTATGAAATTTTACTTCATGTGTTCTTTATTTAGGAATCTACGCAAAAGAGGCACGTAACACAATATTACAACGTTGAGCAAGTTTCAAAATTCATGACTAATTTCAAATCCCTAAAGAGAAAACATGGATTCAGATGTAGATTTGTCTAAAATATTTGTGGATATTCTAACCCCAAACAAGAATATTCATTTTGAATATAAGTTGGGGAGTGATGAAGAAAATACTCAAAAGACCAAAGAAATTTGTTAAAAGTATTGGGTGTCATGTATTAGATATGTTTACTTAGTTGTATGCCATATTTCAGTTCTGTGCTCTAATGTTTAGTGAGCCAAATTATGATTATTATTTTTTTGCAACAAGCCTATAATATAACTATTTCATTACTACTCTCTCAACTCTCTCTGAATATATTATCTATCAACACATTTTCAAATGTACTCTATTTTAATTATGAATTATAATTTTTTAATTAGATTAAAAATGTCAATATTTCCCACTACGAGCATACACCAAAATCATGTCAAGATTTAAAATATCTTGATTAAGAGCATCTCAATGTCTCCTCACAATATATATATATATATAGGGGTTGGTTATATTGAGGACAATGGTTGGTGTGAAAAATAGGGACAAATCTGAACCCTACACATATATAAGATGGATGGATCAGATTACACAGTTTTTTTATGGTAATTTCAGTTTTTTTAATTAATATTTAAACAACTAGGGGTATTACTGTCAAATCCCATATTAATTTCATATCGTAGCATGCACTAAAAATGGCGCTAGATTCGGAACATGATATATGGTATCTACGTGAAAGGTAAATCCCTGAAAATCTGCAAAACTCAACTTCCACATAGAAGGAACGATTACTTCCAGAAATCAAAATTCCATCCTCTGAAATCATAAACCCTAGCAGAACGCGAATCTCAGCAGCGACATTCTTGAGAACCGACGAGTATTTCGACATATCTCAGCGGTTTTCTCGTGCGCGGCCGCTTGAACCGTGAAGAAGACACCGATTTTTTACCCTCCGACATCGGCGCTTTCGAAGGAGAAGACAGAAATAAACATGGGTCGGACGAAATCGGGTAAGATTTAGTGCTTTCAATAGAATTTAACAATGATTTTGGGGAAAAATTTCGTACTAATTAAAATCTGATGCTTTTGATTTATTGAAAAAATATAATTAGAAACTAGGTTTTTTTTTTGGGCGAATAGCATAAGAATAGCTATTATGTGTACTGTGGGTATTGTGATTATACGAAATTGAACAAAATTTGGGATTCCAGGATTGTGGTTTTACAAATTCTGTTATTTTGTCATTTTTTGTAAATGGGGATTTGTGGGTTTACAAATTTTGTACTATGTTGTGATTAATGACAGATTTGTTTACATTTACGTGTTAAAGCATTTTGTATGATGCTTAAATATCCAAACAGAATGTATAAGTGCTAAGTTTAATGTCTTACGGTGCTACATAATTAAATGTTTGTGAAATCTTCCACATTTAGTAATTGGTAATGCTATGAATAAATAAAATTCATGCTTTGCAAGAGTTTCAATGTATCTGTTACTTCTTTTGTTTACATGAATAGAAAATTGACCATGTTTGTGGAATTGTGCATGTGATTTGTATTGTTTACAATTATTGCATCGACCAACAATGGTAATGAAAATTAATATATGTACATCACTTAAAAATTGAATGCTAAATAAGAAGTAAGTCCATGTTTTTTATGTTTTGCTTCAATTGGTGGTAATGTTCCTCAAGAGAACTCTGATTTTGAGACTGATATGACTTCGCACGATAAGAGTGTTGACACAACTGATAAAGACAACGAGCTAAGGTCCAAAAATACACACGACAAGAGACGAGGTATTTATGTTATCTTACATATGAGAACTAATTATTTTCACCATCTGTCTATATAATGCGCAACAATTCTAAATATGTAATGTTTGTTGCACTTTAATGCAGCTGAACCAAATTTGGAAGATAAAGCCACAGTTCCAGCTAAGAAGAGTAGAAAAGGTTTTTTTGTTCTGTGATTGTTATGTCTTATATCATCCCTTCATTTGAAAATAATGCTTCTTATACTATTCATTATTTTATATTACTGTCTATATTGTTATAGTGTCGAATGAGACCGTCCAATCAAATCCTGATGAAGATGACATAATAGCCGAGGATGATGATGACTCGATCGTTACTGAATATCCGAAACTAAGAAGCCGAGCGTGTCCTACATTGCTATTTCAAGCAATCGAAAACTTCTCATCGGGACAACGAGAAGCAGTTATAGATATGGGATTCAGGCATATACTCCATATGAAAGTGAATAGGGTCCCAACACAGCTAGCTTACTGGGTGCTCGATAATTTTGATGCTAATAGCTCAGAGCTGTGATTGGCAAATGGACGGTCGATACCGGTTGATGCAGATGATGTACATCTAGTCTTTGGATTCCCTAAAGGAGGGAGAAAAATACAAAGAAGGAAAAAATCTGATGTCCTCGTCTCCGAAACAAAATTTTACAATCAGTTTGGAGATATGAAAAGGGACAGGATAAAGCTGAAGTTGGTTTATGACAAAATGATGGAGGACGTTAGAGGGGGTGAAGTGTTTATGATGGATTTCTTGGTTTTGCTTACTGCATGCTTGATTGAGAGCAATATAAACGGGTACGCAGCAGCCCCAATGTTACAGTACATGGATGTTGAAAGCCTAAAATCCATCCATGAGCTTGATTGGTACGAATATGTGGTTGCAAGTCTAATACAGCACAAAAGGATGTGGGAGGCTAACAAGGCTAATAGTTTTGGCGGCCCAATCCTGTTTCTCACTGTAAGTAACTAATCTTCTATTTCACGTTATAATATTATAAAGAATGCTTTACTAGTGTGATTTATTTATGTGTAATTTGCACATGTTCAATTTGACAACGTTTTGGCTAAATGATTGCTAATATTAGTGCTAAATATATTTAATGTTGATGCTACATATTAATAATTATAATCAGATTCAATTAATGAGTTGTCTAATTATGTGCTATGCGCTTTGATAATATTCAGATGACATGGTGCTTCATAACTATTATATTCGGTGCATAATATTCATTGTAATAATGTTGTGTATCATTTATTTTGATAGCTCAATGTATGTAACATTGAACTGAAAGCCATTATTTTTGATGATAAATTTGATTACTTTTGATGCTTATTATGGTTACATTTGGTGCAGATAATGTATGTCGACCGAGTTATCTCGCATGGGAAACGTCATTTGGTTGGATGCAAGGTAGGAATTCCAAGAGACCTACCCAATTCTATGAACAAGATGAAGATGACGAAAAATTCTGGAGTAATCCTAGCTGTATTGCTGCCTTGGAAGAGATTGAAAAGGCCATAATGAAAAGAGACGAATGGAAGAAGCATATCTTCGAAGGGCCTAGCTTCAGCCTTGGACTTTCACAAGAGTGGGATGACGTTGTCAACATAAGCAGAGAAGTTGTAGACATGCCACATGAGGGACCAGAGGCAGAATCCCATGTTGACCCACATCAAGAGGTACATTATGAAGCATTAATTAAAAAAAATTAAATTCAGAGTTGTAAAAATCCTGTTTTGCTTACCAACTGTAAACACATGTAGATTGAAACAAGAACAGAGATAGGTGGTGCCAAGGATGCAAATGATCATACGGATAAAATAATTGTAAGATCACATATACTTTACACACAATATAATATTTGTTTTTTCAACAATACTAGTTTACTATTATTGTTGTAAATCAGATCACCGAAATAGCGGAAAAAGACAAACAACCTGCACAAGAGGAAGAAAATATTGGAAGAAGGTTGAGGAGCCGGAAAGAGAAGGTACAATGTATAAATTATACACCTGTAATTTACAAAATAATTTAACTTACATTTAACCGTTCATTATGTACAAAGGTTACATCGGATGCACCCGTACGTCCAATGGTGAAACGCAAGGCTGCAATTTTAAAGAAAAATGAAACTTTCACGTCGCCTTACCATGAGAGAACGGTTGATGTGTAAGGGGAACTAAATAAGCAGGATAAGGAGCTCTACTACTGGTTGGTCCATAATGCAGACCAAAACCCGTAAGTGTGTTAATGCCAGCAATGAATTATACTCTTCTGTTTACGTCATAATAATTTTACATGACACTTAAATTTCAGACAGGATGTGGTCTTCACATACAAGAACATAAGTCTAAGAAGAGAGGAATTGCGGACATTGCGTACAAGTGTATGGATAAGCACACATGTCATCGATGTGTGGAGCACTATCCTAAATGGCAACGAAGAAATCAGGAGGAAGACCGCTCCTTGTCGATTCTTTGCAACAACAGTTGCATGTGTAAGAATGTGTACTTCATTCCAAAGTTTTAAATTGGTAATCTTAATTTTGTGTGCCTTGGTGCTATGCATTGTTAATGTTGATGCTATGTATGTATATCTGTTTGGTATTGGTGAACTATTTTTGGAATGCTATTTATGGCCATTTGTGATGCTATGTATGAATATCTCTGATTTATTTATTTTTAATATTATTGTAGATGCTACTTGTGCATGGCTGTGTTCCTTTCTATTACCTTAATGTGATGCTACGGTTGCATATATGTTATGCTACATGTGCATGTTAGTTATGCTAGTTATGCATATCAACCATGCTAATTATGCATATATGTTGGGTGTTGGATACATTATATTTTGAATGATATTTATGTCCAATTGTGATGCTACTTATGAATATCTTTGATGCTACTTTTGCATATTGTGCTGTTTCTATCAGTTGGTGCTTTTTAATATTGTTGATGATGCAACTTGTGCATGGTTATGTTCCTTTTGATATTACTTATCTTTGATTCTACCTCTGCATGTATGTGATGCTATTTGTGCATGATAGTTATGCTATTTATCCATATCATTCATGCTACTTATGCATATATGTTGTTCTATATGAAATTATATAATAGCACTTAATATTTGATTTTTTGGTAATTACTCAATTTGTAGTGATACGCACTTGGAGCTCCTGGCTGGGATAAGACAAGAGTGGAAACAGAGTTTAGTGACTCTCTTAAACTTCAACTATGGTGTAGCGATAAGCACACACTACGCAACATTGACATGGTATTCTATAATTACTCTATAAGTTAAGTATTTATGCATAAGTCCAATAAAAAATAACAATGATAACTTATACTATAGTTCTTCTTCCCCGTGCTTGATCGAGACCACTACTACATAGTTTGCTTTGACTTAAGAACGAATAATGCGTGGGTCATAGACAATTCAGATGAGTCCGATGGAGTAGATCTGAGAACAATGTATGGAGCAACGCCATTTACACTGGTATTACTGTTCTTGCTTTATGAAACTCAATCCAATGCTATATGTTTAGAAAGTTGATGTTTTTTTGCGATATAAATTTCTTATGATTTGTTAAAAAACATATAAATGCGATTCTTGTTTAAATGAATCAATTGTCATATATTTCAGCAAAATGTGTTCGCTGACTTCTTGTACACAGAGGGATTGAAGGTGAAATCAGGAACAGTTAGACGAGCATGCATGGCAAGGCTGGACATGTATTGGCGGGATGCGGAGAACAACAATGACTGTGGCGTCTACACTATGCGCCACATGGAGACATTCATGGGCCAATCTAGCAAAGCTTGGCATTGCGATCTAGAGAAAGGAAACGTCTCAAAAATGAACGTGCTGCGCATCAAGTATTCTGCATCTATTCTGTCATTAGATTTGAATGAACGTGCTACCTACGTTAAAATAAACACAGAGTCTGTTTTTACAGCCAATTCTAAGAAGAAACAACAAACAGTGAATGATATTTTCAGTGGAGATGTTTGACTTTTGCTTTCCAACTAACTGTTACATTATTTTTGACGAATGTTGGTAGATATTTAGCTATGATACTATCATCTTTTGAATGTACTCATATTTTGTTGGTATTATTAATGCTGATACAATGGGATAGGGTTTGATTTTTTTACTTGCAATGGTTTGTGTTAGTTATTGCCTCAAATACATATATTTAACTACATATTGTTCTAATTTTTTATGCTTCATACGTTTAATTATAATGCTTAATTATACTCTCGTTTATTTTCAAGTAAAATATACATTTATTTAGTGCTTCTTATATTACCGATTAGTATTACATATGGTTTAATGTAAGTGTAATAACTAACACATATATGATAAAGTGAATTTGTAATGACCAACCGAATGAGCAGATATACATTTAAAAACTTAGCAATGAATGCCATATCTTTTTTCCTCTTAAGTACTGCCATTTTCATGTCAATTAATGCTAGTAATTAGTTATGTATATGTATAATTATAATGAAATGAAGACAGTGCTTCCTACATTTCATTTTAATGTTTCGTAAACAAGATTAAGCCTTTTCAGTTTGCATTGTAGTATGAGTTAATGCTATGTATTAACATGTTAAATGCTACAAAATAACAACCCTATCTAATAAAGAAAATGTAAATTAGCACACAAAATGTAAGCAAAAATAACTAAAATACTAGTGAAAACATCACGCAAATGTTTACCTAAAATAAATCATATCTAAGTGAAAAATGAAACAATGGACACAAAAAATAATTCTAAATCAATTTTTCTCTGGACAATTTCTAGCATCATGGTGGCTTTTCTCACCACAAGCACTGCATTTCCTCAAGGGCTTCTTCATCTTTTCCACATTCTTCTCTTTGTCAGACTTTATGCGACTGCCACTTCCGTTTGTCTTCACAAGTATTGGTGATTTAATATTTACTTGCTCCGGCATAGACGATTCATAATACTCTTCAAATAACCTCTTCTTACCATGGCCATTATAATCACTATCTACACCAGATTTGAATGAGTCTTTAACATCCCTTATAGCTTTCAGCAATGAATTAGATCTATCCAAGTCCCCATCAACCATGCTCAAGCAACTGTAAAATTCAGAAACAATGTCATACAAAGTAAATCGATTATCATCAATAGCAGCACAAGATAGCAATACATCATCCGCAACAACATGGCCCGTACTGAACAATGCTTGTTTTGTCCAATGGCTAACTATATATTTCTGGGGTATGGACTCGAATTTGAGATCTTTGAATACAAAAAACACATGGCAACACAGTAGACCAATCATCACAAATCTTTTGCAGCTACAACTAATATCCTTAGCCACCTTGTCATACGTAACATTGAAAATCCCATTGGTACAATCATCAACCTGGTACAAGCAACTGAATTCATCTTCAGTGATGTCAGTAAGACGACAATTGTAGCAAGCACGCTCGATATCATCTTGCAACTGATTGAAAATGCTCCTTGTCCACACCATTGCTGCGTGCTTCTCAAACTGAAGCAAAGTTCTAAAATCACTACAACATGACAAGTCCTGATTATTCAGCTTTGCTTGAGTGTGTCTCTGTGAGTCTAATGCACTCTCAAAATACATAAAAAACTGGAGAAGATTTGAGTGTTGAGACATGTGCATACGAAAAAAACTATTCTCGCTCTCAGATGGTGATGTTGTCCTAAACAAGCCTCCCATCTTTAAATCTCTAAAATATGCTGGAATCCACATTTCACGAATATTATACATAGATATGAACCATGACTCATCCACCAGATCAAATGTATTCATTATATCACTCCACTTTACCTCAAACACATCTGGCTCAACATTAACTGACCAAACGAGACTACAGAATTGTTTCATAAAGTCAGGATCTTTCTTCAATATAACAGGTACCTTCTCAGTAATTTTGGACATTATGTGCCACATGCATAGACGATGCCTCGTATGTTGGAAAACCCGTTTAAATGCAACCTTGATAGCCGGGTCTTGATCGGTAATTAGTACAATAGGTTCATGAATCATGCACTTTCTAAATTGCTCAAATATCCATGCATACGATTCTATAGACTCTCCAGTCATCAAAGCAGCAGCTAACGTAAGACATTTCCCATGATTGTCTTTAGCTGTGAATGGTGCAAAAATCATGTTGTACCTGCCATGTTTGCCAAAAAAAAAATCATCATAACAAATTCCTTATAACAATTAATAAAGCATCAACCTCACATGCACCAAACTATTAAACAAAAAAAAAATAACATAAAATGCATTTAACATTAAAGTACAAAGCATTAACATATACTTACTTATTCGTACTGTATGTGGCGTCAAAAGAAACCACATCACCAAACGCGCAAAAATTTCTCCTAGCTATTGGGTCGGCCCAAAACAGTGATTTCAAATGATCACTCTCATCAACTTCAAACTCAAAATAGAAAGCAGAACACAACTCCCATTTCCTACACAACTTGTCAATGATCATTTGTGCATCAGCACCAATAACATAAGCTTTAAGGTCACGCGAAAAGTTTTTAACTTGAACACTTGAGCAACCAATACTAGAGAATGAACCAGCGAATGTCTTCAACATCTTATACGACCTCGTTGCACCAATATTAGCCTTTGCACAATCCATAACAAACTTCTGATGACCTGCATCCAACTTAGAGTTCATCTTCATAAAATACCTATAAGCTTCCGGCACTAAAGTGTGCGAATGTGCCTCTACAAATTTCGTAACCATATATCCTTCTAATCCAACAAACTTGAAAACGATCCGAGCCTTGCAGTCCATACGAGATGACACAGTACATCGCTTTTTAGCATCCTCAGGAACATCCATATATGTTGCATGCTTGACACCTTCCTTATTGCAAAATATATATTTCAACGTTATACATGACCCGTCATACGACTTCCTTTTTGTACCGTGGCGTATGTCAAAACCACATGCAAGAGCATACTTTTTGTAAAACTCTACTCCATCATTAATATTACGGAATTTCTGCTTGACAAATGGCTTCATGGAAGGATTGCACTGGGGAATATATACCTTTGTCATTCCACCAGGTGACACTTGAAGAACACCTTGACTGGAGTGAATCAGACCTGATCGGGGAAAAGTCGCCACTTATTCAATGCTATATAATTGAATTTTCAATGCATCCTACAACAAAACTACTTGCTACACTAAAAATATCATAAAAACCTTCGACTCGCAATATTGTAAACACAAAAATTGTGATATCTCATAAAGAACATATATATACAACAATAACAACTACATACACTCTATACGTAAAAGGCACTAACATTGAACATTACATCCATCAATTTGCATCATATAAAATAACAAGTTCATCCATATTGCATACAAAATCGAATGAAAAAAAAAAAGAAAACGAGCATAAACCTGAATCTTCCATTGTCTCTACACCAACTAAAATTAAGAAAAAAAACCAGTCAAATTCATCTTCCCCTGTAGAATTAGCGTCTTTTTTATGAAAAAACTCGTCTGAATCTTCACGCCTGAGCCAATAAATTGTTAAAAGAAAACTTAATCTACGCTTGTATGAAAAAAAACTGTCCATATTTAAAAACCGTCAATTAAGGACGGTTATGATATTGAAAGATTTGGAATATACAGGTTATTTAATAAATTACATGATTAGCCTTATCATTAGTTTTAAATTAAAAAAAATGTGTAAAAAAAAAGAAAATATACCTAAATCTAACCATCCATCTCATCGGATCCAACGGTTGTAAGTTGTCCCTAGTTTTCACACCAAGGGTTAGTCCCTATTTATATATATATATATATATATATATATATATATATATATATATATATATCTCCCATTTCTCAACAAATATTTGTCTAAAGATAAATTGAAAACGGTTCCATAAAAAAGCACATAAAAAGAATATTTTGGAGTTAAAATAATAATTGTGCATCATAGATCTATTTTGGATATAATATTAATAAGTTGTCAAATCATTGCATAAACAAATTAGATGTCAATATTTAAGGAAATGCAAAAAAAATTGACCACTTTATTAGTTTTTTTTTCTTCCTTTTTAAGAATGATCAATTCAAAGACTTCAAATTATTGATTTTAAATATCTATTAAATAGAGCGCGAAATAGCCGTTAAATATTCACATTATCTTGACACATCATTCTCATCATATATTAAATTAAACAAAAAAAAATACAAATATCAATATTCTACAATTTATTTTATCAATTTAATAATAAATGTAATTTAAATTATAGAGTTTATGTAGAGGCCTCATTTCCGTACAGGCCCAAAGACTAGGCCTATGTTCATTCAATGTCAAGAGATTGAGAGATCGGTAACCGAAGTCAAGGGCTCGAAGGCTTAAGGAAGAGACCGAGGCCAAACAAATTTCAAAAAAGGTGACCAAGTCAAAACCTATTGAGGATAAGGGAAGACTCATTCAAAAACCCTAAAAGGGATAAGAAATATCCCCAAAAAATCGGGAATAAGTTGAGAGCCCTCTCTATATATATATCACGGGATAAAGAGAAAGGGAGAGACGACCGATCGCGCAACACATCGAAACTATTCTACAACACAGAATTCAACTCTGGAACATCATTTAATTACATTGCTTTATTTAATTCTTCGATTTTTCCTAGTCTCAATTCCGACTTGAGCGTCAGAGTCCATTCAATCATCAATCCCCCGACAGTCCTTCGACTTTACATGTTTCTTTTATCTTGTAGGTCGTCGGAGTCCGAACTTAAAGTACGATTAACTATAGAGTTTTGACCTCTATAGTTTGGCGCCCACCGTGGGGCTCCGATCGACCACTTCAAGATGACTAACGATAGCCGGAAGGATACGAGAACCGCCCTTCATGACATCTGAAAAGACAGGATGACAACCACCCCTTCATCGGATGGCGACAGTGATATCACACGACTTTTGCATTCAATCCAGCTTCAACTACACACCACCACGGTTGAACTCGTGGTGATCCACACGGAAAACTCAACTTTGAAGGCCAGAGTAGAGGCTATTTCACAGCCAAACTATTTCCCTAATGGATGTCCTCGAACTCAACCACCTCCGTTCCCACGAACTCGAATGGCTAACGAACTTCGAGAGCAGGTACTCCTAAACTCAACCCACGAGTTCGCTAACCAATCTACTGCAGGTACAAGCAAGGAACCTGCACTTAAAGACAAGGGGAATGATGATCTCCTCTTAGGACCCCCACTTGGATTTGAGAACTACGATCATAATCCAGAATCCGAGGTCGAAAAGAAAATTCAGCGATTGGAGGATATACTAACTCGAATCCCTGGAGTCCTCACTCCCATCTGAAAGACTGCGCCAACGAGCTTCATAGATTCTCCATTTACTGATGAAATCAGCCTCGTAGAGATGCCCCCGAAGTTCACCTTCCTGAGCATGAAATTATTCGATGGTGCATCCGATCCCGACGACCACGTCGCCCAGTACAAGTAAAGGATGTTCTATACAACGGTACCTCGGCATACCAGAGAGGCCAGTATGTGCAAAGGCTTCGGGTCCAGCACTCCAGTGGTTCACTAACCTCCCCAACTCGACAATCTCATCATTCGCTCAACTCAATGATCTCTTCGTTGAACAGTTCGCTAGCAGTCGTAAGATCAAAAGGTGGCTGACGACCTCTACACGGTCATACAGAGGCCAGAAGAGCCCCTACGAAGCTTCATGGGGAGGTTCAATAGAGAAAAGTCTCGATTCCAAACTGCAACATCGACACCGCAATTACAGCCTTTAAAAAAGGTCTTAAAAGGGACTCAGACCTCTACAACGAGTTGACAAAATATCCGTGTAAGACAATGGAGGACGTTCTTGCTAAAGCCTAGGCCCAAATTAAATGAGAGGAAGATGAAGTAAATTCGTCCAGACCTCGAACTAGGAACGAATACCCAAGGAAAGAATAGAGGAGCAACATGGTGGAAAGATACAGAATGGATCCTTATCCACGGAACCCTAGATTCGATTCTCGAAACAGACGAGCTCAGGAACCCCTGATCAATAGCAGACTTCCCGAATACAGCCTCTACATATCACCATCTGAGGCAGTTCATGCACTCAAAGGACTTGGACATAATGTGAAATGGCCTACAAAAATGAAAGCACCGGATAATGAATGCCACAGGAGCAAGTTCTGCGAGTTCTACAATGATCATGGCCATAAGACAGATGAATGCATCACTCTCAGACTCGAAGTTGTCGAGCTCTTGAAATAAGGACATCTCACCGACCTCCTAATCCCCAAAGAAAAAGAGAACTAGTCCCGAAGGGAAAGTCACAAAGAAATACAGCCACCTGAATCCCCAAGAATCGACCGTACCTTGAACTGCATAACCGGAGGTTCAGAAGTAAGTGGGATTTCATAGTCCTCGGTAAAGAGGTACTGCCATTCGATCAAATACAACAGAAACATCCCCAGAGAAGCAAAGCAAGATGATCTCATCATTCTTAGCTTCGCCACCAGAGAAGCATCTGAACTCTCACACCTACACCATGATGCACTAGTCATTTCTATATTAATTTCCAATTGTTTAATTAAGCGTATTCTCATTGACAATGAGAGCTCCTCTAACGTGATCTTTCTGAGTACTTTGAAGGGAATGCAGGTAAAAGAAACTGATATCATTATAAGGTCAACCACATTGATTGGCTTCAGCGGGGAACACAAAGCCACAATGGAAGAAATCTCACTCCCCACCTATATCGAGGGGATGAATATCTTTACCAAATTACAAGTAATTGATGTCCCCTCAGCCTACAAGTCATAATAGGGAGGCCCTGGATCCACGAACTCAAAGCGGTACCATCAACCTATCACCAACTCATGAAGTTCCCTATCCCATGGGGAGTTCACGAAGTTCGAGGTGAACAAATCATGGCACGAGAATGCTACATCTCCACCTTCAAACATAAATGAGCAATGGAAGTCAATCAAATCGAAGCCAGGTCATCCTCAACCGACATCGAAAATCACAGCTATGAAGAACCCGAAGTAGAAGACCTCGATGAAGTACAAATACATCCCGATTTTCCTGACCATAAGGTGCCAACGGGTCAAGGTTGATTGTAGAAATACGAGAATGACTGATAAGATTCCTCACCGAGCATCACGACTGCTTCGCATGGCCATTCGAAGATATGATAGGTATTGACCCTTCAGTTATAACGCATAAATTGCAGATCGACCAGACAAGGCTTCAGTGAAACAAAAGAGACGAAAGTTCACCCCTGAGCGAAACAAGATCGTGGATAAAGAGGTTAATAAGTTGCTAAAAACCGGACGCATAAGAGAAGTGCAGTACCCCGAATGGTTAGCCAATGTCGTGGTAGTAAAGAAAAAGAATGGGAAGAATAGACTCTGCATAGACTTCACCGACCTCAACCAAGCCTGCCCCAAGGATTCATTTTCCCTACCTCATATAGACGCGTTAGTCGATGCAACGACAGGGCACGAGTTGATGACTTTTATGGATGCCATTTTCGGATACAACCAGATCCTTATGCATCCAGAAGACCAAGAGAAGACTGCATTCATCACTCATCGATGTATGTTTTGTTATAAAGTAATGCCCTTCGGATTAAAAAATACAAATGCGACATACCAAAGGCTGGTGAATCGAATATTCGAGGAGCTCATAAGGGACACCATGGAAGTATATATCGACGACATGCTCGTGAAGTCACCTAGAGCTCAGGATCACGTCGACCACCTCCGTCGAACCTTCGAGGTCCTACGCTACAACATGAAGCTGAATCCTGCAAAATGCGCATTCGGAGTGACCTCGAGAAAATTCTTAGGATATCTCATTACGAAGAGAGATATAGAAGGCGACCCCAATCAGATCAGAGCCGTCAAAAATACACAACAACCTCGAAACATCAAGGAGGTTCAAAAGCTAACCGGATGACTCACGGCCCTCAACCACTTTATCACAAAATATTCAGAAAAAATCCATGTCTTTTTCAAGAAACTACGCAAGAACAAAAACTTTGAGTGGACTACTGAATGCTTAAAGGTCCTAGAGGACTTAAAAGAATATCTGGTGAGCCCCCATTTACTATCGAAGCCCCGCAACAGAGAGGTACTTCTCATATATTTATCTGTTTTCACTAACTCTGTTAGCGCAGTTTTAATCAGAGAAGACGAAGGGAGACAACATCTAGTCTACTACACCAGTTAATCACTACTAGACACCAAGACTAGATACCCACAGTTGGAGAAACTAGCATTGGCTCTCATCATGGCATCAAGAAAAATGAAGCCCTATTTCCAAAGACATTCGATCAAAGTGGTCATAGAATTCCCGCTCAGGACAATGCTAAGAAAACCGAACCTCGCAGAAAGGCTCTCCAAGTAGGCCATCGAGCTCGGGAGTACGACATCTACTACGTCCCCTGAACCTCGATAAAATCACAAGTACTCTCGGACTTCATCGCGGACTTCTCTTACGAAGCCAAATCGGAGTAGAAAGTGAACTGATGAGCGTCCAAGAAAAGAAAGATTCAAAATACTGGACCCTTCAAGTCGATGACTCCAGCACTTCAAAGGGGAGTGGTCTGGGCATGGTTCTAACAAGCCCAACAGGAGAAAGTACAGATCATTCAATTTGATAGGGATTCAAAGTGACCAATAATGAAGCCGAGTATGAAGCTCTCATTACAAGGCTGAACTTAACCAGTGACCTCAGAGCCAGAAAGATTCGAGTACAAAGTAACTCCCTTGGGTGGAGCCATTGCATGGAGCCTTTAGGTTACACGGACTCAGATTTTTAATCCCATAAAGATCAGAGTAAGTCTACCTTAGACTATGTGTTTACATTAGGAGGTGGAGCCATTGCATGGAGGAGCATCAACCAGAAATGCATTGCTGACTCTACCATGAAAGCTAAATATGTGGCTGTCCCTGAGGCTGCAAAAGAAGTTGTCTGGCTCCGGAGCTTCCTATTGGACTTGAGCGTGGTTCCTGATTTGCCTAAGAGTATCACGATATACTGTGATAACTCTGGTGCAGTGGAAAATTCAAAGGAACTCAGAGCCCATAAGGCAAGTAAACACATAGAAAGGAAGTACCATCTTATACGAGAAATCATTAAAAGAGGGGACGTGGCGGTGGTCAAGATTGCATCGGAGGACAATCTAGCCGATCCATTCACGAAGAGCCTTCCATCTAAGACCTCTGATGGTCACGTGGAGAAAATGGGAGCGAGATGCAGACCCGGAGGTGCAGTCTGAGTTCTACTGTCTTGATTTGAGAGTTAGCCAGTTAGTTATTATGCTTGAAAGACATACTTCAAGTATAAGTGGGAGATTGTTAGTTTTGTATACTTGAAGACATGTCTTTTTATACTTTTATGATGATATGATGATATAGATTGATTTTATTGCAGTCACTATTTACATTTACATTATTATACAATTGTTAATGCATATTCAATATACTTACATTACAGATGATATGGTGTGGGTAAACACACGGTAAGATATCATCAGATCCTTGTATTGTATTAAAAGGCTCACGGCTTAGATGGTACTGAATACACTATCAGTACACCATAGAATAATCTGATAGTTAGTTTATCTTGACTAATTAATTATTCTAATACACGTATTAGTGTATTGAGAAGGATCACGATAGGATACTATTCTCTACTCTGACACTATAAGTTAGAGAATAAAGATCCACAGAGTTTGGGTTCTTAACTTATATTTATTGACGAACATATATATATATATATGCTTTGTTTATTGCTTTTATTTATCAATGGCTGAGGTTCTTTCATAGAATCAATAAACTTGATATCTTGGGTAATATCATTTGCATATAAGATGTGTCGTGCAATATATATAAGCATCGTGTCCTGGTGCGCCAGGTTGATGATGTTCTCTTGAGGAAACACAAGTTCATGTGAAACCTTGCAGGTGGAATTTATTTCGTACATGATAAAGCTTGTGTGGTACTACTCAATGTTTTAGATATTAATTAATTATAGCTATCAGAGGCTTACAAAATTAATTAATGAACATTAGATCTTAAACACGAGGAATGACTGAACTACAGGAGAAAACATATTCACAAATATGTATTAAAATGGTAAGTCAATATTACTTCTTTAGTGGAATAAAAGTAATATTTAATTTATTTAATAATATCCTAAGTTTATTGGATATTGGGAATTAAATAAATTAGTAGGCCAATTTAATATTCTTCTAGATCCCTGTTGTAACCCAATATGACTTTAATGGACTGGAGATGGAACAAGAGCCAGAGGCCTAATTCCAGTAGGGTTGGGACTCAATATTATCGTCCACATCACTATTAATAAGTGAGGTGGGGATCAAAAATTACACACAACAAAATCAGCCCCTCTACAGTCTCTTGATCTCCATAGTATCCATACCTATCTAGTAGATTTCAATCCACCCTGAATCTAGATACAGTCCGGGAATAGAGCAGAAGATCAAGAAGTCAAATTGCTCAGTAGGAGGTGCCATTTTTCATCATACACAACAGCAAGATTAGACATTTAATCTTGTCCTCAACCCGACGTTTGATTGTAAGTGTTTTTCGGTATTCTATGTTTCCATTTTCAGTAGAATCAAAAAATCAGATTGCATGTTTAATTGAACTCAGTTAATTAAAACATATGAGCTGTATAAATATATGACATGCATGACAATAGGATTAAAGAACATCCAATGAGATCATGTGGTGGTTTAATTAAAAAAAAAAACCCCAACAGTTGTGAGAAAAGAAGTTTTGAAATGGTTAGATGCAGGAATTATCTATGCAATATCTGATAGTGAGTGGGTGAGTCCTACCCAAGTCATGGCTAAAAATGGGGGGTATGACTGTAGTGCAAGATGAGAAGAATGAGATGATTGACACTAGATTAGTGATGGGGTGGAGAGTTTGCATTGATTATTGTGCTTTGAATGCTGCAACTAGGAAAGATCATTTTTCTTTGCCATTTATTGATCAAATGCTTGATAGGCTAGCAGGATATGAGTTTTATTGTTTTCATGATGGTTATTCTGGTTATAATCAAATTTTGATAGCCCTCGAGGATCAACATAAGTCTGCATTTACTTTTCTTTATGGTATTTTTGCATTCCGTAGAATGTCTTTTGGTCTTTGTAATGCCCATACTACTTTTTAAAGATGTATGATGGCAATTTTTCATGGTTTAATTGAGAACATTATGGAGGTTTTCATGGATGATTTTTCTGTATTCGGGAATTCCTTTGATCATTGTTTGAAAAATCTAACCAAAGTGTTGCAGCGATGCGAGGAAACTAACCTTGTTCTTAATTGGGAAAAATGTCACTTCATGGTTAGGGATGGTATCATGCTTAGACACAAAGTTTATGCTGCAGGTTTGGAGGTCGATCGAGCAAATATCATCGCCATTGAAAAGCTTCCACCTCCAACAAATGAGAAGCCTATGCGAAGTTTCTTGGGACATGCTGGATTCTATAAGCGGTTTATTAAGGATTTTTCTAAGATAACCAAGCCTTTATGTCATTTACTTGAGAAAGTTGTTACTTTTGATTTTTCAGCTGAATGTGTGCAGGCTTTCGAGACATTGAAGAAGACATTGATTAGTGCTCCAGTTCTTATCTCTCTGGATTGGTCGCAGCCGTTTGAGATCATGTGTGATACCAGTGATATAGTTGTTGGTACTACTTTGGGCCAGAAAAGGGACAAGATGTTTCAGGTCATCTACTATACTAGTAGGACTCTAGATTCGACGCAGGCCAATCACACCACCACCGAGAAGGAGATGCTTGCGGTGGTTTACTCTTTTGACAAGTTTCGGTCCTATCTCATTAGGGACAAAATGAGATTGAAAGAAAGATGCTAAGCCGAGATTGATTCGCTGGATCTTGCTCCTTCAGGCATTTGATATTGAGATTCGGGATAGGAAGGGATGTGAGAACATGGTGGTTGACCACCTTTCTCGCCTAGAGAACCCGGTGGAAAGAGAAGATTCTCGAGTGCCTATTAATGAGAATTTTCCCGATGAGCAGTTGATGTTTGCACAAGCCACTTTTCCATGGTATGCTGTATTGTAAATTTTCTTACAGCTAAGGTACCATCTATAGAGCTCAACCCATATCAAAAGAAAAAAAAATTTCATGATTTGAAGTACTATCTTTGGGGTGAGCCGTATTTGTACAAACGATGCTCAAATACTGTGATTCGGAGGTGTATTCCTTAAGAAGAGTGGGAGACGGTGATTCACCAATCTTATTCCTCCCCGAGTGGGGGGCATTTTGCAGCCAATAGAATGGCTATGAAGATTCTCTAAAGTAGTCTTTATTGGCCTAGCATCTATAGAGATCACCAAATTTTCGTGCGTCAATGCAATTAGTGCTAAAGAACAAGTGCAATTTCCAAGAAGAATGAGATGCCGATGACTACAAGTATTGAAGTGGAGCTGCTGATGTTTGGGGCATTGGTTTTATGGGCACTTTTCCGATTTCTTTTGGTTTTCAATATATTTTCCTTGCTGTGGATTATGTGTCGAGATAGATGGAAGCGATTCCTACACAAAATAATGATTCCAATGTGGTGATCAAATTCCTTCAAAAGAATATTCTTACCCATTTTGGGGCACCACATGCATTAATTAGTGATGTGGGATCACATTTTTGCAATAGGTGGTTGGGGAGTGTGCTAGCCAAGTACGGAGTTAAGCACAGAGTTACCACAACTTATCACCCTCAAGCCAATGGTCAAATCGAGCTAGCTAATTGAGAAATCAAGCAAGTGCTAGAGAAATAGTAAACCCAAATAGGAAGGATTGGTCACTTCATCTTGGTGATGCAGTGTAGGCATACAGAACAGCTTACAAGACTCCCATTGGTATGTCTCCTCACCGACTCCTGTTCGAAAAATCTTATCATCTACCAGTTAAGTTGAAACACAAATCCTATTGGGCTGTTAAGAAATTGAATTTTAACTTCTCAAAAGCAGGGAAGAAAAGGCTTCTCCATCTCAACAAACTTGATGAATTCCAGAATGAATCATACGAGAACTCCTCCATTTGCAAGCAAATAATGAAGAATTATCATGATAAGTTAATCAACAAAAGGGAGATCCTTCTAGGTGATAGTGTACTCCTATTCAACTCCTGTCTCAAGTTGTTTCTGGTAAAGTTGAAATCAAAGTGGTCCAGACCATTCATGATCAAAAAGGTCTTGTGTAGTGGAGCAGTAGAGCTATTGGCACCCGATGGAGAGACGTTCATGGTGAATGGCTAGAGGTTGAAGAAGTTCTATAGTTTGAAGCAAAAGAGTGAGGTCTCGGTCCTCAATCTATTAGAAGTTTGAGCTTGAAGACATCGAGCTAACGAAGTAAAATTAGCGCTAGTTGGGAGGTAACCCAACACTTTTGGTATTTTTGTTGCTTTCATCTTCTTTCTTGTCATTTTCAATTTTTATTTTTCATTTTTGGTTTGTCTTCATTTTTCGTTAGGAATAGATGAAAAGAGAACCTCTGCATGGTCCGTACGGAGCTATGAGACCGAGGGCACGGTCCGTGCAATGATGCACATAAAAAAAATTCCCGCACGTACCGTGCGGAGAGCCCTGCATGAGCACATGACCCGTACGCTCTTATTTTTGAAACACAGAGTCTAGAAACTCCCGCACGGCCCATGCACTGGTCTTTGGTGAGCGTACGGACCGTGCACTGCTACTTTTTTTAAAAAAACGGGCCTCTTCCCCCTCAAGGTATGTTTTTCCCCCTTCGTCACTCCTTCACTTGTGCGCCTCTCCCTCCTCCTCTCCCTTTCAATTTTTTCACTTCCTTGCACCCAGCACACACAAATCTTCCATCTTTTCACCAAATCCACTTCCTCATTCATATTAAAAACAAGTTAGTGTGGTTTAATTATCACCCATACCATTGTTGAAGTACTCAAAAAAGGGTAGTTTCGAAATTTTCACTTCTTCTCCACCAAGGTATGATTTTCCTACTCTTTTGGCTCTAATAAGTTGTTTAGTGTTGAATTTGAGGAATGGGCACATGATTTACATGCTCAAATTGTTTAGAATGTTGATGAGTTCTTCGTGGTTTTTTTGCAAACACGTGGTGTGCCCTTGAGTAAGAGGAATTTGGGGATATTATCATCTTACCATGCTTCATTGTTTAATTTTTTCTTGCAATTAGAGTTTTGAATGTGTATGAGTTCATCTTGGGAGGTGCAATTACTTGCTATTAGGTATTAGAGAACCAATTGGTATAATGGAGTGAGGGAATTCATCTAAAGATGCTTCACATGTTGCCCTTGGAGATGATTCTAAGTCCTTGTATGTTTAGTTGTTTAGCTACTACGCGATATGTTTAATAGAAATGTTGATGAGTTCTTCGTGGTTTTTTCGTAAACACGTGGTGTGCCCTTGAGTAAGAGGAATTTGGGGATATTATCATCTTACCATGCTTCATTGTTTAATTTTTTCTTGCAATTAGAGTTTTGAATGTGTATGAGTTCATCTTGGGGGTGCAATTACTTGCTATTAGGTATTAGAGAACCAATTGGTATAATGGAGTGAGGGAATTCATCTAAAGATGCTTCACATGTTGCCCTTGGAGATGATTCTAAGTCCTTGTGTGTTTGGTTGTTTAGCTACTACGCGATATGTTTAATAGATTGTTCTGAGCATTATATCATCATTGCTCAATGGTTATTTTGTGCTTTGTCTAGCTTAAATCAAGTTTTGGGGGTTAGTAGCTTGTTGTATTAGAATCGAAATATTATCTCATATTGTGCCTATTTAAGTACTCTTAAGGTCATGCCATGACGTGGAAATTAGCACCCAGCGGATCCAAACCACCCATCGCACTTTCGAGTGGTCCGACTCGAAGCATCTAGAAACATGGGAAAAGTTGGTTCAGTTAGACTCTCAACCATCATGCTACCCCGACCCAAATGCACTGCTGAACCTGGGGATCAAGGAGTGTTTTTGGGATTTGAGTCGATAAAGTGGACTCATCACAATTTTTGAGGGGCGCTGGCCATCCTACAAGTGCATGACTCTAGAATTTCTGAGCACATTGAACGTGGTGAAGTCACGGTTATCGGCACAAGTCCAATATATAGAATGTCGGCTTGATAACCATGATTTTGTGGTCTCGGTGGAGGAATTGAATGTTATCCTCATTTTTCCTAGAGATATGTTTTTTGAGCCGGACGATTACAACAGGGATGACTTTTGGAATCAAATTACTCTTTCACCTCTCAATAGGTCCCATATGTATGCACCACAATCGGCCAAGTCTACACATATTGTAACAACCCAGATTTTCAGAATAGGATTAAGTAATTCTTAATTTTAATTAGAAAATATTAAGAGGAATTTTGAGCATAATAAAGATGTTTTGGCATTAAATTTGCGATTTTAGAAGTTATTTTTCGTAAAATCGCCTTTTCAAGAATTTTGATTCCAGCTCAGTTATAGCCGGTCTTTGCCATGTTTGAAAGGCGTTGACTCAAGGAGCATGCCGGTGCTTTCGGATTTCGAATCTGAAGTCGTTTGAGTTCCCGGTGATTTAATACGCGTTTAAAGAAGTTATGAATAGTGTTTTTCCGTAAGCGCGTGTTCGTTTAAAATTTGCGAAATCTCGTGTGTTGACCCGAGCCTTGATTTTTCAAGCCTACCCTATAGGAAATTTCTCAAGGAATCTGTTGGCGTTTCTGGATTTTCATTTTGAGGTCAATTGAATGCTCGGGAATTTTATTTGTCCCTTGCGTGGAATAGTAACTTTATTTTTGAAAAGAGATTAATTTCTAATTTTTCTTCAAAATGACTCATTCTTTATTTCGAGTTAAGTTGGTTCAATAGTACTCGAGCCAACGAACCTGCCGGTATTTTCGGATTTAATAAACGAGGTCATTTCGACCTCATCATCGAATGAAGCGTCTTTTAACCGAACCCGATATTTTTGGAGTAGTATTGTTGCACTGCATAAGCTTCTCGAGGAAGCCATATTTTTTGTTATAAATAGAGCCCCTCCCCTTTCATTTTTCCTCGCTCATTCATTTCGTAATACCCAGTTCTTGAGAGAGAGAGTAGAGAGCGGAGCCCTCTTTGTGAGGGCACCCCCAGTTGAGAGAGAGAGAGCGGAGGATGGAGCGCGGCGGCGCAGGAGGTCGTGGGCGCGCAAGGGAGCCCCCGCGGCGGCGGCGGGGTGCCCCTCGGCACTGGTGGGCGTGGGCACACAGCGGAGGGCGCCGGGGCGCGCTGGGGAGTGCCGCGGCACACCTGAGGGGCACCCAGGCGCACCCCAGCGCCGTGGCACTCATGCCCGTGGCAGCTCCGGCACGTTTTCGTACGGAGGCCATAACTTTCGCCTTGGTTGGAGTTACGAGGCCTATGAGTACTCAAATCGAAGCTCTTTCAAAGATCTACGAGATAGCAGTGTCCGATCATCCAGAATCTCGATCGTTCGAGTCAATGTTTCCGTCCCCCTTTTGGGGTAATTTCGAATGTCTTAATCTTTTTAATTCTCGTGTTTTAAGTTATAGTTAAGGGGCAAGGGTTTAGATATCATTTCGATATCTTGTTAGGAGCTTGAATAAGGTTTCAAGTCATTGATAGACTTTCGTAAAGAGGAGGTGAACCCCGAGGAGGCCCGAGGAAGGATTTTCGGCTCGTTGCTTCGTCTACGTGCTCGTGTTCGAGATGCTCGTCATCGAGGTGGATGGTTCTAAACAAAGTATAAGGTTTGAGCTATTGAGCTCTAGAAGCATGATAGGGTAAGATGAATATCCAATTAATATATTTTATGCTCTGCCTGTTTAGACTCTGTACAAAGGAAAGAAAGTAAAGGAAGTTATATGCATGATATTGTTGAATTGTTATTTGAGTTTGATAAGATAAAGGAAATTGTCATAAGTTGAGTGAGCTCTCAAGTATGTTAAGATATGCTAGAATTGTTTAAATACGATTGATGCTAGCCCGAGATCTAGAATTACTTTAATTGCAATCAATGTTTATCCGCGTTCATTTCCTCGCATTTGAATGTTTATGCTTTGTTAAAGCTCGTATAGTTAAGGATTTCCTTTTAGGGTAACTTATAAATCCCTTATAGGCCGAGATCATGCTCAGTTAAGGAATTAACCTTAGATGATTGCTCTAGGCTTGGTATGGCTAGTGAAGTCAAGTAAGTAAGGAAGGTTAATGTTAAGTAAGGAGGAATTTAAGGAAGTATATAGCTTCTGTTGTAAGCAGGTTATCGAGCTCAAAGAACAGTTTATTTACATTATTATGCCGTGATCCTTGTGTCACTAATGTTGAACATTTGAAAGTAAGGGGAGTCACTATTGGGTAATCCCCTCGCATACTCAGAAGGATACTTGAGGTAACCCATCTCTTATCCCAAGGCATGCCTAAGTGTACAGTAGACAACAGGTTTGAGCCAGGAAAGGCGCCAAGAAAGGAAGTAAAAGGTTTTGCGGGTATGGAGAGGGCTTTAGCGTTTTGCTCTCCATATGCCGTCAGTTTATAATTGGATATTCCAAAGTTTATTAAAGAGTTTTCTCATAAAACCCCACTAAGTACATTAGTGCTCACACCCTTTTTTCCAAATGTTTTTAGGTTGAGACGCTGAGGCTGGTGATGTGCTGCTGGTGGGGTTGTCTGAGTTGTTTGAGGATTCAAGTTGTTGCTCTATATGGTTACATGTTTTCTTCCGCTAAGTTTCTGCTAAGTACTCTGATGTTAGTATTTAGTCTTGATATGTGTAGCTTGATTCTTGAGAATAGCATGTCTTAATTCCTATGATTCGTGTTATCAATAAAGTTTTGAGAATTAGAAGCATGTTCTTTTAACATCCCAGTTATTTCTTTATTGATTCCGAGTTATTTGAATAGTCATACCTGTTGAGCATTCTGGTATCTATTCATCTCCAGTTGACTTCTGAATAAGTCTTGAATGCTTGTTATTACTGTTCGCCTACAAAGAGTCTTTTCTTTCTAAGCATGATTCTGTTCGTTCAAGTTAATCTTAAGTTGTTTTCTTGGTCTGTCCTATGATTAGGGCAATAAGATATATTTGACTCCGACCTATTTATGAGTCTTAATTGATGTGACCTATGATAAGGTCTTGTTTATTTGGAGAGTCAAATCCCTACCTGTTTGTCATTGGATTCTGTTTAAATTTCATTGGCCTAAGATATGGCGTTCCTTTGACTCAATTGAATCCTTTGACCCCTTTGATTCGTTGAAAATGATAGTCCTTCCAAGTAATAAAGTTAAATTGCCTAAGTTCTTGAGGCACTAACTTAGTTTAATTCTAAAAACACCCCCCCCCTGGATTTCCGATTAATCTAACTATTTTCGTCGGCTTTTACGCCTAACAACCCGTCCCCATCAAAATGATCGCCTAAGGGACCGGGCTGTTACAGTTGGTATCAGAGTCAGGTTTGCAAACACTGCAGGCCTGTCTCTCCTTGAAGTAATTGATTGAACTCTTATGTAAATATTGAATTGTTCAAGGCATTAATCAGCAACCTCCAGCTCATCATCACCCTCGCATCTTCAACAAAGTTAAGGTATGATTAAGTTAAAGTATTTGATTTATATTTGGTATAACTTTTTGGAAGTATAGGATGAGAAGAAAAGTTTTGAGCAAGGCAAGGATAGTCAATTTTGAAAATCGAACATTATTTCTTTTCGAAATAAATTTTTGGTGATACCAAAGTTTAAAGTGGAACTTATTGAAGTAAGTTCTAGATTAATCTTTTAAGGAATTTTGAGTTATTAAGGACTCGAGTAAGTAGTGAATCTTTTCAGAATATTATTTCTGCAAATACTCAAAATGTTTCGGCTATTTGGACCGTTAAAATTTTTGAGTAAGTTATAAAGTTTGAAAGTTGATTTGAAAATCTTCTTTTGTTAAAATGTTTGTTTACTTCCCATAAGAGAAGGATTTGAGTAAGAGTTGAAGATGAATGAGGCATAGAGAATATAGTTAGAACATAAACTATAACGAGCTTGAATTAATTCTAGAATTCCCTTTAGGTTCTCTTAAAAGAACCCTAGATTGAGTAAGTTCCCTCTCGAGGAGCTAAGTTAAGTAGAAGCGGTTCGAAAGAACATTTATAGAGCGCTTACAAGAAGGATAAAGGATTTCAAGATTTTAGTAGGACCGAGAAGGAGGTCATGAGATTCATATTCAAGCAAGGAGCAAGAAGATGAACAGTCGAGTTAAAGGCAAGTTATCCAATTGCGGATCCAATACAAGTTCAAGGAATCCCCATGCCAGATTTCAAAACTCAAGAGAAGTCTCGTTTGAAGATCTAATCACGTTTGCAAGGAATGAAGATTAGTTTCCTTCGATAGAAGCTCGTTGATTCAAAGGAAGGACATTCAAGTCCACGACGCGTTCAAATGCCTAGAGTTATCGCTTGCTTCAAGCCAATTAATGAAGATGAAGATTGTCATTACGACTGTGGCTAAGAGAGTTTGAAGATATATCGGTGTTCTACCAAGCTTCCAAAAGACGTTGAGTCAAGTTATAATGAGTCCAGGAGGATCCATAGATTAAGTCGCTTTGTCGTGTCCCTTTCGATAGATAGGAAGAGATATTCGGATATCGCTTTTCCGGTCAGACGCAGCCATTTGAGTCCAGCCGACTCGTGCTTTTTCATAGCAACCTCGCCAAGAAGAAGGTACGTGATGCTTAAGAAAGAGAGAGAAGACCCAAAGAAGAAGATCGTTAAGAAGATAGGCCTAGTATTCGATAGATTGAGAGTTTCAGTTTGATAAGATGTTTTGTTGAGTCTATTTATTCTCTTGTAAAAAGAATCGATTTATTTATTCTCCTTTGAAATTGATTTATTCTCGTGTCAATTGGATCAATTGCCCTTCAATAGCTTCGTATCAATTGAAATTCTCCATTTATACCATTTGAAATTCTTTGATTATATCCGCTTAGATAATTTACAATCCTTTGGATGGTAGTTCTTTGATCATCAAGAATCAGTAATAGCATTTCCTTGATAGGCTATGCTCACGCCTTTGAGAGAATATTGGAGCATGGTTTCTAGTTGCTAACCGTTGATTTCTTTCATATCTTTGTTATGTGCAAGAATCCTTCAAGTTCATAAGTCCTCTGAAAAGACAATATTTTTGGCATATATAACCAAGTGTTATATTCTTTCTAGATTTTGACTTTGTCAAGAAATTATTGATTAAGATAAAGTCCTCACTCAGAGGCTTTTGTTTATTTTGCTCCCACTCATAGAACTCGAGTGTGGATCTTGGAATAAAGTAGAGAGCTATAGCAGTATTCCTTTTAGTCAAGGTTGGAGGAATAAGAGATAGTATTTCCTAGAAGGAAGTAGAATCCAAGTAAGCGCCAGATAGTATTCTCTAAGTTTAGGACATGCGTTTCCAAGAAAATTTCTCAACTCGTTGCGTTTGGAGGTGATCTAAGAAATGTCGGCAAGTAAGTTCCAAGCGTGTAGTTCAAGTCCAGACGTGCGATCTTCACGCCTGCAAGCAATGGTGACCACCAACAGGAGCCATAAAGTCAGATGACTGCTTCAAGGAAAAGAGACGACTACGATGAAGAAGTTTAGATTTAAGTTGCGTCAAGAATTTAAGATTGAGATGCATCACGAAGTACACCCCAAGAAGATGAAGAAGTCGAACCTCAAGAAGTTAAAGATGAAGATAAAGTGAGTTTTCAAACGTGATAGAACATGCAAGCAACAATCAAAGTAGGTGCTCAATTAATTCGAGTTTATCATCTAGTTCGAGTTCGTTAAAGTTTCTCAAAGTTGCGTGAAGTAAAGTCAGAAGCAAAAGCAAAGCCAAGCGAAACAAAAGAAGGATGGACTTGTTGAGATTGTCCGTGCTCGAGGAGCAAGTTTGGAAATTTTTTCTTTTATTTATTTCGTTGCTCGAATAGTTTCTAGAGGTCCGCTCGAATGCAAGATCATAAGGAGTTTGTGTGAAGCGGTATTTCGAGAGAGATTTCATTAGGAAGAAAAGATAGAAGATGCTCAAGCTTTGAGGAAGAAAAGAAGAAAGATTATAGAAGTAATAGTCCTGCTTAAGGACTAATTTATAAAGGAAGGCCTCAGACTATTCTTAGCCGTATAGTAAGGTTTTGAACCTACGTCGTTCCAGAAAGGCTGTAGATTTTGGAAGAGGTATCCAGATCTCCGTTTGAGGGGAAGTAAATTTCCGGACGAAATTTTTTTAATGGGTGTAGAATGTAACAACCCGAATTTTCAGAATAGGATTAAGTAATTCCAAATTTTAATTAGGAAATATTAAGAGGAATTTTGAGCATAATAAAGATGTTTTGGCCTTAAATTTGCGATTTTAGAAGTTATTTTTCGTAAAATCGTCTTTTCGAGAATTTTGATTCCAGCTCAGTTATAGCCGATTTTTGCCATGTTTGAAAGGCGTTGACCCAAGGAGCATGCCGGTGCTTTCGGATTTCGAATCTGAAGTCGTTTGAGTTCCCGGTGATTTAAAACGCGTTTAAAGAAGTTATGAATAGTGTTTTTCCGTAAGCGCGTGAGCTCTTAAAATTTGCGAAATCTCGTGTGTTGACCTGAGCCTTGATTTTTCAAGCCTACCCTATAGGAAATTTCTCAAGGAATCCGTTGGCGTTCCCGGATTTTCATTCTGAGGTGAATTGAACGCTCGAGAATTTTATTTGTCCCTTGCGTGGAATAGTAACTTTATTTTTGAAAACAGATTAATTTCTCGTTTTCCTTCAAAACGACTCATTCTTTATTCCGAGTCAAGTTGGCACAATAGTACTCGAGCCAATGAACCTGTTGGTATTTTCGGATTTAATAAACGAGGTCATTTGAACCTCGCCATCAAATAAAATGTCTTTTAACCGAACCCGATATTTTTAGAGCAGTATTGTTGCACTGCAGAAGCTTCTCGAGGAAGCCATATTTTTGGCTATAAATAGAGCCCCTCCCCTTTCATTTTTCCTCGCTCATTCATTTCTTAATCCCCAGTTCTTGAGAGAGAGAGAGTAGAGAAGGAGCCCTGTTTGTGAGGGCACCCCCAATTGAGAGAGAGAGAGCGGAGGAGGGAGCGCGGGCGCGCAAGGGGGCCCCCGCGGCGCAAGGGAGCCCCCGCGGCGGCGGTGGGGTGCCCCTCGGTGCTGGTGGGCGCGGGCGCGCAGCGGAGGGCGCCGGGGCGCGCTGGGGAGCGCCAGGCGCACCTGAGGGGCGCCGGCGCGCACCCCAGCGCCGCGGCGCTCATGCCCGTGGCAGCTCCAGCACGTTTTCGTGCGGAGGCCATAACTTTCGCCTCGGTTGAAGTTACGAGGCCCATGAGTATTCAAATCGAAGCTCATTCGAAGATCTACGAGGTAGAAGTGGCCGATTTTCTAGAATCTCGATTGTTCGAGTCGGATGTTTCGTCCCCTTCTTACGGTAATTTCAGATGTCTTAATCCTTTTAATCCTCGTGCTTTAAGTTATAGTTAAGGGGCAAGGGTTTAGATATCATTTCAATCTCTTTCGAGGAGCTCGAATAAGGTTTCAAGTCATTGATAGACTTTCGTAAAGAGGAGTTGAACCCCGAGGAGGCCCGAGGAAGGATTTTCGGCTCTTTGCTTCGTCTACGTGCTCGTGTTCGAGATGTTCGTCATCGAGGTGGGTGGTTCTAAACCAAGTATAAGGTTTAAGCTATTGAGCTCTAGAAGCATGATAGGGCAAGATGAATATCCAATTAAAATATTTCATGCTCTGTCTGTTTAGTCTCTGTACAAAAGAAAGAAAGGAAAGGAAGTTATATGCATGATATTGTTGAATTGTTATTTGAGTTTGATAAGATAAAGGAAGTTGTCATAAGTTAAGTGAGCTCTCAAGTATGTTTAGATATGCTAGAATTGTTTAAATACGATTGATGCTAGCCTGAGATCTAGAATTGCTTTAATTGCAATCGATGTTTATCCGTGTTCATTTCCTCGTATTTGAATGTTTATGCTTTGTTAAAGCTCGTATAGTTAAGGATTTCCTTTTAGGGTAAGTTATAAATCCCTTATAGGCCGAGATCATGCTCAATTAAGGAATTAGCCTTAGATGATTGCTCTAGGCTTGGTATTGCTAGCGAAGTCAAGTAAGTAATGAAGGTTAAGGTTAAGTAAGGAGGAATTTAAGGAAGGATATAGCTTCTGTTGTAAGCAGGTTATCGAGCTCAAAGAACAGTTTATTTACATTATCATGTCGTGACCCTCGTGTCACTAATGTTGAACATTTGAAAGTAAGGGGAGTCACTACTGGGTAATCCCATCGCATACTCAGAAGGATACTTGAGGTAACCCCTCTCTTATCCCAAGGCATGCATCAGGGTACAGTAGACAACAGTTTTGAGCCAGGAAAGGCGCCAAGAAAGGAAGTAAAAGGTTTTGCGGGTATGGAGAGGGCTTTTGCGTTTTGCTCTCCATATGCCGCCGGTTTATAATTGAATATTCTAAAGTTTATTAAAGAGTTTTCTCATAAAACCCCACTGAGTACATTAGTGCTCACACCCTCTTTTCCAAATATTTTCACGTTGAGATGCTGAGGCCGGTGATGTGCTGCTGGTAGGGTTGTCTGAGTTGTTTGAGGATTCAAGTTGTTGCTCTATATGGTTACATGTTTTCTTCCGCTAAGTTTCTGCTAAGTACTCTGATGTTAGTATTTAGTCTTGATATGTGTAGCTTGATTCTTGAGAATAGCATGTCTTAATTGCTATGATTCGTGTTATCAATAAAGTTTTGAGAATTAGAAGCATGTTCTTTTAACATCCTAGTTATTTCTTTATTGATTCCGAGTTATTTGAATAGTCATACCTGTTGAGCATTCTGGTATCTATTCATCTTCAGTTGACTTGTGAATAAGTCTTGAATGCTTGTTATTACTGTTCACCTACAAAGAGTCTTTTCTTTCCAAGTATGATTCTGTTCGTTCAAGTTAATCTTAAGTTATTTTCTTGGTCTGTCCTATGATTAGGACAATAAGATATATTTGACTCCGACCTATTTATGAGTCTTAATTGATGTGACCTATGATGAGGTCTTGTTTATTTGAAGAGTCAAATCCCTACCTGTTTGTCATTGGATGCTGTTTAAATTTCGGTTGGCCTAAGATATGGTGTTCCTTTGACTCGATTAAATCCTTTGACCTCTTTGATTTGTTGAAAACGATAGTCCTTCCAAGTCATAAAGTTAAATTGCCTAAGTTCTTGAGGCACTAACTTAGTTTAATTCTAAAAACACCCCCCTGGATTTCCGATTAATCTACCTATTTTCTTCGGCTTTTACGCCTAACACCCCGTCCCCATCAAAATGGCCGCTTAATGGACCGGGCTGTTACACATATTCAGAAGCCAGTACTCCGGTATATTCAGCGAGCATGCGCCAACCTATCCTTTGCTAGGTATGTCAGCGGAGTTGTGCAGACTACTGAGCTATTTTTGCTTTGGAACATGATCCATGGTCGGGCCATTGATCTGGGGGTCTATGTCACCCTTCATTTGGAGAGAGCCGCATCAAAGCGAGGTGGGACACTCTGTTGTGAGGACATCATCACCCCTATTGCTGACTACTATGGGGTCGATAGTTCTGCATGGGATGCAGCCCTAAGAGAGGAGTTCATTAATGTGGACGTGCTGAAGAGTATGGATTTCCTTAGAGTTGATAGTATGTATCGGGAGTTCTTCTCACAAAGGGTGGGTGACCATTTCCCTTTTCTCAATGCCGCTCTTACATCTATTTTAGGATGAGAAGATAGACACATCTGGAGGTGGCCGAGGCAGGGCATGCTCAAGCCATAGCAGCTCATCCAGTCCGATTACCTTAGCACCACAGTTACAACCCGAGTTGGGGTCCTCCTCCTCCGTTCATGGCGATAGAAGGTGGTCCCCGAGCAGCAGAACCTGCACATGTCCAAGAGGAAGATGAAGACATACCCGAGCCATCTACCAGAGACCGACGGAGATAGAGGCCGCGATCTCAAGCCGAACTCCTTGAGACTATGGGCCACCAGATCGACGGTTTGGAGCATATGGTGCAATGAGTAGAAAATACTATGAACACCATGGGTGTAACGACCCGGTCCTGAAAAGAGTAATTAAGTGGGGAAGGGGTGTTAATCCAAAAAGGATTAATGTTTAGAATACAATTTAAGAAATGAGTATGCCAAAGATAGGATATGCCCTCCAAAAAATCGGACAACATAACCTTTGTAAATAGAGCAAATCCCCATTTATAAACGGCTTATAAGAGAGTAATGGAAGTTGTAACAATCAATAAGCCCTTTAATAGGCCATACGGAAGTAAGTAAATAAATACCAACAGCCAATAGACCCATTCATAGGTCGACGGAAGAAACAGACACCAATATACTAAGCAAATGAAGCCCTTCCATGGGCCAAAACGAGTGATCAAGTAGGCATAACAGAAGATGGGGCTTCCTCCCCTTAGAATAATTATATAGTTAAGCATATCAGACATGCTAACTAGGAAGTCAATAAATGTTCAGAATTAGAGAAGCAAAATCATATCAACAAAATACCATAAGTTATCAGAGTAGCAAGAAACATAGTGGAAATAAAACCATATTAATAAAACATGATCAGCAGCCAACCCACTTCACAGCCACCATCAACCTCTGCTTCTCAACCTGCAAAACATTTGAAAAAGAGGGCATGAGTCCTAATGCACTGAGTGGGGTTTTATAATAAAACTCTTAAAAAATTTAGAAATATCCAATAATAACTGGCAGCATGTGAGAAGCAAAACGCGAAAGCCCTACTCATATCTACAAAACATTTTGCTTCCTGTGGGCCCATCCTGACTCAAACCTAATGTCTATTGCACCCTGAGGCATGCCTTAGGATAAGAGAGGGGTTACCGCAAATATTCCACTGAGTATGCGAGGGGGTTACCCAGCAGTGACTCCCTAGTGATCAAAAGATCACAACCTGGTAACCCGAAGGTTACAACATGATAATAATCATCGTTCCTTGAGCTCAATATCCTGCTTAAAAATATTCTAATTTCAACATTCAATCATCAGCATTTAATCCTCAATATTCAATCATGCTAGCATAGATCATAACCTAGAATGAATCATCTAGGTCTAATTCCTCAATTAATTCCATAGTCTTAATGCCTATAAGGGATACTCTAATCAACCTAAATGGCATCATTCATCTAGACATCATATTCTCATCAACAATATCAATACCAAAGTTAATTCTATGATCATGATCATCTATATCTCATATCATAACATATCATGCCAGCATCAATATCATACCATGCTTAAGAGCTCAAACAACAATTCACATTATCATATCCCATAGCATAATAATTTCCTTGTACAGAGACTAATCAGACAGAGCAAAATATTTCAGTTTACCCTATCATGCTTCTAGAGCTTACTAGCTCAAAACTGTAGATGAGGATAGTATTACCCACCTCGACGACGAGCAGGTGGCGGCACAAAACTTCTAGAAAAATCTTCTTTTCTTTTAGCAAGCTTTGTGGGTCCTACAAGGATCAATCTTTGACTCAGAACAACTGCTATATTTTCGGGATTTAATATACCATAAATTGTGCTATTATCCAATTCTTTTCCTTAAAAAAAATAGATTGCGCGACTCTAGAGACCTCGTATAATTTTTATGAAGAGGGAAATAAATTCCAAAACATTATTCTTGATTTAATAGCTCCCACTAATTTGACAGAGGTCTCTTTTCAAAACTTGCCATTTTACTCAGTTGATCTCGATAGCACTTTTCACTTGCCCGAAAATTATGAAAATAATACGGGACACTCCTATATGTATGAGGATTAAAGAATAAAATTTTAAAAAAATTTCGATAACTCATGCTTCTGCTATAAAAATAACTGCTTAAATTAAATAATTCAAATTATTCAAAACTCGTCCCGAGATCATGAAACTTGTCAGGTTTATAGAAAATAATTTTTGGAGCAACTTTTCAGAAGAAATTTTTTCGATTTGACGACCCGAAATGGGCGAAACGGGGTAAAAACGTAAATGTTCGGTGCTCCTTTACTATTCATGTTTTCCGGTGATTTGGCCGGTTTCCGACCACCGGACGATGATGGATTCAACATACGAAATGTAGTACACATTTAAATACACAACATAAAAAAAATTGATATAAAAAGAACGAGAAATGGACCAAGACGAGGCCGCGCAAAGTGGCTGCTCTATTGGCAAACGACGGCTGCTCTAGCGGCGGTGATGGCTGCTCTGGTAGGTGGGGGTGATGGCAGCTAGGGGTGAGCAAAACCGAACCGAGACTGAAAAACCGGACCGAATCGGAGTGTTCAGTTCGGTTCGGTTTTGGTGCTTATAGATTCGGTTCGGTTTCGGTTATTAAAATGAAACCAAATTAATTTTCAGTTTGGTTCGGTTTTAGCTCCTCAAAACTATAAAAAACCGAACCGAACTGATTTTTAATTTAAAATAAAAAAAATATTATATTATACCCTAAAAACCTAAACTTTAATTAGCCTCATGAGTCCTCTGCCTCCCGTCTCAAAAAACCCTAAAATGAGGAAAGCATAACTCAATAGCAAGAAAAGATTCAACAAAAGAGGTAGAAAAGATTCATATAATTCAGCTCCACTCTCTTGAACTAGAACGAATCCGAATCCCACCGCACCACCACCGCCGCCACCGCCGGCGCACCGCCATCTTTCCCTTCGTGCCTCCGTTTCAATTCAGACCACCGTTCGCTCCATTTCAATTCAGGCAGCAGCTATTGAACTCCATTACCGGAACAATTAAGGCCAAATCAACTGTAAGTTGGATTTGTTTTCATGCTATGTTAATATTTTTTATATCATATTTTGCGGGTAAAATGAGAATAAAATAACAATGAGTGATTTGTTTCTATATTGAATGAGTAGTACGGTTTGATGTTTGTTTGGATTGAATTTAATTATTATAAAGTTGAAAACTTTAGTTTGAAGTTTTGGTTTTGATTCTTCTGAATGATAGTCTGTATTGATAAATGATAGATTCCAAAAATTCCATAACATAATGATTCAAAAAAAAGAACTATTGCTCTAAACATATATGGAAATGTAAATTGGTTGAGGGAATAAGAATGATATTGTACGCACTGGACTGCCCGTCTATATGCTAAAATAAGTACGAATTTCATCGTCATTTTGCTGATAAATTTCAAGAAAATGAAAAGGGAACTTGGACTGCTATTCACTCTACTCACTCCAGCATATTTTGATTCATAATCCTATCCATTACCTCTCACCAAATTGCACACTCTTTCTGTAGGATATAGTGATGTTGAATTAGGATTATACGAAGTCTCTTCTTTGTGACATGATTTTATTATCTCCAATTATGCTAATAATCTTCCTTTACAGATGATGGAAGAAAACACTAATGAGAAGACATTACATCAAGTCAACAAGAATCAACAAGAAGTAAACGCAAGAAAACTCTACCTAGTAGAGCTCTGGTGTGGAATCACTTCACGGTTTTTTTTTATGATGAAGGATTAACAAAAGGAAAGTGCAACTATTGCGGTAAGATCTATTGTTATGATTCTACAAAAAATGGCACTTCCTTAATTAATACTCATGCAAAACAATGCCTACAAATCCAGCTCATTCCCACTTAAGACAATCATAATTGTCTTTACAGCCACAACATGATGCGAATAATGAGTGCATAGGTGGAAGTCTAACTAGTTGGAAGTTTGACTATGATTTATGTAGGAAGAAATTAGCTTCAATGAGTATAAAAGATTAACTGCCTTTTAAGCTTGTGGAGGGGGAAGGATTTATTGAGTTTGTTGCTGCTTTGCAACCAAAATTTAAAATCCCATAAATTTAAAATTTATGGTTTGTGGTATACTTCAAATACAAACGCAAGTATTACTGCATATTGTGATGATGATGAGGCTGGATCTCCAGATGACAGAAAAAGCACTTCAAGTGCTTGTTTCTTTTTAGGAAACAATGTTATTTCCTGGTTTAGTAAGAAGCAGAATTGCATATCTCTATCTACAGCAGAAGTAGAATACATTGCAGCAGGAAGCAACTCTACTCAGATCATCTGGATGATGCAGCTGATGAAAGACTATGAAGTCAGTCATGATACTCCTATTCTGTACTATGATAATATAAGTGCTATCAACATCTCAAAGAATCCAGTGTAGTATTTGAGGACCAAACATATAGACATCAGACATCACTTCATCAGAGAGCTGGTTGAAGAAGAAACACTAATGATTGAACACATGAAGACTGAAGATCAACTAGCTGATTTCTTCACCAAGGGATTGGCTTCAACCCAATTTGAGAAACTCAGAGCAGCCCTTGGGGTGTGCTTTGTTCAGTAAAACCAAGAAGAGGGGTATGAGCGTGACTATTTCACACTCAGTAGGAAAGAACCATTCCTACACAAAGGGACTGAACATTCCCATCAATGTTCCTACAGATATGCATGATCATGATTCAAACCCTGAGTACACCTTTGTCAACGGCTAGTTCTGACGTGCTATCGCCATCTCTGATTTTCCGAAATTTCCCTCCGATTTCTTAGTCTAACGGAAACCTGAGAACGGAATACTCTCTTATATATATGTTTAGTCGTTTAGAGAGAACGTTCACTTTTCAAATTTCTGAAATCAAAAACCCTTCTCTCTCGATAAAACCTCTAAGTTTTCTACGTTTCCTCCCTTATTTGCCATTGATTTTCTTTCTGTGTAATTCTTTCATATACTCATATATTGTTCAATGGCTCCGAAAAGAAAACTTGTCCATCCTAAGAAAGTTGTGAAGCCCAGAATGATGTATGAAAAGGTTACATATTCCAAACCTCAAGTTCAGTTCTACGAGGAAGATGTTTGACAGGCAGGTTTGAAGAGAATCAACATACAAGAAGCCTGTTCAGAGGGCACTTCGCGATGAGTCTTCGAGCAAAGATACAGAATAATTGATTGAAACGTTCTGTGGGGACAAAGAGAAAGAATACATGGAAATAGAAGAACAAGAAATTGCTTCTTCTGCTAAGAAAACAAAAACCCAAAGTCTTTCAATCGATGATCTTTTGAAGGAAGCTGCGAAGTCATACGATGTCAACAGAAAGAAGGCAAGAACAAAGGGAACTGCAGTCAAGAAATCCAATAAGACTACAACCCCTTCATCAAAGAAGATCGTCACAACACTTGCTGCCCAAGCCCTTCAAAAAGAGAAGGGATTTGTTGTTGATGATCCAGTTAAGCCTTCAGATGTGCCTGAACATGCTGAGGAATATCTTGCAGAGAAGAGCGCTGCTGAGACATCTACTCAAGCTAGTGTTATACTGAAGTTGCCTGTTCAACCTTTTACTACAGAAGGTGATGATGAAGATAGGGAAGATGATATTCCCTTAAGCTTGAAGATGAAAGCCATAGATGCTGCTCTTGCAAAAAGAAAGAAAAAGGTCATTCATAGACCTTTAGTTGTTGATCCGACAGAGAAAGAAGCCGTTCAGAGTTCATCCTTTGAATCTGCCGAGAAGACTCATGTTCCACAACAGGAAAAATTGCTTGTGTCTGCTTAATATGATCCGTTTACGAGATCACCAGTCAAGAAGAAAACACTAAGAAAGAAGACTTCTACTACTATGGTGCAGTTGATTTTAAGAACTCCTGTGACCAAAAGTCGAGCGTCTGCCACTCCACCATCCCTTGCTACATCAACAAAGAAGAGGAAAGTTGTTGAATCAACTAGTTCTTCCAAGAAGGCCAAGAAAGCTGCACAACCGAAAGATGTACCTATAGATGTTCACTCACAATCTAGTGAACATGAGTCTGAAGCTCACAAATAGATTGTCCGTGTTCCAGGTACCTCAAGTCAAACAATCTTTCACTTTTCCAAACATGCTGAATTATGGGAAAAAGTGAAGCAGAGGTTTATAATCTCTGAGAAGAAGGTGGATAAGGATACATTGTTGGCTACTGGAGTGTATACCTTGCTGGAACAAGCTGGTCTACTTGGGATAATGCAGAAGGTTCAAGAATTTGTTCCCAAGGTTGTTACTGAGTTCTACTGTACTTTAACCAAAGAGATTGATGATCCAGAGTCTGAAAACTTTCAGAAAGTCTATGTGAGAGGTGAGATGCTGAATTTTTCCCCTGATCTCATTAATGAGTTTCTAGGATGTTCATCTGAGGGGGAGTACAAAGAGATAGATGACTGGGGGATGGTTGCTGGGGAGCTGACCCAGGGCATCTACACCAAATGGCCATCTCATCCACAGAAGATTCCAACCTCCAAGCTGACTCATAAATATAGAGCTCTGTTCAGAATCCTGATTCACAATTGGCTATATACTAAGCACAGAGCTGCGGTGACTCAAGCTCATGGGAGGTTTTTGTATCACCTCGAAACTGGAAATCAGTTCAATTATGGTGAGTTCTTGTTCAATAAAATCATCAGCAGTGCAGAATCTACAGTGGTCAAAGGTCCACTGTGTTACCCATCATTGATCTACAACATCATAAAGCATCAGAAGAAGAATGTCTCTTTAAAGAAAGATAATATTATTCCTATCAACAAGCCTCTAGTGATTAAGGTTGCTCCTGAAATAAGAGATCATCATCTACACCTTTAGTTCAAACAGTTCATGACATCCAAGAAAGGAGTGGATGCTACTATTGAAGAGTCTTCACCAAAGGGCACTGTGCTGAAGTTTCTTGAGAGAAGACCGGAGTTTCATGCTCGTTTGATCTCTGAGCATACTTCTGAGAAGATGAAGATTCAAGCAATGATTGATGATCTTTCATCTGGCGATGACCTTACCTCTCCAGCAGCAGATGTTTCTAAAGATGTACATAACTTGCATAAGCTTGCAAGTACAGCTGAAGCTACAACTCAGAAGGATTCATCTCCGGCTCCAAAACAAGGTGAAGAACAGGCTGCAGCACGAGATAAGGAAGCAGAAGCTGTCCAAGAGGAGACTGCAGAGGAGGGTCATGAAGAAGAGGCTGCTGAAGAAGAGGATGATGAAGAGGAGGCTGAGGAGGACGCTGATGATGGAGAAGAGACTGAGTATGATGATGCTGAAGTAGGTTCTGAAGAAGGAGGATCGGAAGAAGATGATAATGAATAAGGCCCAGACAAATCCGAGTAGTTTTTGAATATTACTCCCTTGTCTTTCCCGGTGGCAAATAGGGGGAGTAATGCAATAAGTTTTTTTTATGTTTTTTCTCTGTTCTACTTATCTTGCATCATGTTTTGCAAAGATATGTTTTGTTTTTGCTCTGAATAGCTTGTAATAGATATTCTGTTATGGAATAGATTGACTTTATTCCCTATATGATTCATATCTGCTAAAAAATTAAAACTGCTATCAAAAGATAAAAAAATATAAAGAAAAAAGTCAATACAGCAGAGCAGGTACAAGCTGATAAGAAAGTGAAATACAGCTGAATCATATGATGTTCTTTGCAACATTGAAGTTCATTTTAAAGTACATCATCCTACAGTTCAAGGGTTGTGTTCTTTTAAAAACATGGAGCTAATTTACCACCAGATAAAGACAAAGGAGGAGATTGTTAGTGCAATCTACACTTAAGTGTTTGGATTGTCATAATCTGTATAGCAATATGGCAATTTCAAAAGAACACAAAAGGTTTTGGTTATTCATGTTCGAATAACATGTTCTGGACATTTCTGTGAACATTCTGCTGCCAATCTGATTAAAGATCAAGTCATGTACTTAATCATGTTCAGAGACATGATCATGTAAATAGTTGTTCAGAGAGTTTTCAAGAGACATGCCATGCTAGATTCAAGGAGTTAAAGCTGCAGATTCAAGATGGACGTCTCAGAAAAGAAGCTGCCTTGTTCGTGATAAAGATCAAGAAGGAAAGAAGGAGTTCTATTCAAGAAAGACATCTAAACTAAGAAAGTCCGATTTATTTAAGGAACGAATTTTTACGAATACACTAAAGGGCTGAGAGTTAAAAGACTTCACATTCGAAGCATATAGCATTCGGGTAGACTAGGTTTGATCAATTAGATCATTGTGTTTCTAGTCTGTGTTTGAAACTCACTTTCATACACACTTAGAGGAGTCTCAGGAGAGATTTCATGTGGAAACTAAAGGGATTCTAGGTTGTGAGGGGAGCTCGCAATTCAGTTTAGTGAAAGAGGTTGAATCGGGTAGGAAAGGGGTCGAGTGACGGGAGTCTTCGTGTAATAATATTTGTAACCCTTCAACGGAGTAGTAAACTATTTCTCACGGACTTCATAAGTCCTCCTGACATAGATCAGTTGATCGAACAGGGTTACCAACCTCGTGTTCTTTATCTGCTCAAGTTTTTACATTTTGACCTTACATGTTCACAACAATATTCAAGTACATGATGATGAACATGACTGCACAGTTTATGTAACTTTAGGTGCAAATGAAGTTATCGGGAACATGATCGAGATTTGATGATGAATGTCTTATGATTTATTGGTGGATTATTTGAGTGAAGTGAACTTGTTTATTTATGTCTTATGGAGACTTTGAGTGAAGTTAACTCATTTATTTATGTATTATTTTAAGTTCTTGACTTTGGTTTATTGTTTTCGTATATGGATTTCTTGCAATTAGATGATTAAAGTTTACTAGGTTGTATTATTTTATGTTTTATGATAGATTTTATGATTGTATTGTTGCTATTTCTAAGTTATCTAGTTGCAGATCCTATCTATAGGATGTTATCAATTTTGAAATAAGTATTGCAGTTTTAAAACAGTAACCTTAGTCAAAGTAAGTTTTATTTTTTGAAATCTTGCAGCTATTTTTTTAATTCGGTTTTCACTGAAACCGATCGAACCGAACCAATTTGATCAGTTTCGATTCGGTTCGGTAGATACCATTAATCGGTTTGGTTTCGATTGAGGGGTTTTGGTTTCAGTTTGAGTTTAGTTTTGGGAGTTCGGTTCGGACCGAATGCTCACCCCTAGTGGCAGCAGATGCAGTTGTCCTCTCTCTCTCTCCCATCTCTCTCTCGTCTATCTCTCTCCCCAGATCTCTAATCTCTCTCTCACTCTTCTCTAATCTCTCTCTATAATATATTATGAATGGTGGGGAATGGGTGAAAATGAACGAGGGGGCTGGTGTATTTATAGGTAAAAATTGGAAATACTCGATAGAAAATTTCGGGTATAAAATACTGATAAAGTGATTTTCGGATTCGATTAAACGTTACTTTATTCAATGGCGAGGTCCAAATGACCTCCAATATAAAATTCAAAAATATTGGAAGACTCGTTGGCTCGAGTACTATTGAACCAACTCATTGTGTAAAAAGGAGGAAGTCAACTGAAGAAAAACAAAGAAAAATTCACTTTTCAAAAATAGAATTACTATTCATTTCGAGTGACAGAAAATGTTCCCGAACATTCGTTTGACCTTTGATGGAAAATCCGAGAACACCAATGGATTCCTATAAAACAAGCTTGATGAAGTAATTCTCGGATCATCGAGTAGGATTTCGCAAATTTCTGAAAATCACGCCTTAATGAAAAAATATTATTCACACTCTTATTTTATACGTTTTTCATCGTCGGGATCTCAAATAACCTTGGATTAAAATTCTAAAAGTATCAACACGCTCCTTAGGTCAATACCTTTTAAACAAGACCAAAATTGGCTATATTCGAATTAAGATCGAAATTTTTTTTAAAAAAATTTGAATAAAAGACACTTAACGTCACAACTTACATCCGAAACATCTTTATTATGCTCAAATTTCCTCTTAATAATTCCTAATTTTAATTAGGAATTTCTTAATCATATTCTGAAAATCCGGATTGTTACAATGAGCAGTCGCGTGCACTCCATGCATGATCGTTTGGGCACCATTGATGCCAATGTCGCCATGATGTTGCAACAGTGGCACCCTTATCAACCTTAGCCCCCTCCGGAGTGATAAGTTAGACTCTCAAAATTCACCATCTTTCTCAAACTTATTCTTCACTTTGTTTTGAATAAGTTTGGGAGGGTGCTTCAGTGGATTTTGAGTGTCCTTCGTAAAAATGTTATCTATTTTATTTGATCACTTTATTGCATGTTAGGTAGGTGCATTTGCATTAGTGTTGTTAGGAAGCACGTTTACACGTTTTATTAGGAATCGTTCTAGATAGTGAGTGTGTCTTGGTCTTGGTTGAGTTTTACATGAGGATACTCGCATGAGGAGATTGGATGAGTTGCTTATGATGATGCAAATTTGTGAAAAACTTGCATGGTTGGATGCTTTTGTTTAGGATTTTTGCTTGTGTTTTGATGGTTTGGTAGTTTTATTTTGCTAAGTTGTTTAAATGGTTCGGTAGTTGCGTTTTGATGATTTGGTGAGTAGGTATATATAGATATATGTTGGTGGGAATTTTACTTCCATAAAGATGTTAAATTTCCATCCAAACAATAAGAAAATCATTTCAATTTTGCCTCCAAACATTGTTGAAGATGTTCTAGAAAATTTTCTTTATGACCAAAATCAATAGTGAAGTGGAACCAAAATCGATAATATTTTTAATGGAAAACATTACGGTGTCACTAAAAATGATACTTCATGTCTTATGGGACCAAAAACGATAGTATTGGGACTAAAAACGGGCCCGGGCATGTCACATGGGACCAAAATCAAATTTTTCTTGTTTAAAACACGTAGAGCATAAAAAATATGACTATGTATATTGCACTTGGTCGACACACAATGACACAAACTATGATCAATATCGTCTCTATATATAAAGCTATAAACGGACTCATCATCACTCATCTTTGATGAAGGAAAGATAGTTTCCTTGTTGATGTTAGATTCATAATTTGGAAAGACTTTTCTCTTTGCGAGCATTCTAGATTACTTATTGACTTTGATCTTGATTATTCCTTGTTGGCACGTTGGAATCTTCCATAACTCTTTTAGGACAAGTCTCCAGCAATCTAAAGCTCTTCACAATCTTCACTGAAGCATTATATACGTTGATTTGCTAATTATGAACTCTCGGATGAACATGTTCATGAACACCATCTGAAGTCTCCCATCTTCATTTTTTTTTCTGAATATTGGTGTGAAGATCTACTTTGAAGTTTTCCGTCTTCAAGTAATGTTTTGATCATATGTTGGAATGCCAAGTTTGATGTATCCTATCTTCACTCTTGTTGTTTATCAGCACATCAAAATTTGAACATTATCCGGAACTTCAACGTAAAAACATCGTCAAAACTCATAATATGCCATTAAGATAATGACAATAATCTAAGTGCACAACCTGCACTAACAATGATTATTTTTACATATTTCAAATATATCATTTAAGAAAAATAAATAAATATTAATATGGAAATCAAATATAAAGTACATTTGTTGAAATTTATTTTATTAGAGTGCATATTATATTACGGTAGAAAGATGCATGCACTTTGCATGTATTTAAAATAGTTCAATTAAGAAAATATTTAATAATCTATATATTATATAAAAACAGAATAGTTTAGACAATTTATAATTAAATTAGTTTTGTAAAAAATTATTAACATCACACCAATTTCACTATAAAATTTGATGATGAAGAAAAAATAAAGTGAACTCACAAACAACTAAGGAACATCTGGTGGCAACCGATGTCACTGCAATTCGCCCTTCTTCGAACTTCTATCTCCAGAAGTAAGATTTAGATTGAAAATCCTATCTGCAACTTATCTCCTCGTCGGATTTCATTTCTCTTAATATTCATGGATAGCACATTTTTCAAGGCTCTAGTGTTGTCCTTCCTCACGAGCATCTCCACCGTCACGGATTAAAAACTTTATGCTCTCTTCATGAACTCATAGAGTGAGTTCACAAGTATCCATGTCAACTAGAGCTATTGCAGTTATGATAAATGAACTTCCCATGATTAACAGTACATTTGCATTCTCATACATATCAAGCACAACAAAATCAATAGAAAAAAAATCACGTAACTTCACCAAGACGTCTTTCACATGTCTAGCTCATTCTTAAAAGTCCGTAAATCGTTTCTAGCCTATTAAAAAGTTTAAATTTATTATAGACTTTTATTATTTTTAGAGTTGTCAAATTGTCAGGCCAACCTGTACCTTCCAAAAAAATAGGCGGGTTAGGTTGCTATTTTGGAGGCCTGTCATTTGGTGGGCCTAGACGGGGCGAGCCTAAACAGAGGTGGGCTTAGCCCAAAAGAGCCTATGTTTTTTTTAATTTTTTCATAATTTTAAATCTATATTCATTTTTGAAAAATAAATGAAAATATAATAAAATCATAAATTAATTTAATGATAACTAACTTTGATTGAAATTAAAAATATCAAATAACAGTGATCATTTGTGTTTGTGAAATAATATATGTTTTAATATAATTTGATGATGAAGAAAAAATATACAAGCACTATAAAATTTGAAAATGTTGAAATTGGTGTGATGTTAATAATAGTTTAAACGAGAATGTTCACATTAATATCTATATATCATTATATAAAAATAAAAATTAGTGATTCGAAAATAAATATAAATTTTATTTTTTTTATATTTTTTGAATAGGCCCGCGGGCCAGCTCGCCAACCCGCAGCCTGCGGTAGGGGTGAGTTGGGTTGGAGGTTTTTAGGCTCGTGCTCGCCTAGGCCCGCCGCGCTAACCCGTTTTGACAGCTCTAATTACTTTGACACAAGATATATTTGAATAGTTAGTAATAATGGTATTACAATATTTTTTATGACACTTTTAAATATTTTTTAGTAGAACTATTTTAAACACATGCAAAGTATATGCATATTTCAAAAATATATTTTAATATAAATATTTTTAACAATTGTATTTGAAATTTCAAAATATCCACTAATAATAATATTAAAAAACATATTTATTTTTAATAAAATTAGTGCACTACCCGTGCGATGCACGGTAAGCATACGTTACAATTAATTATTAAAAGATATTTAATTCGCAAATTTATGTAGAAATACTTTTGCTTATATAATATATAATTCTACAAATCTGAAAATTTTCTTGGTACACAAATATTGTGATGTTATTTGTGTAGAATCAACTCTAATTCCACATTAATTTCACGAAAGGGAAATCCCTATTTTATTCTTTTTATTTATTTATTTATTGAGCTATTTTATTCCATCACTTTACATTGATACAACTCTAATGATGAATTCCAAACCATGACAAACAGCCAAAAGTGATCACTCTTAACAGGTTCTGTAAACTTTAAATTATCAGTCTAACCTCTTCATCAATCATCCTCATAGAGTCTGGATATTATTTTTGTCACACATGAACTCAGATTAAGAAGTCTTGAAATTCCTTTTTATTTTCTTCTTTACCTTTTTTATATCCAAGTTTTGTCCTTTAAAATTAACCAAAGCACCTCTGACAAAGGCAGAAAAAATGGTACAAACTGAAGCAACTTTTTTATATTCCGACGACTATTTATCACATATTTTCTAATGTTCTTTTTTCCATTTTTCACTAAAATTCTCTTTGAAATCTGTAGTTTCAAATTTAGTTTCCTATTCATTATCTTTGCAATTAATTTCCTAGATAACACCAATGTTGATAAGCAATAGCTGCCTTTCAGATATAGAAAAATACCCTTTAAAATGATATTTGCAAGTTTATTATATATGGTCTCTTTAGAAACAGAAACATTGGGAAATTCACAAAAAAAAAAAGAGGAGCCATACCTAGAAATAAAAATAAAGTTGAACTTCCAAACTCCTATGAAGTCGATCACAGCATCACTTAAAGATTAAAACTTTTATGCATAAGTAGTTATTAATTGCAAAAAAATTATAACCACAATTGGTCTGGAAACATTCAAATTTAAAAAATTGATAGATCAACAATTCTCTTGCCATCATTGAACATCCAAATTGATCCAAATTGTTTTGAGGGTGACATTATTTATTAATGAGAAAAAAAAAATCAACAAATGAATACAAAAATGTATTAGTCTTGTATTCATCCAATTCAAGAAGTTACCACTACAACTAAATTCAGAATGATGACTCAACGTGAACTTTTGTTGAATAGTAGTACCCACTACAATGTTTGACATGTACAATGTGCGGGTTCATATGATAAAGCTTAATACAATGCAACTATGCGTATAGTTTACGTGTTTTATATAAACATAACAAAAATTATACTTACACATAAAAATTGTAGGCACATATGACAAATATTAAAACCTCACAATTTTGATGCCAAAATATTATGGAGGAAACAACTTTAATACATATGTTTCACGGTTTAGGGTCATATGTTATGCGCAGATGGTGAAACCCCACAACAAAGATGTTTCCAATTAACTAAGATTAATAACAAGTATTATAACATCCAAATAGTGCATAGAATATGGATCAGCAATATAGCATATCATTTAAAAGGTGTCTGCTGATGTCTCTCAAGATCAAAGATAATAATCAATCTAGCAAAAACTAATTCAAGAGGGACCAAATGAAATAATTTTAACCGAGTTAAATTTCCATTTTCCAAAGTTGTATCTTCCTAATAAAGTAGAAACAAAATTGGAACATTTTTCTATCATCCGTCCAATTGGACAAAATGCTGGAATTTCATTTTTCTAAGAAAAATTTATTAAGAAAAGAACACCCAAAATCACATTTTAGATTATTCTCACATATTCTCATCGCTGCCTCCATCTTTATTCTGCATCAAAACACAGGAATCCATTGTCCCAGACTGTTTAATCTGACAGTATTCTTAATTCGATCGGCGGGTGAACTTATCTTTCCAGTTTTGTTTTGAAAAATCAGGACATGGTTTGTTAGAACTTAGAATAATGGATATAGCATCAGGGTTCATGAATTACCTGTTCACACTTCATCAGACACGGAGGAGAAAAAAACCACAGGTTCAAATTTCCGGAATATCATGGGAAAAAAGAGAAACTGAATTATAGGTTTATTAATTAAAGAGATTGGAACAGTCATTCCAATTGGAATCTATTCATTCAATGGAGATGATATTTTATTAATACGCGCCGCTTGGGTATTCAAACAGTCAAATTAGATTTAGTTACGAAAAGTAACATTTTTAGTGAAACACCCTTTCAATAGGAAAGATACTTTTTAATATGCAAAAATTGTCAAATTTTACAGTGCTTGTATATTTTTTCTTCATCATCAAATTATATTAAAACAAAATTCTCGTTTAAACTATTATTAACATCACACCAATTTCAACATTTTCAAATTTTATAGTGCTTGTGTATTTTTTCTTCATCATCAAATTATATTAAAACATATATTATTTCACAAACACAAATGATCACTGTTATTTGATATTTTTAATTTCAATCAAAGTTAGTTATCATTAAATTAATTTATGATTTTATTATATTTTCATTTATTTTTCAAAAATGAATATAGATTTAAAATTATGAAAAAATTAAAAAAAAACATAGGCTTTTTTGGGCTAAGCCCACCTCTGTTTAGGCTCGCCCCGTCTAGGCCCACCAAATGACAGGCCTCCAAAATAGCAACCTAACCCGCCTATTTTTTTGGAAGGTACAGGTTGGCCTGACAATTTGACAACTCTAAAAATAATAAAAGTCTATAATAAATTTAAACTTTTTAATAGGCTAGAAACGATTTACGGACTTTTAAGAATGAGCTAGACATGTGAAAGACGTCTTGGTGAAGTTACGTGATTTTTTTTCTATTGATTTTGTTGTGCTTGATATGTATGAGAATGCAAATGTACTGTTAATCATGGGAAGTCCATTTATCATAACTGCAATAGCTCTAGTTGACATGATACTTGTGAACTCACTCTATGAGTTCATGAAGAGAGCATAAAGTTTTTAATCCGTGATGGTGGAGATGCTCGTGAGGAAGGACAACACTAGAGCCTTGAAAAATGTGCTATCCATGAATATTAAGAGAAATGAAATCCGGCGAGGAGATAAGTTGCAGATAGGATTTTCGATCTAAATCTTACTTCTGGAGATAGAAGTTCGAAGAAGGGCGAATTGCAGTGACATCGGTTGCCACCAGATGTTTCTTAGTTGTTTGTGAGTTCACTTTATTAAGCAATAAGACAAGTAAAGGAAATCAATAAACAACACTAAATTTCTTTTCTTGATCACATGCTTTGATTTCTTCTCTTGAAATATTGCAATAATGACATCATCCTTTTAATTTATAGTAAATTTGAGACCTTCAAATTATTCTAACGATCCTAAATCCGATGTGGATAGTTTTTCCCAACATTTACATGATCTCCAATACATTTGAATAATTTGAATTCGTTATAAACTATGAATAAGACACGTCATTCATATTCCTAATCATTTTGAGTTATTTTGTAATGTATGAATTTATTCAATACTTGTAGTCATTTTTATGCTAAATTGAGATGAGATATAAGCTAATGGTCTCCTGCCCCGTAGGTTCATGGCCTATACTTTAACGTGGTATGTTGACTCAAGGTTTGAGTCAAGAAAGTAGTGCTCCAAATTCAATTAATTTAATTGCAATGTCGCACACAACTTCTTCAATCTTGTCATGACATGTTCCTTTTATTTTTGAATTAATATTTTAGTGGTGAAATAAAATTATCATTCCTATGTTCATTCATATTCTAACAATTAGCATCATTTAAGACCGCATATTATCATTTTCGAAGGAATTCAAAATTTTTATTTTCAAAAAAAGAGAAATAACCATTCCACCCACCCAATAAATTTAGTGATTCAGCCGATTTTCATTGACCCCCAGAAATTAATATATGGTATATTTACACATAATCATGTCTTGTAATATTATTTTGTCATATTTAGAAAAATAAATTGAAAATCGGATTAAATAGTTTGTTATTATTATTTCATAATTAATTTTATATTATCAAAAAATAATTTTAAAATATATGATAAAATCAAATTTTGATAATTTTTAAAATTTTATTGAAAAAAATAAACGAAAGTGATGTTAACATCAATATAACATAAAAATATATTCTAATACAAAATAAAATAATTATATATTTGATATAATTTAATATATTCAGGTAAAAATTGAAATGACAAAAATTATTTTTCTATGAAGTAAAAGTATGTGTATTAAGTTATACAAATTATTATATATTTATTATTAAATACTTTAGAATAAAAATTTTCAATCAAAATAAATAAATAAATTATAATTTACAAAGACATTATAAAAAATTGACAAACTAAAAAGAAAAACGATGTTTAATAATAATAAAAATTACGACATGTGTTGATACTACACAATTTATTCAATTACAAGAAAATTTAAAATACATAAAACAATAATTATATAAGATAAAAAAATAAAATAATATTTTATTCCATCAACCAATCATAATCCACTCACCTTCCAATAATAATAAGTCTAACTACAAAACACACACACAGAGACACTTACACAATTTTTATTATTTATAAATATTTAAGTTAGAAAACGTTTTGCAACTTCAATACCTGGTGTGGTCCGCAGCGGTTTGGTGCCCTCCGCCGACATCCTCTCATTCTGCCGCCACCGCCGCCGCCATTCCAGGTTCATTTTCGACGGCGTTTACATTTGCTACTGTCAACCGCATCTATGAATTAAATGTCAGCTTTGACCTGAATCATTGAATGATGCATTACTGCAAAATGCTTGTTCATTCGCAGGATTGATTGAATGCGATTTATTTTTTATTTTTTGTTTAATTTGCAGGTTATTTTTCTTGCTTTGCTTCGGATAGTTCTTCTCCGAGCTGTGGTGGTGGAAATAGTTTGACATTGGTTCAGCTGTTTTCTGCTTCCTGATAGATCTAATTTCAATTTATCAGTCGAAATTTCTTCATTTATCGATCATTAATTAGGAGTTTAGGACTTTCTTCTTCAGATTATTTAATTTTAGTATGGCGACAACATTGCATTTATGTGGAGTCAAAACTCCAAGCCAGTTTTTCTCCAAAACCAAGAACGCTTCCTGCTATCAGCATATTCCAATTCGTAGGCAGCAACATCTTCATTTGGTGGTATCCCTGCCTTCAGTTGCTGGTGATTGTTCGTCTCTGAGATTAAGATGTGAGGCTGGCAAGGTTGATGTGCTTGAAAGGAATGATACTCAGAAACATGATTCTGACCAGACTCCTAATGAGAGTGAGTTGACGTGCGTGATGAAGTTTGGTGGTTCGTCTGTTGCCTCTGCGGATAGAATGAGAGAGGTGGCCGACCTCATTCTCAGTTTTCCAGAAGAGAGACCTGTCATTGTTCTTTCTGCTATGGGGAAAACAACCAACAAGCTTTTATCGGTATTCTTTTGGCTGTCGCTTTTGTATCTTCTTTCATAACTAGTCTTCTGATCATAAGGCTCGTGTACCAGGCTGGAGAGAAGGCTGTCACTTGTGGTGTTTCAAATGTGTCCGATCTTGAAGAATTGGCCTTCATCAAAGATTTGCATTGGAGGTCTTTGGCTTTATGTTTGCAATTTTTTGTTGTCATTTTTTCATGGGAATGTTTTTCTCATTGAGTTCGGCTTTATTTGTGATCAGGACCGCAGATGAGCTTGGAGTAGAGAGATCAATTATATCTAGTGAGTAACACTTCCTCTAGAACTTGGGTTTAATAAACCCTCACCAATGCATTTTATCGTATGCATAACAGCATAAGGGTCATTATGATGCTGGTTGATAAGAAAGTTGTTTGCTAGAAGGGATGTGTCTTGTGTGTAGAACAATTGGGTATCAGTAATTCTGTTTTGATTGCATGTATTCCATTTTGCATCTGTATTGGTTGTTTACTATGTGCATGGTCATCTGTTTCAATTATGATAAATCTAAAATAAATCATTGCATTGTTTGCTGTTAGTTAAGCCCTCATGTAAAACCACTCTGGATAGCATTGTCATCTTCTGCTTTGGTCTTTTGTACCATAACTTTTGTAATTGTCAGTTTCATCTGTTTATGGTTGATTTTTTATTTTATTTTTGCAAAACTATTCTGCAGAGCACCTATTTGAGCTGGAGCAGCTTCTGAATGGGATTGCCATGATGAAAGAGATGACTCTAAGGACAAAAGACTACCTGGTTTCTTTTGGGGAATGCATGTCCACAAGGATTTTTGCTGCCTATTTGAATGAAATAGGTGTAAAAGCCCGACAAGTATGTTTTTTTACTGCATACCATTTTATAGTTAATCATTATCACTAATGCAATTATCTGATATATATTTGCAATATATTATAATCATCTTCTGATTATTAAAGATTCTGGTTCCCTGAAGAAGCAGGAATGAGTCTAGCTATTTCTTACTATTAAACATTTTGATTTATATTATCGCTACATAGAATAATCAATTATTTATGTTTATCTGATCTTTTTTCCTGAGAGCATGTTTATCTCAAAGCAATGAAGATGATACATTTGGTGCTAGGGTAGTTATCACTTACTAACTTTACACATAAATTAAGGCTATTTTTCAATTTACTCATTTCTCATTTATATAATTCACTGCATTTTCCTTCAAAACATTTGAGAAAATTCTAATCGTGATGCCCCAAACAAAGATTCTCAGTATAAAATCAATTATATTATATTCCTCCTTATTTTCTTTCCCCAAAATACTTCCATTTCCCTGAATCGTTTCAGCAATTTTACATGGGCAGTACTTTAGATGAATGAATCTCCAGCCTTGTAAACACTTCTTTATCATTTTTCCAGGTTTTGATACAATGAACTCATTTGCCCTGGACTCCTGGGCAAATGGCATGACCTAGTTACAGAATTTCTTGAATAAAGAATTTTTCGATTCCTATTCCTTATAAAGTGACAAACAACACAAGCCCAATGTTTTTGGTGGATGTTTGATTGTTTTCATTCTTGTTTGTTTTTTTGTTAAATATTCTCCATGGCCAACAAATTATTGTTGGGGGCAAAACTCATTGTACGATATCAAGCTGACTTCATTTTGGAATTCATTCTCCCTATTATTTTTGGACCAAGAGAAGTACATGTAGGAGCTGCATTCACTTTTGGGGCATTTTGGCTGCTATCAAACTTGCTAGCAGCTGCTCGAATCAGTAGCTATAGCATGTATTGGCATTTACCTTATCCTCTTGTGGGTTTGTTGTGGAATCTCTATGTAATCAGGGAGATTTTCTGATATTTGAGAGTGTTATTTGGGCTAAAGATTGCCTATGGTCATTTCTTGAGCTGCTCACTATTTAGTCAAAGTTTCTGTAAGAACACAACTATGTTATATAACTGCAATATTTTGTATCTTGTTGCAGTATGATGCCTTTGAGATTGGTTTTATAACCACCGACGATTTCACGAATGCGGATATTTTGGAAGCAACCTATCCAGCTGTTGCAAAGAGATTGCATGGGGATTGGATTAGTGATCCTGCTATTCCTATTGTTACTGGCTTCCTTGGAAAGGTAGATCCCAAATGAGCCTACCCATATTTTATTTATTCATGCATTTTCCTTATATATTTATCAATGAACTATAGGGTATCTTGGCTAATCACATTCTATTGTAGGGTTGGAGAAGTTGTGCAGTGACCACACTAGGGAGGGGGGGGTAGCGATTTAACTGCCACAACAATCGGTAAAGCATTGGGTTTAAGAGAAATCCAGGTTTACCATCATCAACTCTTCTTTATTTTTTGCAAATCCTGTTTCTTTAGTTGTATTCTATGTTTCACAATATATGCTGCTTTGCTAATGTCTTTCTCCATTACATGGAGAAGCAATTTTATATTTTTATCACATATGTGCATCTTCTGTAGGAAAACACAAACTCTTTCAATCCAAGTCTTGGGGTTATAACCATGCTATTAGATATTGCAGTCTGCCATGTTCACTAGATTGTATGAAATGCATTTATATGATGCTGCGAGGTTTGCATAATTTAACTGTTCTATCCTTTGTAGGTGTGGAAAGATGTTGATGGTGTTCTGACCTGTGATCCTAATATATATTCTCACGCAGCACCTGTTCCCTATCTAACTTTTGATGAAGCAGCTGAACTTGCATATTTTGGTGCTCAGGTATCACTAGAACTTCTCAAAATTGTTTTGTACTGTCTGCACTATAGATTGCTTGTTCTTGTTGCTTAAGATGTTGCATTTTGGTGCTTGTTCTTTGTAAAACAAATTTTAGTGGTCTGAGTTCTTTTGCTGTCTGGACATAAATTTGATCTTGAATTATTTTCGAAACGATCCTGAGGAAAACTTCAATAAAATTTTCAGGTAGGTTAGCTGAGATTAAATCTTTTAAATTTGCAAAGAATGTTTTTCATCAAGCAAACTTTTTTAGTGTTGCTCTTAATTGTTATGGTTTCAAGCAAATGAACTTACATTTAGGGACTGCCATATGAGGACACATACTGCTAGTTTCTTGTTCAGAGAACAAATGATAGTGATGACCAAATGGGATTCTCCTTATTGTCTTCATGTGCTGCTTTACTAAGTTAATTTGTTTCTTGTGGTTGAAAGGTCCTTCATCCACAGTCCATGAGGCCTGCTAGGGAAGGTGATATTCCTGTGCGAGTGAAGAATTCTTATAATCCAAAAGCTCCTGGAACCCTTATTACTCGAACAAGGGACATGAGCGAGGTCAGTTGCATAATTGTGTTGAGAAACAATTAATTTGTCTTTAAGGAATGTTGCACACTAATTTTTCTTATGCATGTGCAGGCTGTACTTACTAGCATCGTCTTGAAAAGGAATGTTACAATGTTGGATATCGCTAGCACAAGAATGCTCGGTCAATTTGGCTTTCTTGCTAAGGTCAAGATATGCTGATATTTATGCAAACCTGCTTGCAGCCACCATTATCTATATCATTTTCCTGATGCACGTTAGTTGCTTTTTTATTTTTTTCAGGTTTTTGCAATTTTTGAGGATTTAGGCATATCTGTTGATGTTGTTGCCACTAGTGAAGTGAGTATTTCATTGACGTTGGACCCTTCCAAGCTTTGGAGCAGAGAACTTATCCAGCAGGCAAGCGTATGATATCAGACTTTATTTACCCAAATATCTCATATATGCACTAAAAGATCATAATTAATTCCCCGTTTCAAGCTGCCACCTTTTCTTTTGTATATTTTGCTTTCACTTTTTGTTAGCTTATGACTGCATGCTTTGTTTTTACTTCACTTTAGATTTGTCTTTCCATTTCCCATGAAAGTTCTTACCTAGAGTGTTATAGATTTGTCGTTATGATTTCCAAAATAAGTTCTTACCTTGAAAGTTTTAGATTTGTCTATTCATTTCCCAATATGAGTTATTAACTTGCTTCTCTCTTCCTGATCAGGAATTAGATCATGTGGTGGAAGAACTAGAAAAGATCGCAGTAGTAAATCTTCTCCAGCACAGATCTATCATCTCTCTGATTGGAAATGTTCAGAGATCCTCACTGATACTTGAAAAGGTGCGGCCTTTTTTAAATTGCACCAACTTTGCTTATCCTTGAAACATATGGCATAGTTCCCTAAGAATGAATTGACATGATAAAAACGAAGAGTTGCTGCAACTTCTAAGATTCCCACGATACGACTTCATTTATTCCATACTTCTCAAGTTGTCTTGTGCTACTATCTCTTCCCTTTGTATTGGAGTGATTCTTCTATATTACTACCAAAAACTACTATAATTTGTACTAGCCACTTTTCTTCTCTGAAGTTTTGGGATCACATTTTAAACTGTTACTATTGCGGATAGTACAAAACTTCAGAGAAGTTCTTAGCTCGTCTTGATCTACCTTTTCCTTAAAAAACAGGCTCTTAGTGCTGTTACTAATCTTGTTTGTGATTCGTGATGTGGACAGGCTTTCCATGTCCTTCGAGCTAACGGTGTTAACGTTCAAATGATCTCTCAAGGGGCTTCGAAAGTCAATATATCATTGATCGTAAATGACAGTGAGGCAGAACAATGCGTAAGGGCTCTTCACGCAGCCTTCTTTGAGAGTGATCTTTCCCAACTTGTTTCAGAAAGTAAATCTCAAAATGGTTCAGTTTGAATATTAGCTTGATTGCATTCAAAGATTGGTCTCTGCCAAAAAAAGATCATCCTCCCAACTTAGAATTGTTATCAGATTCTTCCTACTTCATCTCAGATAAACTTGAGTTGTAGTACACCATATGATTGGTTAGATTATTGCATTATAGAGACTCTCTCTGAGCAACGATAAACAATTTTGTACGAATTGATTTAAAATCTAGGTTTTCCTGATATTACCTTTCCGTTGATTGCTCTTGACTAGATAACACCAGTATACACAATCTTGTTGAAGGTGGATGTGTTGTGGCATTATTATCAGTCAACCAGATACATGCCAGCATACTGTGTATTGTAGAAGAAATATATTCTCACAAATAAATCGTAGCGATTCTTTTAGAAATATCTCATTGTTCTTGATCTTTTTAAGAGTGAAGGGTTTGCAAAAATGTTCAAAGCTTGGCTCCATAAGCAGAGCTCTGCAAAAGCAACGAACCGAATCCAGACCTATTACCACCGTCTACAGGCTACAGCATTGAAAACCAAGAGCCCTTGCAGATGCATATAGTTATCAAGACAAAAATCGACAATCTCTTTGCCCACTAGGGGTGTACTCGAGCCGAATTGAGTTCAGTAATAGCCTTATCGAGTTCAAGCTCGATAAGAAAAATTCAAAGCTCAACTTGAGCTCGGTCGAGCTTTAATTTTTTGAGCTTGAGCTCGACTCGATAGCAAACTTGACAAGTTCGAGCTCGACTCGACTCGATTATGTATAAATATTAAATAAAAAATTATATTTATTTAATTTTAAATAAATACAATTTAATTATTAATGATATGTGTGTGTGTGTGTGTAAATAATTAAATTATTATTAGTAAATTTGTAATTGCACTAAAGCTCGATAAGGCTCGCGAGCCTATCGAGCTCACTATTATGGAGCTCGAACTCGACTTGACAAATCTCGAGTTGATTTCGATCCCGAGTAGCTCACAAGTAGGCTCGACTCACTTAACCCCCCTATTCCCCACTGCAAACAAAGCACTGTAAGTTAACCACATTAGCTACCGCTCAACATACTTTCAATGCAGCAAACGACATGCTCTAAAGTAACTATACCACAAATGGGAAACAATTGAATAGCTCTAAAAGCTTCATCCTGAGACGATGAAGGGGGTTGCTTAACTGATGATAAAGCTTCCAGCCCTCGAGGAGTAAGTTGCAACTCTGTAGCATCAACTGTTCAATCTCAACTCTCCAGCAATCTAACTCTCCAGCAATCTCATGAAGGTCATATCTCATCAACTGATCATCAGTTCTACGATCTCCACAAGTATGTTGATGAGATCTCTCCCCCGTCCAGGGTGTGTAGTGGAGAGAAAAGAACATTGTGTCAGGAAATTTTGAATGGTAATGTGGAAAGATGCATCACCATCTATGGGCTCAAGCAGGCTTTTCGTCAGTAGAACCACAAATTTCATCAAGTGATAGTCTCATCAAGTTTTGAGGTAAACATTGTTGATGATTGTGTGTACCACAAGCTTAGTGGGAGTAAATGTATTTTTATGGTTTTGTATATAGATACATTCTGCTTGTCACTAATGACTCTCAAGATTGCTACACTAAACCAAGAAATTCTATCAAATAATTTTTGAAATTAAAGATCTCAGGAAATTGTCTTTTTTATTAGGGATCCAAATACACATGATCGTTTTGTATTCTTGAATTATCACAAAAGAGCTACATTAAGAAAGTGTTGCAAAGATTTGGCATGCAGAAGTTCAAACTATATGATACCTCTATATCTAAAGTAGGCAAGTTTAGTCTCAATTAGTGCCCTAAAATTGATATTGAAATTAAGGAAATGTAGAAGATTCCATATGATTCAGCTGTTGGAAGTCTAATGCATGCTCAGGTCTGTACAAGATCGGTTGTAGCTTTTATGGTTGGTATGTTAGGCAGATATTTAAGCAATCCATGAATGGATCATTGGAAAGCAGCCAAACGGATTATGAGGTACTTACAGAGAACAAAAGAATACAGGCTTCTCAGTTAGCAGTCGGGTAGTAGTGGCGACGGATCCAGAGGGCTTGATGGCGGGTCGGAGTGACTGTTTTATATGACTCATAATTTGATACATTATTACTATTACTATGCTACACTTTTACTATATATATGTATATATTATATGTTTGTATTAATTTATATGTTATGATGTACAATTATATATATATATATATATATAAGTTTTATGATCTTTTATTATATTTGTGTATCTACAAATATTTAAAAAAAAGAATTGAAAATAAAAAAAATAAAAATGACAACGAAAAGGGTGACAGATCATTTTCGTCGCCATTTTTCGCCCTTTTTTTATTAAATTTATTTTTTTTTCTCAACAAAAAGAGTCTGTGACCTTTCCGTCACCAGGCCACCTATAGTGACGGAAATGGTAACGGAGTATTCCGTCACCAGAAATTGGCGACCATATCACACGACAAAATATAGCGACGAAATATTCCATCGCCATTTCCGTCGCTATAGGTGACGACGGAAAAATTTCATCGTCTTTTTTTTAGCGACTAGAATGAGAAGATGGACATTTTCCGTCAGCATTCCATCACCCATTAAGTTACTAATGAAAATCAGGTCCAAATTCCGTCGCCAAGTTGACATTTTCTTGTAGTCGTATTCAACCTTAATACCATACTCCCTCAATAATTCAGCAATCATTACTCTACACTTCAAGATAGTACCCTCATGCAGTAACTTCTATCTAAAATGTCAACAATATAACCTTCAATGACATTTTTCGTGGAGCATTACGTGCGAGGTTTAACTTACACATATAATTATCCTTAATTTATGCACTCCACAAACCCAGTTTTTCAACTGTAAATAATTTAAAAGAGTTGAATCCTTGACCTCAACTTTGCTTCTGACATGTTATAGGAAATGATAGAAATTGAAGGGTTTACAAAAGAGGCTAAGAGTTTTCTGTGGTTGTAGGGTGGAAGTAACTAAAAACTTGAGCTTTAAACTTTTCTACAATTTTGACTACCTTTTTTTGCTTGTTTTGAGTGTCTTATAGCATGTCATGGTGCAACTATTTTTCTGATCTATTCATTTTTTTTAATACTCATTTTAGGTGTTTATCATAAAAAAGTTGATTATAAGTGTTTTCCTACTCTAGATCATGGAGCAACAAAAAGATACGAGTGGCTAAATAATAAAGAGCAAGAGAGTTTGATCGACATATTTTCAAAATAGAGACAACGGGACACGAAGGAGGAAAAACTGAGAAAAGAAATTCTAGGTTAGGCATATATGGTACGTATTTTCTAACAATTTTGTTGTTTGTAACTCCTCCACATGTGCCCTTTTTCATCGTTCTGGAAGCATCGAATATGATTGAGCAGTTGCTAGAGAAGTTATCTATGTTGGGGAGAATGTCTTCATCCAACGGTAAATGAAGGGTAATTAAGTATATTCACTGAAAAAGAGGTTATAAATACTATTTTTCTAAGTTGGTGACTAAAAATATAACTTTATTTTCCTTGAAAAAAAAGTATTTTTCGTGGGAGAGATTTTTCATGTATATTGCTTCTTTTGGTTGAATATTGTGCTACCAAAATTCTTGACCGCTCATGAATAGCATAAAGTGATCTGGTGAGGATCGGACTAAGGCTGGCAGGTCATTTTTTTGTGCTAGCAGCTGATGATTAAGATGGCACTGATTATTGCAGTAAAAGGATAATTTCATTCGCTAATTTAGCAGCAGGAAATGCATGTCAGCAGCTGATGATTAAGATGGCACTGATTATTGCAGTAAAAGGATATATAATTTTCTTTCCCCATGTTGACATGCATTTCCTGCTGCTAAATTAGCGGATCGACTTATTGTTGAAGTTAACTGTTCCAAAGGTTTACTAAAGCTAGCTGATGGCATGTATCTGCATAATTCTATTTCTGAAGCTGATGGATCATCATATTCAATTCTTAATTATAAAATAATCGAATGTAATAATAGCCTTTTCTTGAAAAATACTCTAGCTGTTATATATTTCTTGCGATCATTTCCATATGTTCGTATATCGATCGAGTCCCCAACATGTTGCTGGTTGCAGGTCTTCGACTCATTTGCAGTATATAATTTCTTGAGCGACTCATTCCATTCAACTCTTACTTGGCTATATTGTCTAGTTAATTTTAGTTCTGATTTTTTTTTAGTTGTTTATGATAATTTTCTCTCCAAAATAATAGAAACATCATTTCATTTCCCCTCCACCAAGTGTTGGAGATACTCTTTTAAAGTTTTATTTTTTGGGGTCAAAATTGATAGCAAAATAGGATAAAAATTGATAATAAATTTGATAGAAAACATCATAGTGGGACTACAAATGATAGTTCGATTTCTTTGGGACCAAAAGTTAGTATCAAGACCAAAAGATGATTGAGACATGTGGGACCAAAAGTGAAATTTTATCGACAAATATACCATCTTTCTCTCTCCATGTACCCATTTCAAATTCTAGTAAGTTATATGAACAAAATCTCATCTATTCTTGGTAAGTTAGATATAGGAGATTTTATTGTGCTTTAATATATGTGAAATTGGGAGAAAATGTGTGAAAAATGGTAAATAATAAATAATTTGAAAGAATGTTAAAAGACTAAAATATCATGAAATAATATGAAAGGGATAGGATATTTTCCCTTCCTTTAAAAAATGTATTTTCCCGGGAGAGTTTTTAAATGTACATGGATGAATATATAGTTGGAGCCGGAGAGCAGAATACTTTTGTTTAATTAATGTTCTGCTTTGGTTTTTTGGATTACATCTTGCTAATATTTTATTAAAATTGGGTGTTTTAATTAGAGCTGATGAGCACAGATCTTAGGGCAACTTCACAATTTTGGTGTGGTTTTGATTATAAAAAAAAAAGTACAACTTTAGTAGTGAATTAAATACTTTTCCAACATCAAACTATCACAAACTCAAAAAATGCTAAAAATAATAAATTATGTATGTTCTATAATAATTATTTGAAAATTGAAAAGTAAATACTGAAAAATAATTATAAATTCTAATTGGATAGAATCATTAATCTTCTTAATTATTAATTAATTGTAAACTTACGATAAATAAAAATTGAAGAAAAAGAAAATAAAAAAAGTGTACCATAGAAGTGTAATAAGAGAATCTAAATATCAGATTTGGTGTTTTAATTGGTATTTGGTTGGATTTTGTTAATTTAAAAGTGTCCAATGGTAGGATAATTGATAAGCCTACTCAATTCATCTCGCACCTGGAGACCTTTTAGAACTAATTAAGGGAAGAAAAAAAAAGATCGATCGGTTTCTATTTAATTTATAAGATTCTGATTTTTACAATATCTAGGCCACGTGGTAAACCCTAGTTTTCCATAGTGAAGAGATTGGCAGACAGCTTGGAATGCAAGCTAGCTAATTAAAAATCAAGAAGCAATTATTTACTAAACAAGATTCCATATTAATAATTAATCTGATTTTCATTTTCCTTTTTTGGTAATTAGGGTATGAAGACGTTAGATTTTCTCACCATCTCAAAACATACCAAAAGTATATCACCGTGTAGCCCTAGCTAGGGTTACGTTACATAAATTACCATATATATAAACAGACGATCGAAAGTAATTACCTTCTAGATCATATTTCACTTCCAACAATTCTCAGATTAATTAATTACTGCAAATGGCCATCAACACCTGCAACAACCATCAACCCTTCTTTGGCCAAGTTCCATCCGATGACTCTCATGATTCCGGCGGCGATGGGCGGTACCACCTTCTGAACGTGATCAACCACGGTTCGTACGGCGTCGTTTACAGGGCTTGGGATAAGGAAACCGGCGAAATCGTGGCGATCAAGCATGAAATCGAGGGACTGTCTCGTTCGACGGTGAGGGAAATCGGCATACTCCAATCCCTCCCTCCCCACCCTTGTATAGTGGAGTTGAAGGACGTGATCATCGACGATCATCATCACAACGGCGGCGTGTTCGTGGTGATAGAGTACGTGGAGAGCGACCTTGAGAAACTGATCGCCGGCGCAAACAAGAAACCCTTCACGCTAAGCGAAGTAAAATTCGTGATGAAGCAGATACTCGAGGGCGTCGCCTTCCTCCACGGCAACGGCGTGATGCACAGGGATCTGAAGCCCGCAAACATTCTGATCAACAGCAAGCAGGGTCGCCTGAAAATCTGCGACTTCGGGCTGTCCCGGCCCATCGGAAGCCAGTCGGGGTCGTACACCCCGGGGATCGTGACTCGGTGGTATAGGGCGCCGGAGCTTCTTCTTGGCGCGAAGAGGTATTCAAATGCGATAGACATGTGGTCGGTGGGGTGTATCATGGCGGAATTGGTGTTGGGACAAGTGGCCTTCCCGGGGAATTCGGAGGTGGAGCAGCTGTTCTGTATCGGCCGGAGTCGCAGCATTCTTGGAGAGAGGCTCAAGGGGTTGCTTAGTGCTTCCGGAGGTGATCTCATTCAGAGACTTCTCGCCGTCGATCCCAACCGGAGGATAACGGCCGACGATGCTCTTCATCACGCTTGGTTTCGAGAGTTTTATGGCCTTCTTTCGGATTGATTCATTAATTAATTAATGCCTAATTCTTCTTCAATATTAACTACATCTAGCTAGCTAGATATTTTCATTTACATATATGATTTCTCAATTCAACTATTATTGATCTATCAATTGTTCATTAGTTGTTATGTATATATGATTTAGATCACTAAAAATATACAATTGAGATTGATCGAGGACCTTTCAATGTGGATCGAGTTTGAGGCTATGTATATAATATATCAATTATATGTAAGAACCTCTCTTTTTGGTGCTGTACGTATTTGAAAAACCGTATATGTTTGAGATGATCAGAGGTGTGTGTATATATATATATATAATTAATCGAATTAATTTGATATTACAATAGCTATACCATTTTGCACTCACATTGTATCGCTTCCACTATATTTCATGCTCCGATTACGTACAAATTAGTATATATTCAACTAATACGTTCAATATATTGTTAGAAACACGCGCCAAACAATTCAAATAATTAATATACATTTTATATTTTACCAACAAAAAAGACGTGCATACGCACGTTTAAATTATGATTCTAATAAATATATGTAAATAATTAAGTGTATTTTATATTAAATTTTAGTTTGTAGTAGTTTTTTTTAATAAATTGTCAGTCAATTAATTTCATACAAAAATAATGAAGAATCACATATATATATATATAGATAGATATAACTCAGCTCTACTCTCATTTAATTTGTTTTCAATTTATCTTTCAAAGGTATAATAAATACATTAAACATATAATTATTTTTCTTTTCTTTTCTTTTTGAAATTTAAGAGATCGATCGCTTCAATGTAATAACTTTGAAAGAACTCTTTGTAATTTAATATAAACATTATAAGAACACTACAAGAAAAATGCAGATACACCACTCTTGATTAACCATAATTTTGGATTAAAACTGTGGTAAAATAATTAATAACCACAGTTTTACAAAAAACAGTGGTGTATGAGCACATTTTCCCGAAAATAACACCACGGTTTTAAAGAATCGGTGGTCTGTATTCACGCATACACGACCGTTATTACTTAACAGTGGTGTATGTGCGTTTTTTTATTTACTACGGTTCAATTCAAAACGGTGGTGTTTGTTCAAATAACATATCACAACTAATTTTAATAGAACCGTGGTAACTATAAATACACTTTTTCAATATTTTTTTTAAAACAAAAACGATGGGGGAAAAAATCAACTCCCTAAAATTGAACCCACGCGCAGCTTCTGTAATTTCCCTCCATTCTAAACTCCACTTAGCCTCCTTCCGCTCAAACCGAACCAAGCCCCCGCAAGTACTCCAAGATCTGGTCTTCTATTTATCTGTCGGTGACTGCGCTGCTAGCTTGACTTCGGATTGTTGTGGCAATAAATTCAGGAAGAGGGGGGAGAAGCCATTCAGTTAGTAGGGGTTGACATTAAACATCACCTCATCGACATCTCTATTGTTGTTGTCGTCTAGAGTTGCACTTCGAAAGGAAGAGGTTCGATCGGCAAGTAGCTCTCGCCGTCGACCAATTAGCCAAGTCGGGAGTGGGAAGTTAACTGGACTTGATGACTGTTCTTTCTGGGCAATAGTGATCGCTTGTTTCACTGTGAGATTGTAAACTTACTTCTTTCTTTTTATATTGTGTTAATTTGTGTTTATAATTTTCTCTGCAGTCTGCTAAAAGCACTCAGATTGCTAAAAGCACTTTGCATCTCTGCAGTCTTCAACCTTAATTGCTCACCATCCTCAAACCAAAGCAGACAAGGTCACCGATTCCAACTTCAGGAAGCCAAACTGCACTTAGATCGTTGTCTCCTCGATGCGCCTTTGACAAATTACCTTGAACAAATCCCCAATTATTCGTGAGTAATATTCGGTTTTTCTTGTCTTTCTAATAACAAAATATACAATTGCATTTATGTGTTTTTGTAATTGTAAAACTCGATACGAGGGTTGTTATATATTTCTGGAAATTGAAGAGATTTCTTATTTTTTGGCCGAATTTCATGTTGTAGTAATGAAGGAATTGCATTCTACTATTTCTTTTAATGTTCTTCATTTGCCGTGTGGAAATAGAGGTATAAATAGCCTAACAATTCCTTGTTGCTGTAAACTTTTGCACATTGTATAAATATGAATCTTGAGAAGTAAAGATGAGAAACAATTTTCACTTGGTGTTCTAAAATGTGTTGGCACAGGTGTATGTGCATAAGTGATGTATATAATTGTTTTTTTAAAATATTTTACTTGTATCTCTCTTAAGAGTGCTGGTTCAAGCTACAAAAATAAGCACTCAAAATTAAGATATTGTTGCTTACATTCATCTTTGCAAAATCAGACAACTAATGATTTCTTATGCTTCTTTCCTTGTGTAGAATTCATTTCTTTCGTCTATTTTTTCTTCACTAGTTTCATGTTCCCTGTGATGCATATGTGCAACATATAGAGTTCAGATTTGTTTTTATTGCTCATACAATTTTATATCTTCAATTATAGTTGCATCTCATGCCTGGAAATATTGGTAAAAATAACTTCTTGAAGTCTGAAAATGTTAAAAAGAAAAAGATATAATTCATCTTAGCCCTTCTGAAGCTTAGATGCCTTTATTTGAAGTTCTATGGATCGATGTGACACTTGAGCCAAATGATTAAAATGGAAAATTTTGGAATCTCATCTAAATTCAATGATATTTTGGTATTGGATTGTAATTGTTGGTTGTTTCAGGGGAATCGCTTAAACAAGGTGCTGCTGAATCATTGGCAGAAGTTCACTTTTAACCCAAGGTAATTCTTGATTTTTGCCCAGAATTTATTTGATGTTGGTTTGGCTTTGAAAATGCTTGTGGTTTCTCTGTGCTTGTATGTCCATGTTTGTCTGCCAGCTTTATTATGTAATGAACAGTGCACATATAAGTCACATGGTATAGATAGAACTTGAAAATTGTTGCATTACTGATCATGTCAAATTTGTAATACTGCATATTTATCTTAAAATATTTTGAGATATTAGGACTAGCAGAAGATATTTATTTTTACGTTTTAAAACTATGATAGAAAACTTAACCAAACCTTGTTATCTGAATTATTGCAATTCTTGATCTCTATGTTGATTATTCATTGACGTCCTTCAATAAACTGAAGGAATATCTTGATTGTTCACACAAGCAAGATATAAATTAGATTAGACCAATTCTCTAAGTATGAGCACTTACATAGACAACCTTTTGAAATACTTTTACAATTTTAGGTACATAATTATGAAAATGGACAAAACATAGATGACTGCTAACAGGTTAACACATGAGTATGAGGAAGGGGTAGAATCTTTTTTGCAATTTGCCCAGCAGAATGTGAAAGATTCTAACCTCATATCTTGTCCTTGTGCAATATGTGTTAATCTAAAGAAGAAAAAAATTCCTACTGTAAGGGCACACTTGTTTGTCCATGGTATGGATCTAACATACGATAACTGGATTTATCATGGGGAAAGATCTAGGCCTGTAAATATAGTTAAAGAAGGAGATGATATGTGGGAAGGCAATCAACAACAAATGTTGAGGATCATATTGAGATAGTACATGATGCGTTCGAGACTTATGAAGATGATCCAGCTGGATTTATGAAGTTACTTGAGGATGCAGAAATGGCTTTATATCCTGATAATAAGAAATTCACAAAGTTATCAGCCATCGTGAAACTCTACAATTTGAAGAGAAAGTATGGGTGGAGTGATGCATGTCTTACAGAGCTTCTATCTTTGGTAGGAGAAATGCTGCCCGAACAAAATGAGTTGCCATCATCACTTTATGATGCAAAGAAAACCTTATGCACATTAGGTATAAGCTATGAAAAAATTCATGTCTGCCCTAATGATTGCATTCTTTATCGCAAGATGTATGAGAATACATCCAATTGTCCAACATGTGGATTGTCAAGATGGAAAATTGGCAGAACGGGTAAGTTAAATATTGGAGTTCCAGCAAAGGTGCTATGGTACTTTTCTCCAATACCAAGATTTACGAGAATGTTTAGAAATAAGGATATAGCTAAAAAGTTAACTTGGCATGCTGATGAAAGAAGATCTGATGGGTTTCTACGCCATCCAGCTGATGCCCCTGCGTGGAGATTAATAGACCATAAGTGGCCAGATTTCACTTCGGAGACTCAAAATCTTAGATTAGCACTGCCCGCTGATGGTATTAATCCACATAGATTGATGAATTCTACATATTGTTGTTGGCCAGTGATTCTTGTCACATACAATCTTCCTTTGTGGTTATGCTTGAAGAGAAAATTTATGATGCTGACCTTACTGATTTCTGGGCATAAACAGCCCGGCAACGACATTGATGTCTATTTATCACCATTGATTGATGACTTAAAGAAGTTATGGGATGTAGGCGTCGAAGCATATGATGCATACAGATAAGAAAGTTTTGTGCTCAAAGCTGTTCTATTATGGACAATCAATGATTTCCCTGCTTACGGTAACTTATCAGGATGTAGTGTCAAAGGATATAAGGCATGTCCAAATTGTAGGGATAACACACAGGCTACATGGTTGAAAAATGGAAATAAAATGTCATACATAGGCCATAGAAGATTTCTTCCTGCATATCATCCATATCAAAGACAAAAGAAACACTTTGATGGCAAACAAGAGTTCAACCCAGCCCCAAAGTCATTGAATGGAAAGGAGGTGTATGAAAGAGTGGCAAACATCAATTGTTTGTGGGGAAAGAGGAAGATAAAAAAGAAATCAAAAGGAAAGAAAAATGATGATGACAAATCATGTTGGAAAAAGAGATCAATATTCTTTGATCTTGAGTATTGGAAACATCTTCATGTTCGACATGTTCTCGATGTGATGCACATTGAAAAAAATGTGTGTGAGAGTCTCATTGGAACACTACTTGACATTCCAGGTAAGACAAAAGATGGAGTTGCATCACGACGAGATCTTCTGGCCATGGGTGTGCGGATTGAGCTAGTACCGAAAGTGGGGTAAAAACAAACATTTTTACCGCCTTCCTGCCATACATTAAGTAAGGAGGAGAAAAGAAAAATGTGCAACTCTTTGTTTAAAATGAAGGTGCCCACGGGATACTCATCAAATGTGGCCAATCTAGTATCGATGAATGACTTGAAGCTTACCGGGCTCAAATCTCATGATTGTCATACTTTGATGCAACAATTGCTTCCTGTTGCCATACGTGGTGTTTTACCGAAAGAAGTTAGGTATAGTATCACAAAGTTGTGCTTCTTCTTTAATATTTTATGTAACAAGGTTATTGATGTATCAAAATTAGACGAGATTCAAAAAGATGTGGTGGTGACTTTGTGCTTGCTAGAAAAACATTTTCCTCCATCATTCTTCGATATAATAGTTCATCTTGTACAAGAGGTGAAGTTATGTGGACCAGTTTGGTACAGGTGGATGTACCCGTTTGAGCGATTCATGAGAATATTGAAAGGATATGTACGTAATCGTAATCGGCCAGAAGGGTGCATTGTTGAGTGTTATATTGCTGAAGAGGCTGCAGAATTTTGTTCAGACTACTTATCTAATGTGAACACAATTGGAATCCCGACTAGCCAGATAGAAGCATATAGAACAAAGCCGTTATCTGCACCTGTGTCGGTTCAAGTAAGTGATAAAGAGTTGGAGCAAGCTCATCTATATATATTGAAAAATGATGATGAGATCGAGCCATATATCGAGTATGATCTCAAACTTATACCATTTGTCAATCTCATATCAAGATATTGGAGTAATTAAATGGGTAGTCCTTGAAACAGGGAACACAAAGCATATTTAAGGAGTTCATTTCCTAAAATTAAGAGCGAAAAATGATTCCAAGATAAACACCATTGATCATTCAGCACCTAGCTGTGTGAACACGTAAGTTTTGTAATAAAATCTTTTCGATATAGTGTTACCAAGTTAACTTGAATTTTTCTGTAGATTGCCACTGCATCTACACTTTCCACAAATTAAATATCAACAAGGGTAAAGTGGATGGTGCATGGACCCAACAATCGAGTTCTAAAATATGGGAGTTACATGATTAATGGTGTTACATACCACACAAGAGAACATGATGTGATTAGAGTAGTTCAAAATTCTGGAGTGATGGTAGTTGCATAGACTATGCAGGTAGCTAGTGCAAAGGATAAAAATCCAGTGGTGGGGGACATGTTATTTTATGGAAGAATTGAGAAAATCTGGGAGCTCGACTATGGAACATTTAGTGTTGTAGTATTTAAGTGCAGTTGGGTAGATAATAATGGTGGTGTTAAAGTAGATCCTCTTGGTTTTAAGTTAGTTAACCTGGATAGAATTGGGTACAAAGATGACCCTTTTATTTTGGGTAGTCAAGCCAAACAAGTGTTTTATGTTGAGGATTCTCATGATATTACATGGTCTGCTGTGCTTCTTTCTCCTAGTAGAGAGTATGTTGAATTCATTAATAATGATGAGTTAGGAGACATTACTATGCACCATCAAATTTTTACAACACATGTACGCACAATGGATTTGAATGATGAAGGAGACGAGAATGAACCATCTTTTGTTCGTGGAGATTGTGATGGAACTTGGGTTGATAATGCAAATATTTAGTTTGGTAAACTCTCTTGATTTTCTTACTTGCAATTTATTATGTGGATAAGTTAAGTTTTTATGTTACCATGTAGTCGTGTTGAATAAATTGCATGTATAAATAGTGTTTCCACATGTTTACAGATCACTAACATATTTATTTTGTTCATTGTGTTATTAGATCTTGGAGAGATTATGGATCCAAATGAGAATCAAAGTGTTGATCATGACTCTGGGATAGATTCCAAAGATATAAAATCATCAAGATCAATTAATTCAGGGAAAAGCAGGATGTTTGGAGTAGTTATCATATGAAGTTGACCCAAAATGGAAAACAGGATGTTTGGAGTCAGCAAATTCAAAGTGGAAGCAATGGAAGAGCAAACTGTATGTTGACCATATTGCTCCACATAAAGATGATCCAGATACATTGAATGATCCACCAGAAGGTAGTGGAATTCTTACTGAAGATTGGAGTCGATTTGTAATTAGTCGTTTGTCTGATGAATTTAAGGTAAGTTACACATGTACATGTCCAACTTAATTATAAAAATTCCTTTACTATATATATATATATATATATATAGATGAGCTACGAATTTAAAAATTGATTGACACTCTGAAGAGAGTCTCCATCAGGTACGTACTAGTATTTCTAAGTAGACGCGTTAGTATTTAACTTCCTTTTATTTTTTGATTTTTGAATGTGGGTGTGCCAGAAAGTGATAAAAAGTATTTGTGGGTGTGCCAGTAAGTCTATAAATGCCCACTTGGTTTGTGGGCATCTAATGTCTGAAACCTAATTCACACACCTCCCTTTTTACCAAATTGATGAGTTATAATATATACTATTTCTTCAATTAAATTAAACTGAAAAGTGGTGATGAAGAGACTAATCTGCTGCAGCTGTGCTGCTGAAAGAGACTTTTATTTTGATAGACTTTTCAGTATCTTCTAAAGCTAATAATCATGCTGTGAAAACTGAAAATTAATTAAACAAGAATCAACTGTTAATTTTCCTTGTGTCCTATTTTAGCCTTTTTGTTTCGTTTGTAAGTTAGGATTATTGCTGCAGTCATATTATAAGTTTAATTTGGTTAATGTTAGAATTATGACTCAACATGATTAGTAAAAGATTGAATGAACATAGTGAAGTTTGAAGAGAACCGAGAGTTGTATTAAATTTGAATGTATTGCTTGTATTATCTTTGATACAAAGAGAAGTACATAAAGGAGTAATAAACTTGTAATTAAGGAAATAAATCTATACAAGGCACTAATCTTCTTTGATTGATTTTTGCATAATTCACGGATCTATTTTGGGATCAAGATTGTTGACACTCCCCCTCAAGTTGAGTAGTAGGATCTCTAATACTCAACTTGTCGAGAACTCTTGTAAAACTTTTTGAATTTACAGCCTTGGTTAGGATATCAGCAAGTTGATCTTCAGATCTGATAAATGGAAGATCAATGATTCCAGCCTCCAATTTTTCTTTGATGAAATGTCTGTCTACCTCCACATGTTTTGTTCTGTCATGTTGGACTGGATTTTCAGAGATGCTGATTGCTGCTTTGTTGTCACAATAGAGCTGACATCCTTGATTGGGACAAAACCCCATTTCTGTTAACAATTTTCACAACCACAAGAGTTCAGTTATTCCACTCTTAATACCTCTAAACTCGGCTTCAGCACTAGATAGGGCAACCACCTTTTGCTTCTTACTTCGCCAAGTAACAAGGTTGCCCCCAACAAAGGTAAAATACCCAGCAGTAGATCTTCTGTCTATTGGATTTCCAGCCCAATCTGCATCTGTGTACCCATGAATTCTCGAGTGACCATGCTTTCCAAAGAATAGTCCATATCCATACGTACCTTTAAGGTATCGTACTATTCTGAGGACAGCTTCCATATGATCTGTCTGTGGTTTGTGCATGAACTGGCTAACCACTCCGACTGCATAGGCGATATCAGGTCTTGTGTGTGAGAGATAGATGAGCTTTCCTAATAACCGTTGATACTGTTCTTGATTAGCTCCTTCAGCTCCTTCAATGATCTGCAAACGATGGTTCACTACGATAGGAGTATCAATTAGTTTGCAGTCAAGCATTCCAGTTTCAGTAAGGAGGTCAAGAGTATACTTTTTCTGGAAAATGAAGATCCCTCTAGCTGATCGGAGGACTTCAATGCCGAGGAAATACTTAAGAACTTCTAGATCCTTCATCTCAAACTCCAGAAACAGATTCTTCTTCAGATTATCGATCTCCTCTGAATCACTACCTGTGATGATCATATCATCTACATAAATGATCAGACAGGTGAGGAGATTTCCCCGTTTCTTCAAGAATAACGTATGGTCTGAGTTACTATGTCGAAACCCATAGCTCTTCATAGCATTAGTAAACCTTCCAAACCAGGCTCTCGAAGACTATTTGAGTCCATAGAGAGTCTTTTTCAGCAGACACACTTCCTGTTGCTCAAAATCAGATTCAAAACCAGGCGGAACTTCCATATATACTTCTTTGGTCAATTCTCCATGTAGAAAAGCATTTGTAACATCGAACTGATGAAGTGCCCAATCATTGTTTGCCGCTATTGAGAGTAACACCCTTACGGTGTTCATCTTGGCCACTGGAGAAAAAGTTTTTGAGTAATCCACTCCATAAGTCTGCGTGTATCCTTTTGCAACTAACCGCGCTTTGTATCTTTCAACTGACCCATCAGGCTTTCGCTTGATAGTGAAGACCCATCTGCACCCAACTGGTCTCTTCCCGTGTGGTAACTTGCACTTTTTCCATGTTTTATTGTGAGCAAGAGCATCCATCTCCTTCCTCATTGCATCTGTCCACTGTTTTGATTGGAAAGCTTCTTTGACTGTTCTTGGTAAACTCTCTTCTTTATACAGTCCGGTTTGAAAGGCAGCTGCTAATCTCATGAGATTTTCTTTTGCAACATTCTCAACAGGATATCGAGATTTTCTGGAAATTCTCTCAGGAGAATATCTCTTGGGAGGCACACCCCTATTACTCCGTGGAGGTAGAACATATCGTTCTGTATCCTGTCTCCTGATTTCTGTAGCTTCCTGATGAAGTAACTCTGGATTAACTGAAACAGACTGGTCAGGGCTCACCACACTACTCGAAACAGTGTTAGTAGGGCTGGAACAATCAGATTCAATCATAGGATGAGCATTAGTATACGAATCGTTTACCCCAGATATCAAATCCGGAGGGGAAGCACTGGCCGGTTCACTTTGCTCGGGGATCTGTACCGACAACGTTTCAGTAATCATCTCAGCGGCACGGTTAAGTGTCTCTGCTGGAACTATTTCCGGAGAGCTACTTAGGCTTAGCAACCAACTGAGTGAGTCAACTGTACGACTCTCCCCCTGACCACTAAGTGGGGTGTGATAAAAGAACTCGGTTTCAAGGAAGTCGCAATTCATGGTAGTGAACATGCGACGGGTTTTTGGATCATAACACCGATAACCTTTCTGGTTGATACGGTATCCAACAAAAACATACTTAACTGCACAGGGATCGAGTTTGGTACGTGTGGACTTGGGTAAGTGAACAAAAACAGAGCATCCAAAAATTCAAGGTTTGAGAGTGAGAGGAACAGGAACATGGGTGAGTTTGGAAAGATATTGTAATGGAGTCTGAAGATCAAGGCTTTTGGTAGGGAGCCGGTTCAGAAGATAAACAACAGTAGCAACAGCTTCGGGCCAGAAATGAGAAGGGACCCAAGCCTCGATGAGTAAGGCCTGGGTAATCTCAAGAATGATCCGATTTTTCCGCTCAGCTACGCCATTTTGTTCAGGTGTATATGGACAAGTAGTCTGATGAATAAGTCCGTTATCGTGGCAGAATTTGGTCATTGAAGAGTTCACAAATTCTCCCCCGTTATCGGACCTAAGGGCTTAGATTTTGGTGTTAAATTGAGTTTGAATCATAGTATAGAACTGAGAAAATTTTGAAAAAACTTCTGATTTGTGACGTAAAAAATAGACCCACGTCATACGTGTGTGATCATCAATAAACAGTAAAAAATACGTAAACCCCTGACCACCTATCACAGGTGCAGGGCCCCAAACATCAGAATGCACAAGAGAAAACATAGAAGGCACACGAGTATTACTGGGTTTAAAGGTCTGTCTGTGGCTCTTTGCCAAAACACATGTCTCACAATACAAGTTGGAATTAGAAACTAAGTTGGGAAATAAAAGTCGAAGATAACCCGCAGAAGGATGTCCAAGACAACGGTGCCAAAGCCAAGCAGTCTGGAAAACAGTTCCTGTAGCCAGCATCACTGTACCTTGTTGAGTAATTTCGTCAACGTAGTACAGACCACGTCGCTCAGTGCCACGTCCAATGATCGCCCCCGTCCTGATATCCTGCAATAAACAAAACGTATGATGCATTAGGACAGTACAATTTAGTTCTTTTGTAACATGACTGATGGATAACAGTTTGTGAGACAGAGCTGGGACATATAAATAATTGGAAATACGAAGAGTAGGTGAAATAGTCACAGTGCTGGCTCCAGTTACAGGTGTAACCTCGCCACTAGCTGTTTGAACATGGGTTTTATTTGGTTTAGACGGTGCACATATATCCGAAGCATCATATGTCATAGTGTCTGTGGCTCCACAGTCAAATATCCAGTCAGGGTTTTTATTTAACTCTGGAGATCTATTACTGTTTGTAACACAAGTATAGGCAATATTTGGTTTATATATATGCAAGGGATTAAAAAGAGCAGATGACGGGCTGGTCATTGTATGACCCGACCCGGTACCTTCAAAGTCAAAAGGGGCTCCTCCCCTTCTCTCGTCAGTCGATCCGCCCCCTTCAGTAGAAACCCTAACCGCCGCCATTGCCATTCCTTCATCTCTACCACCTCTGAGCTCCAAACCACCATTGTTGTCGACCGTGGTGTTGGTGACCTCGGCGTTACCCACCGCGACGGAAGCTTTGCCACGGTTGTCCTTAGGCGGCTTGTGGTTGTCTTCCCACCACTCTGGATACCCAATCAACCGGAAACACGTTTCTTTGGTATGTTTGTTCATCCCGCAGTGGGTACACTTCAGTTTGGCTTTGTCAATTTTGTCCCGGGATGAAGATCCACCGCAAATTTTGGGCTGGCCTGACCGGGGCGGTCGAAATTCCTTCACCGCCATGCCACTGGCCTCACTGTCAGAGTGGACGACGAGTCCACTGCCAATTCCTTGCTCGGTCACACCATCCGACTCCGGTCCTCAAAGCCCTCGCCGTGCGGCTCCTCACCGGAGCAGTGCATAGGCGGCCTCTGCAGTGGGTAAGGGGTCTGATTTGAGGATGTCCCTTCTTTTAGGTTCGTATTTTTTGTTAATTTCGGCCAAGAGTTGGAACAACCTCGTTTCTGATTGTAGCCGCCGGTAAGTGCCTATGTCTGTCTCGCATTGCATCGGATTGGGTTGATTGTCATCTATTTCGGCCCAAATTCGTTGTAGGGTACTGTAGAACTGTTCAATGGTTCCTTGTCCTTGTTTGAGGCTGTTGGCTTGAACTGCTAAATCAAATATTTGGGCAGAGTCTCTCTTTACACTGTAGGTTGTGGCTAACCCCTTCCATAGTGTTTCTGCAGATTTGAATTGAACATAGTTGTTGGCCAGATTGGGCTCCATATTCTGTATTATCCACGAAATCACGGTGAGATCATTCTGGTACCACTTCGGGTATGCTGAATCTATGGGTTCTGGGGGAGGGGGTTGGCCGGTGATGTGATTGAGGCACCCCCTCCCTCCTATGGCTAGGTGTATCATCCTAGACCATAAGGAATAATTAAATTTGTTGAGCTTGATGCTCATTGTAACTGCTTGGGTTTGGTTTGATTATGTGTATTTTGGTTCGGTGGGTGGAGGGTTAATTTGTCGAAGAAGGTTGGCTAGCTGTTGTGCCAGCAACTCTGCCCCCGGCAGAGATGGCTGGGCGCTCGGTGAGTTGTTGTCATCTCCGGCCATGGTAAATGATGAAGCAGAGACAATGAAGATCCAGTAGGATCAACACTGCTCTGATACCATGTTAGAATTATGACTCAACATGATTAGTAAAAGATTGAATGAATATAGTGAAGTTTGAAGAGAACCGAGAGTTGTATTAAATCTGAATGTATTGCTTGTATTATCTTTGATACAAAGAGAAGTACATAAAGGAGTAATAAACTTGTAATTAAGGAAATAAATCTATACAAGGCACTAATCTTCTTTGATTGATTTTTGCATGATTCACGGATCTATTTTGGGATCAAGATTGTTGATAGTTAAGACTATAAACCAACAACTGTTGGGACTAATTATATAAAAATATACAATTCCCATTTTATAATAAGCAAATTGCTGTATGAACTGAGATATATGAAGAATTCTTCTACGTGTATAAGTATTATATATATATATATAGTTTCACTTGTCCCTCTCAAACTACCTGATTTTGAATGTACCAGAAAATGAGTGCAGAACAAAATGAGAGAAGACATAATAATATATATCCACATTGACTCTCACGTAGGGGCTATGCCGGTTTAGCTGAGAAAATAGTATGTTGTTTCATTAAGACTTAACATTGTTTATGGCTGATCATTCTAACTAATTATATTCTAAAGTGCAGAAGGATGAGCTTTGTGGTGATGACGATATAAACAGAGCAGTGATGTGGAAAAAAGCACGGGTGACTAATGATAAAAAGATAGAAGATGAGAATTTGAAGGAGGCTGTGTTAAGGATTGTAAGCTACAAAATTCACTATTTTGTATGATTTCGTATGCAAATTGTTAATGACATTTTTTTTCTAAATTAAAGGATGATTACATCCGACAAAAGGAGGAGGGAGTGTTCAAGGCTTCAAGATTGGGATCAGATTTGCTTACTAGTGCACTCCAGTCACCAGAACACTCTGGACGTGTCAGAGGCATTGGAAGCTATGTTACGCCTTCTACATACTTCAAGTCCACTAGAGCAGGACGACGATGTGTGAAACGAAGTATATTGAGTTGGCAGAGACAAAGAAACAACTAAGCGATCATAAATTGTTAATATCTGAACTTTATGATCAACTTGCAGAACTGAAAGCATCTATGGGGAAACAAAAAGAGGTAGAAGAAAATGGGAGTTGCTCTATTAAGTTGGAGACACAGAGCCTTAAGGATGACGATGTGATGCTTGTGAATAAGGATGACGCTTTACAAATGTTTGTTGATTTTATTTGAATTTATTTTTTGTTTAGTAAGCATAGTGTAATAGAGATTAGTTGTATCTGTATAACCAATTGCATAGCTATTGATGCAGGGGAAGTTGATTTCATTGTTGTTGGAGAATTGTAATGATGTTGTTGCTTATGGAACCATTATGAGTGCAGTCAATAGTTCTTTAATTCCTGAAAATTGCATGTTTGTATCAACCGACGAAGTGGTGGATCCTAAAGCCTTGCTACCACATCCCATTCCGGATGTGTGTGTGAATGTAGGAGATGCACTTGGATCCCATATAGCCTGGCCTACACATCTGATGTTGAGCAAAGAAAAGGTAAAATGTAATTTATTTACTATATATATAACATTTATTGTGTGGCATTTATTAGAGGCACTATAGATTACATCTAACATTCACTATGTTGCATTTATTAGAGGCCCACTCGTAAGGCAGTTGAAAAGAAAAAAGTTGTTACGACACTGACCATAAAGGGTTATCAAGATTTTCATCCTAATGTAAAAGCAACGTACCGTTACTGTGAGGCTATATTGAAGGATGGAGTTGGACTATCTTTTTCCTTGGATGATGAGGTTTTGGGTAATAAATGTGATATTTACATTCATCTTGAGGATGTCATCCCATTTTGTGAGTTGGAGCCCATTTCAGGCAATTGCATAGTTCTTTATATGTGGTAAATATTTATCCTCCTGATTTTTAATAATAGTTCTGATTTTAAAAAAATAAGATATTATGTTAAACGACTAAAATGTGTGTAATTTGTTAGGAAATTGTACAAGGAAATGGGTGCTGCAAGCACACTTGGTGGATTTCGATTTGTGAATCCATTTAGTGTATCCTATGTGCCAAAGTGCTCGCTGAATGTACGAACGCAACTTTTGGCAGAGAGACTAGAAGGGACAGGCCGAAATGAATTGGTGATAGTGCCCTGCAACGTAGGGTAAGTTTTATACATTATAGTTCTATAAAAATACGAGTATCGACGGGGTTTGTCTGATATATTCCTGTTGTGAAAGAGCAGCTGTGTTACATTTTATTTATACTGCAGGCCTTCTCTCACTTAATGATTAGTTGGTAGTTTTTGCAAAATTGGGCACGCTTCTTATATGCATTCTTATGCACATTTCATGCATGCATTCTGCCTATCACTTACTTTCTTGTATTGACACAGATATACATTCTATTTCTGTGGAGTTATTGGTTTTGGGAGTGAAAACAGTGTTAAATGTCGAGTCATGTACTTTCTTGTATTGACACAGATACACATTCTTTTTGGGTAGTCGAGTTATTGGTTTTAGGAGTGAAAATAGTATAGTTTCTCTGAGATTATGTTGGTTGGTCTATTCTTGTTATTGAAAACCACAAATGTACAGGTCCTCTCGGATTATGGATTATTTGGTATGGGTGCAGATTTGCTGATATTTTCCTTTTTGGTTATATTTCTGTTATATATATATTATATATAATTGTATCATATTGTTGTGAAGAACTTCAAGAACTTGGCTAAATTTGAGCTTTGTTATTGTCAATCAGCCACCATTGGATACTCACTGTCATCGACCCTCACAAAGAGATTGTGTACTTGCTCGACCCTTTGAGTAGCCGAAATCGTGACCAAAGTTGGAAAAATGTTGTGCACATGTAAGAAAATTATGTAGTTTTATATGTAATTTTTATATATTCACATTACTAATTTATGTATTTATATGGTATGAAGGGCAATAACTTTGTTCAACACAAGTTTGTCAAAGAAGGGTAAAAAACAACCAACCTGGGAGATTGTAAAAGTATATACTTATTTGCATTTGATATTTACTAGTGCATGTGCGTGGAACTCTTACTGCCTAATATTTGGTATTTTAACATAGACTCCTCGACAACCCGATTCCAAGCAATGCGGATTTTATGTAATGCGATTCATGAAAGAAATCATTCAAGAGCTTCAAGAAAATGATTCTATTTCTATAAAATCTGTGGTAAGTATGATTTTACTTCTTTTAATTTTATGATACATTACATAATCTGTATTTTGTTTAATTCCATTCTATTAATTAAATTTGATCTTAATTACTTCTTTTTATGTCAAGATATATATATATATATATATGTCTGCCTATGTATAATGTATAACCTACGCCCCTATACTCTGTTTCTTTTAATGCTAATAGTTCAAAAAAGACAAGTATTTGCAAAAGGATATCGAGGAAGTTCGTGTGGAGTGGGCGAATTGCGTGCTTGAGCATATATAAGATCGTGCAAGGTAATTTTTAGTTTTATAATCATTAGATCATTTTTTATACTTTAGCTCGAAGAAACTACTTAATCACCTATTATATGATCAATTAATAATTTTTTAGATCTCAGCACGAGAAGACTAGCTTCGATCTACAAGAAGACTTCAAGGCTTTCATAGTAAGATCTAATTATAATAGAGTTTTAGATTGATGGATATTGTAGTAGTTTTTAATATTAACTGGGAGCTAGCATTGGTAGATTCAATCTTCTAGTATTTGGACATGTATGTATGGCATTTTGATGATATTTCAATTTGTATTTTGAATGATATTTAAATTTGCATTTTGAATAGTATTTTATATTTTTTGATGATTATCATTTATAATATTTTTTAATTTGGGATTTATTACAGGATCAAAATAATTAGGGTAAAAAAAAAGACCACGGTTTTTATTGAAAACTGTGGTAAATTTACCACGGTTTTCAATAAAAAACAGTGAAAAATTAACACGGACATAATCTAGCCGTGGTAAACTTACAGCGGTTTTTTTTAAATCGTGGTAAAATTACCACGGGCATAATCTAGCCGTGGTAAATTTACGACGGTTATTTCTTTAACCGTGGTAAAATAACCACGGGCAAAATCTAGCCGTGGTAATTTTACGACAGTTATTTTTTTAACCGTGGTAAAATTACCACGGGCAAAATCTAACTGTGGTAACTTTACGACGGTTTATTATTAACCGTTGTAATTTTACCACGATTTTTTAATTAAAGCGTGGTAATTTCACCATGGTTTTTATGAAACTGTCGTAAATTTACCACGGTTGGAAAGAACTGTGGTAAAATGACCACGGTAAAAATTGTGGTGTATAAGCATTTTAACTGTCGTAAATTAACCACAGTTTATTAAAAACCGTGGTAAATTTACTACGGGTAATACCCGTGGTGTATGAGCGTGTAAATTTACAACGCCCGTCTAGATCATGGTAGTGATTTCTCATACACCACGGGTAATACCCGTGGTCTGTGTGCTTATTTCTTGTAGTGGAATTACCATAATATATCTAGCTAGCTTGTATTGTAACACATTTCAAAATAAATAAACTACTTCAAATGTGTTGTCTTATCACATATGAAATCATCTAATACAAAGTGTGTGTTTCAACATTAAAATTATTAATTGCTCTTCCAATTTTTTCTTAAATTGTAATTTATTTTGATTTAATTTAATTTTACATTATTATTTATGGTTTATAATTATTTTTTAGAATTTAATTTTTATTTTTTTAGTTAATATAATTGATTATTATGGTTGATTATTCCAAAGTTAGGCTATATAATTTTTTAAAATTTCAATTCTTAGCAATAAATATTAATCATGATTGGTTATATTATAATAAATTTTATTTTTAATTATTATAAACATTATTAAAGTTAAACATTTTAAAGGGGACACGATTGAGACACATACTTCAAGCTAGATGATCTCATCCGATATTATCAGGGCATCAACTATTCTAAATTAAAGGCACTAATAAGAATAATGGATGTTGCCATATCATAAAACGTTTATAGACAGACAAAGGAAGCGAAGGATGCAACAACAACAACAACAACAACAACAAATTAAAAAAGCACACACCAAACAACACAAAAAATATTATGTTCATACATATCCAAGTTCACTAGTTATATAATGAGTATAATTATTTATTACATCTTTAGTTGTACTTTTAACATAGTCCATAAAAAATCAAAACTAATAATAATAATAATAATAATAATAATAATAATAATAATAATAATAAGATTTCTCAAACATGAGAGCTTTAACCAAACTTAAAATGGTTTGTCAATTTCCAAAATTAATTTTACACAACATCAAATTCGAGACGAAATATGTACTACCAATTAATTTAGTATTCAATTTCATAGGGGTGAGCATTCAGTTCAAATCAAACTGAACCAATGTCCTCAAACCGAAGTGAACCGAAACCAAAAATGTATAAGTCAAAACTAAAACCAAACCGAATCAAGGTAAGTACTGAACCAAACTAAAATCGAAACAGTGGTTCAGTTTGATCGGTTTTCACCAAAATCGAAATTTTATTAATTTTATGTATTTATTTAATCTGGAAATCAAATTTTACAAAAATAACTTGTGACCCAGTTAGTTAAACATGCAAGATCTTATTTAAGAGGTGTCAAGTTCAAATCCTTAAACATACGCCAAAACAACAGAATTGATTTATTTTAAGTAGTTGTTGTCCAACACTATGAAGTGATCACTCTTTCATGTGTTACAGTCTCTTTTTTTTATCTTTTTTTTTTGCACATTATAGGCCACGGGTGTCATATGCTATTGTCATGGCTTGATGTGATGAACTAAAGCATGAGATCGAAAAACAATAGAAAAATATAGAATCTCATGTGGTTAGCTAAATGACTACTCTATGAACTTTAAGAATCTTATGTGGTTAACCTTGGTTCAAACTCATCACATCATGTTTGAGCATGATATATGCTACCAATATCACCTTAAGAAACTCAATCATGGAGATCATTCCAGATAAACATTGCAGATTGGAAATACAACAAACTAGAGTTGCGGAGCCAAGCAATCACCATGCTATTAGCTCGGTTCCAATACTGAAATAGTGGATTGCTAACTTCCAGTTTCGACATAGATCCATTAACAAATCTGAGCTTGTTCTTCGCCATGAACCCTAGCTCCTCATCTTGAGCTCTCCTCCATGAAAATTTTTGATTTTTCTTAGTCATTGTGATTCAGCAATGTGATCGATTCAATTATCAACGAACCTCGCTCGTGATACCATGATGAAATCACATAAAATCACACATATTTTGATAGAAAAACGCAGGGTTTATTCAATATAGAAAAGAGAGTGTTCAACAACTTTCAGATTACAACTAAAAATGGTTTTGTTCCCTTTTATACAAGCTGTGAAGGAAACTAACTACAATATGCTAATCCTACGGCTAGGATTGATGATCCATTTCATCTCCTATCGACGGCTAGTATGAGGTGGTCCTGCATGGAGGATTTGCATGTGGATTTCTTGAGAATAATCCCATGCAGACGTCTTCACACTAAGTTGCATGGTATGGAGATACTTGCGGATCCATAGCTGCATGCATACTTTGTTCAACCCCCCTCAGCCACAACCTGGTATAGATCTCCAAGGTTGAGTTTGGAGATAAGATACCTAAAATGTGGTGCGGCAAGAGGCTTAGTAAATAAGTCAGCCAATTGCTCATTAGAACGAACATGAACGGGTGTAATAAACCCCTTTTGGAATTGAAACCGCGCAAAATGGCAGTCAATGTCTAAATACTTTGTACGCTCATGGAATACTTGGTGTTGAGTGATTTGTATAGCAGCTTTGCTATCACAATGGATGGGAATAGGTAGGGAGATTGGAATTGCAAAGTCTGTGAGCATGTATGTGAGCCACAAAACTTCCCGAGTTGTAAAGCTTAGAGATCTGTACTTAGCCTCTGCCGTGGAAAGAGAGACTGTATCTTGTTTCTTACAGTGCCAAGATATCAAACATGAACCCAGTGAGATACAATAGCCTGTAAGAGAACATCGTGTATCCTTGCATGACTCGCAATCCGCATCACAATGCACAGTTAAATCAAATATAGATGAAGCTGTGAAATGTAATCCCAATGAAGGACAACCCTTAAGGTATCTTAAAACATGAAGAGCTGCATCACAATGCCCTTTTGTGGAAGCTTGAACAAATTGACTTAGCTGCTGAACAACATAAGTGATATCAGGTCTAGTAAATCCTAGATATAAAAGCTTTCCCACAATCCTCCTATAAGATTCTGGATTAGGTAACAGCTCCCCTTCCTGATGCAAAACAACACCAGGGGCTAAAAGAGTCTGTGCAGACCTTCCTCCAAGCATGCCAACTGAATCTAATAAGTCAAGGACATATTTCCTTTGACTAAGATAAGTACCAGAAGAGGATCTAGCCACTTCCATACCTGGGAAGTATTTGGCCTCCCCTAGAACCTTGATGGTGAATGCATCATGCAAGAAAGACTCAATCTCATAAAAAAGATCAAGAGAAGCACTCAGAATAAGTATATCATCTACATAGATGAGAAGAGCAATAGATGCAGTACCAGTACCTTTGAAAAACAAACAATGACCATGTGCAAATTGTAGAAAACCAATAGAGAACAAGAACTTACTCAATTCTTTATTCCATTCCCGGGAGGCTTGTTTCAGCCCATATAAACTTCTTATAAGCTTGCAGACTGAGCCAGGAGCCTGCTTCCCATAGCCCTGTGGTAGAGACATGTAAATCTCATCAGATAAGTGCCCATGTAAAAAGGCATTGTTGATATCAACCTGATGAATGTGCCATCTGTATTGTGTTGCCAAAGCAAACATTAACCTTACAGTCACCATCTTGGCAACTGGGGAAAATACCTCTTGATAATCAATTCCATACTCTTGATTGTAACCCTTAGCCACCAACCTAGCTTTATATCTCTCAATAGAGCCATCAAACTTGAATTTAATTTTACAAACCCATTTGCAACCTATAACATGCTTACCAGAGGGTAAAGGAATAACTTCCCATGTATGATTCTCCTATAAAGCCTGCAACTCCTTATCTATAGCTGCAATCCATTCAGGAGACTTGCAGGCCTCTGAGTAAGAGGTAGGCTCTTTCAAGGTCTAAACATTCATGAGGAAGGCAGTATAGTGGTGAGAAAGGGCAGGAGAAATGAAATAAGGAAATGTAGAGGGAGTAAAACCAGCTAGGGAGGAATTAGGGACAGAAGAATCAACAAGATTGCAAACATAATCTTGTAAATAAGATGGAGGGTGACAGTCCATATTAATTCCTTCTAGAAAGTGGTTGAGATGGTAGAATAACAAGATCAGAAGCTGGTAAGACAGAAGAAGATTCAGGAAAGGAAGCAGAATTATCTGCAGGATCAGGAATATAATCTGTAGAAGGAGAGGGAAGAGAAGAGACATCAGAAATGGGTGATAGAGGAAGAAAACTATCTGTAGGAAGAACAGAAGGTTGTCAGAAGAAATGAGAATTGATAAGTTCTCAAAACTGTTGAAAGGCAGACTAGGGAGTTTACTTCCTTGCAAGGGAAACAAGGTAGGGAAAAATTAAACATCTCTACCAACACACACTTTCAACTAGGTGAGATCATAGAGAAGAAACCTTTATGGAGAGGTACATAGCCAAGAAATATACACTGAAAGCTTCTACTATCAAACTTAGACTTGTGAGGTAAAGTATTTTGTTTGTATACCAGGCATCCAAAAGGATGAAGAGCCTCCAGATCAAGTAAAGTTCCTGTCAGCACCTCAAAAGGAGAAATCCAACCTAGAATAGCATCATTTGGAAGTCTGTTAATTAATCATGTAATATGTAGTATGGAGTATGGCCAAAATGTAGAAGGCAGCTTACTCTAAAACATTAGAACTCTTGCAACCTGCAATAAATGTCTATGCTTCCTCTCAACTATGCCATTTTGTTGAGGAGGATAGGTGCAAGATTTCTGATGAATGATACCAAGATCCTGAAATAAAGTGAAAACCTTGTGATTTAGAAACTTACTTCCATTATCTGTTCTAATAATCAGCACAGTAGCATGATATTGAGTTTGCACCATCTTGATAAATTGGTGAATAATGCTCCGAACCTGACTTTTAGCCTTGAATAGGAATGTCCAAGTCATTCTGGTATAATCTTCCACTACTGTGAGAAAATAAGGAGTATCAGTAATGTTCTGCTCTTGAAAGGGGCCCCATACATCCATGTCAACCAGTCCAAACATCACCATATGTCTTCTGTGTAATATGGGAAAAGGAGTGCGTTGTTGCTTTGCTTTATGGCAAATGTCACATGAAGTGATGATCTCTGTAGGTGCATCTCTGAGCCTCTTTTTATACTGAGGCATGTGTTGCATTGTGGTGAGTGAGAGATGTCCCAACATCTCATGATCTAAAAAAAGATCATTAGATTTTGTAGTTGTGGCATGATAGGAGACAACAGAGTCAAGTACTTGAGGAAATACATATAATAAACCCTTCATCTTGCATATTCCCAATACACTATCATTGTTCCTCCTTTGAATTAAGCAATGTGAGGCCATAAACTGAACCCTGCCATATAATAAACCCTTCATCTTGCATATTCCCAGTACACTATCATTGTTCCTTCTTTGAATTAAGCAATGTGAGGCCATAAACTGAACCCTGCCATGTAAATTCTTTGTTATCTATCCAACAGATAACAAATTGTGTGTAAAATATGGGGCTAAAAGCACATTCTTTAACTCAATGTCCTTGTTCAGATGAGCATTGCCAACTAGAAACACCCAGACATTTGTACCATCTGGCAAGAAAATCTGCAAAGGGTGTTTGAGCTTCTTAAGATCAGTCAACAAACCCACATGGCAACACATGTGGTTGCTGGCTCCAGAGTCCACAATCCATTCCTCTTTGGTAATTTCAACTCCTGCACCAAAAGCATAATGTCCTTTGAAGTTTATAGATGAAGAACCCAAATCCAATTCAGCTAAATTGGCTGTGCTTACAGCTCATTCCTCTCCCTTGAATCCTTTACCGAGATACAAAGACAATTGTTGTATCAGCTTGTTAACATCAGCATGTGAGTCTTCAGGTTCTTTTATTAAACCTGACTGCTTTTCTCCATGATCTCCTTTGCTATTTTCCATTGCATTCATCATAGCATGAGTTTTCCCTTTACTTTTATCTGTTTTGAACTTTCTGTACCAGTCTGGCACTCCAACAAGCTCAAAACAATCTAGCTTCAAATGTCCTTTTCTCCCACAGTGCTCACATTTCAGCTTGGATTTTTCTTATTTGCTTAACCTCTTCTTAAATGTGTCTCATTTGTAAGTGTTTCTCTGATTTCCAAGCAATGCACTGTGTTCAACATTATCTGAGAACTGATTTGATACATTAATTTGATCTTCAACCTGTAATATCATTCCATATGCCTAACCAAACATAGATAAGGGATCCTAAATTAAAATCTGTTGTCTAATTGTATCATAACAATCATTCAACCCCATTAGAAATTGCATTAAATGCTCTTCCTCAAGATCAGTCTTAGCATCTTCAAGTGCTTCACAAACACAAGCCTTGGACATTTTTAAAAGTGCTAAATCATCTCACAAGGCATTAAAATTGTTAAAATATACCATTACGGTCTGTGTATGTTGAGTATAGATAGCTATCTCACGTCTCAGTTTGTACAATCTAGGGCCGTTCTTCTTACCAAAACGGCGCTGCAATTCCTCCCATAGTTGCCTAGAGGTATCCAAATTTTAAAACCCTCTAGCTATTTCCTTGACCATTGAGTTACTTATCCAACTAAAAATGATATAGTCTACCTTTACCCACTGCATATAGTCTATTGAATCTCTCCTAGGAGCATGCATACTACCATCGATCAATGCAAGTTTATTTACGGACAACAATCTCTACGTATGGCCCTACACCAATTGTGATAGTTTCTACCATCAAACAAATATGAAGTTAGATTCATATCAGGGTGATCTGTTGCAGCAACATAGAGCTCGCCATTCACGGACATGCAATTGGTGGTCACCTCGCTTTGAGTGTGACCAATTTGAAGTCCATTCGATCTCACGTTATTGTTCTCTTCAGGTAAGCGATGACTGGATTCAGTTCCATGCCTTCTAGCTTCCCCAATTTCACTGGTTTCGCCTCTTTCCAATGGAGGAGAATTCGCCATGAACCCTAGCTCCTTATCTTGAGCTCTCCTCCATGAATTTTTTTTTATTTTTCTTAGTCATTGTGATTCAGCAATGTGATCGATTCAATTATCAACGAACCTCGCTCGTGATACCATGATGAAATCACATAAAATCACACATATTTTGATAGAAAAACGTAGGGTTTATTCAATATAGAAAAGAGAGTGTTCAACAACTTTCAGATTACAACTAAAAATGGTTTTGTTCCCTTTTATACAAGCTGTGAAGGAAACTAACTACAATATGCTAATCCTACGGCTAGGATTGATGATCCATTTCATCTCCTATCGACGGCTGGTATGAGGAGGTCGTGCATGGAGGATTGCCATGTGGATTTATTGAGAATAATCCCATGCAGACGTCTCACACGAAGTTGCATGGTATGGAGATGCTTGCGGATCCATAGCTGCTGCATATACTTTGTGCAGGATGTGATCATTCAGTTACTCCAATCATTGTAATTAGAACCATTGAGCTGCGTAGTCACGAGAATCACCACTATTGAGTGATCGAGTGATCTCCATTATGTAGATAAAAAGGATTTGAAGCATTGTCCAGTAGAAACATTTTCTCTGTTTTGATTGCCTCGAATCATTTTTTGAGAAAAATCACTAAATCTATAAAGAAAAAGAAAAGAATTATTTAATTAGAAGTCGGAACAATTTGTGAAGAAAAACAATGAGATCTGAACTAATTAATGAAGATCAAATAGTCGTTGATGTAAAAAAGCATGTGATTCGCTTTAATTGCCATGTTGAGAAAAGGGGCGAACGAAAAATGTGAAGAGGCATACAAATTTCAATGTAGGTTCGTCCTAACCGAATGAGGTTAAAGTGTGGAGATAGGACTATTTATGCTAAACTAATTACAAATTAAAACACAGTTAAGTAGCCTAAGCTAGTCGCCGAAGATGAAAAGCTAAGTAAACCGATGTCGCTTACATGCATATTGTGTTTATTTGTTCAATAGTATTTGAGGAGAGCATGATAATTATTTATCATATATAATTGATGGGGGTTTAGATTATTTATTAAACATTTTTTATTTTTTATTACAGTTGGGTTTGAAATATTACTCGTTTTATTATTTTAAAATTACAGTAACAATTATGTAAAAACGCAGGATCAATTTCATACCAACTTTAGTATGGAATTATGGATGTTGTAAAAAAACATCATATTTATTTTTTATTTGAGAAAACATATTTAATATTTTTGTGCATTATGGACCTTTAAAAATAAGAAGATCGAAAAGCCCGTTAAGAATTGTGGAGGCCCACGAGCCCGCTTAAGAAGCCCAGCCTACTCCCCCTGCGCCTTAAAACCCTAGAGAAATATCAAACCTCGATTCAGCAATCGCGGCATCGACAACTATGGCTTGCACCATCGATTTCCGGAAGCTCGACGAGGGCTTCGGCGGGAAGACCTTCAAGCGCAAGAGAGCCGAGCAAGAAGCAGAGAAGCTGCACTTCTTCGATGACAAAGATGCATCTATGGACATCGACGACGCCGACGCCGCCGCCGCCAATCCATCGAAGCGCCAAGCCGTCGAGTCTTCCACCGACCCAAACAAGCCGACCTTCGGGAAGCCGACGTACGACGGCGTGATCGCCGGAAGAGTGTCGGGGAGGAGGTGGAAGGAGGTCAGGACACGGCGAGCGTCGGCGGTGCACGTGAGCAAGAAGGCGACGAGCGTGGAGCAGCGGATGAGAGAGAAGGAGATTAAGAAGGCGTACAGAGAGAGGGTTAGCGAGCTGAAGGAGGAGATACGCAGCAACAAGCAGGAGAAGAGGAAGCAGCGCGAGGAGAGAGAGAAGAGGAAGCAGGAGAATATTCTCAAGTCGGGGACTAAGCTGCAGATAATTACAAACCCTAAGACGCTGAAGAAGATTGCTAAATCCAAGCAGCGTAAGCTCCTCAAGGTCGTTCCTGATGATGTTGTGAATGGAAATAAGAAGAAATAAAGGTCGTAGTTTTTTATTGTTCGAGTTGTTTTCTGTTATTGCTGGAGAAAAAAAAAATGGATTTGCAATTTTGATTTGGCGTTTCTTGTTTTGATTTTTGTCTGGAGAAGAAATTATAATTTTACAGTGCTGCTGCATTTTGTGTGAAATGTGATCTTTGTTTTAATTCATTCCATCAAGCTTCAAGCACTGGTGGTTTCTGAAACCAAGTGAAGTAGAAGATTGTTTGTAATTGCTAAAAAAATCACAAGGACTTGTGACTTTCAACCCAGACAAAAAAGATTGACTATTATTGCAAAGTTAAAACATGATGAATATCATATGTGTTTTTCTATACTTATTATTTTGAATTTGATATGATGATCGGGATTAAACATAATCAAAATCATATTTGTGTTTCTCTTAGAAGTCATTTTACTAATTAACTTAAACCTACAAAATTGCAATGGTTCATGGTTGTTACAGCCCCAACCCCAATTTCCTGGTGCACTCAACGTGTATTTAATTATTATTATTATTATTATTATTATTATTAATTATTTTATAATTCTTTTAATTTCCTAGTGCACTTTCATTTAGTTTAATATTATAATTTTATTTTAATATTTAATATTTAATTTTTAATTAATAATTCATTATTATGATTGATCATTTTAAAATTAATTTTTTTAATTATTTTTTTATAAATATTGACTATAATTATTTATGTTATAATAAATATTTATTTTATAATAATATTATTAAAATTATGTATTTGAAAAAGCTAAACAGAAAATTTAAACCGCCGAACGCGAAGGGGCAGAGGCCTTTAGATCCTATTCCTCTGCAAAGCCTCTGCTGTGCACTTTCGTCACTGTAAGTAGGTACTTTTTTTCTTTTTATCTTATGCCTGTAAGTAGGTACTTTCCTTCCTTTGTTTTTCTTCAAAGGAAGAAAAGGGTGTGCAATTTTAATTTATTTTTCGTTAATTGGAGAGTTGTACACCATCTTCAAAATTGAATACTAAATGCAGAAAACATTCTTGGTTCATCTCAATCTCTTTCTTCAGTCACATTCATCCGCCCACTCCTGACTCACTCCTCCCCAAAATGAATAATTAATACACAATTGACACTACACAGTAACAAAATCTTCATTCTCTCCACATTAAAAATTTAAAACTAGTGTAAATGGAGCAAACTGTTCAAAGTTAAAATAACAATTTCTTTTTTATCCAGTCCAAATATTCTTTTGACTAAAATTTGAGATTGGAAAACATACACATGAAAGGGAAATAAAAACAAAACAAACTCCAACTGTGAGAATTTTTGTCACGGGTGTGTATTTGGAGTCTATACACAAAAAAACAAAACAAAACCCAACTGTGAGAATATTTCCTCACAAGCCAGACCGTTCCCAACCAAATTTTCATCACGAGCCAGCCGATCCACATTCCAATTTTCCTCATGAATACGGTCGCCGACCTTGCAATTTTTTTCACGAAATCATTCGCCGATACCTCAACGGCCACCCGTCGAAGGCAGGACTTGACATATCTCGAGCAATGGAGCAATTGGAGCCTTGGGCTATCGAATTTCAACAGGTTAGGCTTCTAAACTCGGACGATTTCATGATTTAGGGGTCGATTCATGTTGATTGTCGATTTTTTGTCAATTTAAACATGTGGAATCCAATTCGTGTGTTTTTGTCAATTTAAATCAGATTATATGTTTGAATTTTGAGAATATCTTTGAAAGTTAATTGGGAAGTTATGAAATTGGTAGAATTTGGATTTTGAATCATGTTTTTTTTATCTGTGAATTCTGGAGTTTGATTTTCTGCTGATAGTTTGAGCATAGCAGAGATTTCGTGATAATATTTTGACACGATAAGTGATTTCGTGAGTATATGCTCACGAAAATTGTTCTCGTGACAAAATATTCACCTGATAACTAATCTCATGACAAAATATTATCACAAAAATGTGCTCAAAAATTAAAAAAAAATTTAAATCTGTCATGCTTACTTATTATCACGAGAGTATATTTCGTGAGTATATATACTCACGAAATGAATATTGAGACCAAATATTATCACGAGAAGCACTTTCGTGAGTATATTTACACACGAAAATTATGCTCACGAATTTTTTTTTGTTATGCTTTTGGTTTTTTATGTTATAATTAATCTTTGAGGAATTTTCCGCATGTTCATATCTTAAGCATGATTGATTAGTTTTAATTTAATTATATTTGTGTTTTATTACTAATTTTTTGTATATTATTTAAAAAATAGCGTGAATGAGTGTGGAGAAGAGAGACTTTACAGAACATCACTTGCGGGATCAATTTATACTAGAAGGACAATATGAGTGTAATTATGAAAGTATTACACGTGATCAGTAGTGGGCCCGAACTGTTCGAACAGTTTAGGAGAGAATGGTGTTTTGGGCATTTGATAGATTTTGTGGGTGGAAAAGTTGTAACAATGTCTTACACACATTGTTGAGTAGGGAGGTGATCATTGACGGTGCACGGGAGCACGATATTTGGTTTCGGGTTGGAGAAACCAATATTATATTTTCTCCGAGTGAGTTTGCTCTGGTGACTGGACTGCAGTTTGGGGGATCCGATTTTGATCTGTCTGCATCATATGAGATTCTTAGGAGATCATTTTATTCTCGTGAGTTGAACAAGACACCTCTGAGAGTGAAGGACCTACTTGAGAAGTTTAGGACCTATCCACTAGGCGACGACATCATAGAGTATGTCTTGATCGCTAATGCACTTGATTCAAGGACTGCTGCGACATTGCAGATATTGGGAGAGAGCTGGGCATACTGAAATCTGCAGACCGTTGGAGTATTACAGAACGCCACTTATGTATCAGTTCAGGTAGACAGATGGTGTGAGTTGTGTTATTTTTTCTGCCATGCAAGCCGATCGATTGATTTTGTCGAAGAACTTCAACATGGATCCAACTCCGGATGACTTGGACAAGTATCGAAAGCTTTTACCTGTTAGGATATTCGGTCATTATCAGAGGATAGCATGAGTAGAGCTTTGACTTATGTAAGTAGTGTCGTTGATTTTGTACTTGAACTTGATTAATGTTAATGTTGATTCGTGACAAAATAAATCGCTTCGTGAAAAAAGGCACAAAATCTCGTGAGTATTATTGTCACAAGTAGAAGATCTCATGAGAATTATTGTCACAAGTAGAAGATCTCATGACAATAATTGTCACGAGTATAAGATTTCATGACAATTATTGTCACGAGTAGAAGATCTCGAGACAATAATTATCACGAGATCTTCTACTCGTGACAATAATTGTCACGAGATCCTTCAGAAAAAATTCAAGATTATATTTGAAAATGCAATTAACCCTGTAACAATCATATCTTAATATCAGTCTTTACTACATAAATAGTCATATTAATCCGTTCAATCATAACACGTTAAAATTTGAGGTTGAACTCTATTCGGACACTTGTCCTTGCTGTGTCCTGATACACGACAAATACTACATCTCTTAGGTCGGTGTTGCCCTTCGCCAAGTGCACCCTATTCTTCATGCTCAATCTGTTGTGGGGCTGTACACTTCTTCTTATTGTGGTCAGTGCCTCCACACCTAGAGCATAATTGTTGTCGTCTAGGTCTCTTGCTTGAGCCTTCAACTGTTGAACGATATCTTCCTTTCTTAGGACGACTTGCTTGGGGAACTGATTTAGGAGAGCGAACTCTGAATAAAGACGAGACCGTCCATTCTTCCTGATGCAGCACTGAACAAACACGATCATGATATGCAAGACAAAGTGTAACTTGCTTGTAATGCAAGCCCACATAATCATATATGTCATGTCCAGCACTCCTGTTACAATAGTTCAAGTGTGTTATTAAAAACCCATATTTTTAAAAACCACAAAACAATATTCATAGAAGTACGGTACCGAATAGCAGCTGCTGCATGAGAACAGGGGATTTGATCAAGTTGGAATTCACCACATTCACATGTTTTCATTTGAAAGTCAACGAGGAAGCTCTTATCGTTATTCTGCACTTTGAACAAATTTACATTATGGCCTCGAACAACATACACCATACTCATCTCCACTTATTTGTAAAGCTTCTTGTAAGCATCTTTTGTGAGTATGTGATCTCTCGACACTGTCTTTGCACGTCTCTCATCAAACCACTTCTCTATCACATCTCTCACAACCTCAATTAGAGAACATATGGGCAATCTTCTAGCCCACAACAAATGGGCATTGAAACATTCAGCTGCATTTGATGTCATGAAGCTATAACGACGTGTAGGGCATTGTGACCGAGCCCAACGATGTACCCCTATACTCAGCAATGTATTGTAAACTTTTGGTCGAGTAGAGGAGATTATCGATAAATATTTTAAAAACTTCTCTTCTCTGTATGCACATGCAGCACTTCGAAACATAGAAATCATATGATGACTTGCTCGAGCTAGATTCTTCGCTATTGGGTAATAGCACAGTCCATGGACAGCAGTAGGATACACTGCCTTAATAACATTCTTGATGCTCACATGTTGGTCTGAAACTATCAACAAATCATCACGATCTCCAAATGCCCTCTTAAACCGATCCAAGAATCATGTCCAGGCCGCATCATTCTCAATAGGACCCACACCAATGGCAAGAGGGAAACACTGCTCATTACCGTCTTTCGTCACAGCGACGAAAATAATACCCTTGGTCTTCCCCCTCAAATGAGTGTCGTCAATGATGATAACTGGACGCATACATAGTCTGAATGCCGCTCTACAAACTCCCAGAGCAACAAATGTGTACATGAAACGATCATCACCATCAGTCTCCAAATAATAAACCATATCAGGATTGCACCTCTTCAACATCTCTAGATATGCAGGCAATACAGCGAACGACTGATCATGAGAACCGTAAACCAGATCTATTGCGAGATTCCTAGCTCGCAATGCCACACCATACTCAACCTCAATGCTATACTCCCTCAATAGCTCAACAATCATTGCTCTCGACCTCAGGACAGAACACCTTCATCTAGGATTCTCTTCTTAAAGAAATCAGCAATAACCTGAGAGGATAACTTCTGTGGCACATTACATGTCAGGTCCAACCGACATGCATGATTATCCTCTAAGGGAGTTTTTGTTTGCATCCCCATATTTACTCTTTGTACCCCTAAAATTGACTATAATGTCCTTACTTAAAAAAACATAAAATCTGAAAATTAAAAGCATAAAAAAAATCGCGTTCCGTTCGAAGTTGTGTATTCAAACATTCTGAATATATTCGAAGTCTTCTGTTCGAGCATAAAGGATATGTTCGAAGTCTTGTGTTTGAACGGTATTTAAAAAAAATTCATGGAGTCCGTTCGGAAATTAATTTTCGAACATGCCATGTTTGTTCGAAAATCAATTTTTGAACAAACATGGTGTGTTCGAAAATTAATTTCCGAACGTGACTTATTTTAAAAATTATGTATGTTCGAAAATAAAATTTCGAACAAACACGATGAGTTCGAAATTTCATTTTCGAACCACACTTAATTTTTTCTTTTTGAACAAAGGGCATTTAAGTAACTTCAAAACTTTTTTCTTTTTTCTTTTTTTCTTTTTTTCTTTTGGGGTGCAAAGAGTAAATATGGGGGTGCAAACAGAAACTCACATCCTCTAATTTAGTCACTATCCACAAGCCACTCTTAGCACTTGCCACTAATTTAAAAAGGCAAGTCTCGTTATGTTTACAAATAACTCTTAGTCGACTTTTGCTTGAACGTAACACCGCATATTCCACTTGACGTTGTATATGTCACTTTCCCACTTCAATTACCAAATCTTTCTTCTCCAAGAAAGTCTTTCCCACTGCAAGTGCATCAGTATCAGTCGAGCATGGGTAATCTTCTACCACTGCTAGTGCATCGTCAATATGGGCCACATGAATCGACCAATGTCTGAGGGGAGGAAACTCTACATTAGGAGCCTCAACATCAGGAGCAACGTCCTCTAATGAAAAGTTATGAGGCCCACCATGCTGGAGAATATTCACGAACTCATCGATATGCCCTGACTCGCGAATCCATTCACAAAATTCAGCAATTTGCTTACGACGAACTTCACTTTCATAGTCCTCATCATCATCATCATAAGACAGGTCACCAAGACTATCATCTCCAATTGGGTCATCGTTATCGTCATTTGACGGCATTACTATTGGAGTTTGCTGAATTGATTTTTCGGTAACGTATACAATGGGTTCATCTTGCTCCCGGACTAAACGAGCTAAGTCAACATCCGTTTTCAAGAGTCCTTTTAGTGTCCTCCCCGTCAATGACCTCGTCAGATAACTTAGTGTATAACTTACACTTGTTGGAGGTGTTTCCATAAAATGGTAGATTTCTTTGACCAATTTATCACGAGATAAATTGTCAAATGGGAGGTGCACGAGCTGGTCTTCACCACCTACATACTTCGATCTCTCCCATCTACCACTATGTCGGACAATAATACGTTGCCAAGACATCTGCAAATCATCAATAAAGAGTGATTAAAGTTATTTAAAAAATAAATAATATCGTGAGAATATTGTTACAGAAGCAGAGATCTCGTGACAATTATTGTCACAGTTAAGTCTTCTCGTGACAATAATTAAAATTTATTAAAATTAATTTTTTCTCACGAAAAAAAGGCATTTCTTGAGAATATATTCGCACGAAAGGCTTTAATTCATGACAATAATTTCGAGAGCATATTATAGTCACGAGACAAGAAATTCGTGTCAATATTATCACAAATTCATGTCATCTCGTGTCAATTATAGTCACGAAAAGGCTTGAACTGTGACAATATAGTCACGAAATTACTGATTTTTCAAAAATATTACATGTTTATGCTAATCTTCTAAAATCATCCAAGTATATAAATTCATGTTAATCTACCACAAAATATGCAAACCTACAACCATCGATGCATATATAATCTTTCAAACATTACAAAAAACATTTTCTTCCAACTTCAATAACTATTAATACAATTATTATGAAATTATCATAAATTACGTATAAATTACTTAAAATTTTATAAAAATATTTAAACCCGACAATTTCGAACAACTTCACGGTGAGAAAAATACAAAAAGGCACCTCAAATAAATTTGCGGGGGCTTGACGTTAGTTTCTCAAAAAAATTTACAGGGCTCTACGTTAGAAATGTGTGTTTGTCAATGGCTTAAGTTTTTTTTTTTTATTTAACATGTGTATTCAGAACTTTTAATGCAATCAACTACCCAATTCAACCCCCTCCCCCAGCATTCAATCGGCACTAATTTTGCCATTTAAAAAAAAAAGGGACAAGGTCCAAATTGGCCACTAAACTTATTTGGGAGGCTCAATTGGGTCACTACAACTTTTTTGGGCTCGATTGGGCCACCGCAGTGTTAAAATTGGCTCAATTGGGCCACCGCGTGACGGAGCCCGTTAGGGCTCCGTTAAGTATTGTCAAAACGACGTCGTTTTGATCTTTTTTTACCCGACCCACTCTCAATCCAAAAACCCGACCCAAGCTTCAAAAATTAATTTCCTTTTAATTTTTTGTTTTTTTTCTTTAATTTTTATTTTATTTTATTTTATGTTCTTAGTCTATTCTTTGTCTAAAATCCAGCCTCCAACCACGATTTGGGTCTGATTCCAAAAATCTTATGTTATGGGGCGTAAAAAAACCAAATTCTGGGACAACAATTTGCAAAAACAAGAAAAAAATCCTAGAAGAAATTCGCCAAAATTGCCTTCAAAAAAATCTCAGTAAGAAATTTGCCAAAAATTGTCTTCAAATCTAGACAACAATCTGCAAAACAGCAAGAAAAAATTCAGTTTCATCTCCCAGATCTGTTGCCATAAAATCAAAAATTCAATCATAAAAAACTTCAACTCCCAGTTCCAAGATTTTCCAGAAAATATGGCGATAGCTTGAGTTTTATTTCCCCTAATCCCAAGATCCAAAAATTCCACAAACCTCCAAATCATTCAAACCCTCCGCCATGGACCACCATCGCGATCCACCATCTCCGCCGCCCAACCTTCGCCGTACCACGACCTTACAAATCCTCCAGCAAACTCATCACTCTCTCATCGACAATGACCCTTCCTTGAAATCCATCCTCTCCCACCTCGATTTCTCCGCCTCCTCCCACCACCACGTTCATCGCCACCTGACCTTCCGCCGCCGCCGTGCCTTCCTCTACCTCTCGCGTGTTGGAACTCTCGACGACGACTTCTTCTCTGGGGATTCCAATTTCGATCACTCTCTCTTTCATCCCCCCTCTAGAAAGGACAGAAAAAGAACATAAAATAAAATAAAAGAAAAATTAAAGAAAAAATAGAAAATTAAAAGAAAATAGAAAGGAAATTGATTTTTGAAGCTTGGGTCGGGTTTTTGGATTGAAAGTGGGTCGGGATATTGGGTCGGGTAAAAAAAGATCAAAACGACGTCGTTTTGACAATACTTAATGGAGCCCGTTAGGGCTCCGTCACGCGGTGGCCCAATTGAGCCAATTTTAATACTGCAGTGGCCCAATTGAGCCCAAAAAAGTTGTAGTGACCCAATTGAGCCCTCAAATAAATTTAGTGGCCAATTTGGACCTTATCCCAAAAAAAAAATAACATGCCACAACATTCAATCTGGACCAAATTCAAAAAGGTCCTACCATTTTTTACTTTTTTAAAAACAAACAAATAAGACAAAATAAAAGAGATTGACTTTTCATAAAAGTAAAGGTATATGAGTCTTTTACACCATTTCTTGAACAGAAAAGAATTAGTTATAGAAGTTGGTTAGAAAAGAAGTTGTTATTCTAAATTTGAGTACTTTAATTTTTCTCCCTTAAAACTATTCTTATAATTTCTTCATCAACCGGCTGTTCTACTTTGAAATGTCAAAAGTTGGACGAAACATAGAAATGGATTTTTTGAGGAAATAATTTTGTTACAATTATTAAATCTTGCTCGACTCGACTCGAGTTGTGAAAGTTATGAATTGTCTAAACTAGTTCGAATTGTTACCGACATTTAAAAAATATAAATGTAAATTAAAAGTTGCCTGTTGACACTTAATTCATCCTTTTCATATCAATCTTCAGCTCAGCTTGTATCTTTTCCAAACGTAAAATTATATTTGAAGCTGTTTGATCATTCTACCAAATCAAACATAAAATATCAAATCAAATGTAGAAAACTAGGGGTAATTATTCTAACCATGTCATGATTAATGGGGTTAAAAAAAAAAAATAGTCGTACTGCGACAAGAAGCATGTTATCAAATACAAATTCATAGAATTTAGAGAACATATAATATACAGAAGCAGCAAAATCAATATTGAATATTCAATAGCGGCGTCCACCTGAAGTGGAGAGCAGTACTCTGGTTGGTTTTTTCCCTTTCTTCCCCACTTCATTCACCTTACCCATATGTGGGGCTTCCTCATGTTTTGCTCTCGATGTCACATTGGCAAATGAGGCGCCACTACTTTTCCACCCTGCAGGAATGGACAACAATCACCAAACTAAATCATCTTCGGAATTTAAACTATTATGGCTACAATTACACTTTTTATAATATAAAATATGATGGATGCCCCCAAGGACATAGTTGGTAAATTACCAATTGCAGCAGAGTCGCGTGGCGGATCGATTTTTGGGGCAATTTGAACAGGAGAATCATGTGCAGCAGCAAATCCAAGCCTCGCAACACTTGAAAATGTGAGCCTTTCCCCAGAAGTCGAAGGACCAGATGATGCCGCAGCAGCATTTCCCAAAGCTTAGGACAGGAATACAACACCCATAAGTTCATAATGACAAAAACAAGCATGAGAAATGTGACATGCTACAATAGTTAGTATGTGTGTTTAACAAAGAGCAGGTTTACGAAAGCACGTTATAGTGTAGCCATCCTTTCTTATTTAACAAACTACAAGTACTGCCCAAAGTATAGAATGTATGCTTGAGCTTAAATTTGGGACCAGAACTGATACCAGGTTATATGATACCATTAATTGCCGCACCTGCCACCAACCAAAACATTTGAAGCATCATTCTTCAAATGCTTAAACAAAGGATCAATTTTATATGCTTAAACCAGCAAACTAAACCGAACTCCTCAAGCAATGAATCTCACAAGGATATTGGCTGATCCATAATCTAGATCAAGTGTTAGAATGTAACTTCTATAGCAAGTCATTTGATCATATTTATCATCCAGAGAAGAAAATGTCACCTTCAAAGTCATCCATGGAGAAACTAGGGGGAGCATCATGCAAATAATAAGGCACCGCCGTAAACTGACTGCTTGCAGCTTCGGCTTTGATTTTGTCCTTAAGTTCCTGTATACAAAAAAACCAAGTTACATAGCAAGAGTTTCAATGTGGAGGTTATATAATATCAACAATTAAAACAAATTGCAGGTGCGAAGTAAACATAGGCATAAAAGACACGGGTCACTACAACAGGTACTGTCCCAAGCGCATATCAATGTACAGAACATTTCTATATAACCAGTGAAGCATGCTCATTTTAGACCTTTAATAATCATGACAAATTCTCACAGGAACACAAGACCTCCTATGCAAAAAAATCACCAAAAAGGTTGAATTTCCTTTTCTTTTAAGCACCCACTAACTACATATAATCATCATGAAAAATAGTAAAAAAATAAAAAACCAAGTGGGTATCCTATTTCTTTATTAGTATAAGAGTCAAAGCTGCAGTGAAGTTGTACATCACAGAGGCAGACCGATTAATCTGGTTAGAGTTTACCCAACAGCTCCTGAAAGCAAGAGAACACACACATGCACGTGGACACGCACGCTCACACACACAAGAAAAACCAAAAAAAAAAAGTTTCCCGAGTCAAATGTTACATTCTGATGCATTAACCAACTTACTGGAGAAAAAATACAAATGTGCCGACCATCACCTAGCACAGTTTCTGACAAACTGAGAAATAGTTTGATGTCAAGTATGAAGTCATACCTTCCTAGCAAGTAGCTTTCTTTGCTTTTCCCTATTCTTGATTTCATCCATAAAAGGAGAAAGGGACTCAGAAGGCAATATATTACCCAGATCAATTTCACAAAGCTGTTAGGAAGCACGTGACTAGAATCAGCTTTATGATTGATTGAGATCCCCATTTAGAACAAGTACAATAAGAAGCGATAGTATCTTACTAGTAATCACCTGAAATGTTGTTGTTAAGGGGAGATGACTTAAGAAGCGATAGCGCCGCCTCACGGCCTCTGATTGCGTCACTGTCTCCAACTGTAAGATCTTCCCAGAGATTCTGGAATTTTAGTAGTCAAACTATCATATGGTGGATCAGAGCTTAGGACATAAAACAAATCATTCTATACTCAATCATATTTCTAAATACCATATCAAAAGAAACTGTGCACTACAGCAGAACACCAATTTCTTAGGTAAGTAGCATATGTAATAATTAGAATGATGACATGCAAGCTGCTTTCAATGTTACAGTAATCTCATAACACAAGAAACAAAATCTGGTCAACTGTTGTTTCCTTAAGCAATTTCTTCAAACAAAATCTTCTAAAATACATTTTGTCAACAATGAAAAGATTGCAGAATACTGCTACCAATATTTAGCAGTTCAACTTCATATAAAAGAATGTGACCAGACAAACTATCTTTGTGAAATACTAAAAATTATACCATACACATGGATATACTGATTCACTTGTTTGCATATATACTTTTTAATAGGAGTTAAACGAAATAGTCATCTCATACCTGCTAGGAAGCTTCTCATAGCTACCATAATGGTGTAGAAGGCACTTCATGTTAAATGGATGAAGGATAAGGTGCTGACCATCAATAGCCTAGATATCCAAATGAAGAAATACAAAAATAAAAATGATATTTTTGCGTCCATTAAGAAGGAAATTCGTAAAACCACCTATAGTGACTAACTACCCAATAACCATACGGCCATACCTCATTCAGATATCTAGATGCCCCTAATTCATTCAGATTTGCATCGTTTCTTCCCTTAACCAGTTTTTGTGTGTGTGCAGAAGAGGGAGAGGGTGGGGGGGGGGGGTTCAGATAGATCAAAGACCTGGTAGAAATTGTACCCTAGATATCCAAATGAAGAAATACAAAAATAAAAATGATATTGTTGCATCCATTAAGAAGGAAATTCGTAGAACCACCTATAGTGACTAACTACCCAATACCCATACAGCCATACCTCATTCAGATATCTAGATGCCCGTAATACATTCAGATTTGCATAGTTTCTTCCCTTTGCCAGTTTTTGTGTGTGTGTGCAGAAGAGGGAGAGGGGGGGGGGGGGGTCAGATAGATCAAAGACCTGGTAGAAATTGTACGAATCCACATTTTTGCTCTCCTTCATGCCATTAACAGGTGTGTGTAGAAACTTCTTATTTTCATCGAATGAAGAAGGCAAGGATCTGTCCTTAGCTCCCATGGATTCATTGATATCTGTCTCTTCAGGTGCACAGAACTCATCAATGGCCTTATTTGGAGATAATTTTTCAAGACGATCTGACTCATCATTCTTTGTTTTAGAGATAATTCGCATTGCGAATCCAGATGCACCATAATTCGCATCAGCATCTGCAGTCGGTGGAGATCCATACTTTGCTTTGTCAAAGTTAGAAGTACGATGCTCATTCCAATATTTCTTTCTTCGCTTCAACTGTTCCATTGCAGCACAAACATATGGAAGTTTTTCAATGTCATCAACTAGGCCAGAGTCGGCTCTTGCTATCCAACCATCTAGATCTGACATTGCTTCTCTAACAGAGAGTTCTACATCTGAAGTCAAGGTGAACTTTGAGAAGGAATCCAGAATCTCATCTTCAATATTGATGTTCTCATTGTCTTTAAGAGAAGAACTGAATGAATCTTTTTTGCGGGTTAATAGCACAAAGTCTATTTCATCACCTTCGGAGTACTGCTTAACATTCTCAATGCGGATGGTATACAAATCTTTTGAAGAAATCATTGTGAAGCACAATGGGCACTTTTTCCAGCATTCAACTTTAGGATCATCTTCACCCACGGAAAAGTATTGCAAAATGCATGGGAAACAAAAGATATGACCACAAGTGGTTATTTGTGGACATAAGGGATCATCCAAGCATATCGGGCACTGGACAGGAAAAGGTGTAGGGTACTTCAAGCAAATGATATCCTCCCAACATAACATCTTATCAGGGTCAATAGATTCAGCTAAATAGTTCCCAGTATCTAGCACAACAAACTTGTAATTTGCTTGAAAAAATAAGTCCTTGTCATAAGGTTTTCTCTTTGATTGTCTTCGTGACAGAGGTGCCCTGTATTGTGGACGAGAAACAGTAATAGGATCATAATGAAAATTTAACAAGTGATTGCAGTTAACTGTCTGTGCTTTTCTTCCACTTGAATGGCCAGAGCTCATCTGTGAAGTTGTAGATCCAGCACTCTGATGGCTGCTTGAGGAAACAACAGTTCCAGATGGTTTGCTTCGCCATTCAGAAGATCTAACCTGCAGATGAGCAGGATTCTCTAGAGGCGAGTTTTTGCCATCATGTTGCTGAACTGGACTTTTTCCACGGTTCTGTCTCTCGCTTCCATTCACCTAAATGTTTAGGAATATAAGCAGACAGATGGATAAATAGATTAATTCATGCCAACACACAGGTGCAGCATGCATCAACCAGGCAAAACAAACTAAGTTTAATGGCCAAATCCACCTTGCCCATAAATTAATGCAGATAATTAGACTAATTAATTGTGTTAAAAAAAGAAAATAACAAAAATAACATACCTTTCCTACCTCTTTGGTAGATACGCCTGAATTTTGTGGAGATGGAGGCAATTTCCCTCCTGAAACAACAAATGCATAAGGGGTGAGGTAAATTCTACCAAACATGTAGAGATATTAAAGCAAACTTGATATCGAAGCTGTTAGGTTCGTACAATTCAACTCAGTCCTAAGGCTAAAGGCAAACATCTAAACCTAGGATCTGAAAAGGGGATGGGGCCGTTCAAGACTCGTTGAATGCCCTTAATTTACTTTAGCAAACTAAGCTCGAAACCAATTTGTCATTAGCCTTTAAAGTAGGCTCAGAAAAATGAGGGAAGCAAGCTACCCTACTTGAACTACCCCCACTCGTTTGAAATAAAGGAAACAATAAAATCAAAGCTCAAGCATGACTAAATTTCCTGTAGAAGCGAGCTTATTTGAATAGAATCCGATACAGAAATTTGATCAGATCAAACAACGCCCTAATAAATTGGGGTAGACGAAAAACTAGGGTTCCGAGCCAAAAATAACAAAAAGCAATTGAGCAGCTCTGAAAGAAGGAAAACCTGAGAAATGAGGGGGCGGCGGAGGGGAACCAGAGAATTGAAGGTTTTGTTGTTGTTGTTGTTGAGAGTGATTAAAAGCGATGAATCCATGATTGGAAGTAGAAGATTGAGATGTTGAGGAAGACGACGACGACGTTGAACCGCAATTCAGAGAGGGCAAGATGGACATGAAAATTCCGGTTGGTTTTGGATTGCTGTTACACTTTCACCTTCGCGGGTTTCTTCTCTCGCTCTCTCTCTTCTTTCTCTCTCTAATTTCTTTGGATCTGTATATATAATAAGAAACATATTTGAGAGGCACGCGGCATTACTTCAGTCCTCCCACCCGCTACTCTGTCCACTGCTTATTTCCCCATTTTCGTATTTATTAAATTTTAAACATAATAGCATTTTCATTTGAATTGTTTGTTACACCTAAATAAGTACTCCTAGTCCTATCTAATAATAATATGATTTTCTATCAGAGTCATATTGACATAAAAAATCATTTTTTTTTTTTTCTAGAAAAGAAGATTTCTATTTGCTTTTAACTACAAAGAACTATTATCACTTTTTGTAATATATATGATTCGCCATATGCAATACAATTGGTGTCTCGTAATTGTCAAAACATTTAAATAGACACGTGAATTTTCACTTTGACAGAAAATCATGTTCATATTTTATTTTATTTTTGCTAGAAAATAAGTTTTTTATTTGATTTTAGCTTTACTGAAAAATCAAACTGAAAAGTGATAACTGTTGGAGAAATACCCCACAAAAAAGAGTATCTCATTTATAACACGGTCTTACGAACTAAAACTTATGCAATTGGAAATTTAAACAATATTTTCAGAAGTATTATTTTGTACATTCAAAAATGCCCAGAAATACTATTTTCTATTTATTTAAATATTTTGTCGCGTGAAGCTTACATATACTTGACGTACTCAGGAACATAATTTTTACTATCTTTACTAATGACATCATTGACATTGTACTTATCCTTCTTAGAACATAATTTTTGTACAATGCCAATTTGTTTATCGTTCAATTTTTTTTTTAATCTAATCTAACGAAGGACTAATAGCAAAAACATAACCAATAAAAAAAACAGAGAAAAGAAAATAAGTTAAATGGTGATTTGCAATTTCAACTAACCAGACACATTGTGGCCATATGTAATCATATGATTGTGCGGTCACATAGACATCTTATGATCATATATATTCGTATCAACATGAGATACTACTTGGAATTGCTTTTGACTTATTGAATGATGAATGTTTATCTAAATATGACAACAAAATCCATAAATATGCATTTTTAGACAAGATAATTCCAAGACTATACATACTCTAATAAATACTGCATTTTACAGGTACCTCAATTCCATTTCAGAGATCTCTTCCATTAATTTTCTTCCTTCTCATTGAAAGTTGTGAAGAAAGAAATAGATCCAAAATAAAAAAGAAACACAAAAAACTAACAAGTGAAGAATGATTTCATTCTAAACTTGTCAGAGAATGGAAAGCAGGGCAATTCTGTATCCAACACAAAATGATACTGAATTACTTTTTTTCAATAGATTTAGCTTCAATTGGTACAAACTCAAGATTGTCACCAATTTACAATTTAGACTATATATATGTAATAGAGTTCTCCCCATCTCATTCCCTAATAGAATCAAGGGACACTGGTTTCCTAAGTTAGATGCCCCCTGAAAATAATAATGGTGGGACATCACCCTTAAAATGCGCCACACCAAAATAATGGGCAAGTTTCATCTATCAGCCAAAATACAAAACAAGCAACAACAAGCATATACAACCACACTCCACCAATAACACTTTAATATAGCCGCTTCCTACACTCGTCTGCGCCGCAGAAGCAAGCCATCTGCCGTATCTTCCCATTAGTATCCAATACACTATCAAGCTCGTAGCCGTAATCATAAGTAAGTTCCTATAATATCAAGAAAAGGAAATTGCAGAAATATCAAAATTATGTCTCATACTAATCCTAGTCCATCAAGCAAAGCAGTGTAGCTTAGTGATGAAAACAGGACTTTAATAATGAATAAATCAAGCTTCCTTTTGACTTTGTGCTTCCTGCATAAAAAAAATGCAAGCTGACAGCTCCATGCATGATACGTTTACAGGGTGATGTTAAAGCAAAATCTTCATACTTTCCAGAATATTATTATACAACAGACATTCAATAATATCATGCAACCATGTAACTCTATAAAATCTCTGATGCAACCATAATACAGATTTGAACAAAGTGCTAGATGCACATGTTGGATATTTCTTCCCTTGTTTAGTTGTATTACACACTCACCAATATAGTGGGGAAGGTCGTGGATTTCTGTTATCCATGACATACTGACCATATTATAAATGGCTATAGTCACGTGAAGAGAAGGCAAGAAAGACCAGAGAACAAACCTTCAAAGGTGGAATGTTATCAGCAGCAATGAGCATCACCCTTGCAAATTTGATATCATGATGATTGCTCAGCACACACTGGACAAACAAATTTGGTTGGCAGCTATGATTGATGAACCTGGCTAGATTACCAGTCTGTCCGGCATCAATGCAGAATGGCACAGTTTCTGATGTCTCTTCAACTATCTTTCTCAAGTGAGATGGCAAAGAGACGTCCCTTAGCCGACTCTGAAAGGGCATGGAAAAGTGTGCATTTCTAGTCAAGACATCTCATCTAATTCCAAGGCAATAATAAAATCTTGAATCAAGAAAAATTGTCTAAAAGTTTTGGATCCTAAGGAAAGCTTTTGCAGACATTATCCAGCACTTGTTTAACATATATGGCACAATGAAAATGGATGGAAGAAAAAGTGGATGCTAACTTATTCTTTTGAATAGGAGAAACAACTAATTTCAATAGAAAGGCAGACATACCTAGATGGAAAGAAATAGATTAACAGAAGTATATCCACTTTCTCAGAAAGAAAGAAGAAGAAAAAAAAAAGCACACTATCTAGACATTTGACATCTACAGCAAACCACCCGATTCTTTGATGAACACTAATTCTATCTAACACATTAACTATTTCTCCTATAATTTTTTTCAAACATGATTTGGTGTTACAGCAAGTTCTCCCAAATTTTTTAAGAAATACTATTTCTTACTCTAGAATATTTCACCTTAAATACATTCTCCCAAATCAAAATTCTAAACAGAACACACCCCAAATATCTAGAGCATTTAGGAAAATGTCAATATAATCTATATTGTCAAATAAAGAATGCATTTTTGCACCTCTCGTCCATTCAGTCCCTTCATTGTTTGCAAGCAATCTATGTCGAAGACATAACTGTTATCAGCAGCAGGGTTTAAATCAGAAGTTTTCCTAAGAAGGCCTATGTATTCACATACAGGAGCACCAGAAGGTATGTAGTCCCAAGACCTGACACCCCAGCCCTTCTTTGGGGTACGGAATACCTGTGAATATAAAAAGTTTTAAGGACAAATTCACGAAAATTGTCTGTCAATAAAGATAATGAGAATCAAAGACAGCAATTGTCAATACGAACCTCCAGACGGAACCTAAGCCCATGTTGGCTGGTCTTATTGACACAAGCAGGTCCACAACCACAATTTGGACCACATTCAAAAACAACATCTGCTGGTTCAACTAGCCTGGCAAGTGAAATGGAATTAGATTCATCAGATAGTAAATGGAAGAAGCACTATGTACTGGTTTCACTCCTAACTACACACAGCTACTAAAATCAAGAGTTGAACAGTTAACTACAGGTGCATTGTATTGGTTGATTGTTACAATTATGAAGCATCATCTTTCTCAAGTAAAGTGAAACTAATAATCCTAATACCAGGGTTCCCTTTCTCAGGAAAATTGTATAAGAAGATGAATGGGATATCTGAGAGGATCCTTAGGTTTCAGTCAGAAACTTGAGAATTTTGCTTGTAAATCTAGTGAAAAAGATTGCGTAAAAATTACAAGTTAAGTCGATGTCATTTAGGCAATCACACTATAAGAAATGGAACAATAGTGATATTAATGATTCTAATTTCCACACTTCCCTTCTTCAGTTATAAAAACATTGCCTAAGAATAAAATAAAGCAAAAGTCTTTATACAGATTAAACTAACCAACTTAAAATGATGATTTAAGAAATTAAAGCAACATCCAAACAGTGCAGAACTATACTTTGAACTCAATATAATGAAACTTTATTTGCTAGAGGCTTGTTACCTTCCACCATCCTTTTGCACATATGGGAAATCACCCCCGTTAAGTTTTGCACAAGCACAACTTCTAGGATCCGTGCAGCTTCCATGACAGCCACATCCCATGGGAGCAATTGCAGGGCGACTGACATTCTTACTAAATTTCAAGTTCTTGATGTATACAAAACCTAAATTTGGGCATCAAAGAAGTAATTAAACAAAAGGCTGGATTTTAGAGAGCATTTTAGGCAATAAGCGATTGTCATTGCAACATTAACCAAAGGAGAACAGAAAAATGTTAAATTCAATACAAGCAAGGAAAATGGATTGAAAAAAAAAATACAAATATTTTTTTTGCTGCATTAATGTATTTTGTATGCAAACTATGTTTTTTACATCATAAGACCTATTATGCAAAACATGCACTGATTGCTGAAAGTTCACTAGCATCAACTGTGATTAATATCAACACGTCAGCAAATGAAAACATTTTATGGTCAATTGGTCATACTCTACCAAATTTAAGGTTGTCATATAATTGAGCTAACCTTCTGGTGGAATGGGAGGATCATCAACCAAATTAGTGACAGGAATGCGAATATTTTCAAGGCCCTGAGTAATATCTTCATAGACCAACCTTTAAATAAATTAAAAAAAAAAACACTTTAGGATACAAAAGATGAAAAAACAGAGAAGCAAGGTACAATAGTTCCCATATTAATATCAGTTATACCCTCTTATTTCTGATATAGATTTAGGAATACGACCACGAGTAAAATAAACCTGCAAGCAGATACACAAAATAACGATTCAAGCACTAACAAGGTGAAATAATATAATTAGTAGACAAACTAAAAATTAGGAAACAGTTGGCGTGCATATATATATATATATATATATATAAAGCTAACGTAGAAATAGTCTGATTTTCTAAGATAGAAGACATCCTCATGGCATTATTAAGAAAAGATGTGAGTATTTCTGGATATATTCGTAGAAAGGAAACCAGCCCTTCTATACAGCTGTCAGTAGATTAGTTTGGTTATTTAGAAGATTAGATTTGATTTCTGATTATCTTATGACGTAGTTATGTAATCTTCTAGATTCCTGTTTTATTTGGATTCCTAATTGATAGGAACTGTGGTTCTTTTTTAGTGGTTTAGGTTGCCAGTAACGTGGATGTATATAATAGGATCTAAACTCTTTCGCTAATAACAAGAATGAAGATTCATATTTTTCTTCATTCATATCAAAGTCCTTAAAATTGATAATGCTAGAGATTATTTTAATTCAATTCTTGGCTCAGTTTGGTCTAGAAAATAGATCAAACAACAGTTTAGTTTGCAAACTGAAGAAGTCATTGTATGGCTTGAAGCAATATCTTCACCTGGTCTAAAAGATTCTGCAGAACTATGATAGCAAACGGTTACCAACATTGTCGAGCTAATCATACTTTGTTTGTGAAAGTTGAAAGAGCGGGCCAGAAAGCTATTCTCATAGTTTATGCGGATGACACAATCTAGACGGGAGATGAGATGACAGTGAAGATTTGATTACTGATATTTTAGGACGTAGTTGCATAATCTTCAAAATTCCTGTTTTGTTGGAATCTAATTGATAGGAATTATGATTCCTTTTTTAGAGGTCTAGATTGCCAATACCGTGAATGTGTATACATTAGGATGTAAACTCTCTCTAATAATAAGAATGAAGATTCATATTTATATATGTACATAGCCATGTGTGTGGTATTGTAATTTGTACCTCCTTTGTTGTCAAAGGTGGCTGTCCCTCAAGTCGCTTTAGACGAAATTTGTATACTGTGAAGCCAGAGACCCCCTTCTCAGCCCAGTAATCAGTAACCTGCAATAAATGAAATTAGGACTCTGCATATATACTAGGGGAGAACACTTATTTCTAGCTTAAGAAACATAGCTACCTTGTATAGGCCATCATATGTGTAAACCTTCCCTACATAGCTGTTTTGGCATTTGTGCCCCCGGACTACTCGGACAGGCACAGATTGCTCCATGCAATTCTGCGGAGAAAATAGCAGTTCAAAAATCAGCCACTTGTAGAATACCATTCCTCCATATATAAAAGAAGACTGGGGTTTAGGCCAATGTGTTCTGACCAAACCCCAATATGTACCATACAATGTAGGATCTGATGTCATCTGCCCATCTCATTAAGTTTTCAGGACTATGCAAAATTTACCACATACATTACCATATTTGGCTTTAAAGCCTGTAATAGAAAAATTCTTAAAGACTCATTTATCATCCTTATCATTAAAGTTAAAAATAAAAACAATTGACATACATAATTAGCACCTTTTAGACAGACCATCATGCCTCAATTTTAAGTCAGCCTAAATGAATTCACAGTGAACATATGAATCACAGATGCAACCGCTGGGCAAGCAAAAACATCACCCTGGTGAATACAACAGCTGATGTCTCACCACTTCTCAGCCAGCTTACCACAAGTTTGGAAAGGTGAGGGGTAAGGGTGCAATTTTTATTCTAGATGCAGTCATAGAAGCAATCATAAAATACTCTAAAAGACATTTGATGTCTATAAAATATGCATGCCTTCAGTCCCAAATTTCCTCGTTTCAATTCTTGGTCACTAATTTGACGTTTGTCTCCAAGCAAATTATTGCCTCCTTGACCAGTGTAGACAATTTCTTCACAATTATCTAAATCATCCTCATATTGGCCAGACAAAACAATGGATATAGTAAGTGGGAGCTTGTATTTCTTCAAATCCTGCAAATCCAAAAGTGAGAAATGAATAAATGATGAATTCTAAAACCTTGATCCTTTATTCACGTCTTAATTGTTGGTCAAATTAAATTGGTGTCTTCCTCTGCTTGTGTGTGGGGGGGGGGGGAGGATTTAGCATCATATGTTGGGAGGAGGAGAAACTGAGACAAAAGTTCATTTGCCTTGAGATGGGGAAGTGCAAGTGTGAAACACGAGAGAGGATTGAATGTAATTTCATGATGTTGATACTTTAACAATTTGAAACATCTAAAGGAAAACAAAGAATCAACACATTAATTCTAAAATAGACAAAGCAAGAAACTATGAAATAGTCTGTGAAGACAAACAGCCTTAGAAACTGCAAAAGAAACAGATGTAACCTCTGGTGATGAAGAAAATTAACAGCTAAATTACTCAGATCAACATGCCACCATGGGAAGAAATATAAGTGGGAAAATATTTATGAACCTTGCTTCAAAAGCTATCAATCTTGGCACACGATCAGTGGCCTTAACAAAAAAAAAAAAACAAATTTCAAAACATCTCCTAAAAGATCATCAATTTTAAAGGTTGCATATGTGATGAGACTTGCTAAGAATTACCAATGTTTTTTCTGATTTTCGAGAAGTGCTGGCGGTTTGCCCAATGAAGTCAATTCCATTCAACCAGTGTTGGTGAAACCCCACCACAACCATCTCGGCTCGTGAAAAAAATTGATGACCAACATCAATACCTGACATCACAAAATGCATTAAAAATCCCATTTGATTTCCTCAAATATATATAACTTTTTTCCTGATTTAACTGATTTTCCAACTTCGATAAATTATAATTGACGTAAACCATAAATTTTGTCATAAAGAGAATTGATAAAATCACTTTAAGACCTAGAAAGTAGACAGTTGCTCCGTAGAAAATTGATGTCATAATTTATCTAGGCATTTATCACTACGGAACATCTTTTTGTATGTTCCTTAAATGTCAGAACACTACTGTTTTCCAATTGGCACTTGAGGATTTGGAATTATTGATCAACAAAAATATGATCAAAATAAGAAGGATAGGATCCATTGGGGGTGGCAGAGTGGTAGAATGGGTGAATTGCGGCAAAAAATCATGAGTTTAAATCCTACCAACATCTTCCAAGTTCTAACTCATTGTATTGGGCCTTTCTACTGTGATTTGACTCTCCTATGTGGTTTTCGGACTATGGCACAGAGTTGGGATTTATCCAGGGCACACCATTGGGTGTGATGCAACTGGGGTTTCACTTGTCATACAAAATTTGAGAAGGGTATACGATTGAAGAAGGCATATCAGAGAATGTTGTGACATATTGTGGACAGTTGTTATGGAAGATCATGACCTCTTGAAGAGGAAATCCATTAATCCAATCCAATTAGAAGTACAACAAAGAAAAAAAAAGGCACCCCAATTCTTAATCAAAAGTTGCATTTAAAATATCAAGTACTAATCGGACTCGGATCATCATTTATCTACTCAAGAGGTCTTGACAACCAATTCATGAAAACATTTAAATGTAAATGTCAATGCATTATTACTATCAATATATAAATATGACTGAAGTAGGCTCCTGGTGCAACTTCTATAATGACTTTCCATAACAGCTTTCAGGTACAAAGAAGTTATTACACCAAAATAAGTTCACCATCTCAATGCCACCAACCTGGAATGGAGCCAAATCTCTTCTCAGGGTATAGAATTGCTTGAATTTTAATCATCTGCCATTTCAAAATTCAGAAATGAAACGAGTGAAAACAAATTTTCAATAGAAGATGACAACTTGAAGCAGATAGAAGCGAGGCAGTAAGGTTGAATGTTGACATGGAACAGTTGTGTCTGAATACATGTCATTGCGCCAAACAAGAAATCATTGAAAACGGATGCTACATATGCCTTGAAACTAAAGAAATTAAACATTTGGGACTTTTAATTAGAACTAAAATATAAGAAAAAGTATACTGGGCCGAGCTATCCAAAGAAAAGTAAATAAGTATACATGACTAACCACTTGCTCTTATAAACTAGAAACATGCACCAGAAATTAAGGCATACCTCAGAAATAGCCTTGAGATCAGGTCTCTTGGCCTTTTTGGCGTAATATTCAGCGGTGTCATTTTTCTACACATGTTTCCAATTGTAAGTCAGGAACATCATAAAACTGAATGAAAATCATTGAAAAGAAAAATTAAAATCGCCAAAAATTACTGGGCATCACACAATAAGTATCATCAACTAGAAATGGAGGGGAAATATGCTTTGCAAACCTTGGATTTAGATTTTGGACCCTTAAGATCAGCCTCCTGGGTTCCACACCTTTTCTCTTCTGCCTACAAACACACACAAACACTAACTAACGCTGATACTATTCTGGGAAGAACACTACAAACTCACAAAGAACAATTGAAACTACCTGGATGAAATTGAGATAGTATTTATTGAACTTCCGGAGTGTTTCTGTGACCTTAACATGAGCACTCTTCTCCACAGCAACAGCGGTAGAGTCTTCTCCGCCTGCAACCACGGAGGCCGCCTCCTGCGCATTTCGAGTCTTGCATTTTTTCACTATTGGCACCACCATTTTGTTGGAGGTGGGGGTGGAGGCGGCCCTTTTTTTCTCGGCGGGAAGAGGTGGAGGAGGAGAAGGAAGAGAGTTTTTAGCTTCACGAATCTTCACTCTTGCACTAGTCCTCCGCAGGGAATACCCACTGACAGTCTGAGTGTGCATCTCCCCATTGATTTGGAGATCTCGATCCGGCTCTTCCTCCGTGTACACTACCACCATTGTTGCTGCTGCAGCTCCAGCTGGCTGTCTTTAGTGGGAGACAAGAGATAGAGAGAGAGAGACAGTGTGTGAGAGAGAGAAAGGAGGGAATATTGATTTATAGGCAGGGGAGGGAATATGAAAGAGAGTTTTTATTTTCAAACATTTTGAATTTTCGTTTGCTCTCTTTCTCTCTCTAGGGTTTTAGTGAAAAATGAGAATTTAGAAAGATGGGAAGAATAGAAAGGTTGTAAATGTAATATAATTGGACATGTATTACATACATTGTCCTGCTTTTCAGCACTATTTAGGGTTGTCCTAGTGGGCTATGTTTGGCATTTTCCCTTTTCCTTCTTATTTTTTTGTCCTCCATGTTTAGGGAAAGTAATAATGGGTTTTGTAGTCAAAAGTAGAGTTTAAATCCAGATAATAAAGGCTTTTTTAGCCAATTTTTTTAATTCATACTTTTTTATTTAAATTTTTTCACAATTTCTTAAATGCTCTTATTAAATGGTGGGCTCAGTCAAATATTCCTTTTGACTCATTTATTTCAAATTCAATCTTTAACATAAAATATAGAAACAACAAATAGAAGCCAAAACGTAGATCCCCTTTGCCATTTTCTCACGAACATAGCAGCGAAGAACAGATACTCACAGTTCAAAATTCTCACGAAAGCCAGCAAATAGTTCATCTCAAAATTCTCACGACAGCAAGTAAATTTTTGCTCTCAAAATTCTCATGAAAGCAAGCAATTCTTACGAAAGTCGCGAATTCTCCTCTCATTTTTTTTTCACGAAAATCCCCCCAAAATCAACAAAATAGATTAGATAACCTCCTGGTGATAATTCAAGCAAACCCATGGATGACCTCGACGCATCAGTTGAAGATTATCAATGGGTTAGAATCTGAAATTGAATTTGTGTTGTTTTGATTATATTAGCACGATCCATCTGTAGGACTCGATTTATGGCATTTGTGTTGTGTAATTTTGTTAATCAACGCTGGAATATGCTTTATTGTCTGAAATTTGTCGTTATGATTGTAAATTTGTCATCTGGATTGTGTTTTTTATTTTATCGATAGCATGATCGTAGCAGGGATCTCGTGATAATTTTTTGACACGATAACTGATTTCATGAGTATATATACTCACGAGAATGCATTTCGTGATAAAATATTATCCTGAGAATGTTGAATGGTATAGAGGCCATTAGAGAAAGAGATAGAAATGTGATTTTGATTACTTTTCTTGTATATTCAAAACTATGATTACACCTCTCTCTTATTGAGAGATTTTGAGTACTTACAAGGAAAGAAATAAATCTATTCTAGGATGGATCAATTAGATCCTTATTTATTATTTATTTCCTTCTAACACTCTCCCTCAAGTTTAGTAACGGGATCACTGATACTTAACTTGTCAAGAACTTCGGTGAAATTTGTAGAGTTCACTGCTTTAGTTAAAATATCTGCCAACTGATGTTCTGATTGAACAAATGGCAACTCAACAATACCACTTTCAATCTTCTCTTTGATGAAATGACGATCTATTTCCATATGCTTGGTTCTATCATGCTGAATTGGGTTCTCTGATATGATGATCGCAACTTTATTGTCATAGAACAACTGACATCTTTGTGTTGGAGGAAAACCAATCTCAGTTAACAATTTTCGTAGCCACAGGACTTCAGTAAGTCCACTCTTGATTCCACGAAATTCAGCTTCAGCACTAGATAAGGCAACAACTTTTTGTTTCTTACTCCTCCATGTGACTAGATTTCCTCTTACAAAGGTGAAATATCCCCCGGTGGATCTTCTATCCATTAAACTTTCTGCCCAATCTGCATCAGTATAACCATGAATCTCCAAATGTCCATGCTTCCTATTAGGAAAATTGTTGGGAAAAACCCAATTGATGGTTTTGATGAAATGTCAAAACATGTGTGATGATTTAATGAAAAACTGCAGGTTATAATAAGTTGGAAATCAAAGATAATGACCAAGTAAGACCTCAAACTAAGATGAGAGACAGTTATTCAGAAGCATGGTCAACCAGCTTACAGGTTGCCTGATCAGACCAGTCAGAGTAAACTCTTCAAAGCTTGAGATAAGTTGTAAAGGGAGAAGAGAACTTTAGAGACTGGTAGGCATCCGCAGATGAGTTAATCATCAGTCTTAGCAAAAAGTCAAGATAGATTGATGAATGGAGTCAGCTTGAAAGCTAAAACTGATCTGATCAAGAGATCAGTCAGAGCTGACCTTAAACTAATCAAAGATCGGTTTACTGATAAAATAGCTCTAAATGCTTTGAGTCTTTAGTCAACTGACCATAGTTCAGTTTAGAGAGAAAAAGCTCAAACAGGTAGCCAACTGATAAGTCTAGAAATGAAAGCTCTTAAGCTTAGCTGACGAGTCAGCCGAACTAGACTATATCATGACAGAAGATCAAGGCAGCTGAAGATCTGCCGACCGGACTATCTCAGAATTGAAAGCCGAGACAACTGAGAGCCCGTCAGCTGAATGTCTAAGAAATGATAACCGGATCACCTACTCCTACTGACAAGCAGTTAATGAAGATCTCAACAGGAAATTTTTGAAAGATCCTGATGATCTTAGAGCAGAGAATTTTAAAGTCAAAACAGCTAGTTCATTAAAAGAGCTCTAAACGGCTACAGACATTAAAATGCCACCGGTGATTTCTAAACATCACCAATCATAATGGTCAAGATTCACTCATCTATTTAAAGAGGGTGAAATCAATTTTGGCCAAGACTTTCGCCATTCTAACTTTGCTATTTTGCAGAACGAGCTATTTCTCTCTTTCTCTCTACAGCTCAAAGCTCAATATTCTCAAAGTGGGAAAAGTCTCAAACTGAGAAGACGTGCTTCAAGTTCAAAGCAAGCTGCTAAGCTGATAAAGAATTCCAGTAAGAGCAAAACTTCTCAGTTCAGTCCCTCAAAGATCAACCACCCAGCTCAAAGAGAAAGGAGCATTCTAGGTTGATAACAGTTTCAAGAATGTCTTATTGAAGATCGAGCAAGATCTAAATCGTGTAAAGACAGAAAATAGCACCTAAAGTCTCAGCGAGCAGTTGGGATCGGTAAGTGTGAGCTGTCTACCTAGAAACTGGCTGAAGAGGAGCGTGTACCGATAGGTCCATTCTTCCAGGACAACAACAGTTAGAAAGGAGGCCGCGCTCGGGGTTGAAGGGTGCCGTTTTCAGGTCCAACATGATTTCTTCACTATGTAACTGTAATAAAGAAACTTTACACTTGTATAGTGGATTGCCCTTATGCGGAAGGAAGAGAGGGCATAGAAGCGGGAAGCTTCGAACCTCTATAAAGTTTTGTGTGTGCTGCTTTTACTATTTTACAGTTTTGCAAGTTCTTTAATTGCACACATTCACACATACAGACTGAACTGAGAAGCTTCAACCACGTCTTCAAGCTATCAGTTCCAAATTGATCAGCTCACCAGCTAAGCCTCTATCAGCTTCTCTCAACTGATCAGTCAGCACAGATAAATCTCAAAAGCGAGTCAGAGCCCTATCTATTCCGCAATTTGTCTTAAAAGTTTTTGAAGTCAGTTTATTCACCTCTCCTAAACTGACAAAGGCTCGTACCGGGACCAACAAGTGGTATTAGAGCAGTTGATTCTAAGGATCAGCTATTTCTGTAGATCATTTGAATCAGATCTGTTTATCTGTGCTAATCGTTCTAGCTATGGGAAACCATAAGCTACCTCTCTTTTCAGTTGAGAACTATGACAATTGGAGCAGGAGGATGAAAGCTCATCTATGCTTCATCCATGAGAATATATGGGAGGTGATCGAAGACGGTCCAATCATCATAATGATGGACAATGAAGCCCACATCATGGATGTCAACCAACCGTCCAGGATCCCAAAACCAACTCATCTTCTCACGGGTGAAGAGAAAAAGTTGAAAAATCTAGAGTTTGTTGCTCAAGCAGCACTCTTTCAGACTATAGATGAGGATCGCATGAAAGACACAAAGAACTGCAGAACAACGAAGGAGATTTGGGACCTTCTTACAGATCTGTGCAAAGAGTCCGAAGCTATCAAAGGAAACAAGCTCCAACTGGCAGTTGATAAATATGAGTCTTTCAAAATGCAGCCGGAAGAAAGCATCTCGAGCCTAGAAATAAGATTTCTTGGCATCATAAGCGAGATGAACAATCTGGGAAGAAACTATCCCAATAGTGAGATAAACTTGAAAGTTCTTGATAATCTCACTGATGAGTGGGATATGAAAGTAATTGCTACTAAAGAGTCGAGAGACTTGAATAGCATTACTCCCAGATAGTTATTTGGATCTTTCAAAGCTCATGAGTATAGCCTGAATCGAAAGAGAGAAGCATCCACTTCCTCTTCTCATGATGCTCTTTCTATGCTGAAAGAAATCAATTCAGAAAAGCCCGTGGAAAAAACAACTTTCGACCAAGAGGCTCGCCTGTCAGAGAGAATCCAGGGGGATCGGTGACTGATCAAAGAAGAGAGTCAGCCGATAAAAAAGAGATCCTGACTGAAGACTTGAATGAGCAAATCCAGTCAATGATAAGATTGCTGGAGAAGCTAAGAAAAGTCAGAGATCAACAATCAACACAACCCCAAGCTGATGAAGCTGCTAAAGGTGAGATGAACCAGCAGCCAGCTGATCGTCCAACTGAACAATTCAGGGTGTCAAACAGGAACATAGAGGAATGTTTCCACTACCACAAGCAAGGACACTACATATACGAGTGTCCAAAGCTTCCTGAAGATAAAAAGGCCAAAGTGAGGAAAAGCTTCTTCAAAAGGAAAACAATGATCACAAATTCTGAGAATGCCGTGCTTGATGATTCAGACTACCCATCTAGAATCGACTCAGATGGCTACAACTCCGATGATAAAGCTTTACTATGCCTCATGGCTGACAATGAGGAAGAGGTTAGTCAAGCTGACTTAATAACCTCATTCTATCATATACATGAAATATCGATCTCTAGGAATGAATTGGATGAACAGTTAAGAATCTTAGAAGATCAATTAGCTTATGTATCAAGTATGCATATTGAACTGAATGGTGAAAATGATGAGCTAAGAAGCAGAGTTGATGAGCTAAGTGCTGAAAATAAAAGATTAAAAAGTCTTGATGCTTAGTCAACAGAAATGGATCAGCTGAAGCTGAGAAATGCAGAACTGGAAGCTGAGAATGAGCAGCTCAAGCAAAAAATTCTTGAAAGAGATGAATTATCTCTCAAATTCAAGAAGGGATCCCAGACTCTTGATGAAATCTTGAGTCATCAGAGAACTGAATCTGGGAGCCTAGGGTTGGGATATAGTAAGTACACTACCACAGAGAAGGGCAAGACAGTTGTACAAAGCTGTGAATCTAGAGTCCTGAGAGGATTCACAAGACTAGCTCAACCCCCCCCAGTTGAGGAGTCAAAAGGCAAGGGCATCCTTGAAACTCCTCAAACTCAGCCCAGAGATCGGACTGATCATTCGAGAGGGACAACTCGAAGATAGTCGGTCTTTCAAAGGCTTGGTGCTCAGTCAAAGCCACTAGTTCAACATCGATCAGCTCAGCAATCCAGATCTACTGCTAGATCAAAATCCAAAGCTCATCAGAGGCCAAATCCTCGAAAGCCTCCACATCATTCCAGGTCATCAGTTCAACCAAGACCTGAAGTTCACCCAAGTCCAGTCGCTCAGACAAGAGCATCAACTCAAAGTAGGCCATCAGTTCAACGATCTAGAAACTCCTCCAACACATTTCAACCTGGGAATTCTTCAAATCCCAGAAGAAGTGAACACATGAGATTGTATCATGCAAAACAGCATAATCCAATCTCTCTGAAAGAGTTCCCTCCAAGTGACTTTGCAATCCAGTACAATGAGTTTTTAAACTCAAGGAATGAAGTAAGATTCAATCCCCGTTACAACTGGTTTGCAGATTGGCCATACCACAAAGGCTAAAAAGCTTAAAGTCAAAAGGTCAGACGAAATTGGCCAAGACAAGGAGCATTAAGGTCACAAGATGAGAGGATATTAGTTGAAGTCTTCTATCCTGAGTCTCATCGGAAGTATAGATCACTGGACTCGACTCTCAATCGAAGAGTCACAAGAAGTCCAATGCATATCCAGAGATCCAATTATGAAGGATCTCTTGGAAATGAAAAGCCAAAAGCGTGGCATATGTGGATTCCTAAACACTTGGTTAACCTCTCAGGACCCGATATCATGCGGGTACCTAAACCCTGACTTTTGTTTTGCAGGGAAAGGGCATCCTATCCAAGAAAAAGGTCAAAGATACATGGTATCTGGATAGCGGGTGCTAAAAACATATGACCGGAGATAAGAATGATCTTGATGGTTATAAAGAGGTTAAGGGACCACTAGTCACCTTTGGAGACAACTCGAAGAGCCGAACCATTGGAGAAGGGTTCGTGGTCAAAGGAAAAGTTGTCGTGAATGGCGTATCACATATTGAAGGACTGAGGCACAAACTGCTGAGCATCAATCAGCTTTGTGACAATGGGTAGTCAGTCGACTTCAGTAATAGCTCATGTGACATTAGAGACAAGTCAACTAGAGCCATACTCCTGACTGGAGTAAGAAAGGGTAACATGTATGTAGTTGACTATCAACTGGCTATTCAGAAGCTTGCTTTCTCTCCAAAAGATCAACTGAAGTAAGCTGGCTGTGGCATCGATGACTGAACCATCTCAACTTCAAAACTATCAACTACCTAGCCAAGAAGGAGCTAGTTGATGGGCTTTCCAAGGAAATCTACAAGAAAACTGGCGTTTGCAGACCATTCCAGAAAGGGAAGCAGGTGAAGTCATCATTCAAAAATAAAAGTCATCTTCCAGGAACAACTGACATTCTTCAATTGCTTCACATGGATCTGTTTGGACCTGTGAAAGCACCAATCCCCAGAGGTAAAAAGTTTACACTTGTAGTAGTAGATTACTACTCAAGGTATACCTGGGTGGAGTTCTTGAGAAGTAAGGATGAAACTTTTGAGAAGCTATCAACATTGATCAGAAGACTGCAGACTGACAAAGGGAAATCAGTTCAAAGGATAAGATCTGACAACGGAACTGAATTTGTCAATCAGCAAATGATCAAGTTCCTGAGTGAACTGAGAATCACTCATGAACACTCTACTGCAAGAACTCCTCAACAAAATGGCGTAGCAGAAAGGAGAAATCGCACGCTAAAGGAGGCAGCCAGAACAATGGTAGCAGATGCCAACATAGTCGATTGCTATTGGACAGAGGCAATTAACACAGCCCGCCACGCACAAAACAGAAGTGCCATCGTCATCGCCCATGATAAAACACCCTATGAGCTCTTCAAGGGTCGTAAGCCTTCTATCTCTTACTTTAAGATATTTGACTGCAAATGTTATATCCACAACAATGGCAAATCCCAGCTGAAAGCTTTCAGTGCCAAAGCTGATGAGGGAATCTTTCTCGACTATAATGCCCCTCATTCTCAAGCTTACAGAGTGTTCAAAAGGACACTGGTTGTGGAAGTAACATGTCCTGTGATATTTGATGAGCTTGCAAATGAGTACAGAAACAAAAATGAGAGTTGTACATCAGAGCAATCACTGCCTAGTGAAAACCTACTGAACTATGTTGATCACATTGTCCCATAGCAGTTTGAAGTATCACTAGAGGATGGCATAGAAACTGATTCTAGACCGGTTGGAGATAACTTGGTCACTGAGGATACAAGTCGTCATGAAACCTCAAACCCCATAGCTGAAATAGGGGAAGAATCAGTGAAAATGAAGAACAAGCCGGTGCTGATACATCAGCCGAAGGAGCAGCTGAAAAATCAGCTGATAAAAGAGCTGGATGATCAGTTGCTGGAATAACTAATGAAGTAGCTAAGCGCACAGAGGAAGCAATCATTCCCAAATGGCCCCGAAGCCATCCAGTCGACAAAATTATTGGGGATCTAAGAAGCAGAGTCCAGACCAGAGGGTCAACGAAGCATGCACTCTTCACATGCTTCATCTCACAGATGGAACCAGCCAACATAAAAGAAGCACTTGAAGATTCAGACTGGATTATAGTAATGCATGAAGAGCTGAACTAGTTCACAAGAAATGACGTATGGTTTCTTGTTGATAGGCCGAAAACTTAAAAAGTCATCGGGACTAAATGGGTCTTTCACAACAAACTGGATGAACAAGGCGTGATCACAAGGAACAAGGCCAAACTGGTAGCCAAAGGTTACTCACAAAGTGAAGGGATCGACTTTGATGAGACATTCGCACTAGTTGCAAGATTGGAGGCCATCAGACTGTTCCTCGCCTATGCAGCTCACAACAATTTCACTGTCTATCAAATGGACATGAAAAGTGCATTCTTGCAAGGGATGCTCAAGGAAGATGTATATGTAGAACAACCTCCAGGCTTCGAAATCGGAGACCAAGTCTACAAGCTGAAGAAAGCTCTATATGGTCTGAAGCAGGCACTAAGAGCTTGGTATGAAACCCTCACAATATTCTTGCTAAAGAATGGGTTTCAGAAAGGAGTCATTGATTGTACTTTATTCAGAATAGAACGATCAACTAAGATCTTGATGGTTCAAATTTATGTGGACGACATAATATTTGGATCCAAGAGCAAAGATCTCTGCAATCGATTCGCACAACTGATGTAAAGCGAATTCGAGATGAGCATGATGTGAGAAATGACATTCTTCCTAGGACTCCAAGTGAAGCAGCTCAAAGATGGAATCTTCATCAGCCAAGCCAAATATACCAAGGAGCTCGTCAAGAAGTTTGGAACTAACAAGGGAAAAGCTCTCAAAATTCCAATGAATACATCAGTGCAGCAGACTCTCGATGAAGAAGAAGAATCAGTCAGCCAAACGCACTACAGAGGAATCATTGGATCCATTCTCTACCTAATAGCTACCCGACCAGATATCTCATATTCAGTCAGACTGTCTGTGTGCAAGGTTCCAAGCCAATCCGAAGAAAAGTCATCTTGAAGCAGCAAAAAGGATTATGAAGTATCTCAAGGGAACTATAAATCTTGGATTATGGTATCCCAGAGATGACAGCTTGAGTCTAACCGGCTATTCAGACTCAGACTTCGAAGGATGCAAAATCGATCGAAAGAGCACAAGTTGAACATGTCAGTTTTTAGGAAACAAACTGATATCCTAGTTTAGCAAGAAGCAGCACTCAGTTGCCACGTCAACAACTGAAGCCGAATATGTAGCTGCTGGAAGTTGTTGTGCTCAAATCTTATGGATGAAGCAACAACTCAAAGATTACAAGGTGAAGACTGAAGAAGTGCCAATCTACTATGATAACAATAGTGCTATTGCAACATCTCAAAATCCAGTATTGCATTCAAGGACGAAGCACATTGATATCAGGCACTACTTCATCACAGATCATATCGAAAAGAAAGACATATGCATCAGATATGTCAACGCGGAGAAACAGATAGCCGATATCTTCACCAAGCCATTTCCAGAAGATAGATTTGTTGAGCTATGCATCTAATTGGGATTGCTCGAACTAGCTTCAAAAGAAGATAATGATCATCCAGCAGAAGGAGTGAAGAAGAGCACTCCCACTGAAAATGAGAACTGACTCAAGAGGGCATCAGTATTGCAAGCTTTGGAGCTTAAACTGATGTAGTCCATATCAGTTCTAAAAGAATGGCAAAAGGCTGTAAGAAAGCTGTTGAAAATGAGTAAACTGATTGCAGAATGCATCAGTTCTCAATTAGTCATATTCAACTAATGAGAGCAGTTAAATCCTAAACTGACTGATGAAGGCAAAGCTTCAGCTAATGGAAATAGCTGACAAGCTTAAACTGAGCAAAGCTAAAGGAGACAGCTTAAGCTGACAAGGAGTCAAAGCTGAGGAGACTCTAGCTGGAACTGATCACTCCAAGCCAAAAAGATCATCAGTCGAATACAACTGATGAAGTCAGCAGCTCAAATGCCACGTGGAGACTGGATGAGAGCTAAAAATCAGATAAGTTCAAATTGAATTTATTACTGAAAGGTAAAATGACGTGTCTCTTAAATATTACCATTGACCTCAACAAATTTCTCTTTCTCTCTCTTTCTCTCTCTCTCTCTCTCCGCATAAATTTTTCAACGGATAGATTTGAAGCCTAATCGACTGAATCTTTGAATCTACTCGCTGAAAATAAAACCTTCAAACTGTCTCCATTCTAATCCACTGCTACTTAAAAGACAGCTGAACTACACTTCTGCCTTCACTGATCCAAACCACATCATAAGATCGAATCCTCAGAAAACCAATTCTCAAAAATAACACGATTCATCTTGTGAACCTCTTTCCACTAAAATCATCTGAAAAGTCATGGCAAAAACAAACACACTAACCATTCGACGAAAGTTCAACTTCAGAGAAACCGGTGAATCCTCCCAAGGGTTTCAAGTAATCTTTTCAAAGATCAATTCCTTCTTCTAGATGCGTACAGAGAAAGGTGCTCCAATTCTCCACTTATTGAAGAAGTAATTCAGAAAATAACTGAGGCAGGGATCCTACAATTTCTTAAAGAGACACCATCGAAAAAGTATCTTGACCCAGTATGTGAGTTCTATCTGAACTCAGAAGGGAATGATTGTAAAATTACCACTCAAGTCAGAGGAGCAGTAATTGAAATCACCCCAGAACTACTGTCACAAGCTTTTCACTTACCAAATGAAGGGCTGAGGATAAATGAAGTAGAGGTCAATCAGCTAGAAGCTTACAACCGATGGAGAAGAGCAGATTGCTATGATCCCTATAGAATTACAACTTCAATCTCCTACTTTCAAGAAGAATATCAGATCTTGGCTGCGATTATTGGAAGAATGATGGTTGGAGTGGCAGGGAATCACTCTGAAATGACAGAGCTCAAGTACAAAATATGTCATGCTATTGACATGAGGATCAAAGTTGAATGGGCCGGACTTTTCTTCAAACAAATCAAGAAATTTATGGATATCCTCGAAAAGCATTTGAGTGAGAAAGGCTTTCATCAAAAGATATGTTTTGTCAGCAGAATCAGCAAACTGCTCGAATGTGCATTCAATGTTCTGGAAGATGAAGCTGAGACACTGTCAATGGACAGACGTGATTACTTTCCATCATCCACAAAATGGACAAGAGGTCCTAAAGCTATCAACATACAAATTGGTGTCAAAACGAGAAAGAAAGAAGGGGATACCAAGGGAAAAGGAAAAACTATTCTTAAAGAGTCTTACAGAGAAGACTCTGATCCTGAAGACAGTCTTCCAATCAACCAATTGATTGGTAGACCTATCAAGGATCAACCATTACAATAAAGACCCTTAGAGTCTACATCAGCATCAGTGCCAGCAAGAAGAAGAGTAGACTCAATAGTTCAAGCTGCAAAAGGATCAGCCAGAACCAAAAGAAAAACTGGCAAACCAATGAAAAGTTTGGACAAAGAAAAAGAAGAGATGAAAACTGATCCACCTCTCCCTTCAAAGCTGCCACCATGAAATATCAAGATATTCGACATTAGTGAAATCGAAAGAGAGGATATTGTGTCTCTCAGAGGCATTACTCCACGCAACTCAGGAGCAGAATACTTCAGGATGACCTGTCCACCAATGGGAGAAGAAGATGAAAATATTCGAGCTCTTCTAAGAGCAGAAGTTATCAGAGGATGGGCAGAAGCCAAAGTCATAGAATTCATAATGACAAACTTTGCAGCAAAACTAATTGGGCCAGAAGCTCTATGCAGGGCTTTTGCAAGATACTGCTACTGGTATCTATGGAGACATTGCTTTAACTCAGAAGCTCACTTTCTTCTGACTGCCCTGCATGGAATGAGTTTCTGGAGAAGAGAGGAAAGATGGAGTGTTTTATTGTCAGGACAAGGCACTTCAGAACATAATCCAATTGTGGTACTGAGGGAAATTCTAGAAATACGACAGTGGCATAGTCGTCCTGCTGAACAAACACTAGCTCATGTGATGGACGATCTCATCAAGTCAGCCAATATTGATGTCCCAGAATTGTGAACTGAGAAAGAGCAGAACAACAGGAAACACCCTCAAGTTCATCAACATTGGGTGTTAGAAGAAATCCAGAGAATCAGAAGAGAACAACAGCAACAAACTCTAGAAGCAATCAGAGAAGAAGAGCAGCGGATTAGAAACAGAGTAACAAATAACGGTCTCACATCAAGACAAGCAGCTATTCATCAGGTAGCAAGACAACTGGTATTTGATGAGCCACCACATGCCTATGAGATGGAGACTCAATATTCAGTTTAACTTCAATCAACTGAGGAATCGATTGAACCTATCCCAGAAGAATCGCCAGCAGCCCCAATAGAAGTTTCTTCTCCATCAGCAGAAGAAGAAACAACTACTAATAATTCAGCTAATTAAACAGTTCAGCTGACATCCGCTCCCTCAGTGCTAGACATAGTGATCTTTACTGATCCAGTCCAAATAGCACTTCAAGCTCAAGCACAGACAAATCCAGAAACTCCCCCTGAATCAAGTCACAACGACACAATTGATTTAGGGAATGCAGATCAGTCAGCTGCAACAACTGCTGAGCAAACAACTGATCAGTCTAAAATAGTTCTTTACGAAGAACTGGAAGCTGCAGAAGACAAAGGCGAAGTATTATCCAAGGGAGATGATCTGCAGCTAATTATGGCAACTAATCAATCCAGTCCCTCAGGAATGATTCAAGCAGAAGATCAGTTCAGGCGGTCATCAGGACAAGTATCAGCTCAACAAGAAAATCTTCTTCAGAGCCTTCAGCATCAGTTGAAGCGACATGAGAAGCTGATCAGAAAGCTTCAAGCACACACTGGACACTAATCGTCTGAAGGTGGGTCCTTTAGCTCTGATGATGGGAAAAACAGCCCCACCCTGCCTGTTGCCAAAAGAAGAAGAACTGAACACAAGCAAAACTAGGAGCCTGATCAAGCACAGCTGATTTAAGACTCTCTAGTTATTATCTTGTGATTCAGTGTACTTCAAAGAATTTCTTAAATAATGAATGAATGAAAATTAATTTTGTACATGACATGTCAACATTCATTTTGAAATTTCAGACCGTTAGTAAAACTTTGACATATTGCATAGTCATTTCAAACCAATGACTGAAAACGACAAAGGAAATTTAATTCTTTCAACCAACACATTTATGAGTCTTCATCTCACTTATAAAAACCCATTTGCCAAATTTTTTAACATAACACAACACAATACAACAACACACTCAATATCCACTGCATTTTTCTCAAAGCAGTCTCTCTTCTTGTTCTCTTCTCTTTAAAAAAAAGGAGTGTGTTCTCTCTTTCTCTCCAGAAAAGAAAGCTTGAATTCAAACTTAGCCAATTATTTTTCAAAATGGCTGAAGCTTTAAAAGCTCTTACCTCCTTCAAAGAGCAAATGATGAGAGATAAATTTCTAAAAAGACAGAAATTTCAATTGATTCTTCAAGAATCAAACAGTCCTTTTCTTCTAGTCAATCTTCACAAGACTGAAATTCTGCACTACCTAGAAACTCCTCTAAGATTCTTTAGACAAAACTTGGTAAGTGAGTTCTTACTTCAAGCAAAGGTCACTACAGATAGGAAGGTCATACAATCAGTGATTCAAGGAAGAAAACTCCAAATGACTGAAAGAAAGATTGCAGACATCTTTCAACTTCCCAGAAAAGGCTCTAGGGTTCAAGATCTGAAAGATTCAGCTGAACCATACTGGAAAGAATGGCGTGCTTCAAATTGCTCTAAGCAATTCAGCTTTACCACAACCAAAGCTGATTTGAAGCCCGAGTATGGAGTCATGCTCGATATTACGAACAAGATGATGTTCGGTGCCATTGGAAGCTTGAGTCAGTTGATTTAAGAAAGATACAAGGTAATGATACACCTTATAGAAGGATTGGAAGCTAATTGAGCAGAATTTATCTTCTCCCAATTTAAGCATCAAGTCATCAAAGCTGCCGACTCAAAAAGAACTGGAAAATTTGAGTTAAGAGTAGGACTTGTTCTAAGAATGAGCAAGCTCCTGAAAGATATACTGAATCTTCCAAATGATGACACACTGCTAATCCTCATATCCGATTGGATTCCCAAGAAAGGGAAAACACATCTTCAGTCACTCAAGAAGAAGATGAAATCTAAAGCCAAATCTGGCAATACAACTTCAAGCAGTTCAGATGCCAATGAAGTTCCCTCTCCTCACTCCAAAAATGGATCATCAGTGGATTTTAAACCCTGCACTGATCTAGATGAGCTTATTCCCTTCATTAGAATTCCTCATCCAAACTATGGAACTGAGTACTTCAGGAGAGCCTGCCCTCCTCTCCAACTGACTGAAGACAATATTCGCACTTTCTACAGTAGCGAATATGAAGTCAAGAGTGATCAGAAGGATGTAATGAATCTCCTTCTCACTCACTTCACATATGTTGCCGAGCAAGACAATCAGCTGTTCAAACAGCTGCACTGGTACTTTTATTGGTACAACTGGAGACACTCAATGTCAATCTAGTCACATTTCTTGCTTACAGCCTTTCATGGCATGAGTTTTTGGCAACATGAAGAGATTTGGAGCATTAAATGGATTGAAGCCTCAAATCCATTTCCTCCAAACATTGTGCAAGTCCAGCGGATTATGAAGCATCGACTTGATAACAACATTCCAGCTAAGACCCTGCTAGCTGATGTTCAAGCCAGGTTGAGATCACAAGGAGTTGTAACTGAAAACTAGCTTGCCAACAATCCAGTCGATCTATGTTGCCTGCACCTGAATCCTGATCTAATTCAGTCTGAAAAGGCACATCTACAAGCTACGAGTACCACTGAAGAGATAGACAAAGATCTCTCTCATACTCAAGTAGTGGTGACCCTTCTCATACTCAAGTAGTGGTGACCCCAATGAGTCAACATTTTGGACAAAATAAAGATAAAGATGATGAAGACACTGCTACGTCTCCAGATCTCTTGTCCAAAGGATATGTTACTCCTCTTATCAAGTCTTGCTCAAGAGCTGCCAAACTAATGATAAATCAATCCAGCTCATCCTGTAGAGGAATTAAAGAGCTGACCTCCTTGAAGCTGACTACATCAGCAGTTGCTCTTAAGCAACTTCAACATGCTGAGACTCAAGTCGGAATTAATCCTTCTCAGGACATCTCCAGTTCAACTTCCAAAAGGAAATGGTCTAAAAGCTCTAAAGAAAGCAGTGGAGCTAGTCACATTCGACCACTCAAGAAGAGGAAACTGACAAAAAGTCAATCAGCAGCTACTCAACGAAACCGATTCAATCAGTTAAAGATGATATAATGAGTTCAGTAGAAAACTGACGCCTCGAGCCCCAAAGTTCCGTCTCTCATCAGCTGCCTGATCAATCATCTTCGATAAGCTTCTCTACTCTCTATTCCTCATAGCTTATTTTTGAAAAAGTTAACGTTAACATTTCAAAATAAGCTTACTGTTCATCTGACTTGCCATTAAAGTCTCTATACTCAGCATTAAAGTAAAAAGAGATAAATTTTCTGAGGTATATAAATAGCAAATCTTCTGGAAAAATATTGTGCTATTTATGACAACTACTCAGTTTTTCAAATCCTCAGATCTCAGCCGCTTGATAAAAAATGCATTATCCAAGTGGAGGACTGAGATACATGCATCATTTATTCAGCTAACTTTCTTTCAAATCAAATAGCTGGTCAGCCAGTAAGCACTCAATTGCTTTGGTTTAATGCATGCAAACTTACTGCCTTTAAAAGCAGTAGAGAAGATGAATGAAAAATATCAACAACAATAGAGATAACTATTCTTTGAAAACATTTTTCATTCCTTCTCCTTGTCTTCTCACTTATCCATAGCCCATTTCCTTCTCTTCTCATATCATTGAAGAATGTCTTATTCATTCCAATCGATGAATATGGATCTTCTTATAAAGCAGCTCAAAATGGATAAGTTCATAGATCGAGAATTTCTTCAAGCTCGGATCGGTCATGAGAAGACTAACATGATCTTCCACCTATTGGAGACATGCGGGCTCTTGTCATTTATGACAACACAGCCTAAAAAAAAGCATCTTCCGCTAGTAGCTGAGTTCTACTATCACGCGGAAATCTCAGGACACAACATCATCTCTATTGTCCGAGATCAGGTTATCATCATCAACAAAGATGTGTTAACTGAACTGTTCCAGTTTCCCGGTCATGGCCCAAAGGTGTTTGAACTAGCGTTTCCTTCAAAGTTGGAGCTGTGGAACGACTGGAAACGTCCACACATTGATCACAAAGACTTCTCAAACAACTTGAAAGATAGTCTTTCTCCAACCATGGTCCAAATTCTGGACATAGTGATGCACATCTTTTTAAGTAGCATCACCAACACTCATTTCAATGATACCACTTCTCATCTTATGGCCGCAATATACTATGGATGCAAGGCTGATTAGGCATCCTATATATTAGCACAGCTTCGCCGTTAAGTGAAGCATGTTGAGATCGATCTAACCTCTGGCACATTCAAAGCTAAGTTAGGATTTGCAAATCGACTCAGTCATATCATTGCGGAACAACTCGGAACAGTCCCTAGTGGATACACTCTTACCAGACGAGATCTCCTTCCTACATTCCACATTCACCGATGACATCAGAATGTAACTGGCCACCCTAGGAAGTCGAGACTTTAGCTCATGGAGGACCACAACCCAGCTAAAGGCAAGCAGCCGCTCATTTACGCTGATCCTCCAACTGACGCAGGTCAGTTCTTAACTGACAGTGACTCTTATACTTATACAAGTGACGAGTCAACTGCACCTACAACCAGTGAACCTCCTTATGTCGCTACTCCATAATCTCTGGAAAAAGGCTTCAATGCAAGCCTTAACCAACAACTTGAAAGTTGTTTTGGTCGAATAAGGGAACACATTCCCTTTCTCTTTTAATACCTTTGAAGATATCTCCAGTATCACCTCTGATTTGTCCCTTTGAATTGCTTAAGGCTTTCTATGTGCTCTAAAATTTGAAAATCTGCATGATAATCAGAATTGAGCTGTGTTTGAAACTGAAATATTTGAAGCTTTTCAAGCTATGCAAACGAGTAATCAGATATCTGAAGGTCATTTAAGTTGTATTTTTCAATCAGAAAATCTCTGATACCTTACAGATAAAACACATTGAGCTCACATATTAATGTATGCTCCATTACTCCAGTACTTATCTTTTTATCAAAGCTCTGATATTTATCAAGCATTGATACTCATGAATGATAGCTCTCAATAGCTACAAGAATCTAAGACTGTTCTTTTGAACATGATCTATTTACAGCCTCGTTATCAGAACTGGTACAGGTTCAGATGCTCATTCATGAATGATAACCTTGCACAATTTTTCCATCATCAAATCAGCTGGTTTTGACATCATCAAAAAGGGGGAAATTGTTAGGAAAATTGTTAGGAAAAACCCAATTGATGGTTTTGATAAAATGTCAAAACATGTGTGATGATTTAATGAAAAACTGCAAGTTATGATAAGCTGGAAATCAAAGATAATGACCAAGTAAGACTTCAAGCTGAGATGAGAGACAGCTATTTAGAAGCATGGTCAACCATCTTGCAGGTTGCCTGATCAGACCAGTCAGAGTAAACTCTTCAAAGCTTGAGATAAGTTGTAAAGGGGGAAGAGAATTTTAGAGACTGGTAGGCATCCGCAGATGAGTTAATCATCAGTCTTAGCAAAAAGTCAAGATAGATTGATGAATGGAGTCAGCTTGAAAGCTAAAACTGATCTGATCAAGAGATCAGTCAGAGCTGACCTTAAACTGATCAAAGATCAGTTTACTGATAAAATAGCTCTAAATGCTTTGAGTCTTTAGTCAACTGACCATAGTTCAGTTTAGAGAGAAAAAGCTCAAATAGGTAGCCAACTGATAAGTCTAGAAATGAAAGCTCTTAAGCTTAGCTGACGAGTCAGCCGAACTAGACTATATCATGATAGAAGATCAAGGCAGCTGAAGATCTGCCGACCGGACTATCTCGGAATTGAAAGCCGAGACAGCTGAGAGCCCGTCAGTTGAATGTCCAAGAAATGATAGCCGAATCACCTGCTCCTACTGACAAGCAGTTAATGAAGATCTCAATAGGAAATCTTTGAAAGATCCTGATGATCTTAGAGCAGAGAATTTTAAAGTCAAAACAGCTAGTTCATTAAAAGAGCTCTAAACGGCTACAGACATTAAAATGCCACCGGTGATTTCTAAACATCACCAATCATAACAGTCAAAATTCACTCATCTATTTAAAGAGGGTGAAATGAATTTTGGCCAAGACTTTCGCCATTTTAACTTTGCTATTTTGCAGAACGAGCTATTTCTTTCTCTCTCTCTACAGCTCAAAGCTCAATATTCTCAAAGTGCGAAAAGTTTCAAACTGAGAAGGCGTGCTTCAAGTTCAAAGCAAGCTACTATGCTGACGAAGAATTCCAGCAAGAGCAAAACTTCTCAGTTCAGTCCCTCAAAGAAAGGAGCATTTCAGGTTGATAACAGTTTCAAGACTGCCTTCTTGAAGATCGAGCGAGATCTAAAATCGTGTAAAGACGGACAATAGCACCTAAAGTCTCAGTGAGCAGTTAGGACCAGTAAGTGTGAGTTGTCAACCCAGAAACCGGCTAAGGAGAAGTGTGTACCGATGGGTCCATTCTTCCGGGACCGCAACAGTTGGAAAGGAGGCCGCGCTCGGGTTGAAGGGTGCCCTTTGGTGTTTGTACCCGTATCTTACCATATCCTCTGTGAATCTTCCAAACCGGGCCCTTGGTGATTGTTTCAGGCTATACAGAGTCTTCTTCAGTCTACATCCTTCACCTCTTCCAAACTCTCCTGAAAAACTAGGAGGTGCTTCCATATAAACTTCCCTTTTTAACTCTCCGTGTAGGAAGGCATTAGTCACATCAAACTGATGAAGTGGCCAATCCTAATTTGCCTCAATTAACAACAGTACTCTCACAGTATTCATCTTAGCAACTGGAGAAAAAGTCTCTGAGTAATCAACTCCATATGTTTGTGTGTAGTCTTTTGCCACCAGTCGTGCGTTGTACCTCTCGATCATACCATCAGGCCGCCGTTTGATGGTAAAGACCCATCTATATCCAACAAGTTTCTTATTTTCTGGTAGTCTACACTTGTCCCACATGTTATTTCTGGCTAAGGCATTCATCTCTTTCTTCATTATCTCTTTCCACTGAATATGCTCCATGGCTTCCTCAATAAACTGATGAATCTCTTCTTCTCCTAGAAGTGCTATCTCAAAAGCTTGTGCTATCTTAGTGAGATTGCCTTTAACACAATTCCTGATAGAATATCTCGATCTTCGCCCAGTATGTTCCGGAGAATATCTCTTGGGTGGGATCTCTCTTGTACTTCTAGGTGGTAGCACATATCGACCTGTCTCTGTATTCTCTGTATCTTCAATTATACAAAGATCTTCATTCTCATCATCAGTTTCTTGAATATCACTATCCAGCCTGTCATTATTATTAGCTTCAAAACTAGGACTAGTCTCAACAGTATCAGGAATTCGTACCTCATATATCAGGAATGAGAAGGATGTCTCGGCATTGATACCAAGTTCTGTGGACTACATAGTTTCAGAAATTAGCTTAGCGGTGTTGCTAACTTCATCTGTTGGGCCTATTTTTGGAACAGAACTTGACATTGGCATGGACAACCAGCTTAGGGAGTCAGTTGTTTCCCTTTCCCGATTCTCCCCCTAACTACTAAGGTGGTGGTGATAAAGATACTCATTTTCTAGGAAATCACAATTTGGAGTGATAAATATGTGGCGAGTTTTGGGATCATAGCACCAATACTCTTTTTGGTGTAAACCATATCCGACAAAAGCACATTTAACCGTACACGGAGAAAACTTATGATGATTATGCTTAGGTATGTGGACATAGACGGAACAACCAAAGACTCTTGATTGAAGGGTAAGAGCAACAGGAATTTGAGCTTAGGTAGATAGAAACTGTAATGGAGTTTGTAGTTTCAGGGCTTAGGTGGGGATATGATTTAAAAGGTAAATAGAGGTAGCCACGACTTCGGGCCAAAACAGTGGTGGAGCGTGATATTCGATTAGCATTACCCGAGCCATTTCTAGGAGAATTTTATTTTTCCGTTCAGCAACACCATTCTGTTCAGGAGTGTGTGGACAAGTGGTTTGATGAATCACCCCTGTGGTAGCACAAAACTGTTCAGCAACGCCATTCTATTCAGGAGTGTGTGGACAAGTGGTTTGATGAATCACCCCTGTGGTAGCACAAAACTGTTTCATACGAGTATTGACATATTCCCCCCATTATCAGACCTTAAGACCTTAAGGCATGGAAGTGAGTAAATTTCTCAAAAACCTCGGATTTATTTTTCAGAAAATATATCCATGTCATTCGTGAACAGTCATTAACAAAGAGTAAGAAATATTAAAATCCAGAACCCCCAACAATAGGTGCAGGACCCCAAACATCAGAATGGACCAACAAAAAAATATTGTCAACTCGAGTATTGTTAAGCTTATATGAATGTCTATGGCTTTTGGCCAGAAAACAGGTATCAAAATACATATCCTGAGAAGTCACTAACTTAGAAAAATGTAATTTTAAATAACCCGTGGAGGGGTGTACTAACCGACGATGCCAAAGCCAAGGGATCCGGTCTCCAGGTCCATGAGTCTGCATCGTAGCAACTTTTTGAGCTATTTCATCCATGTAGTACAGTCCATTTCGCTCAGTGCCACGTCCAATAATCACCCCCGTCCTGATATCCTGTAGAAGACAAAAATTTGGTTGCTGATAGAGGTTTTTCTTCTACTATGGTTTCAATATTTATTAAACTCGTGTCAATGTCTACAAGTGTACAAGCATGTATTTGTAGTAAAGATAAAACGAGATCGGTCCACAGGGAAAAGGGAATTTAAATAAGAAAATGCAACTACTATGACGATAGACAAACGGAATATCTAGACTATGATTAAGTGAGGGGTTGGTTTCATTCACAATACCAAATCAAGAACTAGAGTAACAAACACCAAACAACAAAGATAAACAATCTAAATAGAAAGCAAGAACAATAATCAACAATACGGGAGATTTAAAGGTGGAATTAAACAAGACTCTAGGGTATGGATTCACAATACTCCTCTTGATTCAACAACAAGGATTAAAACACAAAATCATGCTAAGTTCATAGGTAAGAAGACCACGAATATAGAAGGAGCATCTCTCGAATATCTCCTAAATTGCGAATGCGACAAGGATGGCTATCTCTAACACATTCCAAGATCGCACCTACCAAAGGCTCAACGGGGTCACCATTCCTTCCACATAATCAACTTCAACAAAGAGTACAAGTACATGAATTCAATCCATACATGCTTATGTTCACGGAATGGGCAAGATGCAAGTGAATCATACATGTGATGCTAGTAAGGAGGCCACTTAAACAACATCATTCAAGACCAATTATGGATTAAAACCTTGACAAAGCATAAACATATATTAAACCCTCATCAAGAATAAGATTCACATTGTTTCACCACATCCTAGAGCTCTAAGGGCTCTAGCCTACCATATTTACAACAAGATCAAGAATACAAGAAAATGATCCAAAACCCATTCTCAAAACAAAGGTAAAAGAGTGAAGGAGAAGATAAAACCTAATGTAGCACAAACTCCTTCAATCTCTTGGCTTGAATCTTCAAATGGATGGTTGAATCTTCCTCCTTCTCTTGATGTTCTTGATCTTCAAAAATCCCTGGATGGAGAGTGTTCTTGAGATTATTTTCGTGTGGAAGATGATATTCCTTGAACTCCCCCAGTGTTATATCATAAATAGGGCCAATAATGGAGTGCCAAAAGTAAAAAATGGATTCGTCAGTCCCGACCGCGACCTCGTCTAGGTCACGCCTGGAGGTCGAGTTCGGAACACACAAAAACAGATCTCTGAAGTGCTGAAACGTGGGCCTTGCTGGCCGCGCCTGGAGCCCGCATTGCAGAGGCCCTAGGGCGCGGCCTGCCCTGAGACCGCGCCCTGAGGCCGCGTCCGGAGGCGCCTGCAATGTGGCCTCAGGCCGATTGCGCCAGCCGGCCGCGTGTGGGCTGAAGGAATTCGAGCCTCTGATAGGGCTCTGCAATACGACCCACGGTCGCGCCTCTTGGCCGTGTCTGAGCCCAACACTTGGTTTTCTTCAACTTTTCAAGTCTTGTGTGGCCTTCAATGATCGAAATCCCATTTTAACTTCGTTTTGTACAATATTAACCTAAAAATATCCTGTATTGGCCACTTTAAACAATATTAAAGATAAACGACAAAATATAGTATATTAACAAACATAAAAAATAAACATAGAGCACAAGTACTAAAAAGCGCGTGCAATTGAGTCCAAATGAGTGCAATTCAAGCACTCATCAACTCTCCCAAACTTAAATGTTTGTTTGTCCCCAAACAAAAACAAGAGACAAGGCAAGGATTTTGATTTAAGCATAATCAAGATGATAATTTACTTCAAAATCAAAAGACGAGCATTGCAAAGATGATATTGGTAATCAAACATAAACAAGTACAATAGAAATCATCATGATACAATTATCAGAGTACAAGCTCTAACAAGGATCAAAGAACGCTCGCTCTCGAGTGTATAGGCAAAACGTGTATCCGCTCAAGGTCAAGAGTGCACTAGGATCCTACCATATGCTTGCAAAATGACTACAATCTCCACTACTCCACGTGTGTTCTCAAACAAGAATTATTAAGGGCTTTTTGGGTTGTAGTGAAGGTTTTTCGGAAGGGTAGGTGTATATTCGGCAAAGTGGCTTCAAAAATACCAAATTCACTTCATTACTAATCAAGAAGAACTAAACAAATTCTCTTCTTACCCTTTGTTATTTCACAACCCAATTTCTTTGAGATTTTTCCAATTTTTTTTATCATTTCTTACTCTTTTTGTTTGTGATCTTAATGTGAACCTATCTCTTCTTTTTCTTCACTTAAGCAATTTCAATTCAAATCAAGATAATTCACTTCTTTTCATTCTTTTTCATCACAAGAGTATTTCAACATTTTTCCTTTTTCCAACTACAAGATTTCTCAAAAATTCCAATTGAAAGAATAAACACAATCTTGTCATTTATTTCATTCCCAAACCCAACAATATCAAGGAAACATTTCAAGGCTTAAAAGGGCTTGCAAGAGATCCAATTTGCAAAGGGAGGTAAAATATTTGGATAATCATGAGGTTAACCGAAGAATGGCTGTTTGGTGTTTATTTGTGGTGTTTTGTTGCATGATTTTGTATGTTTCATTTGTATTTCCTAGTATTTTGATCTAGTTTATCTATAGGTTTTGTGTGATTTTCTTCTCTTGTTGCTCTTATGGTGGAATAAGCCAAGTTTTGGAAAACTCGAGCTTTGTACGCAATATCTTGATTTCTAGGTAATAAGGTGGCAAGGAGCAAAAAGGAGAACCGAAGAGATGCACCCGGAAGGAGGAGCCAGGGGCCCCGCGGCCGCGCGAGTCCCGCGCCCGCGCGAGGGTGCTCTCGACGGAGACCCTAAGCCATGCCGGTTTTTACCGTAGGTTTATTAAAGACTCCTAAAAAATTAGCCAACCTCTATGCCATTTACTTGCTCAAGATGTTCCTTTTGAGTTTGATGAAAAATGTTTGCATGCTTTTAATACTCTTAAGGAGAAATTGATCACCGCACCAATTGTTGTTCCCCCTGATTGGTCTTTACCATTTGAGATAATGTGTGATGCATCAAATTCCGCCGTAGGTGCCATTTTGGGTCAACGAATTGATAAAATTATTCGTGTAATTTATTATGCTAGCCTTACCTTGAATAGTGCTCAAGTAAATTACACTATAACCGAAAAAGAATTGCTTGCCGTTGTATTTTCATTGGATAAATTTAGATCCTACATCTTAGATTCTAAAGTAATTGTGCATAGTGATTATGCGGCTCTAAGGCATTTGTTGACCAAACCACAAGCTAAACCTAGACTCATTAGGTGGATTTTGCTTGTGCAAGAATTTGATGTTGAGATTAAGGATAGAAAGAGGTGTGAAAACGTGGTAGCGGACCATTTATCTCGCCTCTCCGTTGATGAAAATTTCAATTTGTTGCATGAAAAATGAGTTGATTGTGATACATTTTCATATGAGCATGCTCTTGAGCTTAATCCCTCTCCTTGGTATGCCGATATTGTCAATTATCTTGCTTGTGAAAAAATACGGCCTAATCTTTCTTTCCAAGAAACGAAAAGATATTTGGCAATGTGTAGGTATTATTTCTGGGACGATCCATACCTTTTCCATTTGGGAAAAGATGAGATAATTCGAATATGTGTCCTGAAAGAGGAGCAAACCGATGTTCTAGCCTTTTGTCACTCATCTCATTGTGGTGGCCATTTTGGAGGGTAAAAGACGGCTAGAAAGATCATACAATCCGGTTTGTATTGGCCTTCAATTTTTAAAGATGCTCATGCTTACTCCATTTCATGTGATAAATATCAAAGACTTGGTAATATTGGGAGGAGAAATGAAATGCCTCTAAATATCAATCTTGTTGTTGAAATTTTTGATGTTTGGGGTATTGATTTTATGAGACCATTTCCTAACTCTTTTAGTTTTGAGTATATCCTATTAACGGTCGACAATGTGTCAAAGTGGGTTGAAGCAATCCTCACTAGGTCTTGTGACGCTAATGTGGTTATCAAGTTTGTGCAAGAACATATTTTGAGTAGGTTTGGATTCCCTAGAGCAATCATAAGTGACGGTGGAACTCATTTCAACAACATGCTTTTTGCAAAATTGATGAAGAAAAATGGAGTGACTCACAAGGTGGAGACTCCATATCATCCTCAAACTTCCGGTCAAGTTGAGACGAGCAATAAACAAATTCAGAACATCTTGAAGAAGACCGTGAATGTGACGAGAAAGGATTGGTCACAAAAGCTACCAGATTCTCTTTGGGCGTACCGGACGGCCTACAAAACCATCCTAGGGATGAGCCCATACCACCTCGTTTATGGAAAAGCATGCCATCTCCCCGTTGAGATCGAGCACCGAGCCTATTGGGCTATCAAAGCAGTGAATTGTGACCTAACAAGTGCGGGAGAGGAGCGAGCTTTGCAATTGTCCAAGCTCGATGAATTGAGAAACGAAGCCTATGACAACGCAAAGATTTACAAAGACAAAGTGAAGAGGCTACACGATAGGTAAATTGTCAAGAAAGAGCTCACGTCGGGCATGAAAGTTTTCCTTTTCAACACTAGATTACGGCTTTTCCCCGGGAAACTCAAATCACGTTGGAGTAGACCGTTTATCATTGAAGAAGTGTTCCCCTACAGAGTGGTCACATTGAAAAATCCGGTGACGAATGTTACATTCCAAGTGAGCGGGCACCGAGTCAAGCCATACTATGAAGGGTTTTAGCACGAAGCCGATGTGGAGGAATTGAAACTCGTCAATTCCGATTAAAATTCTCCAAGAACTTCGTCTAGCTCGAGACATTAAAATGAGCGCTGCATGGGAGGCAACCCATGATTATTTTATTTTTAATTATGATTATTTAATCTCTTTTAGTGTTGGTGTGTTTTTCGTATTTTTGGTGTTGTTTTGCAGGTATGAGTAGGTGTGATGCTGGGGTGAAGTAGCAGGAAAATTGCTAAGTAATGGCCCGCGGCCGCGCACCCCGCGCGACCGTGCGACCCCCCTCTCGACAGATAAGCCCCGCGAGCGCGCAGCCCCCGCGGGCGCGCGATCCTATTTGCCGAAAATGAAGTCTCGCGGGCGTGCAAGGCTCCACGGGCGCGCGACCCTCGCGTCCCGCGGCCGCGTAAAGCCCCACGACCGCGCGTTCTTCACCCTATAATAGGGGACCACTCGTTTGGAACCTTACTTTCTCCAAACCTTACGCCGCTTTTGGAGCTCTCAGCCCTCTCCATCACTCCCACTTCTCCCTTCTACTCCCACACTCCAAATTCCAAGTAAATTACAGCTCAAGAACATTCCTGTCTACCTCACGGACACACGTCACCACCCTCGTCACCGCGATTGTGCCTACCTTCCGTGACCGTGCAACGTCACCACCCAGTCTTCCCGATGCTTGCCGCAGCTCCCCCGCCGCGACCTCACTTTGCCAGCCATTGCGGCGCCGTATCTCCACGGCCACTAAGCTCCGCGACCGCGCAGCCTTCCGCGGCCGCGCGCCCTGTGCCCGCAACTCCCGCGACCGCGCGCTGCCCCGCAGCCGCGCTCCTCTGCGCGCCTTTTTTTGTCTTCACAGCTTGTTCTTGACTCCACCCTTGCTCTCCCTTGCAGTATGCCGCCAAGGACGAAGAATCCGTCTTCTTTCCACGAAGATGGCGACGAGAATCTCCAAGAGCTCTATGGGTGCCCGTTTCTGGTTCGTACCCATTCAGAAGGTAACCGCTACCAAGCTTTCACTGATTATGAGATTACCTCCCCCCGTTATCTTGATTGGAACTTGTTGAAATCATTGAAAATTGATGGGAAAGTGGAAAGCTACTTGAAAGTATTGACTTTGGACAAATTTGTGAAATTGAAGTATGTTGGCTTGAATCCGTTGTGCCTTGAGTTTTTAGTTACTTTCCAGCTAGATTCTGTGAATTCAAAGATTACCTTTCGTATGATGAGAGAAAAATTTGAGGTGACATTGGCTAGAATGAAGTCGTATTTTGGATTCTCGACATCTGGGCCCAGAGAAAGGCCATCCGACTTCAACACGGCTACCGTCTGGCACAAGCTTACTACTGGCTTCAGCAATTGGGACCCTCAGGGGACACCCATTGGTTTCATTCGGGACCCCGCCCTGGCTATCATGCACAAGTTCCTTGCATACTCTATTTCTGAGAAGGAACAAGCCAACAAGGTCAATGCCACAGAGGTGTATCTCCTTTGGTGTGCCCTTCACAATACTAAGGTCTGCCCGTCCTACTTCATCTGGACCGCCATCCAGCAGATGACTAGGCGCACCAAGATGCATCCCTCTTTTTGTGCTTTCATCACCGCTCTTGCTGTCAAGCTTGGCTTGCTTCCAGCCTCAAGTTCAATCCCTACAGGACAGAGTAAAGTTAAGGAGTATTTGATCACTATTGATGAGCTCAAGCGAGCCCAGCTTATCCTTAATTCAAGGAGACTGGTTCCTCACACTGATCGTCCCTGTGTCTCCAAGATTATGAATGCTCAGCGTGCGGCTCTCCGATGCTACAGAGAAGCCGGCTCCTCTTCAGCCCCACATAATGATGATCATGAGGATGAGGAAGAGAACAAAGAAGAAAATGAGGAAAAGAATGGGGGAGGAGAAAAAGAAGAAGACTAAGGAGACGACGACCATGAACAAGAAGGTCAAGCTCACTACCAGTAGCTGTCTTACCCCTCCACGATGCCCTAGCATGGGTCTCAGATGCCATAGACTGATTGACAGTCTTTCCAGGACCACTTCAACACCACCATGGGGCAGTTCCAGCAGAGCTTCCAGCAAAATTATACCGACTCCATGGGCTAATTTCAGCAGCACTTTGATACCTCCATGGGCCAGTTCAAGCAGTCCTACAGCAACACCATGGGGCAATTCCATGATCGATTCGATGCTTCTATAGGCGAGTTTCGCCAAGAGTTGGGATCCTTCCGTCAGGATGTTGGCGACATGAGGTAAGACATCTATGGTCACCTCGATAGGCATGACGAGAAGATGACGGCCCTTGAAGAAAGCTGGAACAACTGGACGATCTCCTATCCCTACCCGCAGCCTCCTCCACCACCTTATGATCCATCGCAGCAGTGAAGTTCTTTCGTGTTTCCTTTGTATTTTTGTGTTCGTGTGCGTGTTTTTATTATTTTCTGTTCACCTTTCCTATCGTTGTTGGTTGTTTTTGTCATATGTTTTGTAGGAACCAACGCCTGTTGCCGATCTTCTATGATTTGTAATGTGTTACTCTTCCCTATTCTCTTATTACATCTTGTTTTCATACATTAAGGACAATGCATGTTTTAAGTGTGGGGGAGAGCTTGTTATGTTATGTTGTGGATTTCGTTATTTTGTTGTTCATGTGAAACTTTTGTTTTAATTTATTGTTGATTATGTTGATGTTGAGTATGTGGTTTTAGTATCTAGGTATGTTGTGATTCTCCCACTTACTATCTTGCTTGCCCGATGGTCAAATTTGAAATTTTTTTGATATGAATCTTCAAGGAATTATTTTCAAATTGCTCATGAATGAATGAATTATTTCGTGGTTTCACTCTTAAACATGAATTATTTTTGAATGTGATCACAATTTGATGATTGACTTGAAGAGTCTTGCCCTTGAAAGAATGGGAAGCATGCTTGGCCTTGTTCTCGAAAACTACTTCCCTTAATCATTTATCCTCGTATTTATGATATAAAAAAAGGGAAAGAAAAGGAAAAAGGGAAAATAAGGATCTCTACTCCTCTAGTTGACCTATTCAACTATGAGTATGGGAAACCATACAAGGACACTAGGGATGCCCTCCCTATGGTTTTACCTTGTGATTCTTGATCCATATCCCCATGAATTTGTTTAAATAAATGGGATTGCATTCCGGATTCTACTCCTCTCATGTGTGTGTCAATCCGTTCACGTGTTGCGTGATGAGTATGGGAAACCACATTAGGAAGCTCGGTTATGCTCGATGATTTGACCTAATGACCATTGTCATGTGTTTGCAATCCCCTTTGTCGCTTTATGTAGTATATTAATAAATGTGGACGTGATTTGTGGGGATATAATTTAATTGAATATGGGCTAACGTGTTTTTCCTAGACTTAAGAGGACAAGCAATTCATTTGATTATAAATTGTGTTCACATTCTTGGACAATGAATGCTTTTGTGGGAACCGTGCAAATTGTCGATTACATGATCACCTTGTGAATATTTCCTCCTTGCTTCATATTTTTAATTTCTTATTTGCTTGAGGACAAACAAAGAGCTAAGTGTGGGGGAGTTGTTTGGTGTTTATTTGTGGTGTTTTGTTGCATGATTCTGTATGTTTTATTTGTATTTCCTAGTATTTTGATCTAGTTTATCTATAGGTTTTGTGTGATTTTCTTCTCATGTTGCTCTTATGGTGGAATAAGCCAAGTTTTGGAAAACTCGAGCTTTGTACGCAATATCTTGATTTCTAGGTAATAAGGTGGCAAGGAACAAAAAGGAGAACCAAAGAGATGCACCCGGAAGGAGGAGCCAGAGGCCTCGCGGCCGCGCAAGCCCCGTGGCCGTGCGAGGGTGCTCTCGACGGAGACACCCCGCGGGCGCGCGGCACCCCGCGAGCGCGCGAGTTGCCCTATTCCTCCCGATCGACGCCATTGTGCACTTATCTCTCGTCTCTTCTTGGTTTGGGAACAAGTAACAAGTATCATATCCTTCTTCCTCCATTTTTTGGCATGATTCTTGAGCCACCCTAATCTAAGCAATAGAGGGGTAGGGATTAATTTCCCCTAAGCTCACTTTGTGGACTTTTTGCTCCCAACAAATCTCCCCAAATCCCTCTCACATTTATTGCTCCATCACCATCACCTTACCACCAATTTTTCTCTCTCCTACCACCATACCTCTCACCATACCATCTATTATCTCTCTCTCTCTCTCTCTTACGTCTCTCTCTCTCTCATGTGAGTAATAGATTTTGGGGGATCCATTCATTCTCACTTTATCCTCTCTACCATTTTACATCCATACTCTACACACACCCTCACTTCATCTTCTCCACCATTCTCTCTCTTTTCACACACACTACACACACTAAATCTCTACACCATTTCCTTACCATTTTCACACCCTCACCTTTACCTAAGAGAAGAGGAGAAAATGAAGAGCAAGGGGATCAAACCAAGGGAGATGGAGAAGAGATGAGACGGACGACGACGAGTCATCCGCGGAAGCTAAGCTCGGAGGAGGTTTATCTGGTGTTTTTCTTTACATTTCTTGGATGTTTGTGGGGATTTTTCCCAAAACTTGTGAAGGATATACAATATTGTAGAAGTTATCTTCATTTATATTTGATTTATGAAATGATGTTCTTCTATCATGTTTGCATATTTTTGAGCATGTTTAGTGGCTAATCTCTCTATTAGGGGGTAGAGGATCAATGTGATTTTGATCTATGCTTGTTCTTGTTGATTGTTGTTGTTGGAATCGTGCTTTTTCATGTTTAGGTACTTGATCACTACTTGAACATTGATAGGATTTAGAGGAGTCTTGATTGTGAATCTAAATCCGAAAATTGGTTCCTTCAACGTTAGGTGGATGGGGATCCTAAGCCTAATATGTCAATCTTGCTTGTACGATATAGCTAAGAGAGGTTTAAAGGATAGACGGTGACAGTAATTGAAGTTAAACTAATCAGAAGGGTCTATCGTATTTGTGAGAGTAACATTATCAACTTGAATAAAGCATAGTGATAAGACCATTGAGAGAATCTACACCCTAATACCTTAATCCAATTTATTTCCTCTAATCTTAATTTAATTTGTGTTTTTGCATTTTATTGTCTTGCTTTATTGTCTATTTTGAATTCCTAGCATAATTATCATTAAACCCCCCCTTTGTTAGAATGTTTAGATTTTACTTTAGTTGCTTAGTTGAAAGCATGTGTAGTCTTTAGATAATTCTTTCCTATAAAGTCTTCCTTGAGAGATCGACTCGGGTTAAGCTTATCGCTTCTACAATTGACCCCGTCCAATTGCGGGTGTGGTCCTAAGTAGTTGTCTAGAGAGCATAAACCGGAAATTATAAATAGTAAATTTGTGGACCGTGAAACAATGGCCTTAAATAATTTTTGAGAAATCAAACACACAATAGTAGCCTCAATTAAGTCACAAAACAAGTTCTAGAGAGCAACTAGTGCACCAAGAAGACCATCAATCACTCATCAAAGAAAAGATTACACTTATGCAATCTTTGGATCAAATCTTCCCAAGGTAGGCTTTTCCTTCAATAATTGTACGTTTGAGACATAACAAGAACCTTGTTTATATTATCATGCTATAAAATCTTGCATTTTATCAACATTTTTCAAAAAAATTTCAACATAAGCTCATCATCATGAAAGATTCCAACTCAATCAAAAACATGCTCTTAACTCCTATCATATTATAGGGACATACACTTATTCAAGTTAAAAACATCCCCAAACCACATATCATAAGACAATCGAATAAAAACATAGATAAAACATCACATATGCTCATGAAACAAAACGGTATGCGAACGAATATCCATCAATTGTCTCCATCCAATCCATCCATCATACATAAAGCAATAAAATCCTAACATGATCCAAATATAAATAAAACATAAGCATGCAAGTATGCTCAATTATCCAAACACAACATAAATAAAAATAAAGTGATAAAATGAGCATGAAAAGATCCTTACCACTACTACTCTCCCCCTCCCCCAAACTTATTTTGATCCAAGTTAGGAAATAAGTTTGGAGGTAAAAAGATGGTGGCAAGGAGCACTGACTGCTTAGTGGGGTGGATGCTGCTGTTGATGTGGAGACTGCTGCGGGAATTGCTGCGAAGTGGATGACGGCATGAACTGAGATGGCTGGAATTGCTGGAACTGCTGAGAGGAAGATTCCATGAATTGGCCCGCCGACATTTGTTGAAAATGCTGAGAAGAGAAGAACGAGGCCATGAACTGTCCAGTCGGGAATTGCCGCATCGACTAGAATGGCGGCTGCTGCTGTGGCTGGTAGGAGTTGTAGGAAGTCATTTGTTGATGCTGAGACGGGGTGTAGGGCTGCTGCTGTGACCCAGAGTCGGTGTGCATTCCTCGGAAGAGTCTGGCTAGGTCCTGTATCTCTGATCGAAACGAGCCCATGTTGTCAGAAAGGCCTCTGATCTCACCCCTGAGGCCAGTGTACTTTTCATCAATATCCGTCTGGATGGTATGAAATCACTCATCGACACTCGACTGAATCTGACCCATTCGGTGATGCATGTCACTGCGGATGTCATCAAATCGGGTGTACAAATCCTGCCTCAGATTCCCAAACTCATCATGCACCTCAGTCCGCCAGTTTTGCATGTTCTCATCCATTGTCATCATGTAGCCATCAAGTGCATCAAAACGGCCTGCAATCTGTTCCTTGGTGTAGCGCCAAGGAACAAAGTGCGAATAACTCTGCAGTCCTCACCCCCCGTTTTCTTGTCTAGTAAAGACGGTAGAGGCAAGGATGCGGTGTAGATATCAAAAGACTGGATTGGGCATAGCAGATGCCTTGGCAAGGCTGGAGTCGTACTTCTCAGTGTCAGACTCCGTCAAGCAGAAGAGGCGGTAGGCATAGTCTTTGTCATATCGAGACGGAGGATGGTAAATGCCGTCATCGGGCGCATTGAAGATCCGGTTGACCTCCTCAACCGTGAGAGCTCTATCCCTGTTTCCTATCCTGAAAGTGCATCTTACAGGCCCTCTCTTGGCCGTCCTTTTGACATCAAGTGTGCTCAACACCTCTTTCACCAAGAGGGGGTAAGTCTTCCTTGTTGTTTATAGGGCCTGTAGCCATCCAATTCTGTCTAGAAGGGTCCAAACGTCATTTCGTATCCCAAGGATCTCTTTGGATGTGGGACACATGAATCGTGTGGCGGTTACACTTAATGGGAATAATCTATCCCAACTTGTTCTATGCCATGCTTCTGTAAAGTGAATCCCATAAGTCATGGGATCGTCTATGCCAAGGTCCTCTTCTTCCTGTTCAACTTCCTCTTCTATTTCGGGGTCGGATTCGGGTTCTTGTCGTCTTGAAGATCTCTTTCCCCTTTTTGGTGCCATCTTTATGTGAGATACGGTACCTATGAACAAGAAAATAAGCCATAAGATATAGGGGCATAACTAATTTAAAATTCAAACAATGAGTTGGAGGTTTCAAAACATATAACAAAATCCAACACACTTCCTCAACAAACTTTGGTGAATCAAAGTTTACAATCTACACATTCATACCCCCTATCAAATGATAAATGTGCTTTAAGGAACCAACACCAAAGTACGCATTGAAACAAATATGGAGATATTACAAAAATGCCTAGTTTCACATATGACAATATCAAAGTCAAAGGCATTATGTACATGTGTCCAAAACTAGTTATGATTTCTAGACAAGGGGCTCTATTAAATGTAACAATATCGACAACATAGAGCTCCCCATTTCCATTTATCCACCATAACAAATTACCATTTCTTAGCATTATCATGAATTTCCAACCACAAATGCAAGTAATTTTCAAATTGTCAAATAAAGGACCCTCATTTCAAAAATGACAAAATCAAAACATGGGAGGGTTTATTCAACATTAAAGAGCAATGCTCGCATTTTTATCTCATGCATTCAATAATTTCATGATTCTTTGAATAAGATTTTTAAGCAAAAAGAGGACTAAGATCAATATGACAATATCCAAAGCAATCATACATCACATGTAAACTATATTCAATCTCTCTCTCTCTCTCTCTCTCTCTCTCTCTCTCTCTCTTTCTTTATGCTCCAAAATTTATCAAAGTCATGCTTTTCCCAAAGAATGCAAAACTTCACATTAAGATTGAATAAAGCATGTAAATACCATTCAAAACCAACATTCTTGCACCAATTCTCAACATTCAAATTTCCCCCAATTTGGACATTTAATCTGCAAGTTTCAAACCAATTAGGAGATGGCATAGGCTCATTGTGCAAGAATGTAGCAAAAATACCAAATAAGAGAGCAAGGGTTCCAATTTCACATCATAGCCTAGAAATTATTTGTCAAAATCGAGCTTTTATGCCTCATTCCAACAATTCTAATCATGAACCCAAGCCAAATGTATCAAAATTCAACCAATTCTTTCAACTCACAATGCATTAGTCATACTTAGAATCATGCTAAGAGTATAATGTTTGGAGAAATCTAGGAGAAAGTTGAGAGATTTACCTTGGTTTCTTGAGGAAGAGGTTGAAAATCGTGTGTGAAAGTGAGATAGAGTGTGTGTGAGTGAAAAAATGAGAGTGAAATGAGTGTAAATGGGTTTAAAACCCGTCATCGTGTAGGGCGCGGTCTGCTCTGCCCGCGCCTAGAGGTCGCATGCGACGTGCTGGAGGTCGCGTGCGACGTGCTCTACAATGCGGCCTGTGCTGGGTCACGCCTCGAGGTCGCACTCGGGCTGAAGGATTTTGGCTCTCTGAAGCTCTCTGCAACGCGGCCTGTGCCCGCGCCTCGTACTCGCACCCGGAGTGTCTTGGAGCGCGGCCTCTGCCTTGGTCGCGCCTCTGGCCTGCGTCCCAAGCACCCTTGTTGTTTTTCTTCCCCCCCTTCGACACTTATTCCATCATTGCTTCTAATTTTCTTTTTCTACAAAAATTTTTACTCACTTAAGACACCCAAACACCATATTAAGATCAATCCCTCATTTTAGGAATCAATCTACTACAAAAGAAATTAACTAGGCAATAAAACTTAAAATTAAAACAAAAACAAGAAAACTAAACCAACAAAATTTAAAAAAGGATTGGGTTGCCTCCTAAATAGCGCTTAATTTAATGTCGTGAGCTCAACGAGATATGTTCTTCAAACGTCTTTGAGATAGAGGACAAACACTCCGGCTTGCTTCTCCGGATTGTAGAATTTCTTCACACGTTGTCCATTGACAACAAATCGATTCCCGTCCTTGGCTTGCAATTCCACAACACCACTTTCAAAAACTCTTGAAATTAAGTAAGGACCTCCCCACTTTGTTTTGAGTTTTCCAGGAAACAATTTAAATCTTAAATTGAATAGCAAAATGGCATCTCCGGGTGCAAGTTCTTTCTTCCTCAAGAACTTGTCATGATAGAGTTTGGTCCTCATGTTGTAGATGGAAGAATTTTCTAAGGCCTCTAGCCTAAATTCATCAATTTCATTCAAACGGAAAATTCTTTCCTTTCCCGACATCTCAAAGTTAAGATTGAGCTTTTCGGTGGCCCAATACGCCTTGTGAGTGAGCTCAATTGGAAGGTGACATGACTTTCCAAACACCATTTGATAGGGAGACATGCCCAATGGAGTCTTGTAGGCCGTTCGATAGGCCCAAAGTGCTTCATCAAGGTGGTTTGCCCAATCTTTCCCGTTCGTCTTCACCACTTTTTTGAGGACTTGCTTCACCTTTCTGTTTGCAAGCTCGGCTTGTCCATTGGCTTGTGGATGGTAGGGAGTCGTCACCTTATGCTTCACTCCATGTCGTGCTAGGAGACTTGTCATCCACTTATTGCAAAAGTGGGTGCCTCCATCACTAATCAAGGCTCTTAGAGCCCCAAATCTTGTGTATATATTCCTTTAAAGGAACTTTAACACAATCTTTGAATCATTAGTCTTGGTTGGAATTGCTTCGATCCACCGGGAGAGGTAATCCACCGCTAAGAGAATGTAGAGATTTCCCTCGGAAACCACAAACGGTCCCATGAAGTCGATCCCCCATACGTCGAACAACTCCACTTTAACAATGGCACTCATAGGCATCTCATCCCTTTTTGAAATTGAGCCCATATTTTGGCATCTCTCACATGCCTTCACAAATTCTTTACAATTTCTAAAAATGGAGGGCCAATAGAATCCGCTTTGTAGAATCTTCCTAGCGGTTCTATTGGAAGCAAAATGGCCTCCACAAGGGGAATCATGACATGCCTTCATTATCTCGATCCATTTTTCCTCCGGCACACACCTTCTAAGGATGGAATCGGCACATCTTCTAAAAAGATATGGCTCCTCCCATATGTAAAATTTGAGATCATGGAAAAACTTTTTCCTTTGATAGCTCTCCATCTCTACGGGTTTCACTTTGGCAACTAGATAGTTGACAATATCCGCAAACCACGGAAGTTTTGTTGATGCCGACATGATTCTCTCATCGGGAAAGCTTTCATTGATTGGCCTCTTGGTCTCTTCTTCTCCTTTCATATGATCTAACCAAGACAAGTGATCCGCCACCACGTTCTCGTATCTTTTTCTATCCTTGATCTCCACATCGAACTCTTGGAGTAGAAGAATCCATCGGATAAGTTTTGGCTTTGCATCTTTCTTGGAAAAAAGATGCCTCAAAGCGGCATGGTCGGTGTGCACAATTGTTCGGGCCCCAATGAGATAGGGCCTCAACTTGTCGAATGGTAGACGACCGCCAAGAGTTCCCTCTCCGTAGTGGTGTAGTTGACTTGAGCGGGATCCAACGTTCTACTTCCATAGTAGATGACTCGAAAGAGTTTATCCTTCTTTTAGCCAAGAGCGGCTCCCACCGCTATCTCGCTTGCATCATACATTACTTCAAAAGGCTCACTCCAATCGGGTGTGATGAGCACAGGTGCCGTGATTAGGGCCTTCTTCAACGTCTCAAAAGCCTGCAAGCAATTAGCATCAAAGTCAAATTCAACAGCGTTTTCAAGTAAATGACAAAGGGGTTTAGAGACTTTAGAAAAGTCTTTTATAAAACGCCTATAGAACCCGACGTGTCCCAAGAAGCTTCTAACTTTCTTTTCATTTGTTGGTGGAGGTAGTTTCTCAATGGCCATTACCTTGGCCCGGTCCACTTCTAGACCTTCACCCGATACCTTGTGTCCTAGAACTATGCCATCTCTTATCATGAAGTGGCATTTTTCCCAATTGAGCACTAGATTAGTGTCTTCACACCTCTGCAATACTTGTGTTAAATTATCAAGGCAAATATCAAATGAATCACCAAACACAGAAAAGTCATCCATAAACACCTCCATGATATTTTCAATCAATCCATGAAAGATGGACATCATACACCTTTGAAAGGTTGTAGGTGCATTACACAACCCGAAAGACATCCATCTATATGTAAATATGCCATAGGGACAAGTACAAGCGGTCTTTTCTTGGTCTTCAGGAGCAATCATGATTTGATTGTACCCCGAATACCCATCTAAAAAGCAATAGAACTCGTGACCCGCTAACCTATCTAGCATTTGATCAATGAAGGGTAATGGAAAATGGTCTTTTCTAGTGTAAGCATTTAGAGCCCTATAATCTATACACATTCTCCACCCCGTCACTATTCTTGTAGCAATCATTTCTTTGTTCTCATTTTCTATCAATGTCATTCCCCTCTTTTTAGCAATGACTTGAGTAGGACTCACCCACTCACTATCCGAAATAGCAAATATGATACCGGCATCAAGCAACTTCAAGACCTCTTTCCTAACAACTTCTTACATAATAGGGTTGAGTCTTCTTTGGTTTTGCACCTTAGGTTTATAATCTTCCTCAAGCAAGATTTTATGCATGTAAATAGAAGAATTAATGCCCTTAAGGTCGAAAATTGACCATCCTATAGTGCTTTGATATTTCCTCAACACCTTTAACAATTTATCACATTGTTCATCAGACTAGAGGGAAGAAACGATTACCGGTTTTTGCTTGGCTTCATCAAGGTAAGCATACCTCAAATGTGTAGGTAGGGGTTTCAACTCCATTTCCTCCTTTGCTTTCAACTCCTCCTCTTCCTTTCATGTTTGGTCCTCGTCTCTCAATGGCAAGAACTTTGGCTTCCTCAAGTATGATTCCTGAAATGAATTCATCATAGAAACGGAATTAAAGAATTAAAGATAGAGTTAGAAATGCAAATCTCAAGAGGATCTTTTGGGCTCCTCAACTCATCCTCCTTCACACATTCATCCATCATTTGAAGCACCTTACACTCCTCAATATTCTTTGCCTTTTCTGCGGAATGTTGCATTGTTTTTTGAAGGGAAAAAGTGATTTTCTCTTCATTCACTCTCAAGGTAAGTTCTCCCTTCTCCACATCTATCAAGGCCTTACCCGTATTAAAAAACGGTCGCCCTAAGATGAGGGGAACTTCCTTGTCTTCCTCCATGTCAAGAACTACAAAGTCTATCGGGAAGATGAATTTGTTGACCTTCACTAGCACATCTTCTACCACACCCTTTGGATATGTTAAAGATCGGTCGGCCATTTGGAGACAAATGGTGGTAGGCTTGATCCCCCCCATCTTCAACTTTTTAAAGAAAGAGAGGGGCATCAAATTGATACTGGCCCTAAGATCACACAAAGCCTTCCCAACATGATTCTCTCCAATGGTGACCGAGATGTTGAAGCTTTCCGGATCTTTCATCTTCGCGGGCAACTTCCTTTGTAGTAGAGTACTACAATTCTCAATCAAGTTGGCCGTCTCATACTCCCCCAATCTCCTCTTTTCGGAAATCACATCCTTCAAGAAATTTGCATAATTTGGCATTTGTTGAAGTGCTTCAACAAGAGGGATGTTGATTTGTACCTTTCTAAAGATGTCGAGGAACCGAGAGACTTGCTTGTCGCTCTTCACCTTTTGGAGTCTTTGTGGGTATGGTATAGGTACTTTGTATTCTTTCGGCATCACCTTTGTGGGTTCTTCTTTCTCTTTCCCTTTTTCAAGGGCATCATGTTTCTTTAATTTGGGACTCAAGTCCTCTTGACTTGGTCTCTCTTCCTTCTTCTTTTCACTAGGTTGCTCTTCAACCTTTCCTTTGCTTTCTTCTTTATTCGGCATCTCAGGGCCATCATAGGCAGTTCCACTCCTTAAGGTAATTACCTTGCATTGGTCCTTTGGATTTACGATGGTGTTGCTTGGGAACTTGCTTTGTTGATGTTGGCTTTCCAAGATAGTTGTAAATTGTCCGATTTGCTTCTCCAAAGTGTTAACTTGGTTTCCAATTGCTCCGACGGTATTTTCTAACTTCCCAAAGCGTGTTTGAGAGTCTTTCATGAGTTCTCCGTCTTCCCCATAAATGCCATTAGGAATTCATCCATCTTGGTCTTCTTCTCCTCATCAATCACACCATTTGTGACCAAGAAGCCCGGAGGTGGTTGGATAGCATTATTCGGGTTACCATAGGAGAAGTTCGGGTGTTGAGCTCTATTTTGATAACCTTGGTTTCCACCATATTGACCTCTGTATGGGGCTTGTACCTCGGATTGAATGGTAGTTGTTGATTTGAATAGCCTCCTTGGTTTACATAGTTAACTTCCTTAAATTGGCTTTGAGATGTCTCGGCTTTTGGATTGGTAAAGGCTTCAATTTTTGAATTTAAGGTTTCCATTTGAGCCGCCAAAAGCCCAAGTGCATCCGAACTTGAAGTAGAAGCTACTTTCTTTAGAATTTGGACTCCCTCTCTTGTCGCCGGCCACTGAAATGAATTTGAAGCCATTTCTTCAATTATCCTCAAGGCTTCTTCCGGTCCTCTTGCTAAGAGTGATCCTCCCACGGCCGCATCCATGAGTGTTCTCACTTCGTCTTTGCTTTCTCCATAGAATATGCACACTTGATGATCGGTTCCAAAACCATGTCCGGGGCACTTCCTTAGCATCTTCCTAAAGCGCTCTCACGCCTCATATAAGCTTTCTTCATCCCATTATTTAAACACGGTGATATCTCCTTTCAATTTGAGGGTTTTTCCGGGTGGGAAAAAATTGTGTAAGAACTTTGTCACCAACTGGTCCCAAGTTTGAAATGTTCCTTGAGCATGGCTCAACCACCATGTTTCCGCCTTGTCAATTAATGAGAATGGAAAGAGTCGGATTCGAATTGCATCATCTGGGACTCCATTCATCTTCATTGTCCCACTAACATTAAGGAATTTATGAATATGCTCATGTGGATCCTCTATTGGTGTCCCTCAGAATTGGTTTTGTTGGATCATTAGTATGAGAGAGGTTTTAAACTCGAAATTGTTGGTTTGAATGGGTGGTCCATTGGCCTCCCATTGATCAACGACGGGTTGGAAAAGGTTCCGGATTGGTGCCTCCACATTTCTATTGTGAGCCTCCTCTTGGGCTCTCAATTGTTCTTGCATCACCTCCAATTACCTTTACATTTAGGCAATCATCGGGTCTTGAACCGGTAGAGGTAGATCCGTCATTCTCTTCCGTCTATGTGCGTTGTTGTGATGAACTGTTGCTTCAATCTCTAAGTCCAATGAAATAGGTGGTTCTCCTTGAGAACGAGTGTGCATACACTTCCTATCAAAAAGGACAAACAAATCAAGAACAACTCTTTCAAATAAAACAAGTAAAAATCTCTAAAGTAATCCACTCAATCATTATCACAATATTGCATTTATCAAAGTAATTCTGATTCTCCGGCAACGGCGCCAAAAACTTGATAGAGGCTTTTCTTCTACTATGGTTTCAATATTTATTAAACTCGTGTCAATGCCTACAAGTGTACAAGCATATATTTGTACCAAGGATGAAACGAGATCGATCCACATGGAAAAGGAATTTGAATAAGAAAATGCAACTACTATTACGATAGACAAACGGAATATCTAGACTATGATTAAGTGAGGGGTTGGTTTCATTCACAATACCAAATTAAGAACTAGAGTAACAAACACCAAACAACAAAGATAAATAATCTAAATAGAAAGCAAGAACAACAATCAACAATACGGGAGATTTAAAGGTGGAATTTAACAAGACTCTAGGGTATGGATTCACAACACTCCTCTTGATTCAACAACAAGGATTAAAACACACAATCATGCTAAGTTCATAGGTAAGAAGACCACGAATATAGAAGGAGCATCTCTCGAATATCTCCTAAATTGCGAATGCGACAAGGATGACTATCTTTAACACATTCCAAGGTCGCACCTACTAAAGGCTCAACGGGGTCACCATTCCTTCCACATAATCAACTTCAACAAAGAGTACAAGTACATGAATTCAATCCATACATGCTTATGTTCACGGGATGGGCAAGATGCAAGTGAATCATACATGTGATGCTAGTAAGGAGGCCACTCAAACAACATCATTCAAGACCAAGTATAGATTAAAACCTTGACAAAGCATACACATATATTAAACCCTCATCAAGAATAAGAGTCACATTGTTTCACCATATCCCAGAGCCCTAAGGGCTCTAGCCTACCATATTTACAACAAGATCAAGAATACAAGAAAAGGATCTAAAACCCATTCTCAAAACAAAGGTAAAAGAGTGAAGGAGAAGATAAAACCTAATGTAGCACAAACTCCTTCAATCTCTTGGCTTGAATCTTCAAATGGATGGTTGAATCTTCCTCCTTCTCTTGATGTTCTTGATCTTCAAAAATCCCTGGATGGAGAGTGTTCTTGAGATTATTTTCGTGTGGAAGATGATATTCCTTGAACTCCCCCAGTATTATATCATAAATAGGGCCAATAATGGAGTGCCAAAAGTCAAAAATAGATTCGCCAGTCCCAACCGCGACCTCGTCTGGGTCGCGCCTGGAGGTCGAGTTCGGAACACACAAAAATAGGTCTCTGAAGTACTGAAACGCGGGCCTTGCTGGCCGCGCCCGGAGCCCGCATTGCAGAGACCCTGGGGCACGGCCTGCCCTGAGGCTGTGCCCGAAGGCGCCTGCAATGCGGCCTCGGGCCGGTCGCGCCAGCCTGCCGCGTATGGGCTGAAGGAATTCGAGCATCTGATGGGGCTCTACAATGCGACCCACGGTCACACCTCGTGGCCGTGTCTGAGCCCAACACTTGGTTTTCTTCAAATTTTCAAGTCTTGTGTGGTCTTCAATGATCGAAATCTCATTTTAACTTCGTTTTGTACAATATTAACCCAAAAATATCCTGTATTGGCCACTTTAAACAATATTAAAGATAAATGACAAAATATACAGTATTAACAAACATAAAAACATAAACATAGAGCAAAAGTACTAAAAAGCGCATGCAATTGAGTCCAAATGAGTGTAATTCAAGCATTCATCAGTTGCATTAGGAGGGTACAGTTTAGCTCCTTCGTGACATAACTGATAGAAAGGAGCTTATGAGACAAAGATAGAACAAATAAACAATTTGATAGTTTCAAAGTGGGCGATAGATTAATAGTTCTTTCTCTCTTAATCGGAGCTAATTCTCTATTAGCTGTTTGAACATGAGTTCTCCTGGAGGGTGTAGACCGAACAATATCAGATTTGTCAAAGGTTATGGTATCAATGGCACAACAGTCAAAAATCCACTGATCATTCTTTTCTGTGCCAATAATTGGGACTGTACAAGCAATAGAAATATCTCACTTGGAAAATGATTAGTATTTTGTGCAGGGGCTAATTTGCAATTTGGAAATGATATTTTATTTGAGGAACCCAAATATAATTTGGGGCAGGTTTACTGTTCTCCCTGTTACCTTCTTCGGGCGAACAAACCCTAGTCTTCGCCTTTGCTCCTGAGTTCGCCTCCGTTATTCCTCCACCAATCACACCGGTATTGTCCGCTACGGTGTCGATAGCCCGGTCGGTGGTGTTGGCCATGGCAGTGACACCTCCTCTGTTCTTGGTCGGTGGCTTCATCTTCTTTATTTTATCCCACCATTCTGGATATCCGACTAATTGAAAACATGATTCTTTTGTGTGTTTCTTCATTCCACAGTGCGAGCACACCAATTTGCTCTTGTCTTTCTCTGTTCGTCGAGGCCAATTTTCTTTGTACGAGGAGCGATTTTTGTCCCTAACCCGAGCCCAACCCCTACGTCCGATGATGTTCTATCATTATCGATGACTATCGGCCGGAGAATACGGTCCGTGGCAGTCTCACGCCTTACCATCGCGTAGGCAAAATCAACTGAGGGCAAGGGTTCCTTCTTTAGGATATCTTTCTTCACAAGTTCGTATATGTCATTCAAGGTAGTTAAGAACTTATATAACCTTTGATTTTGTATGATTCGGTTAAAGGTTTTGATATCCTTGGAACATTCCATGGGGTTTGACTCTTTGCGATCAATTGATATCCAAATTTCTTGGAATTTTGCCCATATTTCGTCTAACGTGTGCTCTCCTTGCTTCAGTGTGTTTGCTTTTTTGTGTAAATCAAATACTTGGAGGGAGTCTATATCGCTCCCGTAGGTAAGGGCTAATCCATTACAGACAGCCATAGCCATGGGTATTTTGACACACTGTTGATGAGGCTTGTTTCAACATTTTGAACTAGCCATGTAAACACACACTGATACTCTTGTTCCCAGCTTTTGTATGTTGGATCTGCGGTGGCTGGTGGTGATGGTTCGCCGGTGATGTACAAGGATTTCCCTCTGCCTCCGATTGCTTTCTTCATTAGTATCGCCCATAATGGATAGTTATCTCCATTCAGTTTGAATCTTATTGATAAAGATTCTATATTTATGCTTTGTGTTGCTTGCAAGCCAAGACTGTATCGCTGTAGATTGGCTAGTTGGATGGTTGACTCGTCTGGAATATTGGTGGGGTTTTCATTTGTTGTGGTCTCACTGGTTTCTGACATGGTTTCATTTGTTTCTTGTTGCAGATTCAATTAGCTTAGCTGAAGGTTCAGGAAAGCTATTCATAAACGATGATGAACTTGTTTCTGAGTCTCTTAGTTATTGACCTGCTCTGATACCATGTTGAATGGTATAGAGGCCATTAGAGAAAGTGATAGAAACGTGATTTTGACTACTTTTCTTGTATATTCAAAACTATGATTATACCCCTCTCTTATTGAGAGATTTTGAGTACTTACAAGGAAAGAAATAAATCTATTCTAGGATGAATCAATTAGATCCTTATTTATTGTTTATTTTTTTCTAATAGAGAATACATTTTCGTGTATATATTTACTCACGAAAATTGTGCTCAAAAATAATTTTTTTATAATTTGTCATGCTTACTTATTATCACGAGAGTAGTTATCGTGAGTATATATACTCATGAAATGAATCTCAAGACCAAATATTATCATGAGAAGACACTTTTGTGAGTATGTTTACACATGATTTTTTTTTATTTTGTTATGCTTGCGTTTTTTATGTTATAATTAATTCTTTCCCTTAATCTTTGAGGAAATTCAGCATGTACGTATCTATAACATGATTGATTAGTTTTAATTTAATTATATTTATGTTTTATTGATAATTTTTTATTTTATTATATAAAAAATAACGTTCATGGGTGTGGAGAAAAGAGGCTTTATAGAACATCACTTGCGGGATCAATTTATATTGGAAGGACAACATGAGTATAATTAAAGAAGTATTGCACGTGATCAACAATGGGCCCAAATTAATAGAACATTTTAGGAGAGATTGGTGTTTTGGTCATTTGATAGATTTTGTTGGTGGAAACAGTTGTAACAATGATTTGCACGCATTGTTAAGTAGAGAGGTGATCATTGATGGTGCAAGGGAGCACGATATTTGGTTTTGGGTTGGAGAAACCAACATTAGATTTTCTCCTAGTGAGTTTGCTTTAGTGACTGGAATGCAGTTTGGAGGGTCTGATTTTGATGTGTCTGCATCATATGAGATTCCTAAGACCTCATTTTATTATCGTGTATTGTTGAAGATATCTCTGAGAGTGAAGAACCTACTTGAGAGGTTTAAGACCTATTCCCTAGGAGATGACGTTATGGATTACGTGATGGTCGCCAATGTGTTGTTTCTGCACACTATGATATTTGGATATGATCAGACACACATGATAGATGACTGGGTATGGGTCTTAGTCGAAGATCAGGATCGATGGAACTCATTTTCATAGGGCACTTATGCATTTAGTCTCTTGGAGGATTATATGAGTTTGGTACCATCTACTGAGGTCGAACTGAGAAGAAAATTCAAGAAGACAAAGAAAAAATAAAGATTATCTTATCATTTTTATGGATCAGTGTAGGCTTTACTGGTATGATCTCAATTTTGTCACGATCATAACTATAATCTTATTTTATCGAATATAATTTGATCAATATTTTATTTTATAGGTATGGGCATATGAGGCTTTACCTCGACTCGGTGTACATTGTGCACAAGTTTCATCAGTAGCTGCATTACCCAGGTGTTTGAAGTGGACCTTTAAGATGAAAACTGTACGTTTGGGCACATTGTTTTTTGATAAGGTAAGCATTTATTTTAAAGAATGTGTGTTTTATTGATTATCTATTAGTTACTAATCAATCTTTACCATTTGCAGCAATTATGTTCCATATATTTAGAGTCGAGTGAGCATAAGGTGGCCACGTCATATTACAGAAGCGTCTTGCTCGGTGATTATATGGGCATGACGTATGAGGCGCAGTGCAATAAGATGATATAGCCCACTTATCAAGAGCTGGCTAGAGTCCAGCAATCGAGAGCTCCCTCTTTCCTGAGAACTCCCGCATAGTCCAGGAGATCCGAAAACTGCATTCATCGCACTTGTGTAGATATGGGTACAGTTGATTCAGCCAGGAGATGAGAGTCGCCCTAGAAAGAAGTGTCCTAGACTATCTACCCCCACGTCAAGTACTAGTAAGGATCACCAGTATTGCAAACACATTGGAAGGATGCGAGACGTGGCCCAACAAATAGGTCTATAGATACTTCATATTATACAGGAGCATGACGATGAGTGTAAGACGGCACGCAGATAGTATAAGAAGGAGCGTGAGACGACACGCAGACTGTATGAGGAGGATCATGATAGAGCACGTATGAAGGAAAATGAAGACATGCTACAGAGATTGAAGGATTTTGTTAAGGGCATTGTTAAGAAGCTTGTCCTAAGATCTCATAGTAGGAGTCGAAGTCGGAGTAGACATCTTGCTTGTGCACCGATTAAGGAGACTCCAACATCGTCACCTCATACAGTACATGATCAAGAGGTTTGTGTGTTTGTGTTTAAACATAAATTTTATATAATATTAATTTTTTTTTGTACAGGTTGAGGAAAAACGTGTTCAGGAAGCATGTGTCGAGGAAGTGGGGACTAATTGGGATGATTGTTTCCATAGTGAGAGCTGGGATTTGGGATCGAGGTCAAGTTCAGTGAGGCCAAGCTCAGCAACAAGGCCGAGTTCTGCAAGGCCAAGCTCAGCAGTAGTTACCGGGCCCAGTCGACTGGTTCCAAGTACAAGGGCTTCCTAAAAGAGCCAACTGGAGGCATTTCTAAAACGTGGGATACAGGGGAAGGTAAAGGTAAGAGCCATCGACCTTGAGGGGGGGCCAAGCATTTTCGAATCCTTGGTGGCATGCGAATCATGTAAGTAAAAATATTGAATTATTATTATTATTGTTGTTGTTGTGCAGATTATTACCATTTGCCACATAAATGGTCATTAGGTCACAGTCAGAATTCGTCTAGACATTTGGAGGGTTGAGTTGTATGACTTTACTATACACGATGAATGATCCAGCAGACGAGTCCATCTATTCTCTGTGTGAGCATCAACTCTGGCCACTTATGCACTTCATTCCAGGACTGTTGTGATTTTGCGACTATTGGGAAAGACAAACACGTCCTAAGATCACTGACCCTTTGGAGTTCTATAGAGTTCCAATGTTGTATCAGTTTAGACAGCAAGATGGTATGAGCTGTGGTATATTTGCAGCTATGCAGGCAGATCGATTGATTTTGGACAAGAAGTTCAACTTTAGTCCTACACCACGTCAGTTGGAGGATTATCGAAAGTTTTTAGCCCTAAGGATATTTGCTCATTGTAGACGGATAGCTTGATAGCATGAGTAGAACTATGACGATTGTTGAATTCTAGGAATGAACTATTTATATGGTGTTTTTGTTGATTTTGTACTTGAACTTGATCAATGTTAATATTTTCATCAAAATTGTTGTTCTCGTGACAAGTACTGTTTTCGAGACAAAAATATTCTCACGAGATCCTTAAATTCGTGATAATATTGTCACGAGATCCTTCCTGAAAAATTAAAAAGTTATGTTTGAATCTGAAATTAATCATGTAACAATCATATCACAATAACAGTCTTTACTACATAAATAGAGTCTTAGAAATTGAAACAGATCCATTCAGACATAGCACACTTAAATTTGAGGCTGAACTCTATTCGGACACTTGCCCTTGATGTGTCCTGGTTCATGACAAATACTACATCTCTTCAGTCGATGTTGCCCTTTGCCAGGTGCAATCTCTTGTCCGTGCTCAATCTGTTGTGGGACTGTACATTTTTTCTTATTATGGCCAGTGCCTCCACACCTCGAGCATAATTGTTGTCTTTTAATTCTCCTACTTGAACCTTCAACTGCTGAATGATATTGTCCTTCCTTAAGACGATCTGCTTGGGGAACTGATTTAGAAGGGCAAACTTTGAATGAAGATGAGACTGTCCATTCATCCTGATGTGGCACTGAACATACACGATCATGATATGCAAGACGAAGTGTAACTTGCTTGTAATACAAGTCCACATAATCATATATGTCATGTCCAGCACTCCTGTTACAATAGTTGTAGTGTGTTAGTATAAAAAAACATAACGATCAAAAGAATGTTTATAAAAGTACGGTACCGAATAGCAGCTACTGCATGAGAACAAGGGATTCGATCGAGCTGAAATTCACCACATTCATATATTTTTAGTTGAAGGTCAACTAGAAAGCTCTTATCATGGTTTTGTACTTTGTACAACTTAGCATTATGGCCTCGAACAACATATTGATGGCTCAGCTCCACTCGTTTATAAAGCTTCGTGTAAGCATCTTCTATGAGTATGTGATCTCTCGACACTCTCTTCGCACATCTATCATTAAACCACCTTCTCTATCACATCCCTCACAACCTTAATTACAGAACATATGGGTAATCTTCTAGTCCACAACAAACGGGCATTGAAACATTCGGCTGCATTTGATGTCATGAAGATGTAACGACGTGCATGTCATTGTGATCGTGCCCAATGATGTACCCCTATACTCAATATGTATTGTAAACTTCTTCTCAAGATGAAGAGATCATCGATAAATATTTTTAAAGCTTCTCTTCTCTATATGCAAATGCAGCACTTCGAAACATAGAAATCACATGACGACCTGCTCGAGCTAGATTCTTTGCTATGTGGTAATAGCACAGTCCATGGACTGCTGTAGGATACACTACCTTAACAACATTCTTGATGCTCACATGTTGGTATGAAACTATCACCAAATCATCACGATCTCCAAAAGCTCTCTTGAAACATTCTAAGAACCATGTCCAGGACACATCATTCTCAATAGGACCCACACCAATGACAAGAGAGAAACACTGCTCATTACTGTCTTTCGTCATAGCGATGAAAAGAATATGCTTGGTCTTCCCTTTCAAATGTGTGCCGTCAATGACAATAACTGGACGCATACATAGTCTGAATGTTGATCTACAAACTGCTAGAGCAAATGAAACAATCATCACCATCAGTCTCTAAATAATAAACCGTATCAGGATTGCACCTCTTCAACATCTCCAAATATGCAAGCAATACCGCGAAAGACTGGTCATGAGAACCATAAACCATCTCTATTGTGAGATTCCTAGCTCGCAATAAAACACTATACTCAACCTCAATACCATACTCCCTCAATAGCTCAGCAATCATTGCTCTCGACTTCAGGATAGAACCCTCATCTAGGATTCTCTTTTTAAGAAAATCAGTAATAACCTGAGAGGATACTTCCGTGGCGCATTACGTGTCAGGTCCAACCGACATGTATGATTATCCTCTAATTTTGTCACCATCCATAAGCCACTCTTAGCAGCTGCCACTAATTTAAAAGGGCAAGTCTCATTCTATTTACAAATAATCATTAGTCGACTTTTGCTGAAACGTGACACCGAATGTTCCACTTGACGCTGCATATTCTACTTTCCCATAACAATTACCAAATATTTCTTCTCCAAGAAAGTCTTTCCCACAGGTAGTGCATCAATATATGTCGAGAATTGGTCATCTTGTACCACTGCTAGTGCATCGTCAATATGGGCCACAAGAATCGACCAATGTCCGAGGGGAGGAAACTCTAGATTGAGAGCTTCAACATCATGAACAACATCCTCGGATGAGAAGTTATGAGGCCCATCATGCTGGAGAATATTCACGAACTCATCAAGACGCCCTGGCTCGCGAATCCATTCACAAAATTCAGCAATTTGCTTACAACGAACTTCACTCTCATAGTTCTCATCATCATCATCATCATCATCGTCGTCGTCGTCATCGTCGTCGTCGTCGTCGTAAGATAAATCATCAAGATTATCATCTCCAATTGGGTCATCGTTATCATCATTTGATGACATTACTATTGGAGTTTGCTGAATTGATTTCTCCATAACGTATACAACCGGCTCATCTTGCTCCTGAACTAAACGAGCTAAATCAACATCCATTTTTAAGAGTCCTTTTAGTGTCCTCCCTGTCAATGATCTCGTCAAATAACTTAGTATAAAACTAACACTTGTTGGAGATGTTTTCATAAAATCGTGAATTTCTTCTACCAATTTATCACGAGATAAATTGTCAAATGGGAGGTGCACGAGCTGATCTTCACCATCCACATACTCAGATCTCTCCCATCTACCACTATGTCGGACAACAATACATTGCCAAGCCATCTGCAAATCAACAATAAACAGTAATTAAAGTAATTTAAAAAATAAATAATCTCGTGAGAATATTGTCACAGAAGCATAGAATTCGTGACAATATTGTCACAGTTCAGGTGAATTCATGAAAATATTGACACGAATTCTATGATCTCGTGACAATATTGTCACGAAATGAGTCTTCTCGTGATAATATTTTCAAGACATTTTATAGCCACGAGATACCAAATTCGTGTGAATATTGTCACGAATTCATGTGATTTCGTGACTATATTGTCACGAAATCATCTGAACTGTGACAATATTGTCACGAAAATGCTGAATATCGGAAAAAAATTCGACGATACTAATCTTTACAAAACATCAAAATCTACAACTTCACGTTAATCTACCACAAAATATCCTAATCTACAACAATGTATGCATATATGATCATTAAAAATTACCAAACACAAAGATCTTATAATCTTCAATAACTATTTGAATAGGCCCGCAGGCCGGCTCCCAACCCGCAGCCCGCGGTAGGGCTGGGTTGGGTCGGAGATTTTTAGGCCAGTGCTCGCCTAGGCCCACCCCATCTAGACCCACCAAATGGCGGGCTTTTGAGGCTCGCGGGTTGGTCCACCCCACTAGTCCGTTTTGACAGCTGTACTAAGGACATCTCCAACACTAACACTTATTTCGCATAGAATTTGCCCCAAATAGGTGCAATTACAACACTAATTTTTTTGGCAATTCTAACCCTCTGCATTAAATATTACACTAAATAAGAATATTCTCAAAAATGGTTCCATTTTGCTTTATGATTGAAATATCAATATGATTAATTATTTATTATTTTTTAAATGATAATTATTCAAAATTAACACCTATTAACTATATACTTTCAAAAACTATATTTAATATAAAAAATTAAATAATGTTAAAAATAATAAATATTATTTATTAGTTTATTTATTTATTTAGATGATTTATAATTTAAATTAAATGAATACATAATTTATAAATTGAATTAAATTTATTGGATAATTCATTTAAAAATAATTTTAAATAATAAAATAATTCATTAAATGATGAGAGACCCATCAACACTAATTTGGAACAGGGTTGGAGTAAAATCATGCACTATATTGATGTTTTGATCCTGCATTGATGATACCCTAAACATGTAAACTTAGCATATTTTGTAAATTGAACACCAATTTCGATGAACTAAAACCCACAGGGATGTCGAAAACAATTAAGTTTTACGAGACTTTTATTAAAGGACAAATGACTCTTTTTTTAAATAAACAAGCATCAATTTCACTGAAATTGGAATAGGTGTTAAATTTATAAAATGTGTAAAATTTTGTTTTTGCTAAACAATTTAAAATTTATGTAAGCAAAACTAATAGCCATTTGAATTTCATAATTTTAAAAGTATTTAAGCTAACCATTTATTGTAAAAAATTCACCCCACTTAATAGCATAGTAGATTAACTTAACCAAAGCTATTGAGAAATTGAAGCCAAAACTAAAACTTTAAATCAAGCAACACCAAGTATAAACGGTTAATTAAATTAGAGCTCGATTCATATGAATATGTATATGCATTTTATTTTATTTTATTAAGGAAGAATACGTGCCTGTATGTGTGTGTGTCTCTCTTTTATCTAGAATTAACAATTAATTTTATGCACTGATATATACACATCCCTCATATATGACATAAAATCTTATTCACTTACATTTTTCTTAAAAAAGATAATATTTTTCTCTCTATATATATTTTCAGGATTTGGAATAAGGTTAAAATTGGGAGAGAGTGTGTGAAAATATATAAAACAACAAACATTTTGATATAAAATAAAAAAGTTAAAACAACAATCAAAACAAAACGAATGGAGTATATGGGATGGTTAGCATGTAAATAAGGCATTATGTGTAAATTGTGAATAAATCATATAATTTCATTTGTTAAGATCTATGATCATTATTAATTAGGAGGAATTAAAAAAAAAATACTATTATTCTAATTGTAGATGCACTAAAAAACAAATTATATACATGTATATTTAGGATGATTCACCTTCCATATTGGGTGCTTTTTTTAGGAATCTAAATCCGACGATTCCTAATTTTAGGATGAGACATGCACATCAGAAAACCCCCCAATTAATTTCCGTTTTATATTAAAATACATATAAAAATAAGAATAATATATGTATTTACAATGCCAGTATGCTACTACGAGTTTCTAATGATATTTTTTTTTTGAGTTTATGATGCTTTTATTGTTAGGTGGTGATGCTATTATTGTTGGGATTTTTCAAATTAACCTTCTACATGATCTATTTGGTTGCTTTAATTTCATACTTGTGTAACTCATAATTTTTTATGAATGAAATTAATTTATCATATGTTGAATTAAACATGCTTGTAATTTTTTAATACATTAAAGTGGAATATAGAATCTATCAAAAATACCTTACGTGTAGTATAGGATGGCTAAATAGATTAAAAATATAATCGCGTTGAACACGAGCACGACGAACTTCCTCAGCAAAGTGTTCGAAATTCCACAGCCACGGTTCTACTTCTCGATTTGTTGTTATATCCTCGAACCTTCTTTGAATGTAGGGTGGATTACGAACTATCAAACATAATGGAACCCTAAGAATCAAGAGAGTGTTAAAGAGGAGTTGTATTAATGCGTATATTTTTTGAAAATAATGCCTCCTTATTAATAAGGGTTTTTCGAGAAAATTCTATCTCCAAAACTCTAATGGATTTGGACCTCTAACTTTTGTTTCATTCATAGTCCATTAAAGTTATATTGGATCCAAAATAATACTAAATTGGCATACTAATTTATTTAGTTTCATATATTTGTCTACATAATATAATTAAATAAATTAAGTATTATTTTCATTCTACTAGAGAAATAATATTGAACCACCAATTTATTACAAATATGTTTTCTTCTATAATTCAATCATTCATCATACTTAAGATATAATGTACATTAATTAATTATCTTGTTATGGACTCAGAAATGCCGCGGCCGTTTTTGTTCTTGTTCTTGCCAATTGTGAATCAAATATAAATTGTAATTTTTTGTTTGTACAATATAATAGCTTGTAAGGGAGGAGAATTGTAATAGAAGGAGAAATGTAGAAGAACCGAGAGAGAGAAAAGAGTGTGAGAGAGAGAAGAGACAGGAAAATTTGGATAATCTTTTCATAATCTCCTCAGGTAACTTACAGCATATTTATATAAACCACACATAGGGGACCACTTAATTGAAATATAAAAACCCTAACATAATTGGACCATGTCCTTAATTGAATTAATAACTAACAAACCCATTAGCATGGTGTGGTCCAGCAGGAGAATAAATCTGGCCCAACTGTGGATCAACCCGGCCTGGTGTCACTACCCGCGATCCGACCCGAATCACCCCTCTTTGAAATTCCCAATTTCGACTCTTCTTCCTTAAGCCCTAAAAATGTAGTCTTGCAGTCATCTTCTCCGGCCTTCCCCACTAACTCCTCCTTCCCCAATGCTTCACGAATCAGTGGGCTCACAACAGTACCCCCTTCTGAATTCAATCCTTGTCCCCAAGGATTGAAATTTGGAAACTTCCGCTTGATGAAGAGTGTATATTCCCAAGAAATAAGGCCCATTTGTTCATCACCCCAGCTGATCAAGAGCTGATTGACGGAGGTGCCGTTCCGCGGCAGAATTCTGGAATCAAGCACCGTATCTGGGCGGAGGCAGAAAGTACCCTCATCGGATGTAGCCGGTAACTCAGGTAAAGGTACTGTAGAACTTGCAACTTTTTTTTTAGGAGGGACACGTGGAACACGGGGTGTACGCGTGACCCTTCCGGTAGATCTAGACGGTAGGCAACTGGCCCTATACGTTCAAGTATCGTATAAGGGCCAAAAAATTTTGAGGAGAGTTTCAAGCTCTTCCTCAGCTGAACAGAGTTTTGGCGGTATGGTTGTAGTTTAAAGTAGACTTGATCACCTACATCATACTGTTTCTCCTCTCTGGATTTGTTTGCGTAGGTCCTCATGCTTTCTTGTGCCACCCTTAAGTTTTCCTTAAGCTGCTGTAACATAAGCTGTCGGTCTTGTATTACTTCATTGACCTCAGAATTAGTAGAGTCCATGTAAGGGCCTGTAGAGATGTAGGGGGGAGCATACCCATACAGAGCTTGGAAGGGAGTTACCTTCAGAGCGGTGTGATAATTGGTATTGTACCAGTGCTCCGCTAGTGGAAGCCACTTAAACCAGTGTCTAGGTTGGTAGGAAGTCATACACCTGAGGTAGTTCTCTAGGCATTGATTTAACCTCTCAGATTGGCCATCTGTCTATAGGTGGTAAGCTGATGAGAAGTTCAGTGAGACACCCAAGGTCTTGAATAGCTCCCTCCAGAAATAGCTTGTGAACACCTTATCCCCATCAGTGATTATACTGACAGGTAGCCCATGCAGCTTATAGATGTGGTCTAGGAAGACCTTAGCCACACTTTGGGCTGTGAAGGGGTGTGATAGAGCCATGAAGTGGCTATACTTAGTTAACCTGTCAATAACCACAAGAATGACATCCTTCCCATTAGATTTAGGTAGGCCTTCAATGAAATCAGTTGTAAGGTGGCTCCAAGGTTGATCAGGAATGGGTAGTGGTTGTAATAGGCCAGGTGTAGCTCCAGAATTAGGTTTTTTGAGAGCACACACATCACAAGCCTTGACTAGTTCTATCACATCTGACTTCATTCCAGGCCAAAAGAATTTAGCCTTGAGCCTCATGTAGGTGCCCTGAACTCCTGAGTGGCCCCCATATGAGGAGCTATGCATAGCTGCCAGGATCTTTGCCTTCAGGTCAGGGTTGGCCCCTACTACCATTCTGCCTTTGTATCTGAGTATGCCTTGAGTTAGGGTAAAGTGAGATCTCCCAGTAAGCTCAGATTGAAGAGTTCCTAGGAGATTTGTGATATAGGGGTCCCCTTCATAACTCTGCAATACTTCCTGCACCCATTGAGGAGTAACAGTACTTAAGGCTTGACATTCACCCTTAGGGTCTAGTACTCTAGACAGGGCATCAACTGCCCTGTTCTCTGTTCCTCTTTTGTAGTGTATCTCATAGTCCAATCCCAGAAGTTTAGTGATCCATTTTTGCTGTATGAGATTCATGGTCTTCTGATCCAGGAGGTATTTGAGGGCCTGCTGATCAGTCCTGATGACAAACCTGTGGCCTTGCAAATAATGTTTCCACCTTTGTATAGCCATTAGTATAGCTAGGAATTCCCTCTCATAGATGGAGAGGGCCTGATTCTTAAGGCATAGAGTCTTGCTGAGGAATGCTACGGGTCTTCCCATTTGCATCAATACAGCCCCAATGCCCACTCCACTAGCATCTGTCTCTAGAACAAAGGGCTTGGTGAAGTCTGGTAAGGCTAGAACAGGTGCTTGCACCATGGCTTCTTTTAAATTCTAGAAGGCTTGCTCTGCAGCCTCATTCCAATTGAACCCATTCTTCTTGAGAAGTGTTGTCAGAGGCTTACTAATGGCTCCATACCCTCTAATAAACTTGCTGCAGTAGCCGGTTAACCCCAGAAAACCCCTCAACTGTTTGATGTTTTTGGGTTGGGGCCAATTAACCATGCATTCAATCTTTTGTGGATCAGTGGAGACCCCATCTCCACTGATTATGTGTCCTAAATATTCAATACTTGTCTGTCCAAAAGAACACTTAGTTCTTTTAGCAAATAGAGTGTGCTGTCTCAATAGAGAGAAAACCTCCCTTAGGTGCTCCCTATGCTCCTGCTAACTCTTGCTGTAGACCAGAATATCATCGAAGAATACTAGAGTATGTTTCCTCAAGCAGTCCCTGAATACTTGATTCATCAAGGATTGAAAGGTTGCTGGGGCATTACATAGCCCAAAGGGCATCACCAAAAACTCATAATGCCCTTCATGTGTCCTGAAGGCTGTGAGATGTCTATGTTCAGGCTCCATGAGGATCTAGAAATAGCCAGACCTTAGGTCTATTTTTGAAAAGAACTTAGACCCATGGAGCTCATCCAATAGTTCATCAATTAGAGGGATTGGGAAGTCATGCTTCACAGTGAAGTTATTTAAGTATCTGTAGTGCACACAGAGCCTCCAAGTCCCATCTTTCTTCTTAACCAACAGCACAGGGGAGGCAAATGGGCTTCTGCTGTGCTGTATCACCCCTGTGGCCAACAATTCCTTCACTATTCTTTCTATCTCATCTTTATGTTGATGAGAAGATCTGTATGGGTATTGGTGTTTTGGTATGGTGCCTGGCTTCAAAGTGATCTGATGTTCCACCCCCTTTGTAGGTGGGAGACCTTCAGGTTCCTTAAATATGTCCTCAAATTCACTGAGGAGATCTTCCAGCCCCTTAGCCTCCTTAGGGGTAACATGCTGTTTAGTTAATAAGTAGATTTCTTCAATATCCCTCTTGGCATCTGAATACAGTAGCTTAAACAATGAATGATGTGTCATAAATTGGCAGTTAGCATGGGACCTATTTGCATGCAGTTTCAACTTCCTCCCTAGCCATTTGACAGTGACTGTCATTAATTCATAATCCAGTTCTACAGGGGAGCAAGCCCTCAGCCAGTCAGCCCCTAGTATCACATCACAACCCTCATGTTGAAGTAACCTGAGAGAGTAGTTCAGCTTGACATCTTGCATTTGCCACTCAAAACCATCTGCCACTGCTGTGCTTATCAGTCTCTGGCCATTGGCCACCTTGATTAGTAAGGGATTAGTAGTAGTAATATTGCATCCTAGTGCCTATGCAGTAGATTCCTTTAGGAAGCTCAGAGTACTGCCTGTATCTACCAATATTTGTAGGTTCTGACCCTTGCAATGTCTTGTGAATCTCAAGGGGGTAATGGAATCATTACCCCTGAGAGTATGCAGTGACATTTGAGCTTCCCCCATTTGATTGCCTGAGCCTGGTTCCTCCTCTAAGTTAATGAGAGGCTGTAGATAGGCAATCTCCTCATCCTCTGTCATGATCATGTAATGTACCCGGTGAGAGCATCTATACCTTGCGGTGTACTTCTCATCACAGTTGTAACAGAGGCCTTGGGCCCTCCTGTCAGCCATCTGAGCAGCTGTAAGCAATTTCACTGGTTTCTTTGAGCTTGGTAGATCCTTGGTGGGGTTAGGCAGGTTGTTAGGGTTCTGAGACCTTGCACCAGAGGTAGCCCAGCTATTGTTAGGTCTGGTACCCCCCTTCAGTTTCTTAGTGAGTGCCTCCAAGGTAATGAGTTGGCTTTGCCCCAGATCTATGGCCTGCTGCAAGGTAGTAGGGTTAAACATAGTTATAGCAGCTCTCATCTCCTCACTTAACCCACTCAGGAAGCTGGCAATGAAATAATCTTCAGAATAGGCCCCTTGACTACACAGCATCATACATTCCTTCAATTCCTCAAACTTATCCACATAATCTAAGTAATCACCAGTGTGCTTGAGTTTATTAAACTCAACCACAACTTGAGAGCCCTTGATGCCTCCAAAACGAGTGGCCACCACTTCCACAAACTGTTCCCAAGAAACTTCCCCATATTTGGAGTTGAAGTTCTGAAACCACAGGGCAGCCCTGCCCTCAAAGTTCATGGCTGCTAAAGTCACCTTCTGTTCATCTGTGAGATTAGGAACCATTTTAAAATAACCAATACAGCGCAGGACCCAACCCCTAGGGTTTGAGCCATCAAACCTTGGGAAATCTACTCTTGGTATAGGTGAATAGACTTGATTTGAAGAAGAATATGGTTCTGTTATAGCTCTGCTTCTGTTAAAAAATGGGGGTTTAGATTGTGAACCTTCACCCATATGGAGCTGAGGTGGAGCCCCTAAAATTGACTCATTATCTCCTATCCCTTTCTTAGGAGAGCTATGAGACAGTTGGGTTTGGAGTGAAGTGAGAGATTTAGCCAGTAGATCAAGTTTTTCATTCATGCCTACCTGTATCATCTCCATCCGGGCAGCCATGTCTTCCTAGATAGTTTCCATCTTTTCTTGCATTTTCTGTTCAGCAGCGTCCCTTTTCATTGTCTCTGTTTACCAGATCTGACTGAGTTTGTTTTGTCCATCTTGCAGTTCCTTCAAACGGGTGCCTTCCGCCATGGCCGAGGACCTGTGGCTCTGTATACCAAGTGTTATGGACTCAGAAATGCCGCGGCCATTTTTGTTCTTGTTCTTGCCAATTGTGAATCAAATATAAATTGTAATTTTTTGTTTGTACAATATAATAGCTTGTAAGGGAGGAGAATTGTAATAGAAGGAGAAATGTAGAAGAACCGAGAGAGAGAAAAGAGTGTGAGAGAGAGAAGAGACACGAAAATTTGGATAATCTTTTCATAATCTCCTCAGGTAACTTACAGCATATTTATATAAACCACACATAGGGGACCACTTAATTGAAATATAAAAACCCTAACATAATTGGACCATGTCCTTAATTAAATTAATAACTAACAAACCCATTAGCATGGTGTGGTCCAGCAGGAGAATAAATCTGGCCCAACTGTGGATCAACCCGGCCTGGTGTCACTACCCGCGATCCGACCCGAATCACCCCCCTTTGAAATTCCCAATTTCGACTCTTCTTCCTCAAGCCCTAAAAATGTAGTCTTGCAGTCATCTTCTCCGGCCTTCCCCACTAACTCCTCCTTCCCCAATGCTTCACGAATCAGTGGGCTCACAACATATCTATGCTTTTAACAACTATAATTAATTAACATATCTTTTTCGAGAGAAATACCGCACAACCTTTATCATGTAGAAATAAATTCCACCTGCAGATTTTTACATAAACTTTATGCTTCCTCAATAGGACATCATCAATTTGACACATCAAGACATGGTTTCTATATATAATGCACGAACCATCGTATATGAAAAGCTACTACCCAAAATATTGATATTGTTGCTTATATTAAAAGAATCTCATCTATTAAAAAAAAACAGAGTCTTAATGTGATCCAATTCAATACACACATCAATGTACTATAATAATCTGTTAGTTAAGATAAACTAATTACCATATTATTCTATGGTGTATCGATGGTATATCCAAGACCATCTAAGTAGTGAATCTTTAATACAATACAAACCACCAATTATATGATTTTCTTGTGTGTCGACTCACATCATATCATCTACAATGCAAAATATATAGATCATTAGAAAAATATAACAATAAATAGAAAACAACGTACCATAGATGTTTTAAATCAAGCACCACAAAGTATAAACACCAATTAGTGCGCGACCCATATGAGCAAACTTAATAAAATATTTTCCTCAAAAAACCTTAATGAAATCCGTATATGCATCACGTAAAAGTGCATGTTGAATATTAACATATATATATATAGTGTAAATATATAATACTAGGCAAAATGAGATATGTAAAGAGAAATAAAAGCACCTTTATAATAAAATGGTTATTTGAGCAATTTGAGGGGTAAAAGTTTTAAATATTCTTATGACATAATTGGTCCCGACTCTCAATCATTGTGTATGACAATTTTTGATATTTATTACAATATACATAACAAAATACACACAAATGCATGCGCTGTGCATTGACCGGAACCCTTTTTTTTGTTGGGGGCTACATTGTTTTGTCATAGGATGAGGACGACTGATTCATATTTCATGTTGGGACGATGACTGATTCGTATTTCATGTTTAATTACTTGCATTGTATATATAGAGTAGATGACTAATTTTTTTGTCGTTATTAATTTTTATTTTTTAATAAGTGAATTAATGCTGTAATATTGTTTCATTTCCATCATTTTTTATTTACTTTATTGAAATAATGTCGTTTTATACTATTAAATGAGATAAACCACGTCGACATGAGCATTAAAGACTCAAATTCTATAGAAATAGTCCCAAAAAAAAGAAACGATATAATAAAGAAAAAAAAAGAAAATATATAATAAATCAAAGAAAAGGTATTTAGGGGCTCACATTGTGTTGCGGTACGTAATTTGTTGAGAAAAGCAAGGGGTCAAGTAAGTCGTATTTGTTTATCCCACCGCCCCTCATTTTCTCACTTCTGCAATTTTGACGTAGAGCAACAGTGTACCACCGCTAGTCAAGTCTTCCTCCCCCTCTTTTTCTTTCCCCATCCGTGCTGAACAACTTCTCTCTTTGCCTTCCATCCGACAACAACCGTATCGGGGCTGAAATCGATGAAATCTCCTACCTCTCTAGTAAATTTTGTTATTTTCAGTCTCTAGATCCGCCACTAAATGCATATGCAACACTCACATGCATTTCTTCATCTAAATGATAAACTAATGTGTAAGTCTCCATGAAACTAACGTGTAAGTCCCCATCTAAAATATTAAAGTAACGTGTAACTTGACCCTAACCCGTAAACTAATTTTGACTGCCCCAAAATTAATTGGACGAAAGCATTAGCCCGTGAAGAATTTGGACTGCTTTGGTAGGTGTTCCGATCCTGAAACCATCATCGATGTCTTCGAGCAGATTAAACATTTACTTTGACACTGAAGAAATAAACGATTGAGATTAGAGAGAGAGCAAAAGATTGAGAATTTTGTGGAAATGTATAGGGTGAATCATATTGGCAATACATGTTGCTTGTATGGTCGACGATGAAAGAGTTGGGGATGAGGAGTTGGTAGAGAAGTGTGAGTAGCATATTTGGAGAGAGAGACATGTTAAATGTTCCAACCAACTTCAAAGAGAGAGAGAGAGAGAGAGAGTCGATTAGTATTTGTTTTTTTTAGGATGTGGATCTGTAGCAGATTTGGAGGGAGAGATATGTTAAATATTCGACCAACTACAATGAGAGAGAGAGAGAGAGAGGGCCTATCAATATCTATTCCATTTTTTATTATTTATTTTTTTTATGTTGAGGTTAACCGCAGTCAGGTGTGACAGGCTTACACCTAGTGATGGAAGTAAATCATATTTTACAATACAAGTGTGATAGTCTCACACCTAGTGATATTAGTGGTGAGATTCGAATGTAAGACCTTTGATCTTATGATAAATAGGTCATCTCCAAGGAGAAAATATTCATTTTTTTAATACGTCGATCTGTAGTAGATTTGGAGAGAGAGGGTTGTATTTATTAACGTGGACTTTAATTCAAATTAAGGTTGGTGTGTGTGTAGATAGATATGTTGTAAATGGAAACATGTACTAATGTCCCATACTCCAAAGTGGTGTATACTATCCAACTAAAAAATAATAATATTATTTTATTATATCACTCTCTGCAACCAAATCATGGTTAAGCATGACACTAGACTGCAATATATTAAGTTGTAAACTATAGTTTATAATAATTAAATAATATTAACTTTTGACACCATATTCTAGTATATTCAATCATATATTTTGTTTTGGTTTGTTGCTATACGATACTTATATAATTTTCTTAAATAAATACTGTAAAAGTATACTAGGCACATTTCAAATACTACATACGTTTATCATCTAATCATGTTTTGATTTGGTTATTCTCATCTTATTGTAAAATATTTTTCATTTTTAATATATATATTTCAAATCTACGTAATCTTTTACAATTTATTGTATACGGTAATGCAATATTTGTGGATGGAAGAATAAATCAATTTCAGTTTGTTGATAAATTTGCCATTCTTGAAAATTACAATTCATAATTAATGTGGAGAGAGAGAGAAACCGATTTCAAAATTCAAATTCAAATTTTGAAAATATATTATTCAATATCTCTCTAAAATAGGTAGGAATTGTATCATATCTTATTCTATCCTACCTTTTTTTTAAAGTATGATGGTGTAGGGTAAAAGTATAATTTATTCTTCCCATCAGAACTACCCATCGTGAAATTAATTAATTTTATATTGCATTAAATTAATTAATTAACGTATTTAATCAATTGGTCAATTTAATTATTTAAATCTAAACTTAAAGAATCTTATAAGATCACCAATTTACCGCCCCCTTTACGAAATATTAAAATAATTTGGAATTCCTTAATTTTTCTCATTAACTACTCTTTCATGAAATTAGGGAATCCCTAGCTAATTTAGTCAAATTTATTATATCATCTTGAAACGTAAATATATATAGGGTATATATAGATTGGTAAAATCATGCATATGAGAGCTATTCTTCCTCTATAAAGATGAGTATAATTATCATTTAAATATTATATTCTTCTTTTACATCCATATTTGAGAAAAGAGTGATTTTTTTAGCCACATAGAATTTTAAAAACTTTTTTAGCCACTAAAGTTTAAATATTATTATTTTAGCCATTTTGGACATTTCTATCATTTACTCTGTTTTTTTTAAAAGATAAAAATATATATATTGTCTCTCCCTCACTATACTCCAAGATTTGAATAATTTTTGAAGGGAAAAAAAAACTTATTACAGATTTGTTGAAGCTTCAGTTTTCAAAGGTAATTTTTTTAATTTCGAAAAAAAACACATAAGTTCTTACCCGCGCGCTGAGTGCCGGCGCGCAGGCCCTGCTCGCCCGGTGCCGCACGCAGGAACCCATGTGCACGGTGCCGCGAGCTGAGTGTCGCGTGCTGAGGGCCGTGCACATGCATCCGCACGCACGGGCTGCGCATGCCGAGGGTTGTGCCGCGCGACGAGGAGCGCGCCCGGTGCCATGCGCAGACACCCGCGCTCACGGTGCCACGCGACGAGGGGCGCGTGCCCGGTACCGCGCGCGGCGAGGGCCACGCACAGGCACTCGCGCGCACCGAGGACCGCGTGCAGTCTTCTGCGCGCAATATGTCGCGCACACCGTGCCCCAAGCGCTCGGTGCCCTGAGCGCGCGGTGTTGCGTGCAGTCGAGTCATTTTTAACATTTAATTGCGTTGATTTTGTATGAATATAATGTGTTTATATTTGTTTTTATGTGCAGATGAGTGGGACATATATTTTATTGCATCATGGAGGTTTTTGGCATGACCATATATATTATAATGGAATTGAATAGTATGTCCGTATTCCAATGGGAGGAATAACTTATTCACAATTGTTTGACGAAATTGTAGATTGTTGGTGAAGATCCAAATATGTATAGGTATGTTAACTCGAGTTTAACGTTATGTCAACATGATGGTAAAAGACGAAGATTGAGAATAAGAAATGATGCCGACTTGAACTTTGCCATGGAAGAGTCATCAATTTTGCACTTATATGTTGAAACAACTTTGAGAGCACCACCCTCCCACTCACACAATCGACCTCCTATTCATGCTCAAAATAGTTTTTTGGATTTATTAAATGTTCAAGATGCATATCCACAATCATATCCATATACAACTGTATATGTTAGACCTCCATACCCACATTATGAAGGTGTTCACATAAATAATGAGAATTTTGAGGATGATGTTGATGATGATAATGAAACTGTTGCGGTTAAAGATGAGCATGTTGAAGATCATAATGATGTGGTCAATTATAAGATTAATGACAATGAGAAGGGTTTGGGATTTGATCTGAATGTTGACGATGATAATGTTAATGAGGATGAGGGTTTTGGATTTGATTGGGGCATTAATGATGACACATTTGTTGATGACGATGGGGGGGAAGTTCCTGTAAACCGGTAAACATCAATGAAGCTCTTGAAGATGCAGATTGGATAATCGCCATGCAAGAAGAGCTTAACCAGTTCACAAGAAACGATGTGTGGTTTCTTGTTGATGGACCAAAAACTCAGAAAGTTATGGGAACTAAGTGGGTTTTTCACAACAAACTGGATGAACAAGACGTCATCACAAGGAACAAGGCAAGATTGGTAGCCAAAGGATACTCTCAAAGTGAAGGAATCGACTTTGATGAGACATTTGCACCAGTTGTAAGATTGGAAGCTATCAGATTGTTCCTCGCCTATGTGGCTCACAATAATTTCACGGTCTATCAAATGGATGTGAAAAGTGCTTTTCTACACGGGATGCTCAAGAAGCACGTGTACGTCGAGCAACCACCTGGATTCAAGATTGGAGACCAAGTCTTCAAACTAAAGAAAGCACTCTATGGGCTGAAGCAAGCGCCCAAAGCCTGGTATGAAACCCTCACTACATTCTTACTTAAGAATGGGTTTTAAAAAGAAGCCATTGATCGCACTCTATTTAGAATAGAGTGATCATCAGAGATCTTAATGGTTCAAATCTATGTGGATGACATAATATTTGGATCGAAGAGTAAGGATCTCTGCACTTGATTCACACAACTGATGCAGAGCGAATTCGAGATAAGCATGATGGGAGAAATGACCTTCTTCCTAGGACTCCAAGTGAAGCAGCTCCAAGATGGAATATTTATCAGTCAAGCCAAGGAGCTGGTCAAGAAGTTTGGAACTGATAAGGTAAAAACCATCAAGATTCCCATGAACACATCAGTTCAACAGACTCTCAATGAAGAAGGAGAATCAGTTAGCCAAACTCAATACAGAGGCATCATCGGTTCGCTTCTCTACCTAACTGCTAGTCGACTAGACATTTCATATTCAGTCAGCTTATGTGCACGCTTCCAAGCCAATCCGAAGAAGAGTCATCTCGAAGCAGCGAAGAGGATTATCAAATACCTTAGAGGAACTATAAATCCTGGATTATGGTATCCCAGAGATGACAGCTTGAGTCAAACTAGCTATTCAGACTCAGACTTCGGTGGATGCAAGACTGATCGGAAGAGTACCAGTAGAACATGTCAGTTTCTTGGTCACAAACGGATATCCTGGTTCAGCAAGAAGCAGCACTCAATTGTAACGCCGACAATTGAAGCAGAATATGTAGCTGCTGGAAGCTGCTGTGCACAGATACTCTGGATGAAGTAGCAGTTGAAGGATTACAAGGTCAAAACTGACGAAGTACCTATCTTCTGCGACAACAATAGTGCCATTGATATTTCTCAGAATCCAGTTTTGCATTCGAGAACAAAGCATATCGACATCAGGCACCACTTTATCAGAGATCACAATGAAAAGGACATATGCATCCAATATGTCAACACAGAGAAGCAGATAGCTGACATCTTCATAAAGCCTTTACCAGAGGTAAGATTCATAAAGCTATGTATCCAATTGGGGCTATTGGAACTAGCATCAGAAGATGAAGATGATCAAAATGGGAGAATGCAAAGAGCAATCCCAGCCGATGAGAAAAAGATAGCATAATCTGAAACTGAACCAAAAGGTGCATCAGTTCAGTCAGCAAAAGGAGTCAAACCTGCTCAAATCATCAGTTAAGCCAAAAACCAAGTTGAAAAGTTTACAAACTGATGAAAGGTGTGGAAGCTGAGAACTCAAAAGGCCAGAACTAATCAGATACTCAATTAGTTCACAATGGAGAAAACAACTCGTGATCAGCTGAAGCAAGCAGCTGAACTGGAAGGAGAGCTGGAAGCCAACTCAGCAAAAAGAAGAGCTGAACTGAAATTATCTTAGTTGAAGCCGGTCATGCTAATTAGAGATTGTCAGATGTAGCCAAATCATATGATGATGTCAGCAGCTCAAGGCCACGCGGAAGCACCAGAGAGAGAACTTCAAACAGATAAGTTTGAATTTACTTCGATTAGTGGAACGGTAACATGGTGTGTTATACCATTGTTACCGTTGGACCCACTATCTCTCTCTTCAATTAAATCACAATGGATAAATTTGAGAATTAATTGATGGATTAATCGGAGCCGTTCAAGATAAGCTCCCCTCAAATTCTTGTTACCGTTGGATTTACCATGGGATTTGAAGGCTATAAATAGACTGGCTGAAATCTTTTTCAGCCCACTCAAAAGCCAACAAGCCTTTAAGAATTCCCTCAAGAGCCTAAATTTAGAGTTTTCCCATCCTTCCAAAAGCCTCAGAAAACTCATTCAAAAATTCTCAAAATGGCTCAATTTTCTGCTAACATTCACCGCAGAAAATACAACTTCAGACTATTTCTTAAAGATTCAACAGCTTTCAGACAAGATCTCTGTCATGACAAATTTCTAAGTGCCATGGATTTTAGGGAAGCCTGCGGAAACTCAGAGTTGTGTGAAAGAATTATCACATTGGTGGAGAAAGAAAGACTCAAAATCTTTGCTGAAAAGGCTCCATTAAAAGTCTAGCCTGAAGCTGTGGCAGAATTATATTTGAATTCAAAATGTGAAGGAAGTTCTCAAGAAATCATCATTGAAGTAAGAGGTAGGAGGATCATTATTACTCCTATAGTTTTGCGGCAAGTATTCAAATTTCTAAGCTCCTGCTCAAAACTTGAAGATGTCTGGGTAAATCCTGAGTTGCATTACAACAGATGGAAAAATGATGCAATCACTCAGGAGGAGTATCATGGCAATCACACGACAACCATATTCATAGAAGAATATCAAGTGTTAGCCGCCATTGCCATCAAAATGCTAACATGAGCAACAGAATAACACTCCGAAATGACAGAATCCGAATATAAAATCTGCAAAGCCATATGCAGGGAGGTTCAGGTGAACTGGGCTCAATATTTTTTCGATCGGTTGAAGAAATATATGGAAATTATAGAAAGAGAAACTACAAGCGACAAGAAATTTCCGCAGAAGATGTTATTTCTGAACAGGGTCAGCCTCATCCTAGAGAAATTGCTCCCAAAAGTAATGAAGACAGAAAGAGTATTCTCACAAGTAGACCCAAATGACTTTATACCAAAGTCATTCAGGAGAGCAATAGAACTGCCAGTTCAGATCAGGGATTATCAAGCGAGGTAAAAAATGATCAACACACCAGAAGTCCAAGGAAAAGGAAAAGGTAAGGTAACTAATCAGATCAAGAAAGAACCGTTGGATTCGGAGGATGACATTCCAAGGTTTATGTCATCAGAACGAGAAAATAAGGGACAGGGCAAGACAACTGACATCAACCAGCGCAGCAAACATCTCAGCAGTTTATCAGTACAATTCACAAAGTATCATGAAGAACTGATCAAATACCTGCAAGAACATGTAAAAATGCTAACTGATTCATTCGACGAGTTGCAAACTCACAGAGGACTCAAAACATCTAAAGATGTAAAGGAAGAACCAAACAATCCCAGTGAGCCAGTCCCTAAAAAGAGAAATACTGAATGCAAGAAAAACTAAAGGCCCGTCAAAACAATTGACCAAGTGCCTTAAAAACTCTTGTATTTCAGTTCATTTTCAAATAAAACCATTTTGCCTTGAAGTTTCAAATGTCTTGTCAAGCATTTACTTCGCATCTTCCTACCATTGCAGTCTGACAAGGACATTTAAGATAAACAAACAAAAGCAAGGGACACAAAATTTTCAAAAGATAGATGAGTACCTCTTCATTACGCATAAATCAACTCAGATCTTATCCCCTTCCCTTGCAAAAGAGAAGAGACATACTCATTTTCCCAATCTCACTCAAAGATTCTTTCTTTCTCTCTCTCTCTCTCTCTCATCTCACTCAAAAATTCTAGCCAAATTTTCTTCAATGGCAGAATTGCTTAGTTTCCCCAGCTCCTTCAAAAATCAGACGATGAGAGATAAATTCCTTGAAAGGAAGAAATTCCAGGATATTCTTCAACATTCAAACAACCAGAACCTGCTTGTTTCTCTTCACAAGATAGGGATTCTTCACTACCTGGAAACACCACCCAGATTCTTCAGACAAAGTCAGGTGTGTGAATTTCTTCTCCAAGCACAAATCAATGCTAATGGCAAGGAAATTACATCAGTTATCTAAGGCCGACCAATCAAGATAACTGAAGGAACAATTGCTGAAGTTTTTCAACTTCCAAGGTAATGAGCAACCGTTCAAGAGTTGAGTGATGCAGCTAAACCATACTGGAGAAGGTGGAAGACCCCCACCTGTAAAAAGGCATTCAATTTTTCCACAGCCAAAACTGATCTAAGACCAGATTATGGAGTTCTGCTCGACATCACCAACAAGATGATGTTTGGAGCAATTGGAAGCCTAAGCCAGCTTACCCAGGAGAGGTACAAGGTGATGATACACCTAACTAAAGGACACGAGACAAACTGGGTAGAGTTTGTATTCTCACAAATCAAGCGTAAAGTTCTCAGGCTTTCAATCCAAAGAGAACAAGGAAGTTTAAGTCCATGATAGGACTTGTTCTCATAATAAGCATGTAATGCCCCAAACCACTCCATTTGGCCACGTCCCTTAACATACAATTTACTTATAATGGTGTGTTTATATTTAATTGAGCGGAAGCTGAGGTCAATTAGCATGATAAGGTAAGGCATCATAATTCTCGATATCAACTTTTTACAATTAAAATACACAATATATCATATCTATTTTGTCATACAATATAATGTTAAGTAGAAGCATCGTGTAAGCCCATCCACAAAATCATACAATCATCTAACCTATCGGGCTCATAGGTCTTACACAACTCGCCCGTCTATCACCCTAAATTAACATACATAGCATAAAGGTTGATTAGTGCTTGAATTGCACTCATTTGGACTCAATTGCACTAACTTTTGAGTACTTTTACTCTATGTTTATGTCTATATGTTTGTTAAATTTGTTGTTTATCGTTAATGTTGTTTAAAGTGGCCAATACAGGTTATTTTTGGGTTAATTGGTACAAAACGAAGTTAAAATGGGATTTCGATCATCAAAGGCCGCACAAGACTTGAAAAGTTGAAGAAAACCAAGTATCGGGCTTAGACACGGCCAAGAGGTGCGACTGTAGGTCGCATTACAGAGCACCAAATAGAGGAGTGAAAACCTTCAGCCCGAGTGCAACCGGCTGGCGCGACCGGCCCCGGGCCGCATTGCAAGCGCCTCCGGGCGCGGTCGCAGGGCAGGCCGCGCCCTAGGGCCTCTACAATACGGGCTCCGGGTGCAGCCAGCACAGCCCGCATCTCAGCACTTCAGAGACCTGTTTTTGTTTGTTCCAAACTCGACTTCCAGGCGTGACTCAGATGAGGTCGCGGTCGGGACTGATGAATCCATTTTTCACTTTTGGCACTCCATTATTGGCCCTATATATGATATAACATTTGGGGAGTTTAAACCATCCATATTCCACATGAAAATTCTCTTAGAAACACTCTCCATTTGGAATTTTTGAAGATCAAGAACATCAAGAAGAGGAGGAAGATTCAACCATCCATTTGAAGATTCAAGCCAAGTGATTGAAGGAGTTTGTTCTACATTGGGTTTTATCTTCTCCTTCACTCTTTTACTTTTGTATTGAGAATGGTTTTGGATCCTCTTCTTGTATTTTTGATCTTGTTGTAAATATGGTTGGCTAGAGCCCTTATGGCTCTAGGATGTGGTGAAATAATGTGACTCTTATTCTTGATAAAGGTTAAATATATGTTCATGCTTTGTCAAGGTTTTAATCCATACTTGGTCTTGAATGATGTTGTTTGAATGGCCTCCTTACTAGTATCACATGTATGTTTCACTTGCATCTTGCCCATCCCGTGAACATAAGCATGTATGGATTGAATTCATGTACTTGTACTCTTTGTTGAAGTTGAGTATATGGAAGGAATCGTGACCCCTTTGAGCCTTTGGTATGTGCGACTTTGGAATGTGTTAGAGATAGCCATCCTTGTCGCATTCATAATTTAGGAGATATTCGAGAGATGCTCCTTCTATATTCGTGGTTTTCTTACCTTTGAACTTAGCATGATTGTGTGTTTAAACTTTATTGTTAAATCAAGAAGAGTATTGTGAATCCATATCCTAGAGTCTTGCTTAATTCTACTTTTAAATCTCTCTTCTGTTGATTGTTGTTCTTGTTTGCAATTTAGATTATTTATTTATGTTGTTTGGTGTTTGTTACTCTAGTTCTCGATTTGATATTGTGCATGAAACCAACCCCTCACTTAAGCTTAAGTTTCGATATTCTGTTTATCTATCGTCATAGTAGTTGCATTTTCAAATTCCATTTTCCCTGTGGTTCGATCTCATTTCATCCTTGCTACAAATACATGATTGTACATTTGTAGGCATTGACCTGAGTTTTATAAATATTGAAACAATCTTAGAGGTGATAAACCTTCTAGCAAGTTTTTGGCACCGTTGCCGGGGAATCGGACGATGCAATTCGCATCCGACTCTTTCCATTCTCATTGACCGACAAGACGGAAACATGGTGGTTGAGCCATGCTCAAGGAACGTTTCAAACTTTGGTTCAATTGGTGACAAAGTTCTTACACAAGTTTTTTCCACCCGGAAAAACCCTCAAATTAAAAGGAGATATCACCGTGTTCAAACAATGGGATGAAGAAAGCTTATATGAGGCGTGGGAGCACTTTAGGGAGATGCTAAGGAAGTGCCATGGACATGGTTTTGAAACCGATCATCAAGTGTGTATCTTCTATGGTGGAAGCAAAGACGAAGTGAGAACGCTCATGGACGCGGCCGCGGGAGGATCACTCTTAGCAAGAGGACCGGAAGAAGCCTTGAGGATAATTGAAGAAATGGCTTCAAATTCATTTCAGTGACCGGCGGCAAGAGAGGGTGTCCAAATTCTAAAGAAAGTAGCTTCTACTTCACGTTCAGATGCACTTGGGCTTTTGGCAAATCAAATGGCGACATTAAATTCAAAAATTGAAGCCTTTATGAATCCAAAGGCCGAGTCCTCTCAAACTCAATTTGAGGAGGTAAACTATGTGAACCAACAAGGAGGCTTCTCAAATCAACCAAGGCAATTCAATCCGGGGTACAAGCCCCAATACGGAGGCCAATATGGTGGAAATCAAGGTTTCCAAAATAGAGCTCCACACCCGAACTTCTCCTATGGTAACCCGAATAATTCTATCCAACCACCTCCGGGCTTTTCGGTCACAAATGGTGTAATTGATGAAGAGAAGAAGCCCAAGATGGATGAACTCCTAATGGCGTTTATGGAGAAGACGGAGAACTATATGAAAGACTCTCAAACACGTTTTGGGAAGTTGGAATATACCATCGGAGCAATTGGCAACCAAGTTAACACTTTGGAGAAGCAAATGGGACAATTTGCAACTATCTTGGGAAGCCAACATCAACAAGGCAAGTTCCGAAGCAACACCACCGTGAATCCGAAAGATCAATGCAAGACAATTACCTTGAGAAGTGGAACCGCTTATGATGGCCCCGAAATGCCGGATGATGAGGAAAGTAAAGGAAAGGTTGATGAGTAACCAAGTGAGAAGAAGAAGGGAGAGGGACCGAGTCAAGAGGACTTTAGTCCCAAATTAAAGAAACATGATGCCCTAGAAAAAGGGAAAGAAAAAGAAGAACCAACAAAGGTGATGCCGGAAGAATACAAAGTGCCCATACCATACCCACAAAGACTCCAAAAGGTGAAGAGTGATGAGCAATTCTCTCGGTTCCTTGACATCTTTAGAAAAGTATAAATCAACATCCCTCTCGTTAAAGCACTTCAACAAATGCCAAATTATGTGAAGTTTTTGAAGGATGCGATTTCAAAAAAGAGGAGATTGGGGGAGTATGAAACGGTTAACTTGACCGAGAATTGTAGTGCTTTACTACAAAGGAAGTTGTCCGTAAAGATGAAAGATCCGGGAAGCTTCAACATCTCGGTTACCATTGGAGAAAATCACGTTGGGAAGGCTTTGTGTGATCTTGGGGCGAGTATCAATTTGATGCCCCTCTAGTTCTTTAAAAAGTTGAAGATGGGGGAGATCAAGCCTACCACCATTTGTCTCCAAATGGCCGACCGCTCTTTGATATATCCAAAAGGTATGGTGGAAGATGTGCTAGTGAAGGTCAAAAAATTCATTTCCCCAGTAGACTTTGTGGTTCTTGATATGGAGGAAGACAAGAAAGTTTCCCTCATCTTAGGGCGACTGTTTTTATATACGAGTAAGGCTTTGATAGATGTGGAGAAGGGAGAACTTACCTTGAGGGTGAATGAAGAAAAAGTCACATTTTCCCTCCAAAAAGCAATGCAACATCCAGAAGAAGAGGCAAAGAATATCGAGGACTGCAAGGTGCTCCAAATGGTGGATGAATGCGTATAGGAGGAAGAGATGAGGAGCCCACAAAATTCTCTTGAGATTTTCATTTCTAACTCTATCTTTAATTCTTTATCTAATGATGATATTGGTATATGTGATTCCGTTTCTATGATGAATTCATTTTAGGAATCATACTTAAGGAAACCGAAGTTCTTACCATTGAGAGACGAGGACCAAACATCAAAGAAAAAGGAGGAGTTGAAGGCAAAGGAGGAAATGGAATTGAAACCCCTACCTACACATTTGAGGTATGCGTACCTTGATGACGCCAAGCAAAAACCGGTAATCGTCTCTTCCCTTTTGTCCGATGAACAATGTAATAAATTGTTAAGGGTGTTGAGGAAATATCAAAGCACTTTAGGATGGTCAATTTCCGACCTTAAACGCATTAATTCTTCAATTTGCATGCATAAAATTTTGCTTGAGGAAGATTATAAACCTAAGGTGCAAAACCAAAGAAGACTCAACCCTATTATGCAAGAAGTTGTTAGGAAAGAGGTGTTGAAGTTGCTTGATGCCGGTATCATATTTGCTATTTCGGATAGTGAGTGGGTGAGTCCTACTCAAGTAGTTGCTAAAAAAGGGGGGATGACTATTGTTGCTAATGATAATAAAGAAACAATTGCTACAAGAGTAGTGACGGGGTGGAGAATGTGTATAGATTATAGGGCTTTGAATGCATATACTAGGAAAGATCATTTTTCATTGTCTTTCATTGATCAAATGTTAGATAGGTTGGCGGGTCATGAATTTTATTGCTTTCTTGATGGTTACTCGGGATACAATCAAATCATGATTGCTCCCGAGGACCAAGTGAAGACCGCTTTTACTTGTCCGTATGGAAATTTTGCTTATAGATGGATGTTGTTTGGGTTGTGTAATGCACCCGCCACCTTTCAAAGGTGTATGATGTCCATTTTTCATGGATTGATTGATAATATAATGGAGGTGTTCATGGATGATTTTTCCGTTTTTGGTGATTCTTTCGATATATGCCTTGATAATCTAACACAAGTCTTGCAGAGGTGTGAAGACACCAATCTTGTGCTCAATTGGGAAAAATGCCACTTTATGGTAAGAGATGTCATTGTTCTTGGACACAAGGTGTCGGGTGAAGGTCTAGAGGTGGATCGAGCCAAAATTGTGGCCATTGAAAAACTACCCCCTCCAACAAATAAAAAGGGAGTTAGAAGCTTCTTAGGACACGTTGGGTTCTATAGGCATTTTATAAAAGATTTTTCTAAAGTCTCTAAACCCCTTTGCCGTTTACTTGAAAAAGCCGTTGAATTTGACTTTGATGCTAATTGTTTGCAGGCTTTTGAAACGTTGAAGAAAGCCCTAATCACGGCACCCGTGCTTATCACACCCGATTGGAGTGAGCCTTTTGAAGTGATGTGCGATGCAAGCGAGATAGCGGTGGGAGCCGCTCTTGGCCAAAAGAAGGACAAACTCTTCCGAGTCATCTACTATAGGAGTAGAACTTTGGATCTCGCTCAAGTCAACTGCACCACCACAGAGAGGGAACTCTTGGTGGTCATCTACGCATTCGACAAGTTTAGGCCCTATCTCATTGGGGCCCAAACAATTGTGCACACCGACCATGCCGCTTTGAGGCATCTTTTTGCCAAAAAGGATGCAAAGCCAAGGCTTATCCGATGGATCCTTCTACTCCAAGAATTCGATGTGGAGATTAAATATAGAAAAGGATGCGAGAACGTGGTGGTGGATCACTTGTCTCGATTAGAGCACGTGAAAGGAGAAGATAACACATGTCCAATCAATGAGAGTTTTCCCGATGAGAGGATCATGTCGGCTTCAACAAAAGTTCCGTGGTTTGCAGATATTGTCAACTACCTAGTTGCCAAAGTGAAACCCATAGAGATGGAAAGCTATCAAAGGAAAAAGTTCTTCCATGATTTCAAATTCTACATATGGGAGGAGCCCTATCTTTTTAGAAGATGTGCCGATTCCATCCTTAGAAGATGTGTGTCGGAGGAAGAATGGATCGAGATAATGAAGGCATGTCATGATTCCCCTTGCGGAGGCCATTTTGCTTCCAATAGAACCGCTAGGAAGATTCTACAAAGCGGATTCTATTGGCCCTCCATTTTTAGAAATTGTGAAGAATTTGTGAATGCATGTAAGAGATGTCAAAAGATGGGCTCAATTTCAAAAAGGGATGAGATGCCTATGAGTGCCATTGTTGAAGTGGAGTTGTTCGACGTATGGGGGATCGACTTTATGGGACCATTTGTGGTTTCCGAGAGAAATCTCTACATTCTCCTAGCGGTGGATTACCTCTCCCGGCGGATCGAAGCAATTCCAACTAAGGCTAATGATTCAAAAATTGTGCTAAAATTCATACAAAGGAATATATTGACAAGATTTGGGGCTCCAAGAGCCTTGATTAGTGATGGAGGCACCTACTTTTGCAACAAGTGGATGACAAGTCTCCTAGCACGACATGGAGTAAAGCACAAGGTGACGACTCCCTACCACCCACAAGCCAATGGACAAGCCGAGCTTGCAAACAAAGAGATGAACCAAGTCCTCCAAAAAGTGGTGAAGATGAACGACAAAGATTGGGCAAGCCACCTCGATGAAGCATTATGGGCCTATCGAACGGCCTACAAGAATCCGTTGGGCATGTCTCCCTATCAAATGGTATTCGGAAAGTCTTGTCATCTTCCGATTGAGCTCACTCACAAGGCATATTAGGCCACCAAGAAGCTCAATCTCGACTTTGAGATGTCGGGAAAGGAAAGAATTTTCCATTTGAATGAAATTAACGAATTTAGGCTTTAGGCCTTTGAAAATTCTTCCATCTACAAGATGAGGACCAAACTCTATCACGACAAGTTCCTACGGAAGAAAGAACTTGCACCCGGAGATGCCGTTTTGCTTTTCAATTCAAGATTGAAATTGTTTCCTGAAAAGCTCAAAACAAAGTGGGGAGGCCCTTACTTGATTTTGAGAGTTTTTGAATGTGGTGCTGTGGAATTCCAAGCCAAGGACGAAAATTGATTTGTCGTCAATGGACAACGTGTGAAGAAGTTCTACAATCCAGAGGAGCAAGCCGGAGTGTTTTTCCTCCATCTCAAAGACGTTTGAAGAACATATCCCGTCGAGCTCACTACGCTAAATTAAGCGCTAGTTGGGAGGCAACCCAATCCTTTTAAATTTTATTGGTTTATTTTTCTTGTTTTTGCTTTAATTTTAAGTTTTATTGCCTAGATTAGTTTCTTTTGTAGTTGATTGATTCCTTAAAAGAGGAATTAATCTTAAATATGGTGTTTGCGTGTCTTACGTGAGTGCAATTGTTGCAGGAATGGAAAACTAGAAGAAATGAGGGAATCCGTGTAAATAGGAGAAGAGGAACAACGAAGTGAACAAGTAAAGGCTTGAGGCGCAGGCACTGGGCGCGCGTAACACAGAGGCCGCACCCCAGAGCTCTTTCTACGCGGTGCCCAGGCGCGACCATAGCCCGCTTTGCAGACCAGTTCAGAGAGGTGAATTTCTTCAGCCCGGGCGCGACCCTAAGGCGCGACCCAGCACGGGCTGCGTTGCAGAGCACGGCGCACGCACGGCCTCCAGGCGCGGGCAGGCCAGGCCGCGCCCCACACACTGACAGGTTTTAAACCCATTTACACTCATTTCACTCTCATTTTTTCACTCACACACACTCTTACTCACTCTCACACACGATTTTCGACCTCTTCCTCAAGAAACCAAGGTAAATCTCTCAACTTTCTCCTAGATTTCTCCAACATTCTACTCTTAGCATGATTTTAGAGTTTGAATGGTTCATATGCAAGTAAATTTGGGGAAAAATCATAATTTGTGCCCTAGGAATGAGATGAACGAATTTGGTGTGAATCTTCCTTAAATTTTGCTTTCATTGGATGGAATGTATAATATCTTGCATGGGTATGATGTGGGTGTTAGAATTTTGTGGAAATTTTGGTGAAATTTGATGGGATCCTTCATGAACTTGGGGCAACAATGGTGAAGTTTGAATTTTTCATGTTATTTGGTTGTTTATATCCCCATTGTTGCTTAAATGAGGGTGAATACTCATAATGCTTGCACTTAGATGTCTAGAATGAAATACATTGTGCTCATTTGAGAAAAATTTGCCATTTTGGTTGATGAATTATTATATTTTGTTCCTACCAAGTCTAAGTAAGACTAATGCATGTGAGTTGAAGGAATATGATGAATTTTGGTGCATTTTGCTTGGGTTCATGTTGAATTGGTTGGAGTGAAGCATAAAAGCTCGATTTTGACAATTAATTTGTATGCTTTGATGTGAAAATGGTACCTTTGCTCTCTTGTGTGGTGTTTTTGCTACCTTCTTGCACAATAAGCCTTTGTCATCCGCTAATTGGTTGGAAACTTGAGGATTAAATGTCTAAATTGGGGGCAATTTGAATACTTGAGAATTGGTGCGAGGTAGTTGGTTATGAATGAAAATTTACATGCTTAATGTAACCTTGATGTTCTATAAAAAAGGGGAGCTCTTTGTTGTTGATATTGTTACATTACATGGAGTCCCCTCGTCTATGATTTATACTTATGAGTAAGTTGGATAATTGAAATCATTGAAACCAAGCATTGTTGTTGATTGGTAGTGTTGAATTTTTTTTTCTCTTGGTCATATGCTTTTGATTTTGTCATCGTTATTTGAGGATCTTTTACCAATTTCACAAACCAACTTTGTCTTGTGTTAATCAAATTTGGTTTCGAACACATGTACATTATGCCTTTGTTTTTGATATTGTCAAATATGGAAATAGGCTATTTGTGCCAAGTCAAATTTGTGTTCATTTTGAATATTGATGTTGGTACTTGGAAAATTAGAGCATGTTTATCATTTGGTAGGAGGCATGAGCTTTGATTCAACAAAGTTAGTTGAGGAAGTGTAGTGGAATTTGTCATATGTTTTGAAACCTCAACTTCATTGTTTAAATTTTTAATTGGTTATGCCCCTATATCTTATAGCTCATTTTCTTGTTCATAGGTACCATATGTCAATCACACAAAGATGGCACCAAAAAGGGGAAAGAGATCTTTGAGACGACAAGAACCCGAATCCGACCCCGAAATAAAGGAGGAAGTTGAGCAGGAAGAAGAAGACCTTGCCATAGATGATCCCATGACTTATGGGATTCACTTTACGGAAGCATGGCATAGAACAAGTTGGGATAGATTGTTCCCATTAAGTGTAGCCGCCACCCGATTCATGTGTCCCACATCCATAGAGATTCTTGGGATACGAAATGACGTTTGGACTCTCCTAGACAGAATTGGATGGCTACAAGCCCTAGAAACGACAAGAAAGACTTACCCCCTCTTGGTGAAAGAGGTGTTAAGCATACTTGACGTCAAAAGGACGGCTAAGAGAGGGCCTATCAGATGCACTTTCAGGATGTGAAACCGGGATAGAGCTCTCACGGTTGAGGAGATCAACCGGATCTTTAATGCGGCTGATGACGGCATCTATCATCCTCCGTCTCGATATGACAAAGATTATGCCTACCGCCTCTTCTGCTTGACGGAGTCTGACACTGAGAAGTACGACTCCAGCCTTGCCAAGGCCTCCGCCATGCCCAATCCAGTATTCCGCTATCTACACCGCATTCTAGTCTCTACCATCTTTGCTAGACGAGAAAACGGGGGGGGGGAGGGTGAGGACTGCAGAGTTGTTTGCACTTTAGGCCATGTTGAATGCCGTCCACCTGAACTTCGGAGCATTCTTGTTTGAGCAGCTTCAAAGACAAGATCACATGGATAATGGCTGGATCTACATTGGGGGATTAATCACCCCACTAGCCGAGCACTTCGAAATTGATTTGGATGAGTACCAAGAGAGTCCCGGAGCAAGACTCTTGAGTATCCCCTACTTGAAAAAGATAAAGATGCTCACCTCGGACATAAGAACCTATCTTTTGTCCATGAGAGGAGGGAGGAACTTTTTACTTCCCAATCCGGCTCTTACGAATGTATCAAATTTCCAAGAGAGAGACAACTGGATGATGGATACACCAGCCCATCGCGAGGCTATTAGAGCTGCGGGACTTCCTACAGGCATGAGAGATGCCATTGATGACCAACCAGAGGGAGGAGGAGCCGATGGGGGAGAGGGATCCTCCACAGCCGCATTCAGATGAGGGCGACGCTACACCGAAGAGCAGATTGCAGGCCGTTTTGATGCACTCGATGGCTACATGATGACAATGGATGAGAATATGCAAAACTGGCGGACGGAGGTGCATGATGAGTATGGGAATCTAAGGCAAGATTTGTACACCCGATTTGATGACATCCACAGCGACATGTATCACCGAATGAGACAGATTCAGTCGAGTGTGGATGAGCGGTTTCATACCATCTAGACAGATATTGATGAGAGGTACACCGGCCTCAGGGATGAGATCAGAGGTCTTTCTGACAACATGGGCTCATTTCGATCAGAGATACAGGACCTAGCCGGACTCTTCCGAGGAATGCACACCGGCTCTGGGTCATAGCAGCAGCCCTAAACCCCGTCTCAGCATCAACAGATGACTCCCTACAACTTCTACCAACCGCAGCAGCAGTTTCAGCAGCAGCCATTCCAGTCGATGCAGCAATTCCCGACTGGACAGTTCATGGCCTCGTCCTCCTCTTCTCAGCATTTTCAGCAAATGCCGACGGGCCAATTCATGGCATCTTCCTCTCAGCAGTTCTAGCAATTCCAGCCATCCCAGTTCATGCCGTCATCCACTTCGCAGCAATTTCCACAGCAGTCTCCACGTCAACAACAACATCCACCCACTGAGCAGTTAGTGCTCCTTGCCACCATCTTTTTGCCTCCAAACTTATTTCCTCACTTGGATCAAAATAAGTTTGGGGGAGGAGATTAGTGGTGGCAAGGATCTTTTCATGCTCACTTTATAGCTTTATTATTTTTATTATGTTTAGATAATTGGAAAGGATCTTTTCATGCTCACTTTATCACTTTATTATTTTTATTATGTTTGGATAATTGAGCATACTTGCATGCTTATATTTTATTTATATTTGGATCATGTTAGGATTTTAGTGCTTTATGTATGATGGATTGATTGGATGGAGACAATTGATGGATATTCGTTGCATGTCGTTTTCTTTTTATGGGCTTATGTGATGTTTTATCTATGCTTTTGTTCGATTGTCTTATGATATGATGAGGACATCCATAGCAATGATGAAGTCAATGAAGAACTGCGTTGGTATGCCCATACCGCGCAGTTTCGGCCCTTGATGATTTAATTAAGGGGATTAGTTTATTAGACTATAGTATTTTATTTATTTAATTTGGACTATAGTGAAAGTCAGCTTTTTATTTATTTATTAGTAATTTTCGGTCAAATAGGATTTCTAGTTTGACTAGGTTTTATTTAAGACACAATTCTACCTTGAATAGAATTCTAGTTTAGGAAGTTTCCTAATCCAGTTCTAGTTTGATTTTGAGTAGTATTTTTCGGTCCTTATCCTAGTAGGATTCGACCACCTCTATTATAAATAGAGGATCCATGTGACATTCATTCTTCAGACCATATTTGATAATTTTAAGCTTTGCTTTCAATATTGTCTCAACCCCATTTTATATCTTTGTGAGTTTAGATCTTTTAAATTCATACTCTTAGATTTAGCATCTCTAAGTTTTACAAAGGGAATTCACCGTCCACGTTCGAGGGATCGTCGGAAACTCGCTATCGAAGAACAACTTAAAGAATTTGGCCTTGTGTACGTTCGAGATTCAAGGCAACTTTCAGGTTGTAATTCACATCAACAACTCATCGTCCGTCCAGCCATAAACGACGTCGTCCATCATCATCATCGCACGTGATCGACTTCATCCTTGTTCGTGTCCAAGTTCGCCTTCATTCAGATCCATCCGTAAGTCCGTTTTATCTCTATCATACCCTATCTACTCTAGCCCTTCTAAACCTATTCATCACCATCGATCATCATCATCCTAGCCGTCCATATTACCGTCCCAAAACAGCCCTATTATATTGGATTTGTGTTTTATTTGTGTGTCATTTATCTAGGTATTTTAATTGAGTCTTAGTCGCATAGTTTTCGAGTATAGAATCCTTTCGTACCGACGTAGTTTCTTTCCTAGCTTCCGCGTCTTTTGTGTCTCGTTGGTCATTGAGTCCCGGGTCACATCATAAATTGGTATCAAGAGCCACGTCGGTTTATATCGTTCGTGGTTCCGTACTCGTTTATTTGTCCCGTTTATTTTGTTTGAGTTTTATCGAGTTGTAATTTAATTTCCGTATTGTTCATTGTTATAAAAAAAACAAAAAAAAAAAAAGAAAAGAGAAAATCAGATCGTACAAAAAAAAAGAGAAAAAAAAAACGATAAAAAAAAAAATCGGATAAAAAAAAAGAGGAAAATCCGAAAATTCAAAAAAAAAAAAAGAGGTATATTCATTGTTTCCTTTTGTATTCCATTTTATTTTGATACCTTCCTTTTAGGTACAAATTCATAGTTGGTTATTTCCTTTTAGATTCCCTTTCTTTTAGGAAACTTCCTTCTTAGTTTGTTTTGATTTTGGTAACTACCTTAGATATCTTATTTTATTTTTGGTTCTTTCCTTCTAGAGTCTAGGCTAATTAAGGTATTTAGATTGTGTCACATAGATTGATACGTATCCAAATCCCCTATTTACCTTATCTCTTTCTTTCTTTCCTTATCCATTCTATTTCTTTCCTTATCCTATCTAGATTTATTTTTGGATTTCCAAATCAACTTGGGATTTCATTAATTGATCTATTTTCTTTCCTTTTCTCTCTCTACAGCTTTCGGCCACCATCCCTACACCACCCTACAATTTCGACAGCCCCTACATCCACACATACTCAACCCGTATCTCATTCATACACATTCCAAATTCATCCGTGTTCCGAACATAGCATTCCCGTCTGCCCTCTACACCAAACCGCCGAGTTCCAAGTACACGATTTTCACACACTGTGCACCCATATATTGAGTGATACACGAGTGGTAAAATCAAGAGTGAAAACAAACGAGTGACATGAGATTGTGAGGTCCTATCTTGTTTTCTTTTACGTTTGTTCGTTTTGTAGGTATCATGAAGAAAGGTACCCGTCCCGAGTCATCTTTGACTCCCCTAGTCGACACTCTACCTTTGGACCGATCCGGAGATCCGTCCAAAGCCCCCATGGAGTCTACTTCGGATCCACCCACACAATGGGATCCTAAGTATCATTTTGAGGCACTCTCAAAACACTTCCAGAGACAGCACCAGGCCCTGTCTGACAAACTTGATAGTTTAGTGCATGCCATTGAACGCACTAGAGTTACGCCGACCATTACTCAAGCAGTTCGAGGACCAGCTCGACAACACCAGCGACAGAACGAGCCAGAAGATGAGTACATTGATGAAAATACTGAAGAACTCAACAGAGGACGCCGCCATGGTCAAGACCGCAGCCGTGATGGCTATGGTGAAGATCGCATGCTCAATAACATCAAGATGAGCATCCCGGAGATTGAAGGCCTTCACGATCCCGATATCTATCTTGATTGGGAACGTAAGATAGAGAAGATTTTTGACTGCTACGACTTCACAGAAGTCAAAAAGGTGCAGTTAGCCTGTTTGGAGTTCAGAGGCTACGCAACCACTTGGTGGGAGATGCAGCAAGAAAGATGGCGCAGAAATCGCAATCCGCCAATTGATACATGGGAAGAAATGAAGGGATTGATGCGAGGACGCTTCATTCCAGTCCATTATGAGAGAGAGCTCGAAAAGAAGCTCAATCGGATCAAACAAGGCACTTGCTCGATTGAAGAGTATCACAAAGAGTTGGAGACAGCCTTGAACCGAGTCGGGAAGGAGGAGACCTTAAATGCTACCATCATTAGGTACATTGAAGGCATGAATCCTGACATTGCTTGTGAAGTTGAGTTGAAGGACTTCACCAGTGTAGAAAGGATGGTGCAGTACGCATCGATCGTGGAAAAGCAGTTGAGAGAAGGCCGGCGCCGTTCTCACCATAATGCCGCCGCCCCCAGACCTTCTTGGAACAAAGGTACACATTCCACATCACCTTCTACACCTTCCTCTGAGTCCACACGACCCCGAGGTCAGCCCGGACCACCTGAACGGCGTTTCGACCGTTCTACACCGCAGTCTAGTCGTAGACCCGAGTCTACACCGACGTCGACCCCAAGGCCCCCATTCCAACGGCCCAATCAGCCCAATACGACGCCGAATGCAGCCCCTAATTGAGCCCGTGACATCCAGTGTCATAAATGCCAAGGTTGGGGCCATTTTCAGAATCAGTGCCCGAACCGTCGTGTTTTGTTTCTCAATGAACAAAACGGGCTTGAATCAGCCAGTGAAGATGAAGAGGAGCCCCAGGCCGCCGCCCCTAGTGCCGTCGAAGTCCCTGAAGCCGACGAGGAAGATGAAGAGGCCGAATTGCCTCATGTCAGCTTAGTGTCTATTCGCAGTCTGAACATCAATCGTGAAGACGAAGAGCAATCACAGCGTGAGAACATATTCTACACGCGAGTTGCCATCAAGGATCAGACCTGTGCAATGATCATAGACAGTGGGAGTGTAATCAACGCAATCAGTCAATACGCCGTTGATAAACTCGCCCTTACCACAACAAAGCATCCAAAGCCATACAAGCTGCAATGGCTCACTGATCGTGGTTCCATCAGAGTTACAGGTCAGGTACATGTTTCATTTACTAAAGGTCGTTATTCTGACACTGTTCTTTGTGATGTTATTCCTATGGAAGCAGCCCACATTCTTTTAGGAAGACCGTGGCAATTCGACAGAAAAGCAGTTCATGATGGTTTGGCCAACACCTACTCGATCACCATGGATGGCCGAACTACTGTACTCAAGCCACTCGCTCCTAAAGCTGTTGCAGAGGATCAAGAGAGGATGCAAGAGAGATTTAAGCAAGAACGGGCAAAGCAAGCTGCAGCCGTAGCCCGGACCGCCGCCGTGAACGGCCGAGACTTCCCAGCCGGAGTCTTCCCCAAAATCGACCAATGCAGCCCCTTCGAAGGCTTCTAATGATGCCTTAGTTCGTGGCAAATCATCCGGATCAGCCCCTAAAGTTGAACAAAATCGGTCCTTGTTCATCTCAGTTAAAGGCGTAGAGAAAGCACTAAAAGCAGGTTTACCTTTCGTTCTTTTATCTTATAAGGACAGTGCTACTAATAGTGTTTCTTTGCCTTGTGATGTGCAGCCCCTTATGGAGGAGTTCGCGGACGTGTTCCCGGAAGAGATTCCAAGTGGATTACCTCCAGTTCGTGGGATCGAGCACTAGATCGACTTCGTACCCGGCGCAGTCTTACCCAATAGACCGGCGTACCGCACGTCCCCCGAGGAGACAAAGGAGATCGACCACCAAGTGAAGGAGTTGTTGGAGAAGAAGCAAATCCGTGAGTCGATGAGCCCTTGTGCAGTTCCAGTCATCCTAGTGCCAAAGAAGAACAACGAATGGAGGATGTGCATGGATTGTCGCGCCATCAACAAAATCACGGTTAAGTACAGATTTCCTATCCCTAGACTTGATGATATGCTAGATGAATTAAGTGGTTCTAATGTGTTTTCCAAGATAGATTTAAGATCTGGTTATTTTCAAGTTAGAATGGATGAAGGGGATGAATGGAAAACTGCGTTTAAAACAAAGCATGGTCTATATGAGTGGTTAGTTATGCCATTTGGTCTCACTAATGCACCGAGCACGTTTATGAGGTTAATGAACCATGTTTTGCGTGATGTGATTGGTAAATTTGTGGTTGTTTACTTTGATGATATCTTGATTTACAGTAACAGTGCACAGGCGCACCTAGAACACCTTAGGCGTGTTTTTATGCTCTTGCGTGATGCAAAGTTGTATGGAAATTTGTCTAAGTGTTCCTTTTGCATAGATGAAGTCATTTTTCTAGGCTTTGTCGTCAGTTTTCGTGGTATTGAGGTAGACCGTTCCAAAATCAAGGCGATTGAGGAATGGCCAACCCCGAAAAATGCCTCGGAAGTTCGGTCTTTTCATGGACTCACCGGTTTTTACCGACGTTTTGTGCGTGATTTTTCTAGTATAGCCGCCCCTCTTACTGAGCTAAGTAAGAAGGATCGGAAATTTGAGTGGGGCAAACAACAAGAGCATGCTTTTACTACTTTGAAATCTTTGTTATGTTCTGCTCCTGTTCTTCGTTTACCTGATTTTATAAGACTTTTGAGATCGAGTGTGATGCTTCGGGCATAGGTATTGGTGTAGTTTTGATGCAGGATCGCAGGCCCGTCGCCTACTTCAGTGAGAAGCTTAGTAGCGCCAGTTTGAGGTATTCTACGTACGATAAAGAGCTTTATGCTTTGAAGCGTGCATTGGATACATGGCAGCACTATCTTTGGCCCAAGGAGTTCGTGATTCACACGGACCACGAGAGCTTAAAGCACCTCAAAGGACAGCAAAATTTGAACAAAAGACATGCAAGATGGGTGGAATTCATCGAGTCCTTCCCATACGTGATCAAGTACAAGAAAGGCGAGGAGAACGTCGTCGCGGACGCGTTGTCTCGAAGGTACACACTTCTGAACTTAATGCATGCTAAAATGCTTGGTTTCGAGTCCATTAAGTCTCTATATGTTGAGGATGCCTATTTCAGCCCCATATATGCTTCATGTGTGTTGAAATCTAGAGCTATTGATGGTTATTATGTGCATGATGGGTTTTTGTTTAAGGAGTCTAAGTTATGCATTCCTATTTGTTCTATGCGTGAGCTACTTGTGTTAGAATCGCATGCGGGAGGTTTAATGGGTCACTTTGGTGTACATAAGACATTGAACTTGCTGCATGAACACTTTTATTAGCCGCATATGCGTAGGGATGTAGAGAATGTGTGTAGTCGTTGCATTACTTGTCGTCAAGCCAAATCCACTTCACACCCATTCGGCCTTTACACGCCCTTACCCGCCCCTACAGCCCCTTGGATTGATATTTCTATGGATTTCATCTTGGGATTACCTAGGTCTAGGTCGGGTAAAGATTCGGTGTTTGTTGTAGTTGATCGGTTCTCTAAAATGGCTCATTTCATTGCATGTAGAAAAACCGATGATGCTGTTCATATTGCCAGCTTGTTCTTTGTGCATGTTGTTAGATTGCATGGAATTCCTCGTACTATTGTTAGTGATAGGGATTCTAAGTTTTTAGGACATTTTTGGCGTGTTTTGTGGGGAAAATTAGGTACTAAGTTATTATTTTCTACTGCATGTCATCCACAAACCGATGGTCAAACTGAGGTTGTGAATCGTACATTAGGAGCTTTACTTAGGTCTCTAATTAAGAACAATTTGAAGTCATGGGAAGAGTGTTTACCATATGCTGAATTTGCTTATAATCGTGTTATTCATTCTTCTACTAACATGTCTCCATTTGAGGTAGTTTATGGATTTAATCCGTTAACTCCTACTGATTTGATTCCTTTACCCGTTGAGCATCTAACGAGTGTTAAAGGTATGAAGAGAGCTGATTTTATTCGAGAGATGCATGAGAAGATTCGTGCCCGGATCGAGCACAAAGGCGCTCAAACTGCCGCCGCACGCAACACGAGGTGCAAACGTGTGATATTCCAGCCCGGAGATCGTGTTTGGATCCATTTGAGTCCAGGCCGATTTCCTAACTTGAGGAAGTCCAAGTTGTCACCCCGTGGAGATGGCCCATTCACTGTTTTGAGCTGTGTTAATGATAATGCATACCGCATTGATCTCCCTGGTGAGTACAAGTGTTCTTCTACGTTTAATGTTGCTGATTTGTCTCCTTTTTCTGCAGATGAATTTGACCATGATGACACTTCAAATTCGAGGACGAATTCTCTTCAGTAGGGGGGGAATGATGAGGACATCCATAGCAATGATGAAGTCAATGAAGAGCTGCAATTCAAAGGACCCGTCACAAGACTACGAGCTAAGAAGTTGCAAGAATATTTGCAAGCTACAATTCGCAAGAAGTTCGAAGTTGAAGACGGCGTGCAAGGAAGCTTGAAGATGATGACCTTGTTGAAGATGGAAGATGGAGATCAAGACATGGAGTACAATGCATGAAGATGTGCACATGTGCGTGTGTACGAGTGTTGAAGAATGCACGGCCAAAAGTGAAGACTTGGAATGTGAGTGCATCCGTCGATATGCCCATACCGCACAGTTTCGGCCCTTGATGATTTAATTAAGGGGATTGGTTTATTAGACTATAGTATTTTATTTATTTAATTTGGACTATAGTGAAAGTCAGATTTTTATTTATTTATTAGTAATTTTCGGTCAAATAGGATTTCTAGTTTGACTAGGTTTTATTTAAGGCACAATTCTACCTATAATTCTAGTTTAGGAAGTTTCCTAGTCCAGTTCTAGTTTGATTTTGAGTAGTATTTTTTGGTCCTTATCCTAGTAGGATTCGACCACCTCTATTATAAATAGAGGATCCATGTGACATTCATTCTTCAGACCATATTTGATAATTTTAAGCTTTGCTTTCAATATTGTCTCAACCCCATTTTATATCTTTGTGAGTTTAGATCTTTTAAATTCATACTCTTAGATTTAGCATCTCTAAGTTTTACAAAGGGAATTCGCCGTCCACGTTCGAGGGATCGTCGGAAACTCACTATCGAAGAACAACTTAAAGAATTTGGCCTTGTGTACGTTCGAGATTCAAGGCAACTTTCGGGTTGTAATTCACATCAACAACTCATCGTCCGTCCAGCCATAAACGACGTCGTCCATCATCATCATCGCACGTGATCGACTTCATCCTTGTTCGTGTCCAAGTTCGCCTTCATTCACATCCATCCGTAAGTCCGTTTTATCTCTATCATACCCTATCTACTCTAGCCCTTCTAAACCTATTCATCACCATCGATCATCATCATCCTAGCCGTCCATATTACCGTCCCAAAACAGCCCTATTATATTGGATTTGTGTTTTATTTGTGTGCCATTTATCTAGTTATTTTAATTGAGTCTTAGTCGCATAGTTTTCGAGTATAGAATCCTTTCGTACCGACGTAGTTTCTTTCCTAGCTTCCGCGTCTTTTGTGTCTCGTTGGTCATTGAGTCCCGGGTCACATCATGATATGTGGCTTGGGGATGTTTTTGACTTGAATAAGTGTATATCCCTACAATATGATAGGGGTTAAGAGCATTTTTTTGATTGAGTTGGAATCCTTGATGATGATGAGCTTATGTTGAATTTTTTTTTCAAAAATGTTGATAAAATGCAAGATTTTATAGCATGATAATGTAAGCAAGGATCTAAGTTGTGTCTCAAAAGTACAATTATTGAAGGAAAAGCTTACCTTGGAAAGACTTTTGATCCAAAGATTACACAAGTGTAATCTTTTCTTTGATGAGTGATTAATGGTCTTCTTGGAGCACTAGTATTTCTCTAGAACTTGCTTTGTGACTTGATTGAGGTTACAAATTGTGTGTTTGATTTCTTGAAAAGGACTTGAGACCATTCTTTGTTAAACTCATTTTTATCCAAATATGTTCCTTCCAATACAAATTAAATCCTTTGCAAGCCCTTTTTGAGCCTTGAAATGTTTTCTTGATTTTGTTGGGTTGGAAATGAAATAAAAGGCAAGATTTGCGTATATTCTTTCAAATTGAACTTATGAGAAATCTTGTAGTTGGAAAAAGGAAAAATATTGAAATACTCTTGTGATGAAAAAGAACAAAAAGAAGAAAAATATCTAGAGTTGAAATTGAAATTGCTTAAAGGAAGAGCAAGAAGAGATATGTTCACATTAAGATCACAAAATAAAAGAGTAAGAAATGATGAAAAATTTGGAGAAATCTCAAAGAAATTTAGGTTGAAAAGAACAAAGGGTAGAAGAGAACTTGTTTAGTTCTTCTTGACTAGTAATGAAATAACTTTGGAATTTTCGGGAAGCCACCTAGTCAAATGTTTACCTACCCATCCGAAAAGCCTTCACTACAAACCCAAAAAGCCCTTAACGATTCTTGTTTGTAACACACGTGGGTAATGGAGATTGAAGTCACTTTGCAAGCTTATGGTAGGATCCTAGTGCACTCTTGACCTTGAGCGGATACACGTTTTGCCTATACACTCGAGAGTGAGTGTTCTTTAAAATCCTTGTGAGAGCTTGTACTCCAATAATTGTATCATGATGATTTCTTTTGTACTTGTTTATGTTTGATTTCCAATATCATCTTTGCAATGCTCGTCTTGTGATTTTGAAGCAAATTGTCATCTTGATTCTGCTCAAATCAAAATCCTTGCCTTGTCTCTTGTTTTGTTTGGGGACAAACAAATATTTAAGTTTGGGGGAGTTGATGAGTGCTTGAATTGCACTCATTTGGACTCAATTGCACTAACTTTTGAGTACTTTTGCTCTATATTTATGTCTATATGTTTGTTAAATATATTGTTTATCGTTAATGTTGTTTAAAGTGGCCAATACAGGTTATTTTTGGGTTAATTTGTACAAAACGAAGTTAAAATGGGATTTCGATCATCAAAGGCCGCACAAGACTTGAATCAAGAGGAGTATTGTGAATCCATATCCTAGAGTCTTGCTTAATTCTACTTTTAAATCTCTCTTTTGTTGATTATTGTTCTTGTTTGCAATTTAGATTATTTATTTATGTTGTTTGGTGTTTGTTACTCTAGTTCTCGATTTGGTATTGTGCATGAAACCAACTCACTTAAGCTTAAGTCTAGATATTCCGTTTGTCTATCGTCATAGTAGTTGCATTTTCAAATTCCATTTTCCCTGTGGTTCGATCTCGTTTCATCCTTACTACAAATACATGCTTGTACACTTGTAGGCATTGACCCGAGTTTTATAAATATTGAAACAATCTTAGAGGTGATAAACCTTCTAGGAAAGGTTCATTGACATAATTCGCACATAGAAGTCTCCAAGATCGAACGACCCGCCTTTAAAATGTTTTGCAAAAATATCATGTGAAATACATCATAACTACAAAATAGGGGTATTCTCATCCCCAATGATCATTGATCATAGAAACAAAAGGAGAATGATCAATGTAATATTAACAATTTGAGTATTTCAAAAGAAGAACATGCAAAAATAAACATAAGCTTATGGGGCTTTTCTTGGATTCACAACGCTCCTACTCGGACCTCGACTCCTCAGCCTGAAATTCATTGAATGAATGGGGTGAGTATTTAACAACATACTCAGTAGGGAACAATCTAAACAATTATAGCCAATTGCACAAGTGAAAATATAACATATGGATACTTCTTTACTTTGTGGAGACTAGTCTCAACCCCGTAGGGTCCAAACATCATGATGCCCCTGTTAATGAACATCTTTGGCCCTGTAGAGATACCCGCAGGCTTATTATCCCCTAGGGAGGACATTAAGAAGTCTATATCGATCCCGAAAGACCTCTTTATCGACCCCGAAGGATCTCTTTGTCGACCCCGAAGGATCTCTTTCATTTCACTGGTCCGAAGATCCTTCATACTTATACAATCAAAGCACAACAATAACTATAACTTTACACGTGTTCACAGTTTAGAGTTACCCCACCTTATGAGACGCTTTAAAAATCCTTTCAACCTTGAAATAATCCTTTTTCGTGCACAAGTTGTCCACCTCGAGCCCCAATACGTCACCTAGCACCTTTAATCCCCCTTTTCATTTTAGACGTCGAGTTATACAATTATTTCATAATTTTTATCAAACACATGCTTTACATGCCTTAAGGTTTTTCATATATATCCACATACACAACTATGGATATACGAGCTTCGATTTGAGTATTCATGGGCCTCGTGGTTCCAACGGAGTCGAAAGTTATGACCTTCTGACGAAGCCCTGCCGAAACTCAGCGAGACCCCCGATCAACTTAGCGTTAGGGCATTCAAGGTATGACAAACTAAAATTAAATACAATCACATTCATTCACTATAATATAACTCGACATTTTTATATTGAAAGTTCAACCAATATTATACACTCAGTATAATATAACCGTGCTATGACGTATCAACTCGAGTGGGACAACCTGCACTGAAACAACGGCATAAAATACGAACATACCATCATAATTAATATTCAAACAATATTAATTCAACATCATTTTCCAAAATTATAATTTATAATTTAGCAAAAAGGGTCGGGGTATCACAATCTCCCCAACTTTTAAAAATTTCGTCCTCGAAATTAGCCTAACATTTATGTTACATTTGGATATCGAGCTATAATATCAACTTTCTTCTCCCAAGTGGCCTCTTCGGGTCCATGCCGATTCCATTGCACCTTTATTAAGAGAACCTCACGGATTCGAAGAGTGTGAACTCTTCTATCTAACACGGCAATTGGGACTTCTTCGTATGTCAAGTCTTTGGAAACTTGTATCGTGTCATATGAAATGACATGACTAGGGTCAGACACGTATCGTCTAAGCAATGACACATGGAAAACATCGTGCACACCTATCAAATCCGGAGGTAGCGCTAGGCAATAAGCAACATCACCTATTTTCTCTATAATCTCGAACGGTCCCACATATCGTGGCTGCAACTTACCCTTCTTCCCAAATCTAACCACTCCTCTCATTGGTGCAATCTTCAAGAATACCTTGTCACCAATCTCAAAGCTCACGTCTTTTCTCTTCACATCGGCATAGGATTTCTAACGATCTTGAGCTACCTTGATTCTTCTTCTTATCTTCTCAATTACTTCCACCATCTTCTCAACGATCTTGGGACCTAAGAGTCGACGCTCTCCCACTTCATCCCGATGAATAGGAGATCTGCACTTTCTTCCGTACAATGCCTCGTACAGGGCCATTCCAATCGATGCTTGGAAACTATTATTATAAGCAAACTTCACAAGTGGCAAGTGGCTCTCCCAACTTCCACCAAAATCGAGAACACATGCACGAAGCATGTCCTCTAGTGTCTGGATGGTCCGCTCAGATTGACCATCTGATTGAGGATGGTATGCCGTGCTAAACCTCAACTGTGTTCCCATAGCTTCTTGCAGACTTCGCCAAAATTTAGACGTAAACCTTGTGTCACGATCTGACACTATCGACACAGGAATACCGTGAAGACGTACTATTTCATCGATATAAATCTGAGCTAATTGATCCATGCTAAACGTCATTTTCACTGGACGAAAATGAGTAGACTTGGTCAACCTATCGACAACAACCCAGATTGCATGATGACCTCTAACTGACGGAGGTAATCCTACCACGAAGTACATTGCAATGTGCTCCCACTTCCACTCGATAATCTCGAGTGGATTCAACAATCCTGAAGTGCGTTGATGCTCGGCTTTTAATTGTTGACAAGTGATACACTTCGAGATGAATTGGCCAATAGACCTCTTCATATTTCTCCACCAGAAAACCATTTTCAAGTCTTTGAACATCTTCGTGCCTCCTCGGTGCACAGAATACAGAGTATTATGTGCTTCTTCAAGAATCTCCCTTCTGAGCTCTTCGCTCTTCGGCACATACAACCTTCCCTCGAAGAATAGTGTGCCATCACTTACAATGGCAAATCTCTGAATAGAACCCTCCAATGCTCTTTTCTTGATTTTGAATAAGAAAGGATCGTCAACTTGCGCTTCACGAACTTGATCACGAATTAGTGGTCGAACCACTAAGGCTGCTAAAATACCTTGAGTAGTGTTGGAAGGATCCACCACCTCTAAATTCATCTTCTCAAACTCCTTGATCAACTGCTCTTGCTTGGTTGGAAGATAGATCTTTCGGCTTAAGGCATCAACTACAACATTTGCCTTTCCAGGATGATATAAGATCGTATAGTCGTAATATTTCACCAACTCTAACCATCTTCTTTGACGTAAATTCAACTCCTTCTGGGTGAAGAAGTACTTCAAGCTTTTGTGGTCGGTGTAGATCTCGCACTTACTTCCATAGAGATAATGCCTCCAAATCTTCAATGCATAAACCATGGCTACTAATTCGAGATCATGCGTGGGATAATTATTCTCGTGCATCTTCAACTGTCTTAATGCGTACGCTACTACTTTTCCATATTTCTTCAAAACACAACCAAGTCCTTGCTTCGAGGCGTCGCTGTAGATGACGAAGCCTTCAGTCCCATCAGGAATAGTCAAGACTGGGGCTGACACGAGAGGTCGCTTTAATTCTTGAAAACTCTACTCACACTTCTCACTTCATTGAAACTTCTCATTCTTCCTTGTTAATCTCGTCAAAGGACCCGATATCTTGGAAAACCCCTCGATAAATCTTCTATAATAACCTGCTAGTCCTAGAAAGCTTCGAACTTCATTAACATTCGATGGCGTCTTTCAATTGCTAATAGCTTCCACCTTCGACGGGTCTACTTCGATTCCATTCAATGTCACCACGTGGCCAAAGAATGCCACTCGCTCCAACCAGAACTCGCATTTTGAAAATTTCGCATACAACTCTTCATTTCTTAGCGTCTCCAACATAATTCTGAGATGCTCAGCATGCTGCTCCTTGCTTGTTGAATAAATCAAGATATCATTGATGACAAATATTACGAACTGGTTAAGGTACGGATGGAACACTCGATTCATCAAGTCCATGAAGACTCCAGGCACATTGGTCAATCCAAAAGGTACCACCGTGAACTCATAGTGACCATATCGCGTTCTAAATGCCGTCTTTAGGATGCCACTCTCCTTGATCTTCAATTGATGATAGCCGGACTTCAAGTCGATCTTCAGTTGATCAAATAAGTCTTCAATTCTCGACAGTGGATACTTGTTCTTGATCGTTAACCGGTTCAATTCTCTATAATCAATGCACATTCGCATTGACCCATCATTCTTCTTCATGAATAGCACAGGTGCTCCCCATGGTGAAACACTTGGTCGGATTAGTTTGTTGTCAAGTAACTCCTGAAGTTGAACTTTGAGCTCTTGCAACTCCTTTGGCGCCATTCTATATGGAGCTTTAGATATTGGTGGCGCACGTGGCACTAGGTCGATGGTGAACTCGATCTGATGGTCAGGAGGAATCTCTGGCAACTCATCTGGAAACACCTCGGAAAATTCATTGACCACTGGCACGTCTGACATTTTCACTTTAGTGGACCTTGACTTCACTATGCTAACGAGAAATCCCTAACATCTTCTTTTCTTCAACAACTTCATTGCCTTCATTGTTGTAATGATTCTCTGGGTTGACCTCGTTCTTGCACCATAGAAGGTTAAGTTAGACTCACATGGAAAATCAAATTCGACCTCACGATCATGACATTGAATCATGGCATGATTCCCACTCAACCAATCCATACCTAGGATTACGTCGAAATCACACATCTCCAAGACATGGAGATATGCCCTCAGCTCTCTATCATTGATTTCTAGCTTCAGGCCATACGTCATCTTGCTAGAAGAAACTTTCTTTCCCGAAGGAATACTGATCTCTAATAATGCACCACTATCTTTGCATGAAATACCAAGCTTGGAACATAAACTTGCAGATATAATGGAATGTGATGCATTCGAATCGAATAACACTAAAGTTGGAACATCTGATACTCTAAGAATACCTGACATAGTATCCTCACCTGCACTCAGATTCTTTTCCTCGCCCTCCAAAGAAAATAATCGGGGCTTCACCTTTCTTTCTTGCTCCTTCTTTTTCTTCAGGCGGTCATAGGACATGTGGCTCAGGTCCTCACATATAAAGCAGACCCTTTGTCTCGCACGACACTCTCCTAGATGGAACTTTTGGCATTTAGGGCAAGGAGCCCTATCATTGTTTCCTCTCTGTGGGCCTGGCCTCTACTGCCACGGCTTGTTTTGCATAGGAGCTTTCCCTTTTCCTTTGTGCTGCGGCTCCCATTTTCTCTTGCCAAAGGCCTCACGCTAGCTTTGGTTCTTCTGGTCCAACTGGAGCCAATGAGAGATGGCTTGGGCTCTCTCAATTACTTCACCATAGGTTCTCAATCTTTGGCCCAAAAGAATTCCTGCAATTTAGGGACGCAATCCACGCTCTAAGCGTCGAGCCTTATTTTCATCCGTATCTACAATAGACGGAGCATAGCGGGAGAGACGGTTGAACCGCCTTTCATATTCAATCACCGTCATTCCTCCTTACCTTAAATTAAGGAATTCGGTCTTCATCTTAGTCTTGAAAGACTTGGGAAAGTACCGGGTGAGGATCAACTCTTTCAAGTCAGTCCACACCAGAGCTTGGTGTTGCTCGGGCGTCATAGTTCGGGAATGGGTTTCCCACTAGAAGCTCGCCTCTTCTGCAAACTAGAAGATAGCACATGAGGCCTTCTACACCTCGGTGCACGGAATGTGCTCGAAGATCCGCTCAATTTCCCGGATGGCCCCATCCTTCTAAACTGCTTGACTACATCAAACGCCTCTTTTTGGAGCCTTGCTCCTTCAGCTATTCCTCCTCGTCCCATCTGCTGGGCCATGAGAACTTGGAGCGTATCAAGGAAACTTCGGGCAAAGTCGGGCCTGTTCTCTCGTAGTGGGGGATCATGGAGACCACCCCTTTCATTACTTGATTCATCTTCTTCTTGCGGAGCAGGAGCACGACGCGGAGGCATCCTAAAGCTTTTAGGCACACTAGCTCGTTAGGTTTATGTCATTTTAAGGATAATTCGAGGATTACTAAAACACTTTCATTATTTCATAATCAAGAAAGCAACAACTCTCAAGATTTTATTTCTTTGAAGCGTGTATCGGGAATTTAAAACATCATAGTTGATCGTGGCATACGGGGTGGTCAAACCTGTATCCTAAAATTAATTCGGTACAAATAAATTCATACCGCAAGATCCGTCCACTGGAAAAATATGAAACTTTAAATAAAAATACTATATTTTGAGACGGAACAACTTTTGAGACTAAAAATACGATACGTCTATCCATGAATGATAGATCTGAAAAAAGACTACAATTTAAAATTCGGATACCCAAAATAAACCCGAAATTAAAATGTGACAACATGGAAAATGCATACAAATATACATAGAACATAAAACCCTAAAGGCACATTTTGATCCGGCGAATCGAAAGAGATCGCCATTTTTAGGCGGTTGTGAGGCGGTGGTGTGGCAATGGTTGAATTGATGATGATGTTGGCGGTGGTTAATTGTTGGCATGAGGAAGTGATCAATTGGGGGTGGTTAATGTTGGGGGGGCTTGTTGATTGATTAACGTTGGGGGGTTGTGGTTGGCGTGATGGTGGTGAATGGTGATTGATTGTGGTGGTGGGCAGTGGTGTGATGATCAATAGTCATGGTGGTGGTGTTCTTTGGCGGCGGTCACGATAATTTTTCGTTGTGATTGTCCGTCAAATCATCATTTTAATCACGTATTTGTGATTTAAGTATTGATACCTTCAAAATGACTATTTCAGAATTGAAATAGGAAACTAGAGACATACCTTCTCTAGAAGCTGCTCGGCGTTTCGATTTTAAAAATGAATGAAAAATTAAAACTTAAGCTCCTATTTATAGTGGAAAAATTAAATAGGATAATAATGAATAAAAGAAAGAGGATAATGGTGGAAAAAGAATAGGATAATTACAAATAGAATAATATTTTGAAAAAGAAATTGAATAATGACTGATGTGCCTTTTTCCTATTTAAAGTTGTGCCAAGAGTTCATTTGAACTCGAAATTGAAAAATTCAATGTTTTGCATAATGCTTGAAAGTTTTTTCTATAAACCCGAGAAAAATATCACAACATATTTTTAAAGCAATTTTTGACCAAATTAAATTTTTAACAGATTTCCATGGCTGCGATTTTCCTTTATTTGAATCCCTTAAGGACCCAACTTATTTTCTAACCTACCAGAGGGTAACATAAGTTGAATAAAACCTTCTAAAATATTTTGAGGTATTATATTCTATCCTCCTTAATAAAAATTTCGTCCCGAAATTTGCGTACCTCTATAGGGTAAATCAGGGTACAACTCCTTGATTCTGCTTTCAAGCTCCCAGGTAGCTTCCTCTCTCCCGTGGTTATTCCATAGGAGTTTCACCAATGATATTTGTTTGTTCCGTAATTCCTGGACCTTTTGGTCAAGAACAGCCTCTGGTCTTTCTTCATATGATAAATCCTGGTTTAGGACTATCTCTTTATTCTTTATAACGTGTTTAGGATCAAAATCCATCAACTCATCCAAATCTCAATTGCATAAATTCAATATCCATCAACTCATCCAAATCTCAGCACAATTAATATCCATAAACAAAGCATGAACCTTACTGATATGTGTATCGCTCATCTCACAAGTGTATCAAATAACACTCATCGAATCAAATGCAATACAAAAGTATTACCCATATGCTTGCCAATCGTCTAAAGAACTCATGTTCAATCATAGAAGAATAAAGATCAATGAGGTCTTTAATTTTGGATGTAATGTCGGGGCATTGGTTAAGGTTAGGAAATTTGGCTAAGTGACTCGAAAATTCAACACACTCACAGCTTTTTTTTTTCAACTCCAACCACAAGTATGGATCCAAAATCCATCTTCCAACTCTTTCCAACTCCCTTACACTTCAAAACATTATTCTCTTATGCCCATGTCAACAACAAAAATACAAACAAGCCAACAAATAGCAAACATTCTCAATTGCTACTTTTCAATATTTGGCTTTTTTTGTTTCTCTTCCACACAATTTTTTTCTTATGTTTTTTTCTCTTTATTTTTCGATTGTTTTTCTTTTTTTTTCTTTTTCTTTCACGAGCCTATGAGAATATTTTCTACCCCAATTTCAACATCTCCATTTGTGATACCCCGTCTCTTTTTCTAAATTATGAATTATAATTTTGGAAAATGAATTTGAATTAATATTGTTGAATATTGATCATGTGAGTATGTTTGTATATAATGCCGTTGTTTTAATGCAGGTTGTTCCACTCGAGCTGATACGTCATAGCACGGTTACACTATGCTGATTGCATAATGGAATTTGAAATTTAACATTTAAATTGTCGAATTATATGATAATGAATGAGTGTGTTTATATTTAATTTTGATTTGACATACCTCAATTTTATGTAATTTTGGTATGTGCATTAAATAAGTAGTGATTATGTTTTAAAAATTTAAGTTGTGTATTGTATGTGTTTTCGAAAATAGTATAAATCGAGGGTCTCGCTGAGTTTTGGTAGGGTTTCGTCCGGAGGTCATAACTTTTGACTCAGTTGGAACCACGAGGCCCATAAGTACTCAAATCGAAGCTCTTTCAAAAATCTACAGTCTGAGTGCGACCGAAAAGCGCGACCCCATTCGAATCGCGTTCTGAGGCGTCTACAGCGCGACCATAAAACGCGACCCCCTCGGTCGCGTTTCACCAGCTTCAGAGAGCCATTTTTCTTCGGCTAAAACCCGACCCCAAAACGCGACCACCTTTGGTTGCGCCCTGTTTCGGAAATTCCACTCTATAAGTACAACACTTGTCCATTTCATCTTCATTTTCTCCTCTCTTGCTGGGCGATTTTCCTCCATTTCCCTCTACAAGTTCTTTAACTTTTGGAGTGTATTCCGCCATCATCATCCATCAACCAAGGTAACCTCTATATCTCTTCTTCTTGGGATTAAACACTCATTTCTTGTTGAATCAAACCTAGGGTTTGTTATCCAAAAATTAGGGTTTTCCAAATTCTATTGATCTCCATGCTTTGATATCTCAAACACATGGTTTATTTACTCCATGGAAGCTATATGTGTTGTTAAATTGAAATCTCCATGGTTCATTGTTGCTAGGGTTTGGATTTTTGCCCTAATTTTCCTTTGATATGTTGATTGTTGGTTGGAGGTGTTGTGATGGTTGTTTGGAGTTGATTTTCATGTATGTTAGAGCCCTAGGATGAAGGTGTTTGTATTTGAAATATTGGGTTTAAAGGATTTAAATTGAGTCTTGATCATGTGGTTTAAATGCGTGCACATAATGTGTTCGATTAAATGTCTCAAAGAGTTTTAATGTGTATTTTGAGTCCAAAATCATAGTATGAGCTTGTATATCCATGATTGTGTATGTGGATATGTTTGAAGACCTTAAAACAAAGTATATCATGAGTTTGGTCTAAACTATGATTTAATTGTATAACTCGACATCTAAAATTAAAAAGGGATTTAAAGGTGCTAGGCGATGTATTGGGGCTCGAGGAGGACAACTTGTGCACGGCCAAGGAGTATTTCAAAGGTTGAGAAATTGTGAAAGCGTCTCATAAGGTGGGGTAACTCTAAACTGTGAACACGTTTAAGGTTATAGTTATTGTTGTGCTTTGATTGTATACGTATGAAGGGTCTTCGGACCAGAGATAAAAGAGACCCTTCGGGGCATAACAGAGATCCTTCGGGGTCAACAAAGAGACCCTTCGGGGTAGAGATCCTTTGGGATCGAATATAGACTTGTTAATGTCCTCCCTGGAGGGTAGTATGTCAGCGGGCATCCCTACAGGGCCAAAGATGTTCATTAACGGGGGCATCATGATGTTTGGACCCTACGGGGTTGAGACTAGTCTCCACAAAGTAATGAAAAGTCCATATGTTATATTTTAACTTGTGCAATTGGCTATAACTATTTGCAGTGTTCCCCACTGAGTATGTTGTTAAATACTCACCCCATTCATTCAATGAATTTCAGGTTGAGGAGTCGGAGCCCGAGTAGGAGCGTTGTGAACACAAGAGAACGCCCACAAGATTGTGTTTACTTTTCATGCCTTTGAATACGCATATTATGATAATTTTATTGATCGACCTATTTATCTTATGATCAATGATTATTGGGGATGGAAATAGCCCGATCTTTTGTGGTATTGCTATGTTTAACTCGATATATTATGTTAATATTTTAAAGGCGGGTCGATTGACCTAGGAGCCTATTTTGTGTAAATATAGGTCATTGAATTCCTATGCTATGTTTGTTAATTTAGGGTGGTAGACGGGCGGGTTGTCTAAGACCTATGAGCCCGATAGGTTAGATGATTTTATTAATGATCTGGATGGATTTATTCTATGCTTCCGTTAAATACGATGTTGTGTGACATGGTAGATTTTGATAGGTTGCATGTTATAATTGTGCAAGAAAAATTTATATTTGGAATTATGATGTTATACCTCATTATGCTATTTGACCTTAGCTTCCGTTCAATTTATTATGAGAACGCAAATGCATGTAAATGAATTATATGTTTAGTGACGTGGCCAAACGGAGTAGTTTGGGGCGTTACAAGTATGTTAAGTGACGTGGCCAAATGGAGTAGTTTGGGGCGTTACACCATTCTTTCTCCACAAAACACTATTTTTCACAACAAGATACTCTTATTCACCTTCCGAACCCGCTATCATCCAATTTCATGAACAAAAGGCAATTATGGCTCAAATTGGCTAGCAAAGGTCGATTTTTCGATTAGTGTTTAGGAATTAATGTGGCTATGAAAAGATTGCCTCAAATCACTTCTAAATTCTACACATAATCGAGATTATTCGAATAGAAACCATGGCAAGTTCTAGACACACCAAAGCATGCATGACAAACACTCATGAAGGAAATCAAAATGTGCATTGATATACAGTTAAGGCTCAAAAAGCTCACAGGACTATTCATGCTTCATTTACTTCAATTTCAAGTACATCAATTCAAACAAGTCAAGATCCATCAAATTCATGCAATATTTTCAAAATAACGCTCATTTTCATCATTAGCATTTCACGAGTTCACCAAAAACATGGCTTTCAACCACAAAAATACCAAAAACAAAAGTAAAAGATACTAAGAAACAAAACACGTGCCAAACATATTGAATCCATCCCCCTCCCCCAAACTTATACAACTGCAAAGAGAACAAGTTTGGAGGGAACCAAAAAAATATGTTTGGAACGAACTCACTGTACACCAACATGGAGAAAAGGACCTCGAAACCCGGCATGGATGATCTCAGAATAGCTTTTGGGCTCCAAATGCCTTTCTACAAGTTAGCACACTAAAACAAGATACAAAACAAAAGCAAAGAAAGAAAACAAAGCAGATAAAAAAAATGATGGGTTACCTCCCATCCAGTGCTTTATTTAACATCTTTAGCTAGACGATACCTCAGTAGTCAACGAGGTCTAAAATAGCAGTCCAACCAACAGAATTGTTGCCCTTTTCGAGGACTGTTATCCACTGCCACTGTTGGCTTCTCTGGTGCCACTACAACGAGCATAGCTCCTTTCACATTCTTCTTTCGGAAGGCCCGAAATTTAACTCCCATCTTCTTTGGAGGTAGAGCTGTAGAAAAACCTCCATCTTCTTGTACAACCATGCACATCTCAGATAACTGTACTTTTGAAGCTATAGGAATAGATATTGTTATAATTTGTTGCCTCAAATACTGTGAAAAACAAAATCACGTACAAAGTTATACACAATGTTGTAGTCAGTGTTACTCACTTTACCAACAACATTGTCACAGGAAATTTATAGAACAGTTTGTACAGAAATAACTTTAAAACACAAGTAAAAATAGCTTGTGTAAAATGTTAACGTGCAAATAATAGAGTTGATGTTGAAGCCAGTGTTAACCACTATGCCTTCAACACGCAGCGGAAATTTAAAGCAACTTGCACGAAAGATAGTTTTAAATCACACACCTTCGGTATGTGATTGCCTCAAGGCGAAATTCACTATCACAAGTGATAAAAATAACAATGCTTATGTTGTCTCAGTTCATTCCCTTGACAACACTGCATAAAACATACAGAGGACTATCCTAGGTTTAATTACTCGAATAATCACTCAAAACAAACCTATCTACACACTTAGATAGATTACAACACGTCACTCTAAATCCTAGACTCTCAAAGTTGACTATCTAACCTACACACACAACTGGAATGAAAGTCTTCAGCTGATTGGGACGCTAGGCAGATGTCGGAGAGGATGTCTTGGATCTTCAAGATGACACTAGATGCAAGGTTCAGAGCTTCTCACAAACCACGGTGATAACCTGCTTGCATCAAAGATAAAACAACATAGAGATAATTCTCGGTTCACTCCCTTGAATAATCTCTATGAAAATAATAGAAATTGTCCTCGCTTCACTCACTTAGACAACCTCTGTAAAAATCACTACCTAGCACTTAGGTAGATAAACAATGTCTACTGGAAGAACTCACAACATTCAATCTAATCTATACCTTACAAACACAACAAGGATACAGACCTTTGTTGATTTAGACAATAAGGGAGATATCGATGTGAATGTAGACGAGTTCCAGCAGACACTGGACTCAACCTTCGATCTCTCTGAATTCTTCATAGTAGCACGTCTCAGGTTGGGTGAATGATTTCAAGGTCTAAAGAGACCTTAAATACTCCTCCTATCTTGTTTCAGCAGTTGCTCCACGATCACAAGAGGTGTGGCCTTAAATCAACTGCATTCCACTTCCCATTGCTGTAGTGGACTTGAATAACTGCTTTCTGCATTGCGGAGCACACGTTCTTCAACATCGTGTAATAGTGGCAGTTAATCCAGTGATCTACGTTCACCTGCAACGGTTAGTGTCCAAGAGGAGTGGGAACATCATGTCCCTATAAATCTAGAACAGATTTTGAACAAGTCAAAATCAAATATCATCCACGATTTAATCCAAAATTATTTGACCAATAAATCCCTAAATACGTGGAAAATAAAATGTGACACAAATCACAAAATAATCAGATTAATTTAAAATAAATTAATCTTAAAAAATATAAAATAACAAGATTAAACTTTAGGTCCACCGATTGATGTTGAAGCGATATTACGTGCAACACTCACTGTAACATGTCTTCACATCCTGGAATGCACTCACCACTACTCTTATAACTGCCCACAAAGTCTTCAACCTGCAGACACATGTTAGAACCCAAAGGTAGTGGAGAAATGTTCCTTAAAATTAGGAACTGTTTTGACAAAGTCAAAACCCTAAAAGTTTGAAGCTTATCTCTTTATCCCTTTAGAATAAATCAACTAGAAACATGGGAATAATAAAGAGATAAGATTCAACAATACATCAGATTAATTATAACTAATTAAACCGAAAATATAGAGGAGGAATAAGATTAACTTCTAGAGAGTTGTACTCGATGTCACGAGAATGATGGGACACATTCGATTTAACATTGACTTCGACATTATCAATCAGAGTGATAACATCATCTGGAACACATCATTCTCACCAATAATTGTCTAAAGGTTACTGCTCTCTAGATCATCTCCTCTTCTCACACTCTCCTCAACTTCGGATAACCGCTCCACTACCTGTTGCAGTTATTTAAAGACAGAGAGAACATCATGGTTCCTGAAAAATAGGAACCAACTTTAACTGATTCAAAGTTAGTTTTAATCCATGATTTATACATGTTTTCACCGAATAAATTATCCGTAAAATCATGGAAGTAATCAGTGATAAAAATTACAAAATAATCAAATCAATTTAAAATAAATTGATTCTAAAAATTATGAAATGAAAAGATTATCAGCCTGGAACAGACTGATGTTACGGAAAAGACGGAACAACATTAGATGCAACATTGACTTCCATGTTACACCTTTTGCAACCGTTACCAGCTAACCACTCTCACACAATCTGCAATATTAAGGGAGCTATACCAGTCTTCCCACATTCAATACCTGCAAGGCGGTTAGACAAAGTAGGAATAGAAAATGGTGGTTCACATTCAGTACCTTAAAAGTAGGAACTAATTTTGACCATTTCAAAATTAAGTTTATGCACTATCTTAACCACCTATATCCACTATTTTAAATTCAAATCTCATGGATATATTTAATTAAGATAGACAAATTAATCAGATTAATTCAAAGAGAATTAATCCTAAAAACCAGGAAAGGATAAGATTACTATACGTAATGTTTCGGTCAATGTTATCGGAATGGTGTAACACATTGTGTATAACATTGAGGACAATGTTATCAACAATGTTGATAACATTTGATGTAGCACCATTCCTAACAGATATCTTTGGGGCCTTCATCACTGGTTTCTCTTCCGGCTTGTCAGTCAGATCATCCATGAAGCTATGGGCCAAACTCATATCATCATACTTCGGGATATCCTTTGGTGGAGGATTTTGAACAATAACTCATTCTCTATTAATCCCCAAAGTCATCGTGCCTTTCTTCATGTCCAACTTTGCTTCACAGGTTGCTAGAAACGGTCTCCCCAAGATTAGAGGCATCTTGGGGTCTTCGGGCATATCCAACACCACAAAATCAGCAGGGAACACCAAATTTGCAACTTTGACAAGCACATCTTCGATAACACCTCATGGCTTGGCATATGATCTATCAGCCATCTGGACTCTCATATCAATCTCTTTCAAAGCTCCCAATTGCAGCTTCTTGTACACAGTGAGAGACATCAAGTTAATGCTAGCTCCAGAATCGCATAACACTCTCTCAAAATAAGATCTTCCAATCTTCACAGGAATAGTGAAGCTACCTGGATCTACCATCTTCAACGATAGCTTCTTTTGTAGCTAATCACTGCACTCTTCCACCAGATGAACCATCTTGACAACCTCCACCTTCTTCTTTCTCGCGACGGCATCTTTCAAGATTTTAACTCCACCAGGTAAACCTCATAAAGTATCAAGAAGAGGGATATTGATGTGTACTTTCTTGAAGATGTCAAACAAATGATCAGCAACAGAATTTGGAAGAGGAGGAAGGGACACAGGTGGCGCCACCTTTGCAGCTGTAGTTGGCGCGCATACAACTGTAGTGCTCTCTGTCTTGCCATACACCACTTGAATGGCATTGCAGTGCGCATTCGGGTTAACTTCAGTGTGGCTTGGAAACTGTCCTGGGTTGTGTTGAATTGCCACTTGGTTTGCTAGTAGGCTCACTCAGACTTCCAACATATTTACTTGCTTCGATAAGGTGCTCATGGTCCCTTCAATTTGCGTAATCTTTGTGCCGGTGGCCCCGATAAATGTGTTTTGATTAAAAATCAACTGTGCCATCATGTCTTCCAGTGATGGCTTCTTTGGCTCAGTGGGTGCTGAAGCAGGAGCAATAAGACCCAGAGGTTGTTTGGCTTAGCATAGGAAAAATTCAGATGATTCATATTGTTCGGGTGATACGCTATGTTGTTCCTCTGGAATCCTTGCTGGCCTCTGTCGTAATTTCTCTGATTGACAAAATTCACGCTTTCCACTGCAGAGAATTTAGAACTTTGTTGTTGTACTGCATTCACATCCATGTGGGCATTTTGCTCCTCAAGAACTTGTTTCTTCAATTCCTCAATCTCAGCCCTCAGAGCATCCATTCCAAAATCAGATAATGCAGCTGCAGGCCTTGTCTCTCGTCTCTCCATCGGCCACTGATAACTGGTAGCCACCATCTCCTCAATAATCCGTAGTGCTTCAGCTGCAGTGCGATTTACCAAACATCATCCAGCTGAGGCGTCCACCAATCTCTTTGTATGAATCATCAGTCCACTGTAGAAGTGTGTGACTTGTTGATCTGTGCTGAATCCATGATGTGGACAAGACCGTAGCAAATCTTTGTATCTCTCCCAGGCCTCATAAATGGACTTATCCCCCATCTGAGTGAAATGAGTGATGTCAGCAATGATCTTCTGTGCTTTTGATGGAGGAAAGTACTTGACAAGGAATGTCTGGCACATCTGGTCCTATGTAGTAATGGACGCTTTGTCCAAGCTTTTGAACCATTCATTGGCTCGATCCTTCAAAGAAAAGACGAACATCCTCACGCGAATGATGTCGTCACTGACACCGTTCATCTTGATGGTGTCGGAGATATCCAAAAATGTATCCAGATGAGCATTTAGATTCTCAGTAGCCCGTCTGCCAAACTGCTGTGTAGCTACCATGTTGATCAGAGCAGGACGGAGTTCAAAGTTATTTGCAGCGATGCCGCCACCCTAACCAGCGCCTAAGTACCTGTCGGTTGGTGCCCGATACAGCTGATTTAGAGGTGCTGCTTTGTGCTCAGGCACAACTTGTCTCGCCAATCTCTGCTCTATCTCTCAGAGCCTTCTAGCCAATGCTTCCACATCCATGTTCTCATTGTTGGCCGCCATTTCTGCTTCGTGTTGTCTACGCTCCTTATACCTCTGTCTATGAGCTCGATCAAGGGAATTGGGAACAGGAACTACGTATGGCTGTGTAGACCTTGTTTTCATACACTACCTGGAGTAATAAATTGATGTTAGTAATAATATCAATGTAAAATCAAGTACAGTCCCAGGGAACGGCGCCAAAAAGTTGATGCACTAATTTTTGTGCACTAATCTGCAACTAACACAGGACAATGCAGTATAGTAGTGAATCGAGTATCGTATCCACAGGGACTGAAAATATGACCACACTGAGTACTAAGCTAACACGTTTCTATTATCCAGGCTACCTAAATTTTATATGGGTTTTCTAAAGTTATACACAAATCAAACCAATCAAAAACATAACCGGAACATTTAAATAAAAGCAATTAAACTAATTATCCAAAGCAAATCAATTAAATCAAATAGACAACTTCAAACAATTAATAAAGATTAATATTAGGGAATGCAATTCACATGTATCAACTATGTACTAATCTAATCCTAATTCTTCCCACTTTTAATCCGATTATTGGTGAGGAATAAAAAATATACCTACCTATCTCCGCCAGGTCTCAAGGTAGAAGTAGATTAACAAATTACCTATCACTTTCATCTCTAGGTTAATTTATTAACTCTTGATAGATCAAAAGATTAAACCCCTACAGATTCTGTAGAACGTGCATCGAAATGCTCAATTAATCCTACTAGTTAATTATCTCCGCCAAGTCTCAAATTAACTAGCTAGCATGCATCAATTATGGTCACTAATCTATACATGAGAATAACAGCACTTGAACAATTGAACACAATAATCAGAAGGGAAAAATAAGAGAATGAAATTAATAATATAGCATCCACACATACGCAAACCCTAGAATTAATATGTGTTTTGCCGCTCATGGCAAAATAGAAATCTAATAAAATATGAATTACAAAAGTCATGACGAAATTACACTATAAACATGAAACACTTATGCCAGATCATTAAATCTTCAATCTCCGTCTTCCTCCGTCTTCACAGCACTTCTTTGCTTCAATATAGGGTGAAAAGTTCTCCCAAAAATCGTGCAAAGCAGAGCCTTTTATAGGTGAGGAATATAAGTCCAAGTAAGGAAAGAGGCCTAAAATTTCCGGAACAGGCGGCACGGTTCGTGCCGGGCGTCAAAACACTCGTTCTGAGTTACGTCATGGGGCACGGCCCGTGCCGTGCGACGGCACGGTCTGTGCCGTAGCTACTGAGACTTTTCTTTTTGATGTTTCATGGCAAGGTCCATGCTGTCCGACGGCACGGTCCGTGCCGACGCGCATGCCTCCAACACGCTCCACCGTTTTGCTCCGTTCTCGCTCGTTTCTTATCCGATTGACCCGATTCAAGTTGCAAAATGATCCCAACTCGATTCTCTATCTTTCTAGCTTATTTTCCAACTGAATTGAATCTTCAAAGTATCCTCTCTTTTAGCTTGAACTTCAACAAAAACAGCAAAACATGACATTGCACAAGGAAAATCGAAACTACCACAAAACCTCAACTTAAACATGCATTAATATTCAAATATGATCCACATAAACACTCAAATGCATGTAAAAGCCATGTTTATCACAGGACTTAATAACCCGAAATACATTTTTATATAATAAAAACCCACCTGGTAATCTGATTTGGGATAGCTAGATCTAGATTCTGATTCTGGTCTCAACTAGAAGTCTCCTTCTTTTGTGATTGCAAGATTGTTCGGCAACTTAGTTTTGATGAAAGGCTACCATTAGGTCAAAATCTAACCTTTCTTAACTATGAAGTAAATATTTTAATATCTACTATCTTAATACGCAGCACCCAGGTCATCAAAATATTGTGACTCTTAAGGGAACTTTACTCAAGGTATTTTTATAAAGAAAAACCCTTTAGGAAGTTTTGGCATACGGGGTGGTCAAACCCGTATCCTAAAATTAATTCGGTACAAATATATTCATACTGCAAGATCCGCCCACTGGAAAAATATGAAACTTTAAATAAAAATACTATATTTTGAGACGGAACAACTTTTGAGACTAAAGATACGATAGGGCTATCCATGAAGGATAGATCTGAAAAAGACTACAATTTAAAATTCGGATACCCAAAATATACCCGAAATTAAAAAATGACAACATGGAAAATGCATACAAATATACATAGAATATAAAATCCTAAAGGCACATTTTGATCCGGCAACCCGAAAGAGATCGCCGTTTTTAGGCGGTTGTGAGGCGGTGGTGTGGCAATGGTTGAATTGATGATGATGTTGGCAGTGGTTCATTGTTGGCGTGAGGAAGTGATCAATCGGGGTGGTGGTTAATGTTGGGGGGCTTGTTGATTGATTAACGTTGGGAGGGTTGTGGTTGGCGTCATGGTGGTGATTGATTGTGGTGGTGGGCGGTGGTGTGATGATCAATAGTCATGGTAGTGGTGTTCTTTGGCGGCGGTCACGATGATTTTTCATCGTGATCGTCCGTCAAATCATCATTTTAATCACGTATTTGTGATTTAAGTATTGATACCTTGAAAATGACTATTTCAGAACTGAAATAGAAAACTAGAGACGTACCTTCTCTAGAAGCTGCTCGGCGTTTCGATTTTGAAAATGAATGAAAAATAAAACCTTAAACTCCTATTTATAGCGGAAAGATTAAATAGGATAATAACGAATAAAAGAAAGAGGATAATGATGGAATATGATAATGATGGAAAAAGAATAGGATAATTACGAATAGGATAATATTTTGAAAAAGAAATTGAATAATGACGGATGTGCCTTTTTCCTATTCAAAGTTGTGCCAAGAACTCATTTGAACTCGAAATTGAAAAATTCAATATTTAACATGATGCTTGTAAGTTTTTTCTATAAACCCGAGAAAAATATCACAACATATTTTTAAAGCAATTTTTGACCAAATTAAAATTTTAACAGATTTCCCTGACTGCGATTTTCCTTTATTTGAATCCTTTAAGGACCCAACTTATTTTCTAACCTACCAAAGGATAACATAAGTTGAATAAAACCTTCTAAAATATTTGGGGGTATTACACTTAGATATGGACAAAACGACACTATCCACATCCGTTCTACTACTAAGGAGGCCATTAATGAAAACTGCTCGAACTAAGATCAATGTCGACGAGGGCACGCTGACATGTGAGTTCGATGACCAGACATTTGTGTTCAACATTTTTGAATCCATGAAATACCCACACGATCCGGGGTCAGTCAACTTTGTGAACCACTGCTATACCCAATCTGAAGTCATTCTGGGATGCATGAACAACCACGAACCCCTGGAATGGGCATTGCCAACTGGGTTAACTGACTACAATGCCCTCGACGAAAATGAAGATACCAGAGATGTCATCATGATGCTGTATTCTCTGGAAGAATTACCGCATAAAGTGGTGGACTTCAATTTGCCCACCATGACTCAGACAGACAGGATGCTTCCATCGGTGCAGAGGGCACCAAAGCTAGAACTGAAGAATCTTCCAGATCACTCAAAGTATGCTTATCTTGTGAACGTATCTTTTCTAAAAAGCCATCTTTCTTCTGTGCCTCTACAATTCTTTCTCTCAAATCTGGTTTAGCTGTTAAAGCAGCTATGCAATTTTTTGTAGAGCTTGGTGGTCGCACCAACTCTATTCTTAGTTTCTCAAACTCTTGCACAAGTTTCTCTTGTTGGGTTAGGAAGCATCCCAAATCTGCTTTCGATTTTCGACTAAGGGCATCTGCCACTACGTTGGCCTTTCTGGGGTGGTATTGAATCATACAATTATAATCCTTCACCAACTCTAACCATTTTTTTGTCTCATGTTCAAGTCTTTTTGCTCAAAGAAATACTTAAGACCCTTGTGATCTGTGTAAATCTCACTCTTTACACCATACAGATAGTGCGTCCAAATTTTCAAAGCATGGACTACTGCTGCTAGCTCAAGGTCATGTGTAGGGTAATTCAGCTCGTGTGGTCTTAGTTGACGAGATGCCTAAGCAATGACTTTTCCATTTTGCATGAGAACACAACCCAAACCTTATAAGGATGCATCAGTGAAGATGACAAATCTCTCATTTCCTTCTGGTATGACTAGTACCGGGGTTGTGGTTAACTTTTCTTTGAGTGTCTGAAAACTCTTCTCACATTCTTTAGACCAAGTGAATTTGATCTTCTTTTTCAACATTTGGGTCATTGGTCTTGCTATTTTAGAGAACCCTTCAATAAATCTTCTGTAGTAGCCAGCCAATCCTAAAAAGCTTCTTATTTCATGCCCACTGGTAGGTGATTTCTAATTGCTTACTACTTCAATCTTGGCAGGATCTACCTTAATCCCTTGTGCTGACACAATATGGCCAAGAAACATTACTTTTTCAAGCCAGAATTCACACTTGCTGAATTTGGCATATAACTTTTCTTTATTCACAGATGCTCTCGGTGTTCATTTTCAGTCTTGTAATATATAAGAATATCATCTATAAACACAAGGACAAAATTATCCAAGTATGGATGAAATATTCGGTTCATCAAATCCATAAAGACTGATGGTGCGTTTGTTTGGCATTACTATGAATTCATAGTGTCTATAGCATGTCTGAAATGTAGTTTTTGGAATATCTTCCTTTCGAACCTTAAGTTGGTGGTATCCGGATCATAGGTCAATTTTCGAGAACACACGTGCCCCTTGAGTTGGTCGAATAAGTCATCTATCCTTGGAAGAGGGTATATATTCTTTATAGTGAACTTATTTAGTTCTCTGTAATCGATACACATCCACAACATCCCATCCTTCTTCTTAACAAACAATATAGGTGCTCCCCAAGGCGAAACACTAGGTTGTATGAAACCTAAGTCCAGTAGTTCTTGTAATTTCACCTTTAATTCTTGCAATTCTTTGGGAGCCATTCTATATTTTGCTTTGGAAGTTGGTGTAACTCCCGGCTCCAAATCAATTGTGAATTCAACTTGTCTATCAGGTGGTACTCCTGGTAGATCTTGTGGAAATACATCCTTAAATTCCCAAACAATAGGGACTTGATCTATTGTTATGTTATCCTTTTCCTTTCCTGTTAGGTTTACTATGAAGACCTGACAAGTTCTTTTTTTCAACAGCTTTGCAGTTTTGAGTGCTGAAATGATTGGTACCTTTGTACTTATCCTTGCTCCAAAAAATTTAACTTCTTTTTCTCCTGGTTTCTTAAAAATAACTTCTCTCTCATGACAAGATATTGTTGCATATACCGGTGTTAACCAATCCATTCCCAGAATTAGGCCAAAATCCTTCATCTTGATAACATGCAAGTCTATTTTGAATTTCTTGTCACTTATATCAAGCTTTATGTTCAAGCAGATCTTCTCTGCTATTAAAGTTTTTCCTGAGGGAATGCTAACTTCTAAGGCATTAACAACTTCATCTTGCCTTAAATTCAATTGTTCACATGTTTCTTGCGATATAAAAGAATGTGTTGCTCCTGTATCAAACAATGCTAGTCCAGGTATATCAAGCAAGTTAATCATACCTGCTAGGTTTTCTGGATTTTGTGCAGCTTGCTGCTGGTTCAGTGCATAAACTCTAGCTTGTTGCTAGTCGCACTGTCCTTGGTTTGGTGCAAAATTTCTTCCTTGCTTTGTCTTAGGGTTGCTACCTTGATTAGGCCTGGGATTTCCCCCTTGTTATGGCCTAAAGTTGTTTCCTTGATTCGGCCTAGGGTTGTTTCCCTGATTTGATTGCTGAGGAGGTCTATTGTTTCTAACATTATTGCGACAATCCCTAGCCATATATCTTGGCTTTCCACAAATAAAGCATCCATCATTTCCCACCATACATCTGCCTAGTTGGTACCTATGGCATCTTGGGCAAGCCCCATTGTTTCTCTGTTGATTGAACTGATTATTCTGATTGTTTCCCTGCCATGGCTATCTTCTTCCTTGGAAATTTCCTATACTGTTATCCTCTCATTTCCTTTTTCCTTTTGGGTCTTGAGTTTGTTGTAGTGACTGTTGTGGTACTCGATCTGTTGGCATTATAGATTCTATGTTCAGAGCCCTACTCAAAGTCTGTGCATACATCATCTCATCCTAACCTGCTAGGGTCATCCCAATTTCTGGTCTCAAGCCCTTTCGAAACTTATTTGCTTTCTTCTTATCAGTGTCCACAAGATGTGGAGCATACCTTGACAGTTGGTTAAAATTTCTATCATATTCTGTGACAGTAGACTTTCCTTGATGAAGATTCCAAAATTCTGACTCCCTTTTCTCTCTAAAGCAATCTGGAATATACTTTTGATATATCTCAGCCTTAAAATCTTCCCAAGAAAATTGTTGCCATTGTTCTTCCGTTATTGTTCTACGTACAGACTCCCACCAATAGTCTGCATCATCTGTCAGCTGAAATTGAGCACAAGATAATTTTTCTTCATTGGTGCAAGCTATAAAATAAAAGATTCGTTCCAAGGCATGAATCCACTTCTCAGCATCCATTGGATCACCCATTCCGTTAAACATAGGTGGATTTTGTTTTCGAAAGTCATTTTCAATTCATAACAGGTGAATAGGTATTTCCACCTCTAGTATCTCTTCTCAGATTTTTGAGATTGGCAATCTCCTACGTGGCGGCATCCTAAATATAAATTGAAAACATAAGTTAATATGTATAATATTTTTTTTTGAAATTTTAATAATAAGAAATAATATAGAATAAAATAAAACAAAATAAACATTGGTTGCCTCATAAGAATGGCTTTTATGCACACATAAATCAAGGCCATAAACAGTAATAGCCATACATGAACGAGAAAGAAAAAGTGCCTCCAAAACAGGACTTTTACATATATACAATGATCACTGTTTATATACATATATCATACATCATACATCATACATCATACATCATATATACAATACAAACTACTACCCATACAAAAAGATATTGGGTCGGTCTGAACAAAAAGGCTAACAGACCCATGATACAATCAAAAAGAGATGCCTAGCCGGTCTAGCCAAGTGCTATCATCATCCAACCATCTACTAATCTTCAGTCAAATCCACTATCTCATCCTCAACAGGATCCTCCTCATCTGTCTCCTCGTCATCTGTATCCTCCTTCATCATGCCACACCTCCCATCCTGATCATCATGAGCTCTAGGTGGTACTGACCCATCAGTCTAATAGCCCACGTGCCTGATGGTCTAGCCTCGACATCATGAGTACCGACATGAGAAATGAAACTAGAGATATGTATACCAGCATCTACCTCCACATTCTGCTGCACGACAGAATCTGGTGGACCGGGGCTACGCGAGGGTGCTGCTAAGTCTACTGGAGGACATCCTCTATAAAGTGCCCAGATCCTTAGAATCATACTAGAGTATCTAGGCTAGTCTCTGATATTGGCCATGGTATCAGGATCACAGTCGACCGTATCATCCAACACTTGTAGCACTCTCTGACTCCAACAAGGTGGTAAACCATAAGCCAACCTGAAAGAGGCCTCAAAGTCTAACACTCCTCCCTCGGCTCTACTGGCAAGTCGCCAAAGCGACATAAAATGCCCAATGTACTCAGGGACGGTATCAGATGGATCTCTAGCATATGTACGAAATCTCTTAATATGCTCCTCAAAGGTGTAGAAATTTCGAGTGCACTTTCGTGCTGTCTGAATCACTCTAGCCATCTGAAGAATTCCACTAAATTAGTCTAAGTTTTCAAGAGCAACAAGATAACTTAATGGTCAATGCTAGGTTCAAGCTACTATAGTCTAGACTCTTTACTATGTTCAGTCTATAAGTTATTCACAACTTATTCTCATCACTTAAAGTAATTCTAATCTCTTCTAATTACTAGTATCTTTTGGTCAAAATCAAAATCTAGATATCTTAATATGCTTGAATAACTTTAGATGAATCATGAACTCATGCCTATAAATAAATTTTATTCAAATGAATCACAAAATTTAATCATGAAACCTGAAATATTATAAATAATCGATTCATGATATCTTATCACAAAACCTGAAAAATATTCTGAAATAGATGAATCACGACAAATAATCATGAAACCTGTAAAAGATTCTCAATAAACGAATCACGAAAACTAGTAGTGAAACTTGAAAAAAAATATTTTTAAATAAATGAATCACGATATCTGATCGTGAAACCTGAAAATATCTGAATCATGACCTCTTATCATGAAACCTGAAAATAGCTTTTGAATCCATGATCTCCTATCATGAAACCTAAATAAAAAGAATCACGATTTCTTATCGTGAAACCTGGATATAGCTTTGATAAATGAATTATGACATGTAATCATGAAACTTAAAAAATATACAATGTGACTAACTGCACTCTCATGTGCCTTAATTTTATAAATACTTACATACCTTTTCGTTGAGAACGGCATGGATGACGTGCTGAGGGCTGCTAAATAAATAGTTTAAGAGACTTGACTTAATTCTAAGCTCAAATAATAATGTTGTAGGTCAACAGAGTTGTAAACCTCACTCTGATACCAATCTGTAATGCCCTGATCCTGGAAGAATAGTGACAAGGGACCGACGCGCTACTGGGGAAAAGGAAAAAGGGGTTGTGGCATAAACATAATCATAGAAATAAGGTTAGTGCCCCAAACACTTGGGCAACATAACCTCTATAACTGGAATTTAATCACGCTCTAAGGCGTTTTAGAAGGAACTTTAATCAATGATCAATCATCAAAGGGACCTTATCCCGCCATTTAATTGTAAAGGCATATCTTAATAACAAACACAAATCATATTATGATTCAAACAACTGAAGACAAACTATATCAGAGTAAACGGAACAAGCGTAGAGTATCTTTATTAAACTTAAACAAAATATTTCCAACTACTTCTTTGTTTTAGAGTATCTAAGATCTCTAAACAATGCAAAAAGAGTAAGCAAATATCAACAAAAAGATAGCCCTTGCCTCAGCTCCGTCATCTTCCAGTCTATCTATCAACCTGAAAATATTTAGCAAAGATTTGGGTTGAGTACTGGTGTACCCAGTGGGAAATTTTGATAAACAGTTCACAATCATTTTATAAATATGAATATAGTATCCACACAAGTATAACAACGGAAAGGTTTCAAATCCCAAATGCATTCCATGTATACAAAGCTTCTTTTAACCTTACTAGCACTCTCTATCTCAACTGTCCCTTCCTACAGTGTCCTAACTTATATACACGTCCTCCAGCCCAGTTGTCTAATAAAGGATAGTGTATACGGTCCCAAAGCTTTAAAGGATCCGAACTCGAGTCTAGTTAATAAACAGTTGAGCTTATTAGCTGAACATAATTTGATAAACAGTTGAGCTTATTAGCTGAACATAATTTGAGAAAAATATAACCTACCTGATAATAATGAGCGCGTAATATTTGAGTAGGGAATCACAGTGTCGACAAGGGTCCTAATTGGGCCGCACCTAATATCAAAATAATTTCAAATAAATCATTTAGGCCAATTATAATTTTAATATATCGATTTATGTTCTTAAATAAATATTTTATTAGTCCTGATTAAATAGAAAATTCCTATAAACTTTATGAGCTAAATTAATATTTAAATAATATATTACTTAAGTACCAAACCTCTAAACAGATTAAAAAATGCGCTGATGTATGTATATATATATATATATAATTTTTTAAAAGTTTGATCAGTTATTATGTAGCGCCCCGGTCCCGAAAAATCATGGAAATGGACGCCACGGGGGTTGGAATTAAGAAGCGGGAAAGAAAGGGGAATAATTTGATTAACCAAATCTCAAAAGAAGACTCACAATAACCAAACATGCTTTTTAATACGTATATTTATTCAAAACACCAAGATTAGGATTCTTAGTGTTTTAACAAAAGAGTAGCATAAGTGCGGAAGCTTAAATCCCAATAGAATATTAACAAAAAGAGATAATGAGAAATAAGTAAATAATAACAGCCCATATCTCAGCCTCGTCACCTCCATGCTCCAGCCCACTGACCTGAAACTATTTGAAAAGATTTGGGCTGAGTACTAATGTACTCAGTGGGCAAATTTTCACAATTCAAGTTATGCAAATCATTTTGTTAAAGTAATCTATCTGTGTTCATGCAGGTAGTGAAGCTTAGGAGGTTTAAAAGTTGAAAGCAACCTAAGTTCACCAAAACATTTTATCGTGAAGCGTTTAAGAGTATAACACGTCGTTGCCCGCAACCCGAACTACATCACCAGCGCGTAAAGTTGAGTATGGCCATAGAATACCCAAGGAGTATAGCCAATAAGTGTAACCAATGAGTGTAACCAAAGAGTGTAACCAATAAGTGTTACATTTTAGTCTCACCGACAAGGAGTAGGGCAGGACAAATAATGCATGCGTATTGTAGATACTCACATTGACACAGTGCTGGTTTATGAGACTCCGACAACATACAGTAGCACGTAAAATATTTAACACAGATAGTCACATATGTAATTTTAATAAAGCAGAGCTTAATAACTCGAAAGATACAATTTGCAAAGATAGTATAGTAGCCCACCTTATAGATACAAATATCCTAACAAGGATCCAAATTCGATCACGGTACTGGAGACGGAGCAACGATCCGAAGTTCCTTCCCGGATTCCCCTAGGGATAAGCTGCTCCAACCATCTCGAGATTCAACCATTCACCCTTCTCATAAGTCAAGCAAGTCAGCTAGAAACCCCAATTTTACATGTCTTCGTTTCTGACGTTTCGTGCACCAAATCGAGCGATTCCAGTGGCTAACATCAACCACGTGAAAAGTGGAACAACATATCAAAATTTCAGCTATGTTGGTGGAGATTTGAGGGTCGAAATGTACAAAATATAATCGTTGCTGCAGCTTGGCGGAAAACAGCGACCACTGCAATATCTCCCTTCGTTCTTGACTATATGAGAACCAAATTGGACAATTCCTTCGGCTAAAATCATCTACATCAAAGTGGGAATCTCTCTGTAAAATTTCAGAATTGTTGGCTAAGGTTTGAGGGTCGAAATTAGAAGAGAAAGAAAGGGTACTGCTGGGAGGGAAAGAAAAAAACTAGTGAAGAAGAGAATGTGGGAGAAAATAGACTCTTGCTCATCCCCCCTCTACTTGATTCAACCAATAATTATTTTAGACATGTGTAGGACATGCATCCAACTAGTTGGAATAGATGGTTACACTTGGAGTATACTTGTCATGTATGGTGACACATGTAGCAATGCATGGTGACACTTGGAGCAATGCAAGGTTAAATGGTGGCAATCAATTTATGGTGTATTTTAATATATGGTATTGAGTTGAAATAGAGAATGAATAAAATTTTGTTGGAAGGTCAAACGAACTCTATTTTTTTAAATGAAATTAACGACCACACGATTATGAAAAGATTTGTAACTCCTAGTCAAAGACGAAATAAATTTTCGGAGTTAGACATAAAGTGGTAGGATTTTATTTTAGGAATAAAAATATGGTCTTGCAACAATTAGGACACCCATGATTTAATAAGAGTCCAAATGTAAAATGAAAAAGACTCATGAAAATGTCTCGCCACGAGGAACAAGATATATGATCTTCTTCTTGTTTTCATCTTCTTTGAAAAATCATAAGAGGAAGAACTAAATACAATTCAAGAATCCCCAAATTCCATTCCCAAAATTTCTATTTTTCTTCTTCCTCCTTTTCTTCTTTTTTTTTTCCGATGACGGCGAGCTCACCGCTGCCCGCTGACCATGCAAGGACGTTAAACCCAACCTCGACCAGCAAATGTAGTCATGAAGCCGCTTGATGCTAGTTCAGCCACAACAACACCACGACATAGGTTCCCCGGTAACTCGACTACAAGTCTCGATGTCATCTCAGATTGGCGTCGGTTAGTAAAGCACAGACCCAGACAAGTGTCACTGAGATCCAAGCCCAGTCTACGTTGCCCTCCCCTGCTTCGATTCCCACTAGCTCAGGCTCGACGAAAACCCTCTGCCCGACTCAACCCACGACTTCTCTCTCCATTTCTATATATTTTTCTTAATATATATTTGTCTATCTGAAATCTTATAACTAAATTCCTGAATTCTTTTGAAATGTGGAATTGTGTATATGTGGGATGAAATTGATGGTGGAACATGTTTTGGTGTTGCTAATTTAGGATGTGGGAATTGAAAGCATGTAGGGTCCTGAATTTTTTTATAACTTATGTAATTAGCATAAATATGTTGCAATTATGTATTTTAATTTCTGAATATGATATGCAGCGAGAATAGGTGATCACTTGATTTTGGTTTTTGATTGTTTTGGTTAAATGAAATTGGGGAAATATGCTGAGATAAATGGGTGTGTAATTTATACAGTAAATACATAGAATTAAATTTAATATAAACTTACTGAGAGGTGTGAGTTTGATGTAACACTTATGGTTTAAGGTATTAAGCAGTGGAGATTTGCTGTGAAACTTGATTTGCAGTCAAAGAGTTTGGAATAATGGTTCTATCTTATTTTTATGTTATTCTGCAAGGGAATGAAATAAGATTTTGTGATATTTGATTGATTAACAAAGAGAAAGAAGAGTTGGACAGGTGTATTCCAGATTTTGCTGAGTTAACATAAGTATCTACGTGTACAATTAATGGGGAATTGAAGAAATTTAATAAATATCACAATCATCTTTGTTGTTTTTTTTTTCTTTTTCTTTTTCTTTTTTTAAAAAAAATCATTTAATAACCCTTTAGAAAATAAAAATAAAAATAATAATTACTAAAATAAACTTTGTGCGAATAAACAAGACTCACAAAGTAGTTTAAGACTCGAAAGTAAACTTCTAAATTAAACTATTAATTCTAAATATTCCTAATACTAGGAGCAAAATTTTAGATTTCATCACGTCTAACTAATTTTATCGAGTGTTATCAAGTAAATTAAAATTCGATATTACAAATTCACCTATGACCACTCTCCATAAATATACTTGTATAAATCTAATTAATTTGCAAACAATTTATAATATTACAATTAATAAATAATAATATTTATCTTAATTAAATTTTGATTTATTTATTTAGGATTCAAATATAGAATTATCATTATGTCCTGATACGACTATTTTCGAGTAGGTATCTAGATTTCTGAATAATGATTATGAAAATATCTCGGGATATTACAACTTCTCAGCGAAAAGCTCTTTCTCGAGCCTGGCAGAAATCACCCACCATTCCAGCAAAAGTTGAAGGAAAAGTTCGTGCTCGTGCCCACAACAGACCCAGAGTGATTAGAGGAGAAGGAAAGGAGACTGGGCACAAAGGAAACTAATACCAGCTACAGCAGGAGCAATGCACCCTAGCCGCCGAAGGAAAAAAGAGCCACGGAAGGCAAGTTGTCACTTCCAGAAGGAGGATCAGATCTACAAGAAAAGTTGACTATCGGCGCTACTAGGGCACGGCGAGTACAGAATCTGCGACTCAGGATCTTCTAAATAAGAGAAGAATCTGCCAGATATGGAAAGTGTTGGGCATGGCGGCTACAAATTGAGCTGAAGATCCCTCGGCCTGTGGGGGAGTTTACCTTGTGTTTTGTACTCCTATATAAGTAGATTTCATGGCAGAAAACAAACAACCTCTTTGATAAGATTCTACGCACCAAAACACTTATATTTTATTTTGTTTTATTTTACTTTTCTGCATTTTGTTTCGGGCCTTGTGCCCGCAGGCTTTAGAATTTCCAGTTTATGTTATTTCGTCCAGTGTTGGAGTTGGATTCTTTTTGCAATTTAATATAGGTAAGTTTCTCATTTATATTATGTCTTCTTTTAATTCTTCTATTTATTATTATTATTGTTCTAAGTCTAGCATGAGCGGCTAGACTCGTTATTTCGGATTGAACAAAGATAAGAACTTAATGAACACGTAAGAATCGTGAGGCTTATGGGCCTAAACTGTGTGAATTTGGTACCTTCGTGTAATCATTTTCTTTGTTATATTAAAGTGGGTTAAGCTAGTTCATCATGGCTGATCACTCGTTAATTAGAATTGTTTTCACTACCTCTATAAATGGTCAATGAATCATAGTTATGTGTTAGTCATAAAGGGATGGGATACATCACGGGTACTGAGGGCATCTGAGAGATTAGTGTCTAGGTAAATCTGGGTTTGTCTAGGCCTTAAAGTTGCCTTGTTGTTTACAATCATATGAGAGATCGGGGTTGGCAACAAGTTAGGGGACGAGAGATCACCTCTAAGCTAAACTGAAAGGATAGATTGGGTACGTTGAGAGAGATCCGATACCTTTAACCAGATAATTAGATTTGCATAAGTAATCAGCGTGCCCATGATCGGTCAAGTGTTATTAAGTTTGAATCTGAGTTCTAATCCAGAATACTTTACTATTAATATTTTCCTTTCTTGTTTTGTTTTGTTATTTAGTTTTCAGTCTTTAAATACAAAGTACGGAGACCATAACAACCCTCAAAACCTTTGGAAAAATGACATTGGAAGATAGGATTCACAGCTCCTCGTGGGATCGACCCTTACTCTCGTTGCTAGCTATGTCTTGCAGTGAACATAAGGATAACTCTCTTGAAAATTATTTTGACCGCGAAATGACCGCGCGTCACCATCTTATATCGTAAATCATTTGCATAACCATATTATATTATATTATATTATATTTTTACTTTTATTTATATATTAATGGTTCATCTTATTTAATTATTTTATTAAGGTGTCGTGCCATTAATGATTCTCGCTGGTGTTCTGGGAGTTCTGTAAGAAGTTATTATTTGAACTTTTTTATTTATTGCCCAAAAACATAAAATGAAAAGCAGTTAAATTTTTATGTTGTTATAGTGTCTATAGGCACAAAATTTTCATGTTCATGTTAACAAAAATTCTTTTTGTGATCTTGTCGGATGAGTGCTTATCTTATCAAGTGTTATCACATTAACACGAAACACGATATGATTTGACAACCCTAATACATTGTATAAGTCCCCTCCAAAAAATATTTTTTGAAAAAATACCATTTTATTGATAGAGTTTAATGAAGGTGGACACACGTGTTATTTTTTCATCTTTCTTATTCCTAAAAATTACTCATTTTTGTATAATTACACTTATTTATCTTTTTTCGTCTTTCTTATTCCTATTTTTTCACATTTTCTATTATTTCACTTATTTATCTTTTTTCTATTGTTCACACGTTTTGTATAATTCCACAAAAAACAAGACAACTTGGGTGGACTGGACTTGGGTGAAAAGGATTAAGGGTAATTCTAAACACAGTCCCCAATTTACTCTTTATAGTCCCCAAATTTAAGAAAATAAAAAATATAATTTGAATGCTCCTTTTTATCCTCCAACCCCATTTCTTTTGCTTAAAAGAAGTTTGGACAAAAACATCAAAATGTCAACGAATGTATGGGGAAAATTATATGCTCCCCCTGGGCACTACCCGGGTCCGTTGCGATGCCGACACGTGGCCCGGGGGGAGAAAATATGTGCAATTAAAATAAATCAGCAAATTGTGGAGAAATACGGTGCCTTTTTGCTCAAATACACCCCCTTTAGCTATTAGGACACTTTTCCTCCATCATTGGGTGCACAACAATCGAGATTAACTTTTTACCTTACCAATGTACAGCCTTTTGATGAACAGTTTTTTTCACATTATTTATTATTTTTTTGGCATTTTGAGTTCCATTAGTAAACTGTGTTCGGATCCGAATTTTAATTTAAGATATGGTAATCTGAATGCTATATATGAACAATTGACTTGTTTTTTTTTACTGAAATTTCGAGGGAATAAGAAGAACTGCGGAAAAAAGTTATGTACCTTGTAATTTCTCCAGAAATTCGCTAAAGTACGTAAATTTGACTATCAGCACTTATATCGGCACTGCTGATTTTGTGTTCATTAAGCTGTATTTCTTGTTGGCAAAAATACTATTGTTGTTATCATTATTTTTGAAAGGTGAAAATGACATCGACAGTCCAAAATAGAAGTTTCGTCTCAAAAAATAAAATAATTTATCTGTGTGCTAATTCGTTTCAATGTTAGCGGAAAACTTTAAATTTCCAAGAATGCGACTTAATGTCACTACTTTAAACAGTAATTAATTTTACGTGTCGAGATATGTGTCGGCAACGTTAATATATGTAATTTCGGGGCTTTTGCTGCATCGGCAAACCTTTTTTAGGGCTTCTCTATTAATGTTATGTGCAAAATTGACATCGGCAGAGTAGATTAGTTGTAAAATCCAGGATTTTAAAATTTAAGTATGAGTTCCAACTTGGTGCGTGCAAAATTCAATTAAAAAATAGTTTCCCAAAAACAAAGTCACTTAAAGTGCATCGAGAACCCGCGCGGGTAAATTTCCTCAAAATGAAAATTTTGGTAGCGAACGAACGCCATTTTTTTTTCAAAAATCTTCGCCAGAGAGGTTACAACCGCCGACCAGTTATTGGGGTGTCTTCGAATAGTCATGTCACTCGCGAAAGAAGGAGGTATGTGTTTATAAACCTGATGTCCTCTCTTTTTCACAACATTCGACCATTTCCTTGAATTTTTTTTTGTTAAAACCTGTTAAGATTGTCACTTCAACTCGTCTTCATTATTTGAAAATCAAGTGTTGGATAATGTCGGCTTGTCGTGGAAGCCGAGCGCCAGAGACGGAGACGCCGTCGTCAGCTGTAAGAAGGGCACGCCCAAGAAAAACTATCAGGGGTAAGTCTCTATTTTTGATTTTCAAGTTTATCTATGTAATCTATGTCGTATGTGTTGTAAGGTGCCTTATTTTCACTTAATTTAGTTTGGGTTCACGATTTCCATCATTTGCGCATGGTTAGGGTTTTCTTTAGAAACACGTTTGCGGATGAACTTGAAGTTGGTACTCGTTAACTTATACTCTGTTTCTGAACTTGCATTGTTCTGCCGACAACTTAATTTTAGCTTAAAGGCTCTGCCCTTGGTGCATGGTCTAGATGTTTATACATATTTCAAAGTGGTATGCAAATTTTTTGAATGTGTAGTCTGTGATAGTAGTAGCAATTCTCCGTTCAATGGCTTCACATTGTTGTGCTTCATTCAATTAGATCAATTGTGTCTGTCTTGATTAGAAAAATATGGGCTTCATTGTTCACATGTTATTAATTTGCTCCTTTCATTACTCTATGAGAGTGCACGTACATTGCTTGTATAGTTGAAAGTGAATGCTCTTATTCATTTTTCCGGTCTCAGAATGGTGTGAAGCAAGGGGAATGGGGGTTTTTCCACTCTTTTTAAACAAAGTGCATGAATGTGCAAGTGGCTAAATATTTGTGCGTGGGAATTTTGGCGAAATCATCAATCAAGTGCGTGGCCGGCTCAATCGGGCTAATATTGATGCATTTCGGGGGACATACTTCAAACATCTCATAGATATGCCCGACATTCAAGCGCAAGGGCAACTCATCTTCTTTCTGCTGAATTACCTGGAGCCAGAGTCTGAGGTACGAAATCAGTTATGTTTTTCGATCAACGGAAGGCGGGTTGAATTAGGGCCTCAAGAATTCTATTGCTTGAGCGGGTTGCGATTCAACGAAGCGGGTGAACCCCCGGCATCGTCCGATATGCATAGAGACATTTTCCAAAGCAAGCCTTTCATGAAATCCCATGACATTGACGTGGCATTCGAAACTTATACCAACTTGTATCGTGGTTCCGACAACTTGGTTTTGAAATTGGCTATGCTGTATATCGTCTTCGGTCTTCTCTTGAATAGAGATCAACAGTCAAAATCTATTGAGCTCGAGTATCTGCACCTCATTGATGACTACGACACTTTCAACAATTTCCCTTGGGGCAAGGTTGCTTATCAATTCCTGGCCAAATGGATGCATACAGCCAGATCGAACATCGCCCACTTGAAGAACTCCTTATCGAGGCCTTCTACGGACATTTGTGGATTCTCCCTCGTCCTACAACTATTTGCTTTTGAGGTGATGCCAAGGCTAGCATCTCGCTGCGCACACAGACTCCTAGAGACGTTGTTCTCTCGATTTAGGCACTGGACTGTCGATCAGTTATTTAAAGCTTCTGCTCTGGCGCCGTTCTTCAATTCGAACGCACCAGACTCGACGGTACAATTCCTACTTACTTGGACCTCAAGGGCGTAGGCAATCGAATTCATGAAATGTATTGATCTATTTGAGGCTCTTTCTTAATAGGTGCCCTTTGTGTTGAGAAGAGACGAGATTACGAGATTGGAAAACATGGGTTTGATCCACGATGAAGCGTCCCCACCACCAAGGACACCTCATTTTATCCTTATCGATGAGGACGACATCTCTAAGAATGAGCCTGATGTGGAGGTTGTAGGATCACAGTCAGCTCGGGAGCTTGAGGTGTGCCGATCACCGAGGAAACACATCGGCAGCGTGAGTTCATCTAGGTCCAAGTCACGCCGACATCGAGGATGCCTGATCATTCTCAGAAGAAATCAGCAATGAATGATAGAGAACCGGCGACCTTGGCGGCCATCTCCCGAATGATAATTGTAAGGAATTTATTATTTACATAAGTCTCATAAGTCTGCGATTTCTTATTTTCACCAACTTAGGGCTTTCCTTATCTTGTCGACAGGATTCGAATGTGTTGGTGATGGCGAGGATGGACGGTTTAGAGAAAGCCATCAAGCGCGTTGAGTAGATTGTCAATGCACTACACAAAGGCCAGAAACATCAGCATGAGGAAGACTACCATCACGACGGTGAGGAGTACACTGGTGCCCCGGAGCAATTGAGTCCGAGATCGGAGAACCTTATTGTGCCCACCAACTTCAGGGGACAGGATTCGGACAGGAGACATGAGATGGCAGAGGATGCGGGAGAGAAGAACATAGAAGAGGGGTATATTGAAATGGCAGATGATGTGGGAGGGAATGATAGAGATGAGGGAGATGTTAGAGTACACATGTAGCCGGAAAATGCTGACATGCATGGCCTTATTGCTGACATGCATGGCGAGGCTATCGACATTCCGACAGATCTTGCCAACAAGCTAGTTGATGCAGAGGGCGAGCACCCAGTTGACCTGTCAAGGCTGCTAGAACTGATTGCAGAAGCATGTAAGGACAGTGATCCTGCTAAGGAAGCCGTAGAGGAGGCTGCCGATGAGGATGATGATGAGGACGTCTTGCATGCAGTAGATGCCTATGTCGACGATCTCAATGTGTCTGAGGCTGCTGACAAGGATGTTGACATCAGCTACCTCAGAGAAGAAAAGACAGGTAATTGTTGCATTATGTTTTCTTATTGTTTTGCTACTTGAACATATGAATGTGGGACCATGCATTTCAAATAAAGGAGAAGCTCTGGCGGTAGCCAAGAAGTTGTCGGTTAAGAGGAAGTTTTTCATCCTCGAGGCAGGACCTTATGTGACTGAACAATCGCCAGTGAAGAAGACTAAGCGGTCGCCTGTGAGGGCGAAGCCAAAGAAACATCGAGAGCCGCCAATGTTGGCAATAATGTCTGGGAAATATGTCGTAGCAAGGGAATATGATTGGAAAGTGGTGAAGCCTTTTCACGATTGGTACGACAAGGGACTCACACAACACCCGTAAGTTCTCTCTTTTTATCCACTTGATTAAATACAGCTGTCAACATGATCGCTTCTCACCTTAAGCAAGTGATCTGTCTTGCAACCCTCCAAGGATACCGTTGCCCATGGAATGCAAGGGACAAACAGATGCTCCATGGTTCAAGGGACTGTGGACGGCGAGGGAATGGCTCGATAATGATGTGAGTGAACGTAAATTTGTTAACAATCCAATTCCAATCAATTAATACGGTAGCTACGTTATTCATGTTTGCGACACAGTCATCTTGCATTGTCTTATTCCTTGATTATATTGCTTGCAGCAATCCGACGTCCTGCTTAATTTGTTGATCATATACTCAAAAGAATTCTCCAATTATTTTAAGAAAGATTAGGCTTTGATTGAGTCCCTTGGCTGGGTAAATATACATTGACTATGCCGCTGTATTTGTTATATAGCTTCCACTTGCTCATTTAACATCTACAATTATTGTATGCAGCAAACATTGGTGCTAGAAAACATGGATGAGATGCATGATTGTATTGTCCCTTATGTTAACAGTAATTATCCTCAACAGGGCAGGAAGCCATGGTGGACAGTTGACGTGGTTTATGGGATCGGGTATGTCTCTGATGATCATTGGGTCCTGTACATGCTTCATTTTTCCAAGGAGACAATTGTTGTGTTCGACCCGATCTCGAAGCATTGCAAAGACTGGTCCGACATCAAGGACACCTTTCAGCATGTGTAGCGGAATGTGCCATTACTTTGTCAATATGGCCATGTCTACAGGGGCAGGCCCCTTGCCGGTCCTCCAAGGGAAGTGGAGAAGCTTATGCGGTTTTTTAAACACCCTCCGCAGCAAATAGGGAACTCGGACTACAGTGTTTTCTGCTTGAAGATACCGGAGTGCATGCTGACGGGTTAAATGTTCGCGGACCTCGTGCCGAAGAAGGGGTCGTACTACAGAAAGGTATTTTGTGCTGAACTCTTCGCCCGTAGCCAGCCTATTTGAATATTTTTTAGATATTGTATATGTATTTATCTAGCTGTTAGTCCAGCGAAACAGATATGTCTAGATGGGTGGCAAATATTTAGGGGGTAAATATTTATAGGGGTTAAATATTTTGCAGGTGCATATGTCAATTGAAGAACAGCCGACATATTAGGATTTGTTAACAGTGACTATTTACTCTAAGGTTTTTGTATATGTTTTGGTTAGGTGTGTCAAAATGTGCCTAAGTGACATATCTTCTATTTTGTCATAAGTTGAAAGATTAAGTAGTGATGTATGTTGCAATTGCAGGTAACACATAATTGAAATGTCGGCATTCACACGGCATAATTAAAAACAACACTAACGACGACATAATTAGAAATTACACTAGCAACGACACCATAGTACATATTCTAGCGAAACCAGAGAAAGGAGAAAACATTCAAACTACAGATAAGCTAATCGCTTTAGTCAGTGTCGCTCTCGCTCGACTGAAATGGGTAGTAGTCATCGTCCCTCACAATAAAAGACTCACCGGTCTTAAACAAGTTCATCAAGGATCGGTAGTACAGCTCGCCATTGCTTTGATGGATGATCGTCAATGGATTCATCTGCGCAGATAAATAAAAGATTTGTTAGGTTCGTTAACCAATCTAAGATTGGGTGTGTGTAGCATGTGTAATGATAAGTAGGGGACCTCTTCAAAATGTGTTCATGTGTCGTCCGGAGCATAGAACTTGTTGTTCTTGCAATTCCAATGAAACTCGGCCGGAGTATATTCCTACAACAGCTTCAAAGTGTCATATCATGTCGCAAGCATGTCGACATGTACTGTATACCACTCAACACCGTAGTCCGTCGAGAATTCTTCATTAATGATCAACCAAACGTTGGAAATGGCCATGTTGTTGTCCTTGAACCCGACCATCCACACTCCGTCCTCCTTCTACTAGAGTAGCTCATTCACGACACGGGATTCAAGCCTCTTCATCCACTTTGAGTCGTAGAAATCTACTTCTTGAGGTGGCGCCATTTTGGGTTGAATTTGAGAAGGGATTTTGCGTATGTTGGGAGCGAATTTGAGAAGGGATTTTGTGGGTGTATTTGAGAATGGAGTTTTAGCTTTAATAGAGAACTTGCCGACATAAGATCTTGCATACAGACAACTAGTTGTACAAATGGAATATATTCCTTACATTACAAAGTTAGCTTTGGAAATAGGTGTGCATGCATCTTTACCGATAAAGTTATAGCCAAGATAAGCAACCGTCACACGTCTTCCATAACAAGGCACGAAGCCCGAAGTTGGGAAAATTGTCTAATATTACAACCAAATTAAAATTAAATAGATCTAAGATCACATAAATGGATGTTTTAAAACAAACCGCGCGTCAAATAAGTCTTAGGCACATCGACAGTCACATACTAATATACATGGACATTCATTAGAGGACACATGTTTTACTTTTCATCGTTAGAGTCGGTTGGTGATGGCCCGACGTCATCCTTGTGCTCGTCATCACCGATAACATCGGGATGACCCTCAAGATCGAACATCACCTTGAAAAAATTTCAGCAACTTTCTCCCTCATTCATGTAGACAAGTGTGTCCGGGCGCATCTGCATGCGGGACGACAAGTTCAGATAATCAATATGTGATCTTGTCTATTCATGAAACAGTTAACTAAATAAATACCTCGGTAATCCGCTGTCACTCCGCCATATCGAGATCTAACCACTTACTCATGGGGTTCATCCGTGTTGCCCCTGCAAAATTTAGTAACCAACCAAATAGTCCATACATGTCCCTCCAATGCTCAAGTCGTGTCTGAAGTTGCCCCATTGTTACTTCATGCTCACATTGCTGGCGAATCTCTCACGGCAGATACACGAGACAAGTCTGGTGACCTCAGGGTCAGTTAGGATCCAAAAGCCTTTGTGCGCAAAGAAATATAGCTCGCCTATGCAGAACGACTCCATAGTTCTGCTCCGTGGCTCATTGTAAAAGCCAAAATTTTTTAATTATGTTTAGAGGATTCTTAATAGTAATTAAATAATTAAGGAAGAAATTTAAATAAGGTTTAAGTGAAGTCAGATGCCAGTCACGATTTTAGGAGTCAATTTCTAGTGAAATCGTATTTTCAGAAATTTTGATCTTAACTCTGTTTTGGTCAAACTTGGTCTTATTAGAAAGGTTTTAACTCAAAGAGTGTGCCGGTGTTCCTAGAATTTTATTCTGAAGTCATTTGAGTTCCCGGTGATGAAAAACGTATTTAAAGGGTGAATGAATAGTAACTTTTGCGTGCGTTCGTGTTTTGAGAAATTTACAAAATCCTCCTCGTTAATCCGAGTCTTATTCTGTTAGGCCTCTCTTATGGGAAATGACTCAAGGAATCCGTTCGCGTTCACGGATTTCCATTCTGAGGTCAATCGAACGCTCGGGAGCAAAATCTGTCAGTCTGAGTGAATAGTAAAAAGTAATTCCAAAAAGGGAATCTTGGCTCGTTTTTCTTCTGACGATCCCGTCTTCATCCCGAGTCAAGTTGGTTCACTAGTATTTGAGCCAACGAGTCTCCCGATATTTTTAGATTCGTGTCTGAGGTCATTTGGACTACAAACAACGAATAAAGCAGCTTTTAACCGAATCCGGGGTAACTTTTGCAGTGTTTCTACACTGGAGTGGCTTCTCAAGGAAGCTAAACTCCCCTCTATAAATACAAGGCCACCCTTTTGCTTTCCTTTGCTCATTTACCATCCATTTCACTTCCTAGAGAGTGGGAAAGCTTAGAGAGAAAAGCCGAGAAAGCTCTGTTGTAGCGCCCCAAACTACTCCGTTTGGCCACGTCACTTAACATACAATTTACTTACTCATTTTGGTGTGCTTATTTTAAATCGAGCAGAAGCTAAGGTCAAGTTTCATTATAAAAAATGAAATCATATTTCCCATTACAAATTTTTCACAAATATAACATACAACCTAACGAATCTAATTTGTCACACAACATAGTATTTAATGGAAGCATTGCATAGGCCCATCCATATGAATCATATAATCACCTAACCTATCGGGCTCATAGGTTGTCATAACCCGTCCGTCTAGTACCCTAAATCATCATATATAATAAGGGTCAACAACATAGTTCACACATAGAAGGCTCCAAGGTCGAACGACCTACCTTTAAAATGTTTTGCATAATGTCAAGTTATATACATTATGACTACAAAATAGGGCTAGTCCCATCCCCAATAATCATCGATCATAAACAAAAGAGAGTGATCAATGAAATAATAATAATAATAATATGAGTATTTTCAAAAGAAGAGCATGCAAAAAGATAAACATAAGCTTGTGGGGGTTCTCTTGTGTTCACAACGCTCCTACTCAGGCCTCGACTCCTCAACCTAAAATTCATTAAATGAATGGGGTGAGTATTTAACAACATACTCAGTGGGGAACACTGTAAACAGTTATAGCCAATTGCACAAGTGAAAATATAACATATGGATACTTCTTTTCTTTGTGCAGACTAGCCTCAACCCCGTAGGGCCCAAACATCATAATGCCCACGTTAATGAACGTCTTTATCCCTGTAGGGATGCCCGCAGGCTTATTATCCCCCAAGGAGGACATTAATGAGTCTATTATCGATCCCGTAGGACCTCTTTGTCGACCCCGAAGGATCTCTTTGTCGACTCCGAAGGATCTCTGTTATCTCTGGTCCGAAGACCCTTCATATCTATACAATCAAAGCACAACAATAACTATAACTTTACACGTGTTCACAGTTTAGAGTTACCTCACCTTATGAGACGCTTTCAAATCTTTTCTCAACCTTTGAGATACTTCTTAGCCGTGTACAAGTCGTCTACCTCGAGCCCCAATACGTCACTAAGCACCTTTCAATTCCCTTTTTCATTTTAGATGTCGAGTTATTCAATTAAATCATAATTTGACCAAACACATGCTATAATTTACTTTAAAGTCTTCTTACATATCCATATATACAATCATGGATATATAAACTCATAATATGATTTTGGACTCAAAATACACATTAAAACTCTTTGAAGCATTTAATCGAACACATTACGTGCACACATTCAAACCACATGATCATGACTCAATTTAAATCCTTTAAACCCAATATTTCAAATACAAACACCTTCATCCAAGGGCTCTAGCATACATGAAAATCAACTCCACACAACCATCACAACACCTCCAACCAAACACCAACAATTTAAGGGGAAAATAGGGTAAAAATCATATCTTTACAAACAATGAACCATAGGAATTCAATATAAATTCACATATAGCTTCAATGGAGTAAATAAACCATATGTTTATGATATCAAAGCATAAGGGTCATTAGAATCGAAAAACTCCAAATTTGAATGTAAACCCTAGGTTCGATTTAACACGAAATTGGTGTTTAATCACCAAAAGAAGAGGTATGGAGTTACCTTAGTTGATGGATGATGATAAGAGAATCCTTTCCCAAAGCTTGAAGAACTCCTTGAGAGAATTTGGGAAGAAATCGTCCAAGTCATGAAGAAAATGAAGGCAAATAAGTGAAGTGTGTTATTTAAAGGTTGGAATTTCCAAAACGGGGCGCGACCTAGGGGGCCTCGCGTTTATAGGTCGCGCTTGAGCCGAAGAAAAATGGCTCTCTGAAGCTGGTGACACGCGACCAAAATATCGCGTTTCTCACTCGCATTGCAGACCTCTCAGAAGGCGACTCGAAGGGGGTCGCGCTTCCCGGTTGCATCCAAACTGTAGATTTTTGAAAGAGCTTCGATTTGAGTACTCATGGGCCTCGTGGTTCCAACTGAGTCGAAAGTTATGACTTCCGGATGAAACCCTACCGAAACTCAGTGAGACCCTCGATTTATGCTATTTTCGAAAACACATACACTACACAATTTGAATTTTCAAAACATATTTACTACTCATTTAATGCACACACCGAAATTACATAAAATTAAGGTATGGAAAATCATAAAATTAAACGCAATTACAATCATTCCTTAACACATAACTCGACATTTTAGTATTAAAAATCCAAACTGTATTATATACTCAGTATAATACCACTGTGTGCTAAGACGTATCGGCTCGAGTGGAACAACCTGTAATAAAACAACGGCATAATACAAACATACTCACATGATTAATATCCAAACAATATTAATCCAAAATCATTTACTAAAATTATAATTTATAATTTAGCAAAAGGGTCGGGGTATCACAATCTCCCCAACTTTTAAAAATTTTGTCCTCGAAATTAGCCTAACATTTCTGTTACATTTAGATATCGAGCTGTAATGTCAATTTCTTTCTCTTCTTTCTCTCAAGTGGCCTCTTCCGGTCCGTGCCGACTCCATTGCACTTTTATTAAAGGAACCTCACAGGTTCGAAGAGTGTGAGCTCTTCTATCTAACACAGGAACTGGGACCTCTTCATACGATATGTCCTTGGAAACTTGCACCGTGTCATATGAGATGACATGACTAGGGTCAGACACATATTGTCTAAGCAACGAGACATGGAAAACATTGTGCACACCCACAAAATCTGGAGGTAGTGCTAGGCGATAGGCAACATCACCTATTTTCTCTAGAATCTCAAACGGTCCCACATAACGTGGCTGCAACTTACCCTTCTTTCCAAATCTAACCACTCCTCTCATTGGTACAATCTTCAAAAATACCTTGTCACCAATCTCAAAGCTCACGTCCTTTCTCTTCACATCGGCATAGGATTTATGACGATCTTGAGCTATCTTGATTCTTCTTCTTATCTTCTCAATTACTTCCACTGTCTTCTCAATGATCTCGGAACCTAAGAATCGACGCTCCCCCTTTTCATCCCAATGAATAGGAGATCTATATTTTCTCCCGTACAATGCCTCGTACGGGGCCATTCCAATCGATGCTTGGAAACTGTTATTATAAGCAAACTACACAAGTGGCAAGTAGCTCTCCCAACTTCCACCAAAATCGAGAACATATGCACGAAACATGTCCTCCAATGTCTGAATAGTCCGCTCAGATTGACCATCGGATTGAAGATGGTACGCAGTGCTAAACCTCAACTGTGTTCCCATAGCTTCTTGCAGACTTCACCAAAATTTGGACGTAAACCTTGTGTCACGATCTGACACTATAGACACAGGTATGCCGTGAAGACGTACTATCTCATTGATATAAATCTGTTAGGAAAAACTATCAAGGAACCTCTACATTAGGTTTTGATGATATGTCAAAATTATTTATGAAAAACTGACTAAAATTCAAGTTGTAGCTCTGAGCTGACCAATCCAGAGCATCAAGAAGGAACTCAAGTAAAGCCAAAGCCAACCAATCTGGAGTATGATCTGCAAGCTGAAGGATACGTCATCCAATCAGAATTCAACTCAACTAAGGAGTCAAAAAATCGAACCAGTCGAAACAAACTGACAACTAAGTCAGCTGAGCTGAGAGAGAAAAGAGTCGACTAAGACTGAAGGAACTGATAAGAGATTAGTTTATACTAAAGACTGGAAGTATCCAACTGATGGCCAAACTGAAATAAACAGACAGATCAACTAAAGGCCAGAACTGAAGTAAGCCAGCTTAATGATTAGTCAAACTGACAAGAAAGCTCAAGAGAAAGCAGTCAAACTGACAAGCTAGCCAAGAAACTTGAGACCAGTCGAATTGAAGAAATAAAGCTCAAAACTGCCAACTGGAGCAATGGCCAAACTGAGCTTACAAGCTCAAAACTGCCAACTGAAGCAATGGCCAAACTGAGCTGACAAGCTCAAAACTGCCAACTGAAGTAATGGCCAAACTGAGCTGACAAGCTCAAAACTGCCAACTGGAGCAACGACCAATCTGAGGTGACAAGCTAAAAACTATCAACTTGAGCATTGGCCGAACTGAATAGACAAGTTCAGAACTACTAACTGGAACTCAAAACTGCTAATAACTGAAGCCAGAGAACCCTGGAGTTATTGCTCAAACTGGAGAATCTTGGAATAAATGCTTGAACGGAGATCCTGGAATTAAATATCCAATGAAGATCGATTGGCAAAGTAACGGCTACTTCAACCAAAAGCTCCAATGATCAATAAAGACCATCTGCCATTGATGAGCCAACAGAGCCACCAATCAATGGAACTCAACGGTCATAAAATCACTCCTCTATAAAAGACGAGTGAATCAGAGTTTTTTAAGAACTCTTCGCCACTACGACTTTTGCATATACATTCTTGAAATATTCAAGCAAGAGCTTTCTTTCTCCCTCCCACTTAGCTCAAGTTCAGCATTTGATAAAAACTGCGAGAGTCCAACTGAGAAGAAGAATTCAAAGAGTCAAGATATTCAGCCAGCTGTTGATAATCCAGCCAGGACAGCCTTCTCAGTTTCAGCAATACAACGATCAACTAACCAGCTCAATCGAAGGAGCACATCAGTTGATACCCCTTGTTCAAGACTAACCTCTTGAAGATCGAAAGAGATCTAAAACCTTGTAAAGACGATAATAGCACCTACCTTTCTAGTGAGCAGTTAGGGACTTCAAGTATGAGCCGTCGACCCGCTGAGGTAGCGAGCAGTTACCAGGTTCAGCCAACTGTCTTTCATTGTATAATTTGTAAAGAAACTCAAGTTATATAGTGAAGTTGCCCTTCTGTGGAAGGAAAAGAGGACGTAGAAGTTTGAGACTTCAAACCTCTATAAACCACTTGTGTGTTGTACTGCTTTGATTATTGTATATCTTTGAACTGCACACAATCTCACAGAAGCTGCACTCAAGCTGTTATAACTCATCAACCAGTTTGTGCATAGATAAGTTTCTCTAAGCGAGTCAAAGGGCCCTTATTATTCCGCATTTAAAGTGAATGTTTTTAATCAGTTTATTCGCCCCCCCCTCTAAACTGATATCGACTCGTCCGGGACCAACAAGTGGTATCAGAGCGATTGATTTTAAGGATCAGCCGTTTCTGCAGATCAACTGAATCAGATCTACTTATCTGTGCTAACATTCCAGCTATGGGAAACCATAAGCTACCTTTGTTTTCAGTTGAGAATTATGATAACTGGAGCAGGAGAATGAAGACGCATCTCTGCTCGATTCATGAGAATATGTGGAAAGTCATTGAAGATGGTCCAATCATCATCATCATGGACAATGATGCTCACATAGTTGATATAAATCAACCATTAAGGATTCCAAAGCCAACTAATCTTCTCACCAGTGAAGAGAAGAAGTTGAAGAATCTAGAGTTCGTTGCTCAAGCTGCATTATTCCAAACTCTAGATGAGGACAGAATGAAGGACACAAAGAACTGCACAACTGCCAAGGAGATATGGGACTTACTAGCAGATTTATGTCGAGAGTCTGAAGCCATCAAAGAAAATAAGCTCCAACTAACAGTTGACAGATATGAATCCTTCAAAATGCAGCCAGAAGAGTCCATCTCAAGCCTTGAAACCAGATTTCTAGGCATCATCAGTGAGATGACCAACCTTGGGAGAAGTTATCCCAATTCTGAGATGAATTCCAAAATATTGGATAATCTCACTGAAGAATGGGACATGAAAGTGATAGCTACAAAAGAATCAACAAATCTAAACAACATCACTCCAAGGGAACTGTTTGGCTCTCTCAAAGCTCATGAGTACAGTCTAAACCGAAAGAAGGAAGCATCAACATCGTCAGCTCAAGATGCAGCCTTCTATGGTGAAAGGAACCGGTTTAGAGATACTCGGGGAAGGAACAACTTCCGACCTAGGAGCTCACCAGCCAGAGAAAATCAAGATGGATCATCATCCAAATGAAAAAGAGAAAAAACTGAAAAGAAGGAGAACCTGACTAAAGACATCAATGATCAAATTCAATCATTTATAAGGTTGTTAGAAAAATTGAAGAGAGTTCGGGATAAACAATCAGTTCCACCTCAAACTGATGAAATCCCAAAAGATGAGAGAACTCATCAACCAGCGGAACGATCAGCTGAACCGTTCAGGGGTGGCAACTGAAATCAAGGAGAGTGTTTTCACTGCCACAAACAAGAACATTACAGATATGAATGTTCAGAACTCCCTGAAAACAAGAAAGCCAAAGTGAGGAAAAACTTCTTCAAAAGGAAAGCAATGGTTGCAAATTACGAGAATGCCGTGCTAGACGATTCAGACTATCCATCTGGAATTGATTCTGACGGCTACAGCTCAGATGATGAAGCGCTATTTTGCCTCATGGCTGACAATGATGAAGAGGTTAGTACAGCTGATTCTCAAACCTCCTTCTATCATAGCAATGAAGCAACTGTTTCTAGTAATGAACTTGATATGAAACTTATGATGCTAAAAGATCAATTAGCCTCAATATCCTGCTTACATGTTGAACTAAAAGATGAAAACGATGAACTGAGAAATAGAGTTAGAAAAATGAGAATTGATCATGAAAGATTGAATTATCTTGAGTCTCAGTTTGTGGAATTTGAAAAATTGAAATTGAGAACTGCTGATCTAGAAGCTGAAAATCAAAAACTCAAGCAAGATATCCATGAGAGAGAAAAAGTAACTCTGAAGTTCAAAAAGGGATCTCAAACTCTAGTTGAGATATTAAATCATCAAAGAACTGGAACTAGCAGCTCAGGGCTAGGATATAGCAAGTTCACTGCCTTAGAAAAAGGAAAAACAGTTGCTCAACCCAGTGATAAAGGAATCCTAAAAGGATTCACTAGATCTCATGATCAGCTAGCTGAGCCAACCAAAGGCAAAGGAATATTGAAAAATCCTCAAACTCAGCCCAGACAATTTGGTCAGTTCTAAAAACCAAAAACACCAGGCCAACTGAAGCCCAACTTCCAGCCAAGAACATCAGTTCAATCAAATCAATCCACTCGTTCAAAGCCTCTAGTTCAACAAAGACCACCAGCTCAGTACAGAATGCCGCCAAGGCAAACTGATAGATCAGTCCATTTTAAAAAGAAAGACCAGTTTAGATCTCAAGCCTACCCTGTCAAGCAGTTCAATCAAAACACTTATAAGAAAGATCAAAGAAACTCATTTCAACCTTATCATCACTATAATGAGTACCTGGATTCCAGAAATGAACCTAGAGTTGATCCAAAAGGGTTTAATCCAACAAACTGGAAACACACAAGGCATTGGCCTGATAGAAGAACTCAAAGATCTCGGAATAACAACATTTTAGTTGAACTGTTTTATCCTACTAACTTTCAACACAGGTATCATTCAACTGATTCAACTCAAAATTGAAGAGTTGAAAGAAAGTCTAAACTGATCAAGCGATCCAAATTAGTTGATTCTCTGAGTGATAAAAAGCCAAAAGTTTGGCAAGTTTGGATTCCAAAGAACTTGATGTATCAATAAGGACCCAATATGAAACGGGTCCCTAAATGCTAATTCTTGTTTTTGTAGGATAAGAGCATCCTATCTATGAAAAAAGCCAAAGATATTTGGTATCTAGATAGCGGGTGCTCCAAGCACATGACCGGAGACAGAGAAGATCTCGACGGTTATGAAGAAGTCAAAGGTCCACTTGACACATTTGGAGACAACTCCAAAATCTGAACCATTGAAGAAGGGTTCATGGTCAAGGGAAAAGTTGTAGTAAATGGAGTCTCGCACGTGGATGGACTAAAACACAAAACTACTCAGCATCAGCCAGCTGTGCGACAATGGCTACTCAGTTGACTTCACCAAAAACTCCTGCAACATAAGAGACAAGTCAACTAGAGTAATTCTTCTCACTGGCATAAGAAGAGGCAACATGTACATTGTTGACTAGTCAATCGGCTACTCAGAAGCTTGCTTTCTTTCAAAATGATCAATTGAAGCAAGCTGGCTATGGCATCGACGACTGAACCACCTCAACTTCAAAACAATCAACTACCTAGCTAAGAAAGAGCTAGTTGAGGGGCTTCCCAAGGAAATATACAAGAAAACAGGTGTGTGTGGACTATGCCAAAAAGGGAAGCAAGTGAAGTCATCTTTCAAGAATAGGAGTCATCCACCAGGAACAACTGATTGCCTCCAACTGCTACATATGGATCTGTTTGGTCCAGTCCGACCACAGACCCCAAAAGGTAAAAGATTTACTCTTGTAGTAGTTGATGATTTCTCAAGATATACATGGGTGGAATTCTTGAGGAGTAAAGATGAAACTTACGACAAGCTAATGGCGCTGATCAGAAGGCTACAAATAGAAAAAGAGAGATCAGTTCAATGGATTCGCTCCGACAATGGAACTGAATTTGTGCATCAGCAAATGATCAGCTTTCTCAACCAGCTTGGAATCACTCATGAACACTCAGCTGCAAAAACCTCACAACAAAATGGTGTAGCCGAACGGCGAAACCGGACACTCAAAGAAGCAGCTCGAGCAATGATAGCTGATGCCAACATAGCTGAAGGTTACTGGGCTGAAGCAGTCAACACAGCTTGCCATACTCAAAATCGAAGTGCCATCGTAGCCGCACATGATAAAATACCCTATGAGCTGTATAAGGGTCGTAAGCCTTCAATTTCATATTTTAAAATATTTGGCTGTAAATGTTATATTCACAACAATGGCAAGACTCAACTGCAGGCCTTCAGTGCTAAAGCTGATGAGGGAATATTTCTTGGTTATAATTCGCCTCACGCACAAGCTTACAGAGTGTTCAATAAACAAACTCTTATTGTGGAAATAACATGTCATGTGGTATTTGATGAATTTGCTAATGAGTATAGGAAAAAAGAAATAATGGACACATCAGTTCAAGTACCACCTAGTGAAACTGAGAACTCGCAGGACTATGTGGATCACATTGTTCCAGAGCGGCTTGAAGTTTCACTAGAAGAAGGCAATGAAACTGGTACAAAACCAGTTGAGAACAATATGGTCAATGAAGACACAAATCGTGCTGAGACCATAAACCCCACAACTGAAACAGGGGGAAGAACTGATGAAGCTGCAGAACCAACTGATGAAAGGGTAACTGATGACATCACCATAGTAGAACCAGCTGAAGCTATCTTGCCCAAATGGCTCCGAAGCCATCCAACTGACAAGATAGTTGGTGATCCAAGAAGTCGAGTTCAAACCAGAAGTTCAACTGAGCATGCATTATTCACATGCTTCATATCTCAAACTGAACCAGCAAACGTCAAAGAAGCCTTAGAAGATTCAGACTGGATCATGGCCATGCAAGAAGAACTGAATCAGTTCACAAGAAATGACGTATGGTTTCTTGTCGATAGACCAAAAACCCAGAAGGTCATTGGTACAAAATGGGTTTTTCGCAACAAACTGGATGAACAAGGTGTGATCACAAGGAACAAGGCGAGACTGGTAGCCAAAGGATACTCTCAAAGTAAAGGGATTGACTTTGATGAGACATTCGCACCAGTTGTAAGATTGGAAGCCATCAAACTGTTCCTAGCCTATACAGCTCACTTAAATTTCACAGTCTACCAAATGGATGTCAAGAGTGCTTTTTTTTAAGGAATGCTCAAGGAGAACGTATATGTAGAGTAACCGCCAGGCTTTGAAATTGGTGATCAAGTCTTCAAACTGAAGAAAGCCCTCTACGGATTGAAACAAACTCCTAGAGCGTGGTATGAAACTCTCACAACATTTCTGCTGAAAAATGGGTTTCAAAAGGGAGTCATTGATCAAGCTCTATTCCGAATAGAACGATCAACTGAGATCTTAATGGTTCAAATTTATGTGGATGACATAATTTTTGGATCAAAAAGCAAAGATCTATGCACAAGATTCGTTCAACTGATGCAAAGCGAATTTGAGATGAGCATGATGGGAGAAATGACATTCTTCCTAGGACTCCAAGTGAAGCAGCTGAAAGATGGGATCTTTATCAGCCGGCTAAGTACATTAAAGAGCTAGTCCAGAAGTTTGGAGTTAGTAAAGGAAAAACTCTCAAAATTCCTATGAATACATCAATTCAGCTAACTCTTGATGAAGAAGGAGAATCAGTTAGCCAAACATATTACAGAGGAATCATTGGGTCGCTACTTTACCTAACAGCTAGCTGGCCAGACATCTCCTATTCAGTCGGTCTATGCGCAAGGTTTCAAGCTAACCCAAAGAAAAGTCATCTTGAAGCAGCAAAGAGGATTATCAAATATCTCAAAGGAACCATAAATCTTGGACTATGGTATCCCAGAGATGACAGTTTAAGTCTAATCGGTTATTCAGATTCAGACTTTGGTGGATGCAAGATCGACAGAAAAAGCACCAGTGGAACATGTCAGTTTCTTGGAAACAAACTGATATCCTGGTTTAGCAAGAAGCAGCACTCAGTTGCCACATCAACAACTGAAGCAGAATATGTAGCTACTGGAAGCTGCTGTGCTTAGATACTCTGGATGAAGCAACAGTTAAAGGACTATAAAGTCGAAACTGAAGAAGTACCTATCTACTGTGACAACAATAGTGCAATTGCAATATCTCAGAATCTAGTTCTGCATTCAAGAACTAAGCACATTGACATAAGACATCACTTCATCAGAGATCACATCGAAAAGAAGGACATATGCATCAAATATGTCAACACTGAGAGGCAGATAGCTAACATCTTCACCAAACCACTGCCTGAAGCAAGATTTATGGAGCTATGCATATAATTGGGATTACTGGAGCTAGCATAAAAAGATGAAGATGATCAACTGGAAGAAAAAGGCCAAGGAATCACTCCAGCTGAAGAGAGGAATTGAACTGAAAAGCTTCAACTCATCAGAATAAGCAGCTCATAACTGAAAAAGTCTTGAAACTGATCAGTTGGATATATAAGCTATCAGTTTGAAATGAAGCAAGAAGCTATGGAGAGAAAGTGAACTGGAGCTGATCAGTTTACCCCATCAGCTCAACTAAGTCATCAGTTCATTTGCTCAAACTGATGATCCAATCAGTTATGCAGAACATACCAGCTGCAAATTGATCAAACTGATGAAGAAATCATAGGAACTGGAATTAACTCAAAATGAGATATCAGTTCATGAACCAGCTGAAGAAAAAGCAGAAGAACTGATGAACAGCTGAACTGAGAAACAACTGAATGAAGGTCCCAAGCAGTCAAAACCAGTCAGGAACTGATGAGAAGATATCTCAGTTGGAGCTGATCAACAGAAAGATCATCAGCTATAGTCGAAGCCAACTGATGACGTAATCAGTTTCAAGCCAAGAAGAAACTGTTGGAGAGAAAAGATAAGTTCAAAATTTCAATAGTGGAAATGGTAAAAACACGTGTCACTCAAATATTACTGTTGAACTTTTTCTCTCTCTCCTCATTTATCCCCAACAGATAGAAATGAAAGGCCAATTGACGGGTCGATTGAATTAATCCGACCGTTGAACTTGGGCATACGAAGCGACACAACTGTTGGATGAACCCCATCATGTCCTATAAAAGGGATGGCTGAATTCTCATTTTCACTTTTACCGACCCAAAGCTCAGTAAAGAATTAAAGCCTTTCTCCTTCTTCACTTCTTGAAACTGTTCTGTAAAACTACAAAAGTAAATATTTCAGTTCTGAAATCCAGTCAAAACCAGACTATCATTTCTGAACCATTCATCTCAAAAACTCCATGGCTGATAGACGCACACCATCTGTTCAATGAAACTTCGAGTTTAAGAGAACTGGTGAATCTTCACAAAGATTCTAAACGAATCTCTACAGAGACAAGTTCCTAGATCTAGTTGCTTATAGAGAAAAGTGCTCAGATTCTCCTCTCTGCAACTCACTAATCACGAAGATAGAGCAAACTGGATTGAAGAGTTTCACGGAAGATTATCCGTCAAAGATCTACCCTGAAGCCGTAGTTGAGTTCTACTTGAACTCAAAAGGATACGACGACAGAATAGTAACTGAAGTTCGTGGAGTTAAACTGGTAATAACTCCAGAACTGCTCGGAAGATTATTTAAACTTCCCACTACTGGAACATGATTACAAGATGTAGAAGTTGATCAAGGGGAAGCCTACCATCACTGGAAGCGAGGGGACTACGCAGATCCTTATAAAAGCAGTACACGCATGTCCTGCTTCCAAGAAGAATACAGAGTTCTAGCATCAATTGCGGCTAGAATGATTACTGGGATGACTGAGAGCCATTCAGAGATGTCGGAGCACAAATATAAAGTCTGTGCAGCAATTATCAGAAGCATCAACGTAACTGGGCTCAGTACTTCTTTGAGCAAATAAAGAAGTATGTCGATATTGTTGAAAAACATTGGACAGAAACCGAGTTCCATTAAAAGATGTGCTACCCCTACAGGATAAGTAGCATATTGGAGAGCACTCTTAGCTCTATGACAGAAGAAACTAACATGTTGATGATTGATAAGCTGGATCTTATACCCGCAACTAGCAGAAGGCAGCCAGCTACAAAGTCCATAAACATCAAAAGCAGTCAGCCAACTGTTGCCTTCTCAAAAAGAGCAGAGGAGCCTGCAAAAAGAAAAGGCAAAGAGATTGCTACTGAGATGACTCAAGAGGACTCCGACTCAGACGACAATCTCCCAACAAGACAAATGTTGGGAACCACAATTAAAGCTAAGCCTCTGCAACAAGTTCGATGTGGATCAACTGTTGATTCACCTAAAGAAGAGATCTCTACTAGGCCAGTTCAGGCCAAGGAAAGAACTGGCAGATCAAAGAAGAAGTCCGCAGCATTTCAACCAAAAGGGAAGAAGAAGAAATCAGGACCTCCACCTCCTCCAAAACTGCCTCCTTATAACATCAAGGTGTTCGATGTTGCACCAGTTGAAGGAGATGACATTGTGCCTCTCAGGGGAGTTCCACCAAGGGGCACAGGAGCCAACTTCTTCAGAACTGCATGCCCCCCGATGGGAGAGGCTGAAGAGAACATAAGAGCTCTATCAAGAGCTGAAATCGTCAAGAGCTGGGCTGATGAACAAGTGCAGAAGTTCATAGCCGAAAACTTTATTGAAGATATAATTAGCACGGCTGCTCTGTATGCAGCTCTATCAAGGTACGTCTACTGGTACCTTTGGAGACACTACTTCAACTCTGAAGCTCATTTTCTCCTAACCGCTCTCCACGGGATGAGCTTCTGGAGAAGGGAAGAGACGTGGAGCATGCAATGGGCTGGACAGGAGACTCCTGAACAAAATCCAATCATTACCTTGAAGAGAATGCTTGCCATTCGAAGGAACTACCCACACCCAGAACAACAAACGTTGTTGGACGTGATGAATGATTTACTCAACTAGGCCAACATCAGACTACCACCTCTACAAACTCAAGTTGAACAACAACATTGGAGAAATCCTCAAGTTCAACAGCACTGGCTGCTCAAGGAACTGCTTAACCTCAGACAGCAACAGCTTCGACAAGGGCAGAACCTGTTTAACAAAGAAGCTCAAAGCAGTCAACAAGGGGCTGAAACTGCTGCAGTTTATAGCACAAGGCAAACTGTCATAGCATCTGTGGCTAGGCAGAGTTAACATTCGAAGAATCCCCTCAACCAGATGACATCATCATCGATCTCCTTGATGATTCCCCTGAGGTGCAAGCTGTTGACGAGCAAACTGCCAGTGATCTGGAGTTTGAAGAAATGCTCAAATCTCCTATTCTACCAGATCTTCCAAGTGATGAAGAGCCAGAGAAGTCAACTGAAAAGACTCGCCTACTTGAGGAGCCAACTGAACCCCAAACTGCTCCTCCCCGAAAGTTAACTCCAGAACCAGCTGAGCCAGGACCAGCCAGCTGGACAGATAGCTCAAGTAGATAAAAAACCTACTTATCAAGGTACACCAGCAATAACTATGTATGTTGATCCGATTCAAAGAGCTCTACAAGCTCTGCCCAAACTGCTGCACCAGAGATCTCATCAGAATCAAGTTATGATGAGACCATCATTATGGAGACGGACGAAATATCCCACACAGTTCCTTGCGAGGAACTAATTGGAACTGAAGCAGGAGAGGAAGCTGATTCAAGGGCAGTTCAGTTCAATGCTCAACCAAGCAGCTCTACAGTCCAGATCCCTCCTTATTATGTTGAACTGATCCACAGCCTGCAGCAACACGTTAAACTGCACAGTGAGTAGATCCAACGGTTGCAAGCTCATCCAAGACTCCAGTCAGCTGAAACTGAGTCATCAAGCAGTGATGAGGATGAGGAAGTGGACATCATCGAACCGCTTGACAAAAGGAGAAAAACTGATTACAAGAAGGACTAAGTGGCTGCTCAAGTTCAAACTGATTAGAAAGCCCTAAGTTTACTTCTTATAATTCAGTTTGTAATTATTTATTGATATATAAAAAGATTATCTTTCTTTTTATTTTCAAATAAATGTCGAACTTCGCATTTATTTTTGAAAAAATTTGACCGTTGCAAGATAATGACACGTGTTAAAGTCAATAAATGCCAACGACCAAAAGAGGCCAGGGGCTAATATCATTTCAACCATTAGATCTATGAGTCTGCCCAAACACTCATAAAAAGCCCTCTCCTTCAAGCCTCCTAAAAATACTCCTCCTTAACTCTAAAAGTCTCTCTCTCTCAAAAGCTCTTGAAATTGCCCAAAATTCCAGCCAACCCCAAAGATGGCCGAATTATCCAAATCTCTAAATTACTTCAAAGAGAAACTTATGAGAGACAAATTCCTTGATAGGAATAAATTTCAATTGATTCTAAAAGAATCAAATAATCCAACCCTTCTGTCAAATCGTCACAGGACAGGAGTTCTTCACTACCTGGAAACACCACCAAAATTCTTTAGACAATATTTGGTGAGTGAATTTTTGCTTCAAGCAAAATTATTTGCAGATGGAAAGATAATATCATCAGTGATTCAAGGATGGCTACTACAAATCACTGAGAGAACAATTGCAGAAGTATTCGAGCTTCCACAAGAAGGTTCATTAGTTCAAGAACTAAAGGAATCTGCAGATTCATACTGGAGAGAATGGAAAGCTTCAACCTGTGACAAGCAATTCAGTTTTACAACCGCTAAAACTGACCTGAAGCCCAAGTATGGTGTTCTACTTGACATAACGAACAAGATGATGCTCGGAGCCATTGGAAGCCTGAGTCAACTCACCCAAGAGAGATACAAGGTTATGATTCACCTTGCAGAAGGGCGACAAATGAATAGGATCGTCAAATCCATTTCCTCCAACCATTGTGCAAGTCTAGCACATCATGAATCACCGGCTTGTCAACAAGATTCCAGCAACCGCCTTGTTAGCTGAATTCAACACCAGCATCATGCCTCAAGAAGTTGGGATTGCAAATCAATCAGTCAACTGCCCAACTGGCTCGCTATGTCGAAAACTGAACTTTGATAATTTATCAAGTCAGTTTGCTGAGCCATCATGACAAACCCCAACTGCCACCGAAAGGATAGAACTACACCTATCACATACTGAAGTCATGGCTACTCAGAAGAATCCAATGCATGCTGATGAAAGAGACAGTGATGATGAAGATACTGCCACATCACCAAGTCTCCTATCCAAGAGCTATGTCACTCCTCTACTCACGTCTAGCTCAAAAGGCGTGCAATTGATTACACTACAAAAAAATTCTGGATTAGCGACGGGGGTTTCCATCGCTATAATGGTACGGCCCCGTCGCTAAATCCTATAGCGACAGAATAGTGACGGAGGTACCCCGTCGCTAATCACGCGCGACGGTGGCTTGCTCGTCGCCAGGGATTAGCGACGGATATAGCAACGGGGTACCCCGTCGCTACGTCCGTAGTCTGGGGCGACGAGTTTGGCGGATAGCGATGGGGTTTCCGTCGCTGGATAGCGACAGGGTACCTCGTCGCTAGATCCGTCGCTGGATAGCGACGGGGTACACCGTCGCTGGATAGCGACGGGTACCCCCTCATGAAATCTGTCGCTATATAGTGACGGTCTACCCATCGCGCAATCCGTCGCTATAATGCGACATGGTGGATTTTTAATTATTTTTTATTTATATATAAATTGATTTTTATATTTATTTTTTATTCTAATTATTTGTAAAACGTGATAAATAATATTACTAAAATAAAAGATAGTGCATTAAATAAAATAGTTTCAAATATAAAATATCAAGTATCAGTGTATAAATATCTTAAACACATAAATATCTGAAAGTATCTCAAATACGTAAAAGAGGAGTCTAGGGAAGACCATCTCGATCATCAAGGCGACGGTAAAGCTGCTGCCACATCAGTTCTTGCCTAGCTTTATCCCGACGACGCTCTTCTTCAGCCTGCTGATGCACCCTCCGAGTGTCCTCAAGCTGCTTCTTCATTTCCTCAGCCTTTGTCCTCAACCTAGCTGTCTCAGCCTGCAATCCATCGCTCTCCATCTGTCAGGCTTCAAGGTCTTGGATTTTCTGCAGCAATTTCTCCTGTTCCGTCCGACTCGCCTGAAGCTGAGAAGTCAACTCCCTAACCTCTGGAAGGTTAGCAATCACTGAGGGTGAGGTGGCACTAGAATCATGACTCATCGTCCCACCAGGCAACTGGGTGCCGGAGTATAGAGACTCTAACCCGAAAACGCGACCCTTATCTGATCGGGCGGCCCGCTGAACATAGATAGCATTCCTATCTATGGGTGGAGGACTTGTACCATCAGGAAGTGGCTGGCTTAGCTCGGCTACAATCTGGTCCACCTCCTTCTGCATTTTATATTTTTAAAAATAAATCTAATTAAACATTTAAAAGTAATAATTATTTAAAATTTAAATAACTTACAGCAATGCGAGCAGCTTTCAGATCGGTGTAATGCTCGTCATCAATGCGATGCATCTTGTAGAAGGTGTCTAGCAACGTCTCAGAAATAGAGACACCTCTCTCTTAAGCCTGTCGAATTAAAATAATGTTATTTACACATGTTTATAAAATTGAAACTGATTAATAGATAAATGAATTACTTACAAAGGCTGCAGCATAGGATACGGCACTCCTAGACCCTCATTTGTGTGTAGACAGACCGCTACCAGGTCCGTCCACATCAGTAAGATGATTCTTCTTTGCCTTGCGTGAAACCTCTTGGGCAGCTGGTGAATCCCAATAAGAACACCAAGTGGCCCACGCCGCTTCAGACACCTCTGCAAGCCTACCTTTTGTCAACCTCTTGGCCTTCACCTTACAGACCCAATCTGCATACCTACTAGCAGCTTTGGCATAAAACTGCGTGCGAATAGCCACATCCCAATAGAACTTCTTCTGCAAAAGTGATAGACAAGAAAATAAATTACTTAATTATCAACACATAACAAATTAAAATAAGAAATAATAAAAATTACCTTGAACTCATCCCAGTAGACCCTCTTCGTATCCTCTGATACGAATCTCCATGCATACCCCCCCTCATCCACATATGTCTTGAAAATATTACCAATCTCATTAGACACCTTATATACTGGAAGTAATGATCTAATATATTGTAATCAACAAATCAAATCACCACAATTAATTATGTGAACATAATTATTAAGTATAAAATAAAATGAACTTTATCATACCCGTCAGCTGCTAAAGTAATCTCCAGTCGACCCACTGACGGAGCCAATATGGATGATCCATCTCCTGGTGTATCAGGAGTACCTAATGATAGCCCTCGAACCTCAGCACTCATCCCTGCAGACCCTGTAGATGTCTCTGGTGAAGGTCGTGGCTCCGAGGAACCTGAGGATGTGGAGGAACTACCAGGTGCAGAGGAATCCCACCCTTGAAACAAATGAGCCAACCGACGAGGGACATATCTACCTCTACCACCTCGGCTACTCGACATCTAACATATTCAAACACAAATATCATAAGTATATCAATATCTATCAAACATGTAGATTAAGTGCACAAATATGACAAGTATATCAATATCTATCAAAAATGTAGATTAAGTGCACAAATATGACAAGTATATCAAATATTTTAACCTATAATTAGTTGTCATCAGCATCATCATCAACATCATCATCATCATCATCATCATCATCATCAGAGAAGTCAATATCCTTATCCACATCTTATTCATCGTCATCTTCTATGTCAATATCTCTATCTACATCTACCAAAGCATGAACGTCATTTTCGTCTATGACAAGCTCAGTCACTGTGAGGAAATCATCTTCTTAGAAAGGTGGAGAGATAATAGGACTGGACTCTTGTGAAGGGATGTGAACTTTAGCACGAGCTTGTGTCTTACAAACTGCCAACCAATCATTTTTTGACCTATTTAAACTTGTATATGAACAATAAAAGACTTGAATAGCTTGACTTGCTAGCACAAAAGCATCATCCCCTGAGTATTTCCATTTGTGATTGATAGACACCATCTTGTATAGAGGATGAACTTGTGTCCTAGCTGGTGAAGTATCAAACCATTCACATTTGAAGAGCACGGTTTTTTTTGCAGGCAAACCGAGATAATCAACTTCCATCACTTCTAGTAATCTCCCATAGTAGTCACTCTCACCACTATTGTAACCAGCCCCTTTTATGCAAACACCGCTATTCATTGTCGCCTTTTGCGCCCCATACGTGGTGGTGTGAAATTTATATCCATTCACAAAGTATGCAGGATAGATGCTAACTCGTCGTGATGGGCCTCTTGCAAAGTCTTGCCAGTATATGCTTAAATTGGCACGCGCCTATAAAGACAATCATTTCAAACTCATATTCTGTTATTAGTTAATGATCTAAAAGGTTATACTTACATAACTGGTGAACCAATTTGCAAATTCAGAGTTGTTCTTCTCATCAATCTCGGCAATCGAGATATTTGGGTGTGCTTCCCGTAACTGATCTACAAACACACTAAATAGGACATAAGTTCAATATAAGCCTACAAGTTGCACAAGTGTAAATTTATGTTAAAACTATATAGGATCACAATACTTACTTGATATATTGTTCCACTTCGATACAATTTAACAATACATATACTCGGATTGCTTCGTACTCAATGTTCGTCAAATACCTCTGTGAAACCTTCCAAAAGGCCGTCCAAACTGTTTGAAAAATAGAAAGTGCCTCAACATTATCTTTATCTAGCATTTCCCACCGACCGTCATAATTGCGCGGCACACTTCTATGCCTTGTACTAACATGGTCTTCAAAGTAGAACGAGCAGAAAGATGACGCTTCTTGAACTAAGTAAGCATTGCAAATTGAACCTTCGACCCTTGCTTTGTTCCCCACAGTCTTTTTTAATCTCCCTAAATACCTAAATAACAAAATAAACTTCAATCCTTGCATTATCAAAACTCATGTTACACATAATTCAAAGTAATTACCTCTCAAATGGATACATCCACCGATATTGGACCGGCCCAGCAACTCTAGCTTCGTCAGCTAAATGAATAGGTAGATGTTCCATTGAGTTAAAAAAACTCGGAGGGAAGATCCGTTCAAGCTGACATAATATGATTGGGATGTTTTCATGTAATCGACAAGCATCATCAAAACTAATGTTTCTGCTGCACGGATCCTTGAAAAAGAAACACAACTCTGTGATTGCTTTCCAAACATTTGGAGGTAGAAGTTCACGAAATGCAATTGGCAAGATCCTTTGCATAAAAACATGACAATCATGGCTTTTCATGCCAAACATCCTCAACTTCTTCATATCGACGCATCTACTCATGTTTGACACATAACCATCGGGAAATTTAAGTTCCCTAACCCATTCAAAAAGAACATTCATTTCTCTTTTCTCCAACGTGTAGCAGGCCTTTGGATACTTTCCAGTACGCTCATTGCACTTCAATTCGGGCCTAGCACAATACCGGTTCAACTCCTTTCTTGATTTTATAGTATCCTTTGTTTTACCCTTCACATTCAACACAGTATTGAATATATTATCAAACACATTCTTCTCTATATGCATTACATCCAAATTGTACCGAATTAATAATGAGCTCCAGTAAGGTAAATCCCAAAATATACTCTTCTTTTTCTACCCACACCCCTGAGCCTTTGAGATGGCTGCATTGTCGTTCAATTCTGTCACTTTCTTAAGACCCAACATCTCTATTTCATTCAAAATGTCAATGCCATCTCTCATTTCTGGTGCCTCCTTCATAACCACTTTGTTCTTAAGAAATGCCCTTCTGTTTCTACGAAATGGATGATTAGGATCTAAAAATTTTCGGTGGTTGTCAAACCATGATTGCTTATCACTACACGATAAGGTAAATGCATCGGTCACGTCTCCACAATGTGGGCAAGCCAATCTACCAGCAGTGTTCCACCCGGATAACATCGAATAAGCCGGGAAGTCACTTATGGTCCATAAAAGCACCGCTCTCATTTGGAAATTTTACTTCCGTGAGATGTCATAAGTACACACCCCTACATTCCACAGGTGGCATAGTTCATCAATCAACGGTTGTAAGAACACATCCAGCTTCTCTTTCGGATTCTGTGGTCCTGGCACTAACACCGTTAAAAACATATATTGTTCCTTCATACACATCCAAGGTGGAAGATTATATGGAGCAAGAATGACGGCCCATGAAGAATACTGTTTCCCAGTCTGTCCAAATGGTTGAAACCCATCTGTAGAGAGACCTAGCCTTACATTACGGGACTCGAAGGCAAAACTGGGAAATGTTAAGTTCAAGTGCTTCCACACGGGTGAATCTGTCGGATGACACATAATGCCATCGTCAACTGATGAGGCATGCCATCTCATGTCATTAGCTGTAGCATTTGATGCATACAACCGTTGTAGACGAGGAGTCAAGGGAAAGTAGTACATTCTTTTTATTGCTACATTTTTCTTATTTCTCATTTGGAAGCGAGGAGCACGACAGATACTACACTCCTCTAGTGCACTATCACCTTTCCAATATAGCATGCAATTGTTCATGCAGCAGTCAATCTTCTCAACCGGCAATCCCATACCCCTCAACAATCTCTTGGTCTTGTAGAAATTATCAGGCACCAGATTGTTTTCGGGAACTATCTCTTTCATCAGCTCCGTAATCTGATCGAAACACTTCTCTGATATACCGTTCTCAGATTTCAAATTCATCAACCAAGCAACAACGGACAACTGTGAGTGATTTCTATAACCCGGCCACAACTCATTATCTGCTGCTTGTAACATATCAAAAAACCTTTGTGCTTCAAGATTAGGAGCCTCTTCAATGTCATCCATGTCGCCAATGTTCAATGACGGGCCAGCAGCATCCATTACCATATTATGGTATTGATTTGGTGCACTACTGCCACCAATATCAGGTGCATCATCTTCAACAAATGCACTACGCTCTCCGTGATACGTCTACACCTCATAATTGAACTTAAACCCGTGCCGAAGAAGATGAGCTCGAACTGTCTTAACATCTTTAAACACTTTATTCTTGCACAATTTTCCACACGGACACCTAATTTGATCTCCCGACATGAACCTTGGTTGACTACACGCAAATTCGATAAACGAATTGAGTCCTCATAGGAACTCTTCATTTACGACTCTACCGCTAACTCCATCGATATAACGATGATACATCCAATCACGGTTCATGTCTGTTTAACTTTATTAGGTAATAAAAAATTTTAGAAAAAATTTGACATCATAAAGACGCAAATTCTATTTTTGACTTAGCTAAATTCTCTCTAGCAACAAACACAAAGAGGGATCCAGGGCCCTCGTCCCATTTATACAAGTAATTAATAAAGAGGGATCCAGGGGCCCTCGTCCCATTTACACAATTAATTAATAAAGAAGGGTCTATGGACAGCTTCTCAATTCCTTTTTTTTTGTTTTATTTTCATTTCTTTAATTTATCAGTCCCTTTCAAGATGTTTTTGTCAACTGAAAATTTAAAATTGTGTAATTTAGGTTTTAAAACTAACATCTTCTTGTAGAAATTAATTATTTTATTTTGAGATTAATTAAGGGAGTCTGAATTGTGCTTCTATTATTTTTACATCTAAAAAATATCAATGAAAATGCTAAAGACTATATATACGATAAAATTAATTAATTTTACATTCTAAAAATTACATATTTAAAAAGCACATTTTGTGCACACTATTACAGGAATATGCGATCAGTTGCTGTTAGTATTCAATATTAATTTTAATTCATTATTATTCGGCTGGATGTATATTGTATCACATTACATATCATTAAAATAATGTATATTACTTTTTGAGTGGATAGCTTACATGTTTTCAAATATGTCACTATCTTTTTTTTAATAGTACTGAAATATTTAAAAAATAATAATAAAATTGTAATGGCCCATGTCAATTGCATGAAATGTGTTGTTTAGATGGTAAAAGGTTAAGCTTTACTATTATTATTTTTGGATAATGGGCTGTTTTAATTAAGCTTTGTGAAATTATTGAAAAGATTAAATGAAAAAAAATAACGTAAGTGGACTTTAATTGATAAAATAGCACAAGGAAATTGACCATTACTGTCGATATGTGCCCACATCCAATGAGAATGAATATTTGAATGCACATTATAATCCCCTCAAAAAATTGCTCATTATACACACACAATTACAATAAATTTCATTTGCTCAAAAACTTAATTGTGACAATCTGACAAACTAAATATCTTAGACCATCACATAAATTTTTTTAACAGTAGCCCTACTCCAATCATTTTCATCCTTAAGTCATTCAGATATTTATATAAGTGCTCAGAAAGTAATTCTTCATAAGAATATTGAACAATTGGCTGTAATTTAATTCCATTTGAATCTCTGTTGGGATTAGAAGAGCCATACGGAAAGGTGTTGAAGTATTAAAACAAGAAAGAAGGCCTATAGACTAGCCCCATTCTAAAGGATACTTCAATATAACATCCCCCTCGATCTAACACGAGCTATTTCTAACAAACAGCTCACATATGAGCAAAATGTCAATATTTTCTTAGGTTGTTATTTGTTAATAAGATATGCATATTTTATTTGATGCTACTCTAGTGGGTATTATTTCAAATTCTACTAAAATAGTGGAGTTTCTTTATTTACAGTCAGAGGTATATTACTTCTCTTGGAGCTTTTATCTAGTTGTTCTGGTAATATCTTGGCAAACTAGTGCTTCTGATTTCTCCAACTAGGTTTCCGCTTATTCAACTCATAACAATCATAATGCAACATGCATATACAAGATGCCTGATATGAACTCGAAAGGCAGTCAAAAGGATTGTGATCCAGAAATAACATGGGCTGAGTGTGGAAACATATGAAGATTGCATAGAAACATTTGCACAAACAGCACAAAAGCAAAAGAAGGAGTGCAGCATATATCATAAAGTGAACACAATCAAACAAATGCAGAAGTACTTTTCTGAACATCGATTTCACCTGTCTACTACATTAAAGTGAAGTGTCTAATATTATCCTTTCAAAAGATCAACTATAAGATAACAAAAAAAGAAGAAGAAGAGGGGATACATGAAGAAATTACACCTACTTCGCTACTAATAAGATAGTCCCAAATTACATCAAAAAAGGGAACAGGTTTTAACAAAAAAAGAAAAAAAAAACATCACGATTCCAATCTACCCTCACTTCCCAATCTTTAACACAAATCACTCCCACCAGCAATAATCAAACAAGAACACCAAAGTTTCAAATAAAGAAGATAAGTTTCGCCCCAAATCAATAAATTAGAAAGCAATATACTCATATTAGAAAGCAATACGCCACCAAATTACACACAAAGGAGAGATCTATAAAAATGAAATCTCAATTTAAAAAGCAGTTTCTTGACTTCTTCAAATAGTACGTAGTAACATTACAAACCTTTCCGAGGGAGGTGCAATGAATCTACTTCTTCCAGCTTCCACCGCCGACTGCTAATGCCCCGCACCACTGCCACCGCCGCCGCCTTCCTCGCTGCGCCCGCCCGCCACCGACTCTGCTCCTGCCGTGCACCACTGCCACTGTCGATCGATCGAGAGAAAGCGAGTGAGAAAGAGAGAGAGAGATTAGAGAATAGATCTGTTTCTGCTAGGGCTCGCGATGTGATTTAATTGGGGATTTCTTACATCGCGATGGAGTACCCCGTCGCTATTCGAAACCCCCTCGCTAATTTTTTAAAAAATAATAAAAAAATAAAAAAATCGATTTTTCGCGACGGGGTACCCCGTCGCTAATCGAAACCCCCTCGCTAATTTTTAAAAAAAAAATAAAAAAAATCAATTTTTCGCGACGGGGTACCCGTCGCTATCATTCGCAACGGTGGTCCCCGTCGCCAATTTTTAAAAAAAATGGATAAAAAAAGGGAAAATAAAAATCAATTTTCCGCGACGGGGAACCCCGTCGCTATCCGTCGCGACGATGGTCCCCGTCACCGCCAGCGACCCGAACTCTCCCGTCGCGGATTCCAATCGCTAAATCAACATTTTTTGTAGTGTTATGAACAATGATCAGTTTCGATCATCTCCGAAGGGCACTTCACAATCCATTCATCAAAGGATGAAAAATTCGTCAGTTGCCATTCAGCTTCACCTTCACCAAGCCAGGAGGACAGTAAGGCCCGAACTGCCAAAGAACAAAACTGCCTCAAAAGGAAGCAGACAGCTAGTCCAGCTAGGCCCTTCAAGAAGTGGAAACTGTCTAACAAAAGCCAAGCAACTGAACAAGCAAACTGATCAATTCAGTTCAGTTGCAGCTTCAGCTTCAGCCAACTCCTCAGCGACAACTGAGAACCAAGACTCAACTGATCATCCAACCACTGAGTATTCAATCAGTTGGACTGTATCCCAACTGAATCCGGATAAGTTTTTTTTAATCTTCAAAACTTATCATAATTAAATTGTTACCGTTGAGATTATGAAATTTCTTATACTATATTCAACGGCTACAATTTGAAAATAGGGCTCTATCTCACAAGTTGCCATTAATATCTCTGCATTGATATTAAATCAACTCTTCAAAGACGAAAAGGAAAATATAATTTTCTAATGAGATATAAATAACAAGATCTATAGAAAATATTTTGCTATTTATGGCAACTACCCCATTTTCAAAATTGCTACTTCTCAGCCACAAGATCATAAAGTTACCTCATGATCGAACGGCTGGAATGCATGCATCATTAATTCAGCTAATCATCCATCAAATCGGATAGCTGATCAGCTAAGAGAAGCAATCGAGTGTCCTCGATTCCTGCATGCAAAGCTGAATAAATATATGCAATGAGATGAAGGCTCTGATCATCTTCAACATCTCTCGCATCCTTGCTCTGAACACCTACAACTCTCTCTCTCAACACACTTGTATATCTAACAACATCATCTCTTTGCAGAAATGAAGCCCTCATTTCAGATGGTAGATGTTAAATCACTCCAACGCAAGGTGAAAAAGGATAAGACTCTAAATCTAGAGCTTCTTAATGCACGTCTCGGCACAGACAACTTTCAAAGAATTTATCGACCGATGGAGGAAACCGGGTTGCTGCCATTCTTGACACTAATGCCAGTCAAGAACATACCTACTCAAGTTGCAGAGTTCTACCAAAACGCAACCATCTCCGGCGACAACATCATCTCCACCGTCCAGAATAAAGTGATCACAGTGACAAAAGATACGATGATGTCTACACTTCAACTCCCCGGCGACGGCCCAGACGTAATGGAACTGAAATTGCCGTGCAAATACGCACTATGGGGTATTTGGAAACATCCTCACGTGCACTACCATGACTGCTCACACAGGCTGAAGGAGAGCTTGCCCGGTGAGATCATCCAACTCTTGGATATCACCGGTCATCCTCACGTGCACCCGGTCACCAATTTTTCTCCCCCTTCTCTCTACAAATTCTTGAACTTTTGGAGTGGATCCTTCCATCATCCTCCATCAACTAAGGTAACTTCATACCTCTTCATCTTGGTGATTTAAACACTCATTTCTTGTTGAATCAAACCTAGGGTTTGTTATCCAAAATTAGGGTTCTTCAATTTTGTTGATCATCTTGCTTTGATATCTTGAACATATGGTTTATTTATCTCCTTGAAGCTATATGTGAAGTTATATCGAATACCTATGGTTCTTTGATGCTAGGGTTTAGATTTTTGCCCTAATTTCCCCTTATTTTGTTGATGTGGTTTGGAGGTGTTGTGATGGTTGTTTGGAGTTCATTTTCATGAATGTTAGAGCCCTAGGATGAAGGTGTTTGTATTTGAAATGTTGGGTCTAAAGGATTTAAAATGAGTTATGAGCATGTGGTTTAAATGTGTGCCCGTAACGTGTTCGATCAAATGCTTCAAAGAGCTTTAATGTGTATTTTGAGTCCAAAATCATATTATGAGTTGGTATATCCAAAGTTATGTATATGGATATGTATGAAGTCCTTAAAGTAAAGTATAGCATGAGTTGGGTTAAAGTTATGATTTAATTGTATGACTCGACGTCTAAAAATCAAAAGAGAATTGAAAGGTGCTAGGTGACGTGTTGGGGCTCGAGGTGGACAACTTGTGCATGATCAAGAAGTGTTTCAAAGGTTGAGAAATTGTGAAAGCATCTCATAAAGTGGGGTAACTCTAAACTGTGAACATGTGTAAGGTTATAGTTATTGTTGTGCTTTGATTGTATAAATATGAAGGGTCTTTGGACCAGAGATAAAAGAGACCCTTCGAGGCATAAAAGAGATCCTTCGGGGTCGACAAAGAGACCCTTCGGGGCAGAGATCCTTTGGGATCGAATATAGACATGTTAATGTCCTCCCTGGGGGGTAGTATGTCTGCGGGCATCCCTATAGGGCCAAAGATGTTCATTAACGGGGGCATCATGATGTTTGGACCCTATGGGGTTGAGACTAGTCTCCACAAAGTAAAGAAAAGTCCATATGTTATATTTTCACTTATGCAATTAGCTATAACTGTTTACAGTGTTCCTCACTGAGTATGTTGTTAAATACTCACCCCATTCATTCAATGAATTTCAGGTTGAGGAGTCGAGGCCGGAGTAGGAGGGTTGTGAACACAAGAGAACCCCCACAAGCTTGTGTTTATCTTTTCCATGCTCTTCTTTTGAGAATACTTACATTATTATCATTATTACATTGATCACTCTTTTTGCTTTATGATCAATGATTATTGAGGATGGGAATAGCCCGATCTTTTGTAGGTTATGATGTATATAACTTGATATTATGCAAAAACAATTTAAAGGCGGGTCGTTCGATCTTGGAGCCTATTACGTATGAAGTATATTGTTGACCCTATATTTTGCATATTGATTTAGGATACTAGACGGGCGGGTTATGACAACCTATGAGCCCGATAAGTTAGACGATTGCATGGTTTGTGTGGATGGACTTGTTCAATGCTTCCGTTTGATAATATATTGTGTGATAGTATAGATTCAATAGATTGCATGCTAATTCGTGAAAATTTTACATTGAGAATTATGACGTCATGCCTAGTTATGTTTTTTGACCTAAGCTTCCGCTCATTTTATTATAAGTGCATAAAATTAAGTAAGTAAATGGTATGTTAAATGACGTGGCCAAACGGAGTAGTTTGGGGCGTTACAGTTTATGGGTCGCATAAGCCACATCATTCTAAGCCAATTTGATGAGGTCATCCTAACTGGCGAGCCAATCGAAAGAAGGGACATGCTCCCAACTATCTACTGCCATTACATCCCGAAGAGATCACGTCAACAAGGACCTTCCAACTCAGGTCGTGGAAAGGCACCTTTGGAAGCACCCGCCAGCTCATCCGATGAAAGACAGCTGCTGATTGAGAGCGAGCCTCTCTCAAGACTGAGTGATCAGCCTACAATATCAGCCAGCTCCCAACCTCTAACCTTAGTCCATCGCGACTCCACTGAGGTTGAGTTTGAAGCAGTTTTAGACCATCAGCTAAGCAGCTACTTCGGTCTCATTGAGGGCACCGACCCCTCCTTATTCGAGCAACTGAGACGGTACCTCTAGTACCACATATGATGATTCCAACTCGATGAGGCAACAATGTTCCATCTCATCCACATCCGTGGATCCACCTTCTGGATCAACGAAGGAACATGGAGTAGACATTGGATGAATCATCTACTCTCCTCGCCACCAACGCTCTCGGAGATAATGGATTCGATGATCAAACGAATCCAGCTCAGTATACTAGCCGACGCTCCTCTTCCCGACAACGAACCGGCCAACTCCTCATGCACACCATTTCTTGAAGATCTACCCATCGCATCAACTAATGAGATCTTCACCAACTTGACCTCGATGAACTTCAGAGAGCAAGAAGCCTCTCTCACCTCTGCTCATGGTCAGTTCATGTCAACTGAAGAAGTCTATGCATGGTTCTCCTCGCCCATGCCAATTCCTTCAGTTCCCTCAGTCCATAATGATAATTTGGCAACTGCCTTTACCTTCTTGCCAAACTTGTCAATACCATCATGCGATCCACCCTAGCTTTTCGATGATGCCAAAAAGGGGAAAGATGGACAGTATGATGATGGATGCTTAACTCTTTGGAATCAGATCCAAAGAGAAATTCATCATGAGGGGGAAGATCACCTTCAGAAGGAAGCATGGAGAACACAAGGAGTCGAAGAAAGAGGGGAATCGAGCAGAAAGAAAAGGAGCAGCTTCAGGAAGTAAATTAGTAGTTTTAACTACTATTGAAAATTGAAAGTCTGGATATAATATGCTTTAAGTGAATATATAATAAATACTTCAATTCTTCAAATATCATGCCTCAATCAAGTCTTGATTATGTTTATAACTCTCTGATACTTGAAGTTTGAATGCTCTGATACTTGAATGAAAGCATGCCCAAAATAAAAGAATGCTCTAATACTTGAATTTCATGTATACCTTGAATGCTCTGATACTTGAATGAATATCATGAATCAAGTTTGCTCTGATTTTAAGAATCTGATTAAGCAAACTACATTATGTCTATCAAATGAACATTTGTAGTTTTTCCATCATCATTGACAAAGTTTTGACATCATCAAAAAGGGGAAAATTGTTAGGAAAAACTATTAAGGAAACTCTAGATTAGGTTTTGATGAGATGTCAAAATTATTTATGAAAAACTGACTAAAATTCAAGTTGTAGATCTGAGCTGACCAATCCAGAGCATCAAGAAGGAACTCAAGTAAAGCCAAAGCCAACCAATCTGGAGTATGGTCTGCAAGCTGAAGGATACGTCATCCAATCAGAATTTAACTCAACTGAGGAGTCAAAAAGTCGAACCAGTCGAAACAAACTGACAACTAAGTCAGCTGAGTTGAGGGAGAAAAGAGTCGACTAAGACTGAAGGAACTAATAAGAGATCAGTTTAAACTAAAGACTGGAAGTATCCAACTGATGGCCAAACTGAAATAAACAGACAGATCAGCTAAACGCTAGAACTGAAGTCAGCCAGCTTAATGATTAGTCAAACTGACAAGAAAGCTCAAGAGAAAGCAGTCAAGCTGACAAGCTAGCCAAGAAACTTGAGACCAGTCGAACTGGAGAAATAAAGCTCAAAACTGCCAACTGGAGCAATGGCCAAACTGAGCTTACAAGCTCAAAACTGCCAACTGAAGCAATGGCCAAACTGAGCTGACAAGCTCAAAACTTCCAACTGAAGCAATGACCAAACTGAGCTGACAAGCTCAAAACTACCAACTGGAGCAACGGCCAATCTGAGCTGACAAGCTAAAAACTACCAACTGGAGCATTGGCCGAACTGAACAGACAAGTTCAGAACTACTAACTGGAACTCAAAACTGCTAAAAACTGAAGCCAGAGAACCCTGGAGTTATTGCTCAAACCGGAGAATCTTGGAATAAATGCTTCAACGGAGATCCTGGAATTAAATATCCAATGAAGATCGATTGGCAAAGTAACGGCTACTTCAACCAAAAGCTCCAATGATCAATAAAGACCATCTGCCATTGATAAGCCAACAGAGCCACCAATCAATGGAACTCAACGGTCATAAAATCATTCCTCTATAAAAGACGAGTGAATCAGAGTTTTTTAAGAACTCTTCGCCACTACGACTTTTGCATATACATTCTTGAAATATTCAAGCAAGAGCTTTCTTTCTCCCTCCCACTTAGCTCAAGTTCAGCATTTGATAAAAACTGCGAGAGTCCAACTGAGAAGAAAAATTCAAAGAGTCAAGATATTCAGCCAGTTGTTGATAATCCAGCCAGGGCAGTCTTCTCAGTTTCAGCAATATAACGATCAACTACCCAGCTCAATTGAAAGAGCACATCAGTTGATACCCCTTGTTCAAGACTAACCTCTTGAAGATCGAAAGAGATATATAACCTTGTAAAGACGACAATAGCACCTACCTTCCTAGCGAGCAGTTAGGGACTTCAAGTGTGAGTCGTCGACCCGCTGAGGTAGCGAGCAGTTACCAGGTTCAACCAACTGTCCTTTATTGTGTAATTTGTAAAGAAACTCAAGTTATATAATGAAGTTGCCCTTCTGTGGAAGGAAGAGAGGACGTAGAAGTTTGAGACTTCGAACCTCTATAAACCACTTGTGTGTTGTACTGCTTTGATTATTGTATATCTTTGAACTACACACAATCTCACACAAGCTGCACTCATGCTGTCTTAACTGATCAACCAGCTTGTGCATAGATAAGTTTCTCTAAGCGAGTCAAAGGGCCCTTATTATTCCGCATTTAAAGTGAAAGCTTTTAATCAGTTTATTCACCCCCCTCTAAACTGATATCGACTCGTCCGGGACCAACAAAATCTGAGCTAATCAATCCATACTAAAGGTCATTTTCACCGGAAAAAAATGAACAGACTTGGTCAACCTATCGACAACAACCCAAATTGCATGATGACCTCGAACTGACGGAGGTAATCCTACCACGAAGTCCATTGTAATGTGCTCCCACTTCCACTCGGGAATCTCGAGTGGGTTCAACAATCTAGAAGGGCGTTGATGCTCGGCTTTCACTTGTTGGCAGGTGATACACTTTGATATAAATTAGCCAATCGACCTCTTCATATTTCTCCACCAGAAAACCATCTTCAAGTCCTTGAACATCTTCGTGCCTCCTGGGTGCACAGAATACGGAGTATTGTGTGCTTCTTCAAAGATCTCCCTTCTGAGCTCTTCATTCTTCAGCACACGCAACCTTCCCTCGAAGAATAATGTGCCATCATTTGCTAGGGTAAAACCCTGAATAGAACCCTCTAATGCTCTTTTCTTCATCTTGCATAAGAAAGGATCGTCGTCTTGTGCTTCACGAACTAGATCACGAATTAGTGGTCGAACCACTAAGGCTGTTAAAATCCCTTGAGTGGTGTTGGAAGGATCCACCACCTCTAAATCTATCTTCTCAAACTCCTTGATCAACTGCTCTTGCTTGGTTGGAAGATAGATCTTCTGGGTTAAGGCATCAGCTACAACATTCGTCTTTCCAGGGTGATATAAAATCGTACAGTCGTAATCCTTCACCAACTCTAACTGTCTTCTTTGGCGTAAATTCAACTCCTTTTAGGTGAAGAAGTACTTCAAGCTTTTGTGATCGGTGTAGATCTCGCACTTGCTCCCATAGAGATAGTGCCTCCAAATCTTCAATGCATAAACCACGGCTGCTAACTCAAGATCATGTGTCGGATAATTATGCTTGTGCACCTTCAACTGTCTTGATGCGTACGCCACTACCTTTCCATGTTGTATCAAAACACAACCAAGTCCTTGCTTCTAGGCGTCGCTGTAGATGACAAAGCCTTCAGTCCCATTAGGAATAGTCAACACTGGGGCTGACACGAGACGTCGCTTCAATTCTTGAAAACTTTGCTCACACTTCTCACTCCATTGGAACTTCTCATTCTTCCATGTCAATCTCATCAAAGGATCCGATATCTTGGAAAACCCTTCAATAAATCTTCTATAGTAGTCTGCCAATCCCAAGAAGCTTCGGACTTCATTAACATTCGATGGCGTCTTCCAATTGCTAACAGCTTCCACCTTCGACGGATCTACTTAGATTCCATTTGATGTCACCACGTGGCCAAGGAATGCCACTCGCTCCAACCAGAACTCGCATTTTGAAAATTTTACATACAACTCTTCTTTCCTTAGCGTCTCCAATACGATTCTGAGATGCTCAGCATGTTGCTCCTTGCTTCTTGAATAAATCAAGATATCATCGATGAAAACTATTACAAATTGGTCGAGGTACGGATGGAACACTCGATTCCTCCTTGCCTTAAGTTGAGGAATTCGGTCTCCATCTTAGTCTTGAAAGACTCGGAGAAGTATCGGGTGAGGATCAACTCTTTCAAGTCGGTCCACACCAAAGCTTAGCGTTGCTCGGACGTCATGGTGCGGGAATGGGTTTCCCACCAGAAGCTCGTCTCTTCTGAAAGCTGGAAGATAGCACAAGAGGCTGTCTGCACCTCAGTGCACTGGATGTGCTCAAAGATCCGCTCCATCTCCCGGATCCATTCCTCAGTCGCTTCTGGACCTTTACTTCCTTTGAGCCTAGATGGCCCCATTCTTCTAAACTGTTCGACTACATCGAACGCCTCTTTTTGAAGCCTTGCTCCTTCAGCCATTCCTGCTCGCCCCATCTGCTGGGCCATGAGACCCTGGAGTGTCTCTAGAAAACCTCGGGCAAAGTCGGGCCCGTTCTCTCGTGGTGGGGGATCATGGAGACCACCCCCTTCATTACTTGATTTCTCTACTTCTTGCGGAGCAGGAGCACGATGCGGAGGCATCCTAAAGCCTTTAGGCACACTTACTCGTTAGGTTAATGTTATTCTTAAAGCTAATTCGAGGACTACAAAAGCACTTTTCATCATTTCATAATCAAGAAAGCACACAACTTCCAAGATTTCACTTCTTTAAAACGTGTATCGGGAGTTTAAAACATCATAGTTGATCGTGACAACAGATACATTTCATTTATCTTTATTGTCCAACTTCGGACCATTCTTTTTTTTCTTTATCATATTATCACGATTATTCAACTCTTTAACTTCTTTCCCGACACACTCTATATATACACCCTCATTTCTTATTACTCATACTTGAAAACCTTTAAGATTACATACCTTAGGATCGGAGTCAAGCCGAGTAGCCGTCGTGAACATCCACCCACATTTCTCATACATAAATCAAACACATGCAGAACAAGTCCACAGGAGGGTAGACCTGCTCTGATACCAATTTGTAGCGCTCCAAACTACTCTGTTTGGCCACATCACTTAACATACAATTTACTTACTCATTTTGGTGTGCTTATTTTAAATCAAGCGGAAGCTAAGGTCAAGTTTCATTATGAGGAATGAAATCATATTTCCCATTACAAATTTTTCACAAATATAACATACAACCTAACGAATCTAATTTGTCACACAACATAGTATTTAATGGAAGCATTGCATAGGCCCATCCATATGAATCATACAATCATCTAACCTATCGGGCTCATAGGTTGTCATAACCCGCCCGTCTAGCACCCTAAATCATCATATATAATATAAGGTCAACAACATACTTCACACATAGAAGGCTCCAAGGTCGAACGACCCACCTTTAAAATGTTTTGCATAATGTCAAGTTATATACATTATGACTATAAAATAGGGCTAGTCTCATCCCCAATAATCATTGATCGTAAACAAAAGAGAGTGATCAATGAAATAATAATAATATGAGTATTTTCAAAAGAAGAGCATGCAAAAAGATAAACACGAGCTTGTGGGGGTTCTCTTGTGTTCACAACGCTCCTACTCAGGCCTCGACTCCTCAACCTGAAATTCATTAAATGAATGGGGTGAGTATTTAACAACATACTCAGTGGGGAACACTGTAAAAAGTTATAGCCAATTGCACAAGTGAAAATATAACATATGGATACTTCTTTTCTTTGTGGAGACTAGCCTCAACCCCGTAGGGCCCAAACATCATGATGCCCCCGTTAATGAACGTCTTTATCCCTGTAGGGATGCCCGCATACTTATTATCCCCTAGGGAGGACATTAATGAGTCAATTATCGATCCCGTAGGACCTCTTTGTCGTCCCCGAAGGATCTCTTTGTCGACCCTGAAGGATCTCTTTGTCGACCCCGAAGGATCACCCTTCATATCTATACAATCAAAGCACAACAATAACTATAACTTTACACGTGTTCACAGTTTAGAGTTACCCCACCTTATGAGACGCTTTCAAATCTTTTCTCAACCTTTGAGATACTTCTTAGCCGTGCACAAGTCATCCACCTCGAGCCCCAATACGTCACTAAGCACCTTTCAATTCCCTTTTTCATTTTAGATGTCGAGTTATTCAATTAAATCATAATTTGACCAAACACATGCTATAATTTGCTTTAAGGTCTTCTTACATATCCATATATACAATCATGGATATACAAATTCATAATATGATTTTGGACTCAAAATACACATTAAAACTCTTTAAAGCATTTAATCGAACACGTTACGTGCACACATTTAAACCACATGATCATGACTCAATTTAAATCCTTTAAACCCAATATTTCAAATACAAACACCTTCATCCAAGGGCTCTAGCATACATGAAAATCAACTCCACACAACCATCACAACACCTCCAACCAAACACCAACAATTTAAGGGAAAAATAGGGTAAAAATCATATCTTTAGCAACAATGAACCATAGGAATTCAATATAACTTCACATACAGCTTCAATGGAGTAAATAAACCATATGTTTAAGATATCAAAGCATGAGGGTCATTAGAATCGAAAAACCCCAAATTTGGATGTAAACCCTAGGTTCGATTTAACACAAAATTGGTGTTTAATCACCAAAAGAAGAGGTATGGAGTTACCTTAGTTGATGGATGATGATAAGAGAATCCTCTCCCAAAGCTTGAAGAACTCCTTGAGAGAATTTGGGAAGAAATCATCCAAGTGATGAAGAAAATGAAGGGAAATAAGTGAAGTGTGGTATTTAAAGGTTGGAATTTTCGAAACGGGGCGCGACCTAGGGGGGGTCGAGTTTACAGGTCGCGCTTGAGCCAAAGAAAAATGGCTCTCTGAAGCTGGTGACACGCGACCAAAATGTCGCGTTTCTCACTCGCTTTGCAGACCTCTCAGAAGGCGACGCGCTTTTCGGTCGCACCCAGACTGTAGATTTTTGAAAGAGCTTCGATTTGAGTACTCATGGGCCTCGTGGTTCCAACCGAGTCTAAAGTTATGACCTCCGGACGAAACCCTACCAAAACTCAGCGAGACCCTCGATTTATGCTATTTTCGAAAACACATACAATACACAACTTGAATTTTCAAAACATATTTACTACTCATTTAATGCACACACCGAAATTACATAAAATTAAGGTATGACAAATCATAAAATTAAACGCAATTACAATCATTCCTTAACACATAACTCGACATTTTAGTATTAAAAATTCAAACTGTATTATATACTCAGTATAATACCACTGTGTGCTAAGATGTATCGGCTCGAGTGGAACAACCTGCAATAAAACAACGGCATAATACAAACATACTCACATGATTAATATCCAAACAATATTAATCTAAAATCATTTACTAAAATTATAATTTATAATTTAGCAAAAGGGTCCGGGTATCACATCTGTCGAAGTAAAAGGCGTTCTTCGTGAGTGTTCTGCAAGATGACGAGCGGAGTGGCGTGGAAGGGATGCGGTGACGGAATGTGCTAGGGGCACCGTTGGGTCGTAGTAGGCGGCTTTGCCGCTGTTGTGACTCGACGAGATGCCGAGCTAGCCACCTTCCTTCAACGCACCTAACCCGTCCATTCTTGTTCGTCGGTCTCGATTCCATTTCTTTTATGTCTTTCAATTCCGTATTTACTTTCCGTTCTTCATGTTCTTCGTGTTCTTCATTATTACTCATTTACCTTCCGTCTAAAGTTGTATTTCGATTCTTATTAAAGTTCCAAGTTAATAACATTTACGTTATATTTCTCGCTTTATTCCTGTCATTATGATTCTCGTTATTATCTCTTGTAATTAGTCTCGTTTATTCCGTCTAAGTTCTGTTCAAGTTATATTTAAAGATTTTGTCATTATTCTAGATGTTTAAAGAGGATTATCGTGTTTATGCCGTTATAATGCCGATTTCTTTTTAAGTTAAAGCATTTCGTTTAATGCGAGATTTACTCTTCACAATGGTTTCAATATTTATAAACTCGAGTCATGCTTACAAGTATATAAGCATATAATTGTAGACAGGATAAAACGAGATCGATCCACAAGGAAAAGGAATTAGAACTTGAAAATGCAAGTACCACGACAATAGACGAGCGAAATATTTAGACTATGAATTAGGATGAGGGTTGATTGTCACAAAAAAACCAAAACATAAGAAATAAACAAGTGAATACCAAACAACAATAATAATCAATCTAAATAAGATGCAAGAAACAATACCAACAAAGGAGAGATTTGAAGATAAATTTAGGCAAGACTCTAGGATATGGATTCACAACATTCCTCTTGATCAAACAACAAGGTTTAAACACACAATCATGCTAAGTTCATAGATAGGAAGACCAAAAATATAGAAAGAGCATCTCTCGAATATCTCTTTAATTGCGAATGCGACAAGGATGGCTATCTCTAACACATTCCGAGGTCGCATCTAACAAAGGCTTTAAGGGGTCACTTTTCCTTCCATATAATCGACATTCGACTAAGAAGACAACTATGTGGATTTAATCCAAGCATGCTTATGATCATGGGATGGCTAAATAAAAGTGATTCATACATTTGATGTTAAATGAATGCCACTTCAAACAACACCATTCAAGAATTAGCATGGATTAAAATCTTGACAAAGCATAACCATAAATATAACCCTAGTCAAGAACAAGATTCACATTGTTTCTCCACATCCTAGAGCCCTAAGGCTCTAGCCAACCATATTTACAACAAAATCAAGAATACAAAAGGAAGAACCAAAATCCATTCTAAGTACAAGAGTAAAAGAGGGAAAGAGAAGATAAAACCCAATGTTGAACAATCTCTTTCAATCCCTTGGCTTGAATCCTCAAATGGATGGATGAATCTTCCTCTTCCGCTTGATGTTCTTGATCTTCAAAAATCCCAAGTGTGGAGTGTTTCTTGTGTGAAAATCGAATGAGAGGAGTGTTGGGTAGGTAGTTTTGAAATCCCCAATAGATATATATGTAGAGGACCAATAATTGGATGCTAAAAGTCAATATTGATTTTTGCCTGTGCGGAACTCGACCCCAGTAAGTCGCGTTTTAGGGTCGAGTTTGGAACAAAGGAAAACACATCCCTGAAGGCTCTGCAACACGGGCTTTTGATCGCGTTTGAGGGTCGCGTTTTGGCCTTCAGTCGAAACTCGACCCCTTGGGTCGAGTTTGAGGGTCGCGTTTCAGCCAAAGGATTTCGGCTCTCAGAAGGCTCTGCAAACACGGGCTCTGGGTCGATTTTGGAGGTCGAGTTTGAAGGCCTATGAAACTCGACCCCTAGGAGGTCGCGTTTAGGGGTCGTGTTCGGCGCGAGTCTCCGGTAGCTTCCACGATTTTACTTCGTTCTCGCTCGTTTCTTAGCTGATTGACCCGATTCAACTTGCAGCGCGCTCCTTATTCGATTCTCTATCTATGTATGGTCTTGAATACCTCAAATTTGCAGTAATTTATCCTTCATTTCCTGAAAAACTCCAACAATAAACAAAACTTCCAAACCGGGAGGTTAAACACTCAATTTGGGCTAAACCACATACAAAACTCTTCAAATCACTTCATTTAAACCTCAAATTATTATGCAAAATCACCAATAATCACCATTTCATGTTAATTTAAATTATTGAAGCATGTTTTTAAAATTTTTATAAGTGTTCTTCGTGTTCTTAGTGTTCGTCGAAGGAATTGACGAACATTGAAAAAACCCAGAAAGATCGCCCAGAAATTGGGCAGAGGAGAGAAGCCTCTACCACAGGGGGTGCGCCGCCACGCCACATCCCCCTCTGCCCAGCAGCCCCGCGCCGGCGCAAGGGTGCGCCGCGGCGGGGTTGCCCGTCAGCGCAGGGGTACGCCGCGGTGGGGGTGCCTCCGTGTCATCCAATGCCGATTCTTTCGGCTATTCTCATACCCTCTTTTCGAGCTTTTCGAGTCGTGTTTTTCCCGAGTGATTTCCGAGTTATTTCCAAGTTTAATTTAGAAGATTTTCAAGCTATTTCTGATTTATTTTGAGTAAACGTTTCAAGTTGTTTTCCGTCTAGAACTCGAGAAATCGAGATGAGATGTTCTTCAAATAAATTCTTCTCGAATTTTGTAAAGTCGTAAAGTCGTGCAATCTGTAATTAAGTCTTAGATTTTAGTCTTCGAGTCAAATATCGTTATTTCTCGCTTTAGATAGTTAATTTCTTCGAAGGAGGCCGCTAAGTCGATAATTCGACTTTTGTAGGAGGAAGTGAGCCTCGTGGGAATTCGGAGAAGGATCATCAGCTCGTCGCCTCATCTTCTGCTCCGTGATCGAGGAAGGTAAATCTATACTTATCTAAAGTTTGAGCTAATAATCTCTAGAAGCATGTTAGGGCATAAGAGATATCCAATAAAATATTTTGATCTGCCTAATTGATCTCTGTACAAGGAAGGAAGGAAATGGAATATTATGTGTTATTTGAGCTCTCGAGCATGTTTAGAAATGCTAGAATTGCTAAGTATTGATTTTGCTCAGCAAGAGATATTAGAATTGTCTTTAGTTGCAATTCGTGTTTAATTACGTTCTTTTCATCGTATTTGAGCGTTGTATTTTGCTAAGCTTCGTATAGATAAAGAACTGCCTCCTAAGGTTAGAATCAAATCACTCATAGGCCGAGATCATACTAAAGTAAAGGATTAGCCCCTAGACATTGCTCTAGGATTGGTTTTTCTAGTAGGGATTAAGGAAGAAAGGAAATTAGCATTTTGCTTAAGCAGGAATTTGAGGTCAGAGGACTTTAATCTTTTGATCGTTAAGAGAGTCACTACTGGGTCTACTCCCTCACAAACTCATAAGGATATTCGAGGTAATCCCCCTTATGTCCTAAGGCATGCCTAAGGGTACAGTTGACATCAGGTTTGAGCCAGGACGGGCCAAAAGGAAAAGAAAATGTTTTACGGATATGGAGAGGGCTTTTGCGTTTTGCTCTCCATATACCGTCAGTTGAATATTGGATATCTTAAAGTTTATCAAAGTATTTTATTAAAACCCACTGAGTACATTAGTGCTCACGCCCCCTCTTTTTCAAATGTTTTCAGGTTGAGATGCTGAGGATGTTGGTGGCTGTGGATGTGGGTTGGCTGCCAAGATTATTTTGCTATAGTAATAAGTTTGTTTAAAATCCCATGATGTTTCTGCTACTCTGATACACTCGTATTTATTCCCAAGCTATGTTATGTTTGTCAAGATTCTAAGAATATTTCCCCAGACATGTTTATCTATATAAGTAATGCATCTTTAGTTTTATTCCTGCTTCTCGAGTTTTTTTTTTAAAAAAACACTCCTAAAAGGAGTGGGGCATTCGGCAACATGCTCAGCCTGTATATAACTCCCAAATCGTCTCGTACAAAGTCATATGTGGCATGTGTCCCAAAAGTGAACACACCCCTAACCAAGTACTCAAACTAGAAGTAAAGAAAAAAACTCAAAGAGGAAGTATCCACAGACCAGATGCTAACCCCAAAAATCAAATGAAATACAAACATGAAGCACAGCCCGAGAAAGGCTGTAACTCTAAATAAAAACCAACAAAAAAAAAGGAACAATAAACAAATGAACAACACCATCATCTAACTATATCTAAAATGAAAGTTGGGATAACCCAACTGATCCATCCTCACTAAGGAGAGCAAACATCGTGGAGCAGAACCTGAATCATAAAAGGTGAGCGTAGGGGTCTGAACCCCCCTACCTACAAGAAAGTCCGCAGCCCGATTTCCCTCACGGTGGATGTGGGAGAACCGAACATGTCGCCCGCGGCACAACAATCGAATGGATGTCAACGTGTGCCGAGTCACAGCCGAACCGGATAGGCCTGACTGCAACTCCGACACCACCGAGGCAGCATCCATCTCAATCCAGATATGATCTGAATATTGCACCGCAAGTCTCAACCCATGAAGCAGTGCCTGGAACTCTGCATCAAAACTCGATGCAGCCCGAAGAGGCATGCAGAAACCTGTCAGAAGGGAACCCGAGCAATCCCGAACCAAACCTCCCCCACCTACTACCATCTGAAGATCAGTTGAATAAGAACCATCCGTGTTGAGCTTGACCCACGGTGTCTCAGGACGCCGCCACGACACCATTCGAGACCGGAGAGATCTCGGAACAGGGCCAGAGACAGGTATGAAAGGCACCTGCGGATAGCAGCCTAACCAATGCTGTGGAAGGAGCTTCCCGGCCGAAACTAAAAGTCGGAGATGACGCTTAACCTGCCAGACAATGTGAGAAACAAGGAAAGAAACCCCGCGATGTTTGCGGTTGTTCCTCTCCGTCCAGAGAAACCAAAAAGTAAGGCAAGGAAGTAAGAAACTGATGTCCTTCGGAGAGGATCATGGATACAACCCCCGCCAAAACCCAAGAGCCTGTGTGACAGTATGTGCATGTGGTGCAGAAGTGTGAAACCAAGATGCAACAAAAGCCCAAACCGATTTCGCAGACTCAGACCAAAGAAAAACATGCTCTAAGGACTCGATCTGTGGATCATCACAACAATGACACCGGGAGGCAAGATGAGTATGACGGGACTGAAGACACACATCAACAGGGACTCTACCATGCAATAAATGCCAGAGAAAAATAGAAATGGTAGGAGTAATGCAATCATGCCAAATGGACCTGAAAAGAGACCGCTCGGGCCGCTGGTACCTGACATGATCCCATGCAGAGGTTAAAGAGAACTCACCAGTAGAACTCAAAGTCCACCGCATGCTTCTCGAGTTTATTTTCCTTCCACCTGTGAAGAGGCTTATTCATGTGATATCTGTCTATTCGTTTTAATCTATGAATAAGGTCTATACCCGTTGGTATCTGATTAAGTTAGCCATTTTATTCTGCTAAGGCATGTTTTCTTCTTAAATCAAGTAAGTCCGAGTATCATCGTCTATCTTTCAAAAGTATATCTGCATTCTTAAACCCTCGTTCATCTTCTGACTTATTCATTAAACCCTTAATAACATCCCGTCCCCATTCGTTAATCCCTATCTCGGGACCGGGCTGTTACACTCATTATTGTAAAATACATCATCTTGTGCGAGCGGCATGGGTAAAGCCATTTGTAATGCTTTAGGTTTAATAAGTTGGTGATTTAGGGCTTCAATGGTGAGTGAATTTATAGTAAATAGTAGATAGTGACTAACATAGGTGCATGTAACACGACAAACGATTAAGACAAACTCGTAAGATGACAAAAATAAAAAAAAAGATCATGGAAGATCACATGCATGATAAAGGCATCAAAAGAACACGTGTCATTGGTACAGTCCAAAATACGTAGATAATAGATAAGTTCTCATATATAAACTTAAAGAAAATCAAAAGGGCACCCGCCCGGCATGCACTTGCACACCCTTATATGTCGGCAGCCTCATTGATAGTGTCATCGCATCCACATCGGCAAGGCTATCCAGAGCAAACGCACCCTCATCCATATCATCTGTATCAATTTCATTGACACTTGGGCCAGCCGCGGACAGAGCGGAACTTGATCCACTCGAAGGATCATCCACTTCAAACAACTCCTTCAAGATTGCCCATAATTCCTCCCCCTCGTTCTTGTACACCAATGCCGTGGGGCGTACCTTAAAAAATAACAACTTTATAGTTCATATTACATAAATCGACATGTGTGCATGCAAGGTGAATATACCTGCTTAACCCTTCTCCACATACTATCGGGCAAGTCGACAAAGTTGGTGACTTCGTCATAGCAGTGAGGATATCCAAAGTCTAGCAGCCATGAAAACATCTCATATCGCTCTGCCCACTGAGCCACCTTAAGCTCGAATTCTTCATTGGAAAGTGCAATCCCCAATTGTTGTTTGACAAGTCCGCAGACGTCGTGAATGACATGAAGATTACCCGCATCCTTCCCTGGGATCCAATTTCCACTCAAATATTGATGCTCCAGCTCAAGCAGGGTAACCTGCTCGGCATACCTAGTCCATGGCTCAATAAAAAAAATGTCATCTTGTGATATCGCTCTTGGTGCCATTTGCAGTCGTGACTATCTGCGATGAAATTAGGGTTATGAGCGGTTATGACCATAAATATAAGGTGCATATAAACTATTAATAATTGATGCATGGAGGTAACGTGCATGTCCAACAGTTAATTTTCTAAAATTGTAGCACATGCCACTTGGTGAAATGTCTAAATCAGAATCCAATCCATCCGAGAATCTCCATTGGATGTATCGGCAGGTCACTTGGTTAAACATTACATGTATCGACAGGACCTGATATGACAGATAAAGACAATGCAGAATCACGTGAAAGTAATCTTACCTCGATGATTCATACGCTGGAGTACACTGCCAATATGGAATTGCTCAATGTTAGTGGAGCCTACACCCACCAAGATCTGCTGGGCCCAGCCCTAGCTTCGCTTGTCGACTGTCCAGTTAGTGGCTTGAGCAAGTAAAGACAAAGTCAAAAAATTATCATCATCCACGTAAATAATATGGTCAGGGAAAATAATATGAACAGCGTATGGCGTAATTTATAGATATAGCACATACTTGAAATAGTGAAGACACATCTAGATGCTTGTCCAGATTAACATCACGAGAGTACTGAGTCAAACTTGCATCTTCATCTACACCCACCAAGATCTGTTGGGCCCAGCCCTAGCTTCGCTTGTCGACTGTCCAGTTAGTGGCTTGAGCAAGTAAGGACAAAGTCAAAAAATTATCATCATCCACGTAAATAATAGGGTCAGGGAAAATAATATGAACAGCGTATGGCGTAATTTATAGATATAGCACATACTTGAAATAGTGAAGACACATCTAGATGCTTGTCCAGATTAACATCACGAGAGTACTGAGTCAAACTTGCATCTTCATCCTGAATGAATGGTTTAGGTGAGTGCAGTTAATAATTTATTGAAAATTGGGCGGCGGATATGGAGCAACTGTGAAGAAACCATACTTCAAACGACGTTGTAGGGACGTAATGTAAAACCCCAAATTTTTGAATTATGATTAGAGGATTCTTAATAGTAATTAAATAGTTAATGAATAAATTTCAATAAGGTTTAAGTGAAGTCAGATGTCAGTCACGACTTTAGGAGTCAGTTTTTGGTGAAATCGTATTTTCAGAAATTTTGATCTTAACTTTGTTTTGGTTAAACTTGGTCTCGTTAGAAAGGTTTTAACTCAAGGAGTGTGTCAGTGTTCCCGAAATTTTATTCTGAAGTCATTTGAGTCCCCAGTGATGAAAAATGTATTCAAAAGGAGGAATGAATAGTAACTTTTGCGTGCGTTCGTGTTTTGAGAAATTTACGAAATCCTCATCATTGATCCAAGTCTTGTTCTGTCAGGCCTCTCTTATGGGAAATGACTCAAGGAATCCATTTGCATTCACGAATTTCCATTCTAAGGTCAATCGAACGCTCGGGAGCAAAATCTGTCAGTCTGAGTGAATAGTAAAAAGTAATTCCAAAAAGGGAATCTTTGCTCATCTTTCTTCAAACGACCCCGTCTTCTTCACGAATCAAGTTGGTTCACTAGTATTCGAGCCAACGAGTCTCTCAGTATTTTTAGATTTCGTATCTGAGATCATTGGGGTCTTGATATCGAATAAAGCAGCTTTTAACCGAACCCGGGGTAACTTTTGCAGTATTTCCGCACTGCAATGGCTTCCAAGGGGAGCCAAAGCTTCTCCTATAAATAAAGCATCACCCCTTTCACTTTTTCCACACCAAATTCACTCATTCCTCATTTATAGAGAGTGGAAAAGCTTGTGAGAGCCGAGAAAGTTCTGTCGAAGTGAAAAGCGTTCTTCGTGAGTGTTCTCCAAGACGACGAGCGGAGTGGCGTAGAAGGGATGTGGTGAAGGAATATGCTAGGGGCGCCGTTGGGTCATAGCAGGCGGCTCTACCGCCATTGTGACTCGACGAGATGCCGAGCTAGCCACCTTCCTTCGACGCACCTAACCCCGTCCATTCTTGTTCATCGGCCCCGATTCCATTTCTTTTCTGTCTTTCAATTCTGCATTTACTTTTCGTTCTTCGTATTCTTCGTATACTTCATTACTACTCAAATACCTTCCGTTTAAAGTAGTATTTTGATTCTTATTGAAGTTCCAAGTTAATAACGTTTACGTTATATTGCTTGCTTTATTCTGGTCGTTATAATTCTCATCATTATTTCGTGTAATTAGTCTCGTTATTCCGTTTAAATCCCGTTCAAGTTGTATTTAAAGATTTCATCGTTATTCAAGATGTTTAAAGAGGATTATCATATTTATGTTGTTATGATGCCGATTTCTTTTTAAGTTAAAGCATGACGTTTCATGTTAATTTAAATTATTGAAGCATGTTTTTAAAATTTTTATAAGTGTTCTTCGTGTTCGTCAAAAGGATCGACGAACACTGAAGAAACCCAGAAGAAGATCACCCAGAAATTGGGCGTAAAGAGAGGCCGCCGAGGTGGGGGGTACGCCGCCGCGCAACACCCCCCGCGGTCAACAGATTGCCCGCCGGCGCAGGGGGGCGCCGCAGCGGGGGGTGCATCGCGGCGGGGGCTGCCTGCCAGCGCCGGTGTGTGCCGCGGTGCGGTCCCCCCTATGTTGTTCCATGTCAATTTTTCTGGCTATGTTCGTACCCTCTTTTCGAACCTTTCGAGTTGTGTTTTTCGAAACTAATCCCGAGTTATTTCCAAGTTTAATTTAAGAATATTTTCAAGTTATTTTCATCTAAAATTCGAGTATCAAAATATGATTTCTCCAAGTAAATTCTTCTCGAATTGTATAAAGTCATTAAGTCGTGGAATCTATATTTAAGTCTTAGATTAAGGTCTCTGGGATAGTTATTGCTATTTCTCGTTCTAGATGTTCGATTTTTTCGAAAGAGGTCGCTAAGTCGATGATTCGACTTTTGTAGGAGGAAGTGAGCCCCGTGAAAATTCGAAAAAAGATTGTCAGCTCATTGATTTACCTTCTACCAAATAGTCGAGGTGTGTAAATCCATACTCATCTAAAGTTTGAGCTAATAAGCTCTAGAAGCATATAGGGCAAATGAGATATGCAATAAAATATTTTTGCTCTGGCTGATTGATCTCTGTACAAGGAAGGAAGGAAATAAAAGATATTATATGTTGATTGAGCTCTCGAGCATGTTTAGAAATGCTAGAAATGTTAAAGTATTGTTTATGCTTAGCATGAGATATTTGGAATTGTCTTTAGTTGCAATTCGTATTTATGTACGTTCATTTCCTCGTATCTGAATGTTGGATTTTGCTAAAGTTCATTTAGCTAATTAAGCACTGCCTTTTAGGGTAGTGATAAATCCCTTATAGGCCGAAGTCATGCTTAAGTAAAGGATTAGCCTTAGACGTTGCTCTAAGCTCGATAGTTCTAGTAAGGTTAAGGAAGCTAAGGAATTAATGATAAAGGTTGAGAAATGAAGGCTTAGTTAATGAAGGAAGAATATAGCTTTTATAACCAGGATTGAGCTCAGAATTAATGATCTTTGATCATTAAAGTAAGTCACTGTTGGGTTAATTCCCTCGCAAACTCATTTAGATATTTGAGGTAACCCATCTTCTATCCTATGGCATGCCTAAGGGTGCAGTTGACATCAGGTTTGAGCTAAAGTTGGGCCTAAAAGTAAAGAAAATGTTTTGCGGATATGGAGAGGGCTTTTGCGTTTTGATCTCCATATACCGCCAGTTTATTATTGGATATTTCTCGAGTTATTAAAGAAGCTTTTATTAAACCCACTGAGTACATTAGTGCTCACGCCCTCTTTTTCAAATGTTTTCAGGTTGAGATGTTGAGGATGATGATGACTGTGGATGTGGGTTGGCTGCCAAGATTATTTTGTTATTATATAAGTTTCTTTTGAAATCCCATTACGTATTCTACTACTTTGATTCACTCTTTCTAATTCTGTTCAAGTTCTATTATGATTATCAAGATTCTATGAATATTTCCCCAGACATGGTTATCTATATATAAAGATACATTATAAGTTTTATTCCTGCTTCTTGAGTATGCGTTCCTTTCGCCTATGAAGAGGCTTGTTCATGTTGGTATCTGTTTATCCGTTTTGACCTATAAATGGGTTTATGCTTGTTGGTATCTAATTAGTTAGCCGTTTAGTTCCGCTAAAGCATGTTTCTTTCTTAATTAAGTAGACCCGAGTATCGTCGCCTATCTTTCAAAAGTACATCTTTATTCTCAAACCTTCTTTGTTAATCTTCCGTCTTATTCGTTAAACCCTTAATAACACCCCGTCCCCATTCGCTAATCCTTATCTCGGGACCGGGCTATTACACATAATCTTGTGACGCCGGCTGCCTTGACATGTAGTCAGTCTCGTCCCCCTCATTAGATTGCTCGATATTTGTATCGATCTGAACAGAAGGCTCGACATTTGCAAAAGCGACACCAACATTTATAACTATCGAATGGCAATAATCTTGACATGAAACTAACCATAATCGGACAATCTTTTGGTACTCGGTCACTTTGGAATAGAGGGTGGGGGATTGGGATTCGGTTTCTTTTGCTTCTAATGCGAATTAATTGGTGTCTTGCCCTGATGTTTCACGAGGGAAGGATCCCGAATATTGGCCATATCAGCTCTCGCACCCGACAGATCCCTGGCTTTTTGTCTTTTATGTGGAACACCCTTGTTAACCATTACATGCACGTCACTCTTCAAAGCACGTATTCGATCTAAACATGTTTTTCTACCTTGTTGGTGGTTTTTCACATCATGCGCCACCTCAAGAGTGATCCTCATCACATAGTTCACAAAGGCCATTTCATCAACAGCCTCATTACCGTCTACAATGGAATAGTCTCCAATGTCGTTTAAATGTCGCTGCCTCATAGATTTGCACCATCGACTCATGATATAGCATGTTGGTAGCCTAGTCACATCCATGTGAAAATAAATTCTAACTATGTGCCGACATAGAACTTCTTCAGTCTCATACATATGACAATTGCAGAGGGCCCATTTCGATTCACTGTTGTATTGGACAACTCGAATCCTCGACATGAGGGGTTGTGAGGTGACCTTAAACTGCAAATCGACACTGCCGACATTGTTGGCTGGTTTCTCAATTATTACTACGCTCACGACAAGGGCAAATTGCGACTCGAATGTCTTATACACATTCCTTGTGTACACTTGTGCTACTTGAGCCAGTAATAGGTTGTTGTTCACGAACTGACCTGGTTTACTGATGTTCAGAGCATCATCGGCAGTCTCCTTTGTACGTCAATCATGTAGGACCTGCTCGTACTTATCGACAAATTCAGTCAAAGTGGAACTCGTCGAGCACAGATCCTTCAATACCTTGTCTGTAACCTCACTACGCGAAGTCGCAAGAAGACCCGCGCTGAAAGAGGTGTTCGTGAACATCGACGCCTACCTCTTCTTCAACCTGTACATATTGGAGAACCAACTATGATCATCGAGGGCATAGTTAGTGATCATAGAAGCCCAACACTCCTCAAACTCATTCTCCATCTCCACCCCACGCATGCAGTGATACCACTGCCACTTGAATTCACTATTGCTGTTTAATTTTCCAAAATGAGAGGGGACATTTTGGCTAATATGCCACCGACAAAGCCCATGACTCGTTGATTTAAAAGTGGCATCAATCCCATTCATTAGCGCTTTACTTTGATCGGAGAATATCACTTATGGCTCCTTCCCATGCGTGGACTCTAAAAATATGGCAAACAACCATTCAAAGGAAGCCATCGTCTCGTTGGACAAGAAGCCCAAACCTAGCATCACATTTCTCCTATGATGGTTGATGCCGACAAAGGGTGCACATACTAGGTCATACCGATTTGTCTTGTACATGGTGTCGACTGATAACACATCTTCAAAGCACTCATAATCAATAAGAGCACGAGAGTCTTGGAAAAAAAAATTCATCAAACGACCCTCATCATCTAGCTGCACGTTCCAATAAAAGAAAGGCTCAATGTTCGATTTCTTCGTAAATAAATTCACCAGAGCATTAGCGTTGACATTCCCCACTCTTGTTGACTGTCTAACCTGATTCAAGTGATTATAGGCATCCCTCCTCGTGAAACCGACATTTTGCGGCCTTCCGGCTTCATTTTCCATAAACCGACATGCCCGACTAACTCCGATACCCGCAGATTTAAGCGCCTTAACAAGTGACTGTTTTGCATGGCTCAATTGCTGAGCAGAACGTAACAGATAGGCTTGATGTGTGCCGATCATTTCGTGTTTATGCTCTTTCACAAATTTATGAACGGTCCATTGCAAATTCTTCTCCCTCCCAATTCGTAATTTCGCTTTACAGTTGCTCCTAGTTATCTGTTTCCTATATGATGCTACTCTCCCTTTTGATCATTTGCCATCAGGCTGACCTTCACATGAGCATTCAAATTCTTTCCATCGTAGCTCATTCGTCCCAGAAAAATAGTATTGGTCACCCTTTCTCACACTAAAACCCCCGCACCTGCCGTACTCACAATATAATAAATATGCTTGATCTACACTATCCATAACATTTCCAATTTATAAACGATTCTCTAATTCTATTAACATTGTAGAAAGCAAACTTCCTACTTCTGCCTCACACCAGCCCCTTCTCCATCTTTTCTGTCCTGAGTGCTACCCTCGGAAGATGTCTCATGGTCAATCGAAACATTCAAGTCAATATTCATCTTCACCATGAATCTATAGACAATATAATCAGCAAAGATAATCAAGACAAACTATAATTTTACCTTATCTATATAAACAGTCCAATTAGTGACAACTGGAAAAAGTTTCCATTCTTAAGAGTTTCACACCTACATATTCATTAATAACTGAAATCATGCATTCAACTTCGGCCATCAAAACCACGTAATTTTCCAGTCAACATAATCACTCGATTAACTAGGGCATCTCAAAATAAAATGAAAAAATCTTTGGAAAATCTGAAATTCAAACCGTCTAAGTAACCAACAGGCTTCGGCATCAAAACAGGGAGGGAGCCATCAAAATCCAAAATGAATTCACAAAATCAATCACCATGAGGGTGTCCATACACTACAACCGACACATTAAAATAGTGACAGTTAAAACCCGTGAGAAAAACCCTTCAATTGAAAGCATAAATATAACCCTAACAATGAATCAATAAAAAACCCCCTGCCGTAAGGGAACCCAAAAAAATGAAACTTTGCATACCTCAAGGCTACCAAATTCTTGGAATTACCCTTCAATTGAAAGCATAAATATAACCCTAACAATGAATCAATAAAAAACCCCCTACCGTAAGGGAACCCAAAAAAATGAAACTTTACATACCTCAAGGCTACCAAATTCTTGGAATTGCTCCGACGAGGTAAGATAAATGCAAAATTGTCGACTCTCGCACAAGATGCTGGAAAATCGTTTTTCAGAATTGGGGAAAATGGCGCATTGGAGCAGACAATGGAATTAAAATATTAACCAAATTCAAAATTTCCGCCAAATTTCACAAATCTGCCAATATTACACTCTCACTGTTCACGCATTGGAAACAGTACAGAGCCAGAATTAGCCTCATGATTTCTTTAAAAAATTATGAAACCTTGTCCACACATACGAAAATTGTCTCTATTACGTATCCGTACCGGCGCCGATGTAAAAAGTTCGTCGAAAAACATTTAGGTGCCGACATAAAACCTTCTGTCGATAATGTCGATACTAGTGCGGGTCCCACACGCTACTGTTCACCAATGAAGTGTCCTAATAGTGAAGTCACCTCTTTTCCTATGAAATACGGTCATATATGCCTCAAAATTAAAGTTAAAGTATTTCTAAATAAATGGCCACGTGTCGGCATCCCAACGGAACCCGAGTAGTGCCCGGGGGAGCATATAATTTTCCTATGTATGGCCCCCAAGTTTTCATCCAAATAAATAAATAAAATCCAACCCACAATTAGAAAAATGAAAGAACTCTCAACCACTTCTAATATCGTCGTGGCAGATGGCAAAAGAGAAAACCCTAAATCATCAAATCTCTGTGTATTTATTTTCTCATCTTACCGAGTTTCAGATATAAATTGATTCTAATAATTTTTTTTAGTGGATGTCATTTGTTAGTTTTCCTAGAAAATTCAAATTCCACCCAACATATAAAAACCTTTCATCGATATGATACCTAAATCATGCATAAGCCAACAAAGTTCAAGAAAAGAATGAGAAAATATGAATGCTTTTTACAATTAAGAATCATTCATCGCAGATTTCGAGCAAAGATCAAGTTTGTCTGGAGATCATTTATATGTCATCATAAATAATTCAAAATTTGGAGTAGATTGGAGATGAAGAAATTTCTATCTGACAACTTTGAGGTGATTAATAATGAAAAACCATGGCAGTGCATAATGGCCGAAAGAAATCAAGCTGGGCTCTGCAAAAATATTTTTTCTCTATTTTGATTAGTCAACGATGATTGGAGTTTTTTTTAAATGAATTATAAATGGTGGGAGCTATACGATTTGGTTTAAAAGATAAAAACTTGTATGAGACCGTCTAATGTAGACGGGTCTCTTGCGTTAGACAGATCTCCACCTGACCCTGACCCGACCCGATTAAAATAAATATATAAAAAAACGATTCTCAGATCTCCATCTCCATTATCCACCACTGTGCGATACCCTTCCGCCCACGACCGCTAATTCTCCCACAACCGCTGCTTCCACCATATCCACCACCGTGTACATATATCACTCACCGCCAACATCTGCTTCACCAATACCGCCCCAGCAAGTAGTGTCACTACTGCAACAAATATCGAACCTACTATCGCAACAAGTAGTGCTACCACAACCACTACAACTATTACAACCACCGGTCATCACCGCAACCGGCACTGCAACATTAACATCACCGCCGCTAAAATTATATCCATCATGTGTAAATGTGTCTAGAGCTTTCTAATTTCATAATTTAGGGCATTTAATTTTATAATGTAGTATTCTAAATGCTCAGATAATTCTGTTTCTAAATTGTGATCGATGTGATTTTGGAATTTATGGTTTTCTAATTTTAGAATTTTGGGGCATTTATTTTTCTTATTTTTTTATTTTTTTATTTTTTTGAAAATTTGGAGTATGACGGAGGAAGGGGTTAAGTTCTTCTAATTATGAATCCAAATTGTTAATAAAAGTAGATGACATGTGTTTAGAAAGTAGCATATCAATTTCAACCTAAGCTGTGAATCACACTCGAATTGATGGTCTCTGGTTGGTAGTTATTCTTTTTCCACAGCTCGAATTGCAGAGCTATAATTCAAGCAAATCCAACTTCTTATCGCACAGTCATTGATCGTACACGATACGTTCTATAATAGTTCTTGTTTTTCTGTTTCCACCTAGAACTTTTCTCATATACATTGATTTTAATATATATATATATGTATATATATATATATATATGTTCGGAAGAATTGGTGCATTGTGCTCCAGTTGGTGTGCCGAGGCTTTTGTCGTGTAGAGTTGTTAAACTTATGCATTTGACTATACGCAAATGGTGACATTTATAATTTGGAATTATGTGGTAGACATATCCATCAACCAACATGTTAGACTTTATTGCATTGTTTATGGTAGTTGATCAAAAATTAAAAATTTGACATGCAAGTATTGTTCATTATTAGTGATACTTCATTGCTTTGATAATGATGCTTAAATGAATTATTAATGATACTTTATTAATAGGCTATTTTATTAACTATCAAGCATCCAAAATGTAAAGAATTCCAGTCATATGGGGTTGAATTTCCAGATTTTAAATGGAGCAAAATGTGGATGAAATATTGATTGTGCAATATTTATTATGCATCAAATGAAAAATTTTGTTGGTGCTGCTTATGAGAGTGCAGAGTTGTTTGAGATATGGAATATTGTAATTCAAAGTTTCATGGACTTTAATATTTTTGTTGTAGTGTGACACATTATTTTTATTTCACCTCAATGGAAGACGGAGATTAAGAGACGAGTATTGTGTGAGGATTAGTCTTTCACCACTGAATGGGTTGAGACCAAAGATGCACGACGATGCTCTTAAATTCATGAAGAATAGTAAGAAATATAAACATGTACAATATTTAATGAATTTTTATGAATTTTATGATTTTACATTTTATAAAAAAATATTTTAATTTGATTTATGTTTTTAACATGATAGGCACAATTAGCAACTGCTCGCAAGGGGTGTAAATGTAGAAGTTGTGCAGAAATTGGTGGAATATGAGAGATGTAGTAGTGTGAATGTAGAAGTTGTAGGAGTTCCTAACATGATAGACTTTGATTTTATTTTTATTTTTTTGTAGTGAATGATGGTTGGAAACATTGAAATGTTGGAAGGTTAACTAGGTTGGAATCAATGTTTTTTTTTTTTAATGAATGATGGCTGAATACAATTGATTTTTGTGTAGATATCATGAGAAGGTTTAGTGGGTTGGATACATTGGTTTTTTGTAATGTTTTCAAAAGGTATTTGTTGGAGTTATAGATTTTAGGACATGCAAACGAGATATTTTTTTTGTAATGCATTGTGTTATTGTTGTAGTTATGAACAGGTTTAGAACTCTTGAAGATATATTTTGTTGATGCTACGGATAACATGTATCACTATTTATGAAGAAAAGTATCACTATGTGTGTGGTGAAGTAACACTATTTATTTCGTTTATTATCAGTAATAAAAAAACAGATAGACACACATAAGTAAATCATAAAAAAACACCAGCAACAGTAATGTTGTTCTCAATATATCAAATAATTTCCTGGATTATTAATAATTGTTTAGTATCATAACTTACAAACTACAGTATCAATACTAATGTAACAAAGTATCACTATCTGTGCAGTGAAGTAATACTATTTATTTCGTGAATAATTTAATAGCATAACAGATAATATGTATCACTATTTATGAATAAAAGTATCACTATGTGTATAGTGAAGTAACACTATTTACTTCGTATATTACCAGTAATAAAAAAACAGAAAGAGAGACACACAGACACACGCAAATCATTAAAAAAATCATTAGTAATGAACTGCAATATCATTAAACAATAAAGGTCATTATCAGTCCCCTTGGGGATGGCCTAGTGGTAGAGTGGTGATATCTTGAGGCCAAAGGTCTCAAGTTCGAATCCCACCAACACCACTGGGTGTGAGCCTGTCACACCTGACTTGCTAAGTGTGGTTTACCTCCCCTGTGTGGTTTGCAGGCTATTACACAGGGGGGGAGTTTACCCAATGCGCACCTCGGTAGCGGCTGCGGGTTACCTTCGACAAAATAAAATAAAATAATAAAGGTCATTATCTGTGAATTACAATGTCACTAGTAATGAAGCGAAGTATCAGTAATTATTGAATATATTAAAATCATAAAATTAATGCTTAACAACAATATTATATCCTAAGACATTGAATTCATTTAATAATGCCAGACAAAAAAGTATCATGTCCTAAAATAATCTAGGATTGGGGGCTTTGGAACCAAACTCCTTTGAAATTGATGTATCACATGTATTCTTTTTTTTTTTTTGAAGATGTCATTTGATTTTTTTTTCTCTACCTTTTGTGGTTGAACCTAAAAGATCCAATATCAAAATGAAATTATTACCATATAAGAAATGAAGTAACATTAATTATAATGTAAAGTATCATTAACATGATGAGCATGTATGAAAAATTATCACATCAAATTATTGAATGAAAACAATGTCAGTAGATATGAACGGGGTATCACTACTAACCGTCAATCATAGTTAAACATGAAGCAACATATGTGACTTTTTTTTTGAAGAGTATTACTAACTATAATGTCAAGTTCCATTAATTTTAATGTGAAATATCACTAACATAATGGCCTCGTATGACAGACAATTACATTGAATTATTGAAAAAAACATCATTAAATATGAACATGGGTACTACTAATTGTGTAGTGAAGTATAAATAGATATGAATAAGCATAAGCCAATAGATTTGTTATTTTTCAAGAGTATCATTAACTATGATGTAAAATACCATTGATTATAGTGAAGTATCACTAACAAGATGAACATTTACTATAACGCCCCAGGCCCACGGGGGTGGGGCCTAGTAACGAAACGACGGCATAACGGACTCTGCTAGCGACTACTTGGCATCCGTCCTCGCATTGCCAAAATGGTTAACTCAAGTTTCAAGAGAGTCCATTAAGCTCACTTATGTACTTATCAAACTTTCATTCTTCCACCGATGTGGGACATTACATTCTCCCCCCGTTGGAGATACGACGTCCTCGTCGTGCTCCTTAATCTGTAGGACCGTCCCCCGGGGTCCGGTTTGAGCACACCTGTACTGGCTCCAAGGGCCGATCGAGCGCACCCGGGGTCGGCTCTGGTACCATTTGTAATACCCCAGGCCCGGGGTCCGGTTTGAGTACACCTTTACTGGCTCCAGGGCCCGATCGAGTGCACCCGGGGTCGGCTCTGGTACCATTTATAATACCCCAGGCCGGGGGTGGGGCCAGTAACGAAATGACGGCATAACGGACTTTGTTAGCAATTACTTGACATCCGTCCTCGCATTACCAAAATGGTTAACCTAAGTTGCAAGAGAGTCCATTAAACCCACTTATATACTTATCAAACTTTTATTCTTCCACCGATGTGGGATATTACATTTACAACAAACAATCACATTGAATTATTGAACCAAAACACATTTCAAACAAGATCTAATAAATTTCTATCAAGTCTTGTCAAATTTAAATTAATACTAAAAGTATCATCAAAACAACAAATGGTCTAACAAATAGAAATATAGAGTAATTCTTTCAGACATATCATCGAACACATAATATGCATGCATAGAACATTTACATACTAACACAGAATTTGAAGGCAATGATCATAGAATCACAAATTTCAGAAACCTAATTACAATATCTTCAAAAAAACATACAGTTTGTAGTAGTCTCCGGCCGCCGAAGTTCAAGGTAATTTCGCTGGGATGAAAATTCGATAATAAATCACTTTTTGTATTGATTTATGCACGAAGTCGTAGTGGTGACGTTACAACAATGGTGGTGACGATTTTCAGTGGTGGCGGTTATGGTGATTGCAGCGATGATGGTGGCATTGTTGCAGCGATTGCGATGGTGGCAATTTAGGGGAAATTAAAATCTGGGTTGCAGAGATTTATCAACGTGTTTGGGTTGCAAAAATTTTAATGCGGGTTCAATATTTTTTTTTAATATACAAATAGTCGGGTCTAGGCCGAGACGGGTGGGGTCGGTGGAGATCCGTCTAACGTAAGAGATTCGTTAGACGGTCTCATACAAATGTACCCCTTATTTTATTTTACTAGAGTTTTTTTAATGGGGCTATATGGTTAAAATTATCTGATAAAATAATATTTTATTTTAATTAATTTTAGGAGAGGGTAAAGAGTAAAATGGAAGTTGGGTATAGAATTACCCAAAACTGGAAATTATTGGTCAAGTATGAATAAAATACACACGTAAATAAAGAGGTAAAAAGGAGGCAGCAATTCCCGATCCTAAAAAGCCAGCAATAAATCATTAGAGTCGCCGGAATATCCTTCCCTTACCCTCAGATTCCCCTTTACCCTCCCCTCCAGCCTATTGCTTCTCAAACTCGCGGGGAGAGAGAGAGAGAGAGAGAGAGAGAGAGAGATTAATCATAATAACGTAGGGTTTTTGAGGTGGTGTAGGAAACTAATAAATGGAGCGCTTAGGATCGGAGGCAGCGTTGGCGGGGATGGAGGCGAGCATGAAGGAGGATCTCTCCATGGAGATTGATCCCCCCTTCAAGGAGAATCCCGCCACCGCCGAGGACTGGCGGAAGGCACTCAACAAGGTGGTCCCCGCCGTCGTCGTCCTCCGCACCACTGCTTGCCGTGCCTTCGACACCGAGTCCGCCGGCGCATCCTACGCCACTGGCTTCGTCGTCGACAAGTCCCGCGGAATCATTCTTACCAACCGCCACGTTGTCAAGCCAGGTTCAAAAATTTGATCTTTAAAATTGAACTTCCATTTTTTCTTTAAGCTGGTTTCGTCAATGTTTCTATTTCTTGCTGTAGGACCCGTTGTGGCGGAAGCTATGTTTGTGAACCGTGAAGAGATTCCTGTGCATCCGATATATAGAGATCCTGTAAGTTCATGATGGTAGTGATTCATTTTTTTTTTTTTTTTGAGTCTGTATCAATGGTAATTCTTGCTGGCCATCTTAATTTTGGAGGATTTATTTTGCTCTTCATGTAAACGAGCGTTGTGCTTAATTGTTTGTTTCTTTTTAGCATTTATGATCTGTAAACCTACAAATTGGATGTATGAGTTCACCACCGAGAGTTTCTTCTGATTTGAGCTCGTAGTACTGTAGTTTGATATAGTAGATTATGATGTGTTCGAGCATCATTGTTCACTGATCTAGCATAAATTCATGGGTTGCTCATCATGAGTAACATGCTACTTGAACTTTCTTGATATTTTTGGATCAGGCCATAGTTTTATTTAGTTACTTTCTTTTAGCTTTAGTAAGAATGAAAGCTGAGTTCAAATTCTGATATATAACTTGACTCTCTGTTTCTCTAGGTTCATGATTTTGGCTTCTTTCGTTATGACCCTTCTGCGATACAATTCCTTAGCTATGAGGAGATTCCTCTTGCACCTGAGGCTGCATGCGTGGGGCTTGAAATTCGGGTGGTTGGAAATGATAGTGGTGAAAAGGTATGCACCTTCATGGTTTGCTTCTTACTAGTAGTTTTTTTAGCGAATGAGGATAAGAAAAGTTGTAATATCAGATACTGACGATAAGATTTGATCTGTCACATCTTCTTTTCTAAGGCACACTAGCCTATGATGGGTCCAACTCTGTATTATATATCTTAAATTTCCATTTTTATATGATATCGACATGATGTCTATAAATATATTTGCATTATGTATAGTATCCACTTTCATTGCTGTTTTCCATATTAGTCTTATTGTGTAGTCTTCCAAAAGGGCAACGGATTTTGGGCTAGGAATATTTTTCTTCCCTTTTTTGTGAATTTGCAGGTCTCTATTTTGGCAGGAACTCTTGCTCGTCTGGATAGAGATGCTCCACACTATAAAAAGTATGTTCTTAATTTGATAATATGTTGTCTTGTGTTTTCTATTGATCACTCACTTGAGAATCTATTGTTATCAATTATCATTAGGGTGTGAAGGGTAAACTCTACTTCTGATTTGCATCAGCAATTTTTCACAATTTTATTAGGATATATTTATTCATTTTTTTGTCAGTTTTCATCTAAACTCCATGCTTGGTGGAAATAGGACCATTATTTGTGACATAGTATCTTATGCTTTGGAAAATCATGGAAGTAAAATTTTTGTTCAAGTATCTAATTATCTATGATAGAAACAGGTCTTTGACCTTGGGGTTAACTGTTGTAACTTAGCAACAGTGCTGATAGAAGCCTTTTGTAAACTATTCCTCCTAAGCATGTTAAATTCTTTTGATTGTAGTCAGTTAGTGGTCATTGTGGATCATCATGATCAACACTGAGAATGTCACCTTATTTTATAAGATATTGATGGTGTGAAATTATCTTGTATGCAGGGATGGTTACAATGACTTCAATACATTCTACATGCAAGTAAGCTTTCTGATGACATGCTTTTCAGTGTAGAATGCTGATACTGTGTGGTTGCCTGTAGTTTCTTTAATTAACAACTACAGGTTATAGTCTCTAAATATTTCAAGCATGCGATATTTGATATTTAATGTTGCTCTCTTGATATTTGAATATTATTATGCATAATTAGTTGCTCCTGTTCAGAAGATTCAGTTAAAAGTACTTACAAAATTGTAGATTGCCAGCTATAATGGCTGAAATCATCTATCTATAGTATATTATTGGACAAGTGTATTTACTGAGACTTTGTATCAATAAATATAAGAAGAGATGGCTGGTAGTTCTAGTTCCTGTCACGTTGATCTGGTTTCTTCTGTAGCTATATAGAATGTCCAGAAATCAGTGAGACCTCATACTCCCAATCTCTAACATAGATCCAGAAATTGAGGCCGAGGCAGATATTTAGGACCAGGCAGTATGGGACGGAAGAGGGAGAGCACAGATGGCTGTTTTGTTTCTTCTTTATGCCAGATAATTATTTGGGGGCAAAAACTGTGTTTGTGAGAGATATGATTGAAAGAATGTTGTAGCTGAGAAGTATGGAGGTTCATGTTGGATAGGGAATGCAGCTTGCTTTGATTCCATGAATTTACTGCCCGAGGAGTTCTTTGATGGAGATTAGTTGGCTTCTTAAGTTGCAACTGTTAACCTAGGCAAGCATTTTGGTAGTTTGGGTGATGTAAATAAAAGTAAAACACTTTGGGGGGGGGGGGGGGTAGCATGTGGTCATGGCGATTGGGCCTTTTTGGACTCTGTTGGGCAAGGAAGGCTTCGGCGATAGATGGAGGGTGTGGATTTGAGGATGTCTAAACTCGATAAGTTTCTCCATAATTATTAAGGGGAAGCTAAGATGGAATTCTCAGGGCTCTAGAGGTTGACATCTTGAGCAGGCTTAATGGTCAAGCAAAGAGCATTTCATTGCTCAATAGCTTGCTTGGTTGTGGAATGAAGACAAGAGTTGAGATATCACGTTTGCTGATGATAGTGTGTCTTTTCTTTGAGCTAAAGAATCAGATCTTTCTTGGCTTACCTAGATCTTGGAAACTTTTTGCAGCATGTCAGGGTTAAGAATTTATATGTATAAGTATAGTTTAAAAGGCTTTTGAGGCATGTGCCTCGAGGCGCACCTCAAGGCGAGGTGCCGGAAAACATAACTCAGGGTGCCGCCTCTTGCAAAATCTGTGAGCCTTACGCCTCTATTCGATGGAGGCGGAAGAGGTGCCGCCTCGCAGCTGCAGCTAATTTCTGATTTTTTTTTTTTTTTTTATTAGGGTTTGGGCTTTAATTGGGTATGGGCTTAAATTAAAAACCCTAAATTAATAGAATAGCCCTACGCCCATCAAGTAATTTGATCAATTTCATCAAAAGTCCACGCATGACACAGAAATAGAACTTGCCGCGCTTCAGCTTCTCCAATCTCCACGGCTCCACCAACCACCCATCTCCACACCTGCGGAACTAGTTGTGTACCTTGTTCGGTATTTTGTTATGGGATTGTTGAATCTTGTGATGTTGTGTGGGATTATGTGTTTAATGTTATGAATTGTGTGTGTTTTTTATGAATTCATGGCTATTATGTATATTTTTAAATATTTTTCTTCTTATTGTCGAGGGTTACGCCTCGGTCTGCCTCGAGGCTTACGCCTTGCTAGGCTTCGGGTAAATGCCTCGAGGCTAGCCTCCGCCTTTTTAAACCTTGTGTATAAGAGGATCTTATTAGGGTTTAGTGCGGGGGAAGCTGGATACAGAATATTCCAAATATGCTTGGTTGCAATGCTGGGTAATGGCCAATTAAATACAGTTCCTTTAGGTAATAATCCCCTTCAAATTACTTTATGGGAGGTTGGAAGAAAGCCTGTCTGTGCAGATGTGGACAGTAGACGCTAGTTGAATCAGTTTTGAGTGCTACACGTACATATTAGTCGTCTCGTTTTTCATATTCCCATAGGGATTGCAGGCACCTCGGAGAAGAGAAATAGAGACTTTTTATGGGATGACCCTGATGAAGACAGTTGTTCCCACTTAGTTTTGTGGAGAGTGGTTTGCTGTCCTAAAGATCGTGGTAGAGTGGGCATTGGTAATATATGTTAGAAAAATAAGGGCTCTGTTGGGAAATGGTGGTGGCATTCAAATTGAAATGGATTCTCTCTAGTGTGAAGTTATTAGAAGCAAATATGGTTAGCAAGATAATAATTGGGACGCAGGGGATGCAATCAGAACCCCTTTACAAACTCTGTGGAAGTTGATTTCCAGATTCTACCTGGACTTCTCTCAATCAATGGAACTCCTAGTAACTAGTAAGGGGAGGAAACATGGTAAGATTTTGGAACGATGTTCGGGTTGGGGACTTTTCTTTTGTGCGTTCATATCCATCCTTGTATTGTTTACGTTGCCTGCATAATGAATCAATTAGGAATTTATAGTAGTGAGGACACGTGTTATTGGAATTTATAGTCCCTACTGTGTGTTGGTCCCTATGGTTAGAAGGGAATAGGAGAATTTTTGAGAACTTGGAGAAATTCCTCAATGAGGTCTGGGAGATGATTGGAATTAGAGTGGGTTGGTGGGTGTCAAACCACAAAGATTTCTGAGCACTTTCAAATTTTCATTTTGCTACGATGTGTAGCACACTTTAGCTAGTCAATTCTGTGCATTTTTTGTGATTTATCACCCTCTGTAACATATTGTTTTTACAATTAATAAAATTTTCTAGTTCATGTTATATGACTATATCTGAAAAATGAAATTTATATATGAGGGCTGTATCTTCATAATAATTTTTTGGTTCTCTTTTGAGAACGCTGGACTTGTATCTTACTCTGTGTGATTCTCGATCATCATCATTTTGTGATTATAATGGTATCTCAAATCTTAAGCCTTTTGCGTTGTACCCTTCTCACACAGGCAGCTTCAGGGACGAAGGGCGGTTCAAGTGGCTCTCCTGTAATTGACTGGCAAGGTAGAGCAGTTGCGTTGAATGCTGGCAGCAAGACGTCCAGTGCGTCAGCATTTTTCTTACCTTTGGAAAGAGTAAGATGCTTGTTAGAACTTAGAAACATTCTTTCTGTAAACTTTTCATTTGAAATATTTCTGTATGTGCACGAACCTCTTATTCTGTAGTGGTTTATGCTCCTTTATCTTGTGCTTTGTATGCATCTGCTCTGTATACTACAACTAGACCACTTATCCATCAAATTTTCATTGCTGCCTTTTTTAATATTTTAAATTGGCTAGTCGAATTGGAAGCTACATTGTAAAAAATCCTAGTGACCGGTCTTTGTCTTCCTAGCTATATAGATTATAAATCAAATGAGTTGGGTCAATTGTGCAAGAAACCAGATACAAGTTTTGATGTTTTCTCATTCATTTGTGTCGCTCCTCGCCTCCTCAGAAAGAATGTTTTTTTGGTACTTTATTAAAATTGGCTAGTTGAACTGGAAGACATATTATGAATTCCTAGTGATCAGGCTTTCACTTCCTAGCTATTTAGATGATAAATCAAACAAGTGGGGTCGATTATGCAAGAAACCATATGTAAGTTTTGATGTTTTCTTTCATTTGTCTTGCTTCTCAGAAAGAGTGCTTTTTGTCAAACTTCTTCCATGACCAGCTTCATAGCTTCTCTGTTTACTCATTTGTTTGCTCACAATTTCTTTCTTGGCTACATTCCATTCATAGTAGCAATTTTACTCGGTCAATTGGAAAGTTCTACTTCCAGAATCTTGCGGACCCTTTTGTTCTTTATTTTACTGTTGTTTCATATCGACACTATCTTTATTGGGTAAACCCAAGGGATGCAACATGCTTTACTCAGCTAATAGATCTTTATATATAAAGTAGTGGTTTTTCTTTGTCTATGGTGTTCTCATGTTCTGAAGGACCTGGACAATTGTAGAACATATAATTTTATTGTCTCCTGTTATTCTTTGTATGTGGGCTGAGCTTAAATTTGCTATTCAGCTATATGATGCCCTGTTTCTGGACTTCTTTTACTTCTGGATGCGTGTCTCCAAGCATGTTGTTTTCACGATACACAAACTTGAGCCTGTCCTCTAATGTATTGCTGTTTTTTAATCTAGTGAATTAATCGAGTACATTGCTCCCTAGTTTTAGAAATTTTTGGTGGATATTAAAAATTATCATCTAGTAAGACTTGAGATTTTTTTTTTTTTTTTTTGTAAATGGTACACCTATTCCTTTTAATACCTATTAATAAGAGCTAAACTGATCTGGAGACCAGGTCGTGAGAGCCTTAGCATTCTTACAGAAAGGAAGAGGATCCACTGGCAACACATGGGAGGCAGTCACCATTCCCCGTGGTACGCTTCAGGTTTGTTAGATCTTTCTTGAAGGGTTTTATCTTGATCTTTTCATTTTTCTTTCTCATTATAGTCTGGGTTTCTTGATGACAAGTGCCATGCTTTCAAGATTTAGAAGTCATACACGTAATCTTTATCGTCTTGCATGACCTGATTTGAATTTAAATATGTAGTGCTGCAATTTTTAATTATTTCCTTAAAATTGTCACCTATATTCACTATTATAAAAGGCATTATTTAGTCATAAATGTCAACATTGTTGAGCGGCGAAAAGAAGTTATGAAAAGGATCAAATTTCAGTTAAGAAGATGATTGTACATGATGTTGAACAAAATTGAAAGAACCTTCTTGTTCAGAGTGCTGACGTTTCATGTACAGTATCATTTTTATTTTGTTTTTTTTAAATGATTTATTTCTGTATTTCTATCTTCTCCAGAAATTTATGTTAAAATTAAAATGTTGATAAAAAGCCTGGCTAGAACCCTGAACGGCGAAACCATCACATGATTTTACAGTTATTCGATGTGTAATGAATTTTCATTCTGCTTGCTGGTTCTTATGACGGTCTCTGTCAGTAAAAATTTTAGACTTGTTTTGTGACACACCAGAGCCTAAAAGTTAACTTGGAAAAGAGAGTGCTTTTGGGTCTTAACTTGGAAGAGAATAGGATCAGATAGCTGGCCAAAGAAGTAGGCTGTGAGCTGAGTGGTGAACGGCCTTTGAAATATTTGGGAATGCTTTGGGGCAGTCTGCTTAAGGTATATTTTTGAGGAGCAATTGTGGCAAAAATTTAAAAGAGTTGGCAGGATGGAAAAAATGTTTGCGATATGGTGCGGTTGAAAACTCTTATATCATTCTCTCTCCTAGTTGGTGTGTGCTGTGCAGGAAAAGACTGGATACTCGGGAACATATTTTACTTCAAGTCTTTTGCCCAGATCCTCTGTTGCAAGATTCTGAATAAGCTTGGCTTGGTTTGGTTGTACCGTAAATCATGTACGGACCTATGCATGGTTGATTTGATGTAGGTCGGTTCACTGGGAATAGAGGCTAAGTTTTCTGGAGAGCCACTGTGCCCATTGTGTGCTGGTCCATTTGGTTGGAATGTAAATATGTAATAAATGGGTTTCTGATGCTATGAAGTATGGACCTGTAACAGAGTGTTCAGACAAAAATAAGTTTGGGTCGCTTCATGGATTCAAAAGTATAAAGAATGACACTTGTTTGTTTCAGTTTTTCTTAGAGATTGGAGATGTAGCTACCTTGTGACTTGTCTCTTGTGTTTTTGTTTTTTCTGGGGCGGATGTCTTGTCCCTGTATTTATGTCCCTTCAAATAAATTAATTTAATAAAATGGTTCTGTTTCTTATAAAGAAAGTCCCATTTCTTTTTGTAACATATTTCTAATTATATCAATTTCCTCTGAAAATGTGAACATACAATAATTATATAAACTTCACCTCTGGATTTCTTCGCATTTGTGATGTCTTTATGCATTTTGTTTGACTAGTACTCAAATGTATGATTTAGGCTACATTTCTTCACAAAGGATTTGATGAGACACGTAGGCTTGGACTCAGAAGCGAAACAGAACAGGTTTCTATATCTTCTTTCTGCATTACTCAAGTTTCTAGATGCCATTTCCTCAAACCCAGTCAATGCTTACTGATTTACCATTTGCAGTAGTAGTTTGAGTGATTAATCCTTACTCTTTTCTTGTCTTTGTTTATATAATTCAGTTAGTACGGCTTGCTTCCCCCCCTGGGGAAACTGGAATGCTTGTTGTCGACTCGGTGGTGAGTGTAATTTTCTCATTTTTCATCTTCTTTGTGGGTTTTTAATTAATTTTGATAGCTATGCCAGCAGAAATTAGCGTTCTCTCTTATCTTGGTATTAAAAGAATTTAGCCATACTCCGGTGCTTGCTACAGGTGCCAGGTGGTCCAGCCCATAAGCATTTGGAGCCTGGCGATGTGCTGATTCGTTTGAATGGGGAGGTATAGTGGTTTTTATAGTTAATGAAGATTTATACGTTGCGTCTTTCTACATGTCCACTTAAGACTGATTTGATCATAAGCGGGGAATTGTTGTGAAGGAGGAGAGATTTGACCCAACTGCTAGTCTTGTTTCTCTGTTTTTTTTTTTTTTTTTTTTTTTTTTTAATTTGAAGATGAGATACTAAGGTTGTGTTGGACATGCTGGTGGTTGGTAGTCTCTCTGAGGTTGGGATGAGAAGTTCATTGAACTTAGGAATCAATGGATCTGTTGCAGATAGAGTTTTGACTTGTTTTCTTAGATTATGTCTCGCCCTTGAATTTTTAACGACAGGAACTCTTAATGTTTATGTTTGGGCTTTGGAATTTTATATATGGTGAATAAAAGGCTAGGAAGAATGTCTCCTGTTTCATTTTATTTATATGCTATCCTTTATCATATCCAAGTATTAGTTCTTGACTTCTTATAGACACCCATTTGTTTAAATGGGATAATTGGTAATAATTTAACTTAAAAAGAAAATTATGTGATATTTGTTACTGCACAACTGCTATGGCCTTTGGCGATATTTGAATAGAGTTTAGAAAAAGAGAGATAACAAATTTGCTCACAGTTTGTGCATTTTTAAGATCCAAAGGATTTTCGTTACTTATGCCTCCTACTTTTCTACTCCATATTTATTTTTCCTGACATTATCCTGGTTTCAAACAGGGTCATAGTGTTTGTGAGAAAAGATAAAAAAACTATTTCTACTCATTCTCTGTTAAAATCCAGAAATAGAATAGATGCTACTTTTTCGATGATAGGGGCTTTAATGCCCCAGTATTTGTTGGCATTGTTCCTTACTATTTAATGCCTTGTGTAAATATGTTAAGGTGCAACTGATAAGTTATGCCAATCCTTTCAAATGACCGACCTTATTGTTTACCTCTTTAATGAGTTTATTCGAGAACCTTGATGCAGGTGAGTACCCAGTTTCTGAAGATGGAGAATTTGCTTGATGACCATGTCAACCATAAAATTGAACTCCAAATTGAAAGGGGAGGCAAACCTTTGACTGTAGACTTGACGGTGAGAATATAAATTCTCCTTTTATAGCTGGCGGACTTGACTCTTTTTTCCTTTTTAGCTGTTCTCCTGGGCTTATTTTTGTTTTGTTTCAATGATTTCTATGTAGTATAAATCCAATGTATCATCTAAAGAAGATTTTGTTCAAACTCTATTTTTGTTACTGTTCTTCTCTGGAAGGTTATTGTCTTGATTTCTAAATTGGGCCCCAGTGCAATAGATTTTGCCTAGTTTCCTCACCATATATTTTGACTTTGTAGATTGGTAGCAAGTACAGAATCTTTATGACATATTCTTGTTTCTTTGTACCGTGTCTTATATCTTTCTGTTGTTGTGCTTCGACATTTTACATTTGTTTTAAGCTATTTCATTGGGAATGGTTCTTAGACTGGTATTAGAACTTTATTTTTGTCTGAGAAAAACCCTGTGAGTAATCTACATGTAGTTATGAGACCAATATTGACATTGTTCCATCTTTTTCCCAATTCCTAAATCCCAGGTTCAGGATTTGCACTTGGTCACACCCGATTACTTTCTTGAAGTGAGTGGTGCTGTCATACACCCTCTCTCTTATCAACAGGTAGGCCAATACCTTTATACTCTACTTGGGGTTCTCATGGCTGCTTTTCTTGCTATGATGTGTGAATCATGTGCTTGAGCCACTCAAGTCCTATCATAATCTTATGCTACGAAGGCCATCTAATTTGCCGACACTTTTTAAATTTCCCAGCTTAAGTTTCTTCAGTGGGGAGGTAATCTGGATGAGCAGTTGATTAATGCTTCCCCCACTATATCGACTAGGATTTTCTGTCTCCGAATTTCGTTTTCGGCTTTTCCAGTGTTATAATGCAACAGATTAAACTTTTTTGTTGGAGAAAAAGTTTTACCTCAGGAATATTATGTTTAAAAGTGAACCTCTTCAGAGCAACTCATGCTTGCGAGATGATGTCATAGAGAAATTTCCGTCATGCTCGATTAACTGTATATGTTGGCAATATTTTCTTACTGATCCTTTTAATCTAGGTTGGTGTACTTTTATTTGTATACTGTATATGGAAAAGAAAATAGTAGAAGTTAAACTCAGAACGAAGAGGCGGAAAATTGAGAATGCAAGAGAATATCAGAGCATGCGACAGCTGCTATCTTTTGTCCTGTGCCCTTGAGATTCATGTCTGTTCATGTCTGAGTTATTAAGTCTCTTGTAGTTGGTTTAGTAACTTATTGAATTTATTACTTTGTGATTGATCTTAGTCTTATATGCTCCTGTGTTTGTTTACACTTTTCTAGTTAGGCGTTGTAATGACCTTCTAATTGGCAACTTGTGTAACATCTCTTGTGCAGGCCAGGAACTTCCGTTTCCAGTGTGGTCTTGTATATGTTGCTGAACAAGGGTTTGTAATTCTTTTGAGCATGTTCCGCACATTAGTTACTTATGCCAATTTCTCATTCTCTTGTTGCTTTAAGTTATATTGAAGCCAACATGAGAGTTTTCTACTGGAAGGGTCATATAGACTGCAGACTGCATATAGTCCTTTACACCGTAGCCTATTACACATTTGTCATTGCAGGTACATGCTATTCAGAGCTGGAGTTCCACGCCATGCTATTATTAAGAAGTTTGCTGGTGAAGACATAACAAGACTCGATGACTTCATTTCCGTGTTATCTAAGTTATCAAGGGGTGCAAGAGTACCATTGGAGTATATCAGTCATACTGATCGTCATCGAAGAAAGGTACTGAAATACAGTGTTGTATATAGCCTATTTTTGTCTCTTAGATAACTATTTCTATGTATCAACTGGTGATACCTGTTTCCCATGCCCTTCCTCTGATTCATGTTGCAGTAATGAAAAAAAAAAACTTTCGGCTCCATTTCCATTGTTAAATGATTTTTTATGCATTTTTAGATTGTGACCAAATAGCATGCCACAATTGTGGTTGTTAAGCATGGTCCTGACTGGATACATTGTTTTGCATGTTCCATTTCAGAGTTTGCTTCTTATGTTGTGTAATAAGTTATGCAGGAAATCTGAGTAATGGATATGTATTCTCTTGACCTAGGAATTTTTTTTTTCCTTAGATATTATAGTATCAAGGATCTTCTTGACATTATGCCTGCTCTTTGTTCTCCTTGTATACCTTATACTTTAAAATAGGTCAAGGCCTAAGGGTACAAAAGGCACTGACTGAGTTTTTTTAGCCCATCTCCAGAATGCCCTTAGCCCACTGCTATAACTAATCTTGGAAATCCAATTTAAAATCTAAGATATTGTCATCTAAATATATGGAGAGTTTTATTAGTTAGCATAGGATTATGCTGGCTTTATTTAATGGATTAGATTTTTTGGTTTTCTGTTTGCTTTTTTTCCCTTTTGTTGTTGATGTTTTGGCCCCAAACATAATGATTTTATCACATCTGATTTACTTACCTCGTGAGGACCTTTACTTTCGACTCTTTGTCATTGCTATAATCTTGATACTGCTGTTTGGTCTATTGATACATTATGCATAACGATTAATATATACTAATGGTATCATATCAGTCAAATGCTCCCCCCCCCCCCCCCCAACCCAAACCAATTTAGAGGTTGAACCAGGGACTTAGTTTAGTGCCTGGAATTGATGAAGGTAGATGGTTATGAAAACACTGGTGTGCATTACATACTTCATTTGACCATTTATACTTGTAAAATCCTGGAAGTTTAGGTTAGATATCCCAAATGAACTGTTTCTTTTCCTGCACATGCATAGATTCCACGATTTGAAGTTACATCCTTTTAGACTATATAATACATGTGATATTTCTCTGAGATGCATGATCATATATATTGCCTTTGAAAATAAGAGCAACTTTTAATACATTATTTGGCTGCAGTCTGTCCTGGTCACAGTTGATCGCCATGAATGGTATGCACCTCCTCATATATATACTCGTGATGACAATACTGGTTTATGGACCGTGAAGCCAGTTTTACCAGTAGACTCTTCACTGGTATCTTGGGTCAAATCTACTGAACAAGATCTAGCAAGCAATAGGATTTCATCATGTTCTGCTGAGGTTACTCCAATGGAACATGCACATCAATGTGTTGGACAAGAACCAATGGATGGTGTGGCTAGTATGGAAACTAGTTGTGAACAAATTGACAATGGACCACATTCTGTGGATGAATCTGATGCTGGAACCAAAAAAAGGAGGGTGGAGGGTGATTCTCCTGATGGTGTTTTATCACCTGACTGCTCCTTGCATGAATCTAGGTCAGAAAGATTGGAGGAGACGGGACCAGAAGCTGAGACAGTTCCAAGAGATTTTCAAGGTGCAGCAGCTGCCGCAACCAATGCTTCCGTAGCTGAGCGTGTGATAGAGCCTACCCTAGTGATGCTGGAGGTAACATAATTGCACGAATAACTTCTCCATTACTTTCGATTTTCAACTTTCATTATAATAATTAATAAGAACAAAATAATGGGATCCTACACGCATAGTTTAAAAAGGCGGTTTTGAGGCTAGCCTCGAGGCGAGGTGCTGGAAAATGGCCTTGAGGCTATAGCCTCGCAGCTTCCACCTGAGGATATAGCCTCACAGCTTCCACGTGAGGCTATAGCCTCGTTCTAGATGAGGCGCCCTAGGCGAGGCGTTTTAGGCAAGGCTATAGCTTCAGTTGGGCACATGTCATTTTAATTTTTTTGGGGCTTGTTTATATTGAGCTTGTATCAATCTAATTTATAAACCTAAAGTAAAAAATCCATAGCCTAGCCCATACCTATAGCCTCCTCAAACTGCTCTTCCCTCAATAAATTCCCCACGATGCATGAAGACAAGAAAAAAAAAATTCTTGACTCCTCAAGCTGCTGCCTTTCATCTCCTCAACTCCAGCTTTCGATCATAGAAAACTCTCAAGATTATGATATTGTTTTAATATTATTGAGGCTTTTACACCTCGTTTGCCTTTAGGCTTATGCCTTGGGCGCTATGCAGAAACACCTCGAGGCTAGCCTCTGCCTTTTTTAAACCTTTGGGATGGGCTATAAGGATTGAGGCAATTTGGCTGATGAAACTGGAGGGACTGCATGACTAGGAGGAGCTATAAGGTGGACTAAGCTGGTCTATAGGAGATTCAGAGATAGTGGGGTGGGAAGCTGTAGCTAGAGGCATGTTAATTAATTCTGAATAACTTTTTTCTGAAATTGGGGAATGCTGCAGAAATCACTAGGCACTGAATGGGGGATTGCTGCAGGTCCATGTTTCCCAAAAACTAGTATTGATTTTATATGAATGTTTGTGTCTGAAATGAAGGCTTTTTTTTTTTTTTTTGCTTATTGAAGGACGGAATTTCTTGACATATTAATTAATTGAAATAATTGTAAGATTCCAAAATTTTATAAAAAAAGGGTCATGATTGATGAGCTTTTATTTGGGAGAAAAGGTGGTCTGGGTGGGTGGTGCCTAGCAAGGTTGATTAGGCAAAAGGTAGGGGAGTCTAATCCTTGCCCAGCAATTAAGCACCCCTTGTTTGATTTTTGGTAGATGTGAGCATGAAGCAAAACTTTTAGTCGAATGTAAACTTATGCTATTGATACAGGTAAAACGGAGACATTTTGTTGTCTGTAGTGATGCTTTTTTTGATCCAGGTTCTGAGTCACTTAAATGACTTGTGCTTTTTTCATGTCAGGTTCATGTGCCATCATCTTGTATGCTTGATGGTGTGCACTCACAGCATTTCTTTGGAACTGGTCTTATCATATATCACTCTCAAAACATGGGATTGGTTGCTGTTGATAAAAACACTGTTGCGGTGTCTGTCTCTGATGTCATGCTGTCTTTTGCTGCTTATCCAATTGAAATTCCTGGCGAGGTAATATTTTATCCACTTTTTATGCAGTCTGTTACCAGTTGATGTTGAGCATTCTAGTAATTGTTCACAGGTTGTTTTTCTCCATCCCGTGCACAATTTTGCACTTGTTGCATATGACCCTTCTGCACTTGGTGCCGGTGCTTCAGTAGTTCGAGCTGCTGAACTTCTTCCTGGTAGGTTTTCTAATGTGTGAATTGTGCAACTAGATGTATGTCTTCTTTTCTTTTCTGTAGTCCAAAAATTTCCATTGCAAAAGTTAGGGGCATATTTTCTACGGGCTCACTGATTTCTTACATCTCATTGAAGGCTCATCATTTGTGCATCTAGCCTTAGCTCATGCTAGATATGTGTAACTGATAATTTATTTCATTGCAAAATTTGCTAAACATTTGTCTTAGTTCTCTGGCTGATAGAAACTTAACTCATGAGTTGTAATTGAAGAGTTTAATTCTCTTAGGATGTTCTTTGTGATGTCTGTTCTATTTTTCCCAATTGCTTCTTCTATTGCTCCCTTCTGTTTTTTTTTTTTTGCTAACTTTTCTCTTCTCCCTCCCACCCCTGAAAAATATCTGATCGTACGCATTCCACAGAACCTGCACTACGTCGTGGAGATTCTGTATGTCTTGTGGGGTTGAGTAGGAGTCTGCAGGCAACTTCTCGGAAATCTTTTGTTACCAATCCTTCTGCTGCTCTGAATATTGGCTCAGCTGACTGTCCAAGATATAGGGCAACCAATATGGAAGTAATTGAGCTTGATACTGGTGGGTTGGAATCAATATGCTCATCTACTCTTGTTATTGTCATATAATGTCTGTGGCTTGGCTTGTTTACGCTTTCAATGTATGCTGCCCATCGTGTGAAATATACGGTCCTGATTCTTGTATTATGTTTTAGATTTTGGTAGTACATTTTCTGGTGTTCTCACGGATGACCTTGGAAGGGTTCAAGCTATTTGGGGAAGCTTTTCAACGCAGGTTTGACCTTCTTTCTATTGTTTGAGTTCATCTGAGCTGCTTGCATAAAGTATGTTCTAATTGGTGCGCACTTGAAATTTCCAGCTCAAATATAGTTGTAGTTCATCTGAAGACCATCAATTTGTTCGAGGCATTCCAATTTATACAATAAGTCAGATACTTGACAAAATGATATCTGGTGCCGATGAGCCGACGCTTCTCATAAATGGAGTTAAGAGGCCCATGCCAATTGTAAGAATACTCGAGGTTGAAGTTTATCCCACTTTGCTCTCCAAAGCTCGTAGCTTTGGCCTGAGTGACTCTTGGATCCAGGTAATATGTCTTGTATGCATTTTCTCAATTTTACATCTTGCATGAACTATAATTCCTTTTGTTTTACTTTATCATCTACTTCAACTTCAAAATCTTTTTAAGGATAAAATTTGCAATAAATCGGGTTTTACATTATTTCTTTTTCTTTTTGTCTAGATTAATTTTTCGATTTTAAGTTGAAGAGCTGAGAGTGTTGCATCAGTTTCTGGTTACCTTTTGGCATGTGGTTGAAATATTTGAAATGAGAACTATTTATATATTGATCAGGTCCTTTATCTGTTAGTGATATTAAGGTAATTCAGAAGTTACTAATGATTTTGTTATTTTTGTCATTGATAATGGAATAGGCAAATAGTTGGGTAAATGATGTGTTGTAATTGCAAATACCTGAAGAAAATGTATTTATGGTATTCAATGTTTTCAAATTAGTGAGGTGTTGTATTTTATCTTTGCATGCAAAATGTTAAACCGTAGGACATTTGTTTGAGATGTTACTAGGTTTGTTAAAAGAAATCGTAAACTATTAAATAAATTATCTTAGTAATTGTACTGAGAATCAATTCATAAAGTGAAGAGTACATTTCAATTAATTTAAATATTTGATATGCGTAATGCATATGAAGACACCTTCCTATACCAAGCCCACAGCATATAAGGATTTAGAAGGTTTCTCTCTCCTTCAGATAGTTCAAGATGCATATAGTTTTGAATGATGTGGGAATCATATCTAGATTTGGTCTCTCTGTTGCAGGCACTGGTGAAGAAAGACCCTATTAGGCGTCAAGTTTTAAGGGTTAAAGGCTGCTTAGCAGGATCTAGAGCGGAAAATCTGCTAGAACAAGGTGACATGGTTTTGGCAATCAATAAAGAACCAGTTACATGTTTCCGAGACATTGAAGATGCTTGCCAAGAACTAGTTCGGTGTAATGACAATGATGGGAAGCTCAAAATGACAATCTTTCGTCAGGTTTTCTTGTAAAGCATGTCCATAATGTTTTGTTCTATTAAAAGTTTTCCATATTTATAATACAATCGTCAGATTAATATTTGCTAAATCATTATGTATAGCTGGTTTCTTCAGCATGAGCAGAATTTCTTATTATAATGTTTTTCAGGGTCGTGAAATTGATTTGCTGGTGGGGACAGATGTGAGGGATGGAAATGGAACCACACGTGTCATTAATTGGTGTGGTTGTATAGTCCAGGATCCTCATGTGGCTGTACGAGCTCTTGGATTTCTGCCTGAAGAAGGTCATGGCGTGTATGTTGCAAGGTAAGACTCTTCCGCTCCATTTTTTTTTATGAGGAAGAGAAAAAGTAAAGGGAAAATTTCCCTTACGTAATTTTAATTGCAAGTTGCTGCATGAAATTGATAATTGATCTTACTTCATAGCATAATCAAGACTTTAATGGTGCAATTAAATTTTCAGGTGGTGTCATGGTAGTCCTGTTCATCGGTATGGTTTATATGCTCTTCAGTGGATTGTAGAAGTAAATGGAAAGCCAACTCCCGATTTAGATTCCTTTGTTGCCGTGACAAAGGTATGTCGCCTACCCTTTAAAGAAGAATCAATGTTTAACTAGCAATCGTAAAATTTGATTTTAAGGCCTAAAAACCATTATACAAATTACAAAGTACTAACCATCTCTTATAGGTATTGAGATCATTTTGCATCATTGTGATCGAAACAAAATGCTATGCTTTTGGTTTAATTGTTACTGCACATGATTCTAGTTCTAGTTGTAGTTCTCGATACCTGAATCATTTAAAATACCCAATCTACAGGAAATAGAGCATGGGGAGTTCGTTCGTGTGAGAACGATTCACTTGAACGGAAGGCCTCGGGTACTTACACTGAAGCAGGATCTGCACTACTGGCCTACATGGGAGCTCAGATTTGATCCTGAAACTGCAATGTGGCGTCGGATGACGATCAAAACACTCGACAGCAGAGCTATGTGATTTTGAGGTTGAACGCTCGCTGATTCGTGAATTGGCCTTCACTTGTTAGTTTAATTCATTACTACTATTGTCTTACATTATTTATTTATAGCCGCCAATTTGTTTAGGCAAAAAATGTCCACAAAAATCTGAGATTAGCATTGAATTATTTATTGTATATGATGATCATAAGAGCATTGAACGGAGGTTATACATTCATATACATGTAGAAATGGTAGAATGCATGATAATATTTAGAATAATAAATATTTTTACTTTTTTCCATTCAATTATTTGCTGACCTTTTTAGAAATGTGGGCGAATTATTTTTACCTTTTTGTGCTAGTATTAATTTCGATATTTATCCCATTGTTGTAGCTTTTGGTGTTTTATTGTTTGCAAGTTAAATTTTATTAGCAACTGTTTTAAAAAGCAGAAGTTTTGTGTAATTGATGATTTCACAAAGCCACCCGGGGAAATGTTCTTTCATTTTTAAATGGAGTATTTTGTTTTTTTGTCGCCTTTATCTGTGGGAGATTTTGGGTTAGTGTCATAATAGACCTATTGTGATAGATGGGGTAGTACCCCCAAGGGTAGGCAAGAATTCCTTGAGATTTCGATACATTAGCAATTTTTTTTATTTACTAATACAAAAGTTATTATAGCTCTAAATGTAGATTTGAAATCTCATGTTACATTATTAACTTAAAAATTTCAACATAAAAAATATTTGCAAAAATTGAAAATTAAAAGAGTAAAAAATAACTAGAAGCTCTAATCTTGATATAATCAAATTTACAAACAAAATTAAAAGCAAATAATATGTAAAATCCAAAAGAAAAAAATTTAAAAGTTTGATTGTGGTATAGATAAATGGATCAATAAAAATTGGATGTTTCTATTTGCACTACAAAATTTACACCCTTAAAAATTGTACGTTAGATTGTATTTAAGATTTTTTATTAGATATTTTCTTTATTTTTTTTTACACGATTGGAGAAATAGAAATGTTAAAATACAATCAATTACATAGAATTTTCGGGCGAAAAGTTGATCAAATGTTAAAATTGTATTTTTTTTTGAAAAAGTAGGTACTATTTTATTAATTTAAAAATATGAGCTATTTATAAAAAAGAACCACAAATGCTAGTATCAAATAGGATGTGGTTACTTTAAGATCAATCTCTTATCCAAAAACTAAAATGATATAACCAAACTTTTTAGGTTGTGACGTGATTCAAATTTAAATAGTGTAAGAGAAGATGTAACATTATTATTAAAGTTACAAAAGGCGTTGTAATTGTGAAAGAATATTTATTACATAAACGAGTTATATGGATTTGAATTTGCTCCTTTGAATCTAAATTTGAGTGAAGAAAATAGTAGCAAGTGAAGAGCTGATAACCACCGTAGCAAAACAAATGTGCATGCTGCAGTCATGGCTGAATGAGGTGCCTACATTAGAGGAGTAAATCATCTGCAAATTCAATGGATCATTAGTAGTACCCGTCATATAAATGAATCTCGGTGCAGGCGGTGGTGGTGGTGGTGGTGGAGGAGGACTGCAGTAGTACTGCACCAGGGGTGGAGGTGGAGGCAGAGGTGGTGGCTGTTGGTTGCATGGATTCACACATGGGCATTCCCCGCACTTTATGCTCGGATCATCATCCTAAGTAGAAAATGTTATGTTCGTAGCTATCGTTGAGAGGGCAAGAAGCATTATCAGAAATAATGGACTCCATTTGCACCTAAACGTAAGCATTAATATATGTACGTGTGTGTGACTCTCAGAAATTTGAGTGATAGTGTAGATGAAATATTGTAAATTTATAGTTTGTTCAAACTAGGAATTGGTATATATGCAATTTCGATGGGTAATGGTTAGTTTGGTTAGGTGAAGATGGGGCTTAATTTGGGAAAGAGAGTTGGTATTAAATGTATCAACTATGAACATCTTTCCAATTCCATGGTCTTATATATATGTAAGGAAGTGAGTCTTAGTTTCTTACATGCATGTGGGTGGTGTAAATGCAAAGGCATGATCGATCATCTCTCACCTTTTCTTCTTCTTCTTTACCCACTTTTTGTGTGTGCATGCGTGTTTGTCCTACCTTTTCTACCGTAGATAAATAAAAAAAACGGAGAGATAAAGAGAGAAGAGAATACATTAATTTTAGTTAATTACAAAAAAATATATATGTAAATTTTGACATATTATTTTACAATTTAGATACGAACTTTAAAAGTTTGTAATTACAACACAGTTTTGTAATTTGTTGCGAAATGAATACCCCAAAATTTTCTTACAATGAAAAATTGATATATAAAATGAAATACTACAAAATTCTATAGTCATAAAATAATGATTCTATTCTAAAAAAACAAACATAATGATTATTAAATTTTCATTAATACAATAAATATCAATATGAAATATTGTGATGTTTGATTTCATTTTATCGTAAAGTTGTGTCTATATATTTTGTAACAAATTACACAATTGACAATTGTATTGTAATTATAAAATTTCTTCAAAGTTCATATCTAAATAGCTGATAGTATGAAATAAAGTTGTATATGTCTTCGTAATTAACCATTAATTTTAGTTAGTTTTGATCAATGGCAAGGAAAAATATGGCTCATGGATCATGTTCGAGGTTAATGATTGCCATTTAGGATTTATGGTTCAACATTCAAGGGACTCGGTTTTCAATTTGAATTTTCTGTTACATTTTTTTTGTATTTTATTTCATGTTATACTATTAAAGTTATAATAATATTTTAAAATTTTTAATTAATTACAACATAATCAATATTTATTAATAAAAATATTTAAAAATAATAATAATTCTAACCGTGAAGAATAAGTTCCATTTTGTAGTAGTGGTGGCAGAACATATTCCAGTAAGTGATTTTGCCTTTCGCAGTTTCTATTTGCACCCTCACATTTACTCTTTGCACCCCAAAAGAAAAAAAGAAAAAATAAAATAGTTTTGAACTTACTTAAATGCACTTTGTTCAAAATGAAAAAAATTAAGTGTGGTTCGAAAATGAAATTTCGAACTCATCGTGTTTGTTCGAAATTTTATTTTCGAACATACATAATTTTTAAAATAAGTCACGTTCGGAAATTAATTTTCGAACACACCATGTTTGTACGAAAATTGATTTTCGAACAAACATGGCATGTTAGAAAAATAATTTCCGAACGGACTCCATGAATTTTTTTAAGTACCGTTCGAACACAAAACTTCGAACATATCCATTATGCTCGAACAGAAGACTTCGAACATATTCAGAATGTTCGAATACACAATTTCGAACGGAACATGATTTTTTTTTATGCTTTTAATTTTCAGATTTTATATTTTTTTTAAGTAAGGACATTATAGTCAATTTTAAGTGTGCAAAGAGTAAAAAAGGGGGTGCATGGAGAAGTTATGGTGAAAAGAGTAAATATGGGGTGCAAACAGAAACTTCCTTTACCTTTTCACAGATCTGTAATGTAAAGTTGGAAATTAAATTCTTCCATTGAATGGCTGTGGCTCATAATAATGCTCTACTTTTATTACATTATCCATTGAATATTTTTCATCTTCTTCTTCTAACTCATGAATGCATAATGTTCTGAACGAGAAGATGAAATTCATTATTTGGTCTATATATAATTGTGTCTCAATCCATATCTCACTACGTTTGGAATTTTTTGTAATTATTAAATATTTTTGTGTGAAGATAAAGCAGCCGTTCGAGTAAAACACTAATAATTTTATCAATTTGATTATACAGGTTAGTAGGGGCTGAAAAGAAAAATTATGTCAGATCGTCTAATATCTATATTTTACAGTACGAGTAACAAGTCCATAATTTTTCTACAAGCTACAACTCACCGGATGAGATCCACCGTGACAAATCCTGTTACATTTTATGTTCCGCTATTTAATTTTTTCTTCAATATATTCATCGATTTCAATTATTGTGCTTTAATTTAATTTTATACTTGTTAATTATGGTTCATTCTACCAAATTAATATTTATTATAATATTTTAGTATTAAAATTTTTAAGACGTTCAATTAATAACTAAAAATATAAAATTAAACATTAAAAAATTATTAAATCCTGATCGGGTAGGATAAACTCTAAGGGCACCTTCAATGTTAAACACCTATTTGATGCAAATTCTGCACCAAATAGGTACAATTTCACCATTAAACTTGTGGCACTTCAAACCCTCTGTACCAAATATAATACCAAATAATTAAGAATATTCTCGAAAAGATTTCATTTTCTCTTATAATTGAAATATGAATATTTTTAATGGTCTAATATTTTTTTTCAAATAATAATTATTCAAAATTAATACTCCCTCCGTTATGCTTAAATGTCATTTGGATGAATGCACACAAATTAATAAATTAATTAGCTTACCTAATACACTATGTGTGAATACATTGAATGAGTTAAATGTACATGCTTGAATGCATTAAATAAGGGCAAATGTGAGAAAAATGTGAATTTTTGTGTCTCGAATTTGTAGAATGATACTTTTTGAGAAACAAAACTAAAACGTTAGAATGACACTTATTCAGAAATGGAGGGAGTAACTATTAATTATATACTTTCAAAAAACTACATTTAATATTAAAAGCTTATAATATATAATGTGCTTGGAATAATAAAAATACCTTAAATACTTATGTTATTTGTAGTGAGTTGTTAAGGTAATTTGTAATAATTTGTGATGTGACTTTATTCTATCCATTATGTTTAATTAATTATGCTTTTATTGAAATTATTTATTTATTGAGATGATTTATAATTTAAATTAAATTTATTAAATAATACATTTAAAATAATTTTAAATAATAAAATAATTCATTAAATGATGCGGAACCAACTAACACCAATTTGGTGTAACATCATATTATGCACCAAATTTGGGACATGATTTGGTGTTGCACCAATTTGGGACAAGGTTGGAGTGAAATCCTGCCCTAAATTGGTATTTTGATCCAACATTGGAGATATCCTAAGTAATAAGTATAAAATTAAACTAAAGCACACAAAATTAAATTTAAAGAAAAAATAAAGAAAATTTTAAAAATTAAATATTGGAACATATAATATAACACAAATACTTGCATGCACAATGTTCACTCAAAATTCAAAAAGTATTACTTGTATCATTAAAAAGTAAGTTGTCTGCTAGCTATTTTATGCTAATTTATTTAGTTTAAATTGTGATTTTTTTTTATTCCAATTAATGTTTAGAGTTTAGAAATTTAGGGTTCTTTTAGGGTTCGTGATTTTTTTAGAATTTTTTAAGGGTTTATTTTATTTTTTTAAGACTTTTTAGAGGTTTATTTTATTTTTTAGGATTTTTAGGGGATTATTCTGTGTTTTTTTAGGAGTTTATTTTGTGTGTTTTAGAAGTTTTTAATGTTTTTTAGGGGTATATTTTTTTTAGGGTTTATTAATTTGATTTTAAGGTATACATTTATATTTATTTCAAACAAATTAAATCAATTCAGTTTAATTTATGGTTTACTAATTTTATTTTAAGATATAAAATTTTTGAGAAAAAAACATAAATATCGAAAAAATAAAAAAAATAATGCAAAAAAAAACTGACAAGCGCGTCACGTCCACACGTGGCGCATACGCTCGACATAGGCACGTGTAAGGGCTGCTCATAATATAACGCAGTACTTTGTGATAGGAGATCTCATTAGACAACCCATTTATTTCTACAACTCTCCCCCCTTTCTTCTCACACCAAGGGGTGGATCCAAGGGGGGTCGAGAGGGGGAACTTGCCTCCCCTCACCGTCGGAATTAAGTTTTTTTATATACTAAGAGGCTGAAGGGAGGCAGTGATGTCTACTGCCTTGCGTATGCGAGGTTTTGGGTGGAATTTGGAGAAGAAGGAAGGTGTTTGGTGTTCGGGATTGGGAATTGGGAAGGCTACCAAAAAAATTGATGGGTCCATATTTTTTTAAGGGATAAAGGTTAAATAGGCCCCTGAACTTATTTGAGGGGAATTAGGCCTTCAAACTTTTTTTTTTGTTTCGATTGAGCCCCTAAACTTTTATTTTGAGCTCAATCAAGCCCCTCCCTCACACACCTCACAAACGGTCGTTAGTGACGTCGTTCTATAAAAAATGATGTCGTTTTGTGTTTGTCTAAAAAAATTATTTTTTTGTTTTTTCCAGATTTTTGTTTTTCTTTTCGAAACAACAATCCCATCTATCTCTCTCTCTCTAACCTTAAAATGAAATCTCAATCCCATTTCGTTTGGGAATTTGGGGATTTCAAATAGAAAAACGCCAGTGCCTCATTTCATTTGGGGATTTAATTAGATCGATCTAGGACTTTGATCTCATTTCTCAACGACGGTAGGAGGAAAAGAAGAAGAAGAAGAAGAAGAAGAAGAAGAAGAAGAAGAAGAAGTTCAAGCAGCGCCTCATCCTTGCCTTCATCGTCAGCGTCATCGTCATCCTCCTCGTGCGCCGCCGCCGTCTGCTTCGCCATCTACAAGAGCAATGGGCGCAACAATCACAACCACCCTAATTCCCACCACCACTCTCCTCCTCTGCCACCGCCCAAACCTAAGGCCACTCGGGACGTCATGAAGTCGGTGTGCGCCACCACCGACTACAAGAAGATCTGCGAGAGCAGCATTCTCAAGGAGGTGAAGAACAACGCCAGCGCCGCCCCCATGAAAATCCTCAGGGCGTCCCTCGCCGCCACCTCCCATGAAATCGACGACGTGATGAAGCAAGCCAGGGTTGGGGAAATGGGGTGTCAGGTGCAGTGGCTGAAGAGTGTTGTGTAGATTTAGGTTGATTTTCTAGAGAATTTTGATTATTTGTATTTTTTGGATCATTGGAATTTTTTTGGAGTATGAACAGATTTTGAATCTAGAAATTTCTTGGTATTTTTTGGATGAAAAACAATGAGGAACAAGAAAAAAATGAAAATAAAAAATAAAAAGAAAAATCTGAAAAAAATGAAAAATTAATTTTTTGGACAAACACAAAACGAAGTCGTTTTGTATAAAACGATGTCGTTTTAATTCCTCACTGAAAAAAGTAATCCGTGCTTACAAGTGTTTTTAAATAGTACTGCCAACAAATGTTCTACGATATGTATGGGACATATGTAAGAACATAAAATATAAAGCAGTAAAATACGCACGAGATTGGTAACCCAGTTCGGTTAAACAACCTACTCTGAGGGGATTGCTTCCAAACTTGAAGATTCGTTTGTTACTCTTTCATGAAGTGTATTTGGGATCTTACACATACAAGACTCCCTCCTTATGTCGTCCGTTCTTCTCCACGAACTCTTTCGCTAAACGAAAGCTGTAAGATCCCCTTACAACCGTGACACTAGACTCCCTCTAACTACCTACGACTTGAACTTACAATCTCTTCCGAGATTGCATATAAAACGGATTAATAAACCCCTTACGTGTTTCACTCAAAACACTCAAATGCTAGAACATACTGTGGGACAGTAACTAGCTACACAATGACCACAAACGAAATGACTCTCAAATAATCTTCTAAGAGAATCTAAACAAGTGTAAGTGGTTACCGATTGCTAAACGTAATCGGCTTTCTTATATTCTTCACTTCACAATTGTCGCCGATCTTCATCGTCGCCAATATGGTAAGTGGATTATGGTTTGTGATCTTCCCAAATGTGTGTAGATACTTTCCTTGGACATGAGGGTTGTTTGCAGCTCGGTATCTACTCCACAAGGCAGTCAATCAAACATATCTTGCCTTCCACGAACGGATCCGTGCAAGATCTTGCATTTATGGAAACTGTCATATAAAAGTGTCCCTGGGTCTGTCTGGGACATAAATAGCTTCGGGGACATACCCAAGCACACATTGTCAAACATATCTCGCCAACAAAACAACACGAACACTTAGTGCATAACAATGGCCCTAACACTCACTAACGACCGTTTGTGAGGTGTGTGACGGAGGGACTTGATTGAGCCCAAAATAAAAGTTTAGGAGCTCAATCGAGACAAAAAAAAGTTCGAGGACCTAATTGTTCCCCCCCAAATAAGTTTAGGGGCCTATTTGGCCCTTATCCCTTTTTTTAAAGTGAATATCTGATTTAATCTCCCTTCATTCCACCTTTATCAATGAATTTATTACTACACTCCAGCTAATTTGATTCCTTCCCAATAATAATAATATCTTATCTTAAATAATAAAAAAAAATCTCTCATCTCATCTCACTTTTTATTTAAAAGGCATTTTTTTCATGTTTAGGGAAAAGAAAATAAAACGTTAATGTTGTTTTAAAAGAAGTTTGGAATATAATTCTAATATATCTTTTGATAATATATTAATTTTGTCTTATCTTTTCATAATATAATTTGTTTTAACTAATTGTTTTTAAAGAAAATAATGCAACTAAATTTGCACCAACATTCATATAAAAATAATTTAAATACAAATAAATTGACAATCATTCTCCACACGTTTTTTTTTTCTCCACCATGAAAATGAACATACAAGATAACGATCGCCAAATCACTAGTTTACCTCCTCAAAAAAAAAATATGGATCTGCCTCTACTCACACCACATAATTAACCTCCGATTCTCATTATTTCGAACATCATAAACTACATTTAATTTAATTTCAAGAGAATGATGATTACAGTTTACAAATTAAAATATATACTTTAATTATTGATTGAAAGCTAGCCCCTGATCGACCAAGTACTATTTGTCAAATTCCTACAGACAAATAATATGCGAACCCTATTTTGAGACTAAAAATGATAATATTGGAATCAATAGCGGATTAATGCATGTCCTCTAGGTTTAAAATCAAAATTTACTTTAGTTTATATGCATGTATGAGTATATTTAATTTTTATATAGTTTACTATTAAAATGGAAGGAAACGAATATTATATGAATTTACAGAAGTATGGGAATAACACAGGACATTCATGAATTATTGGGAAGGAAATACGACATATTTTATATGTATTCGTATATATTTAAGACAATGTTTGGTATACTGGTATGGATATACTCACATTAGTAAAATCTGGATTGCTTTGAAAGATAATTGTGTATTAGCTATTTTAATTGTGTGTTTGGTTATTAAGATAAATATACTAAGATTGTTTCACACATCTATTTGGTACATTGTTTTATTTGGTAGACTAACTTCTGGAATGAGTAAATTAGTTTAGGCAATGTTTGGTAGCCTAGATAAAGGCATATATACTAAGATTGCTACGCCAGAAACTGTAACCGAGGGGGGGGCGTCGGATACATTATCCAACTGAATCAGTAAATTACACCCTGGGCCTCGCGTTAGGATCGGGCCCCGCGTGAACGAGCAATGGCTACCAAACACACGGTTCTTGCTGGATACCTTTACTAATATGCCTTTATCCAGGCTACCAAACATTACCTAAATGTTCTTGAGGAGGAAAAAAAAACTAATTGCATCAGTTATATATATCAACATTGGCATATTGGTCCCAAGTGATATTCAAGGTTGAAAATATGGCAAACACTTGCATGCATCATGATGTAAATAATACTATATGAGACGGGTCAATCAAACCCGCTTTTGACCCAGTCAACGCAGGTCAACCCGCGCTTTGACCCGGTCAACGCGGGTCAATCCATAAAAAAAAAATTGTCCAAAATGAGTACCAACTTTCCTATTAAAAAGTATCACAAAACATTCAAAAAATACCATCTGTATCATTAAAAAGTAAGGGGTCTGCTAGTTATTTTATATAAGTTTATTTAGTTCAAATTCTGATTTTTTTTTTCAGTTTTTATATTGTATGTGTTGAGATTAATATAAAACAATCATCATTCCAAGAATTTGCAAAGGAAAGCAAAACACGAGTTTGGTAAAATAAAAAGTACCATGTGGTAAGCAGAAAAGTATCAAGTACGATAAAGAAATGTATCAACCTGAGATTAATACTATCATCATTCCAACTACAATAAAAAGTACCATGTGCCACGTGGCACGCCCGCGTGGGACCACGTGGCCGTCTGAAATAGACGGAAATAACTGTTGTTGCACGCAAGTCCACCCCTGAAAAATTGATATTTTATTTTTATTAATAAAAACTGAAAACAATATCCTAATATATATTCCTAATTTTTTGCCCGATATTTTTAAATTTTTAAACACATCATCCTATGGTCTTTGATATATTGATGATGTTTTCAAGTGTAGTTCATATCTCAATATATTTTCAAGAGACACATTTGTTTGAGACCGTCTAACGAATCGACTCATGAGATGGTCCCCTCCTCTTTTTCTTTTTATTTTTTAAGTGGTTCCCTCCCTTTCCCCATTTTCCTTTTATTTTCACTTTTTCTTTCCACTTTTTAATTTCTTATTTTTTTTGTTTTTTTACAAATTTATAAATTTTTTTAAATTAATTTTATTTTTTTATTTGGCATCTCGCGTTGTGTACTTGCTCGACACTAAGGTGTGGGCTGAGACTCATGCACTACGCTTGATAATTATTTTTAAAAAATAAATATATCTTAAAATGAATTATTGAATCCTAAAATTAAATTAAATTAATTTATTTTTTTAATCAGCGTCTCTCATAGTGCACTTGTCCGATTGTAATGCTTGGGATCATGCACCGCGCTCGATACAAGATCAAAGTTAAAATAAAAATTAAATAAAAAATAAAAAAAATGAAAGGAAAGAAGGAGCGAGAGGAAAGAAGAAAGGAGAGAGAGAGAGAGAGAGAGAGAGAGAGTGAAGATGCGCGGTAGGGTGGGCGGGGGCGGACTCTTTTGGGCGAGATTGAATTTTATTTGACCCATCTAATATAAGAAATTCGCTAGATGCATACACATTTTTGTCTATTTCCAAACTATTGCATATGAGCATAGTTGCTACGATTACTCTCCGTACCAAGTAGTAAATGATTTCATCAAGCAACGGCTATATATTTAGAAAACCGTATGTCTTGGGGCCGCTAATAAAAATGAACCGTATTCCCTAAATATGTACGTACAAAATGAGATTTAAAAAATTTCATTTTGTAGTCATATTAATAAGCTTAGATTTCGAAAATACTATACTTACTAATTATTATACCTATTACAATTGCATTTAAGAGAACTTTATAAAATTAAAGAGTATAAAATTCGGGTTGCATCCCTTATATATTGCAAATGGTGTTACATCTTCCACTGCATACATCACTACAAACTATGTGTAGAGAAATGATATAATCAAATACATAGGAGGTGATTGGTATGATAGAATGAAATTAGGTATGGAATGAACTTAGGAATGGAATGAATGTCTGAATAGAATGACTATTCTTTTGATTGGTATGTCTAAGGAATGAAGAATGGAATGAAATACCATTTTTTTAATCTTATATAATGAATATTTTGTGTGCTTTAAAATCTTCTTATAAATGAATAGTGTGCGTAATAGCTAATAAATATCAACACATGACTTAATTTATCTTTTATATTTCTAAATGTCATTTTTCTTTTTTAATATATGATTTTTTCTAATTTTTTAGCAAATTATAATTTATTTATTTTATTGAAATTTTTATTCTAAAATATTTAATTAATTAATTATAATAATTTGTATAAGTTAATAAAAATATTTTTTACTTCATAGAAAAATACTTTAACATTTCAATATTTCATTTGAATATATTAAATTATATCAAATATATAAATATTTTATATTGTATTATAACATATTTTTATGGTATATTTATTTCGGCATCACTTTCATTTTTCTTCAACAAAGTTACAAAATCTATCAAAATTTGATTTTAACATATATTTTTAAATTATATTTTGAAAATAAATAAATAATATAAAAATAGTTAAAAAATAATAAATTATGTAATTTTATTTTTGATTTATTTTTGAAAATATAATAAAATAATATTATAAAACATGATTATGTATAAATATATCATATATTAATTTTTTTGGTCATTGAGAATAGTTTAACCCATGGGGGTGGGTGGAATGACTATTCTCCTTCCTTTGGGAATAGCAATTCCATCGGGAATGACGATTTCTGATTATAAGTCATACCAATCGGTGGAATGAGAATGAACATAGAAATGACCATTCTATTTCATTCTATTCCACTATACCAATCACGTTCATAGAATATAAAAATTAATGCACGTGTGATTCATTTATAATAGTAGAATATAAGATGTAACATTATTTACAATAGATGATCCCAACGTTATAAAAATTACGTAACAACAGTTATAGGTCTCAAACTCTCAAGATAGAATATACGACTTAACAATTCGAAATTAATTATCTTCTTTTAAAAAGTAAAGACCTCATTTTCCTATTGGCCTTACCCGCAAAATTCTAGTGTATGACAATGACAGACTGGAGAGCACATTTCCTTTGGCAACTTGCAAGGAAGTAAACGTAACGAATCAAACTTTTATGTGAGTAATAAGAAAATAAAATATAATAAAAAGATCAAAATTATAATAATTAAATAAATCTCATCTTAAAAAAAAGATAAGAATTAAATATCGTAACATGGAGAAAAAAGAAAACGTGGCGAACTGCGAATGATGGAGAGTGACACGCGTACATCAATAATAGCACAACATTTCGCCACGTCTCAAATAATCGTTGCTATTTAATAAGTTCCAAACTTCCAATAATCCAAACCACACTCAAATTCATCTACAAAGAAGGAAAAAATAAAATAAATAATTTCTTGTGAAATAAAGCAATTACATAATTTCAAAGAAGATCAGTGATTTATTATTTTTGGTTTGAAAAAAATTGTTAAGAAATGGCAATTGGCATTCCAGTGTGCGTGCAGTGCGGGAGGGGGAGCAACCCGTGCAGGTGCAAGGTGGTGGGGCCGACGCTCGGTTTCTTGGCGTTCGCGGCGGCGGCGTTGGTGGAGTGGCCGGTCGGAGCTCTCGTCTACCCCTTCCGCCACATGAAGGGCCGCCGCATCATGGCTCATCCCGCCACCGTCGTTTACCCCAAAGTCTCCAACTCCATCCCCATTTAATTAACTATGTTATTTTCGACTTTACTTAATTTCTTCCACATTTTCGGGTTGTATTTTAAGATCAACAAAGGAAAAATAAAAATGATAATGTCGTCTAGATAAGTTTGCAATTATATATGTACGTCAAGATGTGTTTTATCTTTAATTTGCATATATGAGTCATCTCATATTATAATATTGTTCAGATCGTCGCTAATTATCAACGCAATTGGATCGAGCATGCGAATAATATAATGAATTGAATATCATACATGTTTTTTAATTTCTTCAAAAAATTTCTTTTATGTACAAATTAATATATTTTTTTTCATTCGTAAAGAAAATTATAAAAGTAAAATAACTATAAACTATAATAGAACAAAATAAAAAAAATGCAAAATAATGGATGTAATTGTTTTATGTAGAAATTTTTTTTTTTTTTGGTTGATAATTGTTGGCTATTTTTTATCCTTAGAAAAGACAAATGAGAATGATAAATAATTTTTACGCTATGATAATCTATATAAAAATAATTAAACAAATATGATTCCACCTCAATCCCTCACCCTTTAGGGTGTTCTTCGAAAAAAAAAAATATTGTTGTGTTTACTAAATTGACAATATCATCTCTACTTGAATTCTTGAAGTTGCTTTTTTCCAATCAAAGCGGTTACGAACAGTTGAACCTAATTTTAAAAGGGTTGGTCTCCCATTAGATTGATGAACTTGATTGACGGGCAGGCCCATCCGTGCTGAGCAGCCAGTCCAACCCATCATTCATCTCTAATCTAATCTCCAACCCAAATACCTAAACTCAAACTCAAAATGCAGTAAATGTCACATCAAATAGTAATTTATCTCTATCCATAAATCCAAACTCAAACTCAAAAAAATATTCTCAGTATATTCCATTTTTTACTATTTATCATGTTTATTTCAATAACACCACATATTTATCAAAATTTGTAAATTGAACCTCTTATTTTTTTGTTATATACACAACATTAAATTTAATTATAAATGTATAATTCTTTACATAATTAAATATTATATATGCATGACCGCAAAAAACTAATTTTCAACATTTATGAAAATAGAAAATTACACAAAGATGAGAAGAAAATTACATTAAAATTAAATTCATTCGTAAACATACATTTAAAGTAAAATAAAAGAACATGATCATTCAAGTCTCGAAGTTAGTATATTCCTCCCACATATGATCAATTAAGGCATTTCGAAGTTCCACATGAGCATTTTTATTCTTGATTCTCGATACCGAGAAATGTATTCTTGAAATTTGGTATTTTCATTGTACAATATTTTGACCTCCGGTGGTGGTATTTCTATTGCAACTTCAATTTGTGCACTGAGATCACGTTCATCCTCGACTATCATGTTATGTAAAATTATGCATGTAGTCATTATGTCTTGTAGCATTTCTTTTTTCCAATAATGTACCGGTCCTGCTACAATGGCAAAACGTGACTGGAGAACTCCGAATGCACGTTTCACGTCTTTTCTACATGCTTCTTGTTTAGTTACAAAATATTTCTTTTTCGGAGTACGTGGATCATGAATTGTTTGAACAATGGTAGACCATTTTGGGTAAATACTATCAGCTAATAATAACCCACAATATATTCTTTTCCTTGAATTACATAATGAGTTGGAGGAGAAATACCTTGAGTGAGATTAGAAAAAAGATGAGATGACTCCAATGCGTTGATATCGTTGTTGGTGCCCAGTAAAACGAAATAAGCATGCCATATCCAAAGACCATAATCTGCTACAGCTTCAAGAACAATCGTAGGGTTTCCACTTCGACCTGCATATTGTGCGGCCCATGTAGTAGGACCATTTTTCCACTTTCAATACATGCAATCTAAACTACCCAACATTCCTGGAAAACCACATTTTTAACCAATGTAGAGTAGTCTAGCAATATCATTAGACGTTGGTTCTCTTAAATATCGATCAGTAAATATCTCTACTATGGCTCGACAAAATCTCTTCATCCTTTCAATTGCAGTGGACTCACCTATTTTAACATACTCGTATGTGACATCTGTTGCTACGCCATAGAAATTAATATTTCTTATGAAATTAATTATTTATTACTATATGCAGATGTGACAAGCTAAAGTGTTGTTCAAGGAAGATGTGAAGTTTAAATCAAGTTGGAAATACAATCATGTATGGGATCTTATTCAATATTTTCAAAAATTTTAGGATTCTGTTAGGAGACTATCTTTAAGGATTCCATCTTCTGACTCAGAAAATCTAGCTTCTGACACACAAGCCTCTATCGGCATCTCTTCATTTACTTTAAACTTGGAAAGTGATGACAATGTTCTTGGTGGTTCTCCATCAGAACTACCTATTGGGGTGAAGAAAGCCAAGTTAAAATGAAAGAAAGAGGTTGAAGTATCATCATTCATCAACATTATGCAAGAAGAAAATAAGTAGCTCGTGGAGGAAATGAAGAAGTCAAATATACATATGGAACAACATGCGGAAATTCAAAAGCAGCACAAAGATATTAAAGATAAGAACTACACACTTAAAGAAATGATGACGGAAAGAAAATATTTTGCTGCAAGATATGAGTGCCATAAAGGATCCACGAATCTGTGCACAATTCGAAGCACAACAACGTCAAATTTTGCAAAAAAGAGCTGTACAACAACAAGATCTAGATCCTTTTACCATGGGTACAATAAACCAATACTTCGACAATATTGGAGGATCTGGCTCTGATTTACCAAATTATTAAACTAGTTCCACCGCATATTGTTCTCGAATTGTGGTTAGTCATGTTTTTTTAAGTAATTCCTCTATGTTTTTATTTTATTTTATTTTACAATTTGTCATGTTTTTATTAGAATGTTGGTTAGGTAATTTTATCATATGTAATGTATTCCTATTTTCAATATTGGAATATGTGATATCTATTTTAATATCATTGTTTTGATTTTAAATTTAAGAGGCAACATATATTTGAGCCCTATCATGAAGGAAAAAGCAAATCATCTATTAAATTTAATTGCAATGTATAATTTAATACTACCTCCGTCCCAATAGTAAGGTCTACCTTGCCTTATTTGGTTGTCCCAATAGCAAGGTCCACTTCCAAATATGGAAATAATTAATGTCAACATTAAAGTGAACCCCACTTACTTTATATTACTTTTTATTATAATACTCCTTAAAGAAATGGACTCCACCAACTTTACCCACTACTTAACCAATTAATCAATTTTTCCTTAATCTCCGTGCCCAATAACAAGTGGACTTTGCTATTGGGACGGAGGTAGTACAAGATTAAATTTTATTATTTTACTAAAATATTAATAACTGCAAATAAATTTTAAACAACATTTATTATTCAATAGAAAATTACAAGCGTAGTAACACATTATTGTTTGGTACTTTTTTTTTTATTTAATGAATATTTAACAACATTTATTAATCAAAATTACTATATTGTTTTGTTTTATTATTTCGTAAAAATGCTCAAACGGTGTAAAGATGAGATAAAACTTTTTAATAGATGAATGAATAAATCTCTACCTACTGAAAGATGAGAAGAAAGCAATATGCAGGGATTAAGAAGGACTGTTTTGCAATTTCAGATTTTTGAAAAAGCAATATACAGGGATGAACAGTACATCTGCATATATGGGTATACACTGTTCAAATTTGAGATTTTGCAACAAAATAGTGTTGTGTTTGAGGGTGGGTTGGTGCAGTTTGTTAACTGCAAAATGGAATTTGCAGTTGGGTTGGAGATGGTCTTAGGAGTCAGTCCAACCCATCATTCATCCCTAATCTAAAAAAATAAAATAGAAGAAACAAAAAAAAGGAGAAAATCCACCGTTCACGACTATCGCCATTGCCCAATGTGGAGACACCGCCATCGTCCTCGGCGAAACACAGTGAAGAGATTGCCACCACCATCGACATTATATCTTCACCGCGACAACGTAAAAAAGATCAAAGTTCATGGTTCAAGCTCTTTTCATGCAGCTTTCAGATTTTTGTAGGTAAGCTCATGAAATTCAAATTTTCATATTTTTTAGTATGCTAATTCGAGTTATAAAATTAGATTAGGGTATTCCAGCAATTGAAGAATAAAAGTTTTGCGTTATTTATGTGAGAACTTCAAAAACTTCAGTTTAAGGAACAAATTACTTATCATGGTTCAAATTGAGGAACATTTGAGATATCAAATTCAGCATAATTTAGAAAACAATACACTTACTCTTATCATAATTGACGAATCTGACAATAAGACAGAAGGAAGAAGGTCAATAATACAGCAAACTCAACTCACTTGAATGGGTTGAGCTTCAAAACTCCGAATCCTCGATTGTTTTAGATGCATATCAAGTTGATATATGTCTACATCATATTTGATACTTTTATACTTAATATATGATACTTTATTTATTCAACACGTTTTTAATTTCCTTTGTAGAATCCTGGAATGAAAATTCTTCATTTTTTAATATATTTTGGGATAATGTAACTAATTTCTTTAATTTTGCGTATTATTTTAGGATAGTGAAAATGTGGCTTTGATGAATACTTGCTATTGTGAAGAACCTGAAATTGGTGGTTGTGACAAAAGTGAATGATGATATGGAAGAGTCAATGATGGGTCATTGTCAAATTTCTTGGTATGATGGAAATATGAATACCCAATTATTGAACTATGGTATAATTTTACGGGTAATCTTGCTATTACAATTAGGTTTCCTTCTTGAAGGAGCTGATGTTTTATGTTTAGGTTGAGTTTCCTAAGGCTTGAAGCAATGTTCTTGGTCTTGCTTTTAAATTGCCAATCATAGTAAAATTACTTTTTCAGAATATAGTTATGTTGTAATGAGAAAATGGAGTTATACAAGCATGTCATTCATAATGTTCTCGTGTTTATGAAATATTTTGTAGTTGAAGTCATGTGGTTGATGTGAAAAATTAATTTTCCGTATTAAAGTGCAATTGTACAAAAATGTAATCAAGCAATGAAACGGGTCGAGTCCACTAGGAAAAAAGAGAATAAAACATGCACATATTGCAACATCGACTATTAGTTGTTACCTAGATTGCGGATTTAAGATTTGGGTTCAATTTAACAATCAACAAAAGTAAATAAAAAAATACTATCAAAATAAACTACAACTACAATTTCTAGATTGGATTGATGGAGAAAGAGGTACTTGAGGTCTTCAATTTTCTTGGGTTAAATGACATATTCTCTATCCTATTTGAGTGCTTCATTTAGGTTTTTAATTCTTTAGAAAAACCACTTAACTAGCCTAAATCATCTCGCGAAGTATAAAGGTCGTGAGCTACTCCCTAAGATCACCATCTCAGATAGATTCCTAGGATGTAGTTACCAAGATTCTCAAGATTCCAAACTCTCATAATAACTTCACTTCTCTCGAAATTCTTGGTTATCATACTTTATATTTTTAAATTCATCTATTGAAACTCGTCTATCGAGTTGTGGATTAATATATTTAATCATGCTAATTGGTTGCCAAACAATCAACATCCATACAAAATAAGAATATAAATAAAGAATTAAAATTAAAATAATCAATTAGAAATAGTAAACATACATTAACCAAAGTATTTCCAAATCTTCATGTACAAAATAGATTAGCTACTTGATGCATGTAGAAGCGTGTATAATCCGTTGATTCTGAGAATATCGGGAAGAACACAAGAATAATATCGTTGATTCTTGCTAGAATACCGAATTGCACTTAAATAACACAATTTTATATCAAATTCAACTCCTCTAATAACAATATGGATCTATCTATTTATAATATAGAGAAACTTGGAAAACAAGAAACATAAAACCTAATTTAGATAAAATTCCTAATTAATAATGCAATCTAAATAGATAATCAAATCTAAAGTATAATTTAAATAATATATCAAGATCTATTCTTGATATATCTCCATCATTCACCCGGAGTTTGACACGATTTGTCCTTGAATCGGAAGTCAAAAGAGTATGCCGAAAATGATCTGCAGCCGTATCCTCTGAACATGAATAATTTAGATGATATATTGATGTATCACTCCTTAAATAATCCGCATGTTTCGTGTTTGAAAACACAAACACGAAATCTATAAAAATGTGGGCACTCACGAACTATGGTGTAATATTAGCATGCACCAGAGAAAGTGGGGTTGATGGTGGTACATCTGCTCGTGGTGCAACCACTATAGAGGACACTTTCTTAAAGTTATAACATATCAATACAACATCGTCACAAGACACGAATAACATCTCATCATCAAAGATCGGAGGACCATCGTAGTCATCACCCATGGACCCTAAATAATCAATAAGATGAGTTTCGCCAGATATGATATCCGTCTCTTCGTCAAAAATCGGTGGACCATTATAACCATCGTCAACAACATCGTCTGAAAATGAAAAGTTGTCAGAAAACAATCCATGAAATATATCAGCAACCATGGAACCTTCAACCACATGAATCGACATATCAGGATCAACGAATGGAGTGTAGACTGACTCTGGATACCAACTGATGTAGGTAGAAGTGTGTATCATCCGTTGATTTTAAGAATACCCGGAAGAACACAAGAACAATATCGTTGATTCTCACAAGAATACCAAATTGCACTTAAATAACTCAATTTCATATCAAATTCAACTCCTCTAATAACAATATGGATCTATCTATTTATAATATAGAGAAACTTGGAAAACAAGAAACATAATGTTGGGTTTTTTTCAAATTAAACCACCATAGGATGTTATTGGTTGTTCATTAATCCACGTATCATTTAAATCATAATTTTATGCAGTACGTATGAATTTAATTAACCGAGTTTAATTAACATGCAAAGTAATTTTCGATTCTACTCAAAACGGAAACATAGATATAAAAAATACACTTACAAATTAAACGACGGGTTGAAGACAAGATTAAAGATCTAATCTTGCTGTTGGATGGACTATGATCGGTGCCCCCACTGTGCTATTCCACTCTTTGATCTTCTGTTGTATTCTTAGACTGTGTTCAGATACAAGGTGAGTTGTAATCTACTAAACAAGTGTGAATTCTATGGAGATCAAGAGAACAAAAGAGGGCTGATTTCATATCCTATAATTTTCATCCCCTTCCCCTATATTTATAGGGATGTGGGCGAAAATGAGATGTCCCAAACCTACTAGCTTGCACCTCTAGCTCTTGTTCCATCTCCAGTCCACTTCAGTAATATTGGGCTACAACATGGATCTGGAATAATATTAAATTAGCATGCTAATTTATTTAATTTCTAATATCCAATAAACTTAGGATATAATTAAATAAATTAAGTATTATTTTTATTCCACTAAAGAAATAATATTGACCTACCAATTTAATACATATTTGCAAATATGCTTTCTCATTTAGTTCAGTCATACCCCATGTTTAAGATATAATGTACATTAATTAATTATGATAGCTTCTGAAAGCTATAATTAATTAATATCTTGCTCCTTGAGTAGTACCACACAAGCTTTATCATGTACGGAATAAATTCCACCTGTAGGGTTTCACATGAACTTTGTGTTTCCTTAAGAAGACATCATTAACCTGGCTCACTAGGACACGGTGCCCATATATATTGCACGACCCATCATATATGTAAATGTTACTACCCAAGATATCGAGAGTATTAATTCTATCAAAGAATCTCACTCATTGATAAATCAAAGTAATAAACATAACATATATATGTCCGCCAATATATATGAGTTAAGAACCCGAACTCTATGTATCTTTATTCTCTCACTTAAGATCAGAGTAGAGCATAGTATCCTATCGTGATCCTCTTCAATACACGAGTTGGTGTACTAGAATATTTAGCTAGTTAAGATAAACTAACTATCAGATTATTCTACGGTGTACCGTTGGTGAGTTTAGGACCATCGAAGCCGTGAGCCTTTTTAATACAATATAAGGATCCAATGATATGATCTTGCCATGTGTTTTCCCACACCATATCATCTACAATGTAAGTATAATGAACATGCATGAAAATATAACAATTTAAACACAAACATTGACAATAATAGTATTCAATCTATATCATCATAAAATATCATCAAAATTGTATACAAAGACAAGTCTTCTAATATACAAAACTAACACATAAAACCTAATTTAGATAAAATTCCTAATTAATAATGCAATCTAAATAGATTATCAAATCTAAATAATATACCAAGATCTATTCTTGATATATCTCCATCATTACTCATGCTAAGATGAATAAACAAAATCATTCCAAGAATATTTATGGTTTTAGCAAAAGTAAAGAACAAATAAACCCAAGAGAAGAATTTGATATTCAATATTGCTTCAACTCTTTTTCTTTTTCTTTTTCTTGCTCTCTTCCTTCAACCCTTCGACATTTATTCTCTTTTCACTCTCTACTTTCTAAAATGAGAATATGGAATGGAGGCTTGCCTTAATTTCAAATGAGGGTTTGTATATATATTGGGAAGGAAATTGACATTAAAATAATAGAAAAATGGGAAAAAAGTCAAAAACCCAAAATTCAGGACCGGGGCACGATACAGGCTCAGTCGCGCTCGCAGGTCGCACCAAAAATGAAGAGAAAACAATCCCTGAATCAGAGCGTCACTCGCGCCAAACTCAGACACCCACAAGTGCGGTGGTCGTGCCTCTACCGCTAGGGCTGTAAACGAACCGAATCGAGCCGAACACCTTGATACTCGAACTAGGATAGAGCTTGATTTGAGCTTTTTTCCCCTTGTTCAAGATCGACTCGATAAATATTTATCATGTTCGAATTTGGTTCGATCTCGGCTCATGAAATGCTCGAAAATATACTAAATGAGCTTGAGCTCGAATGCTCGAAAAAAACTCATTTAATTTACATATTCAAGCTCGAGTTCGAAAAAAATAGCTTATTTAATTTACCCATTTGAAATATTATATTATTTATGAACATGTTTGTGAACATATTCGATTAAACTCGAGCTTGAACATATTTTTGAACTGGCCGAGCCGAATACTACTTTGTTCGAGCTTGGCTTGATAATTTTATCAAGCTCAATTTGAGGCTCAATCATGGCTCATTTAGAAAATAAATACACTTCGAACAAGATTTTTTCAACTGAACTCTGAATGGCTGACGAGCGGCTCTGTTTATTTATAGCCCTATCCGTCTCTGCTCCAACACCTTTAATGATTTTACTTCGTTCTCCCCCGTTTCTTGTTTGATTGAGGTGATTTAACTTGAAGTGCACTCCTAATTTGATCCTCTATCTTCCCAAAGCATTGATTCCCTCAAAATATCATTGATTAATCCTCCATTTTCTATACAACTCAAAAAGATACAAAACTTCCAAACTGCGAGGTTAAAACCTCAAATTGGGTTAAAACACATGTTAAACTCTTCAAATCACATCATTTAAGCCTAGATATGATGCGCGAAAATACTAATCATCAACTCCCCCAAACTTAGAAGATTGTTTGTACTGAAATAATGAAGAAAAGAGAAGGTTTAAATGGCATATCCCAATTTTCTGAAAATAAAATAATAGAAATATTAAAGAAGGGACGTCAGTTTTATTAAAATATAAAATATTTAACATTAATACAACATAAGCTAAATAATAAAAACTCTTTAATGGGCCATCATCACACATCACCACACACATCACACGAGTGAATCATCAACCTAAAAAAATATAATAGCTTTGGGGTGAGTGCTATTAACTCAGTGGTGAGTGCATTTATCCAAGTTATATAATTATAAAAAATTATAATATAGGTAACCCGCGGCTAATATATCATGACATATATAGCTCGTCAGCCAATAATAATTATTGTAACCCATAAGTTAATAATTGTGAACCTACGTAAAAGCATAACCAGGATGAATAACAATGTGCGTCACATTGATTTCCCATCTTGACTTAAATTTGACTTTGAAATATATATAACTTAGTTACGTCTATGCACCCCCTTCAATAATAAATAAATATAACCATATCTCTCTTCATTGGAATACACACACACACACACATATATATATATAACTATCTCTCACCAAACCCTCTTTAGTGTTAGGATTGTATACTGAAAAACTTATTTTTGTATACAATCTACAATGTTTTGACGATATAGATTGAATATTAATTGCAGTCACTGTTTGTACATTTATTTATTGTTATATATCTATATGCATGTTTACATATACTTGCACTGTAAATGATATGATATGGGTGAACACACAGTAAAGATCATATCATTAGATTCCTTGCAAAGTATTAAAAGGCTCACGGTTTAGGTGGTCCTGAACCAACCATTGTATACTGTAGAATAATCTGATAGTTAGTTTATCTTGACTAACTGATTATTCTGATACACTGTCATGTGTATTGAGGAGGATCACGATAGGATACTGTTCTCTATTATGACCCTAAAGGGAGAGAACAAAGATCCACAGAGTTCAGGTTCTTAACCCATATATAATGGCTGACATATATATGTTATATCTACTGCTTTGATTTATCAATGAGTGAGATTCTTGATATGATTAATAACCTCGATATTTTGGGTAGTAACATTTATATGTATGATGGGTCGTGCATTATATATAGTCATCATGTTCTGGTGAGTCAGGTTGATGATGTCCCCTTGAGTAAACACAAGTGCATGTGAAACCCTGCAGGTGGAATTTATTCCGTACATGATAAAGCTTGTGTGGTATTGCTCTAGGAATGGAGATATTAATTAATTATAGATGTCAGAGTTTACATAATTAATTAATAGTCATTATATCTTAAACATGGGGAATGACTGGACTAAAGGAGAAATTATATAAGCAAATATGTATTAAATTGGTAGGTCAGTGTTATTTCTTTAGTGGAATAAAAATAACACTTAATTTATTTAATTATATTCTAGTATTAGATATTAGAAATTAAATAAATTAGTGGGCCAATTTAATATTCTTCTAGATCCCTACTGTAACCCAATTAATACCTAAGTAGACTGTGAGAATGGAATAAGTGGAGAGGCCCAACCCATTGGAGTTGAGGGACATAATTTTCGTCCTCTTCCTTATTAATTAAGAAGGGGGGCAATGAAAATTGAAGCATAACAATCAGCCCCTCTCTTGCTCACTTGATTCCCTAGGTTATCCACACAGTTTAGTAGCTTGTAGCCCATTCTACATCTAAATGGGGTACGAGAATACAGTAGAAGATCAAGGCGTATCATTGCCATCTCAAGGAAGATTCGAACACGATCAAGAAGGCTCATGTTTGATCGGTTCTTCTACAATAACGAGATTAGACCTGTAATCTCGTGTGCAAGCCTACTATGTCATGTAAGTTGATTCTATCGATTCTATTTTTCATTGTAATAGTTTCGATGATCTTGCATGATTCGTTCAATATTTTAGCATGTGTTGTGGTATCGCCTAGCCAGGGCTTACACTGCTTGGTTCCCTCACTCTAGCGGTCTCACACACTTGCTACTCAAGTAGCAGAGACCCAAGGAAGAAGAAAGAAAAACAATGCAAGCTATTACAGTAAGTTACAGTGGAGTTTCAGAAGCAAGACTTCAAACTTTGAGCTTCAACTTGTTCTTCATCTTGAAGAGGCCTCAGAGAAGTAGATCTTGTGGATCTACTAGTCTTCTTCACAGGCACATGGACTGTGGTGTTCAAATCTGCAAACACGCAAGCACAGATAGTTAGTTTCAGAGAGATATAGCAGATAACAAGAAGCAGATTTGAAATAAGCCATAGATAGTGCATATCAGAGTTTAATCGGTGGGAAAAGTGTGCTCAGGCACGGATTGGCTCAGATTTTCCCACGAATGGCGGAAGTGGCAACTCTGGCAACATGAGATGCCCATACCAGGGGGAATGGGAAGAGGAAGCGGTGGCTAGGGTTTGAGAGGGGGCGGCGACACTCGAACTTTCTCTCTCAACACAAACTTCTCCCAACACTCATATGCCAAACAGGAATCACAACACAAGATTCCGGCAAGAGAAACCGTGGGAGCAAGCTGAGAAGATCCAGAAAGAGAGAGAGAGAGAATGCTAGATAGATCTGTAAGGTGAGCCATGATGAAGAGAGCGGATCCATCGCAGATTATAGAGGCTTCTAGAGCATCGAGAAGCAGCAACAATAATGATGCTTAGTTAATAGGGAGATGGACCGTCGAGTAGGGTTAGGGGTTTAGGGCTTGGGCCTTGTAGATAATAAAATAGGAACTGGGCCAAGTAAATATCAATTGGGCCAACACCAACATTTCCACCTTTGGCCCTATTGGTATTTCCTGTCACCAAGGAGTTACCTGCCAAAAGATAAAATAAAGAGAGTATCATCATTGCCAATGAATTTTTACTCTTAAGTTTATCACAAAGACAGACTAAGAGAGGGAGGAAGGAACACTATGGGTATTCAATCCAGTCTCAACACAAGAGACCAACCCAAATCATAGATACAAGTCTTAGGTCTCACAAGATCATTGACCATCATTTAACTTGAATCAATCTAGCTTGTTGTACAAAGTAAATCACCATGTATTTACACTGCCCAAAGGGCTCAGCAATTATCCTGACTTCTGGTCAGGATAACTGAAAACATCCCTAACTTTGGTTCAACCTAAGTCCATGTTCAAGGACCTTTTGCAGGCTTCCAGCTTTGCAACTGGGAGGCACTTAGTGCCCATGTCTGCAGGATTGAATTTAGATGGGATTTTATCTAATAGAACTTCTCCTTTCTCAACTATGTCCCTTATGAAATGGTATCTTACATCAATATGTTTTGTTCTATCACGAAAGACTGGATTTTTACAAAGTTGGATTGCAGACTGACTGTCAAAATAAAGTAATGGTTTATCATCAATGAAATCAATTTCAGTTAACACACCATTCAACCATATTACTTCTTTTACAGCTTCAGTAGCTGCAATGTACTCAGACTCAGTAGATGATAAGGCAACTATACTCTGTAATTGAGACTTCCAACTTATGCATGACCCACATAAAGTAAACACATATGATGTAGTAGATTTTCTTTGATCCCTATCATTGGCATAGTTGGAATCAACATAGCCAATGCACTTAACACCATCTGGATATTTTGAAAAGATGAGAGCTTGAGAAGCTGTGGACTTTAGATATCTTAGCAACCACTTCAGTGTTTCCCAATGAGGCAGCCCGGGGTTTGCCATGTACCTACTTAAATAGGATACAACATAGGCTATGTCAGGCCTAGTGCTGATCATGAGGTACACAACAGACCCCAGGGCATTAGCATAAGGAATGCCAGACATGTCACTCAGATTAGTGTCACTTCTGGGACACTGGTCTTTACTTAATTGAAAATGGGATGCAAGGGGGACATTCACAGGTTTACACAAATCCATATCAAATCTTTTTAGCACTTGTTCAACATAAGAGGATTGATGAAGCAAGAGAGTGTGTTTGCCTCTGTCTCTGTCAATATTCATACCTAGGATTTTCCTTGCATCCCCCAAATCTTTCATGTTGAAATTTTCACTCAGGCAGGTTTGAACATACTTCAAGGTTTTCAGCCAGGGGCTTATCAGAAGCATATCATCAACATAAAGTAATAAGAACATAGGTATAGAAGATTTCATGTAATACAAACAATGATCAAATTGGCTTCTTGAGAAATTTAAACTTTTCATGCATGTATCAAACTTGATGTTCCATTGTCTGGGAGATTGTTTTAATCCATACAGAGACTTTTTAAGCAAACAAACATGATCAGGATGTGATTTATCTTCAAAGCCTTCAGGTTGTTTCATATAGATATTGTTTTCCAATTCACCATGCAAGAAGGCAGTTGTCACATCCATTTGTTTCAATTCCCAATCAAAATGAGCAGTTAAGGCAAGCATTATCCTAACTATAGTGAATTTCACCACAGGAGCAAAGATTTCAGTATAGTCTATGCCTTCTTTTTGGGTAAAACCCTTTGCAACAAGCCTAACTTTGTACCTTACACTATCAATCTCTTGCTTTATTTTAAATATCCATTTACATTCCACAAGAGAGCATGCATCAGGTTTTTCCACAAGAACCCAAGTTTTGTTATCAAGCAGAGAGTTCATTTCACATTTCATGGCTTCTATCCATTTATCAGATTCAGCACAAGTGATAGCTTCCTTATAAGTTTTAGGCTCAGATGAGTCAACATTATTGAACACATTGAATACATACATAGAAAAATTACAACCATCATACCTAGAGGGAGCCTTAATAGTTCTCCTAGGCCTATCTCTAGACAATTGATAGTTATCAAGGTTCAAATGCTCAGATTCATGCTCAACAGTTTGTTCATGTTCAGATTCAGATGATTCAGACACAGAAACATTTACATGAGCATGCTTGTCAGGTTCAGAGTCATGATTAGATGCAGAATCAGAAGGGCTAATGTTATCATGCACATGAGGATGATCATTTGGAACATTGAACTCAGAAAACTCTGGTGGAGGAGGGTCCACCTTAGACATGACAGGGAAGAACATAGGGTAATCAATTTTCTCCACCTCACAAGGAGCAGCATAAAGTGAGGATTCATTTAAGCATGGAAAGTCAGATTCATTAAATGAAACATCCCTATTAATACATGTTTTAAACCCAGGCAGAGTTTTATCCCATAATCTATACCCTTTAACACCATCAGGGTATCCCAGAAATATGCATTTCCTAGCCCTTGGTTCAATTTTACTGAGTTTTTGATGAACATATGAACTACATCCAAATACTCTCAGATTAGACAGACAAATAGGTTTGTTATAGAACACTGACTCAAGGAGTTTGCCTTTTAATGGGACAGAGGGAGATCTGTTCACTAAGTAACGAGAAGTCATAAGAGCTTCTCCCCAAAATTTCTTATCAAGGCCTGAACTAGCCAAAAGGCTCCTAACTCTCTCTAGGAGAGTCATGTTCATCCTTTCAACAACCCCATTTTGCTGGGGGTTGTAAGGCACAGACTTGTGCCTCTTGATCCCAAGATCAGAGCACCAGTTATCCATGTATTGATTACAGAATTCTAAGCCATTATCAGTTCTTAGACACTTAATGCTTTTATTAGTTTGGTTTTGAATTGCTGCAGACCACTTAGAAAATTTTTCAAAGACTTCAGATTTGTTTTTCATTAGGAACACCTAGGTCTTTCTTGAAAAATCATCAATAATGGACAGAAAAAACATGTTCCCACCATGGGTTGGGATATTTGCAGGTCCCCACACATCAGCATGTATATACTCAAGAATGTCAGAACTTAGTTGAGCTTTAGGATATGGACCAGACACAGGAAAGGGCAACTTGTGTTGCTTTCCCATCAAACATGGTTCACAGAATGACATGTTGGAGACTTTATCATGCTTGAATGCACCAGATTTTCTTAAGATTTCTAAGCCCTTGTTACTCATATGCCATAATCTTGCATGCCATAAAGCTGTTTTATCATTTTGCACCAAATTAGCAGATTGGATAGGCACAGAGTAAGCATGTACTGCATACAAATCTCCTTTTCTGGGAGCATCAAAGCATATCATGGAGTTCATCTTAAATTGAAAGCATTTATGATTCACAGAGCCAAAGAGTTGTTGATCAGCAAGTTTGGAGACAGATAGAAGGTTAAACTTCAATTTTGGAACATATCTGACATCATGGAGTGTAATCATGCTTTCATTTTCAAATCTAAGACACACATCACCTCTTCCAATTATTTCACATTGCTGTCCATCAGCTAAAGCAACAGATCCAGAGTTTATAAGTTGCAGTTTTTGAAACATGTGCTTGTGTGGAGTGACATGAAATGTACAGCCAGAATCTATAAGCCACTCAGACTCATGCACATTATCAGACACATCATTTGTGAAATTTATGAACTGAAAGTCACAATCAGAATGCACCATATAGAGTTCACCATTTTCATGATTGTCATAGTTTTCTTCTTTATACACATTGTGTTCAGAGTGATCAAAGTACGTGACATTGTTAGCCTGATTGTTCCCAAACCCCTGCCCCTTTTAGGTTGTTTGCATCTGTTTGAGTAATGTCCAGGCTTCCCACAGTTCCAACAGTTCTTTTTGGGTTTAAACTCAGAGGAGAGGGGAAAGTTTTGGTTTCTGGGAGGGTAAGGAAAGGGGTTATGACCAGAATTTCGGGCTTGATTTTGATTTCTGGGGTGTTGGGAGTAGATTTCAACAAGGTTGTTGGTTCTGGTGTTGCTGGGAAGGTTATGAGCACGATTGTATTCCCTCCTGTGTCTCTCAGCAGCTATATCACTTGGATTTTCTGGGTTAGGTCTAAAAGGCTTTAGGTTATTATTTCTGTTGACATAAAGGATCTCATTTTGTAAGGGCTTGGATTGCAGTTTTTTCAACTCATTTTCTTTAGCTTTAAGCTCAGAAACAATCATATCACAGGTAACCTTAGACCCCCCATATTTTAAAGCTGATTTAACTTCAGAAAAGACTTCAGGTATAGCACCAAGCAGGATTTGAGGGGCATACTTTTCAAGGGTGTCATCCCCAGCAAGTTTTAAATCTTTCAGAAGTTTGTTGAAATCATGCATGTTTGAATCAATGTCTTTAGAGGGATCCATTTGAAAAGTCATGATTTGATTTTGCAAAGAATATGCAGACTCTTCAGAATTAGCCACAAACAAAGCAGTCAAGGCATCCCACAGATCTTTAGTACATCTATGATGAGACACTTGCCTAACAACAGAACTGCTTAAATTCAATAAAATTGTAGCTCTTGCACCAGCATTTAATTTAACAAGGGTTTTATATGCTTCATTTTCATCAATTCTTTCAAATATAGCATCTTGTAGATTTTCTTTTGTCAAAATACACTCAACCCTAGTTTGCCAATCACCAAAATCATCCTTTCCATTGAAAGGAACATCACTCAAGTTATTCATTTTCACAGATTTTCACAGAATAACACAGAGAGCACAGTATTTCACCAATAACCAGATTAATCCACAAGAATATCAGGATAATTACCAAATCACTCAGAACAGGAGAAATCAACTCCACAGGCCCAAAGATGGGTGCACAAGGGGAATCTAGAGCTGAGGCTATCCCAGTTCTCAGCACAAATTGATCTGTGGAGCAGGGGTTCACTTAGGTTAATCCCAAAACCCAACTAGGCCAACAACCAGACTTAGATCACTAAGTCTATCCACAACAACTCTTTAAACAGAGTTTTCAGAACAGATTCCAACCAGGAATCACAACAAACAACAATAAGACAACAGAAGGATTACAGGAAACTTTAGAGCAATAACAAGACAGAATAGCACAAGTTCAACCCAAAACCCCCTTTTCACTGAAGGTCCCTTACTCAAAATAGCTATCGGGGCAACCCACTTTGAGGAGACCCACAGGGGAATCCAGACGGTTCCGACCATAAGCTAGTTTTGAGGAATGGCTTGTAATGCCAAGGGAGAGACAGAGACAAGAGCGGAAGCAAGAGAAATCACAGGATCGAAAAATACCACACAGAGAAGTTTTAGGGTTTTAGGGGTAATACCAGAGCCGACGCTCCCAGGCAGGGGAGGGGTCGGACTTACTATTTTTAGGAGCCCGACGGAGACGAGAGAGGTGCGGCCCTTACCGGCGGCGAGGTGTGTGAGATGGAGATAAGGGGAGTGCCCCCGACTAGACAAACCTGGCTCTGATACCACTGTTGTGGTATCGCCTAGCCAGGGCTTACACTGCTTGGTTTCCTCACTCTAGCGGTCTCACACACTTGCTACCCAAGTAGCAGAGACCCAAGAAAGAAGAAAGAAAAACAATGCAAGCTATTATAGTAAGTTACAGTGGAGTTTCAGAAGCAAGACTTCAAACTTTGAGCTTCAACTTGTTCTTCGTCTTGAAGAGGCCTCAGAGAAGTAGATCTTGTGGATCTACCAGTCTTCTTCACAGGCACAGGGACTGTGGTGTTCAAATCTGCAAACACACAAGCACATATAGTTAGTTTCAGAGAGATATAGCAGATAACAAGAAGCAGATTTGAAATAAGCCAGAGAAAGCACAGATCAGAGTTTAATCGGTGGGAAAAGTGTGCTCAGGCACGGTTTGGCTTAGATTTTCCCATGAACGGCGGCGGTGGCAACTCCGGCGATAGGAGATGCCCAGACCAGGGGGAAGGGGAAGAGGAAATGGTGGCTAGGGTTTGAGAGGGGGCGGCGACGCTCGAACTTTCTCTCTCAACACAAACTTCTCCCAATACTCATATGCCAAACAGGAATCACAACACAAGATTCCGGCAAGAGAAACCATGGGAGCAAGCTGAGATGATCCAGAAAGAGAGAGAGAGAATGCTAGATAGATCTGTGAGGTGAGCCATGATGAAGGGAGCGGATCCATCGCAGGTTATAGAGGCTTCTAGAGCATCGAGAAGCAGCAACAATAATGATACTTAGTTAATAGGGAGATGGACCGTCGGGTAGGGTTAGGGGTTTAAGGCTTGGGCCTTGTAGATAATAAAATAGGAACTGGGTCAAGTAAATATCAATTGGGCCAACACCAACAGCATGCTTAAATTCATACATAAAATATGATATGCATGGTAATGAATTAATGAATATCCGATTAGATCCTGTGGGGCATAATTCGAAAAAATCCTAACAATTTATAATAAAAATCTAAATGATCACTTACACTCTCTCCCGTCTCCCCACACACACACACACACTCTCTCTCTCTCTCTAACCTCATTTCTCCCACACAATGCATAATGTTTTGCATGGAAAAAAATTCTTGAAACAAATGATGTTTGGTGTGTTTAGAATTATGAAGTTGGTGTTCCTTTCATAGTAAATTTTGGAGCTTTGAAAGGTCACCAATTCAATTTCTCAATTTAAAGTCCAAAATTAAAGACTGGGGCGCGATACGAGCTCAGTCATGCCATTTGGCGCACGTGTCATGGCTACGCCTCCGGGTGATGCCAAAATTGAAGAGAAAACAGCCCCTGAATCGGAGCGTCACTCACGCTAGACTAGAGTCGTGCCTTCATCGCTACTCCAACACCTTTCACTATTTTGTTTCGTTCTTCCTCGATTCTTATCCGATTAAGGTGGTTCAACTTGCAGAGCGTTTCTAATTTGATTCTATATCTTCCCATAGCATTGTGGCCACTATTTTCTTAGCAATAAAAGCATCTGCAAGAGCATGGTGTAATTGTAATACGTAGTGAGCAATATTATCGTTCCACATGGATTGTGATGACAAATAAGAATGTCAATACTAAAACATAGACACTCATTAATATCTTGACACTTCGATAATAGAATAGAGAATAAATAAATAAATACTTCAAAAGCAAAAACACAATTAACTCAAATAAAACAATTAATTAAAATAATGAATTATAGAGGAGAGTTCATAGGGTGGGTTTTAGGACAGATTTATTGACTACTTTACCTTATTTAATGTATCAATGGTGGAAAATCACTTAACTGTTATCAAACTGTTCTCATGGACATATGTTATAACATAGAAATAATGAACATGCACTTCACTGGGTCGGTTCTTCAACAGTACCTTGGACTATAATTCCTATGCAATAGTACTTGTTCACTTGGTTGATTCTTCCAAGCATCACATGAATTGATTAACCTATTTTATCCCATTAATTAATTAGACACGGGTGAGAATCTTCCAATTAATTAGCTTGCACACGTATGTTACTGCAGTCAACATACACATGAGAAATCCAAACTAGGAAACCAAACACCAAATGATAATTGGAAAATATATGTCAATAAATTAAACCATGAAATCCAATGTACTTATAAACCTAAGAATTCAATAAAACAATTACCTAGACATAATTAAATAAAAAGAATAAAACATGAACATAGTAAATAAAATAATGTTCAACACAATAAAGAACCCGAAGTCTTCAATCTTGCCGTAGCTAAAACCCCTGCTTCTCCAAAGCCTTGGTGTTGTGTCTCCATAATTGTATTCACCTCTTCACATCTTATTTCACTGAACTGTATTGTGTATGTTTGTATATGCATTTGTATGCCTGTTTTCTAATGAGTAGATGGGGCATTTATAGTGTAAGAGGGAATCTTAAAGTTAAAACAAGCCCAAAGTTTTGAAAAGCCTCAAAAATCCTAAACTGGATCTGTTTGGGTCGACTGGTGGGTCAAGTGGTTTTAGTCAACCCTCAAGTTGACTAGCCATGCGCAAAAAGGGCATTTTGGGTCAACTGGAGGGTCGGGTCTACCTTGCACGCGTGGACTTCACTAAAACGGTCCGTTCTCACTCGTTTCTCGTCTAATTTAGCCGATTCAACTTGCACAACTTTCCCAACTCAATTATCCATCTTCCTAGGGTCTTCAAACACCCATTTGGATTATGTTAAATTATTTTCATCAATTATTGTGAGCTTTTTTCTTTAAATCCGGTCCAAGAGCCCAATTGGTCTCTCATTTAGCTCTCCAAGCACATACTTGATCATTTTGCATCAAATAATCATCAAAATCACCAGTATTACAGCAAAGCTCACAAATATATCAAAAACCCTAAATGATAACATAATGAGCATAAAAAACTATGAAAATCACACAACCTATCAACTTAAACATCATTAATTCATATCCAAAAATTGTGTAAAATAAACAATTGTCACATTGATTCCCTCAAAATTTCATTGATTAATCATCCATTTCCTGTACAACTCAAATAAGAAACAAAACTTTCAAATCGGGAGGTTAAAAGCTCAAATTGGATTAAAGCACATACTAAACTCTTCAAATCACATCATTTAAACCTAGATAGCGTGTGATAAAACATCAATCATCGGTGGTCTTTAGGGTTCATGATATATGAAAGTTGCTTGTTGATATGATAAAAATGTTAGATAAATATCAGATTGGTACATGTCTGCATCATACGTGATACATTTATGTTAAATACAGAATATTTTTTTTTATGTAATGAACATATATTTTTACTTTCCTTTGCAGATTCTTGGAATGAAGATTCTTCATTTTTTTATATAGTTTTTGGATAATTTTAGAGTTGTATTAAAACAAAATGAAGATCAAAATTCATGATTCAAGCTTTTTTGTTGCAGCTCTCGAATTTTTAAAGATAAGGTCCTAAAATTCAAGCTTGACTTTTTTAGTATGTAGATTTGAATTCTAAAATTACTTTTGTGTATTCCAACACTTCAATATTAAAAATTTTGGGGAATTTGTGTGTGAATTTCAGGAATTTTAATCAGTGGAGTGTAAAAGATGGATCTAAGTCCATATCAATGGGTTCATAGTTCTCACACTATTATTAGTTTACATTATAAGCACCCCCTATATATACATGTGTGTGTGTGTGTGTGTGTTTATGAGAGTCTTACTATGTGAACATAGACATTGCGTGTAATTTGTGGATATGAATCATATCCATTCATCTGTTAAGATCAATGGATATTATTAATTAGAAGAGAAATTATCAGTAATGTTATTTTTCCTTTTACGAATGGAATAATGGTAAATATGTACAAAAATATTTAGGGTGTTCAATTATCTCGTGATTTGCGTATATTTAAGAGGGATATTAAATCCACCATAATACACAAACTACTAGCCCTTGATTTTGGAGGATGATTTTTTTAAAATTAAATCATCATTTTCATTTTTAAAGAGCAACTTGAATGTGAAAAAAGCATTAAGAAATAACAAATATAATTAAGCATTTCGAAATGTAAAAAATAGCATAATAATATATTTATGTCAGCCTTACCCTTCAAAATAGTACATTATTATTTTCATTATGAATGCAATAAATGACACTGTGCAATAATGTTTAGGATGTTCAATTGTTTAGTTGTCTAGTGATTCATGCATATTTATTAGGGAAATTAAATCCTCCCTAATGCACAATTACTAATCCATGATTATGCTACTTTTATGTTTTAGAATGCTTTATTTGTTATTTTTTAATGTTTTTTTTCATATCGAAAATGCTTAGAAGTTAATTGTGTACAATTTTTAAATTATGGAGAATGATGATATATTATATTGTTATGCTATTTTTGTTGGGGTTTATTCGAATTGAACTACCACAGGATCTAAATAGACATTCATTAATCCTAATGTCATGTTAATTAAATTTCATGCATGCATATGTAATTAATTACACTGAAAAGAATTATCAAGTATATTGTATTTTCGAAACTACAAAAAACATCGGAAGATAGAATTGAAAAACAACTTACAAATTCATGTCGGGTTGAGGACAAGATTAAAGGTCTAATCTTGTTGCTAAATGTGTGTGTGATTAGCGCCGACAATGATGATATTCCACTTCTCGATCTTCTACTGTATTCTCAGACTATGTTTAGATACAGGGTGGGTTGTATACTACTAAACGGGTGCGGATACTATGAGAATCAAGAGAGCAAAAAAGAGGGGCTGATTGTGATGATGTGTAATTTTCATCCCCTCTTCTTTAATAAATAAGGAGAGGGACAAAAAATCCCATCTCAAACCCTAATGGGTTTAGGCCTGGGCCTGTCACTCTTGTTCCATCCCCAGTCCACTTCAGTCATATTGGGCTACAACATGAATCTAGAAGAATATTAAATTGGCCTAATAGATTTATTTAATTTCCAATATTCAATAAACTTAGGATATAGTTAAATGCATCAAGTATTATTTTTATTCCACTAAAGAAATAATACTGACCTACCAATTCAGTACATATTTATGAATATGCTTTCTTCTTTAGTCCAGCCATTCCCCATGTTTAAGATATAATGTCCATTAATTAATTATGTAAGCTTCTGACAGCTATAATTAATTAACAACTTGTTCTATGAGTAGTACCACACAAGATTTATCATGTACGGATTAAATTCCACCTGCAGGGTTTCACATGAACTATGTGCTTCCTCAAGGGGACCTCATCAACCTGGCGCACGAGGACACGATGACCATATCTATTGCACGACCCATAATATATGTATATGATACTGCCCAAGATATCGAGGTTGTTGATCCTATCTGATGATCTCACTCATTGAAAAGTCAAAGCAATACCATAACAAATATATTTCCGCCAATGCATATGGCTTAAGAACCAGAACTCTACGGATCTTTATTCTCTCACTTAAGGTCAGAATAGAGAACAGTATCCTATCGCTATCCTCTTCAATACACAAATTAGTGTACTAGAATAATCTGCTAGTCAAGATAAACTAACCATCAGATTTATTTTATGGTGTACCGATGGTAGGTTCAGGACCATCTAAGCCATGAGTCTTTTAATACATTGCAAGGGATCCAATGATATAATCTTTACAGTGTCTATATTCCCATACACTATATCATTTACAATGCAAGTATATAGAACTGGAAGATAAATATAATAATAAATAAATGCACACAGTGACTGCAATAATTTATTCTTTCTATATCATCAAAACATTGTAACATAGCATGTATACAAAAAGAAAAGTCTTCCAATATACAAGACTAACAATCTCCCACTTATACTTGAAGCATATCTTTCAAATATAAAAACAAAACCGGCTTAAAATCTCTAACCAAACTAAATCTCAAATGGAAACCTGGGTCTGCATCTCACTCCCATTTTCTCCACATGGCTATTGAAGGTCTTGGCTGCTAGGTTGTTCGTGAATGGATCATCCAAGTTGTCCTCCGATGCAATCTTGACCACTGCCACATCTCCCCTCTTAATGATTTCTCGTATAAGATGGTACTTCCTTTCTATGTGTTTACTCGCCTTATGAGCTTTGGGTTTCTTCGAATTTACCACTGTACCAGAGTTATCACATTATATCGTGACGTTCTTTGGCAAATAAGGAACTATGCCTAAGTCCAATAAAAAGCTCCGGAGCCAGACTACTTCCTTTGCAGCCTCAGAGGCAGCTATATATTTAGCTTCCATGGTGGAGTCAACTATACATTTTTACTTGATGCTCCTCCATGTAATGGCTCCGCCTCCCAAGGTAAACACATAGCCCAAGGTAGATTTACTCTGACTTTATTGGCTTGAAAATCTAAGTCCGTGTAACCTAATGGTATGAGACTATCGGTGCAGTATACCAACATATAATCTCGAGTCCTCTTCAGGTACTTGAGAATATTCTTTACTGCAGTCTAGTGTCATTGACTAGAGTTAGACTGGTATCTGCTTACCATGCCTACTGTATAGCAGATATCAGTCCTAGTGCATAGCATAATATACATGAGGCTTCCCACAGCCAAAACATATGGAACTCATTTCATCTCATCTATCTCGGACTGTGTTTGGGGACACATATCCTTGGACAGATGAATTCCATGCCTAAAAGGTATAAAACCTTTGTTGGAATTTTATATGCTAAACCTAGTTAGCACTGTATCGATATAAGTCACTTGAGATAAGCATAACATCCTTTTCTGGTGATCTCGAATGATCTTGATGCCAAGGACATGTCCGGCTTCTCCCAGATCCTACATATCAAACTACTTGCACAACCACACCCTTATGTTTGATAAGACCTTCTTATTGTTTCCAATAAGTAAAATATCATCAACATAAAGTATGAGGAAAGCCACCACATTTATGTCACTCTTTTTGTACACACAACTCTCATTCGGACTTTGCACGAATCCATATGACTAGATAACCTCGTGAAATCAGCTGTTCCAAGATGTCGATGCCTGTTTGAGTCCATAAATGGATCTCTTAAGCTTGCACACTAGGTGCTTTTAGCCTTCAGTAATGAAACCTTCTGGTTGCTTCTTGTGGATGTTTTCTTCAAGACTTCCATTAAGGAAAGCTATCTTGATATCCATCTCCCAAATCTCTAATCTAAATGAGCGACAATAGACAAGAGAATTTGGATTGACTTAAGCATGGCTACCGGAAAGAAAGTTTCCTCATAATTGATTCTTTCTTTCTGAGTATACCCTTTCACCACCAATATAGCCTTAAAGGTTTCAACCTTCCCATCAGGTCCTCTCTTGCGTTTGTAGACCCACTTGCATCTAATTGGTTTTACCCCATCAGGTGGTTCTACAAGCTCCCAGACTTGATTGTTATCCATAGATCCAATCTCTGACTCAATTGCAGCTTTCCAAGAATCAACATTTTTATCTTAGACTGCTTCATCATTATTTCTAGAATCCAATTCATTTAGTCCTTCAGGGAAATCCGAAGATTCACCTAAACTAATAAATCTGTCGGGTTGTCGTACAACCCTCCCACTGCGACGAGATAATTATTATGCTTTTGTGACACGTTGTGCAGTAATTGGTAGTACCTCTTCTTGTATAGGGGGTGTAGGTTTCGAAATCCCTCATCGAAGCTCCTCAAGAACGATAATACTCTTAGGTTTATGATTTATCATATAGTCTTCCTCTAAGTATCTGACATTGGTGCTTATAATGACCTTCTGATCCTTAGGATTATAGAATAAACCTCATTTTATTCCTTTAGGATATCCAACGAACAGCATTACACCGGTCCTAGGCGTCAGCTTGTCAGCCTCCTTGTCCAGCGCGTGTGCTAGGCTATCCTAAATCTGAAAATGACCTAGACTGGGCTTTCGACCAGTCTAGAGTTCTGTGAGTGTAGCAGGAACTGATTTTGATGGAACCACGTTTAAAATATAAGATGTCGTTTCTAGGGCATACCCCCAGAACGAAATAGGCAAATCTGAGTAGCTCATCATTGATCTAACCATCTCTAATAATGTTCTATTCCTTCTTTCCGCCACGCCGTTCTACTATGGAGTGCTGGGCGCAGTCAACTGAGATGAAATCCCATTATCTGCCAAGTAGTCTGTAAACTCGCCTAAGAGGTACTCACCACCATGATCAGAATATAGTGATATGATACTTTTGCATGCATGTTTCTCTGCTTCCGTCCTAAATTCTTTGAAAGTTTCAAAGCATTTAGACTTGTGACGTAACATGTATACGTATCCATATCTTAAATAATCATCAATGAACGTGATGAAGTACTTATACCCTTCTCTAACTTGAACTAACATGGGGCCACATAGGTCAGAGTGAATCAAATCTAATAATTCTTCATATCTATTCCCTTTTAACTTAAAAAGGGGCTTAGTCATCTTACCTTCCAAACATGATTCACATAAATGAAACGATTCTAAGATCAATGAAGATAGTAGTCCATCATTTATAAGCCTTTGTATCCTTTTAAGTTTAATATGGCCGAGCCTAAGATGCCAAAGATAGGTTTGATTCAATTCTGAAGGTTCTTTCCTTTTATTAGGGTTTGTGATCGATGTATTCAGTAATTGTATTTGCGTAGTGTTTTACATAAAATTAAGAATATAAAGATGTCCATCCAATGTGCTAGAACAGTTAAAACATTTACCACTAGTGATAACAACCTTGCTATTAAAAGAAACAGAATATCCGTTCAAAAACAACTTTGAAACAGAAATAAGGTTCTGCCTAAAATTCGGCACATAAAGACAATCTTTTAAAACTAAAGTTCTATCACTACTGAAAGGTAAAATAACGTCTCCCACTGCCATAGCCACCACTTTTGTAGCATTGCCCATATAGATGATAACCCCGCTCTCACTCAGCTGCCTTTTTACCAGTAGCTCCAGTATCCACTACCATGATTGGGCAGAACAAGTAGCTAAACATATTTCTATAATGAGAGAGTGAGATGTACCCTTCTTCTTCCTCTTGTTAGGACACGCAGAGTTCCAATGTCCTTACTGACCGCACTTGAAGTACTTTGTTTTAGACTTAAAGTCCTCCGAATCGCTTTCTTCTCTTTAGGCGCCACATTTGCAACCTTTGGTGGTGCGTTTCTCGTCTTCTTGACACCAGAAGAAGATGCCTGGTTTTCATCTATGCATGCCTCTGAGTTTTCTCTTTGAATAAGCTCAGTTGTCTGAAGATCCATAAGCAGTTCTGATAAAGTAAAATCTTTCTTTATTATATTGAAGTTCTCAACTACTCAAACTTCAATGATAGACTGTGAAGCACGATATCAATTTGAGACTCGGCATCCATATCACTACCTAAAGTTTCGATCTCTGACTGATAACCCATCATGTGGAGAACGTGATCCCTTACTGGAGTGGAATCCGATATTTTCGTGTTTATTAGATTTTTCATCACCAAGTGCCATGCCAAACGATTCTGGTAATCGAAGAGCTCCTTTAGATTGAACATTATGTCATAAGCGATCTTCATTGACTGATGTTGATGTTGCAAAACATTTGACATAAAGCCAGAATGTAGCAGCGCACCATCTCATCAGCTCTAACCCACTTATCATAACTCACTCTCTGCGCTTCACTAGAATTGTCATCTTGGTTTAGTGGGCATTCCTCCTCAAGTATGAATTTTAAACCCTCAGTAGTAAGGACAAGGTTTAAGTTTCGAAACCAATCATTATAGTTTTTACCGACAAGTTTGTTTTCTTTGAGAATTGAGGACAAGTTGGAGAGTGCCATGACGATATAGAAATAACTGAAAGGTAAACATACAGTACAGTCATAACTTTTTGGATAACTACACATAATCGAAACACTAAAAAAAAATTATATGTATATCTACTGACATTTTAAAAATATTTTTCATAAGACACTTTAGTGTGGATGTTTACAAAATTCATTTTTAAACAGGTTATGAAACCTTTAATTTACTTCCAGTCCAGTTTCCTTATGACAAGGAAATTAATAGTCTAAAACCAATTCGTTCATGTAATATTCTAATTAATAAACCACTTTAGTGTGGACCTTTATTAATAAATTACACCTAAGTGTGAACACGATCATCTTCACTCCAAGGTCATTATTTTAAATTCACTACTCCGGTTGGAGGAGTCAGTTTGTTCTAGTAGTGTTCTACAGTTATCTATTAAAAGTTTAATTTCTTGAGAATCTAGTGATATGACACATCCGTTATAGAGGAAGACCTATTGTCAACTCGCATGCCCATCACTTCTCAATTAAACTAAATTGATGGAGGCCGTTTGAGATTTCCACATACATTGGTATGTATCCCTCCCACTTAGTTATTTATTGTTAGGAAAAACTATTAAGGTTTTTCTGACAAGGGGTTTTGATGAGATGTCAAAATATGTCAAAATATGCAAAGAGCTTTGGAAAACTGAAAAGAAATCAAGCAGAAAACTAAGGATGATCATATAAAAAAATCGAGCTATCAAAACCAAAAGAAATTATCAATCCAAGTGAGAAAAAGAAAAAAAGAGAGAAAAGAAAAAGAGAGAAAAGAAAAGAGAAAAGAAACAAAAACCAGCCAAGAGCTGAGAAAAGAAAATAGAGAGAAAAGAATAGAGAGAAAAAGAAAAAATATCAAGCCACAAAGGGCTATGAGAAAGAAACTATAGCTTACTAGATCAATTAGCAAGGTAAACTGAAAGTTGCAGGTACCATAAAGAGGAGTACCAAATGCCATCAGTCTACAGTTATGAACTGAAGAAAAATACCAATTCAAGGCCCCAGCCCAGAAGTGCCTAACACCAGCTGAAGAAAAGTTCCAGCTGAAGGAAAATACCAACTGAAGAGAAAAATTGAAACATATGCCAGTTCAAGACTATTCCCGACTGAAGAAATACCAGTTGAAGAACAGATCAGTTTGAGCTGATGAACATGCCAGTTCAAGATAATACCAACTGAAGAAGACTTCCAACCGAAAAGAGGACAATACCAGTTGAAGACCACATCAGTTTAAGCTGATGAAAATACCAGCTCAAGAGATACTAGCTGAAGGAGAATACCAGCTGAAGAAGTGTACCAGTCCAAGGTCCGAGCTGAAGGAAATACCAGCTCAGGAAGTTCCAGCTGAAGGAGTATGCCAGCTGAAGAGAAGACCAAGGTACAAGCTGAAGGAAATACCAGCTCAGGATGTCCCAGCGGAAGAATGAAGTTCCAGTTGAGGAAGTATCAATTCGAAGGATACCAGCTGAAGACGCATCAGTTTTAAAGTCCAACTGATGAAGCGCCAGCAACCGAACTGAAGACCAGTCCAAGGAAGTTCCAGCTGAAGGGACACAAGTCCAGAATGCCAGCTGAAGAACACTGGTTCAAACTGCCAGCTGAAGCAAATCAAACTGGAGCTCAGAAAGTATCAACCCCGAGTCCAGAACTGCCAGCTGAAGATGATCTTAACTGGTGCTTTCCAAACTGCCAAAGACACGCAGAACTGACAGACGAGGAATTGAAAATTCTAACTGCCAGACAAAGCTCAGAACTGAAGATCAAGATAGAAGCCGTAACTGAAATTCAAATTTCAGAAAAGCCAAAGAAAATCTTGAAGTTAATGCAACCGAGATCTTGGAACAAAAGCTCGTTAGAAGAGCAAAGGCTACTTAACAGCTCTCCTTAAATGAAAGCCCCTCAATGGTTTTATCATTTATGATCAGACAGTGATCATTAATGGTCACCAGCCACTCATCTATAAAAGGTGAGCAACCCAGAAGGTGATCCGAGACTTTTGACTTTTGACGTTTCATATTAGACTCTTGAGAGAACTTTAGCTAAGACTTTCAGCGAAGATGTTCGCCAAAGCTCTAAAGCCTTACGCTCAAAACTCAGAAGAAGCAAAAGTCCAATTGAAGAGAAGGAGCCAGATCGCTCATCAAGCGAGCTGTTGAAGATTTCCAGCCAGAGCAACTCTCTCAGTTCAAGTTTTACAATGATCAACTACCTAGCTCAAGCCGCAGACGTGCAAAGGAGCACATCAGTTGATACCAGATTCAAGACTGTCTTTTTAAGTTGATACCAGATTCAAAGGAGCACATCAGTTGACATCAGATCGAAAGAGATCTAAAATCTTGTAAAGACGGAAAATAGCACCTAAAGTCTCAGTGAATAGTTGAGATCGGTAAGTGTTAGCTGTCGACCCATAAACCGGCTGAGGAGGCTACTTGTGTTGGTTCGTTACTTCCGGGACATCAACAGTTGGAAAGGAATCCGTGACTCGTAAAGTCACCGACAGCCAGGTCCAACACCTGTCTTCAGTATGTAACTGTAATAAAAGAACTTTACACTTGCATAGTGAATTGCCCTTCTGTGGAAGGAAGAGAGGACATAGAAGTTGAGCTTTGAACCTCTATAAAACTGCTTGTGTGCTCTGCTTTACTTTTCAGTTTCAGTTGCATGTTTTAAACTGCAGACCTCAAGCACACACAACACTCCGAGCTAGCAGATCATCTCAACTGATCTCCTAAGAGCACGGATTACTCAGCGAGTCAAAACGGGCTCTGAATATTCCGCATCTATTGTTAAGTTTTGGATCAGTTTATTCACCTCCTCTCTAAACCGATTCTGACTGGCCCCAGGACTAACAAGTGGTATCAGAGCGGTTGATTCTAAAGATCATCCGTTTCTGCAGATCACCTGAATCAAATCTTGCTATCTATGCTAATCTATTAGCTATGGGAAACCATAAGCTACCTATCTTTTTAGTTGAGAACTACGATAACTGGAGTAGGAGAATGAAGGCACATCTCTGCTCAATCCATGAGAATATGTGAGAAGTTATCGAGAAAGGTCCAATCACAATCATGATGGAAAATGAAGCCCACATTGCTGATGTCAATCAACCACCAAGGATCCCGAAGCTAACTTATCTTCTCACGAGTGAAGAGAAGAAGTTGAAGAATCTAGAGTTCGTGGCCCAAGCCGTGTTGTTCCAAACTCTAAATAAAGATCGCATGAAGGACACGAAGAGCTGTAGAACTGCCAAGGAGATATGTGACGTACTTGCAGATCTGTACAAAGAGTGTGAGGCCATCAAAGGAATCAAGCTCCAACTGGTGGTAGACAGATATAAGTCCTTCAAGATGCACTCAGATGAAAACATCTCCAGCCTTGAAATGAGATTTCTAGGCTTCATCAGTGAGATGAACAATCTGGGAAGAACATATCCCAATAGTGAGATGAACTTTAAAATTTTGGACAATCTCATAGAAGAATGAGACATGAAGGTGATTGCTACAAAATATTCAAGAGACTTGAACAACATCACCCTAAGAGAACTCTTCAGTTCTCTTAGGGCTCACGAGTACAACCTAAGCTGAAAAAGAGAAGCATCCGCATCATCATTAGTCCAGGATGCAGCCTTCTATGGTGAAAGATATCGGTGTAGAGAAACTCGAGGAAGAAATGTCTTCCAGCCAAGAAGTTCTCAAGCCAGAGAATAACTAGGAGGCTCAACTGATCGAAGAAGAGAAGCAAGCAGCGGAGAAGAAGAAGAGCCTAACTGAAGATATCAATGATCAGATCTAGTCAGTTGCTAAGCTACTAGAGAAGCTTAAAAAGATCAGAGATCAGCCATCAATTATGCTTCAAACTGATGAGGAGCCCAGAGGCGAGAGAAACCAACCGCCTGCTAAATAAACCAGAGCAGCCAACGGAAGCATAGGAGAATGCTTCCATTGCCACAAGTAAGGACACTACAAATATGAGTGTCCAGAGCTCCCTAAAGACAAGAAGGCCAAGTTGAAGAGAATCTTTTTCAAAAGAAAAGCTATGATGGCCAACACAGAGAACGCCGTGCTGGATGACTCAGATTATCCATCAGGAATTGACTCCGATGACTACAACTCTGAAGATGAGGCATTATTCTGCCTCATGGCTGACAACGAAGAAGAGGTTAGCACATGTGATTCCTTAACCTCTTTTTATCACATTTATGAAACTTCTATTTCTAGCAATGATATAAATGAACAATTAAGAATTCTAGAAGATGAGTTAGCTACTATTTCAAGTATGCATCTACAACTGAAGAAAGAGAATGATGACCTAAGAAATGAGGTCAAAAGACTGAGAAGTGATCATGATAGAACTGAATCACTTGAAGCTCAGTTAGTTGAATATGAGAAGTTGAAGCTCAAGTTTGATGAGCTAAGAGCTGAAAATGAGAAGCTTAGGTAGGAGATCCAGGAGAGAGAAGAGATATCTCTCAAATTCAGAAAGAGATCTCAAACTCTTGATGAGATTCTAAGCCATCAAAGAGTTGAAACTGGTAGTCCAGGGTTAGGATACAACAGGTACACTGCCGCTGAGAAAGAAAAGACAGTCATTTAAACCAGTCAAGAAAGAACCCATTCTAATTTTGTCAGACCTGCACCAACCTAACCAGTTGGAGAGACTGAAGGCAAATGAACTGAGAACATCCCTACAGATCACCAAAGCGGTCCAGCCAATCTTCCCAACTGAAAGGCTCAGTTCAGCCACCAGTTCAGCAGAGGAAGCCATCTCAAAGAAGGCCACAAGTTCAAAATAGGCAGTCTGCCTATCAGTAGAGGCCGCCAGCTCAGCAAAGGCATCCAGCCTATCAACAAAGATCATCAATTCAGCCAAGACCTATAGTTCATCAGAGACACTCAGTTTGACAAAAGTCACCAATTTTTCCAAGGCCCAAAGCTCAGAACAGGCCTATGGTGAACAGAACTGACCGGCCAACTAGAGTTAGGAGAAATACTCAGTTTGGACAGTAGTCTCATCGAGATAGGGCATCAATTCAGGAGAGAATTGCTCAGCCAACCTATCCTCGAAGACATCCAACAAGTCAACCTAGGAGAGAATTTGACTCAAGAAGGAACGTGCATACAAAGTTGTATCGAGCACGTCAACACATTTAGATCGCTCTAGAGAAGTCCACTATATCGGAACTCGCAACTCAGTATAGTGAGTACTTGGATTCAAAGGATGAATCAAGGATCAACTCTCACTATAACTGGTTTGCCAACTGGCCATACCACAAGAGCGATAGAGCTCAAGGTGTTAAAAAGAATTGGCCACAAAAGAGAGCTAGACAAGCTCAAAATCAGAGAGTTATGATCGAAGTGTTTTATCCCACTAACTCTTGATGCAGGTACAAGTTAAATGACTCAGCTCAGAGGAGGAGAGCTAAAAAGAGAGTGAAACTGATCAGACAATCAATGTCTGAAAACTCTCTACCTGCTATTAAGCTAAAAGTTTGGCAAATCTGGATCCCTAAACACCTGATTAGCAAAGAAGAACCCGATATCATGCGGGTTCCTAAAAACTAATCATCTCTCTTGCGGGAAAAGGTGATATGACCCGGACTATTAATCTAGGATGATAATAACAATGTAGCGGAAGACTTAGGAATGAAACACGTCAACTTAATGAAGGGCTTCAATCGAACTCGATAAACAAACTAAAATTACGATAAATCTAGACGACTAGAATACCTAGATAACGACACGAATTATGTAACACAATACCAACGAAGATAAGGGTTGAAAGAGACGTATGGGGGCTGGAATAAGGTAGGTATCATGTGTGAAGGCTTGTGGAGAAGGGCTTGGAGAAAGTAGGATATATTAAGGATCGAATGAACTTACGGATGAATTGGAACTAAAATTGAATTCGAACTTGGGGCTGACTTGATGGCGAATGTTGATGAAGATGGTTGTCGTCGATTATGGTTGATGGAGGATGATCACGTCGATGTGAATCACAACCCGATAGCCTCCTTGAATCAAATGTTTCCAAGGTTGAAATCTGTAACTTGATCTTCGGTTAGCGAATACCGGTTAATCCCTCAAGTGGATTAAGCAATACCCTTGAATAAGACTTAAAAGTTGCTAGGCTCTAAGAATATTTTTTTGTATCTAAAACAACAAACGAATAAAAGATAGGTTGAGACACAATTGTATGCAAAAGCAAAATTCTTCAATAATGTCTAAAGTATCAATGTAACATGGTTCCCCTAATTATAAGACATAACGGGGATGGAATTTGCATAAAAAAAGACTCAAAGATTGATCCAAAAGGGATCTCTAACTATACTAAGAAGTTCCCTAAACTAGAATTCTATTCAAGGTAGGAAATTGCCTTAAATACAATTCTAGTCAACCTAATTAAATAATGAACGAAAATTACATTATAAAATAAATAAAATATGATCTAATTAATTAAATACCATAGTCTAATTAAATATTATAGTCTAAATAAATCAATCCCTTAATTAAATAACTAAGGGGGACGAAAACTCCATGCAACTTGTCTATGCAATGTGAATCTGCCATGCATGCACAACTTGATGAGTTCTATCTTCATGTATTGCTCTTCAAATCTTGATCTCCAATCTTTGATTATTAATAAAATAGCAATCTTTGGGATGCTCTCAATTCCTTTGTCATCTTCGAACTTCTTACATGCAAATGCTTGGAAAAATCCTTGCAATTGTATTGCTCGAAGTTGTGTAAATGGACCACATATTTGCAGCTCCAAATTAAGTTCTTCAAGGCTTTTCGTGGACGTATCATTCCCCTCCTCTTGAAAAGAATTTGTCCTTGAATTCAAGTCTCCGGGATGAAAAACGAACACGAACTGACCATCGAACTCTTTTTGCACAAGCTGCATGAAACACATATTCATGAACGAGAACATTCCACTTGTGTTTATCATCCGAAACTCTAGCATAGACTATCTCGGCATGGTATTCACATTCAATCTTGGTGGTACATCAAATTCCAATGGAACATCTTCAACAACTTGTAAAAGAAATGCATCACAAGAAAATGGTTGACAAAAAATGTAAGAATTCAGCAGCTCTTTCGGGCTCGTTTGCTCAAGTTCTTTGTCAATCAATGCTTTATTGATGCGAATCTCCATTTTTTCAAAAGACGGCTGTATTTCCTCCAACTTTTCAATTACTGCAACTTCCTCAACTGCGACATTGATCTCCATTTCTTCTTCTTCTTCACTCAAAGGTTGATCGGACTCTTTTAGATCATGCTCTTCAACAATCTTCTCTTCTTCTCCAACATTCTCACAAGTTGCAACATCGATCAGTTCTTCAATAGGTGCATCAACTGAAATTGTTACCTCGAAAGTAGAATCTTCTTTGATGGCGATGAACTCAGATGATAACTCAATGTGGATCTCCTCTTGAATGTTGCTGGCTTGGCTTGGCACATCCATGACCACCTGAAATGGTGATGCAGGCTGTGTAGGTGGTACATAGGTACGTAGAAACTCCTCGAATGACTCAGGTTCACTTGAAGTGAACGGATATCTCGTGATTGAATGGGCTGTTTGGCGCTAAGTTCTAAGTGGTGGAGGCGATTCTCTTTGCATGTTGAGACTCTCAAGTTGCTTTGTTAACTTGGCTAGCGGATTAATTAGCTCATCTCTCATTAATTGTAGATTTGCTTACATGCTCTTGATCATTGCATCAAAATGGTACTTTGTGTCCCATGCAAGGAACTGACTGGATGACTTGCGTGCATCTTATGGATTCATAGTAACTTGGATGGAGTATGGTCCGGATGGTGTACGGGTGGTGTATGTGAACTAGGGCAGATTTTCGAACCCTTTAGGGTATAGGGGATGAAAATTAATGGGTATGGGGAAGTATAAGGAAGGTTTGAAAGGATTTGGATGGAAGAAAGCTAGAAAAGGAAAGAATTAGATGTATTTCTGAAGTTCCCAAATAGAATAGGAATCTAAAAATAAATCTAAAAATATAGAAGGTAAGAATTAGAAAGGAAAAGGAAAAAGGGATTAAGTAATTTGGAAAGTGTTACACAATTGTGACACAATCTAAATATCCTAATTGAACTAGCCTCTAAAAGGAAAGAACTAAAAATAAATTACAACTCAAAAGGAAATTACCAAAATAAAAAATAAAACTTGGAAAGAATGTTCCAAAAATAAAATATAACCCTAATGGAAATTACCAAATAGAATTAAGACTTGGAAGGAAAGTTCCAAAAATAAAATATGAGTCTAAAGGAAGTTATCAACTAAAGAACTATACTAGAAGGAAATTACCAAATAAGAAAAGACTCACGAGGTAATTACCAACTATAGAGAAGTACTAAAAGGAAAGCACCAAAATTAAAACAAGACACAATAGGTAACACAATGAATATGCCTCTTTTCTCTTTTTTTTTTCTTTTTTTTTAATTTTCGGATTTTTTTTATCCGAACAATTTTTTTTTCAGTTTTCCTTTTTCTTTAACCGATTTTTTTATAGGATAACTATGCTATTACAACTCAATGACACGTAATAAAAATAAAAGACACGTACGATGACACGTAGGATAAAATTGGCATGTCGCATTGAACCACGACCAGCAGAGCTGACATGGCTCTGATCCCAAAATATGATACGACCCGGACTATTAATCTAGGATGATAATAACAATGTAGCGGAAGACTTAGGAACAAAACACGTCAACTTAATGAAGGGCTTCAATCCGACTCGATAAACAAACGAAAATTACGATAAATCTAGACGACTAGAATACCTAGATAACGACACGAATAATGTAACACAATACCAATGAAGATAAGGGCTAAAAGAGACGTATGGGGGCTGGAATAAGGAAGGTATCATGTGTGAAGGCTTGTGAAGAAGGGCTTGGAGAAGGTAGTATATATTAAGGATCGAATGAACTTACAGATGACTTGGAACTGAAATTGAATTCGAACTTGGGGCTGACTTGATGGCGAATGTCGATGAAGATGGTTTTCGTAGATTATGGTTGATGGAGGATGATCACGTCGATGTGAATCACAACCCGATAGCCTCCTTGAATCTCAAACGTATCCAAGGTTGAAATCACTAAGTTGATCTTTTGTTAGCGAATACCGGTTAATCCCTTAAGTGGATTAAGCAATACCCTTGAATAAGACTTAAATTTCTAGGCTCTAAGAATATTGTTTTGTATCTAAAACAACAAACGAATAAAAGATAGATTGAGACACAATTTTATGGAAAAGTAAAATTCTTCAATAATGTCTAAAGTATCAATGTAACATGGTTCCCCTATTTATAAGACATAAGGGGGACGAAATTTTCATAAAAAAAGACTCAAAAATTGATCCAAAAGGGATCTCTATCTATACTAGGAAGTTCCCTAAACTAGAATTCTATTCAAGGTAGGAAATTGCCTTAAATACAATTCTAGTCAACCTAATTAAATAATTAACGAAACTTACATTATAAAATAAATAAAATCTGATCTAATTAATTAAATACCATAGTCTAATTAAAATACTATAGTCTAAATAAATCAATCCCTTAATTAAATAACTAAGGGGGACGAAAACTCCATGCAACTTGTCTATGCAATGTGAATCTGCCATGCATGTACAACTTGATGAGTTCTATCTTAATGTATTGCTCTTCAAATCTTGATCTCCAATCTTTGATTATTAACAAAATAGTAATCTTTAGGATGCTCTCAATTCCTTTGTCATCTTCGAACTTCTTACATGCAAATGCTTGAAAAAATCCTTGCAATTGTATTGTTCGAAGTTATGTAAATGGACCACATATTTGTAGCTCCAAATTAAGTTCTTCAAGGATTTTCATGGACGTATCAAAAGGGCATCCTATCGAAGAAGAGGACCAAGGAGGTTTGGTACCTAGATAGGGGGTGCTCAAAACACATGACGGGAGACAGAGAGGATCTAGAAGGATACTAGGAAGTGAAAAGACCGTTAGTCATATTCGGAGACAACTCCAGAAGCCGAACTATTGGAGAAGGGTCGTGGTCAAAGGAAAGGTGGTAATCAATGGAGTCTCCCACGTGGAAGGACTGAAGCAGAGACTGCTTAGCAACAGTCAATTATGTGACAATGGATATACCATTAATTTCAGTCGAAGCTCATATGCCATCAAAGATAAGTCAATTGGAGTAATCCTCCTAACTGGCGTAAGGAGAGGCAACATGTATGTTGTTGACTGGTCAACTGGATATGAATAAGCTTGTTTTCTCTCAAAAGGCTCAACAGAAGTAAGCTGGCTATGACATCGATGACTAAATCATCTCAACTCCAGAACAATCAATCATCTAGCTAAGAAAGAGCTAGTAGATGGACTTCCCAAGGAGATTTTCAAGAAAACTGGCGTCTGCGGACCATGTTAGAAAGGAAAGCAATTGAGATCGTTATTCAAGAATATAAGTTATCCTCCAGGGACAACTGCTCCTCTCCAACTGCTACATATGGATCTATTTAGGCCAGTCAGACCACCGACGCTCAAAGGAAAAAGATTCACTCTGGTAGTAGTCGACCACTTCTCAAGATATACATGTGTAGATTTTCTCAGAAGTAAGGATGAAACCTACACCAAGCTATCAGCGATGATCAAGAGGCTGTAAATTAAAAGGGAGAGATCAGTTCAACGAATTCATTCAGACAATTGAACTGAATTCGTTAACCAGCAGATCATCAGTTTTCTCAATGAACTGGGAATAACTCACGAGCACTCAGCTGCAAGAACTCCACAGCAAAATGGTGTAGCTGAAAGGAGGAATCACAATACTCAAAGAAGCAGCTCAAGCAATGATAGTTGATGCCAACATAGCAGAAGGATATTGGGTCGAGACAGTCAATACGGCGTGCCATACTCAAAACAGAAGCGCCAGTGTCAGCGCACATGACAAAACACCCTACGAGCTCTAAAAGGGTCGTAAGCCATCTATCTCTTATTTCAAAGTATTTGGCTGCAAATGTTATATTCACAACAATGGCAAAAGTCAACTGAAGACTTTTAGTGCCAAAGTTGATGAGGGAATATTTCTTGGTTATAATTCCCCACACGCTCAAGCTTACAGAGTGTTCAACAAATGAACACTAGTTATGGAGATAACTTGTCATGTTGTTTTTGATGAGTTTGACAATGAGTATAGGAGTAAGGAAGTACTCAATCCATCAGTTCAGTTGCTACCTAGCAAAATTGATAACTCACAGGACTATGTGGACTATACAGTTCCAGAGGAGTTTGAAGTTGGTCAGAAGATTAAGGAAATGTATCCAGTACTAGACCAACTGATAGCACAGCTGAGGGCAATCAAGCCAATGAAGAAACTGATCGTGTTGAGACCTTTAACCTCACAACTAAAGTAGGGGGAAGAACTAATGAGGACGAAGAGCAAACTAAAGATAAGACATCAGAGGATGTCAATGCAGAGGATCCAATTGAGAATCCAGCTGAGGAAAGCCTACCCAAATGGCTCAGGAGCTACCCAGCTGATAAGATTGTTGGAGATCCAAGAAGTCGGGTTCAGACCAGAAGTTCAACAGAGCATGCTCTCTTCACATGCTTTCTATCTCAAACTGAACCAGCAAACATCAATAAAGCTTCTGAAGATGCAAATTGGATAATTGCCATGCAAGAAAAGCTGAATCAATTCACAAGAAATGATGTGTAGTTTCTTGTTGATAGGCCAAAAACCCAGAAAGTCATCAGAACCAAAGTGATTTTCTACAAGGGATGCTCAAGGAGGACATGTACGTCGAGCAACCGCCTAGATTCGAGATTGGAGATCAAGTCTTCAAACTGAAGAAATCACTCTATGGGCTGAAGCAGGCACCCAGAGCCTAGTATGAAACCTTCACAACATTCTTGTTCAAGAATGGGTTTTGAAAAGGAGTCATTGATCGTACTCTATTCAAAATAGAGCGATCATCAGAGATCTTAATAGTTCAAATTTATGTAGATGGCATAATATTTGGATCGAAGAGTAAGGATCTTTGCACTCGATTAGCACAACTAATGCAAAGCGAATTCAAGATGAGTATGATGAGAGAAAGGACCTTCTTCCTAGGACTCCAAGTGAAGCAGCTCCAGGATGGGATATTCATCAGTCAAGCCAAGTATACTAAGGAGCTCGTCAAGAAGTTTGGAACTGATAAGGGAAAAACTATCAAGATCCCCTTGAATACATCAGTTCAACTGACTCTCGATGAAGAAGGAGAATCAGTTAGCCAAACTCAATACAGAGACATCATCGGTTTGCTTCTCTATCTAACTCCTAGTCGACCAGACATTTGATATTCAGTTAGCTTATGTGCACGCTTTCAAGCCAACCCGAAGAAGAGTCATCTTGAAGCAGCAAATAGGATTATCAAATACCTCAGAGGAACCATAAATCTTTGATTATGGTATCCCAGAGATGACAACTTGAGTCTAACTAGCTATTCAGACTCAAACTTCGGTGGATGCAAGATTGATCGGAAGAGTACTAGTGGAACATGTCAGTTTCTTGGTCACAAACTGATATCTTGGTTCAGCAAAAAGCAGTACTCAGTTGCAATATTGACAACTGAAGCAGAGTACGTAGCTGCTGGAAGCTGCTGTGCACAGATACTTTGAATGAAGCAGCAGTTGAAGGATTATAAGGTCGAAACTGATGAAGTACCTATCTTCTTCGACAACAACAGTGCCATTGATATTTCGCAGAATCCAGATTTGCATTCGATAACAAAGCATGTTTATATCAGACACCACTTCATCAGAGATCACATAGAAAAGAAATACATATGCATCTAATATGTCAACACTGAGAAGCAAATAGCTGACATTTTCGCAAAGCCATTGCCAGAGGCAAGATTTGTAGAGCTATGTATCCAATTATGGATATTAGAACTGGCTTCAGAAGATGAAGATGATCAAGAAAGTGGGAGAATGCAAAGAGCAATCCCAGCCGATGAGAAAAAGAGAGCAGAAGCTGAAACTGAACCAAAAGGTGCATCAGTTCAGTCAGCAAAAGGAGCCAAAACTGCTCAAACCATCAGCTCAGACAAAAAACAAGTTGAAAAGTTTGCAAACTGATAAGAGGCGTGGTAGCTGAGAAGTCAGAAGGCCAGAACTGATCAAGTGCTCAATTAGTTCACAGTGGAGGAGCAACTCGTGGTCAACTAAAGCAAGCAGCTGAACTGAAAGGAGAACTAGAAGCCATCTCAACAAAAAAGAAGAGCTGAACTGAAATATCTCAGTTGTGGTAGATCATGCCAACTAGAGATTGCCAGATATAGCTGAATTATCTGATGAGGTCAGCAACTCAAAGCCAGGTGGAAGCACCAGAGAGAGAGATTCAAACAGATAAGTTTGAATTTACTTTGCTTAGTGGAACAGTAAAATGATGTGTTTCACCATTGTTATTGTTGGACCCACTACCTCTCTCCTCATTTAATCACAACGGATAAATTTTGAGAATTAATCGACGGATTAATCGGAGCCGTTCAAACTAAGCTCCTCTCAAATTCTTGTTACCATTCGATTCACCATCAGAATTGAGGGCTATAAATAGATTGGCCAAACTCCTTTTCAGCCCACTCAAAAGCCAACAAAGCCTTCAAGCATTCATTCTAAGAGCCTAAATTCAGAGTTTTCCCATCCTTCCAGAACTTCAGAAAGCTCTCTCAGATTCTCGAAGTGGCTTAATTCTCTGCCAATGTTCACCGAAGAAAGTTCAACTTCAAGTTTACCAGTGAAGATTTATCTGTCTTTTGCAAGGATCTATATCATGACAAGATCCTAAGTCGAGACAACAATAGATTTTTCACCAACTACTCACAGATGGGTGAGTTTATTCTTGTACTGATCGAATCGACAACACTAAGGACGTACACCGAAAGTGCTCCCACAAAGATGTATCCAGAAGCCATGGAAGAATTCTTTCTTAACTCCCTCAATGATAAGAACTCTCTAATGATCACAACAGAGGTGAGGGGTGTGGAAGTTCAAATCACTCCTTCAGTTTTGAAGAACATCTTTGATCTACCTGAAGAAGGAGTCAACCTTGAAGAAACAGAGGCAAACGCTGAATTCTACTTCAACAAATGGATGACAAATCCTATTAAAGAAAGGTTCTATCTCAACCACTCAACACTCAAATTCTAGAGGGAATTTCAAGTGTTATTTACAGTGGCCACACAGATAATGGTAGGTCTGTGTGAAGGTCACAATGAAATGTTAGAGATCAAATACAAGATCTGCACAGCCATCTGGGAAGGAAAGAGAGTAGATTAGTCTCTAAATTTCTTCAGTCAACTTAAAAGATTTGTAGACATCGTGGAAGATGAAACTAAATGTAAAATGTGCTTCTCTCAGAAGATGTACTACATCAACAGAGTCAACTTTATTCTTGAAAAGCTACTTCCCAATCTGATGGCCAAAGAGACAAATCATCAACAAGTTGATCCTGATGATTTCATTCCAAAGGTGAAAAAGAAAAACACTGCCTCCTGTGATAATCAGAGAGCCACAAAAAAGACTAAAGATCAACTAGCTGATTTGTTCACCAAGGGATTAGCTTCAGCTCAATTTGAGAAACTCAGAGCAGCCCTAGGGGTATGCTTGGTCCAGTAAAACCAAAAAGAGGGATATGAGTGTGACTTTTTCACACTCAGCAGGAAAGAACCATTCCTGCACAAAGAGACTAAACATTCCCATAAATGTTCATACAGATGTACATGATCATGATTCAAATCTTGAGTACATCTTTGTCAACGGCTAGTTCTGACGTGCTATCGTCATCTCTGATTTTTAAGGATTTCCCTCCGATTTCTTAGTCTAACGGAAACCTGAGAACGGAATACACTCTTATATATATATATATATGTTTAGCCATTTAGAGAGAACGTTCACTTTTCAAAATTTATGAAATTAAAACACCATTCTCTCTCGATAAACATCTGAGTTTTCTGAGTTTCTTCCGTGTTTGCCATTGATTTTCTTGCTGTTTCACCTTGTGAAATACCCATATATTTTTCAATGGCTCCTAAAAGAAAGCTCGTACATCCCAAGAAAGTCATAAAGCTCAGAATCAGGTATGGAAAGGTTACATATTCCAAACCTCAAGATCAGTTCTACGAGGAAGACGAGTTCGACAGACAAGTTCGTGGAGAATCAACCTACAAGAAGCCTGTTCAGAGGGCACTTCGCGATGAATCTTCGAGCAAAGATACAGAGGAACTGATTGAAACATTCCATGGGGATGAAGAGGAAGAAGATATGGAAACAGAAGAGCAAGAAATTGCTTCTTCTGTAAAGAAATCAAAGACCCAGAGTCTTTCAATTGATGATCTTTTTAAGGAAGCCACGAAGTTATATGATGTCAATAGAAAGAAGGCAAGAACAAAGGAAACTGCAGTCAAGAAATCCAAGAAGATTACAGTCCCATCATCAAAGAAGATCGTCACAGCACCTTCTGCCCAAGCCCTTCAGAAAGAGAAGGGATCTGCTACTGATGATCACGTTAAGTCTTCAGATGTGCCTGAACATATTGAGGCACATGTTGCAGAGAAAATCCCTGCTGAGACATCTACTCCAACTGGTGCTGTGTTGAAATCGCCTGTACAACCTTCTGCTACAGAAGGTGATGATGAAGATAGGGAAGATGATATTCCCTTAAGCCTGAAGATGAAAGCCGTGGCTGCTACTCTTGCCAAAGGAAAGAAGAAGGTCATTCACAGACCTTTAGTTGCTGATCCTGCAGAAAAAGAAGTCATTCAGAGTTCATCCTCTGAATCTGCTGAGAAGACTCCTGTTCCACAACAGAAAAAATTACTTGCATCTGCTCAATATGATCCGTTTGCAAGATCTCCAGTCGAGAAGAAGACACCAAGGAAGAAGACTTCTACTGTTGTGGTGCAGCTGGTTCAAAGAACACCTGTGACCAGAAGTCGAGCGTCTGTCACTCTATCATCTGCTGCTGCATCTACAAAGAAAAGGAAGACCGTTGCATCAAGGATCTGCTACTGATGATCACGTTAAGTCTTCAGATGTGCCTGAACATGTTGAGGCACATGTTGCAGAGAAAATCCCTGCTGAGACATCTACTCCAACTGGTGTTGTGCTGAAATCGCCTGTACAACCTTCTGCTACAGAAGGTGATGATGAAGATAGGGAAGATGATATTCCCTTAAGCCTGAAGATGAAAGCCATAGCTGCTACTCTTGCCAAAGGAAAGAAGAAGGTCATTCACAGACCTTTAGTTGCTGATCCTGCAGAAAAAGAAGTCATTCAGAGTTCATCCTCTGAATCTGCTGAGAAGACTCCTGTTCCACAACAGAAAAAATTACTTGCATCTGCTCAATATGATCCGTTTGCAAGATCTCCAGTCGAGAAGAAGACACCAAGGAAGAAGACTTCTACTACTATGGTGCAGCTAGTTCAAAGAACATCTGTGACCAGAAGTCGAGCGTCTGTCACTCCATCATCTACTGCGGCATCTACAAAGAAAAGGAAGACCGTTGCATCAACGATCTGCTACTAATGATCACGTTAAGTCTTCAGATGTGCCTGAACATGTTGAGGCACATGTTGCAGAGAAAATCCCTGCTCAGACATCTACTCCAACTGGTATTGTGCTGAAATCGCCTGTGCAACCTTCTGCTACAGAAGGTGATGATGAAGATAGGGAAGATGATATTCCCTTAAGCCTGAAGATGAAAGCCATAGCTACTACTCTTGCTAAAGGAAAGAAGAAGGTCATTCACAGACCTTTAGTTGCTGATCCTGCAGAAAAAGAAGTCATTCAGAGTTCATCCTCTGAATCTGCTGAGAAGACTCCTGTTCCACAACAGAAAAAATTACTTGCATCTGCTCAATATGATCCGTTTGCAAGATCTCCAATCGAGAAGAAGACACCAAGGAAGAAGACTTCTACTGCTGTGGTGCAGCTGGTTCAAAGAACACCTGTGACCAGAAGTCGAGCGTCTGTCACTCCATCATCTGCTGCTGCATCTACAAAGAAGAGGAAGACCATTGGATCAAGGATTTGCTACTGATGATCACGTTAAGTCTTCAGATGTGCTTGAACATGTTGAGGCACATGTTGCAGAGAAAATCCTTGCTGAGACATCTACTCCAACTGGTGTTCTGCTGAAATCGCCTGTGCAACCTTCTGCTACAGAAGGTGATGATGAAGATGGGGAAGATGATATTCTCTTAAGCCTAACGATGAAAGCCATAGCTGCTACTCTTGCCAAAGGAAAGAAGAAGGTCATTCACAGACCTTTAGTTGCTGATCCTGCAGAAAAAGAAGTCATTCAGAGTTCATCCTCTGAATCTGCTGAGAAGACTCTTGTTCCATAACAGAAAAAATTACTTGTATCTGCTCAATATGATCCGTTTACAAGATCTCCAGTTGAGAAGAAGACACCAAAGAAGAAGAGTTCTACTGCTGTGGTGCAGCTGGTTCAAAGAACACCTGTGACCAGAAGTCGAGCGTCTGTCACTCCATCATCTGCTGCTGCATCTACAAAGAAGAGGAAGACCGTTGCATCAACTGGTCCTTCCAAGAAGGTCAAGAAAGCTGACCAGCTGATCCATGTACATGAAGATGTTCACTCTCATTCAAGTGAACATGAGTCTGAAGTTCACAAACAAATTGTCTGTGTTCCAGGTACTTCTAGTCAATCCATCTTTCATTCTTCTAAGCACGCTGAGTTATGGGAGAAAGTGAAGCAGAGCTCTGAGAAGAAGGTGGAAAAGGATACATTATTGGCTACCGGAGTGTATACCTTACTGGAGCAATCTGGTCTGTTGGGAATAGTGCAGAAGGTTCAAGAGTTTGTTCCCGAAGTTGTTACAGAGTTCTACTGTAATCTGACCAAAGAGATTGATGATCCTGAGTCTAAAGACTTCCAGAAAGTCTATGTGAGAGAAGAGATGGTATAGTTTTCCCCTGAACTCATTAATGAATTTTTAGGTTGTACATCTGAGGGGGAGTTCCAGGAGATAGATGACTGGGGGATGGTTGCTGCGGAGCTGACCCAGAGTATCTACACCAAATGGCCATCTCATCCACAGACTATTCCAACCTCCAAACTAACTCACAAATATGGCGCCCTGTTCAGAATCCTGATTCACAATTGGCTACCAACTAAGAACAGAGCAGCAATGACTGAAGCCCAGTGGAGGTTTCTATATCACCTTGGAACTGGGAAGCAGTTCAACTATGGTGAGTTTGTATTCAGCAAGATCATCAACAGTGCAGAATCTACAGTGGTCAAAGTTCCACTATGCTATCCATCATTGATCTACAGCATCATCAAGCAACATAAGAATAATGTGTCTTCAAAGAAAGACAAGATTATACGTCTCCACAAGCCTTTGGTAATCAAGGTTGCTCCTGAAATAGGAGATCCTCATCTTCACCTCCAGTTCAAGCAGTTCATGTCATCCAAGAAAAGAGTGGATGATACTGTTGAAGAATCCTCTCCAAAGGGTGCAGTGCTGAGATTCTTAGAGAAAAGTCTGGAGTTTCATGCTCGTTTGATTTCTGAGCATACTTCTAAGAAAATGAAGATCCAAGCAATGATTGCTGATCTTTCATCAGGAGAAGAGTTTGTCTCCCAAGCAGCAGATGTTCCTGAGAATGTTCATAACTTGCACAAACTTGCAAGTACTACGAAAGCTGCTGCTCAGAAGAAGTCTACTCCAGCACAAAAGCTAGATGAAGCACAGACTATAGAAAAAGCTAAGGAAGCAGAAGCTGTCCATGAGGAGACTGCAGAGGAGGATCATGAAGAAGAGACTGCTGAAGCTGAGGATGATGATGAAGAGGATGCTGATGATGGAGAAGAGACTGAGTATGATGATGTTGAATAAGGTTCTGAAGAAGGAGGATATGAAGGAGATGATGATGCACAAGACCCTGACAAATCTGAGTAGTTTCTGAATATTACTCATTTGCCTTTCTCGGTGGCAAATAGGGGGAGTAATGCAATATAAGTTTTTTTTATTTTATGTTCTAATTATCTTGCATCATGTTTTGCAAGATATTTTTTTTGCTTTGATAGCTTGTTTTAGCTATTTTGTTATGGAACAGATATTTCTTCCCTTTATGATTCATATCTGCTATCTAAAGATAAAAATATTAAAATAAAAAATGAATATAGCAAAGTAGGTACAAGCTGATAAGAAAGTGAAACATAGCTGAATCATATAATGTTCTTCCAAACATTCAAGTATGTTTTTAAGTACATGATCCTACAGTTCAAGGGATTGTGTTCTTTTAAAATATGGAGCTGATTTGCAACCAGATAAAGACAAAGGGGGAGATTGTTAGTGCCATCTGCACTGAGGTCTTCGGGATTGTTACTATCTGTGTAGATATTATGGCAATTTCAAAAAAACACAAAAGGTTTTGGTTATTCATGTTTGAATAACATGTTCTGGACATTGCTGGGAACATTCTGCTGCCAATCTGATTAAAGATCAAGACATGTACTTAATCATGTTCAGTGACATGATCATGTACATGGGTGTCCAGAGAGTTTACAAGAGACGTGCCATGCTAGATTCAAGGAGTTGAAGCTACAGATTCAAGATGGAAGTTTCAGAATAGAAGCTGCCTTGTTCGTAATGGAGATCAAGAAGGAAACAAGGAGTTCTATTCAAGGAAGATATCTAAACTAGGAAAGTCCAATTTATTTTAGGAAATTGTTTCCTTGTTAAATATTAGTCTTATTAGGACTTCTGATTACCTTGTTAGGGCTATAGCTGTTGATTATAAATAGCTTGGGAATCAGACTAGTTTAGGAGACACGATTTTTTATGAATACACAAAAGGGCTGAGAGTTAAAAGACTTCACATTCGAAGCATATAGTATTCGAGTAGACTAGGTTTGATCGGTTAGATCATTGTGTTTCTATTTTGTGTTTGAAACTCACTTTCATACACACTTAGAGGAGTCTCGGGAGAGATTTCCTGTAGGAACTAGAGGGATTCTAGGTTGTGAGAGAATCTCACAATTCAGTTTAGTGAAAGAGGTTAAATTGGGTAGGAAATGGGTCGAGTGACGAGAGTCTTCATGTAATAACCTTTGTACCCATTCAACGGAGTAGTAAACTATTTCTCATGGACTTGATAAGTCCATCTGAGGTAGATCAGTTGATCGAACAGGGTTACCAAACCTCGTGTTCTTTATTTGCTCAAGTTTATACATTCTGACCTTACAAGTTCACAACAATGTTCAAGTACATGATGATGAACATGACCGCACAGTATATGTAACTTCAATCTGAAAAGAGACAAGTTCGTAGAACTGGACTTCATGATGAAGAGACTTAAAGCTAATGAGTTCCGTCGCTTAGTCTCAACAACGGAGGAAATTGAAATCTTTCAGTTTCTCACACAAGGTTCTTATTTTGGACGATGCTTTCTGGAGTTAGTTGCCGAGTTCTACATCTTTTCCCAAGTCACAGGGAATGGCAACATTATTTCAACAGTCAGAGGATATCCGATCATAATCTCTAAGGAAATATTGATGGAAACCCTCAATCTTCCCGGAGTAGGTGAATAGGCAGGCTCAATAATCATGCCTAACCAAGAAGAATTGTGAAGTCCATGGACGAAACTAGGAGTTGAGCACAATGATTACTCACACAGACTGAAAGACAGTCTTCGGCCGGAGTTCATCCAACTCCAAGATATAGTCATCCACTGCCTGAGAGGCAATCTGGACTATACTCGCTTTAGTGCCAAACGTGCTCATCTGATGGCACTCATCTACAACTGATGTAGAGTTGACTGGGCATCGTATGTGTTATCACAATTGCGCTAGAATATTTGCAAGGTCAGCTTTGACCATCAAACTGGAACATTCACGGAGAAATTAGGGTTTCTCAACCGGATTAGCATGATCATAATTGATCAGATCCAAATTCTCCATCAAAGAGGTGAGTTGTTGGCCAGGAGAGACTATCTCCCCATAATTTTTGTCAAAAGAAGAAGAAACCTGAAGCCTTTTGGCAAGCGATCGAGGAGGCAGCACACTACTAAAGAAGGCCCCTCCACATTCGAGGAAAGTAGATCATGTCAAACAATGACATGACAATAGAATCAATTGCGCCAGCTGAGTCTGAACCAGCTGAAAACAACTACACGGATGGCGTTGAAGAACACTTCAACGAAACTCTCAACAATCTACTTAGTAGATTCCTCATCATTGAGAGCTACGACTCTGATCTCTTCAATAAACTAAGGAGATATCTCAGATGGTCACTTTGGAGATATCAAGTTGATGAAGCAGTCATGTTTGAACTGCTCGATAGGAAGGGACGCCATTCTGGAGTCAAGAAGGAATTTGGAGCAGAAACTGGATAAATCATCTGTTGACGGCCACTCTCACTCTCTCTGAGATTATGGATTCAATGATCCACAGAATCCAATATGGAGTCCAGTCGCAGCTCCACTGCCGTTTGCAAAGCTATCCAACTCATCTTTCACACCGATAAAGTTCAACCACCCACCTCCAACTGAAGAACTCCTCCCAAGTTTAGCCATGATGACAACTGAACCCCAAGTTCAGTCTCCACTACCAGATCTATGTCAGTTTATGCCAACGGAAGAAGCATCCAACTGGCTACCATCACCACCAAGAGAACAACCATACCCCTCCATGTTTGAAGGTAACTTAGCTACCATATTCAGCTTGTTATCACATGTTCCCATTCCATTCTTTGATCTACACATGCACACCCTTTTGGATGATGCCAAAAAGGAGGAAGAGAATGAAGAAATTGAGAAGGATGATGGAAGGAAGTTTTTGAGTCTCTGGGATGAGATTCGGGGGGAGCCCTCACAATTTCAGGGGGGAATACAGCCTCAGGGGAAAGTATTGAGGACTGTAGGAACTGCTCGAGAAGATAGGCATCAGCCTCAGGGAGAAGCTTGGGGAGCTGTCTGGAGAAGAGCCAGAGATGAGAGACAATTATCTCAGGGGGAAGTTTGGGGAGAAATCTGGAGAAATGCTAGTGCTAGAGAAAGAGGAGAGCCTAGCAACTGGTGGAATAGATAAAGAAGGAGATGAGATACCACCTGAAGAAGCGCAACATCTGAAGAGCTAGAAACTGAAGAAGAAGAAAAAGAAGAACAAATTGTTGTAGATTGAGAGATATCTAATCAGTTTATATAAGCAATTTCTTAGCTACATAAATTTTCTTGCTTGATTGTGTTCTTGTTACACAACTTAAAACTTTCTCAATCAGTTTTTCCATTATTGCTCAATTTTGCCATGTTTTGGACATCATCAAAAAGGGGGAAATTGTTAGGAAAAACATCAAGGTTTTTCTAATAAAAGGTTTTGATGAGATGTCAAAATATGTCGAGCTACACAAAAAGCTTTGAAAAACTGAAAAGAAATCAAGCGGAAAAGTAAGGATGATCATATAAAAAAATCGAGCTATCAAAACCAAAAGAAATTATCAATCCAAGTAAGAAAAAGAAAAGAAAAGAGAGAAAAGAAAAAAGAGAGAAAAGAAAAGAGAAAAGAAACAAAAACCAGCCAAGAGCTGAGAAAAGAAAAGAGAGAGAAAGAAAAAAAATATCAAGCCACAAAGGGCTGTGAGAAAGAAACTGTAGCTTGCTAGAGATGCTATCCTCTAAGAATGTATGTTTTTAAGCAAAACTAACAAACAACTTTAAAGGGGTGAGACAATATTGAGTAGCAAATGCTAAAATTCTTTAAATAATGTCTATATAATAATGTAACATGGATGTCCTATTTATAAGACTAATTATGCACGAAAATAATAATGAAAACTATCTAAACTAGACTAGGAAATCTACCTTAATTAGAATTCTAACTAGGAAAGAAGTTTCCATAATTAAAACTCTAATTACCTAACAAATAAGACCTTCTAGAAAACACTCTAATAAAATAAAAGAAAATAAATAAAATAATGACCAAAAATAAAATAATAAAATCTAAAATGATGAGACCATAACAAGCATGAAATCGGTCCATCCAAAACTGCCATTAAAGGATCCCAAGATTATTACTTTATTAAAAAATAAAGATTTGAAATCAAGGTTTGAAGAACACACGTGCATGGATTTATTCGAGCATGTTGGCAGCCCATGAAGATCGAAATAATTCAGCCCATGTTCGTTGATTTGAAGTCCAATTAGAAGGCCTAAAAGTGTTGGGTTAATTTTATCCATAGTTAGATTTTATTATTTTATTTTTGGGCATTATTTTATTTATTTTCATTTATTTTATTAGGGTGTTTTCTAGAAGGTCTTATTTGTTAGGTAATTAGAGTTTTAATTATGGAAACTTCTTTCCTAGTTAGAATTCTAATTAAGGTAGATTTTCTAGTCTAGTTTAGGTAGTTTTCTTTATTATTTTCGTGCATAATTAGTCTTATAAATAGGACATCCATGTTACATTATTATTTACACATTATTTGAAGAATTTTAGCCTTTGCTACTCAATATTGTCTCACCCCTTTAAAGTTGTTTGTTAGTTTTGCTTGAAAACATACATTCTTGGAGGATAGCATCTCTAGGTCTTATTCAAGGGAACGTTCTAATTCATATGAGGGATTAGGGTGAACTTGCCAATCGAAGAGTAAGTTTGAGGTACATTTTCGTAATACAAGATACTACGGGGATTTATCGGGTTACAATTCACATCACCAACATCAAGCATCGTCCATCTAGCACCAACACCAATCTTCCACCATTTGTACGCCTCCTACAACATCCACAAACATTCAAGTCAAGTTCCACATGTATCCGAGTCTGTTCGAGCCAATTTCAGTCATACGTGCTATTCAGGCCGCGAATAGCATCTATACCGTAAGTCGTTCGAAACTGTACCATAACCTATCTACCCCAGCCCTTCTTCACCCTTAAACACACTCCATATATCCTAAACATCATCCACAAATCCATCATTTAATTCCAGCCCTTTCGTGTTTGGATTTGTGTTTAATTTGTTTGTCATAGTTTAAGTGTCTTAATTAGGTCTAGATTAGCTTCTATAGTTCATTTGAGTCTTTTTATCATGTATTTTAGCATATTTTGTTTATTTGAGTCATTAGTATTGGATTTAATCCTTCTACCACTGACATGTCCATTCCTATGTCTTCCGTGCGTTACTGTCCGGTGTCGATCTTCTGTCGAGATCACATCAAGCACGAAATGCCATCAATATACAGTTATGAACTGAAGAAAAATAACAGTTCAAGACACCAGCCCAGAAGTGCCCAACACCAGTTGAAGAAAAGTTCCAGTTGAAGACTGTTCCAGCTGAAGGAAAATACCAGCTGAAGAGAAGAACTGAAGGATATGCCAGTTCAAGACTATTCTCGGCTGAAGAAATACTAGTTGAAGAACACATCAGTTTGAGCTGATGAACATGCCAGTTCAAGATAATACCAACTGAAGAAGACTATCAGCCGAAGAGAGGACAATACCAGCTAAAGGAGAATACCAACTGAAGACCACATCAGTTTGAGCTGATGAAAATACCAGCTCAAGAGATACCGGCTGAAAGAGAATACCAGCTAAAGAAGTGTACCAGTCCAAGGTCCGAGATGAAGGAAATACCAACTCAAGAAGTTCCAACTGAAGAAGTATGCCAGCTAAAGCGAAGACCAAGGTACAAGCTGAAGAAAATGCCAACTCAGGATGTCCCAGCTGAAGAATGAAGTTCCAGCTGATGAAGTACTAGTTCGTAGGATACCAGCTGAAGACGCATCAATTTTGAAGTCCAACTGATGAAGTGCCATCAATCGAACTGTAGACCAGTCCAAGAAAGTTCCAACTGAAGGGACATGAGTCCAGAATGCCAGCTGAAGAACACTGGTTCAAACTACCAGCTGAAGCAAATCAAACTGGAGCTCAGAAAACATCAAGCCCGAGTCCAGAACTGCCAGTTGAAGATGATCGTAACTGGAGCTTTCCAGACTGCCAAATATACGCAGAACTGATAGACGAGGAACTGAAGATTCCAACTGCCAGACAAAGCTCAGAACTGAAGATCAAGATAGAAGCCGTAACTGAAATTCAAATATCAGAAAAGCTAAAGAAGATCTTGAAGTTAATGCAACCGAGATCTTGGAACAAAAGCTCGTCAAAAGAGAAAAGGCTACTCAATGGCTCTCCTTAAATGAAAGACCCTCAACGACTATATCATTTATGATCACACAGTGATCATCAACGGTCACCAGCCACTCATCTATAAAAGGTGAGCAACCTAGAAGGTGATTCGAGACTTTTGACTTTTGACACTTGACATTAGACTCCTGAGAGAACTTTAGCTAAGACTTTCAGCGAAGATGTTCGCCAAACTTACCCCTTTTCATCTTCATTTCATTTCTCTCCTTGGGCGATTTCCTCCACCTCTCTCTCTAGAAATCCTTCAACTCTTGGAAGGGGATTCCACCATCATTATTCCTCATCTAAGGTAATCTAACACCACTTTCCTCTTGATGATTAAGCTCTATTCTTGTGATTTGAACCTAGGGTTTGTTACCCAAAACTAGGGTTCTTCAATTTTGTTGATCTTCTTGCCTTAATATCTTGAACATATGGTTTATTTACCTCCTTGAGGCTATATGTGAAGTTATATCGAATTCCTATGGTTCATTGTTGCTAGGGTTTGGATTTTTGCCCTAATTTCCCTTTGTTTGTTGATAATCATATGGAGGTATTGTGATGGTTGCTTGGGGTTGATTTTTCATGTATGTTCGAGCCCTAGGATGAAGGTGTTTGTATTTGAAATATTGGGTCTAAAGGATTTAAAATGAGTTATGAGCATGTGGTATAAATGTGTGCCCGTAACGTGTTCGATCAAATGCTTCAAAGAGTTTTAATACGTATTTTGAGTCCAAAATCGTAGTATGAGCTTGTATATCCATGATTGTGTATATGGATATGTTTGAAGACCTTAAAGTAAAGTATAGCATGAGTTTGCTCAAAGTTATGATTTATTTGTATAACTCGACATCTAAATTGAAAAGAGAATAAAAGGTGCTAGGTGACGTGTTGGAGCTCGAGGAGGACAACTTGTGCACGGCCAAGAAGTATTTCAAGGTTAAAAGGATTCAAAAGCGTCTTTTAAGGTGGGGTAACTCTAAACTGTGAACACGTGTAATGTTATAGTTATTGTTGTGCTTTGATTGTATAAATATGAAGGGTCTTCGGACCGGTGAATGAAAGAGATCCTTCGGGGTCGACAAAGAGACCCTTCGGGGCAGAGATCCTTGTGATCGAATATAGACCTGTTAATGTCCTCCCTGGGGGGTAGTATGTCTGCGGGCATCCCTACAGGGCCAAAGATGTTCATTAACGGGGGCATCATGATGTTTAGACCCTACGGGGTTGAGACTAGTCTCCACAAAGTAAAGAAAAGTCCATATGTTATATTTTCACTTGTGCAATTAGCTATAACTGTTTACGGTGTTCCCCACTGAGTATGTTGTTAAATACTCACCCCATTCATTCAATGAATTTCAGGTTGAGGAGTCAGAGCCCGAGTAGGAGCGTTATGAACACAAGAGAACCCCCCCCACAAGATTGTGTTTACTTATCATGCTTTTGAATACGCAAAATATGATAATTTTTATTGATCGACCTATTTATCTTATGATTAGAGATTGTTGGGAATGGGATTAGCCGATTTTTGTAACTATGAATGTATTTAACTTGATATAACACGTCGATGTTTTAAAGGCGGGTCGATTGACCTAGGAGCCTATGATGTGTAAATATAAGCCATTGAATTCCTATGCTATGTTTGTTAACTTAGGGTGCTAGACGGGCGGGTCGTCTAAGACCTATGAGCCCGATAGGTTAGATGATTGTATGAATGATGTGGATGGGTTTAATCTATGCTCCCATTAAATACGATGCTTTGTGACATGGTAGATTATGATAGGTTGCATGTTATAATTGTGGAAGAAAAATTTATATCCGAAATTATGATGTTATACCTCATTATGCTATATGACCTTAGCTTCCGCTCAATTTATTATGAGAATGCAATTGCATGTAAATGAATTTTTGTTAAGAGACGTGGCCAAACGGAGTAGTTTGGGACGTTATAAGTATGTTAAGTGACGTGGCCAAACAGAGTAGTTTGGGGCGTTACATTAGGTTTCATGTTCTTCGAAAATTTGGTTACAAAAATTCCCTAATTTTATTTTGGAATTTTTGAAATTTTAGTGTTGGATTTGGAATAGATTTTTTATGTTTATCAAAATTTCCAAGTCTAAAACTAAAGGAATTTTGGAATGGATTTGGTTACATTAGATTTTTTTTATTAATTTTAAAATTTTCAAATTTAACCCTAAGATAATTTTCGAAAATCGAAGATTTAATTTGGTAGAAAATTATTATTAATTTCCAAATTTTATCTTGGGGTAATTTTTGAAATTTAAGGTTTATTTTGAATATCAAATTTCAAAAATTTGATGTTCAATTATTCCCTAAATTGATCCATATATTTTCGAAAATTTGGAATTGGACTTGGAATAGTTTTTTGATGTTATCAAAATTTCCATATGTAATCTTAGAGGTATTTGCAAAATATGGGGGATTATAATTAGATAAGGTAACTTTAATGAATATCAAAAGTTACCTAATTATAATCCAAATAGGTTTCAAAAGTATTTGAAGTGGATCAAAATTTTCAGATTTATCATTCTTGGAATTTTTGAAACTTAGACATTTTATTTGGAATAGATTTTTGATTAATATCAAAATTTTCAAATTTAATTATTTAGGGTTTTTCGAAAAATAAGGAATTTTATTTGGGAAATATTTTTTATAAATATCAAAATTCCCAGATTTATTCGTTATATAATTTTCGAAGGTTTAAGATTTAATTTGGTGGAAAATTACAATTAATTTTCAAATTTTATCTTGGCGTAATTTTCGAAAATATTTAATTTGATGAAATGGTAATTTTCGAAAATTGTAATATGTATGGATATCATGTGATATTTTATGTTTAACTTTAAATTTTGGTAGTTGTATCTGTATATGGTTTTATTTGCAGGTTGTACCAACTATCATGGAATTCTAATTATTTGTTATGTGATGATTTAATTTTATGTTGAATGTATGGTTGGCCGTATGCCAGTTTGGCTGTGTGATTTTTATCCATGAGAAAATCCATAGATTAGGTCTAAGAAATTTATTTTTATTATCTTGTTTTAATGTAATAGGAAAAATAAATTGTTAGACTTAGTGATGATTTTCGAAAATCATCAAGTTTGAGTTGTATTTTATTTCTCTTTGTTATTCTAGATATATTAGAATTTTCCTTTTGGAATAGATATTCAATATAGAATAAGGAAAGAAGATCGACTCAAAGATGGAAAATTGAGCAGCCCCAACAAGGAAAGACAACATCCCAAACACAAGCTGAAACCATATAGTAGCTAGGGTTCGGCGAGATGCTTTGGTGGAAGCGTGGATAATGTCCAGATTTCCGAAGCTGATTTTTCAAGTTTATCTCATGAATGCAACATGAGAAATATGCCATGAGAGTTGGTTTAAATTATTATGCTTATAATGTTGTATGTTTGCATGTCGTGGATGTTTATCATTTTATGTAATGATCTTGCATGCTGATGGGATAAAAAGAAACTTCAATTATAAATAACTAAGTGGGAGATAAATATACCAAAGCATGTGGAAATCTCAAACGGTCTCCATCAATCTGGTTTAATTGAGAAGTGATTGGCAACCTCTCTACGGAGGGATCATATCACTGGAATCTCTAGAAATTAAACCTCTTAATAGATAACTGTAGAATATTGTTAGAATAAATTGACTTCACTACTGGAGCAATGAAATTCGAATCATTATTCTTGGGGTGAAGATGATGGTGTTAACACTTAGATGTAATTTATTAATAAACGTCCACCCTACGTGGCTTATTAATTAGAAGATTACATGATCGGAATTATTTCTGACTATTAATTTACTTGTCATAAAGAAACTTGACTGGAAGTATATTAAAGGTTAGATAATCTGCTTAAAAATGAATTTTATAAACGTCCACCCTACGTGACTTATAAGAAATATTTTTAAGATGTCGGTGGATATACATATAATTCTTTTTGAGGATTTCTATTATATGTTTATCCTAAATGGTGTGACTGTACTGCATGTTTTACTTTTCTATTATTCTATATCATCATGGCACTCTCCAACTTGTCTTCTATTCTCAAAAGTTTTAATCGTGAAATAATAAAGGCTGGATTCAAAACTTAAACATTGTCCTAAACGGTTGAGTGTTTAAATTATACTTGATGAGGAATGTCATAAGAAACTATGAAGTAGTGAGAACCTCTTATGATGCAATCTCAAGAAACTCTTCAGACATCAGAATAACACAAAACAAAATGCATTGCCATGAAAAATCTGATGAATACCAAGATAGTCGATTCCATTCCTGTAACGGATCATGTTCTCCGGATGATAAGTTACTTATCAGAGATCGAAACCCTGGATGGTGAATAAGATACCGAGTCTTAGATTGATATGGTGTTTCACAGTCTGTCCCTGAAGTTTAAACAGTTCTTTTGAACTTTGGCATGATAAAGAAGAATGTCACTTTATCATTAATGCTTGTTGATCTTCAAACAACTGATATGCCAGTGAAAAGCATTACAAAGGCGCAAATGGCTGAGAGAAATGCATCTCAACCAAAGAAAGCGTGTAGGGCAATGAAGAGAATGACATAGTTACCTCAAAAGGACTTTAAGTCCAAAAGGATATGTGCTTCAAGTACAATCAGCTGAGACATTGTAAGTCTGAGTGTCCTCTCAAAATGAAAGGTATCTCTCACTCGTTTGAGTGAAGATGAGATCTCTATGTACATGTGCAATGATATGGTAAAGTGGCGGCTATTGTAGTGAGAGACATAGATATACCTTTCTGTAGTGATAGATTTTAGTTTTAAAGGATTGTCTGTATGTGCTAAACTTTAGAAACTTGATTTCTGTTTCTAAGTTGGTTTTTGAATTGATATTTTGTTACTTTTGATAACAAGATTGTTATCATGGTTGGAAAACATTTTATCTATTCTTGCACATTGGATGGACATTTTTAATACACTAAAATCTATGCATAACACTACAAAAACAACTATCAAATACATCGATTAACCACAATAAAAGGAAAGAATCTTCGGAAAGGAATCAAACCTATCTTTGGCATCTAAGATTTGGATATATTATTTTTAAGAGGATTCAAAGTTTGATAAACGATGGTCCATTGGTCTCACTGGTCCTAGAATCATTTCTTTGTGCAAATCCTGCTAAGAAGGTAAAATAACCAAGTGTCCTTTAAGGCTAAAGGAATAGATCCAAAGAAGCTATTAGGTTTAATTCACTCTGCCTATGTGGCCCTATGACAATTCGTGCTAAGAGGTGGTTATGAATAATTCATCATGCTCATTAATGATTACTCAAGTTTTAAATACATTTACATAATGTGTCACTAGTCTAAATGCTTTGAGAAATTAAAGAGATTAGTATGAAAGCGGATGAATGCGTTAGTAAAAGTGTCAAGTCACTATGTTTCTAATCATAAGTGACGAATACCTCTTATGTGAATTTAGGGACCACTTGGCGGAGAATGAGATTGCATCGCAGTTGACTATGTCTGCTATTCAAGCAGCAGAATGACGTAGTGGTGCGAAGAAATTGAATGTTATTGGAAATGGTTAGATCGATGATGAGTTATTCAAAGTTGTCTTTTTTATTATGAGGATATACTCTAGAAGCGACAGTTGTTCGTTGGATATCCAAGATGAATGAGATGTGGTTTATTCTATAGTCCTAAGAATCAAAAGGTCATTATAAGCACTAATGCCCAATTCTTAGAAGAAGACTATGAGATAAGTCACAAGGTTGAGAACAATATCGTTCTTGATAGTTTGAGGAAAGGACATTCAAATCCTATACCCAAAAGTGTACAAGAATGATAGTTTTGTATAATGGAAAGACATGTCTTTGTATACTTGTCTGATGATAAGATGATATGGATTGAAAGTTATTGCAGTCACTGTTTGTATTTAGATTATTTTATATAATTGTTTTATGTAATGTTCAATATACTTACATTATAGATGATATGGTGTGGGGAAACACATGGTAAGATCATATCATTAGAACCTTGTATTGTATTAAAGAGCTCATGGCTTAGATGGTCCTGAACACACCATCGGTACACCGTATGATAATCTGATAAGTTAGTTTATCTTGACTAACTGATTATTCCAGTACACTTGTTAGTGTATTGAGGAAGATCATGATAGGATACTATTTTCTACTCTGACCCTATAGTGAGAGAATAAAAATCCACAGAGTTTGGGTTCTGAACTCATGTTTGTTGGCGAGCATATGTGTACATTACTTATTGCTTTGACTTATCAATGGGTGAGATCTTTTCGTGGATCAATAAACTCGATATCTTGGGTAATGATAGTGTATACATGATGTGTCGTGCAATATGCATGAGCACCATATCCTGGTGCACCAGGTTGATGATGTTCCCTTGAGGAAACACAAGTTCATGTTGAAACCCTAGAGGTGGAATTTATTCCGTACATGATAAAGCTTGTGTGGTACTAATCAAGGTTTTAGATGTTAATTAATTATAGCTGTCAGAGGCTGACATAATTAAATTAACGAACATTATATCTTAAATACAGGGAATGACTGAACTAAAAGAGAAAGCATATTTGCAAATATGTATTAAATTGGTAGGTCAGTATTACTTCTTTAGTGGAATAAAAGTAATATTTAATTTATTTAATTATATCCTAAGTTTATGGATATTAGAAACTAAATAAATTAGTGGGCCAATTTAATATTCATACCTATTGTAACCCAATTAGACTGAAAGTGGACTGGATATAGGACTTGAGAAAGAGGTCCAAACCCAATAGGGTTGGGGAGAGGATTTTCGGCCACCTCCCTATTTAATCATAGGGAGGGGGACGAAAATTACATACTTGTAATTCAGCCCCTCTTTGTCTCTCAAGATATCCATAGATTCTACAACTCTATCAGTAGTATACAGCCCACTCTGTATCTGATACTCAGTCTGGGAATACAACAGCAGATCTCGGAGTAGAATACAGTGAAGAGACGCCGATCCAGTGGAGGAGAAAGGGACGCAGATTTCATCTTCATTCAACAACAATATTAGATCTTTAATCTTGTCCTCAGATCGTCTACTGATTTATAAGTAATTTGATTCTATGTATTCCGCTTTATTAGATTTGATTTTCTTTACATGTTATTTATGCTAGACCTGTAATAAACATACTTTTCGCGACTTTCATTCTTGAAACCTTCATTCAAGGTGTTTCAACTTACAACTGAGCTTTCTTTCTCCCTCCCACATAGCTCAAGTTCAGCATTTGCTAAACCTACGAGAGTCCAACTGAGAAAAAGAATCCATAGAATCAAAGCATTCAGCTAGCTGTTGATAATCAGAGCAACCCTCTCAGTTCCAGCAATACACCGATCAACTACCCAGCTCAATTGAAGGACCACATCAGTTGATATCCTCTGTTCAAGACTAACCTCTTGAAGATTGAAAGAGATCTAAAACCTAGTAAAGACGTCAATAGCACCTACTTTCCTAGCGAGCAGTTAGGGACTGCAAGTGTGAGCCGTCGACCTGCTGAGGTAGCGAGCAGTTACCAGGTTCAGCCAATTGTCCTTTATTTTATAATTTGTAAAGAAACTCAAGTTATATAGTGGAGTTACCCTTCTGCGGAAGGAAGAGAGGACGTAGAAGTTTGAGACTTCGAACCTCTATAAATCATCTGTGTGTTGTACTGTTTTGCTTATACTCGCATATCTTTGAGCTGTACACAAGCTCACACAATCTGCACCCAAGTTGTCTAAAAAGTGCTCAACTATTTTGTCCATAGATAAGTTGCTAAGTGAGTCAAGGGCCCTTATCATTCCGCATTTAAAGTAAAGTTTTTGTATCAGTTTATTCACCCCCTTTAAACTAACATCGACTCGTCCGGGACCAACAAATATGATTTGCATGAACATGGTTTAATGAACATCCAATTGATCCTGCGATGGTTTAATTTGAAAAAACCCCAACAAAGAACAGGTACCACCTAATACTGCATAACGTTTCACGGAGGTACGAAAAATACTTCATCGTAGTGGGAGGGTTGAGCACCAACCTAATAGATTCCCAAGAACTATGATGAAGTGGTTCAAGATAAAGATGTGGTTTCTTGGAAAATTGTAATGGAATCCGAAATGGGATCTATGGATCTACCATGATAGTGGGAGCTTGTAGAACCGCTTTATTAGATTTGATTTGCTTAACATGTTATTTATGCTAGACCTGTAATAAACATACTTTTCGCGACTTTCATTCTTGAAACCTTCATTCAAGGTGTTTCAACTTACAACTGAGCTTTCTTTCTCCCTCTCACATAGCTCGAGTTTCAGCATTTGCTAAACCTGCGAGAGTCCAACTGAGAAGAAGAATCCACAGAATCAAGGCATTCAGCTAGCTGTTGATAATCTAGCCAGAGCAATCCTCTTAGTTCCATCAATACACCGATCAACTACCCAACTCAATTGAAGGAGCACATTAGTTGATATCCCCTATTCAAGACTAACCTCTTGAAGATCGAAAGAGATCTAAAACCTTGTAAAGACGTCAATAGCACCTACCTTCCTAGCGAGCAGTTAGGGACTGCAAGTGTGAGCCGTCGACCCGCTGAGGTAGCGATCAGTTACCAGGTTCAGCCAACTATCCTTCATTGTATAATTTGTAAAGAAACTCAAGTTATATAGTAGAGTTGCCCTTCTGCGGAAGGAAGAAAGGACGTAGAAGTTTGAGACTTCGAACCTCTATAAATCATCTATGTGCTGTACTCTTTTGCTTATACTCACATATCTTTGAACTGTACACAAGCTCACACAATCTGCACCCAAGTTGTCTAAAAAGTGCTCAACTGATTTGTGCATAGATAAGTTGTTAAGCGAGTCAAGGGCCCTTATCATTCCGCATTTGAAGTAAAGTTTTTGTATCAGTTTATTCACCCCTCCTCTAAACTGACATCGACTCGCCCGGGACCAACAAGTGGTATCAGAGCGGTTGATTCTAAGGATCAGCCGTTTCTACAGATCAACAGAATCAGATCTACTTATCTGTGCTAACATTTCAAGCTATGGAAAACCATAAGCTACCTTTGTTTTCAGTTGAGAATTATGATAATTGGAGCAGGAGAATGAAGGCGCATCTCTGCTCAATCCATGAGAACATGTGGGAAGTTATTGAAGATGGTCCAATCATTATCATGATGGATAATGAAGCCCACATAGTTGATCTCAATCAACCAGCCAGGATCCTAAAGCCAACTAATCTTCTCACCAGCGAAGAGAAGAAGTTGAAGAATCTAGAGTTTGTTGCTCAGGCTGCACAATTTCAAACTCTAGATAAAGACAGAATGAAGGACACAAAGAACTGCACAACTGCCAAGGAGATATGGGACTTACTAGCAGATCTATGCCAAGAGTCCGAAGCTATCAAAAGAAACAAGCTCCAACTAGCAGTCGACAGATACGAGTCCTTCAAAATGCAGCCAGAAGAGTCCATCTCAAGCCTTGAAACCAGATTTCTAGGCATCATCAGTGAGATGACCAACCTGGGAAGAAGCTATCCTAATTCTGAGATGAACTCCAAAATTTTGGATAATCTCACCGAAGAATGGGACATGAAAGTGATAGCTACAAAAGAATTAAGAAATCTGAATAGCATCACTCTCAGAGAATTATTTGGCTCTCTCAAAGCTCATGAGTACAGCCTAAACCGGAAGAAGGAAGCATTAACATCATCAGCTCAAGATGCATCCTTCTATGGTGAAAGGACCCGATTTAGAGATACTTAAGGAAGGAACAACTTCCGGCCCAGAAGCTCACCAGCCAGAGAGAATCAAGACGGATCTTTGTCCGAATGAAGAAGAGACACAACCGAAAAGAAGGAAAACCTGACTGAAGACATCAATGATCAAATTCAGTCAGTTACCATGTTGTTAGAAAAGCTGAAGAAAGTCGGGGATAAACAATCAGTTCCACGTCAAACTGATGAAGTCCCAAAAGATGAGAGAACTCATCAACCAGCTGAACGACTAGCTGAACCATTCAGGGGTGGCAATCGAAATCAAGGAGAATGCTTTCACTGCCACAAACAAGGACATTACAGATATGAATGTCCAAAACTCCTTGAAGACAAGAAGGCCAAAGTGAGGAGAAGTTTCTTCAAAAGGAAAGCAATGATTGCAAACTTCGAAAATGCCGTGCTAGACGATTCAGACTATCCATCTGGAATTGATTCTGACGGCTACAACTCAGATGATAAAGCGTTATTCTGCCTCATGGCTGACAATGATGAAGAGGTTAGTACAGCTGACTCTCAAACCTCTCTCTATCATATTAATGAAGCAACTATCTCTAACAATAAACTTAACATGAAACTTATGATGCTAGAAGATCAATTAGCTTCAATATCCTACTTGCATGTTGAATTAAGAGATGAAAACAATGAACTGTGAAATAGAGTTAGAAAACTAAGCATTGATCATGAAAGAATGAATTATCTTGAATCTCAGTTTGTGGAATTTGAAAAGTTGAAATTGAGAACTGTTGATCTAGAGGCTGAGAATCAAAAACTCAAGCAAGAAATCCATGAGAGAGAAGAAGTAACTCTCAAGTTCAAAAATGGATCTCAAATTCTAGATGAGATATTGAATCATCAGAAAATCAGAACCAGCAGCACAGGGCTGGGATACAGCAAGTTCACTGCCTTAGAGAAAGGAAAGGCAGTTGCTCAAACCAGTGATAAAGGAATCCTAAAAGGATTCACCAGATCAACTCATGATCAGCCAGCTGAGACATCCAAAGGCAAAGGAATATTGAGAAATCCTCAAACTCAGCCCAGACAATTCAGACAGTTCTCCCAACCAAAAACACCAGGTCAACTGAAGCCAAAATTCCAGTCAAGACCATCAGTTCATCCAAACCAATCCTTTCATTCCAGGTCTTCAGTTCAACAGAGACCATCAGCTCACAAAAGACCACCAGCTCAACACAGAATGCCCCCAAGGCAAACTGATAGATCAGTCCACTTCAGAAAGAAATACCAGTTTAGATCTCAAGCATATCCTACCAAGAAGTTCAATCAGAACACCTATAGGAGAGATCAAAGAAACTCGTTTGAACCCTACCATCACTATAACGAGTACCTGGATTCCAGAAATGAACCGAGAGTTGATACAAAAGGGTTCAATCCAGTAAACTGGAAATATATAAGGCATTGGCCTGATCAAAGAGGTCAAAGGTCTCAAGACAAAATCATTTTAGTTGAATTATTTTATCCTACTAACTCTCAACGCAGGTACCATTCAACTGATTCAACTCAAAAAAGAAGAGTTGAAAGAAAATCTAAACTGATCAAGCGATCTAAATCAATTGGATCTCTGAATGATAAAAAGTCGAAAGTTTGGCAAGTTTGGATTCCAAAGAGCTTGATGAATCAACAAGGACCCGATATGAAACGGGTGCCTAAATGCTAATCTTTGTTTTTACAGGATAAGAGCATCCTATCTATGAAGAAAACCAAAGATATCTGGTATCTAGATAGCGGGTGCTCCAAGCACATGATCGGAGACAGAGAAGATCTCGACAGTTATGAAGAAGTCAAAGGTCCATTTATCACATTTGGAGACAACTCCAAAAGCCGAACCATTGGAGAAGGGCTCGTGGTTAAGGGAAAAGTTGTAGTAAATGGAGTCTCCCATGTGGATGGACTAAAACACAAACTACTCAGCATCAGCCAGCTGTGCGACAATGGCCACTCAGTTGACTTCAGTAAAAACTCCTGCAACATAAGAGATAAGTCAACTGGAGCAATTCTTCTTACTGGCATAAGGAGAGGCAACATGTATATTGTTGACTGGTCAACCGGCTACTCAGAAGCTTGCTTCCTTTCAAAAGGATTGACTGAAGCAAGCTAGCTATGGCATCGACGACTGAACCACCTCAACTTCAAAACCATCAACTCCCTGGCCAAGAAAGAGCTAGTTGAGGGGCTTCCCAAGGATATATATAAGAAAACAGGCGTGTTTAGACCATGCCAAAAAGGGAAGCCAGTGAAGTCATCCTTCAAGAATATGAGTCATCCACCATGAACAACTGAATGCCTGCAACTGCTACATATGGATCTGTTTGGTCCAGTCAGACCACAGACCCTAAAAGGAAAAAGATTCTGATGATTTCTCAAGATATACGTGGGTGGAATTCTTGAGGAGCAAAGATGAAACTTACGCCAAGCTAACAGCGCTGATCAGAAGGCTGCAAACTGAAAAAGAGAGATGAGTTCAAAGGATTCGCTCCGACAATGGAACTGAATTTGTGAATCAGCAAATTATTAGTTTTCTCAGCAAACTTAGAATCACTCACGAACACTCAGCTACAAGAACTCCACAACAAAATGGTGTAGCTGAATGGCGAAACCGAACACTCAAAGAAGTAGCTCGAGCAATGATAGTTGATGCCAACATAGCTGAAGGTTACTGGGCTGAAGCAGTCAACACAGCCTGCCACACTCAAAATCAAAGTGCCATCATCACCGCACATGACAAAATGCCTTATGAATTGTATATGGGTCGTAAGCCTTCTATCTCATACTTTATAATATTTGGCTGTAAATGTTATATTCACAACAATGCCAAGACTCAACTGAAAGCTTTCAGTGCTAAAGCTGATGAGGGAATATTTCTTGGGTATAATTCACCTCACGCACAAACTTATAGAGTGTTCAATAAACGAACTCTTGTTGTGGAAATAATATGTCATGTGGTATTTGATGAATTTGCTAATGAGTATAGGAACGAAGAAATAATAGACACATCAGTTTAAGTACTACCTAGTGAAACTGAAAACTCGCAGGACTATGTGGATGACATTATTCCAGAGCGGCTTGAAGCTTCACTAGAAGAAGGCAATGAAACTAGCACTAGACCAGTTGACAACAATCTGGTCAATGAGGACACAAATCGTGCTGAGATCATAAACCCCACAACTGAAACAGGGGGAAGAACTAATGAAGATGCCGAACCAACTTATGAAAGGACGACTGATGACGTCACCACAGTAGAACCAGCTGAAGACCCAGCTTAAGCTATCTTGCCCAAATGGCTCTGAAGCCATCCAACTGACAAGATAGTTGGTGATCCAAGAAGCCGAGTCCAAACCAGAAGTTCAACTGAGCATGCACTATTCACATGCTTCATATCTCAGACGGAACCAGCAAACGTCAAAGAAGCCTTAGAAGATTCAGACTAGATCATGGCCATGCAAGAAGAACTGAATCAATTCACAAGAAATGACGTATGGTTTCTTATTGATAGACCAAAAACCCAGAAGGTCATTGGCACAAAATGGGTTTTTCGCAACAAGCTGGACGAACAAGGTGTGATCACAAAGAACAAGGCAAGACTGGTAGCCAAAGGATACTCACAAAGTGAAGGCATCGACTTTGATGAGACATTTGCACCAGTTGCAAGATTGGAATCCATCAGACTGTTGCTGGCCTATGCAGCTCACTTTAACTTCATAGTCTATCAAATGGATGTCAAGAGTGTATTTCTTCATGGAATGCTCAAGGGGGACATGTTTGTCGAGCAACCGCCAGGCTTCAAAATTGGTGATCAAGTCTTCAAGCTGAATAAAGCTCTGTACGGAGTGAAGCAAGCTCCTCGAGCGTGGTATGAAACTCTCACAACCTTCTTGCTGAAGAATGGGTTTCAAAAGGGAGTCATTGATCGAACTCTATTCCGGATAGAACGATTAACTGAGATCTTAATGGTTCAAATTTATGTGGATGACATAATTTTTGGATAAAAAAGTAAAGATCTATGCACACGATTCGCTCAACTGATGCAAAGCGAATTCAAGATGAGCATGATGGGAGAAATGACATTCTTCCTAGGACTCCAAGTGAAGCAGTTGAAAGATGGGATCTTTATCAGCCAGGCCAAGTACACTAAGGAGCTAGTCAAGAAGTTTGGAGCTAATAAAGGAAAAACTCTCAAGATTCCTATGAACACATCAGTTCAGCTAACTCTTGATGAAGAAGGGGAATCAGTTAGATAGACATACTACAGAGGAATCATTGGGTCGCTACTCTACCTAACAGCTAGCCGACCAGACATCTCATATTCAGTCGGTCTATGCGCGCGGTTCTAAGCTAACCCGAAGAAAAGTCATCTTGAAGCGGTAAAGAAAATCAAATACCTCAAAGGAACCATAAATCTTGGACTATGGTATCCCAGAGACGACAGTTTGAGTCTAATTGGCTATTCAGACTCAGACTTTGGTGGATGCAAGATTAATAGAAAAAACACCAGTGGAACATGTCAGTTTCTTAGAAGCAAACTGATATCCTGGTTCAGCAAGAAGCATCACTCAGTTGCCACATCAACAACTGAAGCATAATATATAGCTGCAGGAAGTTGCTGTGCTCAGATACTCTGGATGAAGCAACAGTTGAAGGACTACGAAGTCGAAACTGAAGAAGTGCCTATATTCTGTGACAACAATAGTGCAATTGCAATATCTCAGAATCCAGTTCTGCATTCAAGAACTAAGCACATTGACATAAGACACCACTTCATCAAAGATCACATCGAGAAGAAGGACATATGCATCAAATACGTCAACACGGAGAAGCAGATAGCTAACATCTTCACCAAACCATTGCCTGAAGCAAAGTTTATGGAGCTATGCATACAACTGGGACTACTTGAACTAGCATCAAAGGATGAAGATAGTCAACTGGAAGAAAAAGGTCAGAAAACTATTCCAGCTGAAGAGAGGAACTGAACCGAAAGGCTTCAACTCATCAGAATGAGTAGTTCACAATTGAGAAAGTTGTTGAACTGATCAGTTGGACAGATAAGCTATCAGTTCGAACTGAAGTGAGAAGCTGTGCAAAGAAAGTAAACTGAAGCTGATCATCATACCCCATTAGCTCAACTGAATCATCAGTCCATTTGCTCAAGCTGAGGCAAGGAACAAGGCAGAGTCAGCCAAATGGTCTCAACTGATGATCCAGTTAATCAAGCAGAACGTACCAGCTGCAAAATGCTCAAACTAATGGAGAAGTCAAAGGAACTGGAATCAACTCAACAGGAGACATCAGTGCAATAATCAGCTGAAGGAAAACAACAGAACTAAAGGAGTAGCTGAACTGAGAAATAGCTTAATTAAAATTCCAGTAGTCAAGGACAGGAAGGAACTGATGAGAAAACATCTCAGTTGGAGCTGATCAACATGGAAATCATCAGCAATAGTCGAAGCTAACTGATGACGTAATCAATTTCAAGCTAAGAGAAAGCCACAAGAGAGAAACAGATAAGTTCAAAATTTTCAATAGTGGGAACGGTAAAAATACGTGTCACTCCAATATTACCGTTCGACTCGCTCTCTCTCCTCATTAATCCCCAACGGATAGAATCGAAAGCCAATCGACGGGTCGATTGAATAAATCTGACCGTTGAAATCAGGGCACCCGAAACGTCCCAACCGTTGGATGAGCTCCACCTCCTTTTATAAAAAGGATGGCTAAATTCTAGTATCACTTTTACCGATCCAAGACTTAGTCAAGAATTCAAGCCTCTTTCCCTCCGTTTCCTCAAAAGCTCTGCAAAATAGTTGCGAGAATCAAGGATTCAGTCTCAAATCTAGTTCAGTCAAAACCAGATTATACCATTTTCTTCAAATCATTCTCCAAGCCTCACAAAAACTCCATGGCTAAAAGGAGCGCACCAGCTGTTCGATGAAAGTTCAACTTCAGAATAACTGGTGAATCATCTCAAAGATTCCAAATGAATCTATACAGAGATAAATTTTTAGATCAAGCTGTATATAGAGAAAGGTGCTCAAATTCTCCACTCTGCAACATGTTAATCTCGAAGATCGAACAATCAGGATTGAAGAGATTTACTGAAGTCACTCCGACAAAGATCTATCCTGAACTAGTAGTTGAGTTCTATTTGAACTCAAAAGGATATGATGACAGAATCACAACTGAAGTTCGCAGAATAGAACTGGAAATCACTCCAGAACTGCTCGGAAGGATATTTCAACTTCCCACATCTGGTATAAGACTACAAGATGTGGAAGTTGACCAAGAACAAACCTACAATCTCTGGAAGCGAGCAAACCGCGATGATCCCTACAAAAGCAGTACACTCATGTCCTGCGTCCAAAAAGAATATAGAATTCTCTACAAGACGTGGAAGTTAACCAAGAAAAAGCCTACAATCTCTGGAAGCGAGCAAACCGTGATGATCCCTACAAAAGCAGTACACTCATGTCCTGCATCCAGGAAGAATATAGAATTCTAGCATCAGTTTCAGCTAGAATGATTGCCGGCACAACATGAAGTCATTCAAAGATGGCTGAGCACAAATACAAAGCATGTGCGGCAATCACCATGAATGTCAATGTAAACTGGGCTTAGTATTTCTTTGAACAAATCAAGAAGTACGTAGATGTTGTGGGAAAACACTGGAAAGAAACTGAGTTCCATCAAAAGGTGTGATATGCCTGCAGGATCAGCAGCATACTGGAAAGCACTCTCAACTTCATGGCAGAAGAAACTGAAACACTGATGATTGAGAAGCTAGACTTCATACCATCAACTGCCAGAAGACAACCAGCTTCAAAAACCATAAGCATCAAAAGCACTCAGCAAACTGATGTTCCCTCAAAGAAAGCAGAGAAGTCTGCTAAAAGAAAAGACAAGGAGATCACTACAGAGGTACAACAAGAGGACTCTGACTCTGAAGACAACATCCCAATCAGCTAAATGATGGGAACTACAATCAGAGCCAAGCCGCTACAGCAAGTTCGATTTGGATCAACGGCTGCCTCACTTGAAGCAAGAACCTCTTCCAGACTAGTTCAAACCAAGAAAGAAACTGGCAAAGTAAAGAAGAAGTCAACAACACCTTAACCGAGAAGAAAGAAGAAGCAATCAGGACCTCCACCTCCTCCAAAACTGCCTCCGTTCAACATCAAAGCATTTGATATGGCATCAGTTCAGGGAGATGTCATTGTGCCCTTCAGGGGAGTTCCACCACGAGGCACAGGGGCTGACTACTTCAGAACTGTCTGTCCCCTAGTGGCAGAAACTGATGAAAATATAAGAGCTCTCAGAAGAGCTGAAGTCATCAAAAGTTGGGCCAATGAACAAGTAACCAAATTCATATATGAGAATTTTGTTGAGGATGTGATTGGCACAGCTGCTCTATACAAAGCTCTCTCGAGGTACGTATATTGGTACTTGTGGAGACATTGCTTCAATTCTCAAGCCCACTTTCTCCTAACCACCCTTCATGGGATGAGCTTCTGGAGAAGAGAAGAGAGATGGAGCATGAAATGGGCTGGACAAGCGACTCCTGAACAGAATCCAATCATTACTCTGAAAAGAATGCTTGCTATACGAAGAAATCATCCTCACCCAGATCAACAAATGCTATTAGAAGTAATGGACGATCTGCTCAATTGGGCCAATATCCAACTGCCACTACTACAAACAGAGGCTGAACGGCAACATTGGAGAAATCCCCAAGTACGACAGCATTGGTTGCTTAGGGAAATACTCATCTTCAGGCAACGACAGCACCAGCAGGGACAGGAGCAACTTCACAGAGAAGCCCAGAGCAGTTACCAAGGAGCTGAAACTACAGAAGCCTCCAACTCAAGGTAAACTATCTTAGGATCTGTTGCTAGGCAGTTAACTTTTGAAGAATCCCCTCGACCAGCCGAAGTCATCATTAATCTCTTTGATGACTCTCCAGAGTAGAAGTAGCTGATGAGCGATCTGCTAGTGATCTGGAGTTTGAAGATACGCTCAAATCACCTACTCTACCAGTTCTGCTGAGTGAAGAGCAGTCAGAAGAGCCAGCTGAGAAGGCTCAACAGTTTGAGGAGTCAGCTGAACCCCAAATCGCTCCTCCCCAAGAGCCAACTGCTGATGAAGGAGCTCCCTCAACTATTCCTCCCACTGCTCCAATAACAGAGCCAGCTGAGTCTGATGAGCCAGCTGATCAGATAGCTCAAGAGGATGATCAACCTACCTACCAAGGTACGCTAGCTATAACTGTGTACTTTTATCAAGTTCAAAGGGCTCTTCAAGCTGAATCCCAAGCTGCTGCACCGGAGACTCTACCAGAGCCCAGCTATGATGAATCAGCCAGTATGTAGAAGGCTGAGTAATCCCACAGAGTTCCATGTGAGGAACTAATAAGAACTGAAGATGGAGAAGAGGTTGAATCGAGAGCAGCTCAGCTCGATACTCAACCAAGCAGCTCATCAGTCCAGCTCCCTGCCTACTATGCAGACTTGATCCACAGCCTGCAGCAACAGGTAAAACTGAACACAGAGCAAATTCAGAAGCTGCAAGCTCACCCAAGACTCCAGTCAGCTGGAACTGAGTCTTCAAGCAGTGACAAGGATGATGAAGGTGACTCCATCGAACCGCTTGCTAAGAGGAGGAAAACTGAGCACAAGAAGGACTAGTGGCTAATCAAGTTCAACCGATTAGAAAGCCCTAAGTTTACTTCTTGTAACTCAGTTTGTCAACATTCTTTTTGTTCTATAAAAAGATTATCTTTTTACTTTCAAATAAATGTAGACTCAGCATTTATTTTGAATATTTTGACCGTTGCAAAAGAATGACACATTTCAGAGTCATTAAATGCCAACAACCAAAATAAAAGAGGCCAGGGCTAGTACCATTCCAACCATCAGATTTATGAGCCTGCCCAATCACTCATAAAAAACCCTCTCTTATAAGTCTCTCAGAAATACCCCTCCTACGCTCTCAAAAGCTCTCTCTCTCTCTCAAAGCTCTTGAAATCCCCCAAAATTTCAGCCAACCCCAAAGATGGCCGAATTACCCAGATCTTTAAATTCCTTCAAAGAGTAACTACTGAGAGACAAATTCCTAGAAATGAAGAAATTTCAGTTGATTCTCAATTAATCAAACAACCCAACCCTTCTATCAAATCTTCACAAGACAGGAATTCTTCAGTACCTGGAAACACCACCAAAGTTCTTCAGAAAAAATTTGGTGAGTGAGTTTTTGCTCCAAGCAAAACTGTCTGCAGATGGAAAGACAGTGTCATCAGTGATTCAAGGATGGCTACTCCAAATCATTGAAAGAACAAATGCAGAAGTCTTCCAACTTCCACGGAAAGGATCATCCATTCAAGAATTGAAGGAAACTGCAGAACCATACTGAAGAGAATGGAAAGCTCCCACCTGCAACAAGCAATTCAGTTTTACGACAGCTAAAACTGATCTGAAGCCCGAGTATGGTATTCTACTCGACATAACGAACAAGATGATGTTCAGGGCAATTAGAAGCCTGAGTCAACTCACCCAATAGAGATACAAGGTTATGATTCACCTTGCTGAAGGACAACAAACAAACTGGGCAAAATTTGTCTTCCAACAATTCAAGCATCAAGTCGTCAAGGCCTCTGACTCGAAGAAATCTGACAAATTTAAGTCCAAGGTAGGACTTGTTCTAAGGATGAGTAAAATGATTGAAGACCTACCAAATCTTCCACGTGACGAAGCACTACCGGTCCTCATCTCTGACTGGATTCCCAAGAAGGGAAATGCCCATCTTCAGTCACTCAGAAAGAAACGAAGAGCCAAGGCAAAGACGAGCAACATCACTTCGAGCAATTCAACTGCCAACGCCGTTCATTCTCTGAAATCAAAGAACGGATCACCAGTTGATTTCCAGGTTTGCTCTGATCCAGATGAGCTTATTCCATTCATCGGAATCCCTCATTCAAATTATGGAGTGGACTACTTCAGAAGCACATGCCCTCCCCTCCAGCTGACTGAAGAAAATATTCGCACCTTCTATAGTGGTGAATATGCAGTCAAAAGTGCACAAAAGGAAGTGACTAATCTTCTTCTCACGCACTTCACTTTTGTTGTACACCGTGACCAAGAGTTGTTCAAACAACTCCATCGGTATTTCTATTGGTACAACTGGAGACATTCTATGTCCATCTATTCTCATTTTCTGCTAACCGCATTTCATGGCATGAGCTACTGGCAACGTGAAGAAACTTGGAGCATTAAATGGATAGGATCGTCAAATCCATTCCCTCCAACCATTCTGCAAGTTCAGCACATCATGAATCACAGGCTCACCAACAAAATCCCAGCAGCTACCTTGTTAGCTAAATTCAAAACTAGCATCATGGCTCAAGGAGCTGTGGTTGCAAATCAATCAGTCGACTGCCCAACTGGCTCCCTCTGCCGAAAACTGAACTTTGATGATTTATCAAGTCAGTCAGTTGAGCCATCACGACGAACTCCAACTGCCACAGAGAGGATAGAACCACATCTATCACATACTGAAGTCGTGGCTCCTCAGAAGAATCAAAGGCATGATGATGAAAGAGATAGTGATGATGAGGATACTGCCACATCACCAAGTCTCCTATCCAAAAGCTATGTCACTCCCCTACTCAAATCCAGCTCAAAAGGCGTACAACTGATTCTGAACATTGATCAGTTCAGACAGTCGCCGAAGGGAATTTCACAATCCGTTAATCAAAGGATGAAAAACTCATCAGTTGCCATTCAACAACTTCACCAAGCCAGGAGGACAGTAAGGCCCGAACTGCCAAAGAATAAAACTGGATCTGCATCGATGAGAAAGCGATCAAACTGCTCAAAACGAAGCAGTGCAGCTAGTCCAGTTCGGCCCTTCAAGAAGAAGAAACTGACTCAAAGAAGGCCAAGCAACTTACCAAACGAACTGATCAATTCAGTTCAGTTAGAGCCTCAAAGTCAGCTCATCAGTGGCAACTGGAAACGTGATGAAACTGATCATCCAATCGCTGAATCATCAAGCCAATCTGTTGGACTGTATCCCAACTGACTCAGGATAAGTTTTTCTTAATTCTCAAGCTTATCTTAACTTAATTGTTTCTGTTGTGATTATAAAATTCCTTATATTACATCCAATGGTTACAATATTAAAATGGGGTCCTCTCTCAGAAGTTGCCATTAATATCTCTGAGCTGATATTAAATCGAATCCACAAAGGTGAAAAGGAGGGAATGTTTATCTCTGAGATATAAATACCAAAATCTGCAGAAAATATTTTGCTAATTATGGAAACCACCCCATTTTTAAATTTTCTCTCTCTTAGCCACATGATCATAAAGTTACTTCACACTCAGACGGCTGGGATGCATGCATCATTTATTTAGCTAATCATCCATCAAATCAGATACCTGATCAGCTAAGATAGCAATCGAGTGTCCTCGATCAATGCATGCAGAGCTGAATATATATATGTAAGGAGATGAAGGCTTAGATCATCTGCAAAATCTCTCTCTCCCCTTGCATTGATATCGTCTAACCAGAGCACTTGCAAATCTAACGCAACCATTTCTTTGCAAAAATGAAACCCTCATTTCAGATGGTGAATGTCAAGTCGCTAGTAAGCAAGCTGAAGAAAGATAAGACTCTTAACCTAGAGCTTCTTCACGCATGCCTAGGTCCAGAGAAATACCAAAGGATCTTTCGGCCATTAGAGGAAACTGGGTTGTTGCCATTCTTGACGATCATGCCAGTCAAGAATCTACCCACCCATGTTGCGGAGTTCTACCACAATGCAACCATCTCCAGCAACAACATCATCTCCACCATTCAGAACCAAGTCATAACGGTGACGAAAGACACTATGATATCTACACTCCTCCTCCCCAGTGAAGGCCAAGACGTGCTGGATCTAGAACTTCCGAGCAAATATGCACTGTGGAGTCCATGGAAACATCCACATGTGCACCACCACGGCTGCTCACACAAGTTAAAGGAAAGTCTGCCTAGTGAGATCATCCAACTCCTGGATATCGCAGGTCACATCCTACACGAAAATTTTGAGACGGTCTAGTTCTCCGAACTTAAAGCTCATCTAATGGCCGCTATATTCCTCGGATGCAAAGCCGACTAGGCTTTCTTCATTCTTGCTCAACTGCGAAGAAATATAGACCGAGCAGAATATGATCCGACAACTAACACATTTTGAGAGAATGTTGGGTTTATGGGTCGCATAAGCCACATCATTCTGAGTCAATTTGATGAGGCGATTCCAACCGGAGAGCCAATCGGATGAAGGGATATGCTCCCGACCATCTACTGTCATCCAGTCCTGAAGAAATCGCAACAACCAGAAACTGCCGACTCAAGTCGTGGAAAGAGACCGTTGGTCGCAACTGCTAACTCCTCAGACGAAAGGCAGTTGTTGATTGAGAGTGAGCATCTCTCTAGACTGAGTGATCAGTCTACAATACCCGCCAGCTCACAACCTCTCACCTCAGTTCATCGCGACTTATTTGAGGATGAGTTTGAGCAAGTTCTCGACCATCAGCTATGAAGCTGTTTCGGTCTAATTAAGCGCAAAAACCCCTTATTATTCGAGCACTTGAGAAGATACCTCCAATATCATCTCTGGAGATTTCAAATCGATGAGGCCACCATGTTCCACCTCATCCACACTCGTGGATCCTTCTTCTGAATCAATGAAGGCCACTGGAGTAGAAATTGGATGAACCATCCACTCTGCTCGCCGCCAACGCTCTTGAAAATAATGGATTCAATGATCAAACGAATCCAGTACAGCGTACCATCCGATGCTCCTCATCCAAACAATGAGCCAGCCAACTCCTCCCGCACCCCATTCATTGAAGACCTACCAATCGCCTTAAATGATGAGATCTTTACCAACCTGGCATCCATGGACTTCAGAGAGCAAGATCTCTCTCACCACTGATCGTGGTCAGTTCATGACGACTGACGAAGCTTCTGCATGGTTCTCTTCGCCCATGCCCATTCCCTCAGTTCCCTCAGTCTGTGATGACAACTTGGCAACTGCATTCACCTTCTTGCCAAATCTATCAATGCCATCATATGATCTATACCAGTTTACCCTTTTGGATGATGCCAAAAAGGGGGAAGATGGAAGGTATGATGATGAAAATTTAACTCTTTGGGAGCAGATCCAAAGAGAAGTAAAACTTGAGGGGGAAGCTCAGCTTCAGGCAGAAGCTTGGAGAACACATGGAGTTAAAGAAAAAGGTGAATCAAGCAGGAAAAGAAGAAGCAGCTGAGGAAGTGAAGTAGTAGTTCTATCTACTATCAAGAGCTGATATGATAGCTATGATATTAAAAGCTATATTCTCTGATCTATATGCTCGCGCTGATCTATATGCTCTGATTTAATCTCTCAATATCATGCTCTGAGAACTATATATGATACATGCTCTAATACTTCAATATCATATCAAGCCTTACTCATGCTTATGCACATTCTCTGATACCTTGATAATCATGTTCTGATAGTTCAAAATGAAAGTATGTTTAAAATAAAAGTATGCTCTGATACTTGAATTCCTGCTCTAACTTGCTCTGATATCAAGCTTTGCCTATAAGCGAAATACAACACGTCTCTCAGATGAACATTTATAGTTTTTCCATCATCATTGACAAGGTTTTGACATCATCAAAAGGGGTAAATTGTTAGGAAAAACTATCAAGGAACCCCTAGATAAGGTTTTGATGAGATGTCAAAACTATTCCTGAAAAACTGACCAAGATCTAAGCTGTAGATCTGAGCTGACCAATCCAGAGCCTCAAGAAGGAACTCAACTGAAGCCAGAGTCAACCCAACTGGAGCATGGTCAACCAGCTGGAATGATACGCTAACCATTCAGAACTCAATCCAACTGAGGGTTAAAAGAGTCGAACCAGTTAAAACAAATTGACAACTAAGTCAGCTGAGCTGAGAGAAAAATCAACAAGACTGAAGAAACTCATAAGAGATCAGTTTAACTGAAGACTGGAATCCTCTTAGTTCCATCAATACACCGATCAACTACCCAACTCAATTGAAGGAGCACATTAGTTGATATCCCCTATTCAAGACTAACCTCTTGAAGATCGAAAGAGATCTAAAACCTAGTAAAGACGTCAATAGCACCTACTTTCCTAGCGAGCAGTTAGGGACTGCAAGTGTGAGCCTTCGATCTGCTGAGGTAGCGAGCAGTTACCAGGTTCAGCCAACTGTCCCTCATTGTATAATTTGTAAAGAAACTCAAGTTATATAGTAGAGTTACCCTTTTGCGGAAGGAAGAGAGGACGTAGAAGTTTGAGACTTCGAACCTCTATAAATCATCTGTGTGTTGTACTGTTTTGCTTATACTCGCATATCTTTGAACTCACACAATCTTCACCCAAGTTGTCTAAAAAGTGCTCAACTGATTTGTGCATAGATAAGTTGCTAAGTGAGTCAAGGGCCCTTATCATTCCGCATTTAAAGTAAAGTTTTTGTATCAGTTTATTCACCCCCCTGTAAACTAACATCGACTCATCCGGGACCAACAAATATGATTTGCATGAACATGGTTTAATGAACATCCAATTGATCCTGCGATGGTTTAATTTGAAAACACCCCAACAAAGAACAGGTACCACCTAATACTGCATAACGTTTCACGGAGGTACGGAAAATACTTCATTGCAGTGGGAGGGTTGAGCACCAACCTAATAGATTCCCAAGAACTATGATGATGTGGTTCAAGATAAAGATGTGGTTTCTTGGAAAATTGTAATGGAATCCGAAATGGGATCTATGGATCACCAAGATAGTGGGAGCTTGTAGAACCACTAAATGAGGGGTAAAACTCATTTGGTGAAAGTGGATCTACAAAAGAAAGAGAGGATCTAACGGAACGTTTGATCTGGAGTCTCTTATCTGTTAATACTCAATTTAACTTAGTTTTTTGGCAAATAGATGTCAAGACAGTTTTTCCTAATTGGAAGTCTTGATGAATAATATCTATATGCGACAAACAAAGGGATTCATTGCTAAAGGCCAATAGCACTTAGTGTGCTAACTTAGAAGTAAATTCATGGATTTAAGTAAAGCATCAAAATCGTAGAACATCCGATTTGAGGACATTATCCAGGGATGTGGATTTATGGAAAAATCGGATGAAAGATGTGTGTACAAAACATGTGACGGAAACATTGTGGTTATCCTAGTACTGTGTGTTAAATAACAACTTTCTTATTGGGTAACAATGAGAAGGAGTTATCAAACATAAGGGGTGTGATTGTCCAAACATTTCGATATGAAGGATTTAGGCTGTTGTACTCATCCCAGGCTTCTTATATCGAAAATGTGCTAGCTAGATTTAATATACAGATTCCAAGAACGGTTTTACCTTTCGAGAGTGGAATACATCTTCTCAAGGAAATGTACTTCCCAAACACATAATGAGATAGATGAGTGTAAATGAGATTCCTTATGTTTGTGCAAAAGGAATACTCCCATATATTATGTTATACATAAAGCCCGATATCTGCTATGCAGTAGCATAGTGGAAATATATCAATTTTAACCTTAGTTAAGGATAATGGACTGTGGAAAAGAGTATTCTCAAGAGGACTTGAGATGGTATGCTTGTTTTACCACTCAAACAGTCTAATTAACTTGGGTTGTACGGACATAGTTTTTCCTGAACCGATAAAAAAGATCACAGTAAATCTTCCTCAGCATATGTGTTTGAATTAGGAAGAGTAGTAGTGGCATGGAGGAGTAAGGTAGAAATGCATGCTCACTCCATCATGAAAGTCGAGTATGTGGTTGGCTCTGAGGCTACAAAAGACTGTACGACTCTATAGCTTCTTGTTGGACTCGAGCATGGTTCCTGATGTACCTTAGGAGTATCACGACACATTGTGATAACTCTAGTGCAATAGAAAATTCGAAAAGGAATCTAGAGTCCATGGGGAAATTAAGCACATAGGATTAAACTACCACCTTATACGAAACATAAGGGAGGAAGATGTGGCAATGATCAAGATTGCATTGAAAGATAAAAATGGTTGTCCCATTCATGAGCTTTCCAAGCTCAGACCTTCAATGGTCAAGTAGAGATAATGAGAGTTGATGCAAATCCAGGACCGTTTTGAGTTTATGTGATGTTGGAGAGTTAGCCTGTGTGTTGTTTATACTTGAAAGACATGCTTCGAGTATAAGTGGGAGATTGTTGGTTTTGTATACTGGAAAGCCTGTCTTTGTATACATTAAACAATATTAAGATGATATAGATTGAATAATAATTGCAGTCACTGTTTGTGCATTTATTTATTGTTATATTTTTATGCATGTTTCCATATATTTGCATTGTAGATGATATGGTGTGAGTGAACACACGGCAAAGATCGTATCATCGGATTCCTTGCAAAGTATTAAAAGGCTCGCGGTTTAGATGGTCCAGAACCAACCATTGTATACCATGGAATAATCTGATAGTTAGCTTATCTTGACTAGCTGATTATTCTGATACACTGGCATGTTATTGAGGATGATCACGATAGGATAATGTTCTTTGTTCTGACCCTAAAAGGAGAGAATAAAGATCCACCAAGTTCGGATTCTTAACCCATATATAGTGGTGGACATATATATGTTATATCTACTGCTTTGATTTATCAATGAGTGAGATTATTGATAGGATCAATAACTTCGATACTTTAGGCAGTGGTAACATATACGTATATGATAGGACGTGCATTGTATATGGTCACTATATCTTGGTGAGTCAGGTTGATGATGTCCTCTTGAGGAAGCACAAAGATCATGGGAAGCCCTGCAGACATAATATTAATTTATTCTTAACATGATAAGGAAATCATGCGGTACTACTCAAGGAACAAGATATTAATTAATTATAGTTGTGAAAAGCTTACATAATTAATTAATGGATATTATAGCTTAAACATGGGGAATGGCTGAACTAAAGGAGAAAGTATATTTGCAAATATGTATTAAATTGGTACGTCAATATTATTTCTTTAGTGGAATAAAAATAATACTTAATTTATTTATTTATATCCATGTTTTAGATATTAGAATATAAATAAATTAGTAAGCCAATTTAATATTCTTCTAGATCCCTGTTGTAGCCCAATTAACACCTAAGTGCACTGGAGAATGGAACAAGTGGAGAGGCCCAAACCCATTAGGGTTTAGGGAGATTAATTTCATCCCCTCCCTATTAATTAGAGGAGGGGGGCACAAAATGTATGACTAATAATACAGCCCCTCTCGTGCTCACTTGATTCCCTAGGGATCCCACACAGTTTAGTAGCCTGCAGTCCACCCTGCATCTAAACAAGGTTCGAAAATACAACAGAAGATTAAGGAGTGGAATCTTATGCTTGGAGTGGTTCGAATACAACCTTGGAGGAGAGGGTGTTGATCATGTTCATCTCCAACAACGGGATTAGACCTTTAATGCAACCCTACTACGCGATGTAAGTTGTTTATCAGTTCTATCATTTCGTCTGTGTGAGAATCGATTTTCTTACATGCTATTTCAACATTAGTAATAATTAATGTCACACATAAAATATGATTTACATGTTGTAGAATTAATGAGCATCCGATTAGATCCTGTGGGGGTACAATTCGAAAAATCTCCAACAAACATCACATAAAATGATAAGCATACATTGCATGCTAAACAACACAACATGCATAATAATTAAAACCAATTATCATGGCTTATATCTCATGTTGCTTCATGAGATAACACCTGGAAAGACAGCTCCAGAAAATTGGACATCATAGCCGCCACCGTTCACCTTCGCTTGCTGAAACCCTAGCTCCAATTAGGGTTTCGGAACGTGTTTTGGATACCTTCCTTTAGTGGGCTGCTTCTCTTTCCTTCTTTGAGTCAATTTCCTATCCTTATTCAATACAAAATATCTATTCCAAAAGGAAAATCCTATTATATCTAGAATAATAAGGGAATTAAAATACAACTCAAAACTTAGTGATTTTCGAAAATCACTATACTAGAGCTAATAATTTATTTTTCCTATTACATTAAAACAACATAATAAAATAAAATTCCTAGACCTAATTCATGGATTTTTTTTCATTGATTAAAAATCACATAGTCAAACTGGCATATGGCCAACATACATTCAACAATAAATTAAAAACATACATTACATAATTTATGGAGTTATGATAGTTGGTACCACCTGCAAACAAAATAGTCTACAAATACACCAACCAAAATTACATGATTAACATAAAATATCACATGATATCCATACATGACAATTTTTGAAAATTACATTTAAATAAATTAAAAATTTCAAAAATAACCATAAGATATAATTTGGAAATTAATTACAATTATCTACCAAATTAAATCTCATTATACTCGAAAATTACCATAAGAATAAATTTTGAAATTAATTCAAATTATCCACCAAATTTATACCTTCAATTTTCGAAAACCCTAATTTAATTAAACTTGGAAATTTTGATATTAATCAAAAATCTATTCCAATTGATTACTGAGGAGTCAAAAATTCAAAGAATGAAAATATGGAACTTTTGATCCTCTTCAAACACTTTCCAAATTTAAAATTATATTTTCAATCATAAAGGGATTAGAATTAGGTAACTTTTGATATACACCAATAATTACCTTATCTAATTTTAATCCCCTAATTTTCAAAAATAACATAGGTATTAGATTAGGAAATTTTGATATGGATCAAAATTCTATTCCAAAATCAATGCCTAATTTTTGAAAATAGCACAATCAAATTAGGAACTTTTGATCATTAAATTTTTGAAAATATGATGATCAAATTTTCAAAAAACATGAAGAATAAAATATGAAAATTTGATGACCATCAAAATACCATTCCAAATATTATATCATGTTGATTGAAAATCACACATAGATTAAAATTGAATTTTCTAGACTAATCCAAAAATTCTTCCAATTTCAAATCTATAATACTCGAAATATATATAACATTAAATCTGAAAATTTAGAACACTTAAAATTCATCCAAAAATTTAATAATAGATTTCGAATTATCCTAGGATTAATACCAGACCAATGCAAAAATCCGTTCTGATACCGGTTGTTGGGGTTTTTTCAAATTGAACTACCGCAGGATCTAAATGGATGTTCATTAATCCTAATGTCATGTATATCAAATTTCATATGCGTATAATTACACCTAAAAGAATTATGTATTAGGATTGTATACTAAAAGCTTGTCTTTTTATACTATTAACAATGTTTTCTTTTGACGATATAGATTGAATATTATTGCAGTCACTGTTTGTGCATATATTTATTGTTATATATGCATGTTTCATTATACTTGCATTGTAGACGATATGGTGTGGGTAAACACATGGTAAAGATCATATCATCAGGTTCCTTGCAAAGTATTAAAGGGCTCGTGGTTTAGATGATCCTGAACCAATCATTTTACACCGTAGAATAATCTGATAGTTAGTTTATCTTGACTAACTGATTATTCTGGTACACTGGCATGTGTCTTGAGGAGGATCGCGATGGGATAGTATTCTCTAATCTGACCCTAAAAGGAGAGAATAAAGATCCACGGAGTTCGGGTTCTTAAGCCATGCACAGTGGCGGACATATGTGTGTTATGTCTATTGCTTTAATTTATCAATGAGTGAGATTCTTGATAGGGTAAATAATCTCGATATCTTGGGAAGTAACATGTACATACATGATGGGTCGTGCACTGTGTATGGTCACCATGTCCTGGTGCACTAGGTTGATGATGTCCCCTTGAGTAAACACAAGTACATGTGAAACTCTACAGGTGGAATTTATTCCGTACATGGTAAAGCTTGTGTGGTATTGCTCTAGGAATGGAAGTATTAATTAATTATAGCTGTCAGAGTTTACATAATTAATTAATGAACACTATATCTTAAGGGAGTTTTCATTTGCACCACAGTTTTTACTCTTTGCACCACAACTTCTCCATGTACCACTTTTTTTACTCTTTGCACCACTAATATTGAACACTATAAATATGTTTTTTACTTAGAAAAACTTAAAATCAGAAAATACAAACCTAAAATTAGTTTAAAAAAAAAACGTAAAAAGAGTTAAAAAAAAGAAGGGAAGAACATAAAAATTGTTGAAATAGCCATGCCACCATTTTCACAGCAGAGAGTTCGAAATCGAGCCGAATCCAATTGTTCGACATAGCACGACGATTTGTTTGAAGCCCGACAAGTTCGAAGCTATATTCATGGATCGATTTGGTTTATGTGGTAAAAAAACGAGGTTTATGTGGCGTGTTGGTGATTTGATTTTGCTGTGCTTTGCGTTTTTGTTCGGACTGGATATGCCGAATTTTGTGGGCATGTTCGAACTGAACAAGCCAATTACGACTTGGCAAAATTTTAGATTATTTTGTATTCGGCGTTTAGAAGCGGAACATGTGTGAACAATTCGAACTCCAAAATCTGAACCAAACTTAGAGAAACAACACTTATGTAGTTCGAACACAACACATTGTAATAGGTCTCATGTTCTGTAATATTGTAATCATGTTAAGTTATATACATAATTAATACTGAAATACACATGAGTTATTGTCTCTCTCTTCTTTTGTTTTACACACACACACACACATACACACACACACACACACACACCCCTCTCATTTAGTGGTAGTTTAAATGATTATTTTGGTCGAATGTCCGTAATTCTCAGTGGTGACGGCGCTTATGATGAAGCATCGGAAGCTACAAGGAACGAGCTCGATCTCACTCTTGATTCACTCTATTCTTGTCACCTCGGATGCTTTGCTGCATGATTAATTAGTACTAATCTGTGTGAGAATAAGACGCTGCATGTATTTATTTATATACGTTGTTATTGTTCTGATATTTAAGTATTGTAGTACTTTGTTCATGTCTGTGTAAATCTGTGAGTCAGAATGCATTCTACTACTGCTCTTGATTTTACAGAGGAATAACTCATTCTAGTATTGAATATATATAATGTAATATATGTGTAATTCATGTAGAATCTCTTATATGTTGCATTGTTGCTACATGACCCACTTAAGATATGCACATCCTTATCTGACTATATATATATATATATATCTGCCTCAATGAAAATGTGCACGTAAGAGAGAGAGAGAGAGAGAGAGAGAGAGAGAGAGAGAGAGAAAGAGAGAGAGGATGGAATCCATTAATTACATAAAAAAATAGAGTGAAGAAAAACAAGAAACGTATTGGATGACCACTCTTTTGAGGGAAACACTGCAATGCATTTTTGAAATTCACATTCAAGTTGAGGCTTCATTCGTTGAAGAGCATCACCTACGTAAAACAGACCTTGTGTGTTCGAATTTACAAGGTCGAACAACCCTTGTGTGTTCGAATTTACAAGTTCGAACAATCCTTGTCTATTCGAATTTACAAGTTCGAACAAACCTTATGTGTTTGACCTTCGTTGTTCGAACTCAATGAAGAATGTTCAAACTATAAGTCCCGAACAAAATGCGAAAACATGTCTAAAAAATATGCGAAAACTCATAATTCAATCGGTATAAACTAATCAAAATGACTTACATTGCTATGTTCTTCTTCATTTTCATCCTGCATTGTATCTCTTTTCATTTAATTGCACTACTACAACCTAGGTTCTTGAGTTCAAATTGTATTCAAATGTGTTCTATGTTATTTTCTATGTTAATAGGTATCATAATAAATTTTATATTGTTTTAATTTTAATTTTAATTTTTAGTTTTATTTTGTGGTGCATTGAGTAATAAATGTGGTGCAAACAAGTAATAAAAGGATAAATAGGTCATTTCATATTTATTTAATTTTTTATTTAATTTTTTAGTGGTGCAAAAAGTAAAAACTGTGGTGCATTTAGAAACTTCCATATCTTAAACATGGGGAATGGCTGGACGAAAGAAGAAAGCATTGAGTAACAATATATTAATTTGGTAGGTCAGTGTTATTTCTTTAGTGGAATAAAAATAATACTTAATTTATTTAATTATATCCTACTATTGGATATTAGATTAAATAAATTAGTGGGCCAATTTAATATTTTTCTAGATCCCTACTGTAGTTCAAATAATACCTTGATGGACTAATGGAATGGAATAAGTGGAGAGGCCCAAACCCATTAGGTTTGGGAGCCCTATAATTCATCCCCCTCTCTATTAATTAGAGAGGCATATGTGAGAATTACAGAGTCTCCATCAACCCCTCTCAGTGCTCACTTAATTCCCTAGGTTATCCAAAACAGTTTAGTAGCTTGTAGTCCACTCTACATCTAAATGGGTATTGGGAATATAGTAGAAGATCAAGGAGTATCTATGCAGCTCCAAGAGGCATCGAACACAGTGGGAAAGAGGCCAATTCGATCGTGTCTTCTACAGCAACAAGATTAGACCTGTAGTCTCATGATCAACCCTACGTTCTATGTAAGTTGGTTCTTCAAATTTAATTTTTCCGTTGCGTTAAATTCGATGCTCTTGCATGAAGTATTCAACATGTTTGTTTAATATCATCACACATAAAATTATGATTTGCATACCTATAGAATTATATATTATCCGATTAGATCATGTGGGGCGTAATTCGATAAAACCCCAACAACTGGTATCAGAGCAGGTATCGATATTAATCTAGGATTAATTCTATGTATATGTTCGAAAATTTCATTATATTTGATGATTAATTTATGTGCTTAAATTTTTAGATTTAATGATGATAATATTCGATCATGATGTAATTGGAATTGGATGAATTTTTCAAAATTTCTTATTTTAAATTACATGATATTTTCGCCCTACATGAAATATGAAATTGGAATGGTGTTTGATGTTCTTCATTAATTTCTAGCTTTTAATTCATGTATAGATCGAAAATTTGGTGTTTGGAATTTCCGATTTTGTTGTTAAAATTGTCCCTTATTTTGATCTAATATTTTCGGTCCTATTAGTGTTGGAGATGGAATAGATTTTTGATGTTATCAAAATTTCCATATCCAATGCTATGGGGTGGATTGAAAATATGGGGATTAAGATTGGTTAATGGTAATTTTTGGTGTATACCAAAAGTTACCTAATTTTAATCAAAGTTGGTTCCAAAGATAGAATTTTAAATTTGGTAAGTGTTTGAAGAGGATCAAAACTACCATATTTTTAATTCTAGTGATTTTGGTACTTAATAATATACTTTGGATATTATTTTGACTAGTATCAAAATTCCAAATTAATTATTTAAATTAAGGGGGTGGGGGCGAAAATACTAGGCATTAAATTTGGAGGATTAATTTTTGACTAGGGTCGAAAATTTCCAGATTTAATTACCTAGTGTATTTCGAAAATGGTGTGATTTGATAGATAATTGTGATCAATTTTCAAATCTAATCTTATGGAAATTTTCAGATATATTAAGATACACTTTGGTAGATGATTTTAATTAATTTCTAAAGTTAATCTTAAGTGATAAATTTTGATATTAAGATATTATTTGGTAGATAATTTTGGCTAATTTCCAAATAAGAATCTTATGGATATACTCGAAATATTTGATTTAATTTGTTGGATAATTATTTTAATTTCAAAATTAATCAATTAGATAATTTTTGAAATTCTTTAATTGAATTAAAGTGATAAATTTCGAAAATAATGCATGCATAGATATCATGTGATTTTTTATGGTTAACATTTAATTGTGATAATTGTATCTGTAGATGGTTTATTTTGCAGGTGACACCAACTATCATGGCCTTTAATTTTATGTTAATGTGATGTTTATTTTAATGTTGAATGTATGTTTCGCCGTATGCAGGTTTGTCTATGAGATTTTTTAATACATGAAAAATCCATGGATTAGGTCTAGGCTATTTATTTATTACGTTGGTTTAATGTAATAAGAAAATAAACTATTAGAATTAGAAGTGATTTTCGAAAATCACCTAGTATTTGAGTTGTATTTTATTTTCCTGTATTATTTTATATATATTAGAATTTCCTTTTGGAATAGATTTTTAATATAGAATAAGAGAAGGAGATCAACTCAAAGATGGAAAATGGAGCAGCTTCAAATAAGGAAGGACATCCTGAACACGTCCCGAAATCCTAGAGGAGCTAGGGTTTCGCTGAGATGCTATGAGAGGCGGTCGTGGGAAGTCCGGGTTTCCGAGAGCTGATTTTCCAAGATTATCTCATTAACAACATGAGATATAAGTCATGATAGTTGGTCCCACTTATTATGCTTATTATGTTGTTCTAGCATGCAATGGTTTTAATCTGTTTATGTGATGAATTGCATGCTTAAATGGGATAAGATGAAACCTCAAGTTTAAATAACTAAGTGGGAGAGATACATATCAAAGTATGTGGAAATCTCAAAACGGTCTTCATTAATATAGTTTAATTGAGAAGTGATGGGCAACCTCCCTACGGAGGGGTCATATTACTAGATTCTCTAGATATTAAACTTCTTAAAAGAAAACTGTAGAATATTATTAGAATTAATCAACTCTACTACTAGCGGGATAAATTCGAAATAATATTCTTGAGGTGAAGATAATGGTAATCACACTTAGATGTAATTTATTAATAAACATCCACCTTACGTGGTTCATTAATTATATGATTACATGATCGGAATTATATCCGACTATTAATTTACTTGTCATAAGAAAACTTGACTGGAGGTAAATTAAAGGTTAGGTAAACCTGTTTAAAAGTGAATTTTATAAACGTCCACCCTACGTGGCTTATAAGAAAAAATTTTAAAATGTCGATGGATATGCATATAATTTTTTTTTAAGTTTTCGAATTATATGTGTTTTATCCTAAAGATTGTGACTGTACTGCATGTTTACTTTTAGTTACTTCTATATCGTCATGGCACTCTCAAACTTGTCCTCAATTCTTAAAGAAAATAAACTAGTTGGTGAAAACTATAAAGAATGGATTCAAAATCTGAATATTGTCCTTACTGCTGAAGACTTTAAGTTTGTACTTGATGAGGAATGTCCACAAAAGCCGGATGAACATTCTAGTGAAGAGCAAAAGACAGCTTATGGTAAGGGGGTTAGAGCTGATGAGATGACACGTTGCTATATGCTTGCCTCTATGTCAAGTGTGTTGCAACATCAACATCAGTCTATGAAAATCGTAAATGACATAATGCTTAACCTCAAGGAACTCTTCAAATACCAGAATCGCTCGGCACAACACTTGGCCATGAGAATTTTGATGAGCACTAAGATGTCAGATTCTATACCGGTACGGGATCAAGTTCTCCAGATGATGGTTTACCTATCGGAGATCTAGACCCTAGATGACGATGTGGATGCTGAGTCCTAAATTGACATTGTGCTTCACAGTCTGTCACCGAAGTTTGAGCAGTTCAGGCTAAACTTTAATATGATAAAGAAGGATGTTACTGAACTGCTCATGGATCTTCAGGCAGCCGAGCATCTCCAAAAGGGAATCTTGGAGGCACACCTAGCTAGGGCGTCTTCTTCGGGAGTCAAGAAGAAGAGATACGCACATAAGAAAGTTGAAAAGGAGGCGCCTAAAGACCCTAAGGATAAGAAGGGCAAAGCCAAGATTCCCTCAGAATACTTCAAATCGAAGTCAAAGTGTTTCAAGTGTGGTCAGCAGAGACATTGGAAGTCTGCGTGTCCTAACAAGAAGAAGAGGAAGGGTATGTCTCACTCTTTAGTTGTTGAAACATGTTTAGCTACTTGTTCTACCTGGTCTTGGGTAGTGGATACCGGAGCCACTGATCATGTTTGCATGTCTTTATAAGGGTTCCTGATGAAAAGGCACCTGAGTGATGGTGAGATTACCGTCTACATGGGCAATGCTACAAAAGTGGCAGCTGTTGCAGTAGGAAACGTTTATTTACCTTTCAGTAGTGACAGGGTTTTAGTTTTAAAGGATTGTCTTTATGTGCCTGGTTTTAGGCGGAACTTGATTTCTGTTTCTAAGTTATTTTTGAATGGATATTATGTTACTTTTGATAGCAAGGTCGTTATCACAAGTGGAAAATGTTTTATTTGTTCTGGCACATTGGATGGACATCTTTATATACTTAATCATATGCAAAACAATACACAAGCGCAATTATTGAATACATCGATCATAAACCCTAAGAAAAGAAAAGAACCTTCAAAACTGAATCAAACCTATCTTTGGCATCTGAGGATTGGTCATATTAACGTTAAGAGGATACAAAGGCTGATAAACAATGGACCACTATCTTCTTTGGTCTTGGAAACGTTTTCTTTGTGTGAATCCTGTTTGGAAGGCAAAATGACTAAATGCTCCTTTTCGTCTAAAGAAAATAGATCCAAAGAGGTATTAGATTTGATTCACTCTGACTTATGTAGCCCTATGTCAGTTCAGGCTCAAGGAGGATACGGGTATTTCATCATGTTCATTGATGATTACTCTAGGTATTGATACATTTCTCTGTTGCATTGCAAGTCCGAGTGTTTTGAGATATTTAAAACATTTAGGGCGGAAGCAGAGAAAGAAACAGGCAAAAGTATCAAGACACTGCATTCTGATCGTGGTAGGGAGTACCTCTCAGGGGAATTTAGGGCCTACTTAGCAGAGAATGGTATTACATCCAAGTTGACTGCGCCCGACACTCCACAGCAGAACGGCGTAGCTGAAAGAAGAAAAGAACTTTATTAGAGATGGTTAGATTGATGATGAGCTATTCAGAATTGCCTGTTTCATTTTGGGGATATGCTCTGGAAACAGCAGCCTATATTCTTAACACGGTTCCTTCCAAATCGCCCTTAGAACTATGGATTAGTCAAAAACCCAGTCTAGGTCACGTTCAGATCTGGAGCAGTCCATCACACGTGCTGGATAAGGAGGCTGATAAGTTGGCACCACGTTCAGAAGTCAGGCTGTTCGTTAGGTATCTAAAATGAATGAGAGGTGGTTTATTTTATAGTCTTAAGGATCAGAATGTCATTGTCAGCACCAATGCCCGATTCTTAGAGGAAGACTATGTAATAAATCACAAACCCAGGAGCGTGATCGTTCTCGAAGAGCTTTGAAGTGGGAACGCAGATCCTACACCATTTGTACAAGACGAGAAACCACCAGTAACAACACAATGTGTCACAGAAATACGGGAAATGCCTCGTCGCAGTGGGAGGGTTGTTCGTCAACTTGATAGATTCATTGTTTTGGGAGAATCTTCAGATTTCCCAGAAGGACTGAATGAATTAGATCCCAAGACCTATGACGAGGTAGTACAAGACAAAGATGCAGATTCTTGGAAAATTACAATGGAATCTGAGATTGAATCTATGGATCACAATCAAGTTTGGGTGCTTGTAGAACCACCTGATGGGGCAAAAACCCATTGGATGCAAGTGGGTCTACAAACAAAAGAGAGGATCTGATAGGATGGTTGAAACCTTCAAAACTAGATTGGTGGCGAAAGGTTATTGTTTAGTGTATATTTGTCCTATTTTATCATAGGCATTTTGTATCTTTAGTAGGTATTTTTCCTTTATTTTTATGTGATTTTTATGTTATTTCCTTTACTTTTGCTTTTTTGGTGAGTCATATAGATTTACAAAATATCTTGAGAAAATGGAAGATAAATGACTGAAAATTTTGAGGGATTCAAGATAATGGGAATATAGAGAATTGAATAAGGAGCGCGTGGCAAGTTGAATCGGGTCAATCGGCTAAGAAACCAAGGGATAACGAGCTAAAACCGTGGAAGCTGCCGAAGACGGAATTGTCACAGTGCGCGGCCGCGCAGGACGCGCGACCGCACGGCTCTCCTCTCGGCCAAGAGGAGAAACAATATTGTATAAGTTGTATGAATTTTATCTTTTGGTTGTTGAATAAATGACTTTTATGATGTTTATGTTGTTTTGAGCATGGTGTTGGGCGAATTTCTACATTAGGGGATGGATAATTGATTTGGTTTTGATCTATGCTTGTTATTGTTGGTTGTTGTTGATGGAACTGTGCTTGTTTATGTTGGGTGCTTGATCACCACTTTAACATTGCTAGGATTTAGAAGAAACATGAATGTGATTCCAAATTCTGAAATTGGACATCTTGCTCGTATGATATAGCTAAAAGAGGTTTAACGGATAGACAGTGACAGTAATTGAAGTTAAGCCTTTTGAGAGGGTCTATTGTACGTGTGAGATAATATGTTAATCTTGCTCATTTGATATAGCTAAAAGGGGCTTAATTGATAGACAGTGACAATAATTAACATTAAGCCTTTTGAGAGGGTCTATTGAATGTGTAATTTTAGCATTACCAACTTGAACTAAGCATAGAAATAAGCCATTGAGAGAATCACATCCTAATGCTCTTCTCAGAATTCTATCATCTATCTTTGTGTTTCGTGGTGTAATTAGTTAATATTACTTGTTTTAATTAGGTAGATTAGTTTAACCTTCCTTTCCCTTGTTTAGAATGTTTAGGATGTTTTTCATTTTATTGTGCTTGAGAACAATTATGGCATAGAAAGATAATCGCCCACATGAAGCTTTCCTTGAGAGACACGACCCGAGTTAGCTCACCGCCCTACAATTGACCTCGTCCTATTGTGGGAGTCCGGATCAAAGTAGTGATGAAGCCATGAGCAACAATGAAAATCAAGATCCGTAGTTGCAATTTCGAGGACCAATTACAAGATCAAGAGCTAAGAAGCTTCAAGCGTATTTGCAAGTGATGATTCGAAGAAAGCTCGAGATTGAAGATGACGGGATCGAGAGGAGCAGCTCCAAGATAGTTAATTTATTAACTATTGAAGATCAAGAACACACCATGGAGAATTAGACTTGAAGAGTTGAAGATGAGGGGTAAGAGCGCACATGTGCATGTGTTGAAGAAGTCGACGTGATCGTGTGCATGTGAAGAGCTGATTTGCGTCCCTTGATTATTTAATTAAGGGGTTAATTTTATTTAGACTATAGTAATTATTTAATTAATTTGGACTATAGTTTAGGTCAGATTTTTAATTAATTATTTGTTAATTTTCGTCCATTATTTCATTAGGTTTGACTAGAATTGTATTTAAGGCAATTTTCTACCTTGAATAGAATTCTAGTTTAGGTATCTTCCTAGTATAGTTAGAGATCCTTCTTGGATCAAGTTTTAGGACTTTTAAGCTTATTATTTTCGTCCCCCATAGCTTATAAATAGGTGATCATTGTTACATTGATACTTTAGACATTGTTGAATTAAATTGCTTTTGCATACAATTGTGTCTCACTATATTTTACGTCTTTGAATACTTTCACTCGAAATATTCATTCTTGGAGCTAGCAATTCTAAGTCTTAATCAAGGGTATTGCTTAATCTACTTGAGAGATTAACCGGTATTCACTATCGAGGAGCAACTTAGAGATTTCAACCTTGGATACGTTCGAGATTCAAAGAGGCTATCGGGTTGTGATTCACAACACTATGACCACTCGTCCAACATCATCAACGACGCCATTCCATCATCCATCGACGTCCAACCCCACGGCAGCCCCCCGAGTTCAAGTTCTACGTCGGTTCGTTTTATCCGTAAGTCCATTCAAACACTATCATATCCTACCTTCTCCAAGTCATTCTTCGCATCCTATCACACACGTTTTTTCCCTACAATACCATCCTAAAAACCATGCCTATACAGCCCCTATCTTGTTGGATTTGTGTTATATATTTTGTGACATTGTTCTAGGTATTTTAGTTGTCTAGAGTTCGTCTTTCTATCGTTTATTGAGTCGGATTGTTCCCTTCATTTAAGTTGACGTGTTTCGATTCTTAAGTTTTCCGCTACGTCGTTATTATCGTCCTAGATTATCTGTCCGGGTCGTATCATATTTTGGTATCAGAGCCACGTCAGCTCTGTTGGTCGTGGTTCAATCTGACGTGTCAATTTATCCTACGTATCGTCTACGTGTCTTTTATTTTATTACGTGTCATCGAGTTGCAATAGCATAGCTATCATTTAAAAAAAAGCCGATAAAAAAAAGAAGCCGATCAAAAAAAAAGAATTCGGATAAAAAGAAAAAAAAATCCAAAAATTCACAAACAAAAGAGGTATATTCATTGTTTCCAATTGAGTCTTGTTTTAATTTTGGTACTTTCCTTGTAGTACTTTTCTATAGTTGGTACTTTCCTTTTAGTCAATTTCTATAGTTGGTACCTTCCATTAGGGATTTATTTTATTTTAGGAATTTTCCTTTCAAGTTTTAATTCTATTTGGTAATTTCCATTAGAGTCTTATTTTATTTTTGGGTTCTTTCCTTCCTAGTTTATTTCATAGTTGGTAGTTTTTATTTGAGTTATAGTTTTTTTTTGTTACTTCCTTCTAGAGTCTAGTTCAATTAGGATATTTAGAATTGTGTAACACTTTCTAAAATACCTAATCTTTCTTTCCTTTCCTTTCCTACCTCTTTCCTTCTACCCTTGGGGATCCATCTAACCCTAATACACCTACCCTACTCGACACCACCCTACCCCATGCCACCTAGACCTACACGGCCCCACTCCCCTTGCGACCTAAACCACACGCCACCTACACCAACATACTCCACCTCATTCGTTGATCCTAGTTAGCAATACTAGTCTACACCTTCGTGCAATTAATTCGTACCCTCGACATTTGACAAGAAGTGCTATCTCTTACATTCCATATACACGACACACACACCTTCACTATACACTTTGAGTGCAAACACGAGTGGTAAAATCAAGAGTGAAAACAAATGAGTGAACGTGAGATTGTGAGGATCCACCCTTATTTTCCTTTACATTTGTTCGTTTTGTAGGTACCATGGATAAAGGCAAGAACGAAGCCACCACATCAACCCCTCCTTTGGACGAGCCATTCTCGCCCAAATCACCTGATCATCTTTCCTACATATCCAAAACTCATGGGATCCAAAGTATCAGTTTGACGCCTTAGAACAATTCTTCTTGCGTCAAAACCAGCAGATGAAAGATGAGTTCGGAAACCAAGTAACCGAATTGGCTGAGAAAATCAAAGAGCTATCAGTTCAACCGGCTACGAGTCATGCAGTCCAGCAATCACAGCAGAGAGGCGCACCGAGGCAGCCCGTTTTTCAGGACAACCGCAGGCACGATGCATTTGAGGCCAAGTTTGAAGCAGCAGAAGGTTATGAAGCCGAGTTCATACCACCGAGATATGCATGATCACCATGATCGTCCCAGGCCACCTGCCAGACAAGCTGTTAGATATGAGAGGCCCAGATATGGAGATGGAGACGGTTTGCTCAATAACATCAAAACGAGCATTCCGGAATTCGAAGGCCTACACGATCCAGACCTCTATCTGGATTGGGAGCGTAAAGTCAACAAGATTTTTACTTGTTATAACTTTCCAAAGATCAAGAAGGTCCAGCTAGCAGCGTTGGAGTTTAGAGGTTATGCAGCCTCGTGGTGGGAAATGCAGCAAGAGAGGCGACGCAGAGAGAGATATCCGCCTGTTGAAACATGGGAAGAGATGAAAGGCTTCCTACGAGGCCGTTTCATACCAGTTCACTATGAGAGAGAGCTTGAGAAGAAGCTTAATCGGATCAAGGAAGGCACCCATTCGATTGAAGAGTACCATAAAGAGTTGGAGACCGTCTTGAATCGTGTCGGGAAGAGAGAGTCCTTAAATGCTACCATCATCAGGTACATTGAAAGCATAAATCCCAACATTGCATGGTAAGTCGAGCTCAGAGACTTCACGAGTGTGGATGATATGATGCACTACGCATTCATTGTGGAAAGGCAGCTCCGAGAAGGCCGACGTTGATCTCATCACAATGCAGCCCCAGTTCGACCATCTTGGAACAAAGGTATGCCGTCTACATCATCTTCTACTCCTTCTACAGACTTCACTCGACCTCGAGGTCAATCCAGACCACCAAAGCGGCATTTTGACCATTCTACACCACCGCCGAGCCGTAGGACCGATCCTACACCCGCCGCCCCCGTACGGCCGAATTTCACACGGCCAAATCAGTCCCATTTGACGCCAACTTCAGCCCCCGGTCGAGCTAGAGATTTTCAGTGCCATAAATGCCAAGGTTGGGGCCACTTTCAAGCCCAGTGCCCGAACCGACGAGTTCTATTCCTCACGGAGCAGAATGAGCTCGAATCAGCTAGTGAAGATGATGAACCAGTCAAGGCCGATGCCACACCTGAATTAGACATCCAAGATGAGCTCGAAGAAGAGGAGCCTGAGATCCCACATGTCAGTTTGGTTTCTATCCGTAGTCTGAACATAAATCGAGAAATTGAGCAACAATCACAGCGAGAGAATATCTTCTACACCAGAGTTGCTATTCAAGACAAGACTTGCGCGTTGATTATAGATAGTGGAAGTGTTATCAATGCAGTGAGTCAGTACGTGGTCGACAAGCTTGGATTCACCACAGTGAAGCATCCAAATCTATACCGTTTGCAATGGCTTACAGATCGAGGCACAGTTTGCGTTGCCGATCAGGTACATGTATCTTTTTTCTATTGGTCGTTATTCTGACACTGTATTATGTGATGTTATTCCTATGGATGCAGAACATATACTTTTAGGGAGACCGTGGCAATTCGATAGACAAACTGTACGCGACGGACTCGCGAACACCTACACAGTCAAGAAGGACGGCCGAACCACCATCGTAAAGCCGTTAACACCCAAAGCTGTACAAGAGGAGCAAGAAATAATGCGAGCAAAGTTAAAAGAGGAGCGCAAGAAGACTGCCGCAGCCGCCGCGGATAGCCCCCTCACGGCCGTGATTTCATCACCGCCGACTCCTACCCCTCCCACAGCAATTACAGCCCCTTCACCACTGTCATCCAGCCCCCTTGGCCATGGGAAAGGCGTTAGTACAGCCCCTTTACAACAAGAGAAGAACAAGTCTTTGTTTTGTACAATTAAAAGTGTTGAAAAGGCTATTAGAGCTAGGTTGCCTTTAATTCTTTTAACTTGTAAGAACAGTGCTACTAACGATGTTTCTTTGCCTACTGTTGTGTAGCCCCTTATGAAGGAGTTCGAGGACGTATTTCCGGATGAGATTCCAAGTGGATTACCTCCAGTTCGTGGGATTGAGCACCAGATTGATTTCGTGCCCGGAGTCATTTTGCCGAACCGCCCTGCATACTGTACGTCACCTGCAGAAACAACGGAGATAGACCATCAAGTTAAGGAGCTGTTGGAGAAGAAGCAAATCCGAGAGTCGATGAGCCCATGTGCAGTTCCAGTGATTCTAGTGCCCAAGAAGAACAATGAATGGAGAATGTGCATGGATTGCCCAAGTTTATGGTTTTAATCCACTAACACATAATGATTTGATTCCTCTACCTGTTGAGCATCTAACAAGTGTTAAAGGATTGAAGAGAGCTGATCTTATCAAGGAGATGCATGAGAAAATTCCAGCCCGGTGATCGTGTTTGGAATTATCTGCATCCCGGCCGCTTTCACAATCTGAGGAAGTCCAAGTTGTCACCAAGAGAAGATGGTCCTTTCACCGTCTTAAGCCGTGTCAATGACAATGTGTATCGCATTGATCTACCTGGTGAGTATAAGTGTTCTTCAACGTTTAATGCTGTTGATTTATCTCCCATTGATGCAGATGAATTCGATCAAGATGATGGCCCAAATTCGAGGACTAATTCTTTTCAGCAGGGGGGAATGATGAAGCCATGAGAACCAATGAAGATCAAGATCCGGAGTTGCAATTTCGAGGACCAATTACAAGATTGGAAATATGTTGTTGTTTACTTTGATGATATCCTGATATACAGTCACAGTGCACAGGCGCACCTAGATCACCTTAGGCGCGTATTTTTGCTTTTGAGAGATGCTCGATTGTATGGCAACATGTCTAAGTGTTCTTTTTGCTTGAATGAAGTAGTATTCTTAGGCTTTATTGTGAGTTGTAGAGGTATTGAGGTTGACCGTTCCAAAATCAAGGCGATTGAGGAATGGCCAACGCCCAAAACCGCGTCTGAAGTCCGATCCTTTCACGGCCTTGCCGGATTTTATCGTCGCTTTGTGCGCGATTTCTCTAGCATTGCCGCGCCTCTTACTGAGCTAAGTAAGAAGGATCGCAAGTTTGAATGGGGTAAACAACAAGAGCATGCGTTTAATACTTTGAAGTCTCTATTGTGTTCTGCTCATCTTTTATGTTTACCGGATTTTTCTAAAACCTTTGAGATCGAGTGTGATGCCTCTGGGATAGGTATTGGTGCTGTTTTGATACAGGAAAAACGGCCCGTGGCTTACTTCAGTGAAAAGCTAAATGGCGCCAGTTTGAGGTATTCGACGTACGACAAAGAGCTATACGCTTTGAAGCGTGCATTGGATACATGGCAACACTACTTATGGCCCAAGGAGTTCGTCATTCACACGGATCATGAGATCTTGAAGCATTTGAAGGGTCAAAGCAACTTGAACAAGCGTCATACGAGATGGGTCGAGTTCATCGAGTCGTTTCCATACGTCATCAAGTACAAGAAGGGAGAAGACAACGTCGTCGCCGACACCCTCTCTCGAGGATACACGTTGCTTAACCTAATGCATGCTAAGATGCTTGGGTTTGAGTCCATTAAGTCTTTGTATGAGTCGGACACGTATTTCTCGCCTATTTTTGAGCAATGTTCGAAATCTATGAAGTCTTTTGATGGTTTCTATGTGCATGATGGATTCTTGTTTAGAGAGTCTAAGTTGTGAATTCCTACTTGTTCTATGCGTGAGCTACTTATTTTAGAATCGCATGCGGGAGGATTAATGGGACATTTTGGTGTGCATAAGACATTATCTTTGTTGCATTAGCATTTCTTTTGGCCGCATATGAAACGTGATATTGAACGTGTGTATAGTAGATGTGTTACTTGTCATAAGTCTAAGTCTACTTCGCATCCATTTAGATTATACACGTCTTTACGTGCTCCATCTAGTCCTTGAATTGATTTATCTATGGATTTTATTTTGGGATTATCTAGGTCTAGATCGGGTAAAGATTCTGTGTTTGTTGTAGTTGATAGGTTTTCCAAGATGGCGTATTTTATTGCATGTAGAAAAACTGATGATGCTGTTCATATAGCCAATTTGTTCTTTATTCACGTTGTTACATTGTATGCGATACTAATAAGTCCATTTATTTATTTTTTTAGGGTCATTTTATCATGTATAAATGTCCTTTTTAGTGTGTTTTGAGTCGAAAAGAACCAGGTTGCGGTCAAAGGGCATTCCAAGAGTCGAGTCTGGCGGAACGGGCATTTTATGCCCAAATATTCACGATTATCTCGCACATATGTTCATCAGTGGCACAGGGGACGTCCTCAGTATCCATCCCACATTCGGTCGGTGAAGTGGGCATATCAGATACGGATGGAGCTGACAGATGATGCCGTGCCCATAGTACTCGCACAGACTCGACCACAGGGCAGAATGGGCATTCCAGTGAAATTCGGGATTCAGTTGAAGGACAGCTGGTGGAAAGATAGCTACATTATCCGCGGGAGAGTTGGAGCTAAGCTGGACTCCTGGAAGGCGCTGCAACAAAAGGATAAACTCAGACGAGGAGATAAAGCTAAATCTGAGGAGATAAGAGCAATCCCTAAAAAATAGGGATTTGTTGAAGAGGAAGCTTATCCAGTCAAAGTCAACGAGGGCACGCCGTTCTGGATTTTTAGCAGAAGACCCCCGCCTGTGGGGGAGACTCTACTCGGAAATGTAACTATTTAAACAAGTTTGATTTCTGGAAAAGGAAGTTTTTAGACACTCTGAAACACTTTACATTTCTGCAATTTATTTTCCGTACGCTGCTTAGGCAGCCAAACAATCCGTAAGGTCTTAAACCTTCAGGACTTAGGTTATGTTTATGTTCATCGATGTAGGAGTCGAGTTTTTGCTTAATTAAATCCGTAAGTTCTTATTTATTTTTATGTCTTTAAATTCTGCAAGTTTAATTATGTCTAGCCTTCTCGGCTAGATCTTTAATTCTGGCGTTTGAATGATGAAATTGGATTAAGCATAAATCTGGACTCGTGAGACCAAAATGGGCATAGTAATGCATGATTAGTTTTTGTTAATTCTTGTGCCTTGTTCCACGTGATTGTGTGTCTAAAATGCCCAATGTGGCTGATCACTCGTTAGGTAAAGAGGGCACACCAATGTTAATTGAATTGGCGAATCGTGACTGTGTCTCGGTTCATATAGTAATAAGGGAATTAATGGGGTGTTGTGGGCACAAGAGGAATCAGTTGAACACAACAGATCTGGGTCCGTCTAGGGCACACTGCTGCTTGCTTGCTTACATCTCTTAGAGGAATCGGGAGGTGGGTAACTGGTTAGGGGTTTAATCGAAGAGGAATCACTTTTAAACCTAAAATGAAAGGATAGATGAGGAGACGCATGAGAGGAATCCGGTAACCATAACTAGATGACCTATCATGTATGAAAATTGGTGTGCCCATGATCGAGTTGTTTTATGTTTACCCAAGATCTAATTCAAATGCCATAACCTTTTGTTATTTGATATTTTCTTTAGTTTTCTTTGCAGATTTACATTCAGTTTAGTGACGATACCAAAACCCCCTTTGTGATTGGTTACTCGAAGATAGAATCGCAACAGCTCTCTGTGGCATCGACTCGTACTCATTAGCTAAATACGCTCGCTGTGGGCACAGGAGTTTATAAATATATTTTTGAGCGCGAAATGACAGCGCGTCAAAATTGGCGCCGTTGCTGGGGAGCTGGTTTCTAGTGATTTTATCTTCCACAATTGGTGAGTCTAGAAGTTGATGCCTAGGGGCTCTTTAGAGAAGACTCTATTGTACGATCCAGAGATAGAGAAGACTTCGAGGAAAAACAGGGCAGCAGTGAAGAGGGCACGCCAAACAGCAAATAGACCTCATAAGCCCACACCACCACCAGAAGATCAAGAAGATCAAAGAGACGAAAGGCACGAGGAGGAAGGACAGTTTGAGAACGGCCACAACATCAACATGGCCGCAAATGGAAATGCCGCGAATGGCAATGCGGATGACAATAGGACTTTAAGGCAGTTGGTCTTTCCGACCAACATGAATCTGCGCCCAATGGGCATTACACTCCCAGCTGTGACTCAAAACTGGGATATTCACGCAAACTTTATCCAGATCTTGCCGAAGTTCCACGGAATATCTGGAGAGGATCCACAAAGGCATTTTCAAGATTTTGAGATGGTTTGCCAAACTCAACCATCCGACCATGGACGAGAAGAGTATGTGCGGTTGGTTTCGTTCCCTTTCACTCTTCAAGATGGGGCACAAGACTGGCTGTATACATTACCCACTCGCGCTGTGACCACATGGAGACAACTCCAACAGAAGTTTTTGGAGAAATATTTCCCAGCATCCAGAGTGCAAGAAATGAGAAGAAGGATAGGGAGCCTGAAGATGGGAACTAACGAAAGTTTCTATGACTACTGGGGAAGATTCCAGGCGATGTTGGCGAAATGCCCACAGCACTAGATTACTGAACATGACTTGATTCAGTATTTCATCGGAGGATTGAGACCACATGAGAGAACGATCGTGAATGCCTCATGTGGAGGATCCATTATGAACAAACAGCCTGTTGAAGCATTCAGAATCCTCACGGAAATGGCTGAAGACAACCGAGACTTCGGTAGAGAGGGCTTTCGGGTTGTAAGTGAAACAGAGAGGGCACTGGACCAGGATAGCAGAATTGATAGATTGTGTGACAAGATCGAGAAAATCTTGTCCGGTGCAAGCATGGCGAGGAAGCCCAGACCTTGTGGGGTATGCAAAAGCATATCTCACTTCAGGGATGAATGCCCTACTCTACAAGACGAAATGGAAGAAGTGAATGTTATAGGTGGCCAGAATGGGCATTCCAAAAGATATGATCCTCATTCCCAGACTTATAATCCAGGCTGGAGAGACCATGAAAATTTTAGATGGAGAAGACCGGAGGATGGGCATCCTGGACGCCCATTGCCACCACTCGAAGAGAAAAGGAAGCCAAGTAGGCTGGAAGATCTTGTGTTTGCTATGGCTGAGGAGAATGAGAAGTTTAAGCAAGAGACTCGAGCTGGTCTCTCGCACATGAGCAAGCAAATCAATCAATTGGCTCAAGCCATGCACAAGATGGAGGAGAAAAATGGGACGCTGCCTTCCCAGGTCGAAAATCCAAGAGAACAAATGAATGCAGTAGCATTGAGGAGTGGAAAAGAGCTTCCGGAGATGGTCAGGCCGAGAGAAGAGAAGGACGATGTGCCCTTGGCGGAAGAAGTGGAAAAAATTCCCACAGAGGATGAGGCACAAGAGACTGAGCAGACTGATACTATGCCCATCCCGGAAGTGAGGCAATCTGCCAAGATGCCCACTCCAGAAAGACGGAAACCTCCCTTTCCAGAGAGATTGACACAGAATAGAAAAGAAGAAGAAACCAGGGAGATGCTAAAAGTATTCAGCAAAGTGGAAATCAACATTTCACTGATCGAGGCAATCAAACAAGTGCCACAATATGCCCGGTTTCTAAAGGAACTTTGTACGAGAGAGGTGCGATTCAATGACAATGCAAGGTTCCTAGTTGGAGAGAATTTATCGGCTGTGATACAAAGGAAGTTACCCAAGAAGTGTGATGATCCAAGGATGTTCATGATCCCTTGCATTATTGGAGACAGAAAAGTTGAAAAGGCCATGCTGGATTTGGGGGCATCGATCAATGTAATGCCCCTGTCGGTGTTCAAAGAATTGAAGATTGGACCTTTGAAGGAGACCCGTGTGGTCATTCAGCTTGCTGACAGGTCCAATGTATATCCAGAAGGCCTCATTGAAGATGTATTGGTCAAAGTGGACGAGCTTATCTTCCCAGCAGATTTTTATGTGCTTGACATGGGCACAGCGACTTCAAAATCTTCAGTTTTGTTGCTGGGAAGGCCTTTCATGAAGACAGCTCGAACCAAAATTGATGTGGACAAGGGCACACTGACGTGTGAGTTTGATGGGGAGAAGGTGACGTTCAACATCTTTGAAGCCATGAAACATCCCCCGGATACAGAAAATTGTAATTTTGTGAACACATTTCATTACCCGAGCCGTTCTACTTTATCCATGATGAGCAACAGAGAACCGCTGGAATGGGCATTGTGGGATGGATTGAATGACCATGATGCCCTGGACGAGGATGAGGATATAAGGGATGGAATTATGATGTTGTATTCATTGGAAGAGATGCCACACGGATGTGTGGACTACGGTGTGCCCATTCGGAGAAATGATGATAAGCTGATTCCTTCTATTATCAAAGCGCCCAAGCTGGAGTTGAAGTCATTACCAAGGCATCTGAAATATGCCTATTTAGGGAATAATGAGACTCTCCCTATAATCATAAGTGCGGGGTTGAATCAAGCTGATGAGGACCGTCTTTTGAGATTGTTGAGACTGTACAAGGAGGCACTCGGATGGACATTGCCAGATATAAAGGGCATTAGCCCAGCGGTTTGCATGCACAAAATTTTGTTGGAAGATGATGCAAAATCCGTTCTTGATCCACAAAGAAAGCTCAATCCAGTGATGAAGGATGTGGTGCTAAAAGAGATAATTAAGCTTCTGGACCAGGGCATTATATACCCAATTTCAGATAGCAAGTGGGTCAGTCCAATCCATGTCGTGCCCAAGAAGTCGGGCATTCAAGTTGTCAAAAATGAGAAAGGAGAGCTTGTGCCCACACGACTGCAAACCGGCTGGAGAGTTTGCATCGACTACCGAAAGCTGAACACGGTCACACGGAAGGATAATTTCCCACTTCCGTTCATTGACCAGATGTTGGAGAGACTAGCAGGAAACAAGTTCTTTTGTTTCTTGGATGGATATTCAGGATACATGCAGATTGCAGTAAGTCAAGAGGACCAGGAGAAAACAACATTCACGTGCCCATTCGGCACGTTTGCCTATTGCAGAATGCCCTTTGGCCTCTGCAATGCTCCTGGCACATTTCAGCGGTGTATGATGAGCATATTCTCTGATTTGCTCGAAAACTGCATTGAAGTATTCATGGATGACTTCACAGTATATGGGAGCTATTTTGATCGGTGTTTAGATAATCTGGAGAAGGTGTTGCAGTGTTGTGTGGACAAATGCCTAGTGCTGAACTATGAAAAATGTCATTTCATGGTCAGAGAGGGCATTGTACTGGGACATGTGATTTCCGAGAGGGGCATTGAGGTCGATAAAGCCAAGGTGGATATAATCGAGAAATTACCATACCCCACTTCAGTAAAGCAAGTGAGAGGATTCTTGGGGCACGCTGGATTTTACAGGAGATTCATTAAGGATTTTGCAAAAATTGCCCAACCTATTACTCACTTATTGCAGCAAGATGTTCCATTTGAATTTGATGAAGAGTGTAAGAAGGCATTCAATGTTTTGAAGAAGCAACTGGTCACGGCACCAGTCATTCAACCACCAGATTGGGGAATGTCCTTTGAGATTATGTGTGACGCCAGTGGCTACGCTGTGGGCGTTGTACTGGATCAGAAAAGAGGAAAAGAAAGCCATGTAATTTACTATGCCTCCAAGACTCTGAATGGGGCACAGTGTAATTACACCACTATTGAAAAGGAGCTATTGGCAGTAGTGTTTGCATTTGAGAAGTTTCGATCTTATCTCTTGGGAGCGAAGAGCATTGTCTATACGGATCATTGTGCCCTGAGGCATTTGATGACCAAGAAGGAGACGAAGCCAAGACTGATTATGTGGATCTTACTTTTACAAGAGTTCGATGTCGAGATTAAAGATAAGAGTGGGGCACAGAACCTGGTAGCTGACCATCTAAGCCGGGTGCTGAATGAGAAAGGTGACGAAATGCCCATTGCCGATCATTTTCCTGATGAGCATTTGTATTCAGCAAGGGGCATTACAGCACCCTGGTATGCAGATATAGTGAACTATCTTGAGTCTAGGGAGATGCCTATTGGATACTAAAGGTACCAGAAAAATAAACTAAGGTATGAGAGCAGGTTCTATGCATGGGATTGCCCTATTCTATGGAGGAGATGCGCTGATCAAATCATTAGAAGATGTGTCCCTAATGAGAAGATAGATGAAATTCTAAAGCATTGTCACAATTATGCTTGCGGAGGGCATTTCGGACCAAACCGAACGGCGAGAAGAATTTTGGATTGTGGGTTCTTTTGGCCCACAATATTCAAGGATGCCCACAACGTCTGCAGAAGGTGTGACCAATGCCAGAGGGTAGGGAACATCACAAGATGAAATGAAATGCCCATGACACCAATCATGCCAGTGGAGATTTTTGACATTTGGGGAATGGATTTAATGGGACCCTTTCCAAATTCGAGGGGGAACCAATACATTATCCTGGCAGTTGATTACGTGTCAAAATGGGTAGAAGCAAAGGCTACTCCTACCAATGATGCAAGAGTAGTCGCTGCATTTCTGAAATCCCACATTTTCAGTCGGTTTGGTGTGCCCAGGTCCATCATCAGTGATCAAGGGACCCATTTTTGCAACCAAACGCTGGAGAGATTGTTGAAGAAGTATGAAGTATGGGGTTCACCATAGGGTCACCACACCTTACCATCCCCAAGGAAATGGCCAAGCTGAAGTCTCAAATCGAGAAATTAAAGCAATTCTTGGAAAGGTTGTAGGTCCAAACCGAAAAGATTGGAGTACTCATCTGGAAGATGCCCTGTGGGCATACCAAACTGCATTCAAGACTCCAATTAGGATGTCCCCATACAAGATGTTATTTGGGAAGTGTTGTCATCTGCCAGTCGAGTTATAACACAAGGCACGATGGGCACTTCAGAAGCTGAATATGGACCATGACGCCACTGGGCATTTCAGGAAATTTCAAATTCAAGAGTTGGAAGAAATGAGAATGGAGGCCTATGATAATTCGGTGCTGTACAAGGAAAAAATGAAAAGGCTCCATGATCAAGTGATTAGAAGGAAGAGATTTAGCCCAGGACAGAAAGTACTTTTGTACCATTCAAGGTTCAAGATTATGGGAGGAGGACTGAGGACCAAGTGGGTTGGTTCGTTCAAAGTATATGCAGAATGCCCGAATGGGGCAATTGAGCTGATAAACCCCGATACTGGAGGGCGCTTCAAAGTGAATGGCCACCATGTGAAAGCTTACCTGGGGCATTCTGATGAAGATGTCACAGTAACTAGGGCGCTACTGGGAGGCGACCCAGGTGTTTTCTTGTCTTAATTCATTTTTATTTATTTTTAATAAATTTTCCAGTTATTTAAACTAGTTTAGGGAGCAATTTTACGCTTGTTTTGGATAAGCATGGTGTCTGCAGGTTTAGATAATGAGAGAGAAAGATGAAGATAAAATAAATCCCTTAGAAATAGGGATTCTGAAGTGAGGCACGCTGGAGAGATAAAGTTTATTCCGATTTTTCAGGGATAAGGCTTATCCATTAGCACAGGGCATACTGATCCAGGAGACTCCTAAGGAATTTGGAGAGTCACAAGTCAAATCATGAATAGTAATCCCCTTAATATAAAAGCCTTACCCCACAAAATCTCCACTATCACTTTCACTCACTTTTTGCAAAATCAGAACCTTCTCTCTCGATTTTCTTCTGCAACCCTAATTTCTGAAAACCTTCAAACATCCAACAATGGTGAAGACAAGAGGCAAGAAGGTCGCTCCAAAGGCTAGACCTAAGGCACGCCTGGACTTCGAGACCCCAGTTGTCTCTGAAGAGCCCTCTCAAACGAAGGTCGTGAAGAAACCCTCTACGAAACCTAAGGCAAAGGCTGTAGCTGAAGCAGCCGCTTCGAGCAAGCCACCCAAGGAGACCCCACTGGAACAGAAGCCTACGCCTGAAGTCGAGGTGATGGAAGAAAGCTCCGCTACTCCAACTCAAACGGAGTAGCAAGATGCTGAGGCGACTGCTGAGGGCACGCAAGAAGAAGAGGCTACTGAAGAGCCTGAGCCAAAGCTAAAGAAAGGAGCTGAGAAGAAGAAAGCCAAGAAGCCCGCTAAGGCTCCAACTCCTGTGCCATCGGTGGAGATCGAGGACTTGGAAGACGAAGAAGAAGGAGAGGAAGTTGAAGGGAGAGAAGAAGCTGAAGATGAAGGAGACAGAGACACTGACTTGGACAAATACCTAACTGAAATCAAAGATATTGAGGTTGAGCCCCAACCAAAGAAGGCACCCCTGTTTGAAGAAGAAGAGGCGCCCGCTGACATCAAGAAGCGGGCACTGGAGAAGGCCAAAGGGAAAAGGAAGGTTGGAGAGCCCATAACAGAGCCAACCGAGCCAGAGGTGTCCCAGCAAGGGGACACTGAAGAAGAGAAGGAGCAGGAGGAGCCCAGTGCGCCCTCCCAAACACAAGCAGGCTCTGAAGAGCCCTCGGAGGACTCCTCACCCAGGCGAAGGGTGGGGAAATCTGTTGGAATGAAAGCCGGAGCCAAGCTGGCTGGAGAGGCCTCTTCACGAAAGAGGAAAGCTGAAGAGGGCACTTCAGCCCCTGTGCCTAAGAGAGGCAGAGGGGTGGGGAGCCCCACACCGAGTAAGCCTAGCAGTGGCCCGCCACCAGTCAGGGGCATCATCAACTTTAAAGGAGTCCACCGTGAGACGCTTGTAGCTCTTGGTATAGAGCAGGAGGTACGGGATTTATTTTCTGCAATTGGTTGGGAATGCTTTTTAGATATGGAGTGTGTTATTTTTCCGTCATTGTCTCGTGATTTTGTCCAAAACTTGAAAATCAAAGCTGTGAACAAGCCTGCCACGTCCACTAGGGTTTTATCTTTTAAAATGATGGGTAGAAGTTATTCTCTTTCTGCTGATGATTTGAATATGTTACTGGGCATCGTGACATACTTGGTCCTCTAAGAGGAGGAGTATGTCGATGTCGTGACTGTAGTACCCGACTCTGCAGAGGGAGACGATGCAAAATGGGTCGATATTGGGGATGGATCCGTTTTTCAAAGCGGATCCACAAAGGGATACTGTTTGAATAATCATGCTTTGAGATTCTGCCATAGGGTGTTGGCCTATAACTTTTTCGACCGTAAGGATAGCTCAAATTCAATCACAAATCAGGAGCTATTCATTTTGTGGTGCATGGTGCACAAAATCAGAATTAATTTCGGTTCTGTGGCCATTGCACATTTTCAAGAAATCAAAACACACCCTAGGCACCGTATTTCTTGTGCCTAGTTAATCACCCAACTTGCTATTAGGCATAGGCTCCTTGATTTGGATGAAACTGATTTGACCCCCCTTCCCCGTGAGTATTTTGATCTTAATTGCCTGAGGAGAATGCAAGATGTGGTTGACGATGAGGATGGGAAGCCTGTTTTCTTTGTGCCAGGGGCAGACCCCTCGAGCATGCTTCTAGCTATTGCAGGTACATCGAAGAAACCACCAGCAGGGAAGGCACCGCAGAGGGAGCACCCAGTCGCAGTGATCACAAGAAGACTTGAGTTCATAGAGAATGCTCAATTCCAGACCAATGAAAAACTGACCCGAATAGAAGCAGCCCTGAAAGCCTATTTCAAGCATGTTGCGTTCTTCTACCCAACGCCTGCAACCAAATGACCTGGTTCTTTCTGTCCATTAGATTAGGTTTTATTTTTGTTTTTTGTTTCGTTTTATTTGTTCTGTTTTCTTTGTTGTCTTGTTGTTTGAGTCTATGTCCACACTTTGCAAGTTGCAAAGTGTGTGGGTAGGTAGTTGAGTCAAAGCATGCTTATCTGTGAGTCTGTGTGGGCATTTCATGTTATGATCAAATTTTTATTGCTTTACGGAAAAAATCAGCATGCCCAATTAAGATAGGGATGACGAACGAGTTTTAGCATGCCCTGTGAGACTTGAGCCTATATGCTGTATGCTTCAATTTTACAGTTTTCTTTCATTCATGAGTGTGAATAATTATGTGCTTATGATGTTCTAGAATTTGCCTCTGTTCTGTGTTTAATTCTAGGAATTATTGATGCACATGTAGATGAGATAGGCCATGTTTTGCTGAGCCACTGAAATAAATAAATCCCACCAATGACACAGCCCTTGCGCTCCCTTTTGAGCCTATGAAATGCCCTGGCCAATTTTGTTCTGGGATGGTTTATACTTAGCCAGGGCATTATAAAACCTGCAAAGAAAATGGGTAAGGCAGAGTTGTTTTCTGGGAAGGCATATATATGAAGGGCCAGGAAAGATAGGGGGAAGAAAAAAAAATGATTAGAAAAAAAAATGATTAGAAAAAGAAAAAAAAAGAAGAAAAAGAAAAAGAAAAAAAGAGTCTGAATAAAATTCCCCCGAGTTCTAAGTGTTTAGAATGCCCAAAATAAGAAAAATTCAGTGCCTGAACAGGGCACAGGAGGGTAGAGAATAGAAAGGAGCTGGGGAGGGGTCTGTACAATCAATAAAAACCCCTCCCACTTAAAATGCCCAACTGTAGCCTAAAAAGCCCTATTGATACTAATGCATCATGGTTTCTAGAAAATGAACAGCAGAACTTTGGCAAACTTATGGGACGAATTTGCATAGAATTACAGCCGAAATGAGAGTATACACTGAGTGAAGAGAGTCTGTGAGGAACACCTAGCTAAAACTCATTTTTGACCTATTTTAGGTATGCTGGAATTTGCAATTTTTGTTGGATTATTTCTGATGTGCCCACACGGAGTAACAGTTTGCATGCTTGTGTCTTGAGTCTGTTTCTTTTCTCTTTTATTTTCTTTTGTTTTTCTAGATGCATTGCACCCCATGCTTGAGGACAATCATGCTTAAAGTGTGTGGGTGTGATAAGTCCATTTATTTCGTGTTTTTAGGGGCATTTTATCGTGTATAAATGTCCGTTTTAGTGTGTTTTGAGTCGAAAAGAACCAGGTTGCGGTCAAAGGGCATTCCAAGAGTCGAGTCTGGCGGAAGGGGCATTTTATGCCCAAATATTCACGATTATCTCGCACATATGTTCATCAGTGGCACAAGGGACGTCCTAAGTATCCATCCCACATTCGGTCGGTGAAGTGGGCATATCAGATACGGATGGAGATGACAGATGATGCCGTGCCCATAGTACTCGCACAGACTCGACCACAGGGCAGAATGGGCATTCCAGTGAAATTCGGGATTCAGTTGAAGGACAGCTGGTGGAAAGATAGCTACATTATCCGCGGGAGAGTTGGAGCTAAGCTGGACTCCTGGAAGGCGCTGCAACAAAAGGATAAACTCAGACGAGGAGATAAAGCTAAATCTGAGGAGATAAGAGCAATCCCTAAAAAATAGGGATTTGTTGAAGAGGAAGCTTATCCAGTCAAAGTCAGCGAGGGCACGCCGTTCCAGATTTTCAGCAAAAGACCCCCGCCTGTGGGGGAGACTCTACTCGGAAATGTAACTATTTAAACAAGTTTGATTTCTGGAAAAGGAAGTTTTTAGACACTCTGAAACACTTTACATTTCTGCAATTTGTTTTCCGTACGCTGCTTAGGCAGCCAAACAATCCGAAAGGTCTTAACTAGATGACCTATCATGTATGAAAATCGGTGTCCCATGATCGAGTTGTTTTATGTTTAACCAAGATCTAATTCAAATGCCAGAACCTTTTGTTATTTGATATTTTCTTTAGTTTCCTTTGCAGATTTACATTCAGTTTATTGACGATACCAAAACTCCCTTTGTGATTGGTTACTCGAAGATAGAATCGCAACAGCTCTCTGTAGGATCGACCCGTACTCATTGGCTAGCTACGCTCGCTGTGGGCACAGGAGTTTATAAATATATTTTTGAGCGCGAAACGACAGCGCGTCAAAATTCAAATGATCTATCATGTATGAAAATCGGTGTCCCATGATCGAGTTGTTTTATGTTTAACCAAGATCTAATTCAAATGCCAGAACCTTTTGTTATTTGATATTTTCTTTAGTTTCCTTTGCAGATTTACATTCAGTTTATTGACGATACCAAAACTCCCTTTGTGATTGGTTACTCGAAGATAGAATCGCAACAGCTCTCTGTAGGATCGACCCGTACTCATTGGCTAGCTACGCTCGCTGTGGGCACAGGAGTTTATAAATATATTTTTGAGCGCGAAACGACAGCGCGTCAAAATTGGCGCCGTTGCCGGAGAGCTGGTTTCTAGTGATTTTATCTTCCACAATTGGTGAGCCTGGAAGTTGATGCCCAGGGGCTCTTCAGAGGAGACTCTATTGTACGATCCGGAGATAGAGAAGACTTCGAGAAAAAACAGGGCAGCAGTGAAAAGGGCACGCCAAACAGCAAATAGACCTCGTGAGCCCACACCACCACCAGAAGATCAAGAAGATCAAAGAGACGAAGGGCATGAGGAGGAAGGACAGTTTGAGAACGGCCACAACATCAACTTGGCCGCAAACGGAAATGCCGCGAATGGTAATACAGATGACAACAGGACTTTAAGGCAGTTGGTCTTTCCGACCAACATGAATCTGCGCCCAATGGGCATTACACTCCCAGCTGTGACTTAGAACTGGGATATTCACGCAAACTTTATCCAGATCTTGTCGAAGTTCCACGGAATGCCTGGAGAGGATCCACAAAGGCATTTGCAAGATTTTGAGATGGTTTGCCAAACTCAACCATCCGACCATGGACGAGAAGAGTATGTGCGGTTGGTTTCGTTCCCTTTCACTCTTCAAGATGGGGCACGGGACTGGCTGTACACATTACCCACTCGCGCTGTGACCACATGGAGATAACTCCAACAGAAGTTTTTGGAGAAATATTTCCCAGCATCCAGAGTGCAAGAAATGAGAAGAAGGATAGGGAGCCTGAAGATGGGAACTAACGAAAGTTTCTATGACTACTGGGAAGATTCCCGGCGATGTTGGCGAAATGCCCACAGCACCAGATTACTGAACATGACTTGATTCAGTATTTCGTCGGAGGATTGAGACCACATGAGAGAACGATCGTGAATGCCTCATGTGGAGGATCCATTTTGAACAAACAGCCTGTTGAAGCATTCAGAATCCTCACGGAAATGGCTGAAGACAATTGAGACTTCGGTGGAGAGGGCATTCGGGTTGTAAGTGAAACAGAGAGGGCACTGGACCAGGATAGCAGAATTGATAGATTGTGCGACAAGATCGAGAAAATCTTGTCCGGTGCAAGCATGGCGAGGAAGCCCAGACCTTGTGGGGTATGCAAAAGCATATCTCACTTCACGGATGAATGCCCTACTCTACAAGACGAAATGGAAGAAGTGAATGCTATAGGTGGCCAGAATGGGCATTCCAGAAGATATGATCCTCATTCCCAGACTTATAATCCGGGCTAGAGAGACCATGAAAATTTTAAATGGAGAAGACCGGAGGATGGGCATCCTGAACACCCATTGCCACCACCCGAAGAGAAAAGGAAGCCAAGTAGGCTGGAAGATCTTGTGTTTGCTATGGCTGAGGAGAATGAGAAGTTTAAACAAGAGACTTGAGTTGGTCTCTCGCACATGAGCAAGCAGATCAATCAATTGGCTCAAGCCATGCACAAGATGGAGGAGAAAAATGGGAAGCTGCCTTCCCAGGTCGAAAATCCAAGAGAACAAGTGAATGCAGTAGCATTAAGGAGTGGAAAAGAGCTTCCGGAGATGGTCAGGCCGAGAGAAGAGAAGGACGATGTGCCCTTGGCGGAAGAAGTCGAAAATCCAAGAGAACAAGTGAATGCAGTAGCATTAAGGAGTGGAAAAGAGCTTCCGGAGATGGTCAGGCCGAGAGAAGAGAAGGACGATGTGCCCTTGGCGGAAGAAGTGGAAAAAATTCCCACAGAGGATGAGGCACAAGAGACTGAGCAGACTGATGCTGTGCCCATCCCGGAAGTGAAGTAATCTGCCAAGATGCCCACTCCAGAAAGACGGAAACCTCCCTTTCCAGGGATATTGGCACAGAATAGAAAAGAAGAAGAAACCAGGGAGATGTTAAAAGTATTCAGCAAAGTGGAAATCAACATTTCACTGATCGAGGCAATCAAACAAGTGCCACGGTATGCCCGGTTTCTAAAGGAATTTTGTACCAGAAAGGTGCGATTCAATGACGATGCAAGGTTCCTAGTTGGAGATAATGTATCGTCTGTGATACAAAGGAAGTTACCCAAGAAGTGTGGTGATCCAGGGATGTTCATGATCCCTTGCATTATTGGAGATAGAAAAGTTGAAAAGGCCATGCTGGATTTGGGGGCGTCGATCAATATAATGCCCCTGTCGGTGTTCAAAGAATTGAAGATTGGACCTTTGAAGTAGACATGTGTGGTCATTCAGCTTGCTGACAGGTCCAATGTATATCCAAAAGGCCTCATTGAAGATGTATTGGTCAAAGTGGACGAGCTTATCTTCCCAACAGAGTTTTATGTGCTTGACATGGGCACAGTGACTTCAAAATCTTCAGTTTTGTTGCTGGGAAGGCCTTTCATGAAGACAGCTCGAACCAAAATTGATGTGGACAAGGGCACACTGACGTGTGAGTTTGATGGAGAGAAGGTGACGTTCAACATCTTTGAAGCCATGAAACATCCCCCGGATACAGAAAATTGTAATTTTGTGAACACATTTCATTACCCGAGCCGTTCTACTTTATCCATGATGAGCACCAGAGAACCGCTGGAATGGACATTGTGGGATGGATTGAATGACCATGATGCCCTGGACGAGGATGAGGATATACGGGATGGAATTATGATGCTGTATTCATTGGAAGAGATGCCACACGGATATGTGGACTACGGTGTGCCCATTCGGAGAAATGATGATAAGCTGATTCCTTCTATTATCAAAGCGCCCAAGCTGGAGTTGAAGGCATTACCAAGGCATCTGAAATATGCCTATTTAGGGAATAATGAGACTCTCCCTGTAATCATAAGTGCGGGGTTGAATCAAGCTGATCAGGACTGCCTTTTGAGATTGTTGAGACTGTACAAGGAGGCACTCGGATGGACATTAGCAGATATAAAGGGCATTAGCCCAGCGGTTTGCATGCACAAAATTTTGTTGGAAGATGATGCAAAACCCGTTCGTGATCCACAAAGAAAGCTCAATCCAGTGATGAAGGATGTGGTGCTAAAAGAGATAATTAAGCTTCTGGACCAGGGCATTATATACCCAATTTCAGATAGCAAGTGGGTCAGTCCAATCCATGTCGTGCCCAAGAAGTCGGGCATTCATGTTTTGAGAAATGAGAAAGGAGAGCTTGTGCCCACACGACTGCAAACCGGTTGGAGAGTTTGCATCGACTACCGGAAGCTGAACACGGTCACACGGAAGGATCATTTCCCACTTCCGTTCATTGACCAGATGTTGGAGAGACTAGCAGGAAACAAGTTCTTTTGTTTCTTGGATGGATATTCAGGATACATGCAGATTGCAGTAAGTCAAGAGAACCAGGAGAAAACAACATTCACGTGCCCATTCGGCACGTTTGCCTATCGCAGAATGCACTTTGGCCTCTGTAATATTCCTAGCACATTTCAGCGGTGTATGATCAGCATATTCTCTGATTTGCTCGAGAACTGCATTGAAGTATTCATGGATAACTTCACAGTATATGGGAGCATTTTTGATCGGTGTTTAGAGAGTCTAAGTTGTGAATTCCTACTTATTCTATGCGTGAGCTACTTATTTTAAAATCGCATGCGGGAGGATTAATGGGACATTTTGGTGTGCATAAGACATTATCTTTGTTGCATGAGCATTTCTTTTGGCCGCATATGAAACGTGATGTTGAACGCGTGTGTAGTAGATGTATTACTTGTCATAAGTCTAAGTCTACTTCGCATCCATTTAGGTTATACACGCCTTTACCTCCTCCATCTAGTCCTTGAATTGCTTTATCTATGGATTTTATTTTGGGATTATCTAGGTCTAGATCGGGTAAAGATTCTGCGTTTGTTGTAGTTGATAGGTTTTCCAAGATGGCGCATTTTATTGCATGTAGAAAAACTGATGATGCTGTTCATATAGCCAATTTGTTCTTTATTCATGTTGTTAGATTGTATGCGATACCTCGTACTATTGTTAGTGATAGGGATTCCAAGTTTTTGGGACATTTTTGGCGAGTTCTATGGGGGAAAATTAGGGACTAAGCTATTGTTTTCTACTGCGTGTCATCCACAAACCGATTGTCAAACTGAGGTTGTGAATCATACATTAGGTACTTTGCTTAGGTCTTTAATTAGGAACAATGTGAGATCATGGGAAGAATGTTTACCTTATGCTGAGTTTATTTATAATCGTGTTATTCATTCTTCTACTAACATGTCTCTGTTTGAGGTTGTTTATGGTTTTAATCCACTAACACCTAATGATTTGATTCCTTTACCTGTTGAGCATCTAACAAGTGTTAAAGGATTGAAGAGAGCTGATCTTATCAAGGAGATGCATGAGAAAGTTCGAGCCCAGATCAAGCACAAGGGATCCGTCGTTGCCGCCGCCCGGAACACACGCCGCAAACGTGTTGTATTCCAGCCCGGTGATCGTGTTAGGAATCATTTGCGTCCCGGCCGCTTTCCCAATCTGAGGAAGTCCAAGTTGTCACCAAGAGGAGATGGTCCTTTCACCGTATTAAGCCGTGTCAATGACAATGTGTATCGCATTGATCTACCTGGTGAGTATAAGTGTTCTTCAACGTTTAATGCTGCTGATTTATCTCCCTTTGATGCAGATGAATTCGATCAAGATGATGGCCCAAATTCGAGGACGAATTCTTTTCAGCAAGAGGAATGATGAAGCCATGAGAACCAATGAAGATCAAGATCCGGAGTTGCAATTTCGAGTACCAATTACAAGATCAAGAGCTAAGAAGCTTCAAGCGTATTTGCAAGTGATGATTCGAAGAAAGCTCGAGATTGAAGATGACGGGATCGAGAGGAACAGCTCCAAGATAGTTAATTTATTAACTATTGAAGATCAAGAATACACCATGGAGAATTACACTTGAAGAGTTGAAGATGAGGAGTAAGAGTGCACGTGTGCATGTGTTGAAGAAGTCGACATGATCGTGTGCATGTGAAGAGCTGATTTGCGTCCCTTGATTATTTAATTAAGGGGTTAATTTTATTTAGACTATAGTATTTATTTAATTAATTTGGACTATATTTTAGGTCAGATTTTTAATTAATTATTTGTTAATTTTCGTCCATTATTTAATTAGGTTTTCCTAGAATTCTATTTAAGGTAATTTCCTACCTTGAATAGAATTCTAGTTTAGGTATCTTCCTAGTATAGTTAGAGATCCTTCTTAGATCAATTTTTAGGCCTTTTAAGCTTATTATTTTCGTCCCCCATAGCTTATAAATAGGGGATCATTGTTACATTGATACTTTAGACATTGTTGAATTAAATTGCTTTTGCATACAATTGCGTCTCACTATATTTTACATATTTGAATACTTTCACTCGAAATATTCATTCTTAGAGCTAGCAATTCTAAGTCTTAATCAAGGGTATTTCTTAATCCACTTGAGGGATTAACCGGTATTCGCTATCGAGGAGCAACTCAGAGATTTCAACCTTGGATACGTTCGAGATTCAAGGAGGCTATCGGGTTGTGATTCACAACACTATCACCACTCGTCCAACATCATCAACGATGCCATTCCATCCTCCATTGATGTCCATCCCCACGGCAGCCCCCCGAGTTCAAGTTCTACGTCCGTTCGTTTTATCCGTAAGTCCATTCAAACACTATCATATCCTACCTTCTCCAACATTCTTCACATCCTATCACACACGTTTTTTCCCTACAATACCATCCTAAAAACTGTGCCTATACAGCCCCTATCTTGTTGGATTTGTGTTATATATTTTGTGACATTGTTCTAGGTATTTTAGTTGTCTAGAGTTCGTCTCTCTATCGTTTATTGAGTCGGATTGTTCCCTTCATTTAAGTTGACGTGTTTTGATTCTTAAGTATTCCGCTATGTCGTTATTATCATCCTAAATTATCTGTCCGGGTCGTATCAAGTAGTCTCGCGTGTGGAGTTAAATTCGGACACAATAATTTTGGTGCCGTTGCTGGGGAAGGCTTTAGGTTAATTATCTTTTTGTGTTATAACTGTTTTGTGTTTGTTTTTGTATTTTTGCTTTCGTGCTTGTGTAGTATTTGTGTTTTAGTGTTGTTTTATTTTATTTTTGGTATTTGTGTGTCTTGTGTTGTCTTGTTTTTGTTTTGTTCTTCGTGTTTATTTTCTTTTATTTTTCTTTAAGCCTTCAACTCTTCCTCCCCGGTTGCGTGTGATCCTTTTTCTTGTAAGTCTGTGTATGCAAGGTCAAAGATGTCTAAACAGGAAGCTAGCCCTGTGTTCAAAAACATTCACAGATCAAGGAGGAGAGGAATGCCCAACTAGGAAGAGGAAAGTTCGAGTGAAGCTTACTCCTAGAGTAACAAAGCTTGAAATGAAGGCCAACTATGGGAGCACAGCTTCGAGCCAATTATGCTCAATGATCCTCCATGATAATCTACTAAGGCTCTGTCTAGCTCGAGACATTAAAATGAGCGTTGCATGGGAGGCAACCCATGATTTTATTGCTTTCATGTTTAGTTTAATTTTTACTTTTTTTATGTTTAAGTGTGTTTTTGTTGTTGTCTCGAAGGACTAAGGAGTTGAGAGTGCCCAGCTGGGATTGAACTGATTGAAAAATGGCTAAGTTAAGGACCGCAGCGTGGCACCTGTGCGTCCGTGGGAGAAGGGCTCTCAGCCTGAAGACTCCGCGAGCGCGCCTGCGCCCGCCAGCGCGGCCCCAAGGTTGAGCATGACGCGCCGCGAGCGCAGCACAGGTCGCTGGCGCGCGTCTTGCCACCACACCTGTACCGCGCATGCGTGCGGCTCCCTCCGCCAGTGCAGGCCCCTGACGCCACCTTCCCCACCACGAGCTAGTGTCGCCACAAGCGCGCACCTTCTCTTGTCTACAAGTACTGGACTTCCCACATCCGCGGCACCTCACCTTCTATAAATAAAGAGTCCAGTTCATCCCTACTCCTCACAAGTTCCGAGGCCACCTCCACAACATTTTCAGCCACCAAGAGCAGTGAAGTTGTTTTATTTATTATTTTCCAATTGTCGTATTATCTTCTTTGTTCGTCGATTGTTGTTCGTGTTGTTTTGTAGGAACCTGCGCCTGTTGCCGGTCTTCTACGTTCTGTAATGTTTTCTCTCCCCTTTATTTCTTGTATTGAGGACAATGCATGATTTAAGTGTGGGGGGTGAACTTGTGTTTTTATGTCTTTATGATTATATTTTTGATTTTATGTTGAATTTTTAAAATAAAAAAAATGTTTTAAAATTGTTATGTGTCGTTTTTGTTTTGCTTTGTTTATGTTATGCTTTATTAGTGGATACCCGCACTTAGCATGATTTGTCTTGTCTAATTATCAAGCTTGATTATTTGGAATATGAATCTTCAAGGGATTATTGTTAAGATGTTCATGTTGCATGAAATCATTCCCATTATTTCATTGTAGAATGTAAGTTGTCTGGAGAATGATTATATTTACATGATTTGTGTTATGGGGTCTAGTCCTCTAAGAATTTGAAGGCTTGATTCATTCTCTTGTCAAATGTGTCAATTATGCTTGAAAAAAAAAATCATTCTCTTCTCTAACTTCCTATCATGTATTTAAAAAAAATGAATAAAATGTTATGTATGTTTTAATAAAGTAAGGATAATAAGGATTTCTGCTCCTCTAGTCATCTAATCGACTATGAGCATGGAAAACCACACAAGGACACTAGGGATTTTATCCCCAAGGACTAAACCTTGTGAATTTTGATCCATATCCTCTTGTTTAATTGTTGTATTAAACGGGATTGCACTTTGGATTCTACTCCTATCATGTGTGTCATTCCTTTAAATATATCCATGATGAGTATGGGAAACCACGTTAGGAAGCTCGGTTTATCCCGATGATTTCACCTAATCAATTATATCCTTTGGGTGCATTTCTGTATTATTTTTGAATAAAGTGTGGGGGAGTTAGTGAGAAAAATGTTCTATAGGAAAATTGTTGTATTTTGCCTTCAGAACAACTTGCCTACTTATTCTCATTGGACGAGCCACATGCCTTGTTTAATAAATGTTGTCATTCTCTCAATGATAAGCTTTCCAGTTTGAAATAGTGTGGAATGTTCTAGTGTGCATGATCTTCTTGGGGGCAATTCCTTCTTGCTTCATATCTTGAATGATTTTGTTTGCTTGAGGACAAGAAAAAGGTTAAGTATGTGGGAGTTGTTTAGTGTATATTTATCCTATTTTATCATAGGCATTTGGTATCTTTAGTAGGTATTTTTCCATTATTTTTGTGTGATTTTTATGTTATTTCCTTCACTTTTGCTCTTTTGGTGAGTCGTGTAGATTTGCACAATATCTTGAGAAAATGGAGGATAATTGACTGCAAAATTTGAGGGATTCAAGACAATGGAAAGATAGAGAATCGAATAAGGAGCGCGTGGCAAGTTTAATCGGGTCAATCGGCCAAGAAACGAGGGAGAACGAGCGAAAACCGTGGAAGCTGCCGAAGACGGAATTGTCACAGTGCGCGGCCGCGCGGCTCCCCTCTCGGCCAAGAGGCCCCGCGAGCGCGCGGACACATCACCGGCCTCAGCATCTCAACCTGAAAATATTTGAAAAAGAGGGTGTGAGCACTAATGTACTCAGTGGGGTTTTATGAGAAAACTCTTTAATAAACTTTGGAATATCCAATTTATAAACCGACGGCATATGGAGAGCAAAACGCAAAAGCCCTCTCCATATCCGCAAACCTTTTACTTCCTTTCTGGCGCCTTTCCTGGCTCAAACCTATTGTCTACTGCACCCTTATGCCTTAGGATGAGAGAGGGGTTACCTCAAGTATCCTCTGAGTATGCGAGGGGGTTACCCAGCAGTGACTCCCTTTACTTTCAAATGTTCAACATTAGTGACACGAGGGTCACGGCATGATAATGTAAATAAATTATTCTTTGAGCTCGATAACCTGCTTACAACATAAGCTATATCCTTCCTTAACTTCCTTCCTTACTTAACCTTAACCTTCCTTACTTACTTAACTTAGCTAACAATACCAAGCCTAGAGCAATCGTTTAAGGCTAATCCTTAATTGAGCATGATCTCGGACTATAAGGGATTTATAACTTACTCAAAAAGGCAATCCTTAATCCTTAGTTATATGAGCTTTAACAAGCATATACATTCAAATGCGAGGAAATAAACGCGGATAAACATCGATTGCAGTTAAAGCAATTCTAGATCTCAGGCTATCATCAACTGTATTTAAACACTTCTAGCATATCTAAACGTACTTGAGAGCTCACTTGACTTATAATAACTTACTTTACTTTATCAAACTCAAATAACAATTCAACAATATCATGCATATAACTTCCTTTCCTTTCCTTCCTTTGTACAGAGACTAAACAGGCATAGCATAAAATATTTTAATTGGATATTCATCTTTCCCTATCATGCTTCTAGAGATTAATAGCTCAAACCTTATACTTGGTTTAGAACCACCCACCTCGATGATGAGCATTTTGATAACGAGCGCGTAGACAAAACAACGGGCTGAAAACCCTTCCTCGGGGTTCACCTCTTCTTTACAAAAGTCGATCAATGACTTGAAACCTTATTCGAGCTCCTAATAAGACATCGAAATGATATCTAAACCCTTGATCCTTAACTATAAATTAAAACATGAGAATTTAAAAGATTAAGGCATCCGAAATTATCACAAACGGGGATGGAAAATCTAATTCTAAAGATCAATATTCCGGATGATCAGCCATTGCTATCTCGTAGATCATCAAAAGAGCTTCGATTTGAGTACTCATGGGCCTCTTAACTCCAACCGAGGCAAAAGTTATGGCCTCCGCACGAAAATGTGTCGGAGCTGCCGAACCAGCCCGCGCGCCCCGGCGCCCTTGCCCCCGCGGCGCTGATTGCCCCCCCGCGGGGCTCCCTTGCCCCCCGGTGCTCCTTGACCCCTGCGGGGCTCTTTTTCCCCCACGGGCTTCTTGCCCAGCCCCGCGGCGCCCCCTACTCCGCTCTCTCTCTCACTAGGGTGCCCTCACGAAGAGGGCTCCCTCTCTACTCTCTCTCTCTCTACTCTACAGAAATGGGGTGAAGAAGGAAATGAGCGAGGAAATGAAGGGGGGGAGCTGCTCTATTTATAGAAAAATATTTAGCTTCCTTGAGAAGCTTCTGCAGTTCAACGATACTGCTTTAAAAATATCGTGCTCGGTTAAAAGGCGCTTTATTCGATGTCGAGATTCAAATGACCTCAGACACGAAATCCAAAAATACCAGGAGCTTCCTTGGCTCGATTACTATTGAACCAACTTGACTCGGAATAAGGAACGAGTCATTTTAAAGAAAAACGAGAAATTAATCTCTTTTCAAAAATAAAGTTGCTATTCCACGCAAGGGACAAATAAAATCCCTGAGCGTTCAATTGACCTCAGAATGAAAATCCGGGAACGCCAACGGATTCCTTGAGAAATTTCCCATAGAATAGGCTTGAAAAATCAAGGCTCCGGTCAACATACGATATTTCACAAATTTCTAACGATCGCGCTCCTACGGAAAAACACTATTCAGAACTCCTTTAAACGCAATTTAAATCACCGGGAACTCAAATGACTTCATATTCGAAATCCAAAAGCACCGGCCTGCTCCTTGGGTCAACGCCTTTCAAACGTGACTAAAATTGGCTGCGACTGAGCTGGAATCAAAATTCTCAAAAATACGATTTTACGAAAAATAACTTCTAAAATCGCAATTTATGGCCAAAACATCCTTAACTAGGCTCTAATTAATTTGTTTAATTTTCTAAATGAACTCTAAAAATCTCGAATGTTACATCTCGTGATCAACCCTCGTTCTATGTAAGTTTATTTTTCGAATTTAATTTTTCCGATGCGTTAAATTCGATGTTCTTGCATGAAGTATTCAACATGTTTGTTTAATATCATCACACATAAAATTATGATTTGCATGTCTATGGAATTATAGCTTATCCGATTAGATCATCTGAGGCGTAATTCGATAAAACCCCAACATTATCAAGTATGTTGTATTTTGGAAACTACAAAAAACATCGAAAGATAGAATCAAAAAACAACTTACAAATTCGTGTCGGGTTGAGGACGGGATTAAAGATCTAATCTTGTTGTTGAATGTGTGTGTGATCGGCACCCACAATGATGCTATTCCACTTCTCGATCTTTTGCTGTATTCCCGAACTGTGTTTAGATACAGGGTGAGCTATATACTACTAAATGAGTGTGAATACTATGGGGATCAAGAGAGTACAAAAGAGCAACTGATTGTGATGGTGTGTAATTTACGTCCCCCCTCCTTAATAAATAAGGAGGGGGACGAAAATTCCATCTCAAACCCTAATGAGTTTGGACCTCTCACTCTTGTTCCATTCCCAGTCCACTTCAGTCATATTGGGTTACAATATGGACCTAGAAGAATATTAAATTGGCCTGATAGACTTATTTAATTTCCAATATCTAATAAACTTAGGACATAATTAAATGCATCAAGTTTTATTTTTATTTCACTAAAGAAATAACACTGACCTACACTTTAATACATATTTCTGAATATGTTTTCTTCTTTAGTTCAGCCATTCCGCATGTTTAAGAATAATGTCCATTAATTAATTATGTAAGCTTCTGACAGCTATAATTAATTAACTGCTTGTTCCTTGAGTAGTACTACACAAGATTTATCATGTAAGAAATAAATTTCACCTGCAGGATTACACATGAAATATGTGCTTCCTCAAGAGGACATCATCAACCTGGCGCACCAGGTCACGGTGACCATATATATTGCACGACCTATCATATATGTATATGATACTACCTAAGATACCGAGGTTGTTGATCCTATCTGAGAATCTCGCTCATTGATAAGTCAAATCAATACCATAACAGATATATATCCGCCAACACATATGGCTTAAGAACCCGAACTCTGTGAATCTTTATTCTCCCACTTAAGATCAGAATAGAGAACAGTTTCCTATCGTGATTCTCCTCAATACACAAATAAGTGTATTAGAATAATCAGCTAGTCAAGATAAACTAACTATTAGATTTATTATACAGTGTACCGATGGTGGGTTCAGGACCATCTAAGCCACGCGTGAGCCTTTTAATACATTGCAAGGGATCAAATGATATAATCTTTACCGTGTGTGTATTCCCACACACTATATCATTTACAATGCAAGTATATGGAACTGATAGATAACTATAATAATAATTAAATACCCGCACACAGTGACTGCAATAATTTATTTAATCTATATCATCAAAACATTGTAACATAGCATGTATACAAAAAGACAAGTCTTCCAGTATACAAGACTAAAATTTTTTACATTTCAGAGTTCTTAATTTATTATTTTTTAACGGTTTTTTCACATTCAAGTTGCTCTTAAAAATAAAAAATGATGATTTAATTTTCAAAATATCCTCCTCCAAAATTAATGGATTTAATGATTTAAAAGATCGCAATAGATTTCTAATGACAAATATGACTTTACTACATAAAATAACTATAAAAAAACCATTTAAATAAAATAAATTATAATCATCCATGTAACAAATTTAGGCCTTGTCTACTTTAATGGATATAATGGTGGATTAATAAGTTATCCCACTATATTTTATGTTTACTTTGGGTACTCATATGTGGGATATGCGTCTCTCCTAAAGAGGTGATATATGATTTATCTATCCTCCCATTCTCTAAACTATCTAACCACCCAATTAATATAAGTATGATGCGTAAATTGTGGATAAATTTTATTGATTGGACCTTGTTTACTTCAAGAATTTACAATCGAGTAGATAGATAATTTAGAGGATGAGAGGATGCATAAATCATATCTCACCTTTTTAGATGGGATACATATAAGCACATAAAGCTCATTTATCACGAGTTTTGAATTATTCATCATTTTAATATCATGCAAAGTAAATATTGAATATAATTGAATAACTTAATAATCTACTCTTATCCATCAAAATAAATAAGAAGTTAGTGAATAAAATTTATCCACAATCTACATATCATACCTATGTTCATGGATGAACCATTCCCTATTCGCAAAAACTCCTGTGCATAAGATGTATATGAGACGGTCAACGCGTTGACCGGGTTAACGCGCGTTGACTCGGTCAAAGCGTTGACCAAAAAAATTGGTGATACTTTTTAGGGATACAATTGATACTTTTTTAATTTCGAATGATACTTTTTAGTGTGCCAATTGATACTGATCTTAACAGTTTTTTCTTTATTTTTTTATTCTGTCCAATACTTTTTATTGATACAAATGATACTTTTTAGCCTTTAAAATGATGTTTTTTAGTATTATGAATGGTACTAATTTTGATGGATTTTTTAATCAAAGCATTGACCGAGTCAACACGTGTTGACTCGGTCAACGCGTTGACCGGCTCATGTACATCTTATGTACAAGTGACTTGCCCTTTCCTAATTATATATTTCTTCCCTTGAAAGACGGCATTGCACAGTAGTTGCTTAGGAATTAATAAGGAGACGATGTCTTACACGTCTGTTAAGGTAATCCCCACCACACCTAACTTTTCGACTAGTTTACTACAAAAACCTCAATCGTCGACCCTAGTCAAGTCAACCTCCCAAATATTCGTTTACCTGTCTATTCACAACTACTGTCAATTTTCTTCGATCAATAGCAGCTCTCGTAGAATCTATACCACATAAAATATATGTTAGTATACACTTAATTAATATTATTTATGAAAATAACACTGCTCTTTTTTATCTTATATTAAATTAAAACAAAAATAATATATATATATATATATATATAAATTAAAACAAAAATAATATTTGAATGCATTTTTTGAAGATAGAACTCATCAGAATTTTGGGTGCGATCGGCATGGAAGATGTGAAAAATTTATGTCAACTACCAAAAAAGCAATCTCCTTCAATTCAAATTAATTAAGTATTTCTGTTGTTAAAAAATATAGGATACTAAATTTTCCTCTCAAATAAAAAAATATGTAATAAATTTGGGATATTGGTGTTTCCATCTACTAATGATTATCAACTTTTGAAATGCATAGCAATAAAGTAACAATGATGTTTGAAGAATAACATTTTTTTTTAATGAAGTAAATTGCCATAGAATTAATTCGCCGCTCAAGAATTAATCTAATCACTCCAAGTTCCTTTTAATAATGGAGTAGCAAACATAAGCTTTACACTATCACATGTTGTAAAAAATTTGATTCATGAAAAAAATCAAACAAAAAAATAATAATTGTGCAGTACCGTCGGAGAGACGTGTGACGGAGAGAATCAAGAATTTGATAAAATCCTTGTTTATTTAATTTAATTTAGGATAAAAATAATTTGTCAAAATGAGGTGGATATTTAATGGTCATGTCACCTTCCGTTGGATGGAGATTTAACACCCTTAAAATCTTCAAGCCTTAAATTGATAGTTTTATGTCTTTCAAGCCTTAAATCGATAGAATCCATCTTTGAGGATATATATATCGATAGATAAATTATCTTTCGAGCGTTAGATTGATAATTCTCCTAAATTGGTATGTAGAATTTCTATCTACTAGGGATAGGACCAAATTAAACTGGACGAATGGAAATTGTCTTCTACGTTCACAATTTGTTCTACGTTCACAATTGTCGATTCAGGACCTGAAAGATGGGTAATCTATCAATTCAGGACCTAAAAGATGAAAATTCTCAATCTAGGAACTCAAAAATCACGAATTTTGATTTATTTATATTTTTAATTAATTTTAAAGAAATATTAACTAAAAAATAAAAAGAAATCAAAATTTGTGGTTTTTGAGGTCCTGGATTGAGAATTTTCATCTTTCGAGTCCTGGATTGAGAGTTTTCATCTTTCGGGTCCTGAATTAGTAGATTACTCATCTTTCAGGTCCTGAATTGATAATTCTCATTTTTCTTTCATTTTTTCTTCAATTTTCATTTATTATATTTTAGTATAATTTATACTTGTTAATTAGTATTCATTCTATCCAATTAAATAATTTATACAATCGCTCAAGATCTTTTTCTTTCTTCCTAACATATTAATTGATCAAAGTATATATGTCCATTTCCGGACATTGTTAGCAATGGTCTCGGTCACAAATTTCATAATATTGAGGATTGAAACTAGAAGAGTTACATTTGAGAGTGTTTCAAATTTGAACTTCTTTATATATTTGATGGACCAAAATTCTTGGAAATGATTCACGGTGTTTATCACTCATTTTAAAGATGATGAAAGAACCACACAAAAACAAAAGAGATGTGTCAAAGATAAATAAAAGAGTTCTCAATTGTTGAAATGAAATTATATATTTATAGAAAAAAATATATAATTGTTAAAATCAACGGTTATAAATTGGAAAGACATTTAGCGTACCGCAATGGTCTCAATTTTTTTAACTTTGAAAATCAAAATTGTTCTAATCTGTGATTGTGATGACATGAAATATTTTTAAAATTAGCTTCAACTATTAGAAGTCGCTTTGATTGGAAAAATGGTGGTCTTTGGGCCCCACCAATTAAAAGAATGCAAGAAGAGACGAGATTGTCAATTTTGTAAACACAATAATCGAGCTTTTTTTTTCTCTCTTAATTCCAATGAAACTATAAATAGAATTGTAATATGATGGTTTGCATCAATTTAATTAATTTTTTTTATAGATTATCATAGTGTAAAAATTATTTAACATACTAATTAAATTAAATCATAAAAAATTGTAAAAAAAATATATAAACTAAAAATTTCGTAATATAATTTAAAAGTACAACATGAAATGCAGCATAAATCGAGGGTGTAACAAGAAATCTAATATACAAAAATGATGGCCAGATGAGTGATGATGATATATATGGGCTTCCTTAAAGAATAAATAAATAAATTCAATGACGATAATTGAAAATTGCTTATCCTCTATATTGTCCGCACACGATTCAAGGGCAGGAGATTATTCATAGAGAGGAGACAGAAGATCAAGGTAAACACACACACAAACACACATACACACAAGAAAACAAGCAAGAGTCTTACATTAACTGGCCATGAACGAATCAAATTTGTCGATCTAAATTAATGAAGATGATGAAAAGTAAAGTTAGTTAATCTGGCAGAAGATTTCCATGAACATCATACAAAATCTTGCCGGAAAAATCAAGAGGCCGGCACTTCTCTCCTCTGATGATCGTCTTCTTCCAAACGACGCCGTCTTCATCCACTTCTTCTTCCTGGCCGTCGTCGGTGTCGACTTTTCTCCAAGAAATCATCTTGCTCATCAAGAGGGCCTTACTACTCATGCTGCTTTTCATTTTCTCCATCACCCGCTTCTTGTTTTCACCTCCCAATCTCACCGTTTTTGTTTTTCTTTTGCCCATCACAGAATTTATCATTCCTTGGTGAGCGCCGCACAGAAATATTACCGCCGAAAACACTGAGAAAATTGCGGTTAATGTAATGAAATAGGTAAGTGCAGCTGGTAACAAACCAATTATTTGCTGCATGGGGAGGGAGTCACCCGGCAAAGGCCTTGCCATCTCTTAATTAGTATTTAGGAAGAGAAAAGCAAAGGCAGAGAGGCTGTGTATGAGAGAGAGAGAGAGAGAGAGAGAGAGATTGGTTGAAGGAAGACGGCCAGCGAATAGTTGTCCTAATGGGATTGCTCACTAGTTAAAGATCTTAGTGATGGCCACTTAAGAGCTCATTATTATTACTTTATTATTGCATAAAGAAGAGACTGACTTGAGGCAGTCAATGGAGCGGACCACTGATTTATTTTATTTATGAAAAAGCAAATTTATAGGTGTGAGAAGGGCATTTTCTAAAATAGCTCATTTGTTATATTTTCCATTTTATTATTTTTATTTTATTTTATTAATTAGTCTCATATATGGTGAATTTCTTTATATGCCAACAACAATAGAGAGTTACTTCATGTCACAAATGGAGAGTCAATTCATGCCACCAGATTATTCTGCAACAATAAAGAGTCAGTTCATGTCACTAGCTTCTCAATTATATATATTTTGCAGTAATTAGGTCTCTAAAATTCTACTGGGTTTGGGCCTCTCACTCTTGTTCCATTCTCAGTCCACTAATATCATACTGGACTACAACAGGGATCTAGAAGAATATTAAATTGACCTCCTAATTTAATTAATTTTCAATATCCACAACTTATGATATAATTAAATAAACTAAGTATTATTTTTATTCCAGTAAAGAAATAATCTGACCTACCAATTTAATACATATTTGCGAATATGCTTTCTCCTTTAGTCCAACTATTTCTCATGTTTAAGATATGATGTGCATTAATTAATTATGTAAGCTTCTAAAAGCTATAATTAATTAATATATTGTTCCTTGAGTAGTACCACACAAGCTTTATCGTGTACGAAATAAATTTTACCTGCAGGGTTTCATATGAACTTTGTGCTTCCTTAAGGGGACATCATCAACCTGGCGCACTAGGACACAGTGGCCATACATAATGCACAACCCATCACATATGTAAATGCCACTGTCCAAAATATCGAGATTCTTGATCCTATCAACGAATCTCACTCATTGTTAAATCAAAGCAATAACATAACATATATATATGTCCGCTAATATATATGGGTTAAGAACCCGAACTCTGTGGATCTTTATTCTCTCACTTAAGGTGAGAATAGAGAATAGTATCCTATTGTGATCCTCATCAATACGCAAACCAGTGTACTAGAATAATTAGCTAGTCAAGATAAACTATTTATCAGATTATTCTACAGTGTACCGATGGTGGGTTCAGGACCATCTAAGGATTAAGTCTTTTAATACATTGCAATGAGTCCGGTGATATATATAATCTTTACTGTGTGTGTACCCACACCATATCATGTACAATGTAAGTATATGGAACGAGCAGATAAATATAACTATAAATAAATGCACATAATAACTGCAATAAATATTCAATCTATAACGTCAAATAAAATATTGTTGATGTATACAAAGACAAGTCTTTCAATATACAACACTAACAATCTCCCATTTATACTCTAAGCATGTCTTTCAAGTATAAAAACAAAATTGGCTAACTCTCCAACTAACACTAAATCTCAAATGCATTCTCGGGTCTGCAACTCACCCCCATTTTCTCCACGTGACCATCGAAGGTCTTAGCTGGCAGGCTCTTCGTGAATGGATCAAATCAGCCAAGTTGTCTTCCGATGCAATCTTGACCACTGCCACATCTCCTCTCTTAACGATCTATTGTATAAGATAATACTTTCTCTCTATGTGTTTACTTGCTTTATAGGCTCTGGGTTCCTTCAAATTTGCCACTGCACCAGAGTTATCATAGTATATCATGATGTTCTTAGGCAAATCAAGAACCATTCTCAAGTCCAATAAGTAGTTTCGGAGCTAGACAGTTTCGTTTGCAGCCTCAAAGGCAGCTACATATTCAGCTTCCATGATGGAGTCAGCTATGCAATTTTGCTTGATGCTCCTCCATGCAATGTCTCCGCCTCCCATGTTAAACACATAGCCTGAGATAGATTTACTCTGATCTTTATCGGATTGAAAATTTGAGTCCGTCTAACCTGAAGGCACGAGACTATCAGTGTAGTATACCAGCACATAATCTCGAGTCCTTTTTAGGTATTTGAGAATATTCTTTACTACAGCCTAGTGTCCCTGTCTAGGGTTAGACTGATAGCTGCTTACCATACCAACTGCATAGCAAATATCAGACCTAGTGCATAGCATAACATACATGAGGTTTCCCACAACCGAAGCATATGGAACCCCCTTCATCTCATATATCTCAAACTGTGTTTAGTGACACATTTCCTTAGATAGATGAATTCCATGTCTGAAAGGTATAAAATATTTCTTGAAATCTTGCATGTTAAATCTAACCAGCATTGTATCGATATAAGTTGCCTCAGATAAGCATCACTCTTTTCTGGTGATCTCGAATGATCTTGATGCCAAGGACGTGTCCGGCTTCTCCCAGATCCTTCATATTGAATTGCTTAGACAACCACGACCTTATGTTTGATAAGACCTTCTTATTGTTTCCAATAAGCAAGATATCATCAACATAAAGTACGAGGAACCTACCATGTTTTCGTCACTCTTTTTTTACACACAACTCTTATCTGGGCTTTGCAAAATCCATATGACTAGATAACCTTGTCAAACTGGATGTTCTAAGACCGTGACACCTGTTTCTTAAGCTTGCACACTAGGTGCTATTGGCCTTTAGAAATGAATCATTCTGGTTGCTTCATGTGCATGGTAAATCTAACGAGCATTGTATCGATATAAGTTGCCTGAGATAAGCATCACTCTTTTTTGGTGATCTCGAATGATCTTGATGCCAAGGACGTGTCCGGCTTCTCCCAGATCCTTCATATTGAATTGCTTAGACAACCACGACCTTATGTTTGATAAGACCTTCTTATTGTTTCCAATAAGCAAGATATCATCAACATAAAGTACAAGGAACCTACCATGTTTTCGTCACTCTTTTTTTACACACAACTCTTATCTGGGCTTTGCAAAATCCATATGACTAGATAACCTTGTCAAACTGGATGTTCTAAGACCGTGACACCTGTTTCTTAAGCTTGCACACTAGGTGCTATTGGCCTTTAGAAATGAATCATTCTGGTTGCTTCATGTGGATGTTTTCTTCAAGACTTCCATTTAGGAAAGCTGTCTTAACATCTATCTGCCAAATCTCATAATCCAAATGAGCGGCAATAGACAAGAGAATCCGGATTGACTTAAACATGACAATCGGTAAGAAGGTTTCCTCATAATCGATCCCTTCTTTCTAAGTATACCCCTTTCGCTACCAATCTAGCCTTGAAGATTTCAATCTTCTCATCAGATCATTTTTTTTCTTTTGTAGACCCACATACATCCAATAGGTTTTACCCCAGGTGGTTCCACAAGCTCCCAGACTTGATTGTGATCTATAGATCAAATCTTAAACTCCATTGTAGATTTTCAAGAATCTGCATCTTTATCTTGAACTGCTTCATCGTAGGTCCTGGCATGTAATTCATTTAGTCCTTTTGGAAAATCCTAAGATACGCCCAAACCAATGAATCTATTAGGTTAGCTTACAATCCTCCCATTACGACGAGGCATTTCACGTACTTCTGTGACACATTGTGTAGTTATTAGTGTTATCTCTTCTTGTATAGATGGTGTAGGATTCAAATTCCATTCTTAAAGTTCCTCCAGAACGATCTTGCTCCTGGGTTTGTGATTCATCACATAGTTTTCTTCTAAGAATCATGCATTAATGCTCACGATGACCTTCTGATTCTTAGGACTATAGAATAAATCACATTTCGTTCCTCTTGAATACCCTACAAATAGCCTAACATTTGTATGAGGCGCCAACTTTTCAGCTTCCTTGTCCAGCACATGTGTTGGGCTATCCCAAATCCGAACATCACCTAAATTGAGCTTTCGATAAGTCCACAGTTCTGTGGGTGTAGCAGAAACTGATTTGATGGAACCAAGTTAAGAATGTAAGATGCTTTTTCCAAAAAAAATCCCCATAATAAAATAGGCAACTCTGAATAGCTCATCATCGATCTAACCATCTTTAATAACATTCTGTTTCTTCTTTCCGCCACGCCATTCTGTTGTGGTATGCTAGATGCAGTCAACTAGGATGTTATCCCATTCTCTGCCAAGTAGTCCCTAAATTTCTTTGAGAGGTACTCACCACCATGATCAAAACGTAATGATTTCATACTTTTGCCTGTTTATTTCTCCGTTTGCACCCCATATTCTTTGAATGTCTCAAAGCATTCGGACTTGTGACATAACAGGTATATTTATCCATACCTTGAGTAATCATTAATGAACATGATGAAATACTCATACCTTTCTCGAGCTTGAACTGACATAAGGCCACACAAGTCAGAGTGAATCAAATCTAATACCTCACCAGATCTATTCCCTTTAGACTTAAAGAAAAGCTTGGTCATTTTACCTTCCAAATATGATTCGCACAAAGAAAATGTTTCCAAGACCAATGAAGGCAGTGGTCCATCATTTATGAGCCTTTGTATCATCTTAAGGTTAATATGTCCAAGTCTTAGATGTCAAAGATAGGTTTGATTCAATTCTGAAGGTTCTTTCCTTTTATTAGGGTTTGTGATTTATGTATTCAGTAATTGCATTTGTGTAATGTTTTTCATAAGATTAAGTATATAAAGATGTCCATCCAATATGCTAGAATAGATAAAGTTTTTACCACTTATGATAACAACCTTGCTATAAAAAAACTGAATATCCATTCAAAAACAACTTAGAAACAGAAATAAGATTTCGCCTAAAATTCGGTACATAAAGGCAATATTTCAAAACTAAAATTATATCACTACTAAAACATAAAGAAACGTATCCCACTAGAAAATCCGCCACTTTCGTTACATTACCCATGTAGACAATAATCTCGTCTTCATTCAGTTGTCTTTTTACCAAGAACCCCTGCAACGACATGCAAACATGATCAGTAGCTGGTATCCACTATCCATGATTGGGTAGAACAAGTAACTAAATATGTTTCTCCAATGAGAGAGTGATATGTTCCCTTCTTCTTCTTGTTGGGACATGCAGACTTCCAGTGTCCTTGCTAACTACACTTGAAGTACTTTGTCTTGGACTTGAAGTCCTCGGGAGGAATATTTACCTTGGCTTTTTTAGGTTCGTTTCTCTTCTTCTTGGCCCCTGAAAAAGACACCCTATTTTCATCTATGTGTGCCTTCGAGTTTTCTTTTTGAATAAGCTCAGCAGCTTAAAGATCCATGATCAGTTTTGATAAAACAACATCTTTCTTTATCATATTAAAGATCAGCATGAACTACTCAAACTTTGGTTATTTCTGTGAAGGACGATGTCAATTTGAGACTTAGCATCCAAATAGCCACGCAGGGTCTCGATCTCTGATAGAAAACCTATTATCTGGAGAACGTGATCACTTAATATTGTGGAATCCGACATCTTTGTGTTCATCAGATTTTTCATTGCCAAATGCCGAGCCAAGCGATTCTAGTATCCGAAGAGCTTTTTGAGATTGAACATTATGTTATAAGTGATTCCATAGATTGATGTTGATGTTGCAAGACATTTGACATAGAAGCCAAAATGTAACAGCGGGCTATCGTATTAACCTTAACCCATTTATCATACGCCGCTCTCTGCACTTCACTAGAATTCTCATCTGGCTTTTGAGGGCATTCATCCTCAAGTATGAATTTAAAACCTTCAATAATTAGGACAAGGTTCAAGTTTCGAATTCAAACATTATAGTTTTCACCGATGAATTTGTTTTCATTGAGAATTGAGGATAGGTTGAAGAGTACAATGATGATATAGAAATAACTGAAAAATAAACATGCAATACAGTCACAACCTTTACGATAAAAGACATATAATCAAAAATCTCATGAAATTATATGTATACCCATTGACATTTTAAAAATATTTCTTATAAGCCACGATAGTATGGACATTTATAAAATTCATTCTTAAAAATGTTATTTGCCTTTAATTTACCTCTAGTCAAAGTTCCTTATGACAAGTAAATTAATAGTCAGAAACCATCCGGTCATGTAAACATCTAATTAATAAGCCACCGTAGTGTGGACGTTTATTAATAAATTACATCTAAGTGTGAACACCATCATCTTTATCCCAAGGATACTGCTTGAATTTTACTGCTCTAGATGGAGAAGTCATTCAGTTCCAACGGTATCCTACAGTTATCTATTAAAAGGTTTGATTTCTAGAGATTGTAGTGGTATGACACATCCAATATAGAGGAAGATGTTAGTCTTGTATACTGAAAGACTTGTCTTTGAATACATCCTAAAATATTTTTTGATGATATAGACTGAATAAATTATTGCAGTAACCGTGTGCATTTATTTATTGTTATATTTATTTTCCAGTTCCATATACTTGCATTGTAAATGATATAGTGTGTAGGTATACACACACGGTAAATATTATATCATTTGATTCCTTGCAAAGTATTAAAAAGCTCACGACTTAGATTGTCCTGAACCCACCAACGGTACACCATGGAATAATTTGATAGTTAGTTTATCTTGATTAGCTGATTATTCTAGTACGCTGATTTGTGTATTAAGGAGGATCACGATAGGATATTGTTCTCTATTTTGACCTTAAGTGAGAGAATAAAGATCCACAGACTTCGGATTCTTAAGCCATATATATTGGCGGACATATATATATTATGGTAATACTTTGACTTATCAATGAGTGAGATTCTCTGACAGGATCAACAAACTCGATATCATAGGCAGTATCATATACATATATGATGGGTCGTGCAATATACATGGTCACCGTGTCCCAGTATGCCAGGTTGATGATGTTCCCCTTAAGGAAGCACATAGTTAATGTAAAACCCTGTAGGTGGAATTTATTCCGTATATGATAAATGTTGTATGGTACTACTCAAGGAACAAGCAGTTAATTAATTATAACTGTCAGAAGCTTACATAATTAATTAATAGACATTATATCTTAAACATGGGAAATGGTTGGTCTAAAGAAGAAAATATATTCAGAAATATGTATTAAATTGGTAGGTCAGTATTATTTCTTTAGTGGAATAAAAATAATACTTGATTTATTTAACTATATCCTAAGTTTATTGGATATTAAAAATTAAATAATCTAGCAGGTCAATTTAAAATTCTTCTAGATCTCTGTTGTAGTCAATATGACTTTAGTGGACTGAGGATGAAACAAGAGTGAGAGGCCCAAACCCAGTAGGGTTGGAGGTGAATTTTCAGCCACCTCTCTATTAATTAGAGAGGTGGTGGCTGAAAATTATACACATGAAATCAACCCCTCTTTGTGCTCTCCCGATCCACATAGAATTCACACCCGTTTAGTAGAATACAGCCCACCCTGTATCTAAACACAGTTTAGAAATACAATAAAAGATCAAGGAGTGGAATTGTACTTTTTGCTAAGGAGCGCCGATCACTACACTCAACAACAAGATTAGATCTTTAATCTTGTCATCAACCCATCTCGAATTTGTAAGTGATTTTCGTATTCTATGTTTCCGCTTTAATTAGAATCAAAATTTACTATGCATGTTAAATTCAATTCGGTTTTATTAATTACATATGCATGCATAAAATTTGATATATATGGTGGTAGGATTAATGAGCAACCAATTAGATCATGTGGTGGTTCAATTTGAAAAAACCCCAACAACTGGTATCAGAGCGGGTTTTGGCACTGCTCTAGATTTAATCCTAAGATAAATTCGAAATATATGTTTAAATTTGATGATGAATTTATGATGTTTAAATTTTAAGATTTAATAGTTCATATAATTCGATGGTATTGCATTCAAAACTTGGATTAATTTTTGGTGTTGGCCGAAAATTCTAGTTTTGAATTCTATGAAATTTTCGATCATCATCATATTACGTTTGGAATAGATTTTTGATGATATCAAAATTTTCAGATTTAATTGATGAAGTTTTCAAAAATATGAAGATCAAATTTTCAAAATTTGATGTTCTTGAAATTCTCTAATTTTGATCCAATATTTTCGAAAATTGGTGTTTGGATTTGGAATAGAATTTTGATCCACATCAAAATTTTCTTATCTAGATGCTATGTAATCTTCGAAATTTTGGGGTATTTTTTAGAATTGAAAAGGTAATTTTTGGTGTTTGAAAATAGAATTTTAATTTTGGAAAGTGTTTGAAGAGGATCATAACTTCCATAATTTTATTCTTGTAATTTTTGATCCCCACCATATAAATTTGGAATAGATTTTTGATTAATATCAAAATTTCCAAGTTTAATTATTTAGGGTTCTCGAAAATTTGGTGGATAATTTTAATTAATTTTCAAATTTATTACTATGGTATTTTCGAGTATATGTGTAAGCTTTAATTTCATAGATAATTATAATTAATTTCCAAATTACATCTTATGGTATTTTTTATTATATGTATTTATCCTAAAGGTTGTGACTGTACTACATGTTTACTTTTCAGTTATTTCTATATCATCATGGCACTCTCCAACTTGTCATCAATTCTCAAAGAAAACAAACCCATCGGTGAAAACTATAATGATTGGATTCGAAACTTGAACCTTGTCCTTACTGCTGAGGGTTTAAAATTCGTACTTGAGGAGGAATGCCCACAAAAGCCAGATGAGAATTCTAGTGAAGTGCAGAGAGCGAGTTATGATAAGTGGGGTTATAGTTGATGAGATGGCGCGCTGCTACACTTTGGCTTCTACGTCGAATCTGTTACAACATCAGAATCAGTCAATGAAGACTACTTATGACATAATGTTCAATCTAGGAGCTCTACGGATACCAGAATTACTCAGCATGACATTTGACAATGAAAAATCTGAAGAACACAAAGATGTCAGAATCCACTCCAGTAAGGGATCACGTTCTCCAGATGATGGGCTTCCTGTCGGAGATCAAAACCCTAGGTGGCGATTTCGACGTCGAGTCTCAAATTGACATCGTGCTTCAAAGTTTATCATCAAAGTTTGAGCAGTTCAAACTGAACTTCAACATGATAAAGAGAGATGTTACTTTATCAGAACTGCTCATGGATCTTCAGGCAGCCGAGCTTATTCAAAAAGGAAACTCAGAGACACACATAGCTCAAAATAGGGCGTCTTCTTCTGGGGTCAAGAAGAAGAGGATCTGACCTCCAAAGGCTACAAATGTGGCGCCTAAAGAGAAGAAAGCCAAGGCGAATATTCCTTCAAAGGACTTCAAGTCCAAAACAAAGTGCTTCAAGTGTGGTCAACAGGGACATTGAAGTCTGTGTGTCCTAATAAAAGGAAGAAGAATGGTATGTATCACTCTCTCATTGTAGAAAAATGTTTAATTACTTGTTCTGCCTAGTCATGGGCAGTAGATACTGGAGCTACTGATCATGTTTTCATGTCTTTGCAGAGGTTCCTGCTAAAAAGACAGCTGAGTGAGTTCGAGGTTACCATCTACATGGGCAATGTTACGAAAGTGGCAACTGTCGCAGTGAGAGACGTTATTTTATCTTTCAGTAGTGATAGAAAGTTAGTTTTAAAAGATTGTCTTTATGTGCTGAATTTTAGGCGGAACCTTATTTCTCTTTCAAAGTTGTTTTTGAATGGATATTCTCTTTCTTTTGATAGAAAGGTGGTTATCACAAGTGGTAAACATTTTATCTATTCTGGCACATTGGATGCACATCTTTACATACTTAATTCTATGCAAAACACTACACAAACATAATTACTGAATACATCGATCACAAACCTTAATAAAATGAAAGAACCTTCAGAATTGAATCAAACCTATCTTTGACATCTTAGGCTTGGTCATATTAATCTTAAGAGGATAAAAAGGCTCATAAACGATGGAACACTATCTTGATTGGTCTTAGAATCATTTCCTTTGTGTGAATCATGTTTGGAAGAAAAGATGAGTAAGCGCCCCTTTGATGAGAATGAGACCATGCCAACCAAGGAAGAAGAAATGCACCATGGCAACACCAAATGGATTGCCATGTTATCCATTTAAGATAAAGAAGATCAAGACATGATGAGAGTCTAGAAGGCAGTCGGTATGGGCATACTGACTAGTGGGTAGTATGGGCATACTGAATACGAGTTGAAGAAGAAGAAATTCAAGATGCAAGTGGTGAGATTTGCAGCTCATATTGGAGTCTACACACCACTTTAAAGGCCCGATTTAATTGAGATTTATTTTATCTAGTTTAGACTTTTATTTATTTAATTTTTGGTCTTTCTAGATTTACCTTAAATAGAGTTTTAGTTAAGGTAAATCACTTTCTTTATTTTCGGTCAAACATAGTTATTTTAATTTATTTTCGTGCCCTATCTAGTATATATAGGGATCAACTATGTTTTTATCATTTTAGACTTTGCTTGAAATTAAAAGAATTTATTTCTCATTATCTCACCAAAGAAACACCATTTTCTTTTCATACACGTTCTTGAGGTTTTGCACCCTTAAAGTCCTATCAAGGTTTGTTCTAGTTCATCCAAGATCTAGGGTAAATTGCTAACATGGAGTATTCATCAATCGATTTTTGTTCGTGAAACAATGGGGTTTGATCGAGACTATTCTTCATCATCATCAGTTCGTTCTTCATCCATAAATTTGCCGTACAACTCGTCCATCAACTCTAGCCTTATTTGACCATCCATCATCATCATCATCATCTTTCCGTAGATCACCTCCATAACTCATCATGTAAGTTGCCCCATATTCAGCCATAATTCCAAACCATAATAGCCCTAATTCGTTCATCCTATAATCTGCCATATTCATGTTCTTGCATATTTATTTGGTACTTGTGTTTTGCTTATTTGAGTCATAATTTAGATAATATAGGAGTTTATTTATCCAGTCTAATTTCAGTTTGTTATTCGAGTCATATTTGTTATTCAGTTTCCGCACTTTGATAATTCATATTTCTTTATAATTGTCAGTATTGTTCCCTTACGTTGTCGTCGTGTGTTACGTTCCTTAAGTCGTAGTCGTGGTGTGGATCTTGAATCTCTAGAGCTCACATCACCCTTTAAGTCAAAAGAGAATAGATCTAAAGAAGTATTAGATTAGATTCACTCTAACCTATGTCCCTATGTCAGTTCAAGCTCAAGGAGGGTATGAGTATTTCATCACATTCATTGATGATCACTTAAGATATGGATACATATACCTGTTACATCGTAAGTCTGAATGCTTTGAAATTTTCAAAGTATTTAAGACAGAAGTAGAGAAATAAAAAGGCAAAAGTATCAAATCACTGTGTTCTTATCGTGGTGATGAGTACCTCTTAGATGAATTTAGGGACTACTTGGTGAAGAACGAGATTATATCCCAGTTAACTACGTCTGGCACTCCACAGCAGAATGACATAGCGGAAAGAAGGAACATAACCTTATTGGAGATGGTTAGATCGATAATGAGCTATTTAGAGTTGCCTATTTCATTTTGGGAATATGCCTTATAAACGGCAGCTTACATCCTTAACATGGTTCATTGAAAATCAGTTCCCCGTACACCCTTAGAATTGTGGACTGGTCGCAAGCCCAGTCTAGGTCATGTTCGGATCTGGGGTAGCCCAAGACATGTGCTGGATAAGGAGGCCGATAAGTTGGCACCACGTTTGGAAGTAAGACTATTCATTGGATATCCAAAAAGAACAAGATGTGGTTTATTTTATAGTCCTAAGGATCAAAAGGTCATTGTAAACACTAATGTCTGATTCTTTGTAATACCCGGACTTCTCACTACTCAATAATTATTTTGATATATGTTTTATATAAGTTATATATATATATATATATGTATATATTTATTTTCTGCCAATTACATTTATATAAGTATGGGTGTCAATATGATTATGAATATTCGTTATTTGATATAGATGTGTGTATATATTAGTAATCAAGTCTAACTAGCTAGTATGTCTTTATAAATAGATATATTATATTATATATCCACACAAATGCAAGCATAAGATTACTATATTGGAAAATCAAAGAAATATTGATGAGATCGAGATAAGCACTAAGGATTTGAATCCGGAGTTGCAGCTGAGAGGTCCAGTGACGAGATTAAGAGCCAAGAAGCTACAAGGTTACTTCCAGTGCTATGTTGGAAAGAAATTGGAAGATGATGGAACTGATTTCAAGCAATCCAAGTTGGTTACTTTATTAAACATCGAGGAGCTCGATTGAAGCCATGGAAAAGTTGTTCCTTGCTATTTATTTTAGTTATTTTTATTTATTTTGGGCTATTATTATTAGTTGTGGATTTATTTAATTAGCAGTCCAATTTATCACAACTTGTTTAGGTGATATTGAACACAGTAGTAGTTTTGACTAGCCCAGTTTGAATTCTAGGCCCAAGACACTTTAATTTTCGTTCCTTAGGTTTATTATTTATGGATTTTCGTTCCTATTGAAGATCATACTGGATTTGAATGAAAAAAAGTTTTACGCTTTTCTCCCGTCTCACAAACAAACATCAGTTCTTTGGTAAAGTTTGGTTCTGGCGATTCCAGACTTGAAATCATCCATCTCATTCATGATATCTCATAGTATCTGGGTTAGACAGCCATTGAAGATTGCTCCATAGGCACGTTCCGAGTTCTCGACGATTCGGGGTTCGTTTCGGGTAAGATTCGCTTCTATCTTTCGTTTCCATCATTTCACTTTGTTCCAGCCACCATCACGCCTCCACACACACCCTCCAAATCATCCATAATCATCATCATACACGTTCCATTAGCCACCAAGTTCAGATTCCATCCATACAATCCCTAAGTCCAATTATAAGCCGAAAACAGTCTGAAGTTTGACCACCGATCCATCTCCCAATTTACTCTTGATTTTTTGATGAATTTTGGATATGTTGTTCAAGACTTATGATTGTACCTTGTGTTAAAATTTGAGCTTAATCCGAGCTGTTTAGCATCAGTTTCTGATCGCGTCTTTTCTAGGGTTTTTAGGGTTTTAATTTGGGGTTTTGCTATTTAATTCTTGTTCGAATTTAATTGAGTGATTAGGACAGTTTATTTGATCATATTTAAGTGTTATTACAGTAGATATCTTGGATTGAATCCTTCCGTGAAGTTGACGTTGTTTCGATCTTTGCTTCCACCTTATTGTTGGTCGTATCATAATTTTGGTACCAGAGGCACGTCGACTTCGGTTGGTCGTGGTTTAATCCAAATTTATGTGTGACACAGTAGGGGAAAAATGGATCGATCATTGTTAAAAAAAACAGTTCGTATAAAAAAAAAGACAAAAAATCGAAAAAAAAAATCGATATAAAAATAAAAGAAGAAGAAGTTGATCGAGCCCTATTGTGTTCACCTTGTTTCTTAAGAGTTTTGAATTCATTCTTGAATATTCTGTCGATCATTGTGGGTTTTGGGTAGCTAGTAATTTTGTTGTTTCGTGTCGTGTCATATTTTGCCGTTCTTCGTCGTATAGCGATTGGGGACGTAATCTTGCATTGTTAGATGTCCATATTTTCATCCATAGTGTTTATTATATAGAGGGGAGTCGTTTTTGGTATTTTCTAGTTTGAATAGGATTGGTTTTGTGTGTTTCCTAGTTGGTTTGGGTTTGTTTGGTAGTTTCCTAGTTTGTTTGGTTTTTTGTTTCCTCGTTGGATTTTTGCTCTTGTTTTGGTACAATCTTTATCCAAAATTCATCTGCCTTCCATCCCGACATTCTATCCACGTTATCCACAACAAATAAATCCAACAAATACACGTCCTAGCCTCAAGCCGATTCCACCTCCTATCTACCGTTTTCAGCCCAAAAATCGGTTTTCTGCAGATTTTGCTCCCGAACTCCGGTTTTCGCCCATAATACCATTTTAGAAGTGTCTCGACGTGCTGAACAAAACTCATTGCTTTTCCATAACATATGAGTACGGCTGGCCAAATTCGGCCATCTTCAGGGTGAAATCGTCTGTTGAACCTTTTCCGGTTTTGCCGTTTCTTCGAATTTTCCTACCTTTTCACCCCTACAGCCGACCTTTACCCTTTATATCCTACTTCGTGGTGTTTTGTGTACCCCGTGGTACTTTAGGAGTCAAGTTCGAGCTCTTGACTAGAGCTGGAGGAGTCAATAGCAATTCTACTACTGGAATTCGAGTTCTACTGTGAGTCGCTGGAGTTCGAGCTTTATTGAGAGTTTATACACTTTGAGTGCTATACACGAGAGTAAAAAAAAGAGAAAAAAAAGTGAGGTCCTTTTCTTTTGTTTATTTGTTTTGCAGGTATAAATGGAATCCAGAGAAGGATACCAGTCGAATGATAAGAAGCCCGCATCACCTAGTTCTTCTACAGACGCGGCTTCATCAATGCCACAGTCGTGGGATGCCCAGTACCACCATCAAGAACTGGAGCATAATCTGGATAGTTCATTGGCCAAAGTGATGGCACAACTCGAGCTTATTGCTGCTCAAATTCATGCACCACCACCAGTTCAAGCCTAACCTGTCCAGCCAGAAGGAGCAGCTCGTCAGCCAAATGTTGTTGTAGTTGAGCCAGCCGGAGCAAATGCTAGAGCACCATAAGCTCAGCGTCACCAACACCAAGTGCAGTTTAATGATCCCTATGATCGTGATGTTGCAGGAGCTTTTGGTGAGTTTGTAGAGGAATTTGAGGCTGAGTACGATCCGTTTCAGAGACGTGATCGGCCAATTCAACCTTACAAACATGCAACCCGACGTGCAGAACCTGATAGCTTGTTGAATAACATCAAGACAAGCATTCCTGAGTTTAAGGGACTACATAATCCAGACCTCTATCTCGAATGGGAGAGAAAGGTTGACAAGATTTCGACTGCTATGATTTTCCTGAGCAGAAGAAGGCCCAGTTAGCCTCATTAGAGTTTAGAGGATATACAACCACCTGGTGGGAGTTCCAACAGAACCGGCAATGCCCAGAATGCCACCCGCCTATTGATTCGTGGCATGAAATGAAGGACGTCATGAGATGACGCTTCATTCCGGTATATTATGAGCGTACCTCGAGAAGAGACTGAACCGAATCAGACATGGTACATGCTCCATAGAGGAGAACCACAAAGAACTCGAGACAGCCCTCAATCGAGTTGGGAAAGAAGAGACGTTGATTGCTACCATCAACCGCTACATTGCAAGAATGAATCCAGACATCGCATGTGAAGTCGAGTTGAGGGACTTCACCAGTATTGAGGCCATGGTCCATTATGCCTCAATAGTAGAGCGGCAGCTCAGAGATGGCTGCAGGAGACCATCACTGTCGACGCCAGCACGGACACAGTGGGGTCGAGGCGAGTCTTCCATGCCTAGGACAGCCCCTACATGTCATAAAGACTAGCAATCCCAGCCCGTTCACCGTTTTGAGCAGTCTGCACCGCAGCCGAGCCGCAGACTTGAGTACAATTCGCCTGCACTGAATAGAGGAAATACAAATCGAATAGTGCAGCCCAATCAGTCTTCGAATAGTAATCCATGGAGAGCCCGTGATGTTTAATGTCACAAGTGCAGAGGATGGGGACACTTCCAAGCCCAGTGTCCGAACCGCCGAGTTCTTTTTCTTACAGAGCAGAATGAGCTGGAGTCAGCCAGTGAGGAAGAGCTCGATGAAGCAGAAGTAGAAGAAGGCGCTGAACAGCACCTTGACCGTCCACCTGTGGACGAGGTTAAAGATGAGAAGCCAAAGCAAGCCCATGTTAGTCTTGTTTTGATCCGAGCGCTGAGCCTGATTCGAGAGGAGGATCAGAATGATCAGTGTGAGAACATCTTCTATGCGCGATGTGAGATCCAAGATAAGACATGCTTGCTCATCATTGATAGTGGCAGCGTCGTGAACGCGATCAGCCAGTACACAGTGGGGAAGTTGAATCTGACTCCACAAAAGCACCCCAAGCCGTACCGTTTGCAGTGGCTGACTGACCGAGGAGAAATCTGCGTCGGATATCAGGTAAGTGTTACTTTTGCCATTGGTCAATTTACTGATATTGTTCTTTGTGACGTCATCCCTATGGAGGTGTCGCATATATTGCTTCGTCGTCCGTTTGCAGTTTGATATGAAGGCGATTCATGATGGATTCACCAATACGTATACTGTGACTCGAGACGGACGGACCACCAGATTGTCGCCATTGACACCTAAGGATGTCAATGAAGATCAAATGAGAATGCAGGAGAAATTTAAGGAGGAGAAGGCGAAGGTGAAGGAGAAACGGCCCGAGAGCAAGTTCCCAGTTCCAGTTGACCAATTGACGGCCGATCCCAAGATATCCAAGGGAATAGCGTCAGCTTCTAAGAGTACGACTAAGGCTACCCATGTGGCCATTACAGATTCCTCCAGTGCAGCTAGTTCAAATATAGTGCACAGAAATTTGTTCATTAGTACAAAGGGAGTCCAAAAATCTATCAAAGCTGGTAAGCCTATCATTCTAGTTAATTTTAAGGCTTATAATACTCCTGATGTTGTTGTTCCTTCTGTTTTGCAGCCATTGATGGAGGTGTTTAAGGACATGTTTCTTGAGGAGATTTCGAGTGGTCTGCCGCCAATTCGAGGAATTGAGCACCAAATCGACTTCCAACCCGGATCAATCCTCCCAAACTGACCAGCTTACCGTACCAGCCCTGATGAGACAAAGAAAATAGATTATCAAGTCAAAGAGTTGCTGAAGAAGAAGCAAATCAGAGAGAGCCTGTCACCATGTGCCGTGCCTGTGATACTCGTGCCTAAGAAGAACAACGAGTGGCGTATGTGCATGAACTGTCGGGCTATCAATAAGATAACGGTAAAGTATCGCTTCCCTATTCCCCGATTAGATGATATGTTAGATGAGTTATCTAGAGCTTCTGTATTTTCTAAGATTGATTTGCGCTCTTGTTACTTTCAAGTTTGTATGAGTGAGGGGGATGAATGGAAGACTGCGTTCAAGACGAAGCATGGACTGTATGAATGGCTTGTCATGCCATTTAGGCTTACTAACGCCCCTAGTACTTTCATGTGTCTCATGAACCACATCTTGAGGGATGTGATTGGGAAGTATGTGGTTATGTATTTTGATGACATCCTCATTTACAGTACTTGCACTTCTGAGCATGTTAGACATCTTAGGCATGTTTTTGAGTTATTGCGTGCTGCTAAGTTGTATGTTAATTTTTCTAAGTGTACTTTTTGCATGAATGAGGTTATCTTTCTAGGTTTTGTCGTGAGTAGTTGTGGAGTCGAGGTAGATAGGACAAAGGTGAAGGCCATAGAGGAGTGGCCAACGCCTAAGTCTTATGCTGATGTTCGGTCTTTTCATGGCTTAGCTGGTTTCTATCGCCGCTTTGTGCGGGATTTTTCTAGTATAGCCGCTCCATTAACTGAGTTGAGTCATAAGGATAGAAAGTTTGAGTAGGGAAAAGCCCAAGAGCATGCTTTTAATTTTCTGAAGTCAAAATTATGTAATGCTCCTGTGTTGGTTTTGTCTGATTTTAATAAGATGTTCGAGATTGAGTGTGATGCCTCTGGTATAGACATTGGTGCTATTTTGATGCAGGATAGGAAGTCGGTCGCCTACTTCAGCGAGAAGTTGAATGGCGCAGCTATGAGGTATTCTACATACGACAAAGAGCGTATACACTGAAGAGATCTTTGGAGACTTGGCAGCACTATCTGTGCCCGAAAGAGTTCATGATTCACACTGATCACGAGTTATTGAAGTATCTGAAGGGACAGCAGAGCCTGAACTCGCGCCATGCTCGATGGGTGGAGTTCATAGAGTCCTTCCCTTATGTGATTAAGTACAAGAAGGGAGAGGAGAATGTGGTTGCTGATGCCCTCTCCCGCAGGTATGCTTTGATTTCTGTTATGCATGCACAGTGTCTAGGTCTTGAGCATGTTAAGAGCTTTTATGCTTCTTATCCGTTCTTTGGACCTATTTTGTGTCTTGTGTTGGAAAATCTCGTGTTGTGGATTCATATTATGTGGTTGAGGGATTTCTGTTTAAGGATGCAAAGTTGTGTGTGCCTGATTGTTCTATGCGAGAGTTGTTTATTTTAAAGTCACATGCAGGGGGTCTTATGGGTCATTTTGGTGTCAATAAGACGTTAGATCTTTTGCATGAGTATTTTTATTGGCCTCGTATGAAAAGAGATGTTGAGAGAGTCTGTGCTAGATGTATTACATGCAGGAAGGCTAAATCCACTTCGAGTCCATTTGGTCTTTATATGCCTTTGCCAGCACCATTTACCCCTTAGGTAGATATTTCCATGGATTTCATTTTAGGTTTGCCTCGTTCAAAATCTGGTAAAGACTCTGTGTTTGTGATTGTTGATCGTTTCTCAAAAATGTCTCATTTTATTGCATGCAAAAAGACTGATGATGCTGTTAATATTGCCAATCTGTTCTTTCGTGAAGTAGTCTGTTTACATGGCATCCCTAGGACCGTTGTTTCTGATAGGGACTCGAAATTTTTGGGGCATTTTTGGAGAGTTTTGTGGGGAAAGTTAGGTACTAAACTATTATTTTCTACTGCATGTCATCCGCAAACAGATGGTCAGACTGAGGTAGTAAATAGGACGTTAGGTACTCTTCTGCTTGCATTAGTGAAAAATAATCTGAAATCGTGGGAAGAATGTTTACCATTTGCTGAGTTTGCATATAATCGGGTCGTGCATTCTTCTACACATATGTCGCCTTTTGAGGTAGTTTATGGTTTCAATCCGTTGACTCCAACGGATCTTATTCCTTTACCTATTGATCATCTTTCGAGTTTGCAAGGTATTCGTAGGGCTGAACAGGTTCGAGAGATGCATGAAAAGGTGAAGACGGGGATCGAACTTCAGGGAGTTCGAAATGCGGTTAAGGTGAATACGCACCACAAGCAAGTGTTATTCTAAACCAGTGATAAGGTTTGGGTTCACTTCAGCCCGGGATATTTCCCTAACTTGAGGAAGTCGAAGCTGATACCTCGTGGAGATGGACCATTTACTGTGGTTGCTCGAGTCAACGACAATGCTTACCGACTTGATCCACCTGGTGAGTACAAATGTTCTTCCACATTTAATGTCTCTGACTTGTCTCCTTTTCTTGCAGATGATGTCGACGCCGAAGATGAGCTAAATTCGAGGTCGAATTCTTTTGAGGATGGGGGAATGATGAGATCGAGATAAGCACTGAGGATTTGAATCCAGAGTTGCAGCTGAGGGGTCTAGTGATGAGATTAAGAGCCTAGAAGCTGCAAGGTTACTTCCAGTGCAATGTTGGAAAGAAATTGCAAGATGATGTAACTGATTTCAAGCAATCTAAGTTGGTGACTTTATTAAACATCGAGGAGCTCGATTGAAGCCATGGAAAAGTCATTCCTTGCTATTTATTTTAGTTATTTTATTTATTTTGGGCTATTATTATTAGTTGTGGATTTATTTAATTAGCAGTCCAATTTATCACAACTTGTTTAGGTAATATTGGACCCACTAGTAGTTTTGATTAGCCCAATTTGAATCCTAGGCCCAAGACACTTTAATTTTCATTCATTAGGTTTATTATTTAGGGATTTTCGTTCCTATAGAAGATCAGACTGGATTTGAATGAAAAACAGCTTTACGTTTTTCTCCCGTCTCACAAACAAACATCGGTTCTTTGGTTGAGTTTGGTTCTGGTGATTCCAGACTTGAAATCATCCATCTCGTTCGTGATATCTCATAGTATCTGGGTTAGACAGCCATTAAAGATTGCTCCATAGGCGCGTTCCGAGTTCTCGTCAATTCGGGGTTCGTTTCGAGTAAGATTCACTTCTATCTTTCATTTCCATCGTTCCACTTCGTTCCAGCCACCATCACGCATCTACTCACACCCTCCAAATCATCTATAATCATCATTATACACATTCTGTTAGCCACCAAGTTCAGATTCCATCCATACAATCCCTAAGTCCAATTATAAGCTGAAAACAGTCCAAAATTTGACCACAAAGCCATCTCCCAATTTACTCGTGCATTTTTGCTGAATTTTGGATATGTTGTTCAAGACTTATGATTGTATCTTTTGTTAAACTTTGAGCTTAATCTGAGCTGCTTAGCATCAGTTTCTGATCACGTCTTTTCTAGGGTTTTTAGGGTTTTAATTTTGGGTTTTGCTATTTAATTCTTGTTCAAATTTAATTGAGTGATTAGGACAGTTTATTTGATCATATTTAAGTTTTATTACAGTAGATATATTGGATTGAATCCTTCCATAAAGTTCACGTTGTTTCGATCTTTGCTTCCGCCTTATTGTTGGTCGTATCAAATATGAAATTTCCTAATACTTACATGTAGATATAAAAATGATAGGTGGAAGATTGTTGTTACATTTATTAGGTGGTGAGTACACATGTATATATGATCTAAAGTGTTGAATTTTCACATAATATTGGATGACATAGTAGTTTTCAAAATAAATAAAAAGGAACAAGAGAACATCTTCTTTGTCGAAAATAATAATTATAGTAATTGTTTCTTTATTGAGGTGAAATTAAGAACTAGACAGATTCCCCTAATTGAGGTTAGATTGTTTAAAGTCTTTGAATTTATTTAGAATTGTAGTTAGATTTAATCCCTTTATCATATTCTTTAAACAAGAATCCATACACAAAATAACAGTGTCCTACTTTGTATATATTTTGCTTCATGTCGAAAACAGAACTATTTCTTTAATAATAAGAATTGAGATTAATGTTGGTAATTTTAAGTTTCCAATATCCTGTGCAATCTACTAGTTTAAAATAATTATATTTTTATGCTCCATTAGTAAGAATAATAATTTAAACTAGTAAATGATAATTTTATTAGTATAACATAGGGTAAATATCTGTAAACATTATTTTTATCTTAAAACTAACTATTGAAGCATGTGTGGAAGATGGATATATTTTTAGGAGTTGGATTTAAAGTTAATTATTACTTGTTCAAGTAGGTTAAATTGTGATGATATAAAGATTCTTGGATTAATTAGAATATATGTTAATAAATGAATTTATAAATAATTCGCATCTCGGGAATATTAAGTGTTACAATTGTTAAAATATTTAAATAGATCATTCATCATAAATAATTTCTATATTGCAAATTAAACTTTTGAAAATTAATAATGGTGAATTGAACTTGGAATATTGTTTTCTGTTTTGCATTCCTTAATCTCGATTAGTAGCTAGAGAATGATGAATCAAGGTTTTAAATTTTTAATCATGATAGGAATATTAGTATATTGTCAAGAAAATAAAAAAAAAAAAAGAAAGGAGAATGGTCTAATCGAATTTTATTAATGATTAATTAATAAATTGAGTATTGATCTATTATCTATGTTGATTAGACTCTCTTGAGAAAGCACCCAGTTTAGGATTTCAATCATTTTAAGCTTCGGAGTCGAGGTAAGTAGAAATTCATCCTCAACTACAATGCATGAATCTTATTTAACTATGTGTTTATTATTTATTATTTATTATTTATTATATTGTATGATTGTGTGATGCAATATACTTGTGGTATTGTATTTTTTTGCATTAAATATGTTGTACATGAGCACGAGCATATTCATGCATGTCATGTAGATATTATCGAGGTTGCATGCATGAAATGATTTTGAGAGAGAAAATATTGTGTTTGAGATTGGTCACCACCAGCCCGTGTTGTGCTGTGTTGATATTTATGCCTCGAGTGGGATGACTTCCATACGGGATCAAAGGGAACAGGCAGGGTGTGTGTCCCTTGAGGTCCAGGGATGATGGTCCACTTCAACTGCACGTTTGAGGTGATGATTGGCTAATGTGGGATGACTTTCATGTGGGATCAAAGGGAACAGGCAGGGGGCGTGTCCCTTGGGGTCCAAGAAGGATGAGCCACATGAGTGCACTAATCACATACTGGCCATTTGATATTGATTATATTATGAGCTCATGACTCATGTTGGTGTCTAGTGAAGGGAGCCAAGTTCCTAAACGTTGAAAATGCTTTTGAGATGGCATAAAAGTATTTTATTCACGAGCATTTGACATTTGTGGTGGTGCTACATATTGAATATGCATCGTGAGTGTCAATGGACATGCATGAGCATGATTTCTGCTTACTGAGCTTTAGCTCATGTAGTTCATGCATTGTAGGTGAAAGTTGATAATGTGTGGTGCATCGACACATGAATGCTTAGAGCTCCAACAAGTTTTGAGAAGTGTATACATGGATGACGACCTGTGAGGAGGGCAGGGACTTATTTTATTATATTTTATTGCTTAGGTATCATATGTTTTAATTCAAATTTATATGCATATTCTTAGAATTATTTCTACAAAGTGAGCAATGATTTCTTTACATTCTTTAGTAAATTATATTTTTATAATTCATTATAACTTTAAATGCACCACATGTTAACCTAAATTTTTAATTTTAACACGTTTTAATGAAAATACATATTTATATTTTTAGAAGAGACACCTCACCCATATTTTTACATCACTTTATATTTTACATTTATTTTATTGGGATGGGTGTGATAGAGTGGTATCAGAGCCAGGTTATGATTCTGTAGACTATCCATGTATACAAACTCAGGACTTTTGGTGCATGATTATGCTAGTAAGATGATATGCACTGTGATTTTTTTTAGAATTTCTATATTTGAACGTCAAAATTATTGTATCTGTTTAAATTTTTGATAAAAGTATGATTTGGTATTGTGATACCCCGATCCTTTTTGCTAAATTATAATTTATAATTCTATTAAAATGATTTTGAATTGATATTGTTGAATTATAATCATGTGGTATGTTTGTATATTGTGCCATTGTTTTGTTGCAGGTTGTCTCACTTGAGCCGATACGTCATAGCACGGTGGTATTATACTAAGTGTATAATATATGATAACATTTAATATTAAAATTTGTCGAGTTATATGGTGATGAAGTGGGGGTGATTATATTTGATTATGTGTTTTGCCATACCTTGAACACCCTAACGCTGAGTTGATCGGGGGTCTCGATGGGGGCTAGGGGGCAACGCCCCCTGCTTTTTCGGCGTGTATTAAAAGTGTTTTGAAAATCTAAGTCATTTTAAAAAAAATAATGGTGTTAAAAATGTCCGGGAGTCGTTTGAGATAAGGGGGACGATTTTGGCACGCCGCGCGCCCGCGGGGAGCTTTGGCCGAGAGAGGGGTTCCGCGGTCGCGGGGGCTGCGCGGTCGCGCGGGTCCGGGGATTTTCTACCTATAAATACAACACTTGTTCATTTCTTCCTCATTTCTTTCAACCAAGAGGGGGCGATTTTCTCCTCTTTTCTCTCTCAAAATTCTTCAACTTCTGAAGTGTAATCCATCATCATCCATCAACAAAGGGTGCTAGGTGATGTGTTGGAGCTCGAGGAGGACAACTTGTGCACGGCCAAGAAGTATTTCAAAGGTTGAGAGTTTCAAAAGCGTCTCATAAGATGGGGTAACTCTAAACTGGGAACACGTGTAATGTTATAGTTATTGTTGTGCTCTGATTGTATAAATATGAAGGGTCTTCGGACCGGTGAATGAAAGAGACCCTTTGGGGCAGAGATCCTTTGTGATCGAATATAGACCTGTTAATGTCCTCCCTGGGGGGTAGTATGTCTGCGGGCATCCCTACAGGGCCAAAGATGTTCATTAACGGGGGCATCATGATGTTTAGACCCTACGGGGTTGAGACTAATCTCCACAAAGTAAAGAAAAGTCCATATGTTATATTTTCACTTGTGCAATTAGCTATAACTGTTTTCAGTGTTCCCCACTGAGTATGTTGTTAAATACTCACCCCATTCATTCAATAAATTTCAGGTTGAGGAGTCGGAGCCCGAGTAGGAGCGTTGTGAACACAAGAGAACCCCACAAGCTTGTGTTTATCTTTTGCATGCTCTTCTTTTGATAACACTCATATTATTATTGTTATAATTACATTGATCACTATTTTTGCTTATGATCAATGATTATTGGGGATGGGAATAGCCCGATCTTTTGTAGGTTATCATGTATATAACTTGATATTGTGCAACAATTTAAAGGCGGGTCGTTCGACCTTGGAGCCTATTACGTATGAAGTATGTTGTTGACCCTATACTTTGCATGTTGATTTAGGATGTTAGACGGGCGGGTTATGACAACTTATGAGCCCGATAAGTTAGACGATTGCATGCTAATTCGCGAAAAAAAAATTTACGTTTAGAATTATGACGTCATGCCTAGTCATGCTTTTTGACCTAAGCTTCCGCTCATTTTATTATAAGCACACAAAAATATATAAGTAAATTGTATGTTAAGTGACGTGGCCAAACGGAGTAGTTTGGGGTGTTACAAGTATATATCTTTATATTTTTGGGATAATTTTGTCAATCTTCTTGAACGATTCTAGTGGCATTATGACATGTACGTAGTCAATTAGATGTTAATGACACTTTCCAAGTGTCCTTGTGGTAAATTCTTGACCCTAGCATTTTTGTATCTATTTCCAAACATAAGTGAAGGTTTAATAGCAGAGAAGTGTTTCTATTGAGTTGATTGCCAATATATTTTTCATTTTGTTATCCAGTAGAACTATACTAGATTTTAGCTCCATTACGAGAAATCTAAAGTGCATGCAAATTCATATAATATTACAATATGTAAGTTATATTGCCTTTAATTAAGGTTCCCATAGTTCCATGAATCAATTTAGTATCATTTAGTAAAAAAAAAGGTAATTAATGTAGGTAATGATTGTGCATCTACTATGTGATATGTGATAGTAGAGTGTAAATACTAATAGAGAGAGAGAGAGAGAGGGACAGACAGAGAAAGAATTTGAGATTATGAATCATTACTTGACTTTTGCTAATATACATGTGATTGTTGTGTTTAGGAGGCTACGGTTAAAAATTTTGAAAATAAATTTATAAATATATAGATTTTTGTGTGTCTATATTAATGATGATCAAGACATTATTATAATGTAGCGCCCTGATCCCGAAAGATCATGGAAATGGACGCCACGGGGGTTGGATTTAAGAAGCGGAAAAGAAGGGGGTAATTCAAGTAACGAAAACTCAACAAAAGACCCGGAACAACCAAACATGCTTTATAATAAATTATAATTATCCAAAATACTAAGATCAGAGCTCTTAGGATTTAGCAAAAATATCACAAGTGCAGAAGTTCAATACTTAATAGAATACTAAGGAGTAGCATAAGTGCGGAAGCTTAAATCACAACATAATATTTAACAAAAGGAGATAATGGGAAATAGGTAAATAACAAAAGTCGATCTCTCAGTCTTGTCACCTCCACGCTCCAGCCTACTGACCTGAAAATGTTTGAAAAGATTTGAGCTGAGTACTAATACACTCAGTGGGCAAGTTTTCACAATCTGAGTTATGCAAATCATTTTTCAAAAGTAATCTATCTGTGTCCATGCATGTAGTGAAACTTAGGAGGTTTTAAATTTGAAAGCAACTTAGGTTCACCAAAACATTTTATCGTGAAGCGCTTAAGAGTATAACCAGTCATTACCCGCAATTCATACTACATCACCAACGCATAAAGTTGAGTATGGCCAAAGTATACCCAATGAGTGTAACCAATGAGTGTAACCAAAGAGTGCAACCAATAAGTGTTTTATTTTAGTATCACCGACAAGGAATAGAGCATGACGAATAATGCATGCATACTGTAGCTACTCACATTGACACAACGCTGGTTTATGAGACTCCGACAACATACAGTAGCACGTAAAATATTTAACATAGATAGTCACATATGCAATTTTAATAAGGCATAGCTTAATAACTCAAAAGATACAGTTTGCAAAGATAGTATAGTAGTCCACCTGGATAGCTATAATAGCTGAAGCTTTAGCGATTCTTCTAATAGTCCCCTAAGTACGATGTTCCGGGTTTTGTCCTACACATAAAGACTAAGACTTAGAAGCTTATTGAGGTCATTAACCTATTCTATAATGTAAATACGGGTATAAGGGTATAAAGGCAAGTCTAAGGAATAAGGTCATGAAAAGACGATGCTTGGAGATCAAACGGGTAATCCTAGCTTTAAGAAGCTATACCCGAGCACTTGATCGAGATGAATATATTCTAATCACGTAGATTAAAATCAATAATTAAATGAATGTTTTAAAAGATAATAATATGCCAATAAAGTAAAGTATCAGTTTTTATATACTTAATTTTAAATTAAATTCTAAAGTTAAACAAAATAGAAAAAGAAATAAATTAAATAAATAAATGCATAAATAAAATTGTAGTAAAAAAGATTTGAACTCATGACTTTACTACAAAATAATGAGACTTAACCACTATACCAAATGATTTTATACAAGATAAAACAAACCACTATAATTAAATAGCTTCATGAATGCTTTGAATTAAATACACAAAACAAGAATTAATTAAAATTGTAACAAGAGGCTTCGAACCCTGGACCCCCTTAATCACATTTAGATCACTAACCACTGGGCTAAGACTCATTTTCAAAATTTAGAATCCATCATTAATAATTTATATAGTCCAGAAAGGTTTTATGATAAAAAAATAAAAAAGGGTATAAATATTAACTTAATGAGAATTGAACCACAAACCTTTCAAACAATAATCTGGATTCTAACCACTTAACTAAACACCATTTTCAAAATTAATTAGGTGACATTAATTATATAAGATCCAAAATAATCTTAGATAAAAATGATTAAAACTAAATTAAGACTACATTAATAGGATTTGAACCCTTGACCTTGCAGTTAACAAATTTGAACATATCCATTAAGCCAAATACAAATTTTCAAAATTTAACACATTATTTTAATTAATTATAGTTAAAATAGAAGATATTAATTGCAATGAAATAGATCTAAAAATGTATGTAAAGGGTTTTGAACTTTAAACCTCTCTAACATAAACATTAATCCCCAACCATTCAACTAAATCCAATTTTCGAAATTAGTTCTATGATTTTAATTAAATATAGTCATAAAATACATCCATTAATTAAAATAATAATCTGCTCCCAAATATATTTGAACCTTAGACCTTTGAGTATAAAAATTAAAGATTAACCATTAGGCTAGATTTACAATTTTGAAACATAACCCAAGATTTATAATGAAATAGTTCAATCACTATATAAATACATACATACATAAATAAATATATATATATATATATAAATATACAATAGAAGAAAGTAAAAAGAAAAAAAAAGAAAAATATTACACCATCACACACCCACGGTATCAACATACATACATAATTTCATTCCCTTTTTTTTCCTTTTTTTTAATTTCAACAATCCACCATTTAACCTTTAATTAATGTATTCAAGAGCACCAAGAACACTATAAATAAAATTAAGAAAATATTTTAAAAGAATAATTCAAAACAGCCCGGAAATCACACAATATACATACTAAAATCGAAAACGAAGTTCAAAAATAAAGAAGAAAATGAATTATTGATAGGTTAGGGTTTAACCTATTTTTAGATCCGAAAATCGGAAGCCTAAACCTCAAAATATCATAAAATAAATCGAATAAAAAGATAGAGGAGAAGAAGGGGAGTCCGAAAATGTAATTGTATGTTAAAAATTCTGCCGGAAAATTTTTCCGGCGGTGGAGGGGAGGTGGCCCATTCTAATGTATTTAAATCAATATTTAATTCATAACTTGGTCAAATGAAGTCCATCTAAGGTGAAATCACTATGGTTTCATATCGACGAGCACTATCGTCTAATGTATTTATTCATCTCGTTCCGATAACTATAGGTCTCGGAAAAAAAAATGCGAATGGGCTAAAAAGCCCATAAATTGGGCCTCAACATTAAAAGCTTAAACTTAGGTATTTTGGGCCAAATGCAAAATAAATAAAATAGAATAGTGTTTGGGCCCATTCTAACTATTATATTTATATTTCTAATTAAATTTAGTTAATAAAAATTTGGGGTGTTACATCACTCCCCCCTTAAAAGAATTTTGTCCCTAAATTCACGTACCTTAGAATATCTTGGGGTATTGTTCTCTCATCTTGCTTTCAAGTTCCCAGGTTACTTCTGATCGATCGTGATGATTCCATTGCATAAGCACCAATGGAATTTGTTTGCTTCTTAACACTTGAACTTTTCAATCAAGAATCTCATGAGGTCTTTCCTCGTATGTCATATCAGAACGTAAAATTAACTCACTATTTTTGACAACATGTTCAGGGTCAAACACATATTTTCTGAGCATTGAAACGTGATATACATCATGAACTTGTGACAGGTCTAGTGGTAGGGCTAGTCGGTAAGCAACCTCACCAATTCTTTCTAGTATCTCAAATCGCCCAATAAATCTTGGTCTCAATTTTCCTCGCTTTCCGAATCTCTCAACGCCTCGTGTTGGAGATACTTTTAAGAAAACTTTGTCACCAACTTGGAACTGTAGGTTTGTTCTGCGCTTATCTGTGTATGCCTTTTGTCTGTCTTGTGCTTCTTTCATTCTTCCTTGAATTTGGTCGATCATCTTGACACTGATTTGCACGATCTCTGGACCTAAAATTTTCCTTTCTCCAACTTCGTCCCAATATAGGGGCGATCTGCATTTGCGACCATACAAGGCTTCATATGGTGCCATTTTTATAGTTGATTGGTAGCTGTTGTTATAACCAAACTCCACCAAGGGTAAAACATCTTCCCAGCTTGTATTTCCATCCAACACAACTCCTCAGAGCATGTCCTCCAAAATCCGTATTGTTATCTCTGATTGGCCATCTGTTTGAGGATGAAAAGCGATACTAAAGTTCAGCTCCGTTCCCATTGCTTCTTGAAGACTCTTCCAAAACCTTGATGTGAAATGAGTATCACGATCCGACATGATGGAAACTGGAATTCCATGCAAGCGAACAATTTCTTTTACATAAGTTTGTGGTAATTTGCTCAACTCCGTTGTTGTTTTGATTGGCACAAAATGTGCTGATTTGGTCAATCGATCCACGATAACCCACACTGTTGAGTTTCCTCTCACTGATCGTGGTAAGCCTACCACGAAATCCATCGTTATATGCTATTATTTCCATTCTGGAATTTCCAACGGCTGCAATAATCCAGAAGGTCGTCGATGTATGCCTTTCACTTGTTGGCATGTTAAACATCTCTCCACAAATGCCGTTATCTCTCTTTTCATATTGTTCCACTAAAAGTATTACTTCAAGTCTTTATTTATCTTCGTGCTGCCTGGATGTGCAACGTAAGGAGTATTATGAGCATCTCTCATAATTTCTTGCTTCAGCGTATCGTCACTGGGAACGCATAGTCTGTCACGGAACATTAAAGATCCCTCATTAACTTCCCTAAATTCTTTTAGTTCACCTGTCTTGACTCTTTGCCTTATCTTCTCCAATCGCTCATCTTTTGGCTGAGCTTCTATGATTCTCGATCTTAAGTCTGGTTTGGCTACCACTGCGGCTATCAAACTTTCTGTAGAGCTTGGTGGAAATACTAACTCTAATTCCATCTTTTCTATTTCTATCACAAGTTCCCCCTTATTTGTGAGCATATATCCCAGCACTCCTTGTTTCTTTCTGCTCAAAGCTTCAGCTACTACATTTGCTTTTCCCGGATGATAATGTATCGTGCAGTCATAATCTTTCACCAACTCTAACCATCTTCTCTGCCTCATATTAAGCTCTTTTTGATCGAAGATATACTTCAAACTCTTATGGTCAGTGTAGATCTCGCATTTCACCCCATAAAGATAATGTCTCCAAATCTTGAGTGCATGAATGACAGTGGCAAGCTCCAAATCGTGGGTTGGGTAGTTCAGTTCGTGAGGTCATAATTATCGTGAGGTATATGCTACCACTTTCCCATTCTGCATCAGTACGCATCCTAAACCCAGTTTAGACGTGTTAGTGTAAATCATAAATCCTTTCATTCATTCGGGAAAAGTTAAGACCGGTGCAGTAGTTAATCTTGTCTTGAGTTCCTGAAAACTCTGTTCACACGCATAAGTCCGCTCAAACTTGACCTTCTTCCTCAAAAGTTGTGTCATTGGCCTTGCTATCTTTGAGAAATCTTTAATGAACTTCCAGTAATATCCTGCTAAACCGAGGAAACTTCTTATCTCATGAACATTGGTTGGCGATTTCCACCTCTTCACCGCCTCGACCTTTGCAAGATCCACCTTGATCCCTTCTGCTGACACAATGTGTCCAAGGAACATTACTTTCTTTAGCCAAAATTCACACTTGCTGAATTTAGCATATAAATTTTCTCTCTATAGTGTTTCCAATACTAGTCACAAGTGTTCTTTATGTTCTTCTTCATTTCTCGAGTAGATTAGTATGTTGTCAATAAAGACCAACACAAACTTATCCAGATATTCATGAAAAACACGATTCATTAAATCCATAAAGACTGCGGGTGCATTTGTTAATCCAAATGGCAACACTAGAAACTCATAGTGGCCATATCTTGTTCGGAATGCAGTCTTGGGTATGTCATCTTCTCTTACTTTAACTTGGTGATACCCAGATCGTAGATCAATTTTGGAAAAGACTTTTGCACCCGATAATTGATCGAAAAGATCATCTATCCTCAGAAGTGGATACTTGTTCTTCACCATTATCTTGTTCAACTCCCGATAATCGATGCACATTCTCATAGTACCATCTTTCTTTTTTAGGAACAGGATCGGTGCTCCCCAAGACGATACACTAGGTCTTATAAAACCTAACTCCAACAATTCCTCCAATTGCACCTTCAACTCTTGCAACTCCTTCGGCGCTAAATGATATGGGGCTTTGGATACTGGTGCTGCTCCTGATTCTAAGTCTATTGTGAATTGTACTTGTCTATCTGGCGGCAAACCTGGCAAATCATTTGGAAATACGTCATCGAACTCTCGCACCACTGGTACCTGATCCACTATTAGATCTTCTTTTTTCTTACTTGTAAGGTTTACAAGAAATGCCTGAAAATCTCCTTTCTGTAACAATTTGGCAGCCTTCAATGCTGAGATGATGGGAATTATATTTCCCATTTTTACTCCATAAAACTTCACCTCTTCCTCGCCTAGCTTCTGAAATATTATCTCTATCTCGTGGCAGCGTATTGTTGCACTCTCCTTTGTCAGCCAATCCATCCTAAATATAATGTCAAAGTCTCGTATCTCAAGAGCATAGAGATCAGTTGTGAAATTCTTTTCACCTACTACCATGTCTAAGTTCTTACAAACACAATCAGCTAAGAGTGTTCGTCCTGATAGAATGCTTAATGTTAAGGCTTTTTTTTGCTAATTCTAGCTCTAGATTGAGACGTTTACATGCATCTCTAAATATAAAGGAATGTGAAGCTCCAGTATCAAATAAAGCAAGCACAGGTATATCACTCAAACTAATCATACCTGCCAAATTCCCAGGGTTTCCAGCTGCCTCTTGCTGGTTGAGAGCATATGCTCTGGCTTGTTGTGGTGCCCGGGGACCTTGATTTTGATTTTGTTGAGGCCTAGGATTTCCTCTATTATTGTTATGATTCCCTCGACCTCCTCCACCTTGTGGTCCCGTATTTCTCATGGCCTGTCTGAACTGTGGCCTTTGCTGCTGCAGATTTTGTATTTCAGAATTCTATTGGCATTTGTTAGCATAATGGCCATGTTGGCCACACCGATAGCATTGGACACATGGCCCAAAGTGATGCCTGGTACAACTTGCACACATCGGTGTATTTCCTTGATAGCCTTGAGATTTTGGTGCAACAGTCCCCTGTACTGCAGGCCTTGATCCAAAATTTCTTCCTCCTTGATAGTTATGCTGAAAATTCTTTCCTTGATAACCTTGTTGTGGATCATCCCACTTCTGCTTTCCCTACTGATCCCTAGCTGCTAGTTGAGATGTTGAAGCCTTTGGTGTTCCATGCATTGCCTCAATGCTAAGTGCCCAACTTAGTATTTGACCATAGCTTGTTTCGTCCTTTCCAATCAGTGCAGTGCCTATTTCTGGTTTCAAACCCATGCGAAATTTTTCAATCCTCTTCTCTTCCATGTCTACTGTCTATGGTGCATATCGAGATAACCTATTGAACTGCAAATCATATTCTGCCACTGATTTACTTCCTTGTTTGAGATTTCAGAACTTATTGGCCTTCTGATACTGATAATGTGCTGGTGTGTATTTTTGGTACAAGATCGTCTTGAAGTCCTCCCAAGTGAACAACTCCCAATCTGCATTGAGTATTGTTCTTCAAACCGACTCCCACCAGAAATCAGCATCATCCACAAGCTGATATAGAGCACACGCTACCATCTCTTTATTAGTGCATTGCAAAAACCCAAAGATCTTTTCCAGAGCTCGAACCCAACGTTCAGCTGTGAGTGGATCACCTTCTCCATAGAAAGTTGGGGGATTATGGCGTCTGAACTCCATTTCAATCCGTGGTCCCTGAGCTTGCGGATTATTCAGCACCTGAGACATAGCCAAGTTCGCATATCTCGATCTTCCTCTTGGCATTCTACAACTAGTCAAATCTCCAATTGATCAGCACTTGTGTACAAAATCCATGAAGGTAACACGAATCATAACTAAACATCTCGCCATTTAGTTAGCAGGATTTCTTAATCAGTCTATGTTCAAACAATTTCACAAGTTCTTACAAGCTCAGCCTAAGTTCAGCAAATACAGGCTAAGTTCATCTTACGCCCTCAAGATTTCAATTTCTTGTACTCCTTCTAGAGTATATACAAGAAAAACTTTTCGGCTATCACAAATTAAAGTATGCATTCTGCACATTTCCAACATCACAAGTATGCACAAGGCATAGATAAACAAGTCCGTACAATTATATAATCAACATAGTTTTTATACAGAAGCCAATATGCTCACAGACATAATTCAAAACCAGTATGCTATCAAAATAGCAATAGAGTACGCAATTAGCGTAGTTAATCAGAGTATGCAATCAGTATAGAAATCAATCTTTTGAGGAATTCATGTCAACACAACGAATCCTAATCTTTCGTTTTCAGACAAACATAACATTTTAATGAATAATGCAAACTTTTAAAAACTAAAATCCGTATAAAAACATGTGTACCTTTTTGGGCTGTTGCGTGAGTGATGAGCTGAGGGCTTATATAATATCACACGGGAATTTAATAGAAATGAAATAAGACCCAACAGGTCTGCAGAGTTGCAAACCTGGCTCTGATACGACTTTGTAGCGCCCTGATCCCGAAAGATCATGGAAATGGACACCACCGGAGGTTGGATTTAAGAAGCGGGAAAGAAGGGGGTAATTCAAGTAACGAAAACCTCAACAAAAGACCCAGAACAACCAAACATGCTTTATAATAAATTATAATTATCCCAAATACTAAGATAAGAGCTCTTAGGATTTAGCAAAAATATCACAAGTGCAGAAGTTCAATACTTAATAGAATACTAAGGAGTAGCATAAGTGCGGAAGCTTAAATCACAACACAATATTTAACAAAAGGAGATAATAGGAAATAGGTAAATAACAAAAGCCCATCTCTCAGCCTCGTCACCTTCACGCTCCAGCCTACTGACCTGAAAATATTTGAAAAGATTTGGGTTGAGTACTAATGCACTCAGTGGGCAAGTTTTCACAATTTGAGTTATGCAAATCATTTTTCAAAAGTAATCTATCTATGTCCATGCAGGTAGTGAAACTTAGGAGGTTTTAAAGTTGAAATCAACCTAGGTTCACCAAAATATTTTATCGTGAAGCGCTTAAGAGTATAACCAGTCACTGCCCGCAATCCATACTACATCACCAATGCGTAAAGTTGAGTATGACCAAAGTATACCTAATGAGTGTAACCAAAGAGTGTAACCAATAAGTGTTTCATTTTAGTCGCACCGACAAGGAATAGGGCATGATGAATAATGCATGCATACTATAGCTACTCACATTGACACAACACTGGTTTATGAGACTCCGACAACATACAGTAGCACGTAAAATATTTAACACAGATAGTCACATATGCAATTTTAATAAAGCAGAGCTTAATAACTCGAAAGATATAGTTTGCAAAGATAGTATAGTAGCCCACCTAGATAGCTATAATAGTTGAAGCTTTAGCGATTCTTCTAATAGTCCCCTAAGTCCGATGTTCCGGGTTTTGTCCTACACATAAAGACTAAGACTTAGAAGCTTATTGAGGTCATTAACCTATTCTATAATGTAAATACGGGTATAAGGGTATAAAGGCAAGTCTAAGGAATAAGGTCATGAAAAGACGATGCTTGGAGATCAAACGGGTAATCCTAGCTTTAAGAAGCTATACCCGAGCACTTGATCGAGATGAATATATTCTAATCACGTAGATTAAAATCAATAATTAAATGAATGTTTTAAAAGATAATAATATGCCAATAAAGTAAAGTATCACTTTTTATATACTTAATTTTAAATTAAATTCTAAAGTTAAACAAAATAGAAAAAGAAATAAATTAAATAAATAAATGCATAAATAAAATTGTAGTAAAAAAGATTTGAACTCATAACCTTACTACAAAATAATGAGACTTTAACCACTATACCAAATGATTTTATATAACATAAAACAAACCACTATAATTAAATAGCTTCATGATTGCTTTGAATTAAATACACAAAACAAGAATTAATTAAAACTGTAACAAGAGGTTTGGAACCCTGGACCCCTTAATCACAATTAGAAGACTAACCACTGGGCTAAGACTCATTTTCAAAATTTATAATCCATCATTAATAATTTATATAGTTCAGAAAGGTTTTATGATTAAAAGATAAAAAAGGTATAAATATTAACTTAATGAGAATCGAACCACAATCCTCTCAAACAATAATCTGGATTCTAACAAACTAAACACCATTTTTGAAATTAATTAGGTGACATTAATTATATAAGATCCAAAATAATCTTAGATAAAAATGATTAAAACTAAATTAAGACTACATTAATAGGATTTGAACCCTTGACCTTGCAGTTAACAAATTTGAACATATCCATTAAGCCAAATACAAATTTTCAAAATTTAACACATTATTTTAATTAATTATAGTTAAAATAGAAGATATTAATTGCAATGAAATAGATCTAAAAATGTATGTAAAGGGTTTTGAACTTTAAACCTCTCTAACATAAACATTAATCCCCAACCATTCAACTAAATCCAATTTTCGAAATTAGTTCTATGATTTTAATTAAATATAGTCATAAAATACATTAATTAAAATAATAATTTGCTCCCAAATATATTTGAACCTTAGACCTTTGAGTATAAAAATTAAAGATTAACCATTAGGCTAGATTTACAATTTTGAAACATAATCCAAGATTTATAATGAAATAGTTCAATCACTATATAAATACATACATACATAAATATATATATATATATATATATATATATATATATATATATATATATATAAGAATATACAAGAGAAGAAAGTAAAAAGAAAAAAAAAAGAAAAACTCACGCACACACACAAACTCACGCCACAATCACCCATATCAATTTACACACTCACACACCCACAGTATTAACATACATACATAATTTCATTCCGTTTTTTTTCCTTTTTTTTTTATTTCAACAATCCACAATTTAACCTTTAATTAAAGTATTCAAGAGCACCAAGAACACTATAAATAAAATTAAGAAAATATTTTAAAAGAATAATTCAAAACAGCCCGGAAATCACACAATATACATATTAAAATCGAAAACGAAGTTCAAAAATAAAGAAGAAAATGAAGTATTGATAGGTTAGGGTTTAACCCATTTTTAGATCCTAAAATCGGAAGCCTGAACCTCAAAATCTCATAAAATAAATCAAACAAAAAGAAAGAGGAGAAGAAGGAGAGTCCGAAAATGTAATTGCATGTTAAAAATTCCGCCGGAAAATTTTTCCAGCGGTGGAGGGGAGGCGGTGGGCGGCGCTCCGGCGGTGGTTCCGGCAAAGGAGGGGGAGAGGTGAGAGGGAGAGAGAAGAGGGGGAAAGGGGGCTGACCTAGAAATGAATCCCCCAAAAATGAGCTAGAAAGGGGATAAGGGGTATTTATACCACTCCCTAAAATAAACCCTAAACTCTAATTAAATCAAGAATTAATTCATTACTTGGTCAAATGAAGTCCATCTAAGGTGAAATCAAGTTCTATGGTTTCGTATCGACGAGCAATATCGTCTAATGTATTTATTAATCTCGTTCTGATAACTATAGATCTTGAAAAAAAAAACGCGAATGGGCTAAAAAGTCCATAAATTGGGCCTCAACATTAAAAGCTTAAACTTAGGTATTTTGGGCCAAATGCAAAATAAATAAAATAGAATAGTGTTTGGGCCATTCTAACTATTATATTTATGTTTCTAATTAAATTTAGTTAATAAAAATTTGGGGTGTTACATATAATATGTATGTGTGCTACTTTAGGTGATCAATTTTTATATTATCGTCTAATGCAAATGATCTTATGTGAGAACAGTTAAAAAAATAATAATTAATGTTCCCATGAGCACTACCTCTGAACTCATAGAGAATAATAATAATATATGGTAGTTTGAGTAGATAACAAAATGAGGCTAATTGTTCAGATCTTGTTAACAGAATCAAATTTTGAGGACGAAATTTTTACAAGTAGGGGAAAATGTAATACTCGGGCTTCTGACTACTCAATAATTATTTTGATATACGTTTTATATAAGTTATATATATATATATGTATATATTTATTTTCTGCCAATTACATTTATATAAGTATGGGTGTCAATATGATTATGAATATTCGTTATTTGTTATATTTGATATAGACGTGTGTATATATTAGTAATCAAGTCTAACTAGCTAGTATGTCATTATAAATAGATATATTATATTATATATCCACACAAATGCAAGCATAAGATTATTATATTGGAAAATCAAAGAAATATGAAATTTCCTAATACTTACACGTAAATATAAAAATGATAGGTGGAAGATTGTTGTTACATTTATTAGGTGGTGAGTACATGTATATATATGATCTAAAGTGTTGAATTTTCACATAATATTGGATGACATAGTAGTTTTCAAAATAAATAAATAGGAACAAGAAAACATCTTCTTTGTCGAAAATAATAATTATAGTAACTATTTCTTTATTGAGGTGAAATTAAGGAAACAAGAACTAGACAATTTCGCCTAATTGAGGTTAGATTGTTCAAAGTCTTTGAATTTATTAAGAATTGTAGTTAGATTTAATCTCTTTATCATATTCTTTAAACAAGAATCCATACACAAAATAATAGTTTCCTACTTTGTATATATTTTGCTTCATGTCGAAAACAGAACTATTTCTTTAATAATAAGAGTTGAGATTAATGTTGGTAATTTTAAGTTTCCAATATCCTGTGCAATCTACTAGTTTAAAATAATTATATTTTTATGCTTCATTAGTAAGAATAATAATTTAAACTGGTAAATGATAATTTTATTAGTATAACATAGGGTAAATATCCGTAAACATTATTTTTATCTTAAAACTAACTACTGAAGCATGTGTGGAAGAATGAATATATTTTGAGGAGTTGGATTTAAAGTTAATTATTACTTGTTCAAGTAGGTTAAATTGTGATGATATAAAGATTCTTGGATTAATTAGAATATATGTTAATAAATGAATTTATAAACAATTCGCATCTAGGGAATATTAAGTGTTACAATTGTTAAAATATTTAAATAGATCATTCATCATAAATAATTTCTATATTGCAAATTAAAGTTTTGAAAATTAGTAATGGTGAATTGAACTTGGAATATTGTGTTCTGTTCTGCATTCCTTAATCTTGATTAGTAGTTGGAGAATAATGAATCAAGTTTTTAAATTTTTAATCATGATAGGAATATTAGTATATTGTTAAGAAAATAATAAAAAAAAAGAAAAGAAAACGAGAATGGTCTAATCGAATTTTATTAATGATTTGTTAATAAATTGAGTATTGATCTATAATGTATGTTGATTAGATTCTCTTGAGAAAGCACCCAGTTTAGGATTTCAAACATTGTAAGCTTCAGAGTCGAGGTAAGTAGAAATTCATCCTCAACTATAATGCATGAACTTAGTATTATTTAACTATGTGTTTATTATTTATTATTTATTATATTGTATGATTGTGTGATGCAATATACTTGTGGTATTGTATTTCTTTGCATTAAATATCTTGTACATGAGCAAGAGCATATTCATGCACGTCATGTAGATATTATCGAGGTTGCATGCATGAAATGATTTTGAGAGAGAGAAAATATTTTGTTTGGAAATGATCACCACCAGCCCGTGTTGTGCTGTGTTGATATTTGTGCCTCGAGTGGGATGACTTCCATGCGGGATCAAAGGGAACAGGCAGGGGGCGTGTCCCTTGGGGTCCAGGGAGGATGGTCCACTTCGACTGCACGTTTGAGGTGATGAGTGGCTGATGTGGGATGACTTTCATGTGGGATCAAAAGGGAACAGGCAGGGGGCGTGCCCCTTGGGGTCCAGGAAGGATGAGCCATATGAGTGCACTAATCACATACTAGCCATTTGATGTTGATTATATTATGAGCTCATGACTCATGTTGGTGTCTGGTGAAGGGAGCCAAGTTCCTAAACGTTGAAAATACTTTTGCGATGGCATAAAAATATTTTATTCACGAGCATTTGACATTTGTGGTGGTGCTACATATTGAATATGCATCGTGAGTGTCAATGGACATGCATGAGCATGATTTCTGCTTACTGAGCTTTAGCTCATGTAGTTCATGCATTGTAGGTGAAAGTTGATAATGTGTAGTGCATCGACACATGAATGCTTAGAGCTCCAACAAGTTCTGAGAAGTGTATACATAGATGACGACTTGTGGGGAGGGCAATGACTTATTTTATTATATTTTATTGCTTAGGTATCATATGTTTGAATTCAAATTTATTTGTATATTCTTAGAATTGTTTCTACAAAGTGAGCAATGATTTCTTTACATTCTTTAGTAAATTATATTTTTATAATTATTTATAACTTTAAATGCACCACATTTTAACTTAAATGTTTAATTTTAACACTTTTTAATGAAAATACATATTTATATTTTTAGAAGAGACACCTTACTCATATTTTTACATCACTTTATATTTTACATTTATTTTATTGGGGTGGGTGTGACATTCTTAGAAGAAGACTATGTGATAAATCACAAGCCCACATGAGCATAATCGTCCTTGAGGAGCTTCGAAGAGGGAATTTGAATCCTATACCATACATATAAGAAGAGGTACCACCAATTACCTTACAACGTGTCACAGAAGTACGTGATTTATCTCATCGTAGTGGGAGGATTGTACATCAACCTGACAGATTCATTAGTTTGGGTGAATCTTCGGATTTTCCGGAAGGACTGAATGAATTGGATCACAAGAACTATGACAAAGCGGTCCAAGACAAAGATGCAGAGTTTTGAAAATCTGCAATGGAGTCTGAGATTGGATCTATGGATCACAATCAAGTCTAGGAGCTTATAGAACTACCTAATGGGGTAAAATCCATTGAAGGCAAGTGGGTCTATAAAAGAAAAAGAGGACCTTATGGGAAGTTTGAAACCTTCAAGGCTAGATTGTCCTTTGTCCTAGCTATCATGGTTGCCTTTGTCAGCCCCATTAGTAGATGAAATCTATCTGTTTTCATATCAAGCATAATTCAAATACATGCAAATGGCGGGATGATGGGCTAATTCTACAACTCATTATGGTCATTTTATAAAACAGTTTGTGGGCCAATCCCATCATAGAGAACTCATAGGATCGAAACCACAAACACATCACCATATATGAGATGAAAGTGATTTTTTCACAATTATAAACTTTTACCATGTGTTGGAGAATGAAACTATCTGCTCCGGCGCAACACCCATGCTTCAATCATCATCGTTAGTTTTCACTCGCATCATCTTCAAAATTAATGCTCCTGCCTCTATTTTCTGGATTCCAGTTGGATAAAGGTTGAGTCTCTATCAATTTTAAATTTTCTGTAGAGATTAAATTTTATGGAGGCTAATGTATATGGATGTATTGAAGATGTTTCTCGGAGTTTCTCAAATCCGCTAAGGCCATGTTCCGGCGGCGGGAAATTAAATTTGTAGAAGAAGAGAGCGAAGTTTGAGAGAGAAGAGAGGTTATGGAAAATAGACATCTCTTCCCATTTTTCCTCTCCCACGTTGCAATTAAAAACCGCTTTCTGAAAACCACATATAAATATAATCACCACGTATTTATTCATAATTTTAAATGAGAATTGAACATGTAATATTTTAATAGACGTGGGCAATTTTTATTTAAGAAATGGCAGCAAATCAGATTCTAATTTACTAAATTGCCATCAAATTGGCGGTAAAATTGACTTATTATGCCTTTATATATAATATAGATAATATATATATATATATATATATATATATATATATATATATATATATATATATGGATTAGTTGTGTAAGAAAAGTAAAAAAAAAACTAAAAAAGAAGGGTCTTTTAGGAATGTCAAAAATCCATATTTTTTAATTATTTTGTTTGTGGATGGGGATGGGCGGTTTCAAAGAGTTTTCTGGAGTTCGCGGGAGAATAAAACATTTGGGGTTAAGTAGTTAAGCAGAGTGAAAAGCCTGTTGAAAACCCTAGAAATGGAAGAGTAAGAATAGAGGTGTTGATTCGTCAAATAAAAAGCAAGTAAAAGAAAAGAAGTATTGAGTTGCTGAGAAGAATGGAGCCAAATACGGCTTTAGAATTAGTGAAGAAAGGCGCCACCTTTCTTGCGCTCGACGTTCCTCAATACACCCTCTTCGGTATAGATACCCAGGTATGTTTGTATGTATGCACATACGTATTTGTGTGTGTTTGCATTTCAGCTTCCTTTCGTTTCTGGATTAAATTTTCAGTTGCATTTTGTGTGCAGATGTTTTCGGCGGGTCCTAATTTTAAGGGTATCAAGATGATTCCTCCTGGCATTCACTTTATCTACTATAGCTCTTCTAACAGGTGGACGATTGTTCACCCTTAAACAAACAATTGGAATAGTTCTTGAAAATCTTCAATATCAAGTTTTCCATTGATGGTGATATAATTAATTTGAAATGGAAGGGCCTTTTGTTGTATATGTTTGCAGGGAAGGCAATGAGTTTTCTCCGATAGTTGGTTTCTTCATTCACGCGAGCTCTTCACAGGTCCCTACCATTATCGTGTTTTTCATTTATTGCTTATTGTGTACGTTTAATCACTGTATGCCTGGTGAGTTCTATGATGATATTTAAAAACAATCTGTTGGTGTCATCTTATTTATGTCCCAGCGTGTGAAAGGCTACTTTTGACTTAAAATGAGGTGAATCTGCAGAAATTCTGTAGTTAATTTTTAGGTATGCTGGTTAAGGTCGAATAGGATCTCCTTGTTCTGGCTTGAGAGTCAATAATAATGTCGGATATAGCCAGTTGTACTGCCCATCAAGGTGGGCTGGTTGAAGCAATCCTGTGGTGGAAACAGAATTGTAGGCAGAGCATAATGTGTAGCGATTATATAAACTTTGACATCAAGTTATTTGTTTTTCTTTTTGTTGATTTTAGAGTTATGATTTTTCATCTTTCTGGTGATAAACATCATACATAATTAACTTTGTGTATTAACATGACTGTGTCAGGTGATTGTTCGGAGATGGGATCAAAAGGAAGAGTGGCTAGTCAAAGTGTCAGAAGAAGAGGTAAGTGCTTGTGTAACTATTTGTTCACTTTTTTGCTGATGACATGTAATATGCACATAAAGTTGCATCATATTGTCTTGTTTAGGGACCCTTTGTTGTTTGAAGCCTGCTTTCTGAATATGAAGAGTTTTGTGCCACAAAATTTCGATTAGTTTCTGGGTAGAATGTATTCATGACATCTATCAGGCTCATGCTAAACATGTGATTTTCATGCTCTTCCATTTCTGGGGTTTTTATGTGTGATTTTTTTTGCTATTTACCTTGGAAGAAATCCACACAATGTTAGTTACTGAAAAGAAACCACAATCATTCAATTTATCTACACTTGGTTTGTGGTAGAATCTATTCATGACATCTATCATGCATTCATGCTCATTCAAAACATGTGATTTTCATGCCTTTCCATTTCTGGGGTTTTGATGTACGCAGTTTTTTGTTATTTACCATGGAAAGAAATCCAAACAATGTTAGTTACTGAAGAGCAACCACATTTATTCAGTTTATCTACCATTGGTTTGTGGCTTGAATTAGAATCCTTCTTTAATGGAGAATGCCTATTCTCTAGCAATGTGTTAATGCCCAACTGTCTCTTACAATGAATGACCCAACTCATTTTTTGTAAGAGATATCATCAGGCTTGCCTTGATGGTTGCCCTATCTTGATGCATGCTTCTGCTGCTATTGGTCAAAGATAATGTAAATGCTTGTAATTCTAATAGACTCTTAGATCCCAATATCCCATAGAGTTCAGGGAAATATAATTTATGTTAGAATCCATGCTTGTATTCAGCACTGCTTGCTTATGTTGTGATGCTGCTGCTTTTTTTAACATTTCTTTTTATACAGGAAGAGAGATACTCTGATGCAGTTAAAAGATTGGAATTTGATAAGCAGCTTGGACCTTACACATTGAGCCAGTATGGGGATTGGACACATTTGTCCAACTATATTACCAAGGATACTGTTGACCGCCTTGGTAGGTAATAAACTGTTCAATGGTGTATCTACTTCGCTTGCCATTGCAGCACAAGTTGATCCATTTTAACTTTGTCTTCCTGTTTTGGACTCTGGTTGGTCCAATTGTTGAAGCTGATGAGAATCAAATGCTAGCAGGGGAGGATTGATTAACTGTGTTTATGAACTTGTAGATAATAGAACTAAACACCAGGAGGAAATGAACTTAATCTAGGACAAAATAAGTGTTGTGGCTATCATGGTTGCCTTTGTTATTATGTTCAATTGAATTGAATATTTCAGATTCCTAATGCATCACAATTCAGTCTTTGGGATCTGTAAATATCCCTTCATGCACATGCATGTGTCCTTTTGTTTAGTCGTTAAATGTTATGGATAATTGGATATACTCTTTTCAGAACCTATTGGAGGCAAAATCACAATTGCCTGTGAATCTGAAGTTGTTGAAATGTTTTCTAAAACATCCACGGAGAAATCGCTAGCTGAGCATTTAACGAACAACAAGTTTTCAACTCGTGATGACAAGTCCCAAAAGCGACGCTGTTATTACACTGCAATTCCTCGAGTTGTGAAGCAGAAGGGAATCTCCGGGGAGGATCTCACTAGTTTGAATCTTGACAAGGTATTTAAATTTAAGTAATAAAATTATAGATATCAAAATATTATCGGCTTAGGAAACTATTCTTCCAATTTCAGACATATCTCCTGGAGACCATATTGATGAAAGAATACGGGGGTGATGAAGAGGCACTTCTAGCAGAATTGCAGTTCGCATTCATTGCATTTCTGGTAATAAAGAAGTCTGCTATTTGAGATTTTATCATCTTTGTATGAACAATGAAATTTATGGACATATGTGTTCATGTGTCGTATGCAATTATGCAGATGGGCCAATCTCTTGAAGCATTTCTGCAGTGGAAGCTTTTAGTGAGTCTCTTACTTGGCTGTACTGAATCTGTAAGTTCACATCAACAATTGTTTTATAGTCTTATGAATGAAAAGAATGTGGATATTGTCTTTGAAAAGACATATTATTGACATTTATCTCAACGTGTCTCTTTATCCAGTGCAGTGTCTTGAAAATTGTTCCCAATTCATCTGTTGGTATTAATTTATATCTTATGCAAATCCTTACCTCTAATGTGTTGGTATTAATTTTTCCCTTTTCTTTTTTTCTGGTAGCCTCTTCACTCCAGGAGTCGGTTATTTACCAAGGTATCCTATTTCTGCTCTTCTCTACACTTCATGAACAAGGCGGAAATGCGGTTGCTTGATCAGAAACATCAGTATACTAAGAACTCTCCACTCCCACCGAGTTTTCTTTTTAGTTTCTTTATGTTTGTTTCTTTGTTCGAAGAAAGTGATTATCCTCATTGTCACATCAGCAAAACTGCAATTAATTATAGATAGGTCAGAATTTATCACCTTCAAATCACGTCACTATATTTTACTTTCACTGTGAAGCTTGCTGGTCATAGTTTCGGGGGGGGGGGGGGGGAGTACCTTAGTTCACTTTTCCACCAATAGGACTTGTCAGCCCATTGTTTTCAACTATCCTTACCCTCCCTAGACTCTGGGGGTCCTAGTCAAGCTGTATGATTGTATTCAGTGGCTGCAGTATCTACTAGTAGGCATTTGGTTACTTCACACCATTATCACTAAACTACTAACACTGACACTTACACGTGGTGCCCGGTGCTCAAAGGTGGACTGAGCTTTATTTCTGCACTACATGCCCATCATTTTGTTAGGGATGCAGTGTCTGGGCATTAACCAAAAAAAAAAATAAAAAAATAAAAAAATAAAAACAGAGTATGTTGAATTGGAGCATTTGATCGTAACGCTAGTGGTTTGGGAACAGTAATTTTATACTTCTATGTGCCAACCGCTTCTTTTCCCTTTTCAGTTCACTTATAGTGTATAATAATTATTTCTGCAACTCCAAGATATTTCTAATTTTCTCTTAGTCACTGTCTTCCTGCTGGTTTCTGAAACAACTGTATCTACAGTTTGTCAAGGCCCTATATTATCAGTTGAAAATTGGGTTCCAAAAGGATACTGGTGACATCACTCGAGGAGTGGCGGATCAGTCTTGGTTATCTTCTGATAGCTTTTTGCATCGTTTATGCAAGGTAATGTCATGTGGTGTCATCAATACACTTCCAATCAAAATGGATACGTATTGTGATGTAATTTTTTCCAAGTGCAATTTCTTTGACTTGTTATCACTTGGTTCATTTAAATATACATATATATATATATATATTATTTTGAAACCAAAAGCTGACTTATGAATATAATTAACCAAAGGTCTTACTATCTTCAAAATTAATGTGTTACGGAATAAGTAGGATTATTCTGGGAGTTCCTTTATGAGTATTAGCTCATCAATGTGCATAAGATTGAATTTTGTATTGCAGGATTTCTTTTCAGTAGTGCTGGAAGCTCCAGTGGTTGATGGGGACCTTCTCACTTGGGTGTGTCCTCTCGATATCTCATTTTATATCCATGTCTAACAAGATGACAATTCAGTCATTGTTCTACTATTCGAAAGTGAACTTTTCTTCTTATTGTTTGGCAATTCGTGTCCATACCCCATAATCTGATACCTTAATAATGCTGATTGTTTGCCAGCTAGGGCACCTCTAGTTCCTTTTTCATTTCCTGCTTTGCTTCCATGGTAGGTGTCTGAAAATTATCAGCAAACGCATATAACATAACATTGTATGAGGTCTTATCTGTTTTAAATTAAGAGAAGGACGTGTCACGTTAAGAAATGGAAATGCAGTTTCCTGGTTTCCAAAAGAATAAAGCAGATTAGGTGATAATTATTTTAATATAACTTAGACAACTTGGGCACTCATTTCCCGTAGATCATTTTATGTTGGGGTGATGAATAATTATTTTACCTTTTCATTCTGCTTCCTTCTTTATGTTGTCATTTTCAGTTGAGGTCAGAATGACAAATTATTATACAAATTGTTGAACTGTAGTCGTTTCTTAGTTTAGCATAATACCTGTATTATGAATCAAACAATAATAACAGGGTTCTATAAGGAGTGATAACTTTTAGATTACTTGGAAATGGGCATCGTAAATTTCTAGTTTTGACACTTAAAAAAAAACCAGAAAGCAGAAGTAGGTCTAGGGCACTTTTGGGTCACAACAAGGTAAGAGGGGACTTATGTTGGGAGGTTAAACTGTAGAGAGCTTCCACATTGCCCTTTAAATTGTATTGGAGCAACTAATGAACCCCCCCCCCCCCCCCCCCTCTGGCGCTCTCTCTCTCTCTTTAATTTTTGAAGACAAGGAGGCTGAAGTCACTGCTTGAAGACTCTATAGGATGGAAATTTCAGGAAGATAGTGCAGCTGATGGAGTTTTCTTTGACGAAGATGATGAGGTACGTGTGGTGCTACTTCTTGATCTGTGTCAACAAGTTAAATTTGCTAATTATGTTTCAAATCATGCAGTATGCTCCAGTGGTAGAGAATTTGGATGATGCAACGAGTAAATGAAACACTCTGATCCATTTGTGCCTCCAATTAGGGAAATGTCCCATGCTAGTTGCTCATGAATTGGAGCTTATATACTCAAGGAAAAAATTGTTCTGGTGTTTGTATAGGTAAATGAGTTAGGTTTCTTATCGTCACTGATACATGAGCTCTGCTCGTTGGGTTAATGATGACTCGTAGCAATATGAGCAATTCTTTTGTCGACTGAAATCAGATGATGTATCTACTAACGTGCATGTATTCACCATCTTTATAAGGTTGAGAGACCACTGTTGAATCCTACAGAATTCCTCCACCCCAAACTAAATAGTGTATTTGGCTTTTTGTGAGGAAATTGCAAATTTGGCCCCACAAAGCATGTCATGTTTGGTTTTGGTCCCAAGCAATGTTTATGCAATCGTGATCCTTTTTCTATTTTTGAAGCCAAAATGACCCCAAAAAATTATGATATGCGAATACAGTTCCAAGTTTTTTGATGGGTTAGTCAACAGTTGACGAAATATTAGCACGTGAGTAACCCTAATTGAAAAAAGTCCCCAAATTAGTAGATCTATCATCTTCTATCTCTTGAACGAAGAGAAATCTCAACTGAAAAATCCTTAAAACCCATGCTATTGCAAGAATTGTGCCTCCCAAAATTCACGAAATTGAATTGAGAAATCCCAAAACTTGCTTCGGAGGTTGTCATAGCTGCAAGATTACTTGCATGAAATTCAAGAAACTTGTTGGGTTATCAGTTGCAACCGCAACTTGCTCGACGAATTGCCCTATGAAGATTTTGGGGGAATCTCAATTCATAAATAGTTGTGTAGACATAAAAAATTTTAGCTTGTTTTAATTTGCTGCGGTCTCCCTATAATGATTTGGTAGATTTAAGAGCATGTTCCTAGAAATATTGGATTTAACTCTCTTAAGAATTGATCTACATAAAATATTTATCATTTTCTTGTCCTCCCATCTTCCTGGCGAATTTCTGACCTAGTAAAGAATTTATTGCTCACATATATAACTTAAAACTTTATGGTGCGTGGATAAGTTAATAGGATGTACCTTTTCCAAAGTTGCTTAAGGTTTGACATTTGCTAATCTCAAACTTTCAGATGCATTGTTTATTGTTATAAAGAACATAAACTGCTCCATAGTTTCTTGAGTTAGAGGTTATTGATCGAAAGTATGTAAAAAAGTTTAGGATATCATGACATATGATGCATATATTAGTTAATAGGATAGAGCTTTATATAGTTGCTAGTTGAAGTAATGAATTGCTTCTATGATTCTATTTCAATCTTGCTTGCTTCATATGTCTGGTCTCAATTTTTAATTAATAATACTGGGTACCGATTATATTTCTTTAACCTTTGGTTATAATAAACTATGCATGAACACCCTTTCTTATGCTCGTCATATCATTAAATTTTTGTCTGGTAAGAAAGGGCTTCATTCATATAATAAAATTAGCTTGATATTCCATCTATGTCAGTTTGAGATTAATCTCAAATTAAAGGCATCGTGACTGTTAGTGTCACTGTTATGCACTAAGTGTTCGTGTTATTTTATTGGCTAGATATGTTCGACAATGTGTGCTTGGGTATGTTCCTGAAGCTATTTATTCCGTTGTGCAAGAAAAGAAGAACAGTTGGCGAACTGTTCCCTCTAATGTCCTAGACATACCCTGTGACACTTTTATACGTTCGATTGACTACCTTGTGGAGTAGATACCGAGCTGCTATTAACCATCCTATCCAATGAAAGTATCTACACATATTTGGGAAGATCACAAATCATAATTCACTTACCATATTGCCGACGGTGAAGACGACGCCAATATTAAAGTGAAGAATATAAGAAAGTCGATTATGTTCAGCAATCAGTAGCCACTTACACTTGTTTAGATTCTCTTAAAAGATTATTTGAGAATCATTTCGTTTGTGGTCTCTATTTAGCTAGTTACTGTCCCACAGTATGTTCTAGCATTTGAGCGTTTTGAGGGAAACACGTGTGGGGTTTTATTAATCTGTTTTGTATGCAATCTCAGGAGAGATTGTAAGTTGAAGTCGTGAGTAGCTAGAGAGAGTCTAGTGTCATGGTTGTAAGAGGATCTTATAGCTTTCGGCTAGCGAAAGAGTTCGTGGAGAAGAACGGATGACATAAGGAGGGAGTCATGTATGTGTAAGAACCCTAATACACTTCATGAAGGAGTAACAGTCGAATTTTCAAGTTTGGGAACAATCCCCCCAGAGTAGGTTGATTAACCGAACTGGGTTACCAATCTCGTGCGTATTTTACTGCTTTATATTTTATGTTCTTACATCTGTCCCATACATATCGTAGAACAATTGTTAGCAGTATTGATTAAACACTTGTGAGCACGGATTATCATTTTTCTTAAGGTGTGATCGTGGGTTTTTAATTCGTGTATTTTGTGTTGTTTTATCGAGATGGACACAATGAAAGAAAGAGCCTCGACGGTGAGACCTCCACTCCTGGATGACAATAATTATGCCTACTGGAAAGCTAGAATGACAGATTTCATACGTTTGATTTATGAACGGACCTGGAAGATGGTGACTGAAGGTTGGAAGCCTCCCACCAAGAAGGATGACAAAGGCAAAGTGGTGCTGAAGCCGGAAGAAGAATGGGAGGATGTCGACTACCATGTCATGGGGCTGAATGCTAAAGCCATGAACATTATCTTCTCTGTTGTTGACGTGAATGTCTTCAAGCTGATATCCACCTACGATAAAGCCAAGGATGCGTGGGATATCTTGCAGCCCACGTTTGATGGAACAAACAGTGTTCGTGCTTCTCGAATGCAACTGCTTACCACCAGATTTGAGAACCTTCGGATGGATGAGGGTGAAAAACTTGCTGATTTCAATGCCAAGATTTGTGACATTGCTAATGAAAGCTTTGCTCTTGGAGATGAGATCTTTGAAGAGAAACTTGTGCAAAAGGTTCTGTGATCCTTGCCTAGAAGATTCGCGTATAAAGTCACGGCCATTGAAGAGGCCAAAGACGTGAGCAAGATGAAGTTACAGGAGCTGATGGGGTCTCTGCGAACATTTGAAATGGGGCTGACAAATGATGAGACAGTGCAGAAGAAAAACATAGCTTTTCAGGTAATTTCCAGTACTGATGTGCTAAGCAATGTCCTTAACAAAATTGATCTTGTCGAGAGAATTGCTATGCTATCTAAGAACTTCTCAAGATTTTCCAAACGATATGAGAAGTCCTCACAAAATAATTTTGGCAAAAATAAGGTTTTTAAATCTCGGAGATCAAAAGATAAAGATTCAAATGAAGACAAACATAAAGATGTCAAGTGTAGAGAGTGCGGTGGTTTTGGTCACTACCAAGCCGAGTGTGCCAATACTCTTAAAAAGAAGAACAAATCATACTATTCTACTCTTAGTGAGAGTGATGATCCTGATGATAGCGGAAGCGATGAAGAATGTGTGAGCAATTATATTGCTTTCATGACACAGTCTGTCAAAGAAACTGTGTCTGAGTCTGTTCCTGACAATCAGGATGACAAGGTGTCAGAATGCAGTGATGGAGAAGAATTTACTAAAGAATCTTCCATGGAAGCATATAAAAAACTTCATACGAGTTGGATCATGGTGGTTCAAGCCAATGAAGGGCTGATGAAAGAGAATGCCGATCTCTTGAGAGAAAGAGATAATCTTGCAGAATCTCAAGGAAGTGCAAAGTGACTTGCTGCAGTTCAGAAACAACGATTATTCTCAGACTGGTGAGCTTCAACACTGAAGAAGCATGTGAAGATGATGAACTCTAGATCATCTCAACTGGATGAGATTCTTTCCAAGGAAAAGATCTATCAGGATCATTCGGGTCTTGGATATAATGGTGGTCATACTTATGACGAATTTTGTCAAGGACAGTCCTCCGGACCAAAATATTCAACAGTTCCAGAATCGAGAGCTGAGCCAATGAACAAGCAGCAGCGAAGGAAGTCTCCTCAAAAGACATGTGTTGTGTGTCATTATTGTGAAAACCTAGTCACATTCGACCACATTGCAAAGACTATATCAATGACCTCCGAAGGATGAAAAGAAGGGGTTTTGCAGAATCTGATCAGTTTTCCTAAAGAAATGTCTATAACAGATCCAGGAACAACCACATAAATTTTGTGGTTCATACTGTCCTCAATATTCATGCAAAAAGTAGCTGGTACTCTGACAACGGATGCTCTCAATATATGACCGGAGATGCTAGCATGCTGAGCAACATTAAAAAAGATTGCTCATATCAATCTATTACCTTTGGACATGGTGTTAAAGGTAGAGTGCTTGGCCGTGGATGTCTAAATGTGTATGGGATGCCCAACCTGGAGGACGTGCTACTTGTAGAAGGACTAAAAGCTAATTTACATAGTATTAGTCAGTTGTGTGACCAAGGTCTCTTGGTGCATTTCACTCGAGATAAATGTTTTGTCAAGAACAAAGAAAGTGTTCTTCTGATGCACGGGGACAGATCGAGGGACAACTTTTATATCCTTAACATAAAGGGGACTTGTCCATATTAGTTTTCGAAACCTTCAGAGACTAATGAAGACTGAAGCTGTGATTGGTGTTCCAAAATTCAGTATTGATCGGGAGAAAGTCTGTGGACCATGTCAAGTTGGAAAACAGATTCACACATCTCATAAATCTATTAAGAAGATTACCACTTCAAATGCCTTGGAGCTGCTGCATATGGACTTGATGGGGCTTGTCCAAACTGAGAGTATTGGATGGAAAAAGTTCATATTTGTTTGTGTGGATGACTACACAAGATTCACATGGGTGGAATTTCTAAGAGATAAGGGAGAGATCTTCGAGACATTCAAGAAATTGTGTCTCAAACTTGAAGTGGAGAAATGAACTAATGTTGTAAGAATAAGAAGTGATCATGGTCGTGAGTTTGAAAATGCATTCTTCAGATGTTTCTGTGAAAAAAGAGGAATCGGTTAAGAGTTCTCAACACCAAAAACACCTCAACAAAACAATGTTGTTGAGAGGAAAAATCGGACACTTCAAGAAATGAGCCGAGTCATGATGAAGGTGAAATCTGTCCCTAACAATCTCTGGGCTGAAGCTGTGAATACAGCCTGCCATGTCATTAATCAGGTGTACTTCAGACCCAAGATGAGAGTTACTCCCCATGAGTTGTAGAAAGGGAAAAAGCCAAACTTAAAGTACTTTCATATCTTTGGAAGAACTTGTTACATGTTGAGAGACCGAGAGAAGCTTGGCAAGTTTGATGCCAAAGGAGATGAATGTATGTTTCTCGGATACTCGAGGAATAGTCAAGCCTACCGTGTTTTCAACAAAAGGACAGTTGATGATCTGGAAGAATCTGCTGACCAGATTGATGAAGAAAGCATTGATGCTACTATCCATGTTCCAGCATCTGTGCCAGACAGTTTGGAACACAGTATCCCGACAGAAGCAAAAAGTGAGAAACTGGATGTCTGCAAACTTTCGAAAGGTGTTCAGAAGAATCATTCTGCATCTGACGTCATCGGTGATATGAGTAAATGAGTTCAAACAAGAGGAGTTCGAAAGAACTATCGTGAATTGATAGTCAATGTGTGCTACACCTCAACTGTGGAGCCCAAAAGTGTGAAGAAGGCATTGCAAGATGACCGATAGACAGGGCCGGCCCTGGGGGTAGGCCAGGTGGGCCACCGTCCAGGGCCCCCACTTTCATGGGGCCCCCAAATTTTTTAATATATATATATATAATTAGGTATTTTTTTTAAAATAAATATGTATAAAGTTGAAATGGTTGTCTCTTTTAGATTTTAGTTTCTCAATTTTGAAATCTTATGTGTATTAGTGATTAGTTCCATCACTTTTTTTTCTATGTAAATTTAGTGTGATAATATATTTATTGAGATTTTGTGTTGACTTAATCTCAATTTTATAATTGGGCTATTAATCAACTACTCCCTTTGTCCCGTTTGCAAGGTCCAGTTTGTATTAAAATAGAGAGAGTAAATAATAAAAAGGTGGACCTTTCTATTGGGACGGAGGGAGTATTTGTGATCTATACAAAGATTCCGTACGAGAAATACACCTTTGAAGACTTAATTTTGAAATTTTATCAAAACTGTATAAAGAAAAAAAATACTCAATTGTTATATTTAGGGCTTTTATTACTCAATTTGAGTTTACCCAAATCTCAACTTTAAGGCTTTTAACATAAAACATTACAATGAAAAATTGAGTTGAGTCCATTTTGAATGATTTTCCCTAATATTATCAATATTTTTCTTTCACGATTATTTAATTAATGAAAATGTTCTTTTTTACTTACAAAATTCATGAATGAGATTTTGTAAATGTTGATTGTAATTTTTCAAGATTTAGGATGATTGGAATAAAATGGAAAACATTTCAAAATGCTCCTGAAAAAAAATTCTCGGGGCCCCCTTTTTTCCTTTCGCCCTGGGCCTCCGAATTGTCAAGGCCGGCCATGCCGATAGAGGATCTAAATGTTTCAAACCTTGCAGTTCCAAGTGCCTTCGTAAAAATATCCACAAGTTGGGCATCAGTCCCAATATATCCAATCACAAGCAATCCATCTTCAACAAGCTCACGGATGAAATGGTAACGGATATCTATTTGTTTTGTCCGTGAGTGCTGAACAAGATTTTTTGAAATATTTATCGCACTCATGTCGTGACAAAAGATGGTAAGGACAGATTATGACACATCATAGTCGAGCAGCATTTACTTCATCCAAAGAAGTTGAGTACAACAACTTCGAGCTGCAATATATTCCACTTCAGTAGTAGATAAAGAGATCGAATTATATTTCTTACTAAACCATGAAACCATGTTGTTTCCAAGGAAGAAACATCCTCCTGAAGTACTCTTCTGATCTTCAGTACAACCAGCCCAATCTGTATCACAAAACCCCACCAAACTAGGGTTTGTATCATAGAAAAACCAAAGTCCTAACTCAGCAGTACCTTTTATGTACTTGATTATGTGCTTGATAGATTTCATATGACTTTCTTTGGGATCAGATTGGTACCGAGCACAAACTCCCACACTATAGCAAATGTCTAGCCTACTTGCTATAAGGTAGAGCAGACTACGAATCATACTCTGGTACAAGGTTTGCTCAATAGACATACCAGCTTCATCTTTTGACAACTTCAAAGATGTCCTCATCGGTGTTCTTTTTGGGCTGCAGCTATCCAGACCAAACTTGCTCATCAAGTTCCTTGCATACTTTGTTTGAGACACAAAGATTCCATCATCTTTTTGCTTCACTTGAAGCCCCAGAAAGTAGGTTAGTTCACCTACAAGACTCATCTCAAATTCAGAAGTCATGTCTTTCACAAACTCGTCCACCATTCTGTTTGAGACAGATCCAAAGACAATATCATTGACATAAATCTGGATGATGATCACATCAGATTTTCCTCTCTTGATGAAGAGAGTTCTATCAGCTCCACCACGAGCATATCCTTTCTCCAGAAGGAATTTGGTTAGCCGTTCGTACCAAGCTCGAGGAGCTTGTTTGAGGCCGTGAAGGGCCTTTTTCAGTTTGTACACATACTCAGGATGGTGAGGGTCTTCAAAGCCTTTGGGTTGGCTAACAAACATGTCTCCAGACAAGTACCCATTCAAGAAAGCACTCTTCACGTCCATTTGGAATAATTTGAACTTCATCCAAGTAGCCATGGAAAGGAGCAATCGCAACGATTTAAGACGAGTAACTGGAGCAAAAGTCTCATCGAAATCCACTCCTTCAACTTGGGAATAACCTTGGGCAACAAGTCTTGCCTTATTTCTGGTTATGTTCTCTTCTTCATCGGTTTTATTCTTAAAGATCCATTTTGTGCCAATAATATTAACATCTTCAGGTCGTGGAATAAAATCCTACACTTTATTTCTTTCAAATTGCAAGAGCTCTTCTTGCATGGATTGAATCTATCGGTCATCTTGCAATGCCTTCTTCACACTTTTGGGCTCCATAGTTGAGGTGTAGCACACATTGGCTATCAATTCACGATAGTTCTTTCGAACTCCTCTTGTTCGAACTCATTTACTCATATCACCGATGATGTCAGATACTGAATGATTCTTCTGAACACCTTTCGAAAGTTTGCAGACATCCAGTTTCTCACTTCTTGCTTCTATGGGGATACTATGTTCTGAACTGTTTAGCACAGATGTTGGAACATGGATAGTAGCATCAATGCTTTCTTCATCAATCTGGTCAGCAGATTCTTCCAGATCATCAACAACAATCTTGAGAATAATCGTTGTTTCTAAACTGCAGCAAGTCACTTTGCACTTCCTTGAGATGAGTGGCAAGATTACGTCTTTCTCTCAAGAGATTGACATTCTCTTTCATCAGCCCTTTATTGGCTTGAACCACCATGATCTAACTTCTCCTCTGAGAGAAGTCTCTCTGTACTTTCTTGGTCAGTGATGTGTATACAGAGAGAGTAAAATGACCAAGTTGGTGTGGTCGATGCAGTGTGTGCCAAAGTATGTCTCAGACAGATGTTGGGATAGTTTGAACAGTTATTTCTCAACAGCTAGTGGATCCTTATTTCCCGAACCGAGTTTGGTTCCACTTCCCAAGAATGAGCAGAGGGGTGCTATTTATGGGATGTGACAGTTATGGGAATTTTCATCTTAAATTCTCTAATTAAGGGAAAAATCTACTTTTCAAATTTTCATAAGGCAACGAGAATTTTTTAAAAAATTCTCTTTCTCCTCAAGATTTTTCTCTCTTGAACTTTCTCAAGAGTTTTGCTTCTCAGAAATCAATGGTGGACAACTCTGGTTCTTCCAAGCCTTCACCTTTCAAGAAGCCGAAGATTTCTACTCAAGATCTGTGGCGTAAACTGGGAGAGCTTTCAAAACTACTGGTGTTTGCTCCTTTTGGCTCTACAGCATCTGCTTCGAAATAGCCAAGTGAGGCGATTCCTGATGTCCCTGCTTTTATACCTCTTTCCGTGGCACCTCCTGTGGAAGCAATTGAGTGATCTGTGTCTGAGACAGATGCAGTAGCTTTTCCCTCTCCTAGGGTTTCTGTTGATCCTCCCTCGCCGCTTCTGGAGAATGCTGAATCGGTGAAAGCATTGATCACCTCTGCTGTAGACGATGTATCTGCCCCAATTGAGGAATTTGCAGCATCGATTGATGCTTTGAAGTTTGTTCAAGAACCGTCTATTTTTGCCGCCGGTCCGTTGGTTAGTGACTCTCCTATAGTCACCATTCAAGTTCCTTTGGGTGAAGCTTCACTCTCTGTTGCTGCTGAAACCCTTGATAAAGGGGAAGGAGAAGAAGACGTTGATATCTCCTTCTTGGATGATGATTCCCCCATGACTGAGTCTGGTTCTGTTCCACCCAGACTGGATCAATATGCTCCGTCCACAAAAACTCACGGGACTAAACGCAAGTTGCAATTGCGTGATGTACTAGTCACCCCTCTGGTGTCTGATGATGAAGATGACACTCCCATCGCCAACATGAAATCAAAGGTGCTGGCGAAAATTGCTGAGAAGAAGGGGCCATCTTCCAACACCCCCAAGTCTAAAAAGGTTGCTGCAAAGAAGGGGTCGTCTTCAAAAGCCCCTAAATCTTTGAAGACTTTTGGTAAAAAGGCTCCGTCTAGGAAGCCTACTGTTGTTGCTACTCGCCATGTTACACGAAGCTTGTCTGAGCAGAGGATGGGGTTGGTGTTGGGTCCTTGCCGACCTTTGATGAAGCAGGCCAGAGCTCCTTCTCCCTCTGATGATGAAGCAGATGATGTGACTAGAGATGTCCTTAACAGATCTGATTCCGAATATGAAGCCTATGATTCGAGTAAGTTCCTTTCTGCTTTTCACCAGAGTCAATATAAGTGGTTGTTGGTCGCTCCTTAGTGTCTGAGCGCAAATTGATTAAATCAGATGTAGAAGGTACTTGTGTGATTGATATTATGCATGATTTAAGATTGGAAAAGTTTGCCTATACTGCTCCTGTCTTTGTTGCTGCAATTGTGCATGAATTTTATGCCAATTTGTTTAAGTCTATTCGTGATGCATCTTCTGAGCATGCATTCTTTGTATTTGTGCGGGGTCATTAGATTCCATTTTCTCCATCTGTGATAAATGCATATTTGGGTCGTGAGCATTGGTTGCTCCTGCACCGGTGTTTGATTTGGATGAGGTTGTTGCTGAGTTGACATGAGGGAGTAGATGTGTGTGGCCATTGGACCGTGCTTTGATGGCATCAGATTTAAGTATGAAGTATTCGATACTTCACAAGATTGTTGTTCTAATTGGATTTCCAGCACTTACAACTCTATTGTGGAAAAGCTTCTAGGGTTATTGTTGTTTAAGGTTGGAACTCGAATGGAGTTCAACCTAGGCCAGCTCACCTTTGAGAATGTTGTGGGCCATGCCGAGTCTTCCCGGAGTCAGCAACTGATTGGTTTCCTTGGAATGATTTTCAGCCTTATCATGGATCAGCACAATGTGGTGTGTGCAGAAGATGTATATGAGCCAGAGGCGCTACCGCTCATAATCAGCTAGAAGTTGTTTTCATCCCAGCATGCCCAAGATATCCTTGCCAGAGAAGATGCTAGTGGCTCTAGAACTGTGCCGCCATCTGTTCCTCACAGATCAGTTCCCTCTTTGTCTGTCACTACTTTTTCTTTGACAGGCACATAAAATTGCTGGAGCGTGAAGTGCAGCTGCTCAAGAAGTCCATCAAGTCTTTTAAGACCCAAGAGCAGGAATTGGAGTCTCTCCTGGTTGATCTTCAAGTTCAGGCTCTTGGCCTCATCTCGTCTTTTGATGATGCTGTTACTGGACCTTCTGCTGATCTGCCTTCCACCGCCGCTGCTGCTCCTGCTGATGTTGATGTTGATGTAGATGATGATGCATCCCCGCATTGTAAGATTTTGCCATTTTTGGTAACAATTAAAGGGGAGAGGAAGAAAGAGAGGAAGAAAGGGGGAGAGAAGAATGAAAGGGGGATAGACGGTTAAGTCTACTGTTGCTGGCCACTATTACTGTTGATAAGAGCTTGTGTGCTCTTTTTATCTTTTTGCTAAAACTTGTAGAAGGACAATTTTATTTGGGGATGTTTGTTTACCTCATTTTTTTCTATTGGTCTGTACTTATTTTTGACCCACCAGAGAATGCAGTCTTGACTGCGAAAAACAATGTTCGTGATGTTTGAAGGGACTCCCAGATCAGACTCAGGGGGAGTGTGCTTGGAACTGTCTTAGACAGTTTTTAAATATATCGCTTGTTTTGATATATTTTTGATCTGCGAAGTTGATTCAAGTGTTGTGCAGACTGAGATGATAATTGTCGACCATAAATGCCAAAGAGGGAGATTGTTAGTACCAATGTTATGCACTAAGTGTTCGTGTTGTTTTGTTGGCAAGATATGTTCGACAATGTGTGCTTGGGTATGTCCCCGAAGCTATTTGTTCCGCTGTGCAAGAAAAAAAGAACAGTTGGCGAATTGTTCCCTTTGATGTCCCAGACATACCCTGTGACACTTTTATATGGTAGTTTCCATAAATAGAAGCTCTTGCACTGATCCGTTCGTGGAAGGCAAGATGTGTTCGATTGACTGCCTTGTGGACTAGATACCGAGATGCTATTAACCCTCATATCCAAGGAAAGTATCTACACATGTTTGGGAAGATCACAAACCATAATCCACTTAACATATTGCCGATGGTGAAGATCGACGCCAATATTAAAGTGAAGAATATAAGAAGGCCGATTATGTTCAGCAATCGGTAGCCACTTACACTTGTTTAGATTTTCTTAAAAGATTATTTGAGAATCATTTCATTTATGGTCTCTATTTAGCTAGTTACTGTCCCACAGTATGTTCTAGCATTTGAATGTTTTGAGTGAAACACGTGAGGGGTTTTATTAATCCGTTTTGTACACAATCTCGGGAGAGATTATAAGTTGAAGTCGTGGGTAGTTAGAGGGAGTCTAGTGTCACGATTGTAAGGGGATCTTACAACTTTCGGCTAGTGAAAGAGTTCATGGAGAAGAACAGGCGACATAAGGAAAGAGTCATGTATGTGTAAGAACCCTAATACACTTCATGAAGGAGTAACAGTCTAATCTTAAAGTTTAGGAGCAATTCCCCCAGAGTAGGTTGATTAAACGAACTGGGTTACCAATCTCGTGCGTATTTTACTGCTTTATATTTTATGTTCTTACATCTGTCCCACACATATCGTATAACAATTGTTAGCAGTATTGATTGAATACTTTTCAGCACGGATTATCATTTTTCAGTGACCGAGATGATCGAACAGCTGCAATACTCGACCTATTTTAATTCTGTAAGAAAAATTTTAATCATAAGAATATATATGTCCATAAATAGACTTTCCAGCAGAGTTTATGGAATGTAGGAGAAAAGAGAGGTGAGGGAATGATGTCACTTATGTCCTCTTGATGATTGAAGGTTTTTGTGCCACAGGGAGGTTCAAGGATGCGGAGAAATTGATGTTCAATATAGAGTACCATGGATGCAAATTTCAACTTGTGAATTACGGCATTTTGTTTTGAATGCAATATTCTTGTATTTTTTGTATTGACTGCCTAGGCGTATATAGAGATGAATGCGGATAGGATATATTGTGACATTTTTTTCCTTCCAAATGTTGAATTTTCCCTCCAGAAACATGAAAATTCGCTCCTAGGAATAATGTTTCTTATGGGACTAAAATTACATCTCAATTTAACGGAAAACGTAACGTTAGGATAATTTTTGCATATGGTGGTCCAATGGGACCAAATTTCATTTGTTTCGTACCAAAACCAAATAGGGCATGCTCCGTGGGGACCAAATTTGCAATATTCTCGCCTTTTGTTTTTAGAGTTTTGAGACTTCATAAAATAGATGTGTTTACCTTAGAGCCAATCATCTTTCTAAAATATATTTGTAATACTTCAAAATTCTACTATCTAAATTTAATTAGGAATATAAATCTAATAGCTAGATTAGGCCCAACACTATTCTACTTTATTTATTTTGCATATGGCCCAAATGCCTAAATATAAACTTTTTATTGTTGAGGCCCAATTTATGGGCTTTTTAGCCCATTCACGTTTTAATTATTTCTGAGACCATAGTCATTAGAACGGGATAAGCGAATACATTAGATGATAGTGCTCATTGATAAGAATTCATAGAACTTGGTTGTACTAATATAAGACTTCATTTGGCCAAGTTATGAATTAATTCTTGATTTAATTAGATTTTAGGGTTTATTTTAGGGAGTGGTATAAATACCTATTTTACTACTTTCTAGGTCATTTGTTAGGGATCCAAAACAGGTCAGTCCCCATGCCTCCCCTCCTCTTCTCTTTTCTCTCACTCTGGCCTCTCATCTCTTCCGGTGTCGGCGCTGTCTTCACCGCCGACCGGAATAATTTTTCGGTGACTTTATTTTTAACATGTAATTATATTTTCGGACTCTCATTCTTCTTCTCTTTCTTATTCTTTGATTATTTTTATGAGATTCTGAGATTTAGGCTTCCGATTTTCGGATCTAAGAATGGGTTAATCTCTAGCCTTTCAATACCTTATTTCTTTCTTTATTTTAAAACTTTATTTTCGATTTTAGTATGTATTTTATGATTTACGGTCTGTTTTGGATTATTTCTTTAAAATATATACTTAATTTTATTTATAGTGTTCTTGGTGTTCTTGAAAATTTTAATTAGAGGTTAAATGGTTGATTGATGAAATAAAAAGAAAAGAAAAAAAAATGAAATATGTCTGTTAGCATATTGGTTTCTGTCTAAAAATTATGTTGATTACATATATGTACGAACTTGTTTATCTATACCTTGTGTATACTTATGTTGTTGGGAATGTACAGAATACATATTGCAAACTGTGATAGCCGGAAAATGTTGGTTGTTTATACTCTAGAATGAATACAAGAACTTCAAAGCTCGATAACATAAGATTAACTTAACCTATAGTTGCTGAACATAGGTTGAACTTGTAAACACTTATAAGATTTCTAAGAGCATAGTTTGATAGAGAAAATGTTTCATTTTGATGATTGGACATAAACTTATGGCTCAGAAGAACTGACACACGTGTATCACGATTAATGAGTCGATTATGAGATTTCATAGTATACCAAGAAAGAGATCGATTTGATGTTCGATTTTATTGGGAAAATAACTTACTGTATGGGAGTCAACATCTGGTTAGAAGAAGTCTTTGAGATTGAGGTTGTGTTAAGGTTGATCAAGAGTTTGCGCTGTTGCTAGGAAGATGGAAACATTAAGCAATGTATTATTTATAAAAAAAATGTAACTCAACTACCTATGTGGAGACTACGAATTTTCATGGGTAAATATGTTAGACGATGATGGCCACTACAAACGAGGTTTAACATCAAAATTATCACCTGAGCGAAATATCGAGGTAGACCGATCATGTCCTTTTATACCTACTTATGGAGATGAGGTAATAAAGTTTACTTAATAAGCGATAACGAGTTCATGGACTTTGATGCTATTATTTGAAGTTGATGCTACATGCATTGTGTTTGAACTTTATCGTTGGAAGCCGCTGGCCAATGAGCAGACGAAGATGCTAAACATATGATGGCCATAGATGATTGTGCAATGTTGTAGGTCAAGTTTGATAATTTGTTGTTAGGTTAACTTGGCATTTTTTTGTAGATTTGGAAGGTTGTCTTCTTTTGATAAGTCTATCCTGATGTTACATCTAAGAAAAGATCGGAATCTACCACCCTAGGAAGCTAACGAGATAGCAGGTGCTATGAGTAGAAAAATGGTAAGAAATACTCGAATATTTTATAGTAGAACAAGAGATTTTTATGGGCAACGAAATGTCATACCAATCAAGATATAGTTGGAGTCAAACAAGCTAGCTTAGCTATATGTATGAGTATGGTACATCTATGTGGAATTCTTATCTCAATCACGTCAGATCGAGAAACGTGATTCACATCAACATTCTACTAGAAAGCTATGGATATGAAATTATACTTCATACACAAATGAATGCCTAAATCGAACGAATGATACAAAATAAGAGAAACATGTTTCAAGGAGTTTTCTTAGATGAGAACACAAACTGGAAAAATGTCCTACAATTATCTATTGGCAATGAGAGAGGCGCAGTGGAAACAAGGTGTACATGATGTGTTAAATGCATCGATCCTAAGGAAATATGTGTTTGACGCGGACCATGTGCTCAAGGACGGAAGAGATGATCTTGCGTGCATATATAACATATAATAGGAGCCTCACTAGATGGAACTGTCAGGATCAAGCAACATAGGAACTTGAAATGTGACACCCCATCCAAAAATAAAACTATTAATTACTCCAACTATATAGGAAACATGTATTGTTTAGAGGATGCTTTGAAGTGGTTTTTTGAAAATTCCAAACATAGAGAAAACGACTCCCAAAGTTGACTTAATTCTATTCTTAAAATCATGTTATCCTTTAAATATTTCTTGATCACATGTCTTATTTCTTGTGACAAGACATTTCCATGAATCTTTTCCATTCGCTACTTAGACGTTTATTGAATCTTGTGTGTCCTAATTATTGAAAGGCCGTCTTTTCATCCTTAAAAATTCTATCAATTTATGTTTAACTTTGAAATTGGTTTCGTCCTTGACTAGGAATCACAAATATTTTCATAATCGTGTGGTTACTGATTTCATCAAAAACATAGTTCATTTGACCTTCCAACGGAACTTTATTCTTTATCTATTTCAACCCAATACCATATATTAAAATACATCACAAATTGAATGTCACCACTCAACCTTATCTTGCTCCATGTGTCACCATGCATAACAAGGATGGGGGCAGCTGGACATCCTTAACCATAAAAATAATCAACAAACATAATGAAGCATCACTAATTTATCTTCTTTCACTTTTCATATTCTCGACCACCAGCAACAACCTTTCATTTTCTTCAAATTTTGATCCTCAAACCTTAGCCAAAAATTATAAAATTTTATAGAGAGCTTCCTACTTTCATATAGATAAGGTTAGCCAAAGAAATCGTCCAATTTGGTTCTCATATAGTCAAGAACAAAGGCAAAAACATTACACAGGATGTTATCTTCCGCCACAGCTGCAACGACCGTTTTTCTTTTGTATATTTCAACCTTTAAATCTCTACTAAAAATTGCTGAAATTTGGATATATTGTTCCTTTCGTCACGTAGTTGAAGTTAGACACCGGAATCACTCGATTTGCTGTCTAGAAATTCAGAAACGATGGCTACAACCATCGACGACTGCTGTCTCATGATCTTATTGTGTAGTCAACTTCTTCAACCCACTCAAACCTATAAACATTGTCCAAAATCTCTGATATTTTAGTATAGTTGTTCCTCCGAAAGAGTAAATGGAATTAGCCATTTTAAATTCTGGATTTGGTGCTCAGGTGATCAAGAACGAAAACATGCAAAATTGTGGTTTCTAGTTGTAAGATTTATCATGAGTGCAGCAGTCATATTTTACCATTTTCGTTCTTTAAACCTTACGAGATTCGTGATAGAAAAGATCAAATCCTTAGAAACAAACAAATTCCATTGTTGCTTGTGCAATGGAATCATCATGATCGAACAAAAGCAATGTGGGAACTTGAAAGCAAGACAAGACATCAATATCATGAGATGTTCTACGGTACATGAATTTCAGGACGAAATTCTTTTAAGGGGTAAAATAAATTTAATTAAGAATATAAATTTAATAGTTAGATTTGGCCCAACACTATTCTATTTTATTTATTTTGCATATGACCGAAATGCCTAAATATAAGCCTTTTATTGTTGTGTCCCAATTTATGGGCTTTTTAGCCCATTCACGTTTTAATTATTTATGAGACCTATAGTTATTGGAACGGGACAAGCAAATACATTAGATGATAGTGATCATCTATACGAGTCCATAGAGCTTGGTTGTACTAATATAAGACTTCATTTGAGATCAGCCCCCATTCCTCCCCTCATCTTCTCTTTTCTCTCCCTCTCGCCTCCCTTCTCCTTCGGTGTCAGCACCGGTGCCGTCTTCATCACCGGCCGGAATAATTTTCTAGAGACTTTATTTTAAACATGTAATTACATTTTCGGACTCCGCTTCTTTATCTCTTTCTTATTCTTTGATTATTTTTAAAAGATTTTGAGGTTTAGGCTTTTGATTTTTGGATCTAAGAATAAGTGAATCCCTGGCATTTCAATACCTCATTTCTTTCTTTATTTTACAAATTTATTTTCAATTTTAGTATATATTTTGTGATTTACGGGTTGTTTTGGATTATTTCTTTAAAATATATTCTAAATTTTATTTATAGTGGTCTTGGTGTTTTCTTGAATATTTTAATTAGAGGTTAAATGGTTGATTGATGAAATAAAAAGAAAAGAAAGAAATGAAATTTGTTATGTATGTATGTATGTTGCTGTGAGTGAGTGTGTGTGTGTGTGTGTGTCTTTTCTAGCGTGTGTTCCTTACCCTATTTTTTTTAATTTTTTTGAAATATCCTACTCTATTTAATAAAGAGCACAAATTATTATTTTCATAAGGTTGTTTAGCCCAACGGTTAATGTTTAGATTGATATTAAAAGGGGCTAAGGTTCAAATTCTTGGGTCTGAAACCCCTTCATTACAGTTTAAATCATTTTATTCTAAGTTTATTTTTTGACCTTAAATAACTAATATCATCTTGTAATTTTCAATAATAGCATATGATATAGTGGTTGGGGTCCAGATTATTACTTGAGAGGTTTATAGTTTGAATCTCGGTGAATTATTATTTATTCTTTTTAATATTTTTATCATAAGACCTTTCTAGACTATATATATTATTAATGATGGGTTATAATTTTCTTCAACAAGGCTTAATCTGGTGGTTAGTGTTCTAATTATGATTAGGGGTCCATGGTTCTAACCCTCATTGATGCAGTTTTAATTCTTGTTTTATGTATTTAATCCAAAGCATTTATCAAACGATTTAATAAAAATAATTTATTTTATATTTCATAAAATCATTTAGTATAGTGACTAAGGTTTCATTTCTTTATAGTTAATCCAAATCATTTATGAAACCATTTAATTAAGGATATGGATGATCCTATCTCTGATAATTTTCAGAAGGTTTTTGTGAGATGAGAGATGATTGAGTTCTCTCCAAGACTGATAAATGAGACCATTGGGTCTACAATCGAGGGAGAGATGATGAAGGTTGAAGACTTGGGCATGATCGTTGCTGAACTCAGAGGAGGTGAGTTTGAATATCGGCCAACTAACCCGTAGATGATTCTTTAAAGCAAGCTGACTCTATCCTACAAAGCTCTATTCAGAATAGCTATTCACAGTTGGAGTTGAACAAGCTAGCTTAGCTATACATATGAGTATGGTCTATGTGGAATTCTTATCTCAGTCACGTCAGATCAAGAAACATGATTCACATTGACATTCTGCCAGGAAGCTATGGATATGAAATTAAACTTTACACACAAATGAATGACTAAATAGAATGTATGATAAAAATAAGAGAAACATGTTTCAAGGAGTTTTCTTAGATGAAAACATAAGCTGGAAAGATGTCCTACAATTATCTATAGGAAATGAGAGAGGTGCAGTGGAAACAAGGTGTGCATGATGTGTTAAATGCATTGATCCTAAGGAAGTATATGTTTGACGTGGACCATGTGCTCAAGGACAGTGAAGATGATCTTGCGTGCATATATAACATATGATAGGAGCCTCACTAGATGGAACCGTCAAGATCAAGCAACATAGGAACTTGAAATGTCACTGCTCAATCTATCGGACTTATTAATTCTTTAATCAGAATCTCACCCATTGATAGGTCAAAATAATATATATTAAAATGTACATGTCTCTATAATTAGTAATCGATCATATATAGAAATGTCACTGCTTAATCTATCAGGCTTATTGATTCTTTAATTAGAATCTCACCCATTGATTGATCAAAGTAATGTACATTTTATGTACATGTCTCCTATTATATAAGGATTAAGAATTACGAGTGTCTAAGATTCATATTCTTATGTGCTATCAGTCCATAAGAATTATCTCACTGCAAACCACTTTAATACGCTATAAAAGTGCATTAGTATGATTTTATAGCCAATATAGGCTAATTCTAAATCATACTACAACTATACTAATGGTTCGTCTAACTCTATCTAGGTTGTGAATACTTCTCATATTTTATAAGGAACTGATAATATGATCTTCTGTGTGCATTCAACACACCATATTTTCTATTACAAACTGCATGGGTGTAAATTAAAATTAAAGAAGATTCATGTTTCATGTTGGAATAGGAAGAGCATTCAATTTTGAAGAGTTTGTATTCAACAAGATTGTTTCTTTGACAGAGAGTGAGCTTGTGAAAGCTCCTATTGTTTATCCTATTTTTATTTACGGGATCTTTAAAAATTAGAGAAAGAATACTGCTACCAGAATGGATTCATTAGTAAAGCCTAAGAAACCTTTAGGCATGAAGGTTTCCTTTGACTTGTATTCTTCTACAAGAGAGCATCTTCGAGCTTAAATTTAGAAATTCATAAGCTCAAAGAAGGATTCAGATTAAGCATCGACATTCTCTACTCCCACAATCATCATTCATCAAAAGATTATTTCATTATTGCAAGATTGTGTTGCATTCTATGCCCAGAAGACTCCTGCATACGCTGCTGAGAGGACAAAAGATCAAGAACTTCTTCAGAATGAAGAATTTGTAAGGCCTTCTGCAGAGAAAGATCAACCTTTACGAACTTTAGCTGAAACTACAATCAAGGAGAGTTAAGATATTCAGAAAAAAAAGACCACCTCAGCAAGATAGTCAAACTAGAATTTGAAAAGAACATGATAAAAGAAGAGGCTAAGCATGAAGAAGAGTTTGCAGGAGACAAAGAGGAGGAAGTAGAGGTAGAAAATGATGAAGAAAATAAAGTTGATGAAGAAGAAAGAGCTGCGGAAGAAGAGGAAATTGAGGAAGAAGATGAATAATAATAATAATAATAATAATAATAATAATAATAATAATAATAATAATAATAATAAGAAGAAGAAGAAGAAGAAGAAGAAGAAGAAGAACAGAAGAAGAAGAAGAAGAAGAAGAAGAAGAAGAAGAAGAAAAAGAGTTTTCTCATCGAGATGATGATCAATCTGCTGATAAGTCTGACTGATGAAACCACATTACGATGCTCATTTGCCTTGATCTGCAGGCAGATAGAGAGAGTATTCATTTCTGCACATTTTTTTTTGAAAAAGACATTTCGTTTTGCTCCGGTTTTTATAAGGCTCTTTAGTTTAGTCTTATTTTTTGTTTGAAGCTCTGTACTGTGAGCTTCTTAATGATATAATCTATAACTACCTCATCTCATCTCATTTCATTAAATTACTTTGCACTCCTCCACCCAATTACTTATGTCTTTATTTCTCTAATATTATGTTAATGATCTAAAAATGAAAAAGAAAAATCTTAAAAGATAAAGAAAGAAAAGAAAGAAAAACAAAGTTGAAGTTCATAATAATATTCGTGAAGTTCTAGGTGCCAATCTTGCTTGCACAATAGAAAGAGCCACATGTTATAAAGATAAAGGGAGAGATTGTTAGTGCTATGCTTTGCACTAAGCTTATTTATCAAGTGTTGTACTTTGCACTTGTAGTAATGTTTGATTGTCATTGATCTTTATAGCATTAAATCAACACTAATGTATTTGGTTTTTCCAAGTACACATATTGTTCTGGACAATGTTCACAAGGATGTACAAAAATGTGATTTGAACTTTAGTGAAGACAGCTCAAGTATGAAGATAGGATTGAGCTGAACATGAAAACAGTTATGCATCGAGAGACAATTGAGATTGTTCAATATACTGAGTACTGTCGGCTAGCTTGAATGATAGCCACAAGTCAGTTTGTGAACATACAAGATATTCTGCTGTGCTACCTGATGTGAATGTCCAAGATCAACAATGTTCATGGAAAAGTTCGAGAACATTTGCAAGAAAATCTTCTGTCTAGATTGTTCTTCCAAGATCATTAAAGTTGTTAGAAGTTTGCCAACCAAGAAGAGATTGAAAAACATGAGATTGAAGATAAGACAAAATTCTAAAGATGAAATAATTCAAACAAGGTTGTCCGCGGATCAAGGGTTCGTCTAATTAAGAAAATTTTCTTATTAGATAATAATACGATTAGGACTTATGATTACCATGTTAAGGCTATATCATTGTCTTATAAATAGCCTAGAATCAAAAGTTGTTAGATACACCGAAACAGACCAAAAGATCTAAGTCAGAAAGATTCTCTGCAAGAGCTTTATATTGTTTAAGAGCCACATTAGTTTTGATTGTCAAGGTTAGGCTAGAGATTAGTGTTCTAGTCATTATGTAGTGAAACACTTTTCATGCACTGGCAAAAGATTTCTCGAGAGAGAATACATGTCGGAACTAGATAGGGAGATTCTTGGTTGTGAGGGGATCTCATGATTCAATTCATTGAAAGAGGGTGTATGGTAGAACGAGTATCGAGTGACGGGAGGTCAGTTGCGTGTAATATCCCAAGTAATAGTTGCATCCAATTAGTGAATTATTTTTCACGGCCCTGACAAGTCCTCCTGACATAGATTAATTGATCGAAGAGGGTTACCATCTCTTTGTGTGTTTTACTTTCTGCAGTTTACATTTAAGTTCATAATAATGTTCTTCTACATTCTTTTGAACTTGATCCTACAACGTTCAAACACTTTTATAAAATTTTTTGTGGAATAGATACTTCATACATCGTGTGTAATTTCAATGGTCTCATGCGAACATAAGTTAATTATCAATCCGGGACTTAGATGATTAAAACTATCAATTTAAGAGAAAATATTTAATGTATTTTAACATTTTTTATTTTTAATAATTTTTCTACTAACTTTTAATGAAAATTAATTCCTATAATTTTAACAAAAATAAATTAAAATAATAAAGAATCAAAATACATGAATATTTGGAACTTAAATATTTAAATAATTCAAGTAATATAAATTGATAATTTTGTATATTTTAAAAATTCAAATTAATAATTATTTACTTATATTTTGAACCCTAAATCAATAAAACTTCACATGCTTAAATTCCTCAACCCAAATTTATTTTGATAGAATATTAGTGATTGGTTATTAGTGTTCATGTTGACTAGACCAGATATATCATTAGTCCAATATTTACCTTTCTAACTATGGGTAGTTCTATATAAAGCCACAATTTTACTCATCATATCACCCATATTAAAATATAATATAAATACTATTTGACATTACAATTTTACCCTTATAAATAACAATGTAGCCTATTTCCCTAGATTTCTTCTGTTCTTCACAACCCATGATTGTAGGCACTTGTTCATTTTGTTAATTTATGTCCGACAATGTGTTCGTCAATCTGTTCCTGATGTGGTGCCCTGATTCTATTGTTCGTCAAGTTGTGATTGTTCTTTTTGATGTTCTAGGAACTGTCCCCGGTAGTTTTTATATAGCAAGTTCCATGTGAAATGGATCCTATATAATTCATTTTGAAATGCAATAAACAAATGATTAACTGCTTTGTAAATTAGATGAGGTGTTGATTTGGCCCCTCATTAACAAGGAAAATATCTACATGTAAAAAATCACAAACCTAGATCAACTTCTAAATGAACGAAGATTGAAGATCAAGTCACTTTGTATCATTGCATTATAAAAATGTCGATTTTCTTCAGAATCGGGATGTGAGATATCATTGATTCACTTAGTTTATTATTTAGGTGTCGTGGGTTTGTGATATTTGTAATAGCTATAGTTGTTTCTTAAACTATTCAACATGGTTTTCTAGCACAATTAGTGTTCTTGTGATATAAACACTTGATGGTCGTTTTAGATCTGTTTATTTGTGATCTCAGGAGAGATTGAAAGTGAAGTTGTGGGATAGCTAGGATGGGCCAGCTTACACAGTTGTAAGGGAATGTCATAGCTTTCGTTTACAAAAGAGTTCGTGTTATAAAAAAGGGCGACATAAGGAGGAATTCTTGTATGTATTATAAGTATCATGAACAGTCTTCATGGAGAAAAAGTGAATAGATCTTCAATTTGGGCGAAGTCCCCCCAGATATAGATTGATTAACCAAACTCGGTTACCAATCTCGTGCGTTCTTTACTATTTTCTGTTATTATGTTCTTGTTTCTATTCCCATATCTGTCAAGAACACTTCTATGCAGTAAACTGAAAAGCACACATGCACTTGATTATATAACTTCATTCTTCAAGGCTTCAACAAATGTATTAATTACGACAAACATTAGAGCGAGTTTTCTTGATTTCATTGATGAGTGATGAACTAGATGAGGTTTTGATTTGAGGGCAAAAGGTTTAGGTTTTTAGGGAAAGAAGAAAGGAAAGTGGGTTGTGTGTTGTGTGCAGCTGCTACACGAAACTTATCGCAGCACAACAACGTCGCTATCATGAGAAGAGAAGCTGAATGAAGCTGAAGATTCTAAAGGAGGGGGGCTACCGACTACAAGAGCTATACAAACCATCATTAACTTAAAAGGGTAAAGTATGTATGGAATAATTTATTTTATTATGTTTAAATACTAGATTTCCACATGTGCATCGCACGAGATTTTTAATACAAGTGTTACATCTTTGTATTTTGCAGATAAATATAATTTTAGTTAAGTAGTTAATATCATTTTTTATTTGTCAGGTCAATTATCTTTTTTTTTATATCAGAAAATAATTATTTCAAACCTAAAAAAATTAGATTGACAATTATTAAAATAAATAATTGCTTGATTACACATATATACATATGTATGTATATACATATTATAATATAATATATTTCAAGTAATTATATAAATAATTAATAAACTATTATAATCAAAACATTATGTTATAAATATATACAACATTTGTAGTGACATTTGTTACACTATCATCATCTTTATAAATAAAAACTTTTAAACCTGCAAGGCTTGTGACTCGTGAAATAGTTATGTATAACTGACCATGACTAAAAACTTCTGAAACATATATGTGAACAACTATTATATCAATAACTTATGTTTCATCTTAAATGTTTTTAAGTTTGTAAATTTATGTACAATTGTTTGATTTCACTCTTAAGAAAATTGCTAATTATGTTTTATGTAAAATAAATGTAGTCAAAATAAGATTAATAAATATACATCGAAAAATAAAAAATTTAATTTAAGAAACTATAGTAATTCACCTTATGTATCTTCATTATATTTACAATAAAATATGGTTGATTACATTTTAGTATTCAACATTGAGCGCTTCTATACATGTCTTCCAAAATTTTCAAATTTACATATTACTATTGTATGTTTGTAAAAATTAATGTTTATAGTGCTAGAGAAATTTCACAGACTAAGAAATGTTAACATAGACTGCCATTCAATATTTGCACAAATGAAATAAGCTAAAGAATGAGTTTGAAAGATTTTCACAGCACACACAAACATTTGTGAGACCAAAAAAATGTTTTAGTTCTGTAAGTATTAGCTTGTTCAAACAATATATGTTAATACGTAATTCTTTAAAAGTTTGGGATAAAAGTGTAAAAATGTCTAGTTTGGGGCACTAAAGTACAATTGTATATCCAATAACATTAGACAATACTTTGTAAAAAATAATATAATAGACTATATTAATTTATATATATCAATCTCTATTTTATTTAGTTATTCATTTAATTAAATGTTAAATTGTTAGCTATATAATGTTCAATATAATTAAAAAATTTTATATTTAATGTATTTAATATATGATGATGATTATTTGACATAATCAAATCTACCGAGCGTTATCAATCATATCAATCACTTCTTAATATGTGAAAACTCTATTTATTCATCATGCAAATAAATTTTGAATGCCATGCATATAAGAAAATAGATTCTTAAATATAACACATATGAATTCTAAAATAAAAAATATGTGTGATATGTCTGTGTGTGTGCGTGTGCGTGCGTGTGTGAAAGAGAGAGAGAGAGAGAAGGTATAAATAATTTTTTATTGATAAATATTGTAGATGATTTGATGTTTTTGGAAAGAAAAAAATTTGGAGGGAACTTCATTTTTTAGTAGTACTAGATTTCTTCTCAAATTCAATTATTACAATTTTAATGTAAGTGTTACATCTTCACGTTTTATATGTAATATCTTGGTTAATAAGTTAAAAATATTTTTTTTATTTGTTCAGTTAATTTTTTTATGTCAGACTTATTAGTGTTAAGGGCCACATAGCATCATTTACTACTGTAAGGGGTTCACATTGCCCCCTCTCCAACTATTTGTGCCACATAACCCCCTTCTATTATCAGAGGGCTCACATTTCCTCCCTTTCCAACTATTTGGGCATATAACCCCTTCGACTATTAAAAGTCACATGAAATCCTCTGATCAAGAGTTGTATGTGTCAATCGTGTACCAAACATCAAACATCAAAATTATTAGTTTTTTCCTTCAAGTTTGATTACTTTTTATTTAGTATAATTTTACATAATTATTTGGGTTTATAATTATTGTTTAGTATTTAATTTTAATTTTTGTTAGGAAAAACTATCAAGGTTTGTCTAACAATGGGTTTTGATGAGATATCAAAATATGTCAAAATACGCAAAGAGCTTTGAAGAACTGAAAAGAAATCAAGCATAAAACTAAGGATGATCATATAAAAAATCGAGCTCTCAAAGCCAAAAGAAATGATAAATCCATGTGAGAAAAATAAAAGAAAACAGAGAAAAGAAAAATAGAGAAAAGAAGAGAGAAAAGAAAGAAAACAGCCAAGAGCTGAGTAAAGAAAAGAGACAGAGAAAAGAACGAAGAAAAAAAGAAAATATCCAGCCATAAAGGGCCATGAAAAAGAAACCGTAGCTTGCTAGATCAGTTAGCAAGATAAACTAGAAATTGTAGGTACCATCAAGAGGAGTGCCAAAAACCACCAGTCTACAGTAATGAACTGAAGAAAAATACCAGTTCAAGACCATACCAGCTGAAGAAGAATCCCAGCTAAAGACCATTCCAGCTGAAGGAAAAGACCAGCTGAAGAGAAGAACTGAAGGACATGCCAGTTCAAGACCATTCCAGCTGAAGAGAAGATACCAGCTGAAGAGAAGAACTGAAGGACATGTCAGTTCAAGACCATTCCAGTTGAAGGAAAATACCAGCTGAAGAGAAGAACTGAAGGACATGCTAGTTCAAGACCATTCCAGCTAAAGGAAAATACCAGCTGAAGAGAAGGAGTGAAGGACATGCCAGTTCAAGACCAATCCCGGCTGAAGAAATACGAGTTGAAGAACACATCAGTTTGAATTGATGAACATGCCAGTTCAAGATGATACCAACTGAAGAAGACTATCAGCCAAAGAGAGGACGATTCCAGCTGAAGGACAATACTAGCTGAAGACCACATCGGTTTGAACTGATGATAAAACTAGTTCAAGCAATACCAGCTGAAGAAGTGTACTAGTCCAAGGTCCGAGCTGGAGGAAATATCAGCTCAGGAAGTTCCAGCTGAAGGAGCATACCAGCTGAAGAGAGGACCAAGGTACAAGCTGAAGGAAATACCAGCTAAAAAGATACCAGTTGAAGAATGAAGTTCCAGCTGAAGAAGTACTAGTTCGAAGTATACCAGCTGAAGACGCATCAGTTCTAAAGTACAACTGAGTAGTTGGGGATCGCAAGTGTGAGCTTTCGACCTACCAGCTGAGGAGGTTGCGTTCGTTGGATCACCATTTCCAGGACAACACCAACTGAAAAGGAGGCTGTAACTCGTAAAGTTCTCGTTCACCAAGTTTAGCAGTTGTCTGCAGTGTGTAACTATAATAAATGAACTTTACACTTGCATAGTGAATTGCCCTTCTGCGGAAGGAAAAGAGGATGTTGAAGTTGAGCTTCGAACCTCTAGAAATTACTTGTGTGCTCTGCCTTAGTTTTCAGTTTCAGTTGCAGGTTTTAAACTGCACACCTCAAGCACACACAACACTCCGAGCTAGCAGATCATCTCAACTGATCTCCACAAAGCACGGATAACTTTGTGAGTCAAAACGGGGCTTGAATATTCCGTAGTTGTTGTTCAGTTTTGAAATCAGTTTATTCACCCCCATTTCTAAACTGATTCTGACTCGTCCCGAGACCAACAAGTGGTATCATAGCGGATGATTCTAAAGACCAGCCATTTCTGCAGATCAACTGAATTAGATCTTGTTATCTGTGCTAATCTGTCAGCTATGGGAAACCATAAGCTATCTATCTTTTCGGTTGAGAACTACGATAACTGGAGCAGGAGAATGAAGGCTCATCTCTGCTCGATCCATAATAATATGTGGGAAGTTATCGAGGAAGGTCCAATCACAATTATGATGGACAATGAAGCTCACATTGCTGATGTCAATCAACCAGCAAGGATCCTGATGCTAACTTATCTTTTCATGGGTGAAGAGAAAAAGTTGAAGAACCTAGAGTTCGTAACCTAAGCCGCGTTGTTCCAAACTATAGATGAAGATCGCATGAAGGACACAAAGAGTTGCAGAATTACTAAGGAGATGTGGGACTTACTTGTAAATTTGTGTAAAGAGTTTGAAGCCATCAAAGGAAACAAACTCCAACTGGCAGTGGACAAATATGAGTCCTTCAAGATGCACTCAGATAAAACCATGTCCAGTCTTGAAACAAGATTTTTAGGCATCATCAGTAAGATGAACAATCTAGGAAGAACATATCCCAATAGTGAGATGAACTCCAAAATCTTGGACAATCTCACAGAAGAATGGGATATGAAGGTGATTGCTACAAAAGAGTCAAGAGACTTGAACAACATCACCCCAAGAGAACTCTTCGGTTCTCTTAAGGCTCATGAGTATAGCCTAAATCGAAAAAGAGAGACATCCACATCATCATCATCATCAGCCCAGGATGCAGCCTTCTACGGTAAAAGAAATCGATTTAGAGAAACTCGATGAAGAAATGTCTTCTGGCAAAGAAGTTCTCAAGCAAGAGAACAACCAGAAGGCTCAATTGATCACAGAAGAGAAGCAGCGGAGAAGAAAGAGAGCCTGACTGAAGATATCAATGATCAAATCCAGCCAGTTGCCAAGCTGCTAGAGAAGCTCAAAAGGATCAGAGATCAGCCATCAGTTATGCTTCAAAATGATGAGGAGCCCAGAGGCGAGAGAAAGCAACCACCTGCTGAACTTTAACAGCCCGGTCCCGAGATAGGGATTAATGAATGGGGACGGGGTGTTATTAAGGGATTAACGAATAAGGACAGGAGTTTATCAAAGGGAGTTTACGAATTAAGATATACTTTCAAGGATAGATGATGATACTCAGGTTTACTTGTTTAGAAAAAAGCATGCTTTAGCAGGATAAAATGATTAACTCAATCAGATACCAACAAGCATAGGTCTTATCTATAAGTCGAACAGTTAATGAGCCTTTTATAGGCGAAGGAAATATACTCGAGAAGCAGAAATGATACTTAATATGCATTACTTGTATATATAATCATGTCTGGGAACTATTCATAGAATCTTGGATAAACATAACATAGCTTAGAAATAAATATGAGTGTATCAGAGAAGCAGAAACATCATGGGTTTTCAAATAAACTTATTAATATAGCAAAACAATCTTGCAGCCAACCCACATCCACAGCCACCAACATCCTCAGCATCTCAACCTGAAAATATTTGAAAAAGAGGGAGGCATGAGCACTAATGTACTCAGTGGGTTTTTAACGAAAAAACTTTAATAACTTCAAGATATCTAATAATTAACTGACGGTATATGGAGAGCAAAACAAAAAAGCCCTCTCCATATCCGTAAGCCCCTTTTCTTTTCTTTTGGGCCCTTTCTAGCTCAAATCTGATGTCAACTGCACCCTTAGGCATGCCATAGGATAGAAGAGGGGTTACCTCAATTATCCAAACGAGTTTGCGAGGGAATTAACCCAACAGTGACTCCCTTAAAAGTTCTGAGCTCAAATCCTGCTTAAGCGAAATGCTAAGTTCCTTCCTTTCTTAACCTTGCTAGCAAAACCAATCTTAGAGCAACGTCTAAGGGCTAATCCTTTAATATTGCATGATCTCGGCCTATAAGGGATTTAACGCTACCCTAACAAGGCAATCCTTAATCCTTAACTATACGAGCTTTTAACAAAGCATAAACATTCAAATACAAGGAGATGAACGTAAATAAATACGAATTGTAGCTAAATACAACTCTAAATATCTCATGCTAAGCATAAACAATACTTTAACAATTCTAGTATTTCTAAACATGCTCAAGAGCTCAATTATAACATAATATCTTCCTTTCCTTCCTTCCTTGTACAGAGATCAATCAGGCAGAGCAAAAATGCTTTATTGGATATCTCATTTGCCCTAACATGCTTCTAGAGCTTATTAGCTCAAACTTTATATGAGTATAGATTTACCCACATCGATTACGGAGCAGAAGATGAGGTAACGAGCTGATGATCTTTTTTCAAATTCCCACGAGGCTCACTTCCTCCTACAAAAGTTGAATTATCGACTTAGCGGCCTCCTTCGAAGATTTCTAACTAACAAAATGAAATTAAATAATACCCAACTTAAATACCCTTATCTAGGACTTAAACATAGATAGCACGACTTTACGACTTAATAAGGTTTCGAGTAGGATTTATTTGAAGAACCTCACATCTTGATTTCTCAAGTTCTAGACAGAAAACATCTTGAAAAGTTTACTCGAAATAAATCGGAAATAACTTGAATGCTTTTCTAAAATTAAACTTGGAAATAACTCAGAAATAACACGGCTTCAAAAACTCAAAAAGCTCGAAAAGGGGAGGGGTACGAAAAATAGCCAGAAAAATCGGCAGAAAACAACACGGGGGAGGGGGGCGCCGCGGTGCACCCCTGCGCAGGGGGGCACCCCCTGCCGCAGCGCTAGTGGGCGCCGGCAGGCACCCCACCCCCCCTCCCCCGCCGTGGCGCACTCCTACGCTGGTGGGGGCCTGCTGGGTCGAGGGGGGTGTGGCGCGGCGGCGTACCCCCCCTCCCCCGCGGCGGAGCTCCTTCTTTCTGTCTCTAGCTTCTGCCCAGTTTTTGGGCAATCTCTTCTGGGTTTCTTCGATGTTCGTCGATTCTTTCGACGAACACGAAGAACACTCATAAATGTTTTTTAAAAACAACATGTTTCGATAATTTAAATTAACACGAAACGGCATGTTTTAACTTAAAAAGAAATCGACATTAAAACGGTATAAACACGATAATCCTCGTTAAATATTTAGAATAACGACGAAATCTTTAAATATAGCTTGAACGGAATTTAAACGGAATAATGAGACTAATTACACGAAATAATGATGAGAATTATAACGACAAGAATAAAGCGAGAAATATAACGTAAACGTTATTAACCTGGAGCTTTAATAAGAATCGAAATACAACTTAGACGGAAGGTAAATGAGCAATAATGAAGAACACGAAGAACATGAAGAAAGAAAAGTAAATGCGGAATTAACAGACGGAAAAAGAAATGGAATCGAGACCGACGAACAAGAATGGACGAGGTTAGGTGCGTCGAAGGAAGGTGGCTAGCTCGACGTCTCGTCGAGTCACAACGGCAACATAGCCGCCTGCTACGATCCAACAACGCCCCTAGCACATTCCCTCACGGCATCCCTTCCATGCCACTCTGCTCGTCGTCTTGCGGAATACTCACGAATAACGCTTTTTACTTCGACAGAACTTTATCGTCTCGCAAAGCTCTCTCACTTTCTCAATGTGGAAGTGAATGGATGGTAAATGAGCAAGTGAAAGAAAAAGGGGTGGTCCCCTATTTATAGGAGGGAGTTTGGCTTCCTTGAGAAGACACTCCAGTGCGGAAACACTGCAAAAGTTACCCCGGGTTCGGTTAAAAGCTGCTTTATTCGATGTCGAGATCCAAATGACCTCAGACACGAAATCTAAAAATACCGGGAGACTCATTGGCTCAAATACTAGTGAACCAACTTGATTCGTGATGAAGATGGGGTCGTCAAAAGAAAGACGAGCGAAGATTCCCTTTTTGGAATTACTTTTTACTATTCACTCAGACTGACAGATTTTGCTCCCGAGCGTTCGATTGACCTCAGAATGAAAATCCGTGAATGTCAACAGAATCCTTGAGTCATTTCCCATAAGAGGGGCCTGACAGAACTAGACTCCGATCAACGAAGAGGATTTCGTAAATTTCTCAAAACACGAACGTACGCAAAAGTTACTATTCGTTCACCTCTCAAATACATTTTTCATCACCGGAAACTCAATTGACTTTAGAATTAAAATCCGAAAACACCAGCATACTCCTTGAGTTAAAACCTTTCTAACGAAACTATGAATGGTCATAAAAGAATTAGGATCACATTTTTCGAAAAGACGATTTTCACGAAAACTGACCCCTAAAGTCGTGACTGACATCCGACCTCAATTAACCTTATTTAAATTTCTTCCTTAACTAATTAATTACTATTAACAATTCTCTAAATCTTATCCAAAAATCCGGGGTGTTACATGTTTGGTGTTTATTTGTGTTGTTTTATTGCATGATTTTGCATGTTTTATTAGTATTTCATAGTCCCTTTTATCTAGTTTATTTCTAGATTTCGTGTGATTTTCTTCACTCGTTGCTCTCATGGTGGAATGTGCCAAGTTTTGAAAAACTTGAGCTTTTGTTCGTATAATCTGGATTTTTAGGTATTAAGGTGGCGAGGAGCGAAGACAAGAATCGAAGAGATGAGCCCGGAGGAAGGCCCCAAGGACCACACGGTCGCGCAAGCCGAGCGGCAGCGCAACAAGGCCCCGCGGCCGTGCAAGCCCCATGACCGCGTGAGGGTGCTCTCGGCGGAGGCACCCCGCGGGCGCGCCCTGCTCCACGGGCGCGCGCACACCCTGTACCCCGCAGGCGCGCTGCGTCCCACGGGCGCACGGAATGCTTTGCTTCTCCCGATCGACGTCAACTTGCACTCGTCTCTCGCCTCTTCTTCACCTTTTTTGCACCAAGGAGCATATCCTTCATCCTTCCTCATTAGGCATGTTGGAAATTAGACTTTTGGCTACCCCAGTCTAAGTAATAGATCATAGTGGTCAATTTTCCCTAAGTTTACTTTGTGAACTTTTGCTTCCATAATATCCTCCACAAATCCCTCTCATTTAATTCCTCTCATCATAGAAATCCCATCACCTTTTCTCTCACCATACCACCACCTTACCTCCCACCATTCTCATCATTCTCTCTCTCTTTGGTACGTCTCTCTCTCTTCTCACTTTTCTCATATAGATTTGTGGGGATTCACTACATTCATCATCATACTATCATCACTTCTCACTTCACTCACTTCATCTTCTCCATTCTCTCCACCCCCCATTTTCTCTTCACACACCTTCTACCATCTCTATCATTTTTCTTTCATTTTTCTTTCACCATCAACACCATCACAAAAGAGAAGAGGAGAAAAGGAAGAAAGACGGAACCAAGCTAAGGAAGAAGAAGAGGAGACGAGAAGAGACCAACCTGGAGCCATCTGCGGAAGCTACGCTCGAGAGGAGGTTTCCCTTGTATTTTCTTTGTATTTCTTGGATGTTTTGTGGGGGTTTGTCCCAAACTCTTGAAGGACATCTAATATTGTAGAAGTTTGTGTTATTTACATTTGATTTATGAGATGACTTTCTTCTATGATATTTGTGTTGTTTTGAGCATGTTTAGTGGCTAATATCTCTATTAGGGGGTAGAGGATCGATTTGGTTTTTGATCTATGCTTATTCTTGTTGGTTCTTGTTGTTGGAAGCGTACCTATTATGTAAGAGTACTTGATCACTACTTGAGCATTGCTAGGATTTAGAGGAAACTTGATTGTAGAATTTGGTTCCTTCGACGTTAGGTGGATGGGGTTCCTAAGCCTAATATGTTAATCTTACTAGTATGATATAGCTAAAAGAGGTTTAATGGATAGACGGTGACAGTAATTGACGTTAAACTGATTGAGAGGGTCTATTGTATGTGTGAGATTAGCATTACCAACTTGAACAAAGCATAGTGAGAAAGTATTGAGAGAATCTACACCCTAATACCTTAATCCATCTTATTTCATCATATCTTGTCTTAATTTGTGTTGTTTGCATTTTATTGTCTTGTTTAATTGTCTATTTTAATTCTTAGCATAATTCGTCATCAATCCCTTGTTTAGAATGTTTAGGTTTTATTTTGGTTGTTTAAATGTGTTGCATGCATAGTCCCTTAGACAAATTCTTCACAAAAGTCTTTCTTGAGAGATCGACTCGGGTTAAGCTTATCATGTCTACGATTGACCCCGTCCAATTACAGGTACAATCCTAGTAGTTGTAGTGTTGAACATAAACCGGAATTATAAATAGTAAATTTGGATCGTGAAACAATTTTTGGCGCCGTTGCCAGGGAAAACTTTTTAAAGTAATTGTCTTTTGGTGCTATACTTGCTTTTGTGTTGTTTTGAAATTATGAATTTGTCATTGTTTAAGTGTTTGTGCTGTTTGTATAAATTTGGTTTCGTGTTTATTTGCTTGTGTTGTCACCTAGTTTCATATCTCTTTCCGCAAGTTACGTGTGCTCCCCGTTTGTTTTTGGTTGTGTATGATAGGGAGATGAAGTCTCAATCGGAGACTAGCCCCCGTGTTTGATAACATCCATCGACCAAGAAGATTCAATGTGTTCGAGTGGGAAAGAGAGATGGACGCTAACCCCCTCAACAATCCCGACAATGCCAATGCCAATGCGGCTAGGAATATGAGAGACTTTGCTCGTCCCGTGATTGGGGCGTTGACTTCTTGCATAGTTCTTGGTGAAGCCGCAAGGAACTATGAGTTGAAGAACATTCATTTTAGTCAACTTCCCTCATTCTACGGGAAGCCGGCTGAAGATGCCTTGAACTTCATCCGTGAGTTTTACTCCATTGTTCAAACCTTTCGTCTACAAGGTTGGAATGAAGATCAATTGAAGATGATGTGTTTTCCTTACACCTTGAAGGATCGAGCCAAGACATGGTTCATGTCTCTTCCGGCCAATTCATTGGCCAATTAAAATGTCGTCTACGAGAAGTTCATGGCCAAGTACTATTCCAATCAAAAGACCCAAGACTTGAGAGCTCAAATTGTTACTTTTACCCAATCTCCGGATGAATTGTTTCATGAAGCTTGGGATCGATTTATAGGTCTCCAACAACAGTGCCCTCACTACCATCTCGCACCCGAGTTGCTCAACCAATTCTTCTATGACGGGCTTTCACAAAATTTTCAATATATGGTGGACAATGCATCTGGAGGAGACATTGGAGGACAGACCACCAAAGAGGTCTCAAATGCAAATCAGCCTATACTTAATATTGTAAATAATTGTTGGTTTTGTATACTAGAAGACCTGTCTTTTGTATACATTATTAATTATGTTTTTATGATGATATAGAATGAATATAATTGCAGTCACTATTTGCATTTAAATTGTTATATTTAAATGCATGTTCATTACACTTACATTGTAGATGATATGTTGTGGGTAAATACACGGTTAGATCATATCACCAGTTACTTCTAATGTATTAAAAAGTTCACATCTTAGATGGCCCTGAACCCGCCATCGGCACACCGTAGAACAATCTGATAGTTAGTTTATCTTGACTAACTGATTATTTTAATAGACGGGCAACTGTATTGAGGAGGATCTATTTAGGATTCTATTCTCTATTCTGACCTTAAATGAGAGAATAAGAATCTACAGAGTTCAGGTTCTTAACCCCTATATGTTGGCGGATATATACGTGTAGTGTTTGCAGCTCTGATTTATCCAAGGGCGAGATTCTTTCATAGAATCAATAATCTCGATATCTTGGGTTGTAACATTTACACACATGATGGGTCGTGTAATATGTAGGGGCACCATGTCCTGGTGCGCCAGGTTGATGGTGTCCTCTTGAGGAAACACAAGTTCATGTTGAAATCCTGCAGATGGAATTTATTCCGTACATGAGTAAAGCTTGTGTGGTACTACTCAATGATAAGATATTAATTTATTATAGCTTTCAGAAGCTTACGTAATTAATTAATATGCATTATATCTTAAACACAGGGAATGATTGGACTAAAGGAGAAAGCATATTCATAAATATATATTAAATTGGTAGGTTAGTATTATTTCTTTAGTGGAATAAAAATAATACTTAATTTATTTAATTATATCCTAAGTTTATTGGATATTAGAAATTAAATAAATTAGCAAGCCAATATAATATTCTTCTAGATCCCTGTTGTAGCCCAATATGACTTTAATGGACTGGAGATGGAAAAAGAGATAGAGGCCCAAGCCCAGTAGTTCTGAGGCTCAATAATTTCGACCACCCCCTATAAATAGGGAGGTGGGGATCGAAATTATGAGTGTTAGAAATAAGCTCTCTTTTGTTCTCTTTATATCCACATATTCCATACCAATCTAGTAGATTTCAGCCCACCCTGAAACTAGATTCAGTCCGAGAATATAACAGAAGATCAAGGAGTGAAATAGCATAAGGGGCGCCGATTTTCATACATACAACAACAAGATTAGACCTTTAATCTTGTCCTCAACCCGTCGTTTAATTTGTAATTCGTTTTTCGGTATTCTATGTTTCCACTTTTAGTAGAATCAAAAACCGGCTATGCATGTCTATTAAACTTGGTTAATTAAAACATATGTACTGCATAAAATTATGATCTACATGACAATAGGATTAACGAACATCCAATTAGATCTTGCAGCGGTTTAATTCGTAAAAAACCCCAACAATTGGTATCAGAGCGGATTTTGGCACTGGTCTAGATTTAATCCTAGAAAAATATTCGAGATACATGTTTAAATTTGATGTTAAATTTATGGTGCTTAAATTTTAAGATTTAAATGTTCATGTATTTCGATTTGTTTTGTTCAAAATTTGGATGAATTTTTGATCAAGATCGAAAATTCTAGTTTTGAAGATCTCTATAATTTTTGATTATATCCTATTACATTTGGAATAGATTTTTGATGATATCAAAATTTCCAGATTTAATTAGATAGGTATTCGAAACTTATTGTATCAAATTTTTTGAAATTTTAATGTATTAAATTCCCTAATTTTACCTAGTATATTTTCGATTCTATCAAATTAATTTCGATAAGTTTTTGATGAAAATCAAATTTCTAGATTTATTTGGTGGGGGTTTTCGAAAATTAGATTCGGTATTTTTTATATTTATCTTAAAGTTACCTAATTCTAATCTAGATAGATTTGAAAATAGAATATTAGATTTGGAAGAATTTGAAGTGGATCAAATTTCTAGATTTAATATACTTGTGATTTTCGAAGTCTACATAAATTAGAATTGGATAAGGTAATTTTTTATATATATCAATAATTATATAATTTTAATCCAAAAAGATTAGAAAATAGATTTTAAATTTGGAAGAGTTAGAAGTGCATCAAATTTCCAGATTTATTATCTTGAAATTTTTGAAATTAATGTAGATAAGAATTGGAAAAGTAATTTTTGGCGTGTATCATAAATTACTTAATTATAATCTAGATAGGGTTGAAGATAAGATTTAAATTTGGATGGAATTTGAAGTGGATCAAATTTCCAGATTTTATCTTAGATATTTTCGATCCTAGCCTATCCAAATATTTGGGATAGATTTTTGATCTATATCATGATTTTCAAATATTAATTAATTAGGGTGTTATCCGAAAATTAAGAAATAAATTTGGTGGATAATTTTAACAAATTTCCAGATTTATTCTTAAGATATTTTTGAGATTATCAAGATTTAATTTGGTAGATAATTATTTAATTTTCAAATTATATCTTGTAGCTATTTTTGAAATTATTAATTTAATTAATTGGAATTTTTGAAAATAATGTAATGTATGGATATCATATGTTATTTTATGTTAATCATGTAATTATGATTGTTGGATTTGTAGACTGACTTGTTTGCAGGGTTACCGACTATCATGACTCCTTAATTATGTGATGTATGTTTTAATTTTATGTTGAATGTATGATGGACCGTATGCCGGTTTGGCTACGTGATTTTAATCCATGAGAAAATCCATGGATTAGGTCTAGGTTTTATTTTATGTTGTTATAATATAATAGAAATAAAACTGTTAGACCAAGTTATTGAGTTGTAATTTTATTCTAGATATATTAGATTTTTCCTTTAAGGAATAGATATTCTATATTTAATAAAGTTTGAAGATCAACTCAAAAGAGGAGAGTAGTATAGCTCAAGAAAGGAAGTATCACTGATTCAGGTCCCAAAACCCAATTGGAGATAGGGTTTTCGGGAACACGCAGTGATGGGGGGCCGCGGCCATGCCCGAGTTTCCGGAACTGACTTTCCAATTTTATCTCATTCAGCAACATGAGATATAAGTTATGATAGTTGGTTTTTATTATTATTGCTTATTATGTTGTTTGGAGCATGCAATGGTATTTTATCATTTTATGTGATGTTTGCATGTTTTACGATGGGATAGAATGAAACCTCAACCTTAAATAACTAAGTGGGAGAGATTCATACCAAAGTATGTAGAAATCTCAAACGGTTTCCATTAATCTGGTTTAATTGAGATGTGATTGACATGCGAGTTGATGATAGGTCTTCCTCCATAACAGATGTGTCATATCACTGTTATCTCTTGAAAGTAAACTTCTTAATCAAGATAGTTGTAGAACACTACTAGAACAAACTGACTCCTCTATCTGGAGCAGGGAGTTCGAAATAGTGGACTTGGTGCTAAGATGATGGTGTTCACACTTAGGTGTAATTTATTAACAAACGTCCACACTAACGTGGCTTATTAATTAGAAGGTTACATGACCGTGGGTATTTCCGACTATTAATTTACTTGTCATAAGGAAATTTGACTGGAGGTAAATTAAAGGTGGTTTTACCTATTTAAGAATGAATTTTATAAACGTCCACACTAACGTGGCTTATAGAAAACATTTTTAAAATGTCGGTGGATTATATATAAATTTTTGAGGTTTTCGATTATATGTCTTTATCCTAAAGTTTGTGACTGTACTACATGTTTGTTTTTCAGTTATTCTATATCATCATGGCACTCTCTAACTTGTCCTCTATTATTAAAGAAAACAAGTTAATCGGTGATAATTACAATGACTAGATTCAAAACCTTAACCTTGTTCTCACTGCGGAAGGACACAAATTTGTACTTGAAGAGGAATGTCCTCAGAAACCAGATGAGAATTCTGGCGAAGAGCAAAAGTTGGCCTATGCTAAGTGGGTTAAGTCTGATGAGATTGCACGCTGCTACATTTTGGCTTCTATGTCAAATGTGCTGCAACTGCAACATAAGTCTATGAAGACTGCTTATGATGTCATGTACAACCTTAAGATCTCTTCGGTCACCAGAACCGCTCGGTGCGCCATTTGGCGATAAAGAAAATGATGAGCACGAAAATGACTAATTCAACACCTGTAAGGGATCACGTTCTCAGTATGATGAGTTATCTATCTGATATCAAGACCTTGGGTGGATATCTAGATGTCGAGTCTCAGATAGACATCCTGCTTCACAGCCTGTCCCCGAAGTTTGAGCAGTTTAGATTAAACTTCAACATGATAAAGAAAGATGTTATCTTATCTGAACTGCTCATGGATCTTCAAGCAGATGAGTTACTTCAGAAGGGAAATCCGAAGGCACACTTAGCTGAAAATAGGGCATCTTTTTTCGGTGCTAAAAAGAAGAAGAGGAACGCACCCAAGAAACCTGTAGAGGAGGCATCTAAGGTGAAGAAGTCCAAGACTAAGATTCCTCCTGAGGAATTTAAGTCAAGACAAAGTGTTTCAAGTGCGGCTAGCCAGGTCACTAGAAGGCGGAGTGGCCTAACAAGAAGAAGAAGAAGGGTACATCTCAATCTCTCATCGTTGATACATGTTTAGCTACTTGTTCTACTCAGTCATAGGTAGCAGATACTGGAGCTACTGATCATGTTTGCATGTCTTCACAGGGGTTCCTGGTAAAAAAATAGCCGAGTGATAGAGAGATTTCAGTCTACATTGGCATTGCTACGAAAGTGGTGGCAGTTGCAGTGGGAGATTAAACCTTATCTTTTAGTAGTGATGGGAGTTTAGTGTTAAAGGATTGTTTTTATGTACCTGGTTTTAGGTGAAACTTGACTTCAGTTTTTAAACTCTTTATGGATGGATATTCTGTTTCTTTTGATAACAAGGTTGTTATCTTTAGTGGTAAATGTTGTATTTGTTCTGGCACATTGGATGGACGTATTTATTTACTTAATCCTAGGCAGAACACTACGCAAATGAATTTACTGAATACATCGATCATAAACCATAACAACGAAAAGAACCTTCAGAACTGAATCAAACCTATCTTTGGCATCTTAGGCTCGGCCACATTAACCTTAAACGGATATAAAGACTAGTAAACAATGGACCCTTGTCTTCATTGGTCCTAGAATCGTTCCATTTGTATGAATCCTGTTTGGAAGGTAAAATGACTAAGCGACCCTTTAAGGATAAATGGAATAGATCTGAGGTATTAGATTTGATTCAGTCTGACTTATGTGGCCCTATGTCAATTCAGGTTCAAGGAGGGTATGAGTATTTCATCACGTTCATTGATGATTGCTCAAGATATGGGTACGTATACCTGTTACGTCGCAAGTCAAAATCCTTTGAAACTTTCAAAGAATTCAAAGTGGAAGTGGAAAAATGTACAAGTAAAAGTATCAAATCACTACGGTCTGATTATGGTGGTGAGTACCTCTCAAATGAAGTTAGGGACTACTTGGCAGAGAATGGGATTACATCCTAGTTGACTACGTCTGGCACACCATAGCAGAACGACGTGGAGGAGAAAAGAAACATAACATTGTTAGAGATGATTAGATCGATGATGAGCTATTCAGATCTGCCTATTTCATTCTGGTATATGCCTTGGAAATGGCAGCCTATATTCTTAACATGGTTCCATCAAAATCAGTCTCATCTACGCCCACAGAACTTTGGACTTGATGAAAACCCAGTCTTGGACATTTTTAGATTTGGGGTAGTCCAACACATGTGCTGGATAAGGAAGCTGATAAGCTGGCATCATATACGGATGCTAGACTATTTGTTGGATATCCCAAAGGAATGAAAGGTGGTTTATTTTATAGTCCTAATGATCGGAACATCATTGTGATTACCAATGCTCGATTCTTAGAGGAAGACTATGTAATAAATCACAAGCCAAGAAGTGAGATAGTACTTGAGGAGCTTCGAAGGGAAAATTCGAATCTGACACCAACGGTACAAGAAGAGGAACCACAAATTACTGCACAACATGTCACAGAAGTACGGGAACTATCTCGTCACAGTGGGAGGGTTGTACGCCAACCTGACAGATTCATTGGTTTGGGTGAATCTTTAGATTTTCCTGAAGGGCTAAATGAATTAGATCACAGGACCTACGACGAAGTGATCCAAGACAAAGATACAGATTCTTGGAAATCTGCAATGAAATCTGAGATTGGATCTATGGATCACAATCAAGTATGGAAGCTTGTAGAACCACATGATGGGGTAAAACCCATTAGCTGTAAGTGGGTCTACAAGCGCAAGAGAGGACCTGACGGGAAGGTTGAAACCTTCAAGGCAAGATTGGTGGTGGAAGGGTACACTTAGAAAGAAGGGATCAAATATGAGGAAACCATTTCGCCGGTAACCATGCTTAAGTCAATCCGGATTCTCTTGTCAATTGCCACTCATTCAGATTATGAGATTTGGCATATGGATGTCAAGACAGCTTTCCTGAATGGAAGTCTTGAGAAAAACATCCACATGAAGCAACCAGAGGGTTTTATTGCTAAAGGACAAAAGCACTTAGTATGCAAGCTTAAGAGATCCATTTATGGACTTAAGCAGACGTCAAGGTCTTGGAACATCCATTTTGACGAGGTTATCCAGTCATATGGATTCGTGCAATGTCCGGATGAGAGTTGTGTGTAGAAGAAGAGTGACAAAAATGTGGTGTCTTTCCTCGTGCTATATGTTGATGATATTTTACTTATTGGAAATAGTAAGAAAGTATTATCTAACTTAAGGGTGTGGTTGTCCAAGCAGTTTGATATGAAAGATCTGGGAGACGCCGGAAATGTCCTTGGTATCAAGATAATTCGAGACTGCCAGAAAAAGATGTTGTGCCTATCCCAGGCGACATATATTGACACAGTGCTAGCTAGGTTCAACATGCAAGATTCCAAGAAAGTTTTCATACCTTTCAGATATGGAATTCATCTATCCAAGGATATGTGACCCCACACGCAGGCTGAGATAGATGAAATGAAGGGCGTTCCATATGCTTCGGCTGCGGGAAGCCTTATGTATGCTATGCTATGCACTAGACCTGATATATGCTATGCAGTTGGCCTGGTAAGCAGACATCAGTTAACATGGGACAAGGCCATTGGATTGCGGTTAAGAATATTCTCAAGTACCTGAAAAGGACTTGAGATTATATGCTGGTATACCGCTCTGATAGTCTAGTGCCTTTGAGTTACTCAAACTCAGATTTTCAATCCGATAAAGATTAGAGTAAATCTACCTCAGGCTATGTGTTTACCTTGGAAGGCAGAGCCATTACATGGAGAAGCATAAAACATAAATGCATTGTGGATTCTACAATGGAGGCCGAATATATAGCTGCATCTGAGGCTACAAAAGAGGCTGTCTGGCTCAAGAGCTTCTTGTTGGACTTGAGCGTGGTTCCTAATTTGCCTAAGAGTATCACGATATATTGTGATAACTCGGGTGCAGTGGCAAATTCGAAGGAACCCAGAGCCCATAAGGCAAGTAAACACATAGAGAGTAAGTATAATCTTATACGAGAAATCGTTAAGAGAGGAGATACGGCAGTGGTCAAGATTGCATCAGAGGACAATTTGGCTGATCCATTCACAAAGAGCCTTCTAGCTAAGACCTTCTATGGTCATGTGGAGAAAATGGGAGTGAGATGCAGACCCGGGATTGCCGTTTGAGATTTTAGTTAGAGTTGGAGAGTTAGCCAGTTTGTTTTATATTTGAAAGACATGCTTCAAGTATAAGTGGGAGATTGTTGATTTTGTATACTAGAAGACCAGTCTTTTGCATACATTATTAATGATGTTTTTATGATAATATAGAATGAATGCAATTGCAGTCATTGTTTGTATTTAAATTATTATATTTAAATGCATGTTCACTATACTCACATTGTAGATGCTATGGTGTGGGTAAACACACGGTTAGATCATATCATTGGTTCCTTATAATATATTAAAAATCTTAAGGCTTAGATGGCCCTGAACCGCCATTGGCACACCGTAGAATAATCTGATAGTTAGTTTATCTTGAGTAACTGATTATTCTAACACACAGACAAGTGTATTGAGGAGGATCTACATAGGATTCTATTCTATATTTTGACCTTAAATGAGAGAATAAGGATCCACAAAGTTCGGGTTCTTAACCCCTATATATTGGCAGACATATGCGTGTAGTGTTAGCAGCTTTGATGTATCAAAGGGTGAGATTCTTTTATAGAATCAATAATCTCGATATCTTGGATTGTAAAATTTACACATATGATGGGTCGTGAAATATTTAGGGGCACCGTTGTCCTCGTGCGCCAGGTTGATGGTGTCCTCTTGAGTAAACAAAAGTTCATGTTGAAACCCTGCAGGTGGAATTTATTCCGTACATGAGTAAAACTTGTGTCATGCTACTCAAGGATAAGATATTAATTAATTAAAGCTGTCAAAAGCTTACATAATTAATTAATGGGCATTATATCTTAAACACGGGGAATGACTGGACTAAAGGAGAAAGCATATTCAGAAAATATGTATTAAATTTGTAGGTCAATATTATTTCTTTAGTGGAATAAAAATAATACTTAATTTATTTAATTATATCCTAAATTTATTGGATATTAGAAATTAAATAAATTAGCAAACCAATTTAATATTCTTCTAGATCTCTGTTGTAGCCCAATATGACTTTAATGGACTGGAGATGGAAAAAGAGATAGAAGCCCAAGCCAGTAGTTCTTGGGCTTGATAATTTCGACCACCCTCCCTATAAATAGAGAGATATTGATCGAAATTATGAGTGTTACAAATAAGCTCTCTTTTGTTCTCTTTATCTCCACAGATTCCATACCGATCTATTAGATTTCAGCCCACCCTGAAACTAGATTCAGTCTGGAAATACAATAGAAGATCAAGGAGTGGAATAGCATAAAGGGCGCTGATTTTCATACATACAACAGTAAGATTAGACCTTTAATCTTGTCCTCAACCCGTCATTTAATTTGTAAGTCGTTTTTCGGTATTCTATGTTTTCACTTTTAGTAGAATCAAAAACCGGCTATGCATGTTTATTAAACTCGGTTAATTAAAACATATGTGCTGCATAAAATTATGATCTACATGACAATAAGATTAATGAACATCCAATTAGATCCTGCGGTGGTTCAATTCGAAAAAACCCCAACAATAATATGGTGTGTGGAATGCATACAAAAGATCATATTATCAGTTCCATATAACATATGATAAATTTTCAAAACCTAGATAGAGTTAGATGAACCATTGGTATAGTTGTATTATCATTTGAAATTAGTCTATCTTGGCTATAAAATCATACTATGGCACTTTTGTAGCGTATTGAACTAGATCACAGCGAGATAATTCTTATGGACTGACAGCACATAAGAATATAAATCTCAGATACTCGTTATTTTTAATCCTTATATAATAGTAGACATGTATATTTTAATGTATATTACTTTGACCTATCAATGGGTGAGATTCTCATTAAAGAATCAAAAAGCCCAATAGATTGGGTTGTGACATTTCTATATATGACAGGTTACTAATTATAGAAGAAAATCATGTATTGGTGCGCCGAGTTGATTGATGATGTCTCTGAGGAGTTAAAAAAGGATTATCATGTTACATCTTGTAAGTGGATTATTTTTAATCCAACATGATTATAAAGATTGAGTGGTATGACACATGGATAAATAATTAATTAAATTGAGTTGTCAGTATACTCGATTTAATTAATGGATATTTGATATCTTAAACATGGGTAATTAATTGAGTTGAAAGAAGCCATATCCATATATATCGAATCAGGGGTGGTAGTGCAATATTAATTCTTTAGTAGATTGAATTAATATTAGTGAGATCAAGTTATGTTTGGGCTAGACATGAGAACTTAAAGCCTGTTGGAAGCGCAATCCTAATTTTCTTCTAGATCCCTGTTGTAGCCCTATATATACCTTATGAAGGGAGACGAAAAACCCTAGCCACCAAGACATCTAAATTTCAAAATTCCCCTCCCTAAATGAAAGAAATTTTCAAAAATTTTACTGTGAGGGTTATTTGTCTCCAAGCTTCCACAAGGTCTAGAGGATGGTTGCCCACATGATAATCTCATTTTTCCACTGCGCATGAGAGTTAGATTCAATTTTGGCATGCAATGGGATGTGAGATCGTTTTGATCAAAATATTTTATTCAATCAACACACATCCAAATGATCCTTAGTTCCATCATAGAAGATTATCTGATTAAAAGTGGTCATAAATTTCCCTTTTTGTACACAATATGAAAGACTTCGTTAATCTGCTCTTATTTATGAGAGCTAGTGAGTTAGGGTTTAATACTTCCATCAATTTCCGCGATAAGTAAAAATTCACAAAATTATTCTTCCTCTTTAAATTGTAAAAGGAAAAAAAAAGTTTGCAAGTGTGATGTTCGTAAAGCTCTTCGAACATTATGGACCTAAGAGAATCTTTTGAGGAGATATTATACCTGTCAAAATTATATTGTAAGTGACAATTTTTTTTTATTTTGTGAATTTTTAAATACCGTCAAAATTGATGGAAAAATGAACTCTAAAGTACTAAAATTAGTGAAGTATCTAATGTTGTGAACAAAAAAAGTCGTAATTCAAGCCACCGTTAAGAAATGAAGGGGCTATAGGGCCTAAATAAATAGAGAAAGGGCAATGTGAGCCTCTGAAAATAGTCAAAGGGACTATGTGACCCAAATAGTCAGAGAAGGGGTAATGTGGGTCTCTGACAATAGTTAAGGGGTTACGTGACCCTTAACCCCAATTATTTTTGCGAATCTAAAATGAGTTAAGTTGACAATATAATCAATAAAAAAAATTACTTGAATGCACATATACATATGTATACATGTACATGTTATATTATAATATAATATATTTAAAAATTACAAAAAAAAATTATATTATATATAATATTTCAAATAATTTCATAAATAATTAATAACTATTACAATCAAAATATTATATTATAAATTATGAAACAACTGCTTGTATACAAAGTTTGTATTAGCATTTGTTAAATTTATAAATATCAATCTCTGTTTGATTTAGTTATACATTTAATTAGAATGTTAAATTATTAACTATTTCATATTCATTATAATTAAAAAATATTATACATACGCGGGCCTAAGGTATTTTTGCATGTTATTGGGCCAAATGGCCAGGCTTTCAAGCCTAATATCTTTTTCCAAGCCCGACTTGAAAAGTGAGTCGGGGCGGAATTGCCACCTCTAGATTATAGAGAGATATGAGAACTATTTCTTGTATTTTCTTCTACTGAATTATACAGATACAATTCAAAGGTATAAATACAATGAGAACAAAAATAACTATAATAGAAAAATACAGAACTAGCTAGACATAAGAGATACAGATGGAAAATAAAGATATACAAATAACAAGAGACGTTATAATAAAGAGCTTCTTGTTGGACTTGAGCGTGATTCCTGATTTGCCTAAGAGTATCACGGTATATTGTGATAACTCGGGTGCAGTGGCAAATTCGAAGGAACCCAGAGCCCATAAGGCAAGTAAACACATAGAGAGTAAGTATAATCTTATACGAGAAATCGTTAAGAGAGGAGATACGGCAGTGGTCAAGATTGCATCAGAGGACAATTTGGCTGATCCATTCACAAAGAGCCTTCTAGCTAAGACCTTCTATGGTCACGTGGAGAAAATGGGAGTGAGATGCAGATCCGGGATTGCCGTTTGAGATTTTAGTTAGAGTTGGAGAGTTAGCCAGTTTGTTTTATATTTGAAAGACATGCTTCAAGTATAAGTGGGAGATTGTTGATTTTGTATACTAGAAGACCAGTCTTTTGCATACATTATTAATGATGTTTTTATGATAATATAGAATGAATGCAATTGCAGTCATTGTTTGCATTTAAATTATTATATTTAAATGCATGTTCACTATACTTACATTGTAGATGCTATGGTGTAGGTAAACACACGGTTAGATCATATCATTGGTTCCTTATAATGTATTAAAAATCTTAAGGCTTAGATGGCCCTGAACCCGCCATCGGCACACCGTAGAATAATCTGATAGTTAGTTTATCTTGACTAACTGATTATTCTAATACACAGACAAGTGTATTGAGGAGGATCTACTTAGGATTCTATTCTATATTTTGATCTTAAATGAGAGAATAAGAATCGACAAAGTTCGGGTTCTTAACCCCTATATATTGGCAGACATATGCGTGTAGTGTTTGCAACTTTGATGTATCAAAGGGTGAGATTCTTTTATAGAATCAATAATCTCGATATCTTGGATTGTAAAATTTACACATATGATGGGTCGTGAAATATTTAGGGGCACCGTTGTCCTCGTGCGCCAGGTTGATGGTGTCCTCTTGAGGAAACACAAGTTCATGTTGAAACCCTGCAGGTGGAATTTATTCCGTACATGAGTAAAACTTGTGTCATGCTACTCAAGGATAAGATATTAATTAATTAAAGCTGTCAAAAGCTTACATAATTAATTAATGGGCATTATATCTTAAACACGGGGAATGACTGGACTAAAGGAGAAAACATATTCAGAAAATATGTATTAAATTTGTAGGTCAATATTATTTCTTTAGTGGAATAAAAATAATACTTAATTTATTTAATTATATCCTAAATTTATTGGATATTAGAAATTAAATAAATTAGCAAACCAATTTAATATTCTTCTAGATCTCTGTTGTAGCCCAATATGACTTTAATGGAATGGAGATGGAAAAAGAGATAGAAGCCTAAGCCCAGTAGTTCTTTGGCTTGATAATTTCGACCACCCTCCCTATAAATAGGGAGATAGGGATCGAAATTATGAGTGTTACAAATAAGCTCTCTTTTATTTTCTTTATCTCCACAGATTCCATACCGATCTATTAGATTTCAGCCCACCCTGAAACTAGATTCAGTCCGGAAATACAACAGAAGATCAAGGAGTGGAATAGCATAAAGGGCGCCGATTTTCATACATACAACAGTAAGATTAGACCTTTAATCTTGTCCTCAACCCATCATTTAATTTGTAAGTCGTTTTTCGGTATTCTATGTTTTCGCTTTTAGTAGAATCAATAACCGGCTATGCATGTTTATTAAACTCGGTTAATTAAAACATATGTGCTGCATAAAATTATGATCTACATGACAATAAGATTAATGAACATCCAATTAGATCCTGCGGTGGTTCAATTCGAAAAAACCTCAACAATAATATGTTGTGTGGAATGCATACAAAAGATCATATTATCAGTTCCATATAACATATGATAAATGTTCACAACCTAGATAGAGTTAGATGAACCATTGGTATAGTTGTATTATGATTTGAAATTAGTCTATCTTGGCTATAAAATCATACTATGACACTTTTGTAGCGTATTGAACTAGATCGCAGCGAGATAATTCTTATGGACTGACAGCACATAAGAATATAAATCTCAGATACTCATTATTCTTAATCCTTATATAATAGTAGACATGTATATTTTAATATATCTTACTTTGACCTATCAATGGGTGAGATTCTAATTAAAGAATCAATAAGCCCGATAGATTGGGTTGTGACATTTCTATATATGACAGGTTACTAATTATAGAAGAAAATCATATATTGGTGCGCCGAGTTGATCGATGATGTCTCTGAGGAGTTAAAAAAGGATTATCATGTTACATATTGTAAGTGGATTATTTTTAATCCAACATGATTATAAAGGTTGAGTGGCATGACACATGGATAAATAATTAATTAAATTGAGTTGTCAGTATACTGGATTTAATTAATGGATATTTGATATCTTAAACATGGGGAATTAATTGAGTTGAAAGAAGCCATATCCATATACATGGAATCAGGGGTGCTAGTGCAATATTAATTCTTTAGTAGATTGAATTAATATTAATGAGATCAAGTTATGTTTGGGCTAGACATGAGAACTTAAAGCATGTTGGAAGCGCAATCCTAATTTTCTTCTAGATCCCTGTTGTAGCCCTATATATACCTTATGAAGGGAGACGAAAAACCCTAGCCACCAAGACATCTAAATTTCAAAATTCCCCTCCCTAAATGAAAGAAATTTTCAAAAATTTTACTGTGAGGGTTATTTGTCTCCAAGCTTCTACAAGGTCTAGAGGATGGTTGCCCACATGATAATCTCATTTTTCCACTGCGCATGGGAGTTAGATTCAATTTTGGCATGCAATGGGATGTGAGATCGTTTTGATCAAAATATTTATTCAATCAACACACATCCAAATGATCCTTAGTTCAATCATAGAAGATTATCTGATTAAAAGTGGTCATAAATTTCCCTTTTTGTACACAATATGAAAGACTTCGTTAATCTGTTCTTATTTATGAGAGCTAGTGAGTTAGGGTTTAATACTTCCATCAATTTTCGCGATAAGTAAAAATTCACAAAATTATTCTTCCTCTTTAAATTGTAAAAGGAAAAAAAAAGTTTGCAAGTGTGCTGTTCGTAAAGCTCTTCGAACATTATGGACCCAAGAGAATCTTTTGAGGAGATATTATACCTGTCAAAATTATATTGTAAGTGACAATTTTTTTTTATTTTGTGAATTTTTAAATACCGTGAAAATTGATGGAAAAATGAACTCTAAAGTACTAAAATTAGTGAAGTATCTAATGTTGTGAACAAAAAAAGTCATAATTCAAGCCTCCATTAAGAAATGAAGGGGCTATAGGGCCTAAATAAATAGAGAAAGGGCAATGTGAGCCTCTGAAAATAGTCAAAGGGACTATGTGACCCAAATAGTCGGAGAGGGGGTAATGTGGGTCTCTGACAATAGTTAAGGGGGTTACGTGACCCTTAACCCCAATTATTTTTGCGAATCTAAAAGGAGTTAAATTGACAATATAATCAATAAAAATAATTACTTGAATGCACATATACATATGTATACATGTACATGTTATATTATAATATAATATATTTAAAATTACAAAAAAAAATTATATTATATATAATATTTCAAATAATTTCATAAATAATTAATAACTATTACAATCAAAATATTATATTATAAATTATGAAACAACTGCTTGTATAGAAAGTTTGTATTAGCATTTATTAAATTTATAAATATCAATCTCTGTTTGATTTAGTTATACATTTAATTAGAATGTTAAATTATTAACTATTTCATATTCATTATAATTAAAAAATATTATACATACGCGGGCCTAAGGTATTTTTGCGTGTTATTGGGCCAAATGGCCAGGCTTTCAAGCCTAATATTTTTTTCCAAGCCCGACTTGAAAAGTGAGTCGGGGCAAAATTGCCACCTCTAGATTATAGAGAGATATGAGAACTATTTCTAGTATTTTCTTCTACTGAATTACACAGATACAATTCAAAGGTATAAATACAATGAGAACAAAAATAACTATAATAGAAAAATACAGAACTAGCTAGACATAAGAGATACAGATGGAAAATAAAGATATACAAATAACAAGAGACGTTATACTAAAGGAACTAATTCTTGCTTATCTAAATCAGGTGGCTTAACATGCACCCTCAAGATGGGGATCGGTAGAACACCAATCTTGGATCATAGTTGAAGAAGGCGGGGAGCCGAGAGGGGTTTGGTGAGAGCATCATCCAATTGATCGATCGAAGAAACGTGCGAGACACGAAGTTCTCCCCTTTGGACTTTCTGCCAAACAAAATGGAAATGTAAAGCAATGTGCTTCATTTGAGACTGAAATACGGGATTAGAGCATATGTACGTGGCTCCAATGTTGTCACAATAGATAGGAGGAGTAGAGTTAACAGGCATCCCAAGCTCAAATAACAAGGATTTAATCCACACTATCTTAGAAGCAGCTGCTGCAATAGCTCGGTATTCCACCTGAGTTGAAGATCGAGCAATAGCTGGTTGCTTTTTAGATGACCAGGAGATAGGATTATGACTAAGAAAAATTATGTGTGTACTTATCGATGATTGATCGTTCGGGTTACTCGCCCAATCAGCATCCGAATAAGCATGCAGTCGAAGAGAAGAGCCACGCCGTAATCGAATGATAAGATCTAATGTCCCACGTAGATAATGAAGAAGTCGTTTAGTTACTGCCCAATGATCAAGTGTAGAACAATGCATAAACTGGCAAAGGCAATTAACAACAAATGCAATATCAGGCCTTGTTAGAGAGAGGTATTGAAGACTACCAACCACTGAGCGATACTCAGACGGATCGAAAAGAGAAGTGCTAGAGAGAGAAGATAGAGCTGGTGATGTGCCATAGGAGATTAGACGACTTTAGCATCAAACATGTGTGTCATTTGGAGCAGCTCCTCAATATACTTCTTTTGTGAGAGAAATATGCCATCACGTGACGAGAGTACCTCAACACCAAGAAAATATGAGAGAGAGCCAAGATCTTTGATTGAGAAAGCCTCGCCAAGTTTGTGAACAATACCATCCAACAACTTCGTTTGATTTCCTATGAGAATTATATCATCAACATAAACCAATAAGTAAGCCACAGAACCTTGATGATTAGAAACAAACAATGAGTGATCTATTTGGGATTGCACAAATCCAATGGAGACTAGAAAGGTGCTAAGAGCCGTATGCCAAACACGAGGAGCTTGTTTGAGGCCGTAGAGTGATTTCTGCAAATGACAAACATATGAAGGATGGTGAGAATCAACAAAGCCAGGGGCTGTACCATATAAACCTTATCCGTCAAACAACCATGCAAGAAAGCATTACTCACGTCAAGTTGACGTAACGAACAATTTTTGGAGACGGCTAGACTTAAAACCACACGAAAGGTTGTCGACTTATTGACTGGGCTAAAGGTTTCATGAAAATCAAGACCGGATCATTAATGAAATCCTTTCGCAACAAGACGAGCTTTAAGTGATCAATTCAATTGAGCGTCGCTGCTGGAGGTGGCATACAGATGAAGGACGGAGGAGGAGGAGGAATGATAGCAGTTGGTGGTGAGAGTTGTGAGTCACTACGGGAGGCCGGAGAGAAACTAGAGTTTTGAATGAAAGATAGACTCAATAAATTTAACATGACGGGAGGTGAAGACTCGTTTGGAGATAGGGTCTAGACATAGATAGGCACTTTGGGAAGAGGAGTGGCCGACAAATATACACGGAATGGATTTGGTATCTAGTTTATGAGTTGCATAGGGTCGTAACCACGGGTAGCATAAAAACCCAAAAATACGCAATTTTGTATAATCAGGAGCTATTTTAAACAGCAAAGTAAAGGATGATTGGTTAGACAAGTTGGCTTTAGGCATTCGATTAATAAGATAAACAGTTGTAGCAAAAGTCTCAGGCTAAAAATTGAGTGGAATGGATGCATTATGCAGAAGGGCGAGTCCAATTTCAACTATATGCCGGTGACAGCGCTCAGAGAACCCGTTATGTTCAAGATTATGTGGATGTATAGTAAGATGAGTAATCCCAACTGATGAAAGATGAGATTTGAGTGCAATGTATCCCCCCCATTATCTGTATATAGTTGGCATATAGACAGGTTAAAATATTTTTCAACAAGGGACTAAAATTTTACAAATAATTGAGCGACAACAGATTTTCTTTTGAGAGGATATAGCCAAATGTATCTTGTAAAATGATCGACAAATATGATATAATATTTATGGCCCGTGTTGGAAGGAACTGGAGAACACCATACATCAAAATATAAAAGTTCTAACGGGGCAGTACTTGACAGAGATGAATCATACTTTTATTGCAACGACATGTATTACGAGAGGGAAAATTACTATCTGAATTAAGTGAAATGCTATTAGCTGACACAAGACTCTTGAGGACTTTAGAAGATGGATGGCCTAAACGATTGTGCCAATCAGAGATGGAGGATTGAAAGCACGAAAAAGCAAGTAAGGGCTGAGACGTTCGAGCAGGCCATCGGTACAAGACATCCTCAGCTTTGGCGTTCATTAGAATTGCTCCACTCTTGAGATCCTTCACAAAGAATGAGTCAGGTAAAAATTCAATAGAGACACGATTAAAGCAACAAAATTCAGACACAGATAACAGGTTACGTTGCATAGTAGGGACACAGAGAACATCAGATAAGTTAAAGATTTTAGATGATGAAGAAATAGAGGAAGAACCCATATGAGTGATATTAAGATCTGTACCATCACCAATCGTGATTCCATCACTGCCCGAATAAATAGAGTGTAGGGAGAGGTTATTTAGATCATTTGTAACATGGTGAGAAGCACCCGAATCAAGTAACCACTCAGCTATGGAAGGAGTAGGAGAAGAGGTTGCAACATGAGCTTGAGGTGAAGGTCGAGAGTTGTTGGCTGTGTTGACGGGCATGTGATGATAAGCAGAACATCATTTTGCAAAATGACCCTGTTCACCACATAATTGACAAAACCCCTTATACGGTTTAGATTTGCTGTGAGAATTATGCCAATTGGTCAGTGGACGAGATGTGTTGTTGGAGCGATTGTTGTGATGAGAGCAATTCTGATGAGGAGGAGATTGTTTGTTGCTGTAGTTAGTAGTCACCGGAAAAGAGGTACGAGGAGAGGATTGCAAAAGTTGCGCTTCACGAACAATAAGCTTCTCATGAAGTTCTTCAAATGAGATAGATGTTTCTCGTTCTTTAATTGCATCAGCAAGGCCGTGATATTCATTACCAAGCCCATTAGGCACCTTTAAGGTGAGGTTATCAACATCAGAGAGAGAGTTGAGCATTGAGAGTTCATCAATGCAGGCTTTGACTGAGTACATATACTCAGATATGGTGCTCGTCCCTTTGGAGAGGTGATCGAGCGTGTTGCGTAACTGCATAATTCGACCGCGGGACGGTTTGGCATATGTGTTGAGAAGAAGATCCCACGCTTGGTGAGAGGATTTGGTAGTCACAATGAGTGATACGAACTCTGGAGAAATAGATCCCACGATAGCATTGAGAATGAGTTGATCTTGGCGAATCCAAGATAAATACGCAGGATTGGGAGAAGAGCTCGCGACGGTAGTGATCGATGGAGGCGGGCATGGATGGGTTCCATCAACGAACCCTTGAAGATCATAACCGACAAATACGGTTTGGAATTGCATGCACCAAGCACAGTAATTGGTAGGGGTTAGTTTGATAGGAGTTTGAGCAGAGATATTGATGGTAACGAGGGAAGATGAAGAAGAGGACTCGGAAGCCATCACAGGATTGATAATTCTCGTTAGAGAGAAGAGAAGGTTGATACCATATAGAGAGATATGAGAAGTATTTCTTGTATTTTCTTCTACTGAATTACACGGATACAATTCAAAGGTATAAATACAATGAGAACAAAAATAACTAACATAGAAAAATACGGGACTAGCTTGACATAAGAGATACAAACGGAAAATAAAGATATACAAATAACAAGAGAGTCTATACTAAAGGAACTAATTCATGCTTATCTAAATGAGGTGGCTTAACATAGATATGATGGTAAATTCTAACATACGGGGGATGTAATACACCTCCCTTATTATTTACAACCAATTTTTGTTATTTATAATCTTTACTAGTCGGCCGATAAAACAATTTTTGTTTCAGACTGTTACGATAGGTAATTAAGTGTCATAATAGGTAGTCGAAATATCACAATATGATAGTTGAAGTATCATGATAGACTTTTTCGATCGGCTGAAAAAAAAAAATTCGACAAAAACAAAAATTACAAATAATTAAAATTTAGTGAGTTCGGAATACTTATCAATTATACATGGGGAGGGAATGTATAAATCCCTTCCACGTTAGAATTTACAAGACATGAGTGGGTAAAATTATGGTCGTGTATAAAATCACCCTTTATTTAATCATTGGATGGTCGGTCGAGCTAAGTTGGTGAGCTTTCATTTAAAGGTCAAATTAATTTAGGCCCAAGTTGCAATTTATTATTTTTCAGAACAACCTTTTGTATATTTTTCAACTCTAAATTATTAACTGTTGTTCCCATTCAAAATTGGAATTTCAATTGAAAGCGAAACAAACTTTATTCCGTCAAAATTTTGTAATTTTAAACTCTTTTTTGTGTTAAAGGCTCTTTGGGGGCACACACAGCACATATAGCTTAATTATGCGAAAGCAGAGTTCCCAATGTCTCGTATTAATTGAATTTATTTTTAACCATTTCATCATATATCATAATTCACCAATCAAGTTGAATAAAGAGTTCATTAATTTTAAGTGAAATGCGAGTATTATTATTATTATTATTATTATTATTATTATTATTATTATTATTATTATTATTATTATTATTATTATTTTGAGTCTACAAATATTTAATTTAATGGGTTATAACAATGTAAGCAGATATTTGATTTTTTTTATTATTTATTTGTAAAGTAATGTTACTTTAATCCCCATTTGTATTAGGGTGGGCTCAACCTCGAGAATCTAATTCCATAATCACAAAACACAAATTTAAAGTTACCTATATGTCTTCATTTTTTAATCTTCATTTTACAGCAATTTTTTAAAGGTTGATTTGCACTTTTCATAAGATCAAGATTTGCACATATATATATATATATATATATAGGGTAGCTTCAAATAGGAATCAATCCCCTTTTAAGAACCTAGGAAACAATCAAATTCAAGGATTTTGATGACATGGCGGATAAAAAGGTGGTGACATAGTTGTAAATATGTAAAATTCGAAATATAATGGGTAATTCCATATTTTTTTATAAAGTGATGTCGTCATCTTTTAAAAAATTCTTAAAAACTTTAAATAATCATAACTTACTCACTTTTTATGCAATTTACGCAAAAAATATATCAAATTAAAGATTATTTTCATGCTCTTTCATTTAAAATCAATAGTGCATATGTTTATTTGAGCAAAAATTGATGAAAAATACAAAAAAAAAATTCACGTATATTCAACTCGTAACTGTCAGAGATTTGCTGATATGATATCACAATATTGTTCATATTTTGTGTTAATGTTGCTAACATGAAATTTTTTATGCACGACTTTGAATTTTAAGTTGTTTTCATGAGAAAATAGTTAAAGTATGAGCTATATATAGTTAAGTTCATAAACAATTATAATTTTATCAATTCTTAATATTATTTTCAAAACTTGTACTATTTGAGAATTTAAGTCATACTAGCATATCATTATTCACATATTAGCAATATGTTACTAACATATTAGCAAATTATTAGTCACATATTAGCAATGTGTATATTCTCTAACATATTAGCAATATGTTGTATGTATGAATGATGTTACACAATATTATTTTAAATGTGGTCTAATGTTATATGTGTGGTGTTTAATACTTGTTAATTTAATATTATGGTCTCGTCAAGTTAGCAATATGAGTCTACCTCATGTTAGCAACAAAATCTGTTGATGTTAGCAATATAAATCTTTCATGTTAGCATATTAATACAACGCCAGAAAAGACAATAATTTTAAACCATTGTCTATTTAATTCTGAGAATTGGGCCGAAAATCCGACAAAACATAACTGAATTTCTAAATTATGAAAATAACCCCGCCTTCATTAAGTTCTTAAATATTACAAGTTTGCCACCTTATTTTGACTAAAACTTTGACTAAATTATAGTCATTAGATCTAATCAAATCTAAGGTTAGGATTGGTTCTTAGGTTCTCACGGGGGGATTTGGTTCCTATTTGATCCTTTTCATATATATATATATATATGTATGTATGTATGTATGTATAGGAGTTGGTTTAAATAAAAACTTATCTTGATGTAAAAACTGCAGACTGTGCTTTTTTAGTGTATTTTTAGTGCTTTTCTTTATGCATTTTGATGCTTACTTTTTTTTTATTTTTTTAATGTTTTTCTTATTGTGTTTTGGTGCTAGATATTTTTAGTACCAAAGTAGAGTAAGAAAAGCACTAAAAGTACAATAAACAAGCACAGTCCGCACGTTTTCACACCAAGATAAGTTTTTATTATATCCAACCCCTATATATATATATATATATATATATGGGTGGGTTAAAATGAGAACCATACCCCCATGTAGGAACTAAGAACCATTTACATCCATAGATCTTTACTAATTTAATAGACCAGATTGATTTTAGATTTTAGGGGTCAAATTTCAAAATTGTAACTTTTTACCAAAATTTCGTGCTCCATAAGGGTGTCCATGCCAAACCTAAAATCTCCATATTAATAGCAAAAATTGGGTTGTTGATAAGTGAAAGAAAACCCTATAAAAAACACTATCAGCCGCCTCCTCCATCATCCGCCCTCTTCATCGCCGCCTCTGCCGTCCGACCTCCTCCACGTCACCGAACGCCCCGCCTCCGCCCCCCTCCACGTCGCCAAACGCCCCGTCTCCACCTTCATCCAAGTTGCCGCCTCCGCCCTACTCCCCCTTCTTGTCGCCACCTCCGCCCTCCTCCACGTCGCCGAACGCCCGCCTCCACCCTCATCCAGATCGCCGCCTCCGCCCTCTTCCTCGTCGCCGAACGTCAAAGCTCCAAGTCACCGGCCTCCTCCACGTCGCAGAAACTGCTACCACCACAGCCAACAACAATGAAGGGCACAAGGGCCTCACGAACATGTATTTTTTACCATTTAATATAATATTTAGATGTTTTGAATCTGATATATCTCAATTTTTTTAGCATTATTTGCCTTAAATTATCGACCTTGATGTGAATATTTTATTAATTTTCCGGAATGTTTTGATGTATTTTGGTTTGATGTCTATAGCAAATTAGTACTACATGGTTAGCAAATTTTATGGTTGGTGATTTTGATTTTATTTGGTTTAATGTATTTAGCAAATTATAAAGATATAATTAGCAAATTAGTTAGACATTATTAACAAATTAGTAAACTACGTTTCTGTTTTATGGGTGGTTTTTGTCTATAGCAAATTAACATTAAGTATATAGCAAATTTACATTGGTTTATAGCAAATTTGTAAGATATGATTATCATTTTTTATGGGTTTTGATTTTTTATTATTCGATCTATTTATTAGTTTTGATTTTATTTGGTTTATGTATTTAGCAAAATTATAAAGATATAATTAGCAAATTAGTTGTATGTTAATAGCAGATTAGTAAGATACGTTATCGACCTTGATGTGAATATTTAATTTTCCGGAATGTTTTGATGTATTTTGGTTTGATGTCTATAGCAAATTAGTACTACATGGTTAGCAAATTTTATGGTTGGTGATTTTGATTTTATTTGGTTTAATGTATTTAGCAAATTATAAAGATATAATTAGCAAATTAGTTAGACATTATTAACAAATTACTAAACTACGTTTCTGTTTTATGGGTGGTTTTTGTCTATAGCAAATTAACATTAAGTATATAGCAAATTTACATTGGTTTATAGCAAATTTGTAAGATATGATTATCATTTTTTATGGGTTTTGATTTTTTATTATTCGATCTATTTATTAGTTTTGATTTTATTTGGTTTATGTATTTAGCAAAATTATAAAGATATAATTAGCAAATTAGTTGTATGTTAATAGCAGATTAGTAAGATACGTTTTTGTTTTATGGGGGTTTTTTTGTTTATAGTAAATTAACATTTAATATTTAACAAATATACATTGGCTTATAGCAAATGATTTAGACGTGATTAGAAAAAGCTATGCGTATTGGTTTTTGCTTAATCATTCTATTTATATGTTTTATTTGATATGGTTTGATGTATTTAGCAAATTATGAAGGTATAATTAGCAAATTAGTTAGATATTATTAACAGATTAGTAAGATAAATTTTATGATTTTTTGGTGTTTTTTGTTTTTAGAAAATTAACATTTAGTATATAGAAAATTTACACTTATTTATAGCAGATTAGTAACATATGATTATCATTTTTTATGGGTATTGGTTTTTGCTTAATCGATCTATTTATTGATTTTGATTTTATTTAGTTTGATGTATTTAGAAAATTAATAAGAAATGATTAGCAAATTAGTTAGACATTATTAACATATTAGTACGATATGTTTTTGTTTTATGGGTGTAGAAAATTAACATTTGTTTATATCAAATTAGTAAGATATGATTATCATTTTTTTATGGGTTTTGGTTTTTGATTATTCGATCTTTTTATTGATTTTGATTTTATCTAATTTGATGTATTTAGCACATTATAAAGATATAATTAGCAAATTAGTTAGATGTTAATAGTAGATTAGAAATATATGTTTTTGTTTTATAGGTATTTTTTGTTTATAGCAAATTAACATTTAGTATTTAGCTAATTTACATTTGGTTTATAGCAAATCAAATTATATATGATTAGAAAAAGTTGTGTGTGTTGGTTTTTGATTAATCATTCCATTTATATGTTTTTATTTGATATGGTTTGATGTATTTAGCAAATTCGAAATGCATAATTAGCAAATTAGTTAGATATTATTAACATATTAGTAAGATAAATTTTATGATTTTTTTAGGTTGTTTTTGTTTATAGTAAATTAACATTTAGTATATAGCAAATTTACATTTCTTTATAGTAAATGAGTTACAGATGATTATAAAAGTGTTATGGCCGGGTATTGGGTTTTGCTTAATCGTTTTATGTATTGATTTTTATTTGATATGGTTTTGCATATAATGTTGATAATGTTGTGTATTTTTTCCTGTATTATAATGCAGAAGTAAAATTGAAGCAACCGAAACGAGACGAAAGGAAGAGAAGACGATTTAGCATATTATGTATTGGTAGCAAATTATTCATTTGTTTTTAGCATATTATGGTTCGAATTATAGCAGAACATTAATGTTTTAATAAAAAAATTTTATTCTTTTATACATAGTTGTTATGTTTTGATAACAAACTACTGATCCATGGCGATGAAGTTATTACTGATCGATGATCGATGACGATAAACAACAATGAATTAGGAATGAGTAAGTATTTGCTCTGTTTAACCAATTATTACTAAAATAATATAAGTTCTTCAATTTGTCTTAGCAAATTATTATTCATTTTCTAGCAAATAATTTCATAAGGTGTACCAAATCATTCAATCGAATTATTATCTGTTTAAACTAAAATATTTTGGCAGTCACATTATATTATTTAGTTAGTGATAGGTGATTATAATAATATTCTTTAGTAATATTATAGTCAATTATTATAATATATATAGTAAACTAGCGTACACGTAATATTTCGAGAAAACTATAATAATCTGACCGCACAAAAACTGCTAATCCATGTACAAATATTTGCTAATAGCATATAAATTGTTTGCTAATAATAAGAAAACATAACCAAGACAAATATCAAAACCACCTGCTTCACCATAAACTCTATAAAAGATAATCACCTCTTCCAGATTTGTAAATTGCTAACTAACAAAGGGCTTCAAGGATTGATTACATTCTGGTATGTAACTTCCAAAACAACCCAAATGTGAATCAGCATGAATTCCTTCTATTTAAAAATAATATTATTTCGTAAAAAAAAAATCATATTTTCACATAAAATATATTACCGATTTACTATTAAAACATCTATAATGTGCTAATTACACTTAAAGAATTTGCTAAAAGTAGTACATACGGGTCCCTAACAGATTCCGCCCATATCCCTACACCTACAAATATACATTAATGGATAACATAATACCTGTATCTTGCATAATCAGACGATAACTGGCGTGATGATAATATACGATGTAGTAAGAACTTGTGAAAAAAAATACATTCTTATTTTGCACACAACAATTCATGCCATTTTAACTATTTTTTTCTTAATAACTTGAAAACATTGACAACCAAATACGAAAAGCATCTATCGTTTATAATAAATATGAAATGCCCATTATCTGCCAACATTTCACTATCATGTAAAGCACATTGAAACCATTTAAAAAAATAAGACCATCCTATCATAAAAAAAAATATTTTCACATAAAAAATTACCGATTTGATATTAACACATCTTTAATGTGCTAATTACACATAACAAATATGCTAAAAATCGGACATACGTGTCCCTAACAGATTCCGCTCATATCTCTACACCTACAAAGATACATTAATGGATAACATAATACTTATATCTTGCATAATCAAACGATAACCGGTGTGATGATAATACACGATCGAGTAAGAACTTGTGAAAAAAATATATTCTTATTTTGCATACAACAATTCATGCCATTTCAACTATTTTTTCAATAACTTGAAAACTTCCACAACTAAATACGAAAAACATCTATCGTCTATAATAAATATGAAATACCCATTATCTACGAACATCTCAGTAGCATGTAAATCACATTGAAACCATTTAAAAAAATCGTATTTTCACATAAAAATATTACCGATTTGCTATTAACACATATATAATTTTATAATTACGCATAAAATATTTGCTAATCGTCGTACATACGCGTCGTTACCAGATTCCACCCATATCTCTACACCTACATAGATATATTAATGGAGAACTTAATACTCATATCTTCCATAATCAGACGACAACTGGAGTGATGATAATATACGATGGAATAAGAACTTGTGAAAAATGACTCCTGCAGATGAACGCACAGACTGATGAAATCCGACAAAGTGGACGCCGATGAAAGATAATCTAGAACGACTTCTCAACCGTAAGAGATGCAAGTAATAAGAATTTTGAACAGGTGTGTGATGAATTAAAATATGTAACACCGATAGATACAATTCTGTAAAAAATGAGTTGTAAAAACCGTCCAAAATAAAAAAAAATGTTCCCATATAAATCCCACTATATATGGAACAGATATATTTACTGCAGATTTTTAATATGCATTACAATGACATATATACCCTTAACTTAATAGAATTATTAAAGTTTTCAAATATGGTTAATGAAAAATATATTCTAAAAATTAATTATAAACCTAAATTGATTTAACAAACCTTAATTAAATGGAAAATATCATAATTGGATGAAATAAACCTAATTAGATGAAATAAACATTGACTGGAGGTGGTAAACCCTAAATGAGTTGGAACAAATCGTAATAATAATATATTTATACTACATTAACATTATGATTTTGCTTCGTCAGCACTGTGAATACACTATGTTAGCATATGACAATACTCTGTCAACATACGTTATAAACCATAATTGGATGGGATAAACCATAATAATCAATTAGGAACTATTAACGAAAAATTAAACTAAAAAAATAATCATAATTAGATGGAATAAACCATAACTGAGATGAAATAAACTATAATTGAGAATGAATAAACCCTAATAAATTTCTATTACGTTAACATTATGATAATTCTTTGTTAGCATAGTAAATACATTATATTAGCATATGACAAATGTTTTATTAGCATACGTTATCATATGTTATCATAATGCTGACGAAGAATTAGTATATGCTAACGAAAGCATTTACAACCTGTGCACGCGTAAAAAAATATCATTTTTATTTTTCATTGATATTTTTTCATCTTAACACAGTCTTTCGACATCTTAAATGAAAGAGCATGAAGAGGGCTTTAATTTGATATATTTTTTTTGTGCATTGAATTAAAAATGAGCAAGTTATGATCATTTAATGTTTTTAAGATTTTTTTTAATTGCTTACATCATCATTTTTAATGAGTTTGGACGAAAATAGCCCTCCTTCCTTTATTTTTTGCCATATTATTTACGAAATTGCCACCGTCTCTATATTAAATCTCAACTATTAGATCAATAAACTGAATGGTGTAAGATGAGGTCTTAGTTCTAACCCCACATCAGATGTACACATGATCCGTTGTTACTCTACCATATTATATCTTCTATTTCTATATTATTCACAAATATGCAATTATGTATATTGTATGATATCATAATTTTTTTCTTATTATTATTAATATTAGTAAAATAGGAAATGCAACAAATTTGGTAATAGGAAAATTTAACCATTCTAATTTGATTGGTTTGAAAACTAAAATTGTCTGAAAATATGATTTCGAAAAAAATAAATGTTACGTATTATCATGTGCTTGGAACATAGCAAGGATATTATCAGTATCCTTATTTTAGTATTTTTTATTCAAATTAATCGAATAAGTTTATTAAAATAAATTAAGAATATTGTAGAATTGTAGTATGAGGTATTCTTCACCCATTTTATGCCGCGACATCGGAGTTCAATTACCCCCTCCATCTGAATTAAAAAAAAAAAGAAAATAAATTAATAATTAAGAAAATATATAAAAGATAAATTAGTAATTAATAACATATAATTAGTAAAATTTGTATGAATACAAACATAGGCAAAAAAATTGCATTTATTTAAAAAAATAAATTTATTATGTGTATAGACATCATTTAAAGACAAATTGTCACTTAAATCGAATTCTGATGTTGGTTCTAAAGTCGAGTTGTTTGTTGTTTTGAATTTGTCTTTTTTGTACCAGTAATTGCCAAATGAGTCACCATGATAATCAAATTTTAGTATGATTTTTGGTTTTTTTGTTGAAAGTCAAAATTCATAGTAAAAAAGTAACAATAATCCACAAAACATATTTTCAAAATTTTCAAATTTTTTATTGAAAAATTATAAATACAATTTTAATAATAATTTATAAAAATAATAAAAATAATGAATGAAAATCTAATAATAAAATTGTCTAAATAACACAAGATTACTCGAAGCAAGTAATCAAAATACCTACTCTAAATAGAGATTCAGAATCCAGGAAGTTTGTATTAGTTTTTTCAGGAAAAACTATCAAGGAACCTCTAGATAAGGTTTTGATGAGATGTCAAAACTATTCCTGAAAAACTGACTAAAATTCAAGCTGTAGATCTGAGCTGTCCAATCTAGAGCCTCAAGAAGGAACTCAACTGAAGCTAGAGTCAACCAAACTGGAGTATGGTCAACCAGCTGGAAGGATACGCCAACCAGTCAGAACTCAATTTAACTGAGGATTCAAAGAGACGAACGAGTCAAAACAAACTGACAGCTAAGTCAGCTGAGCTGAGAGAAAAATCGACAAGACTGGAGAAACTCAGTTTAAACTGAAGACTGGTAGTATCTATCTGATGGCCAAACTTAACTTCAGCTCAACTGAAGCTAACAGACGAATCAATCAAAGGCCAGAACTGAAGTCAGCCAGTCTGTAGTAGGAAACAAGCAAACAGCTGACAAGATAGCTCAAGAAGGAACAGTCGAACTGACAAGCCATTCAACAACTTGAGATCAGTCGAACTGGAGAAAGAAGCTCAGAACTGCCAACTGAAGTAATAGCCGAACTAAGCAGACAAGCTCAGAACTGCCAAATAGAACTCAAACTTGCTAAACTGGAGCTCAGAACTGCCAGCCAGAGAGTCCTGGAGTTAATGCTCAAATGAAGATCTTGGAATAAATGTTCCAACGGAGATCCTGGAAGTAAATATCCAATAGAGATCGATTGACAAAGCAACGACTACTGGAATCGAATATCCAACAGAGATCGATTGGCAAAGCAACGGCTACTTCAATCAAAGCTCCAACAATCATAAAGACCATCTGCCATTGATGAACCAACAGAGCCACCGATCAGTGGAACTCAATGGTCACAAAACCACTCCTCTATAAAAGACGAGTGAATCAGAGTTTTCAATAGACTTTTCGCAACTTTCATTCTTGAAGCCTTCATTCAAGTTATCTCAAACAGATCTTTTGAATGAGCACATCAGTTCATATTCCTTGTTCAAGACTAACCTCTTGAAGATCGAAAGAGATCTAAAACCTTGTAAAGACGTCAATAGCACCTACATCCCTAGCGGGCAGTTAGGGACTGCAAGTGTGAGCCATCGACCCACTGAGGTAGCGATCAGTTACCAGGTTCAGTCAACTGTCCTTTATTGTGTAATTTGTAAAGAAACTCAAGTTATATAGTGGAGTTGCCCTTCTGCAGAAGGAAGAGAGGACGTAAAAGTTTGAGACTAAGAACCTCTATAAAACATCCGTGTGCTGTACTGTTTTACGCATATCTTTGAACTGTACACAAGCTCACATAATCTGCACTCAAGCTGTCTAAAAAGGTGCTCAACTGAATTGTGCATAGATAAGTTACTAAGCGAGTCAAGGGCCCTTATCATTCCGCAATCGAAGTAAAAGTTTTTTGTCAGTTTATTCACCCCCCTCTAAACTGACATCGACTCGCCCGGGACCAAGAAGTGGTATCAGAGCGGTTGATTCTAAGGATCAGCCATTTCTGTAGATCAACTGAATCAGATCTACTTATCCGTGCTAACATTTCAAGCTATGGGAAACCATAAGCTACCTTTGTTTTCAGTTGAGAATTATGATCATTGGAGCAGGAGAATGAAGGCGCATCTTTGCTCGATCCATGAGAACATGTGGGAAGTTATTGAAGATGGTCCAATCATTATCATGATGGACAATGACGCCCATATAGTTGATATCAATCAACCAGCCAGGATCCCAAAGCCAACTAATCTTCTTACCAGTGAAGAGAAGAAGTTGAAGAATCTAGAGTTTGTTGCTCAAGCTGCACTATTTCAGACTCTAGATGAAGACAGAATGAAGGACACAAAGAACTGCACAACTGTCAAGGAGATATGGGACTTACTAGCAGATCTATGCCAAGAGTCCGAAGCCATCAAATGAAACAAGATACGAGTCATTCAAAATGCAGCTAGAAGAGTCCATCTCAAGCCTTGAAACCATATTTCTAGGCATCATCAGTGAGATGACCAATCTGGGAAGAAGCTATCCCAATTCTGAGATGAACTCCAAAGTTTTGGCTAATCTCACCGAAGAATGGGACATGAAAGTGATAGCTACAAAAGAATCAAGAAATCTGAACAGCATCACCCCCAGAGAATTGTTTGGCTCTCTCAAAGCTCATGAGTACAGCCTAAACCGGAAGAAGGAAGCATCAACATCATCAGTTCAAGATGCAGCCTTCTATGGTGAAAGGAACCGGTTTAGAGATACTCGAGGAAGGAACAACTTCTGACCCAGAAGCTCACCAGCCAGAGAGAATCAAGGCGGATCTTCATCCGAACGAAAGAGAGACACAACCGAAAAGAAAGAAAACCTAACTGAAGACATCAATGAACAAATTCAGTCAGTTACCAGGTTGTTAGAAAAGCTGAAGAAAGTCAGGGACAAACAATCAGTTCCACCTCAAACTGATGAAGTCCCAAAAGATAAGAGAACTCATCAACCAGCTGAACAACCAACTGAACCATTCATGGGTGGCAATCAAAATCTAGGAGAATGCTTTCACTTCCACAAACAAGGACATTACAGATATGAATGTCCAGAGCTCCCTGAAGACAAGAAGGCCAAAGTGAGGAGAATCTTCTTCAAAAGGAAAACACCAGGTCAACTGAAGCCAAAATTCCAGCGAAGACCATCCGTTCATTCAAACCAATCCCTTCATTCAAGGTCTTCAGTTCAACAGAGACCATCAGCTCACAAAAGACCACCAACTTAACACAGTATGCCTCCAAGGCAAACTAATAGATCAGTCCACTTTAGGAAGAAAAACCAGTTTAGATCTCAAGCCTATCCTACCAAGAAGTTCAATCAGAACACCTATAGGAGAGATCAAAGAAACTCGTTTGAACCCTACCATCACTATAATGAGTACCTGGATTCCAGAAATGAATCGAGAGTTGATACAAAAGGGTTCAATCTAGTACACTGGAAACACAATAGGCATTGGCCTGATCAAAAAGCTCAAAGGTCTCGAGACAACAACATTTTAGTTGACTTGTTTTATCCTACTAACTATCAACGCAGGTACCATTCAACTGATTCAACTCTAAATAGAAGGGCTGAAAGAAAATCTAAACTGATCCAACGATCCAAATCAGTTGGATCTCTAAATGATAAAAAGCCAAAAGTTTGGCAAGTTTGGATTCCAAAGAGCTTGATGTATCAACAAGGACCCGATATGAAATGGGTCCCTAAATGCTAATCCTTGTTTTTGCAGGATAAGAGCATCCTATCTATGAAGAAAACCAAATATATCTGGTATCTAGATAGCGGGTGCTCCAAGCACATGACCAGAGACAGAGAAGATCTTGATGGTTATGAAGAAGTCCAAGGTCCACTTGTCACATTTGGAGACAACTCCAAAAGCCAAACCATTGGAGAAGGGTTCGTGGTTAAGGGAAAAGATGTAGTAAATGGAGTCTCCCATGTGGATGGACTAAAAACATAAACTACTCAACATCAGCCAGCTGTGCGACAATGGCCACTCAGTTGACTTCACCAAAAACTCCTGCAACATAAGAGACAAGTCAACTGGAGCAATTCTTCTTACTGGCGTAAGGAGAGGCAACATGTATATTGTTGACTGGTCAACCGGCTACTCAGAAGCTTGCTTTCTTTCAAAAGGATCAACTGAAGCAAGCTGGCTATGGCATCGACGACTGAACCACCTCAACTTCAAAACAATCAACTAGCTAGCCAAGAAAGAGCTAGTTGACGGGCTTCCCAATGAGATATATAAGAAAACAGGCCTATGTGGACTATGCCAAAAAGGGGAAGCAAGTGAAGTCATCCTTCAAGAATAGAAGTCATCCACCAGGAAAAACTGAATGCCTCCAACTACTACATATGGATCTGTTTGGTCCAGTTAGACCACAAACTCCAAAAGGCAAAAGATTCACTCTTGTAGTAGTTGATGATTTCTCTAGATATACGTGGATGGAATTCTTGAGGAGCAAAGATGAAACTTACGACAAACTAACAGCGCTGATCAGAAGGCTGCAAACTGAAAAAGAGAGATCAATTCAAAGGATTCGCTCCGACAATGGAACTGAATTTGTGAATCAGTAAATGATCAGCTTTCTCAGCAAACTAAGAATCACTTACGAACACTCAGCTGTAAGAACTCCACAACAAAATGGTGTAGCTGAACGGCGAAACCAGACACTCAAAGAAGCAGCTCGAGCAATTATAGCTGATACCAACATAGTTGAAGCAGTCAACACAGCTTGCCACACTCAAAATCGAAGTGCCATCGTCACCGCACATGACAAAACACCCTATGAACTGTATAAGGGTCGTAAGCCTTCCATCTCATACTTTAAAATATTTGGATGTAAATGTTATATTCACATCAATGGCAGGACTCAACTAAAAGCTTTCAGTGTTAAAGCTGATGAGGGAATATTTCTTGGGTATAATTCGCCTCACGCACAAGCTTACAGAGTGTTCAATAAACGAACTCTTGTTGTGGAAATAACATGTCATGTGGTATTTGATGAATTTGCTAATGAGTACGGGAACAAATAAACAATAGACACATCAGTTCAAGTACTACCTAGTGAAACTGAAAACTCCCAGGACTATGTGGATCATATTGTTCCAGAGCGGCTTGAAGTTTCACAAGAAGAAAGCAATGAAACTGGCACTAAACCAGTTGAGAACAATCTGGTCAATGAAGACACAAATCGTGCTGAGACTACAAACCTCACAACTGAAACAGGGGAAAGAACTGATGAAGATGCCGAACCAACTCATGAAAGGACGACTGATGACGTCACCACAATAGAACCAGCTGAAGATCTAGCTGAAGCTATCTCGCCCAAATGGCTCTGAAGCCATCCAACTGACAAGATAGTTAGTGATCCAAGAAGCCGAGTCCAAACCAGAAGTTCAACTGAACATGCACTATTCACATGCTTCATGTCTAAAACTGAACCAGCAAACATCAAAAAAGCCTTAGAAGATTCAGACTGGATCATGGCCATGCAAGAAGAACTGAATCAATTCACAAGAAATGACGTATAGTTTCTTGTTGATAGACCAAAAACCCAAAAGGTCATCGGCACAAAATGGGTTTTTCGCAACAAGCTGGATGAACAAGGTGTGATCACAAGGAACAAGGTAAGACTGGTAGCCAAAGGATACTCACAAAGTGAAGGGATCGACTTTGATGAGACATTCGCGCTAGTTGCAAGATTGGAAGCCATCAGACTGTTCCTAGCCTATGTAGCTCACTTCAACTTCACAGTCTACCAAATGGATGTCAAGAGTGCGTTTCTTTAATGAATGCTCAAGGAGGACGTGTATGTCGAGCAACCACCAGGCTTTGAAATTGGTGACCAAGTCTTCAAGCTGAAGAAAGCTCTCTACGGACTGAAGCAAGCTCCTCGAGCGTGGTATGAAACTCTCACAACCTTTTTGCTGAAGAATGGGTTTCAAAAGGGAGTCATTAATCGAACTCTATTCTGAATAGAACGATCAACTGAGATCTTAATGGTTCAAATTTATGTGGATGACATAATTTTTGGATCAAAAAGTAAAGATCTATGCACACGATTCGCCCAACTGATGCAAAGTGAATTTGAGATGAGCATGATGGGAGAAATGACATTCTTCCTAGGACTCTAAGTGAAGCAGCTGAAATATGAGATCTTTATCAGCCAGGCCAAGTACACTAAGGAGCTAGTCAAGAAGTTTGGAGCTAATAAAGGAAAAGCTCTCAAGATTTCTATGAACACATCAATTCAGCTAACTCTTGATGAAGAAGGAGAATCAGTTAGTCAAACATATTACAGAGGAATCATTGGGTCGCTACTTTACCTAACGGCTAGCCGACCAGACATCTCCTATTCAGTCGGTCTATGCACGCGGTTCCATTGGGTCGCTAACTCTTGATGAAGAAGGAGAATCAGTTAGTCAAACATATTACAGAGGAATAATTGGGTCGCTACTTTACCTAACGGCTAGCCGACCAGACATCTCCTATTCAGTCGGTCTATGCACGCGGTTCCAAGCCAACCTAAATAAAAGTCATCTTGAAGCGGCAAAAAAGATTATCAAATACCTCAAAGGAACCATAAATCTTGAACTATGGTATCCTAGAGACGACAGGTTGAGTCTAATTGGTTATTCAGACTCAGACTTTGGTGGATGCAAGATTGACAGAAAAAGCACCAGTGGAACATGTCAGTTTCTTGGAAGCAAACTAATATCCTGGTTTAGCAAGAAGCAGCACTCAGTTGCCACATCAACAACTGAGGCAGAATATGTAGCTGCAGGAAGCTGTTGTGCTCAGATACTCTAGATGAAGCAACAGTTGAAGGACTACAAAGTCGAAACTAAAGAAGTACCTATATTCTGTGACAACAATAGTGCAATTGCAATATCTCAGAATCCAGTTCTGCATTCAAGAACTAAGCACATTGACATAAGACATCACTTCATCAGAGATCACATCGAGAAGAAGAACATATGCATCAAATATGTCAACACGAAGAAGCAGATAGCTGACATCTTCACCAAACCATTGTCTGAAGCAAGGTTTATGGAGCTATGCATACAAATGGGGCTACTTGAGCTAGTATCAAAAGATGAAGACAGTCAACTGGAAGAAAAAGGTCAGAAAACTATCCTAGCTGAAGAGAGGAACTGAACGAAAAGGCTTCAACTCATCAGAATGAGTAGTTCACAACTGAGAAAGTTATTGAACTGATCAGTTGGACACATAAGCTATCAATTTGAACTGAAGCGAGGAGCTGTGCAAAGAAAGTAAACTGAAGCTGATCACCCTAACCCATCAGCTCAACTGAATCATCAGTTCATTTGCTCAAATTGAGACAAGGAGCAATGCAGAGTTAGCCAAAGAGGTCTCAACTGATGATCCAGTCAGTCAAGCAGAACGTACCAGCTGCAAAATGCTCAAACTGATGAAGAAGTCAAAGGAACTGTAATCAACTCAACAAGAGACATCAGTTCAAGAACCAGCTGAAGGAAAGCAGCAAAACTGAAGGAACAACTGAACTGAGAAAGAGCTGAATTAAAAGTCCAGCAGTCGAGGCCAAGAAGGAACTGATGAGAAAACATCTCAGTTGGAACTGATCAATATGGAATCATCAGCTATAGTCGAAGCCAACTGATGACGTAATTAGTTTCAAGTCAAAGGGAAGCCACAAGAGAGAAACATATAAGTTCAAAATTTTTAATAGTGGAAACGGTAAAAATACGTGTCACTCAAATATTACTGTTGAACTCTCTCTCTTCCCTCATTAATCCCCAATGGATAGATTCGAAAGGCCAATCGACGGGTCGATTGAATTAATCTGACCGTTGAAATCTCTCTCTATAAAAAAGATGGCTGAATTCTACTATCACTTTTACCGATCCAAAACTCAGTAAAGAATTGAAGTCTCTCTCTTCCTCCGTTTTCTCAAAAAATTCTGCAAAATAGTTGCGAGAATCAAGGATTCAGTTTCAAATCTAGCCAAATATCATTTTTTCCAAATCATTCTCCAAGCCTCACAAAAACTCCATGACTGAAAAGAGCGCACCGGCTGTTCGACGAAAGTTCAATTTCAGAAGAACCGGTGAATCATCTCAAATATTCCAAGTGAATCTATATAGAGATAAATTCTTAGATCAAGCCGCATATAGAGAAAAGTGCTCAAATTCTCCACTCTGCAACTCGCTAATCTCGAAGATCGAACAAACAGGATTGAAGAGATTCATTGAAGCCACTCCGACAAAGATCTATCCTGAACCTGTAGTTCACGGAGTTGAACTGGTAATCACTCCAGAATTTCTCGGAAGGATATTTCAACTTCCCACCTCTGGTATAAAATTACAAGACGTGGAAGTTGACCAAGAACAAGTCTACAATCTCTGGAAGCGAGCAAACTGCGAAGATCCCTACAAAAGCAGTACACTCATGTCCTGCTTCCAGGAAGAATACAGAATTCTAGCATCAGTTTTAGCTAGAATGATTGTCGGCACAATAGGAAGTCACTCAGAGATGTCAAAGCACAAATATAAAGCATGTGCGACAATCACCACAAATGTTCAAGTAAACTGGGTCCAGTACTTCTTTGAACAAATCAAGATGTATGTAGATGTTGTCGAAAAACACTGGAATGAGACTGAGTTCCATCAGAAGATGTGCTATGCCTGCAGGATCAACAGCATACTGGAAAGCACTCTCAACTTCATGGCAGAAGAAACTGAAACATTGATGATCGAGAAGCTGGATTTTATACCATCAACTGCCAGAAGATAGCCAGCTTCAAAAACCAAAAGCATCAAAAGCAGCCAGCAAACTGATGCTCCCTCAAAGAAAGCAGAAAAGTCTACTAAAAGAAAAGACAAAGAGATCGCCACAGAGGTACAGCAAGAGGACTCCGACTCTGAAGATAATATCCCAATCAGCCAAATGTTGGGAGCCACAATCAAAGCCAAGCCATTACAGCAAGTTCGATTCAGATCAACGGCTGCCTCGCCTGAAGAAGGAACCTCTACCAGACCAGTTCAAACTAAGGAAGGAACTGGCAAAGTAAAGAAGAAGTCAGCAACATCTCAACCGAAAGGGAAGAAGAAGCAATTAGGACCTCCACCCTCTCCAAAACTCTTTCCCTTCAACATCAAATCTTTTGATATGGCATCAGTTCAGGGAGATGACATTGTGTCTCTCAGGGGAGTTCCACCACGAGGCACAGGGGCTGACTACTTCAGAACTACATGTCCCCCGATGGTAGAAATTGAAGAAAACATAAAAGCTCTTTCAAGAGCTGAGGTCATCAAGAGCTGGGCCAATGAACAAGTAACCAAGTTCATTTCTGAGAATTTCATTGAGGATGTGATTAGCACAGCTGCTTTATATAAAGCTCTCTCAAGGTATGCGTATTTGTACCTGTGGAGACATTGCTTCAATTCGGAAGCCCACTTTCTCCTAACCACCCTTCATGGGATGAGCTTCTGGAGAAGAGAAGAGAGATGGAGAATGCAATGGGCTGGACAAGCAACTCCTGAACAGAATCCAATCATCACTCTAAAAAGGATGCTTGCCATACGAAGAAACCATCCTCACCCAGATCAACAGACGTTATTAGAAGTAATGGACGATCTGTTCAATTGGGCCAACATTCAACTGCCACCACTGCAAACAGAGGCTGAACAACAACATTGGAGAAATCCCCAAGTACAACATCACTGGTTGCTTAGGGAACTGCTTATCCTCAGACAACAACAGCATCAGCAGGGACAAGACCTATTTCACAGAAAAGCCAGAGCAATCAACAAGGAGCTGAAACTGCAGAGGTCTACAACTCAAGGCAAACTGTCTTAGCATCTGTTGCTAGGTAGTTAACTTTTGAAGAATCCCCTGGACCAGATGAAGTCATCATTAATCTCCTTGATGACTCCCCAGAAGTACAAGTAGCTGATGAGCGAACTGCCAGTGATCTGGAGTTCGAAGAACTGCTCGAATCTCCTACACTCCCAGTTCTGCCAAGTGAAGAGAAGTCAGAAGAGTCAGCTGAAAACACTCAACAGTTTGAGGAGCCAGCTGAACCCCAAACCCCTCCTCCCCAAGAGCCAACTAACTGATGAAGGAGCTCCCTCATCAATTCTTCCAACTGCTTAAATGACAGAGCCAGCTGAGCCTGACGAGCCAGCTGATCAAACAACTCAAATGGATGATCAACCTATCTACCATGATACACTAGCATTAACTGTGTACTTTGATCCAGTTCAAAGGGCTCTTCAACCTGCAGCCTAAGCTGCTCCACCGGAGATTCTACTAGAGCCCAGCTATGATGAGACTGTCAGCATAGAAAATGATGAGCTAATCCGTTCCATGTGAGGAACTGATAGGAACTGATGAGGGAGAAGAGGTTGACTCGAGACCCGTTCAGCTTGATACTCAACCAAGCAACTCATCTGTTCAGCTTTCTACTTACTATGTGGACTTGATCCACAGCCTGCAGCAACAGGTGAAACTGCACACGGAGCAAATTCAGAAGCTGCAAGCTCACCCAAAACTCCAGTCAGCAGGAACTGAGTCATCATGCAGTGATGAGGATGATGAAGGTGACTCCACGGAACCGCTTGCCAAGAGGAGGAAAACTGATCACAAGAAGGACTAGTGGCTGATCAAGTTCAACTGATTAGAAAGCCCTAAGTTTACTTCTTGTAATTCAGTTTGTTATCATTTTTTTATAAAAAGATTATCTTTTAACTTTCAAATAAATGTCGACTTAGCATTCATTTTGAATATTTTGACCGTTGCAAAAGGATGACACGACTCAAAGTCATTAAATGCCAATGACCAAAATAAAAGAGGTTAGGGGCCAGTACTATGCCAACCATTAGATTTATGAACCTGCCCAAACACTCATAAAAAGCCCTCTCTTATAAGGCTCTTAGAAATACTCCTCCTACGCTCTAAAAAAAACTCTCTCTCTATCTCAAAGCTCTTGAAATTCCTCAAAATTTCAGCCAACCCAAAAAAAGGCCGAATTATTCAGATCTTTAAATTCCTTCAAACAACAACTTCTGAGAGACAAATTCCTAGATAGGAAGAAATTTCAATTGATTCTAAACGAATCAAACAACCCAACCCTTCTGTCAAATCTTCACAAGACAGGAATTCTTCACTACTTGGAAACACCACCAAAGTTCTTCAGACAAAATTTGGTGAGTGAGTTTTTGCTTCAAGAAAAATTATCTGCAGATGGAAAGACAGTGTCATCAATGATTCAAGGACGGCTACTCCAAATCACTGAAAGAACAATTGCAGAAGTGTTCCAACTTCCACGGAGAGGATCATCTGTTCAAGAACTAAAGGAATCTGCAGAATCATACTGGAGAGAATGGAAAGCCTCCACCTGCAACAAGAAATTTAGTTTTACGACAGCTAAAACTGATCTGAAGCCCGAGTATGGCGTTCTACTCGACATAACGAACAAGATGATGTTCGGGGCAATTGGAAGCCTAAGTCAACTCACCCAAGAGAGATACAAGGTTATGATTCACCTTGCAGAAGGACGACAAACAAACTGGGTAGAATTTGTCTTCCAACAATTCAAGCATCAAGTCGTCAAGGCCTCTAACTCAAAGAAATCTAGCAAATTTGAGTCCAAGGTAGGACTTGTTCTAAGAATGAGCAAAATGATTCAAGATCTGCTGAATCTTCCAATTGATGAAGCACTACCAATTCTCATCTCTGACTGGATTCCCAAGAAGGGAACTGCCCATCTTCAGTCACTAAGAAAGAAACGAAAAGCCAAGGCAAAGACGAGCAACATCACTTCGAGCAATTCAACTGCCAACGCCGTTCATTCTCAAAAATCAAAGAACAGGTCACCAGTTGATTTCCAGGTTTGCTCTGATCCAGATGAGCTTATTCCATTCATAGGAATTCCTCATTCAAACTATGGAGCGCGGACTACTTTAGAAGCACATGCCCTCATCTCCAGCTGACTAAAGAAAATATTCGCACTTTCTATAGTGGTGAATATACAGTCAAAAGTGCACAAAAGGAAGTGACCAATATCCTTCTCACACACTTTGCTTTTGTTGCACAACGTGACCAAGAGTTGTTCAAACAACTTCACCGGTATTTCTATTGGTACAACTGGAGACATTCTATGTTCATCCAGTCTCATTTTCTACTAACTGCCTTTCATGGCATGAGCTACTGGCAACGTTAAGAAACTTGGAGCATTAAATGGATAGGATCGTCAAATTCATTCCCTCCAACCATTGTGCAAGTTCAGTACATCATGAATCACCGGCTCGTCAACAAAATTCCAACAACCGCCTTGTTAGCTGAATTCAAAACCAGCATCATGCCTCAAGGAGCTATGGTTGCAAATCAATCAGTCGATTGCCCAACTGGCTCACTCTGCCGAGCCATCACGATGAACTCCAACTGCAACAGAGAGGATAGAACCACATCTATCACATACTGAACTTGTGGCTCCTCAGAAGAATCCAAGGCATGATGATGAAAGAGATTGTGATGATCAGGATATTGCCACATCACCAAGTCTCCTATCCAAGAGCTATATCACTCCCCTACTCACATCCAGCTCAAAAGGCGTGCAACTGACTATGAACATTGATCAGTTCAGACCGTCGTCAAAGGGAATTTCACAATCCCTCAATCAAAGGATGAAAAACTCAACAATTACCATTCAGCAACGTCACCAAGCCAGGAGGACAGCAAGGCCCGTACTGCCAAATAACAAAACTGGATCTGCATTGACGACAAAGCGATCAAACTGCTTGAAAGGAAGCAGTGCAGCTAGTCCAGTTCAGCCCTTCAAAAAGAAGAAACTGACTCAAGAAGGCCAAGCAACTGACCAAACGAACTGATCAATTCAGTTCAGTTAGAGCCTCAAAGTCAGCTCATCAGCGGCAACTGGAAACGTAATGAACCTGATCATCCAACCGCTAAATCATCAAGCCAATCAGTTGGACTGTATCCCAACTGACTCCGGATGAGTTTTTTCTTAATCCTCCAGCTTATCTTAACTTAATTATTTCCATTGTTATTAAAAAATTGCTTATATTACATCCTACGCTTATAATTTGAAAATGGGGTTCTCTCTCACAAGTTGCCATTAATATCTCTGCATTGATATTAAATGGACTCCACAAAGGAGAAAATGAGGATATATTTATCTATGAGATATAGATAGCAAAATCTGCAGAAAATATTTTTCTATTTATGGCAACTACCCCAATTTCAAATTTGCTCTCTCTTAGCCACATGATCATAAAGTTGCTTCACAATCGAACGGCTGGGATGCATGTATCATTTATTCAGCTAATCATCCATCAAATCGGATAGGTGATCAGCTAAGAGTAGCAATCGAGTGTCCTCGATCAATACATGTAAAAATGAATATATATATGCAAGGAGATGAAGGCTCCGATCATCTGCAAATTCTCTCTCATCCATGCATTGATCTTCTGCAAACTCTCTCTCAGTACACTTGCAAATCTAATACAACCATTTCTTTGCAGAAATGAAACCTTCATTTCAAATGGTGAATGTCAAATCACTCGTAAGCAAGCTGAAGAAAGATAAAAATCTCAATCTAGAGCTTCTTCACGCACGCCTAGGCCCAGAGAAATTCCAAAGAATCTTTCAGCCATTGGAGGAAACTGGGTTGTTGCTATTCTTGATGATCATCCCAGTCAAGAATCTACCCACCCATGTTGTGGAGTTCTACCACAATGCAATCGTCTTCAGCAACAACATTATCTCCACCGTTTAGAACAAATTAATAACGGTTGATGAAAGACACTATGATGTCTACACTCACTCCTCCTCCCCGGTGGAGGCCAAGACGTGCTAGATTTGGATACTCTGAGCAAATACGCACTGTGGAGCCTTTAGAAATATCCACACGTACATCATCAAGACTGCTCACACAAGTTGAAGGAAAGCCTAACAAGTGAGATCATTCAACTCCTGGATATCGTCGGTCACATCCTGCATGGAAACATTGAGACGGTCCGATTCTCTGAACTCAAAGCTCATCTAACGGCCGCTCTATTCCTCGGTTGTAAAGCCGACTGGGCTTTCTTCATTCTTTCTCAACTGCGAGCAAATGTCGACCGAGCAAAATATGATCCGACAACTGGCTCTTTCTGAGAGAATGTTGGGTTTATGGGTCGTATAAGCCACATCATTCTAAGTTAATTTGACGAGGTGATTCCAACCGGAGAGCCAATTCGACGAAAGGATATGCTCCCGACCATCTACTATCATCTGATCCCAAAGAGATCGCACCAACCAGGAACTTCCGACTCAAGTCGTGGAAAGAGACCGTTGGTAGCAACTGCCAGCTCCTCAGATGAAAGGCAGTTGCTGATTGAGAATGAGCCTCTCTCAAGACTGAGTGATCAGTCTACAATACCCGCTAGCTCACAACCCCAGACCTTAGTCCATCGCGACTTATTTGAGGTTGAGTTTGCGCAAGTTCTAGACCATCATCTACGGAGTTGTTTCGGTCTAATTCAGGGCAACGATCCCTCCTTATTCGAGCAATTGAGAAGGTACCTCCAGTACCATATCTGGAGATTTCAACTCGATGAGGCCACCTTGTTCAACCTCGTCCGTACTCGTGGATCCCTTTTCTGGATCAACGAAGGACACTGGAGTAGAAATTGGATGAACCATCCACTCTGCTCGCTGCCAACGCTCTCAGAAATAATGGATTCAGTGATCAAAAAAATCTAGCTCAGCGTACCAGCTGACGCTCCTCTTTCCAACAATGAGCCAGCCAACTCCTCCTGTACCCCATTTCTTGAAGATCTACCATTCGCATCAACTGATGAGATCTTCACCAACCTGGCTTCCATGGACTTCAGAGAGCAAGATCTCTCTCTCACCATGGATCATGGTCAGTTTATGACGACTGAAGAAGCTTATGCATGGTTCTCCTCGCCCATGCCCATTCCTTCAATTCCCTCAGTCTATGATGACAACTTGGCAACTACCTTTACCTTCTTGCCAAATCTATCAATGCCATCATACGATCCACACCAACTTAACCTTTTGGATGATGCCAAAAAGGGGGAAGATGAAAGGTATGATAATGAAAATCTAACTCTTTGGGAGCAGATCCAAAGAGAAGTACACCATGAGGGGGAAGCTCAGCTTCAGGGGGAAGCTTGGAAAACACATGGAGTTCAAGAAAAGGGAGAATCAAACAGAAAGAGAAGAAGCAGCTAAGGAAGTGAAGTAGTAGTTCTAACTACTATCGAGAGCTGATGTGATATGCTTTGATTTAATATATGATACATGCTTTAATCCTTCAAATATCATGCTTTAATATCATATCAAGTCTTGCTCATGCTTATCAAGTCTTGCTCACGCTTATACACATTCTTTGATACCTTGATAATCATGCCTATAAGCTTTGCTTTGATACCTGGATAACCATGCTCTAATAACTCAAAATGAAAGCATGTCTAAAATGAGAGTATGCTCTGATACTTGAATTTAAGCTCTAACTTGCTCTGATATCAAGCCTTGCCTATAAGCGAACTACAACACGTCTCTCAGACAAACATTTGCAGTTTTTTCATCATCATTGACAAGGTTTTGACATCATCAAGAAGGGGGAAATTGTTAGGAAAAACTATCAAGGAACCTCTAGATAAGGTTTTGATGAGATGTCAAAATTATTCCTGAAAAACTGACTAAAATTCAAGCTGTAGATCTGAGCTGTCCAATCCAGAGCCTCAAGAAGGAACTCAACTGAAGCTAGAGTCAACCAAACTGGAGTATGGTCAACCAGCTAAAAGGATACGCCAACCAGTCAGAACTCAATTTAACTGAGGATTCAAAGAGATGAACGAGTCAAAACAAACTGACAGCTAAGTCAGCTGAGCTGAGAGAAAAATCGACAAGACTGGAAAAACTCAGTTTAAACTGAAGACTGGAAGTATCTATCTGATGGCCAAACTTAACTTCAGCTCAACTGAAGCTAACAGACGAATCAATCAAAGGCCAGAACTGAAGTCAGCCAGTTTGTAGGAGGAAACAAGCAAACAGCTGACAAGATAGCTCAAGAAGGAACAGTCGAACTGACAAGCCATTCAACAACTTGAGATCAGTCGAACTAGAGAAAGAAGCTCAGAACTGCCAACTGAAGTAATAGCCGAACTAAGCAGACAAGCTCAGAACTGCCAAATAGAACTCAAACTTGCTAAACTGGAGCTCAGAACTGCCAGCCAGAGAGTCCTGGAGTTAATGCTCAAATGAAGATCTTGGAATAAATGCTCCAACGGAGATCCTGGAAGTAAATATCCAATAGAGATCGATTGACAAAGCAACGACTACTGGAATCGAATATCCAACAGAGATCGATTGGCAAAGCAACGGCTACTACTATCAAAGCTCCAACGATCATAAAGACCATCTGCCATTGATGAACCAACAGAGCCACCGATCAGTGGAACTCAATGGTCACAAAACCACTCCTCTATAAAAGATGAGTGAATCAGAGTTTTCAATAGACTTTTCGCAACTTTCATTCTTGAAGCCTTCATTCAAGTTATCTCAACAAGACTGAAGAAATTGATAAGAGATCAGTTTAAACTGAAGACTGGAAGTATCCAGCTGATGGCCAAACTTAACTTCAGCTCAACTGAAGTTAACAGACAAATCAATCAAAGGCCAGAACTGAAGTCAGCCAGTTTGTAGAAGAAAACAAGCAAACAGCTGACAAGAAAGCTCAAGAAAGAACAGTCGAACTGACAAGCCATTCAACAACTTGAGATCAGTCGAACTGGAGAAAGAAGCTCAGAACTGCCAACTGAAGTAATAGCCGAACTAAGCAGACAAGCTCAGAACTGCCAACTGGAACTCAAACTTGCTAAACCGAAGCTCAGAACTGCCAGCCAGAGAGTCCTGGAGTTAATGCTCAAATGAAGATCTTGGAATAAATGCTCCAATGGAGATCCTGGAAGTAAATATCCAATAGAGATCGATTGGTAAAGCAACGGCTACTGAATCGAATATCCAACAGAGATCGATTGGCAAAGCAACGGCTACTTTAATTAAAGCTCCAACGATCATAAAGACCATCTGCCATTGATAAACCAACAGAGCCACCGATCAGTGGAACTCAACGGTCACAAAACCACTCCTCTATAAAAGATGAGTGAATCAGAGTTTTCAATAGACTTTTCGCAACTTTTATTCTTGAAGCCTTCATTCAAGTTATCTCAAACAGAGCTTTCTTTCTCCCTCTCACATAGCTCAAGTTCAGCATTTGCTAAAACTGCGAGAGTCCAACTGAGAAGAAGAATCCACAGAATCAAAGAATTCAGCTAGGTGTTGATAATCCAGCCAGAGCAACCTTCTCAGTTCCAGCAATACACCGATCAACTACCCAGCTTAATTGAAGGAGCACATCAGTTGATATTCCTTGTTCAAGACTAACCTCTTGAAGATCGAAAGAGATCTAAAACCTTGTAAAGACGTCAATAGCATCTACCTCCCTAGCGAGCAGTTAGGGACTGCAAGTGTGAGCCGTCGACCCGCTAAGGTAGCGAGCAGTTACCAGGTTCAGCCAACTGTCCTTCATTGTGTAATTTGTAAAGAAACTCAAGTTATATAGTGGAGTTGCCCTTCTGCAGAAGGAAGAGAGGACGTAAAAGTTTGAGACTAAGAACCTCTATAAAACATCCGTGTGCTGTACTGTTTTAGGAGAATGTGGGCTTCAGAATTAAAGCAATGTCTCCACAGGTACCAACACACATACCTTGAGAGAGCTATGTAAAGAGCGGTTGTGCCAATCACATCCTCAACAAAATTCTCCGAAATGAACTTGGTTACTTGTTCATTGGCCCAGCTTTTGATGACTTCAGCTCTTGAGAGAGCTCTTATATTTTCTTCAGTTTCTACCATCGGGGGACACGCAATTCTGAATTAGTCAGCCCCTGTGCCTCGTGGTGGAACTCCCCTGAGAGGCACAATGTCATCTCCCTGAACTGATGCCATCTCAAACGCTTTGATGTTGAAGCGAAGCAATTTTGGAGGGGGTGGAGGTCCTGATTGCTTCTTCTTCCCTTTCGGTTGAGATGTTGCTGACTTCTTCTTGGCTTTGCCAGTTCCTTCCTTGGCTTAAACTGGTCTGGTAGAGGTTCCTTCTTCAGGTGAGGCAGCCGTTGATCCAAATCGAACTTGCTGTAATGGCTTGGCTGTGATTGTGGTTCCCAACATTTGGCTGATTGGGATATTGTCTTCAGAGTCGGAGTCCTCTTTCTGTACCTCTGTGGCGATCTCTTTGTGTTTTCTTTTAGCAGACTCCTCTGCTTTCTTTGAAGAAGCATCAGTTCGCTGGCTGCTTTTGATGCTTATGGTTTTTTAAGCTGGTTGTCTTCGGGCAGTTGATGGTATAAAGTCCAGCTTCTCAATCATCAATGTATCAGTTTCTTCTGCCATGAAGTTGAGAGTGCTTTCCAATATGCTGCTGATCCTGCAGGCATAGCACATCTTTTGATGGAACTCAGTTTCTTTCCAATGTTTTTCGACAACATCTACATACTTCTTGATTTGTTCAAAGAAGTACTGAGCCCAGTTTACTTGGACATTTGTGATGATTGTCGCACATGCTTTGTATTTATGCTCTGACATCTCTGAGTGACTTCCTGTTGTGCCGACAATCATTCTAGCTGAAACTTTTGCTAGAATTCTATATTCTTTCTAGACGCAGGACATGAGGGTACTACTTTTGTAGGGATCTTCACAGTTTCCTCACTTCCAGAGATTGTAGACATGTTCTTGATCAACTTCCACGTCTTGTAATCTTATACCAGAGGTGGGAAGTTGAAATATCCTTCCGAGCAGTTCTGGAGTGATTACCAGTTCAACTCCGCGCACTTCAGTTGTGATTCTGTCATCATATCCTTTTGAGTTCAAATAGAACTCAACTACAGGTTCAGGATAGATCTTTGTTGGAGTGACTTCAGTAAATATCTTCAATCCTGATTGTTCGATCTTGGAGATTAACGAGTTGCAGAGTGGAGAATTTGAGCACTTTTCTCTATATGCGGCTTGATCTAAGAACTTATCTCTGTATAGATTCACTTGGAATCTTTGAGATGATTCACCAGTTCTTCTGAAATTGAACTTTCGTTGAACAGCCGGTGCACTCTTTTCAGCCATGGAGTTTTTGTGAGGCTTGGAGAATGATTTGGAGAAAAGGATATAATCTGATTTTGGCTAGATTTGAAACTGAATCCTTGATTCTCGCAAATATTTTGCAGAACTATTGAGAAAACGGAGAAAGATAGAGGTTTCAATTCTTTACTGAGTTTTAGATCGGTAAAGGTGATAGTAGAATTCAGCCATCCTTTTAATAGAGGGAGATGGGGTTCATCTAATGGCTGTGACGTTTCGTATGCCGAGATTTCAACGGTCAGATTAATTCAATCGACCCGTCGATTGGCCTTTCGATTCTATCCATTGGGGATTAATGAGGAGAGATAGAGAGTTCAACTGTAATATTGGAGTGACTCGTAACTGATTACGTCAAATTTTTACCGTTTTCACTATTCAAAATTTTGAACTTATCTGTTTTTCTCTTGTGGCTTCCTCTTGAGTTGAAACTGATTACGTCATCAGTTGGCTTCGACTGTAGCTGATGATTCCATATTGATCAGCTCTAACTGAGATGTTTTCTCATCAGTTCCTTCCTGGACTCGACTGCTGGAATTCAGCTGCTTCTCAGTTCTGCTGTTCCTTCAGTTCTGCTGCTTTCCCTCAGTTGACTTTTGAACTGATGTCTCCTGTTGAGTTAATTCCAGTTCCTTTGAATTTTTCATCAGTCTAAGCATTTTGCAGCTAGTGCGTTCTGCTTGACTGATTGGATCATCAGTTGAGACAATTAGGCCAATTCTGTCTTGCTCCTTGCCTCAGTTTGAGCAAATGAACTGATGATTCAGTTGAGCTAATGGGGTAGGGTGATCAGCTTCAGTTTACTTTCTTTGCACAGCTTCTCACTTCAGTTCAAACTGATAGCTTATGTGCTCAACTGATCAGTTCAACAGCTTTCTCAGTGTTGAACTACTCATTCTGATGAGTTGAAGTCTTTTGGTTCAGTTCCTCTCTTCAGCTGGGATAGTTTTCTGACCTTTTTCTTCCAGTTGACTGTCTTCATCTTTTGATGCTAGCTCAAGTAGCTCCAGTTGTATGAATAGCTCCATAAACCTTGCTTCAGGCCATGTTTTGATGAAGATGTCAGCTATCTGTTTCTCTGTGTTGACATATTTGATGCATATGTCCTTCTTCTCGATGTGATCTCTGATGAAGTGATGTCTTATGTCAATGTGCTTAGTTCTTGAACGCAGAACTGGATTCTGAGATATTGCAATTGCACTATTATTGTCACAGAATATAGGTACTTCTTTAGTTACGACTTTGTAGTCCTTCAACTGTTGCTTCATCCAGAGTATCTGAGCACAGCAACTTCCTGCAACTACATATTCTGCTTCAGTTGTTGACGTGGCAACTGAATGCTGCTTCTTGCTGAACCAGGATATCAGTTTGTTTTCATGAAACTGACATGTTCCATTTGTGCTTTTTCTATCAATCTAGCATCCACCAAAGTCTGAGTCTAAATAACCAATTAGACTTAAACTGTCGTCTCTAGGATACCATAGTCCAAGATTTATGGTTCCTTTGAGATATTTGATAATCATTTTTGTCGCTTCAAGATGACTTTTCTTTAGGTTGGCTTGGAACCGCGCGCATAGACCGATTGAATAGGAGATGTCTGATCGGCTAGCTGTTAGGTAAAGTAGTGACCCAATGATTCCTCTGTAATATGTTTGGCTAACTGATTCTCCTTCTTCATCAAGAGTTAGCTGAACTGATGTGTTCATAGGAATCTTGAGAGTTTTTCCTTTATTAGCTCCAAACTTCTTGACTAGCTCCTTAGTGTACTTGGCCTGGCTGATAAAGATCCCATCTTTCAGCTGCTTCACTTGGAGTCCTAGGAAGAATGTCATCTCTCCCATCATGCTCATCTCGAATTTGCTTTGCATCAGTGGAGCGAATCGTGTGCATAGATCTTTGCTTTTTGATCCAAAAATTATGTCATCCACATAAATTTGAACCATTAAGATCTCAGTTGATCGTTCTATTCGAAATAGAGTTCGATCAATGACTCCATTTTGAAACCCATTCTTCAGCAAGAAGGTTGTGAGAGTTTCATACCACGCTCGAGGAGCTTGCTTTAATCCGTAGAAAACTTTCTTCAGTTTGAAGACTTGATCACCAATTTCGAAGTCTGGCGGTTGCTCGACATACACGTCCTCCTTGAGCATTCCTTGAAGAAATGCACTCTTGACATCCATTTGGTAGACTGTGAAGTTGAAGTGAGTTGCATAGGCTAGGAACAGTCTGATGGCTTCCAATCTTGCAACTGGCGCGAATGTCTCATCAAAGTCGATCCCTTCACTTTGTGAGTATCCTTCGGCTACTGATCTTGCCTTGTTCCTTGTGAGCACACCTTGTTCGTCCAGCTTGTTACGAAAAATCCATTATGTGCGACTGAGCTTCTGGGTTTTTGGTCTATCAACAAGAAACCATACATCATTTCTTGTGAATTGATTCAGTTCTTCTTGCATGACCATGATCCAGTCTGAATCTTCTAAGGCTTCTTTGATGTTTGCTAGTTCCGTTTGAGATATGAAGCATGTGAATAGTGCATGCTCAGTTGAACTTCTGGTTTGGACTCGACTTCTTAAATCACCAACTATCTTGTCAGTTGGATGGCTTCGGAGCCATTTGGGCAAGATAGCTTCAGCTGGGTCTACTGTGGTGACATCATCAGTCGTCCTTTCATCAGTTGGTTCGGCATCTTCATCAGTTCTTCCCCCTGTTTCAGTTGTGGGGTTTATGATCTCAGCACGATTTGTATCTTCATTGACCAGATTGTTCTCAACTGATTTAGTGCCAGTTTCATTGTCTTCTTCTAGTGAAACTTCAAGCTGCTCTGGAACAATGTGATCCACATAGTCCTGCGAGTTCTCAATTTCACTAGGTAGTACTTGAACTGATGTGTCTGTTGTTTCTTTGTTAATGTACTCATTAGCAAATTCATCAAATACCACATGACATGTTATTTCCACATCAAGAGTTTGTTTATTGAACACTCTGTAAGCTTGTGCGTGAGGTGAATTATACCAAAGAAATATTCCCTCATCAACTTTAGCATTGAAAGCTTTCAGTTGAGTCTTGCCATTGTTGTGAATATAACATTTACAGCTAAATATTTTAAAGTATGAGATGGAAGGCTTACGACCCTTATACATTTCATAGGGTGTTTTGTCATGTGCGGTGACGATGGCACTTCGATTTTGAGTGTGGCAAGCTATGTTGACTGCTTCAGCCCAGTAACCTTCAGCTATGTTGGCATCAGCTATCATTGCTCGAGCTGCTTCTTTGAGTGTCCGATTTCACCGATCAGCTACACCGTTTTGTTGTGGAATTCTTGCAGTTGAGTGTTCGTGAATGATTCCTAGTTTGCTAAGAAAGCTGATCATTTGCTGATTCACAAATTCAGTTCCATTGTCGGAGCGAATCCTTTGAACTGATCTCTCTTTTTCAGTTTGCAGCCTTCTGATCAGCGCTGTTAGCTTGTCGTATGTTTCATCTTTGCTCCTTAAGAATTCCACCCACGTATATCTTGAGAAATCTCCAACTACTACAAGAGTGAATCTTTTACCTTTTGGGGTCTGTGGTCTAACTGGACCAAACAAATCCATATGTAGTAGTTGGAGGCATTTAGTTGTTCCTGGTGGATGACTCCTATTCTTGAAGGATGACTTCACTTGCTTCCCTTTTTGGCATGGTCCACACATGCCTGTTTTCTTATATATCTCCTTGGGAAGCCCCTCAACTAGCTCTTTCTTGGCTAGGTAGTTGATTGTTTTGAAGTTGAGGTGGTTCAGTCGTCGATGCCATAGCCATCTTGCTTCAGTTGATCCTTTTGAAAGAAAGCAAGCTTCTGAGTAGCCGGTTGACCAGTCAACAATATACATGTTGCCTCTTTTTATGCTAGTAAGAAGAATTGCTCCAGTTGACTTGTCTCTTATGCTGCAGGAGTTTTTGGTGAAGTCAACTAAGTGGCCATTATCGCACAGCTGGCTGATGCTGAGTAGTTTATGTTTTAGTCCATCCACATGGGAGACTCCATTTACTACAATTTTTCCCTTGACCACGAACCCTTCTCCAATGGTTCGACTTTTGGAGTTGTCTCCAAATGTGACAAATGGACCTTTGACTTCTTCATAGCTGTCGAGATCTTCTCTGTCTCCGGTCATGTGCTTGGAGCACCCGCTATCTAGATACCAGATATCTTTGGTTTTCTTCATAGATAGGATGCTCTTATCCTGAAAAAACAAGGATTAGCATTTAGGGACCCGTTTCATATCGCGTCCTTGTTGATATATCAAGCTCTTTGGGATCCAAACTTGCCAAACTTTTGGCTTTTTATCATTTAGAGATCCAACTGATTTGGATCGCTTGATCAGTTTAGATTTTCTTTCAGCCCTTCTATTTTGAGTTGAATCAGTTGAATGGTACTTGCGTTGATAGTTAGTAGGATAAAATGATTCAACTAAAATGTTGTTGTCTCGAGACCTTTGAGCTCTTTGATCAGACTAATGCCTTGTGTGTTTCCAGTTTACTGGATTGAACCCTTTTGGATCAGTTCTCGGTTCATTTCTGGAATCCAGGTACTCGTTATAGTGATGGTAGGGTTCAAACGAATTTCTTTGATCTCTCCTATAGGTGTTCTGATTGAACTTCTTGGCAAGATAGGCTTAAGATCTAAACTGGTTTTTCTTTCTAAAGTGGACTGATCTATTAGTTTACCTTGGAGGCATACTGTGTTGAGCTGGTTGTCTTTTGTGAGCTGATGGTCTCTGTTGAACTGAAGACCTTGAATGAAGGGATTGGTTTGAATGAACAGATGGTCTTGGCTGGAATTTTGGCTTCAGTTGACCTGGTGTTTTTGGTTAGGAGAACTGACCGAATTGTCTGGGCTAAGTTTGAGGATTTCTCAATATTTCTTTGCCTTTGCGTGTCTCACCTAGCTGATCATGAGTTAATCTGGTGAATCCTTTTAGGATTCCTTTATCACTTGGTTGAGCAACTGCCTTTCCTTTCTCTAAAGCAGTGAACTTACTGTATTCTAGATCTGTGCTACTGGTTCCAGTTATCTGATGATTCAATATCTCATCTAGAGTTTGAGATACCTTTTTGAACTTCAGAGTTACTTTTTCTCTCTCATGGATCTCTTGCTTGAGTTTTTGATTCTCAACTTCTAGATCGACAGTTCTCAATTTCAAGTTTTCAAATTCCACAAACTGAGATTCAAGATAATTCATTCTTTCATGATCAATGCTCAGTTTTCTAACTCTATTTCTCAGTTCATTGTTTTCATCTCTCAATTCAACATGCAAGCAGGAAATTGAAGCTAATTGATCTTCTAGAATCATAAGTTTCATGTCAAGTTCATTACTATAGACAGTTGCTTCATTAATGTGATAGAAAGAGGTTTGAGAGGCAGCTGTACTAACCTCTTCATCATTGTCAGCCATGAGGCAGAATAACGCTTTATCATCTGAGCTTTAGCCGTCAGAATCACTTGCAGATGGATAGTCTGAATCGTCTAGCACGGCATTCTCGTAGTTTGCAATCATTGCTTTCCTTTTGAAGAAGCTTCTCCTCACTTTGGCCTTCTTGTCTTCAGGGAGTTCTGGACATTCATATCTTTAATGTCCTTGTTTGTGGCAGTGAAAGCATTCTCCTAGATTTCGATTATCACCCCTGAATGGTTCAGCTGGTCGTTCAGCTGGTTGATGAGTTCTCTCATCTTTTGGGACTTCATCAGTTTGAGGTGGAACTGATTGTTTGTCCCTGACCTTCTTCAGCTTTTCTAACAATCTGGTAACTGACTAAATTTGATCATTGATATCTTTAGTCAGGTTTTCCTTCTTTTCGGTTGTATCTCTCTTTCGCTCGGACGAAGATCCGCTTTGATTCTATCTGGCTGGTGAGCTTCTGAGACGGAAGTTGTTCCTTCCTCGAGTGTCTCTAGATTGGTTTCTTTCACCATAGAAGGCTGCATCTTGAGCGGATGATGTTGATGCTTCCTTCTTCCGGTTTAGGCTGTACTCATGTGCTTTGAGAGAGCCTAACAGTTCTCTAGGAGTGATGATGTTCAGATTTCTTGATTCTTTTGTAGCTATCACTTTCATGTCCCATTCTTCGGTGAGATTATCTAAAATTTTGGAATTCATCTCAGAATTGGGATAGCTTCTTCCCAGGTTGGTCATCTCACTAATGATGAAGGACTCGTATCTGTCGACTCTTCTGGCTGCATTTTGAAGGACTCGTATCTGTCGACTGCTAGTTGGAGCTTGTTTTCTTTGATGGCTTCGGACTCTTGGCATAGATCTGCTAGTAAGTCCCATATCTCCTAGGCAGTTGCGCAGTTGTTTGTGTCCTTCATTTTGTCCTCATCTAGAGTTTGAAATAGTGCAGCTTGAGCAACAAACTCTAGATTCTTCAACTTCTTCTCTTTGCTGGTGAGAAGATTAGTTGGCTTTGGGATCCTGACTGGTTGATTGATATCAACTATATGGGTGTCATTGTCCATCATGATAGTGATTGGACCATCTTCAATAACTTCCCACATGTTCTCATGGATCGAGCAGAGATGTGCCTTCATTCTCCTGCTCCAATTATCATAATTCTCAACTGAAAACAAAGGTAGCTTATGGTTTCCCATAGCTTGAGATGTTAGCACAGATAAGTAAATCTGATTCAGTTGATCTGTAGAAATGGCTGATCCTTAGAATCAACCTGGCTCTGATACCACTTGTTGGTCCCAGGTGAGTCGATGTCAATTTAGAGGGGGGGTGGGTGAATAAACTGACAAAAAAAACTTTTTACTTCAATTGCGGAATGATAAGGGCCCTTGACTCGCTTAGTAACTTATCTGTTCACAATTCGGTTGAACACTTTTTAGATAGCTTGAGTGCAGATTGTGCGTGCTTGTGTACAGTTCAAAGATATGCGAGTAAGCAAAATAGTACAACACACAGATGATTTATAGAGGTTCGAAGTCTCAAACTTCTACGTCCTCTCTTCCTTCCGCAGAAGGGCAACTCCATTATATAACTTGAGTTTATTTACAAATTACACAACGAAGGACAGTTGGCTGAACCTGGTAACTGCTCGCTAGCTCAGCGGGTCGACGACTCACACTTGCAGTCCCTAACTGCTCGCTAGGGAGGTAGGTGCTATTGACGTCTTTACAAGGTTTTAGATCTCTTTCGATCTTCAAGAGGTTAGTCTTGAACAGAGAATATCAACTGATGTGCTCCTTTAATTGAGCTGGGTAGTTGATTGGTGTATTGTTGGAACTGAGAAGGTTGCTCTGGCTGGATTATCGACAGCTAGCTGAATTCTTTGATTATGTGGATTCTTCTTCTCAGTTGGACTCTCGCAGTTTTAGCAAATGCTGAACTTGGACTATGTAGGAGGGAGAAAGAATGCTCTGCTTGAGATAACTTGAATGAAGCCTTCAAGAATGAAAGTTGCGAAAAGTCTCTTTGAAAACTCTGATTCACTCGTCTTTTATAAAAGAGTGGTTTTGTGACCGTTGAGTTCCACTGATCGGTGGCTCTGTTGGTTCATCAATGGCAGATGGTCTTTATGATATTTGGAGCTTTGATTGAAGTAGTCGTTGCTTTGCCAATCGATCTCTGTTGGATATTTGATTCCAGTAGCCGTTGTTTTGCCAATCGATCTCTATTGGATATCTAATTCCAGGATCTCCGTTGCAGCATTTATTCCAAGATCTTTCTTTGAGCATTAACTCCAGGGCTCTCTGACTGGCAGTTCTGAGCTCCAGTTTAGCAAGTTTGAGTTCCAGTTGGCAGTTTTGAGCTTGTCTGCTTAGTTCGGCTAGTACTCCATTTGGCAGTTCTGAGCTTCTTCCTCCAGTTCAACTGATCTCAAGTTGTTGAATGGCTTGTCAGTTTGACTGTTATTTCTTGAGCTTTCTTGTCAGCTTGACTGATCACAAGCTGTTGGCTAGCTTGTCAGTTTCACTGATCTTTCTCAAGCTTTCTTGTTAGCTTGATTGATGACAAGCTGTTGGCTAGCTTGTCAGTTTGACTGTTCTTTCTTGAGCTTTCTTGTCAGCTTGACTGATCACAAGTTGTTGGCTAGGTTGTCAGTTTGACTGATCTTTCTCGAGCTTTCTTGTCAGATGTTTGCTTGTTTTCTCCTACAAGATGGCAGACTTCAGTTCTGGCCTTTGATTAATTCGACTGTTTACTTCAGTTTGGTTGAAGTTAAGTTTGGCCATCAGCTGGATATTTCCAGTGTTCAGTTTAAACTGATCTCTTATCAGTTTCTTCAGTCTTGTCGATTTTTCTCTCAGCTCAGCTGACTTAGCTGTCAGTTTGTTTCGACTGGTTCGTCTCTTTGAACCCTCAGTTGAATTGAGTTCTGACTGGTTTGCGTATCCTTCCAGCTGGTTGACCATGCTTCAGTTGGGTTGACTCTAGCTTCAGTTGAGTTCCTTCTTGAGGCTTTGGATTGGACAGTTTAGATCTACAGCTTGAATCTTAGTCAGTTTTTCAGGAGTAGTTTTGACATCTCATCAAAACCTTATCTAGAGTTTTCTTGATAGTTTTTCCTAACAAATTTCATATCGTATTTCATGTGGGATGAAAAAATCACATGCAATTAAAATAAGAATTTTTGAAACACATCAAAAATTCATTCAATTTTAATTTCAAACATGCTCGAAAATTACATCTATTAAATCTGAAAATTTAAGCTCATAAATTCGATCATCAAATTTAATGAAATATTCGAGACTCTTCATAGAATTAATCTTAGATTAATACCGATATCTGATACCAGTTGTTGGGGTTTTCTCGAATTACACCCCACGTGATCTAATCGGATTATCTATAATTCTAATGTACACATGCAAATCATGATTTTGAACATAATCATATAAGTACATCGAATTAACGCAGCGGAAAAAATTAGTTCGAAGAACCGACTTACACAGATTGTAGGGTTGGAGATGAGATTACAGGTCTAATCTCATTATTGTAGAAGACACATCGAGCTCGGCCTTTTCCTCATTGTAGTGGACGCCTAACAGGGCTGCAGTGATACTTGTCGATCTTCTACTGTATTCCCGATACCCATTTAGATGTAGAGTGGGCTACAAACTACTAATCTGTGTATGGATAACCTGGGGAATTAAGTTAACTAAGAGGGGCTGCTCGTGTGTTGTATAATACATGCCTACTCCCTCTATTAATACAGAGGGAGACGTGTAGGGATCTAGAAGAATATTAAATTGACCTACTAATTTATTTGGGCTACAATAGGGATCTAGAAGAATATTAAATTGACCTACTAATTTATTTAATATCTAATATCTAGTACCTAGGATATAATTAAATAAAATAAGTGTTATTTTTTATTCCTCTAAAGAAATAACACTGACCTACTAATTTAATACATTTTACTCAATGCATTCTTCTTTAGTCAAGCCATTCCCCATGTTTAAGATATAATGTCCATTAATTAATTATGTAAGCTTTAACAGCTATAATTAATTAATTTTCCATTCCTAGAGCAGTACCACACAAGCTTTACCATGAACGGAATAAATTCCACCTGCAAGGTTTCATATGTATTTGTGTTTACTCAAGGGGACATCATCAACCTGGCGCACTAGGACATGGTGACCTAACACAGGGCATGACCTATAAGTGTGAATATGTTATTGCCCAAAATATTGAGATTATTGATTCTATCAAGAATCTCACCCATTGATAAATCAAAGCAATAATCATAACACACACATGTCCGCCATTGTGCAAGGCTTAAGAACCCGAACTATGTGGATCTTTATTCTCTCCTTTTAGGGTCAGATCAGAGAACAGTGTCCTATCGCGATACTTCTGAATACACAGAACCATGTATCAGAATAATCAGTTAGTCAAGATAAACTAACTATCAGATTATTCTACAGTCTATAATAGTTGGTTCAGGACCATCTAAACTATGAGCCTTTTAATACTTTGCAAGGAATCCGATGATATGATCTTTACCGTGTGTTTACCCACACCATATCATCTACAATGCAAGTATAAAGAAACATGTATTTATAAACGAATAGCAAAGTAAATAAATGCACAAACAGCGACTGCAATAAAAATCAATCTATATCGTCAAAACATTGTTAACAGTATACAAAGATAAGCTTTCAGTATACAATCCTAACAATCTTGACTATTGAAAATGGATCAGCGCAATATCTTGTAAATATGGAAATTGCCATATAAAATTGTTCTTGGGTGTGTCTGGGACATCAGAGGGAACAGTTCGCCAATTGTTTTTCTTTTCTTGCACAGCGAAATATGAAGGTTTTTGAACATACTCAAGCACACAATGTCGAACATATCTCGCCAAAAACACAATACAAACAATCAGTGCATAACAACGGCACTAACAATCTCCCCCTTTGGCATTTATGGAAGACAATAACTCTTAATCTGCACATCACATTAATAAAGTCCACAGATTAAATAAATATCAAAAAGTGATATTTATAAAAACTGTCAAGCATAGTTTTCTCGAACACCCCCCTTAATCTGAGCTGGGGAGTTTTATATTTATAAAAACTGTCAAGCACAGTTTTCTCCAACTCCCCCTTGATCTGAGTTGGGGAGTTTCACCAACGTCCACGATCATTGTTTTTGTAGACAGGGCAAACTTAAACAACTTTGAAAACTTCATAAGTTGTGAATCCCGGCTGCTTCTCTTCATTTTTCATCTCCTCGATGATCCTCTCTCCCATGCTAACATCTCACATCTCTCCCTTTGTGGCTGCCATGAAAGCCAAAGCTTCAGGTGGGAGGCTCTGCATCAACAGCAGCTGGAACAGTGTAGGGCACAGCAGCAGTAGGTGACTGAGCAGCAACAGCAGGACAAGAAGTGGCAGTAGTACTTGCACCTGCAAAATTAATTACAGCACCAGAAGGACCTGGTGTATCCAGTGGGGAGGAAAAACTAAAGGCATGAGCCTTTCGATCCATCATCAAAGACTCAAGCTCCTGCATTCAAGTCTAGGCCAGCTTGATAGTCTTCTCCAGGAATTAAATATCTTGTTCCAAGGACTAAATATGTCGTTCAAAGAACACGACATTGACAAAGGATGTGGGCACAGATCTGTGAGGCACAGACGGTGGCACATCTTTAGTAGAGCTGGTATCAGGATCTTCAATAGGAATATCACGAGAATACTGGACAGAAAATAGCTTACGGTTGATCACGAGCGGGGGCTCTTTGGTCTCATAGACGTCTTCCGAGGTCACAACATCATGTTGTGAAGAGTGGATGCTAAAAATCATCCCCGGGTGTGATACCCCGATCCTTTTTGCTAAATTATAATTTATAATTCTAGTAAAATGATTTCGAATTGATATTGTTAAATTATAATCATGTGGTATGTTTGTATATTGTGCCATTATTTTGTTGCAGGTTGTCTCACTTGAGCCGATACGTCATAGCACGGTGGTAGTATACTAAGCGTATAATATATGATAACATTTAATATTAAAATTTTGTCGAGTTATATGACGATGAAGTGGGGGTGATTATATTTGATTATGTGTTTTGCCATACCTTGAACACCCTAATGCTGAGTTGATCGGGGGTCTCGCTGACCAGGAGCCAAAATAGAATCGGGGAGTCAAAATAGAATCGGGGTTGAAGGGGGCATGCCGCGCCCGCGGGGTGGTGCGCGCCCGCGGGGGCTGCACACTCGCGGGGAGCCTGGGCCGAGAGCCTCCTCGTGCGGTCGCGGGAGGTGCGCGGTCGCGCGGGCCGGGACGATTTCTCTGTCTATAAATACCACACTTACCCCTTTTCATCTTCATTTCATTTCTCTCCTTGGGCGATTTCCTCCACCTCTCTCTCTAGAAATCCTTCAACTATTGGAAGGGGATTCCACCATCATTATTCATCATCTAAGGTAATCTAACACCACTTTCCTCTTGATGATTAAGCTTTATTCTTGTGATTTAAACCTATGGTTTGTTACCCAAAACTAGGGTTCTTCAATTTTGTTGATCTTCTTACCTTAATATCTTGAACATATGGTTTATTTACCTCCTTGAGGCTATATGTGAAGTTATATCGAATTCCTATGGTTCATTGTTGCTAGGGTTTGGATTTTTTCCCTAATTTCCCTTTGTTTGTTGATAATCATATGGAGGTATTGTGATGGTTACTTGAGGTTGATTTTTCATGTATGTTCGAGCCCTAGGATGAAGGTGTTTGTATTTGAAATATTGGGTCTAAAGGATTTAAAATGAGTTATGAGCATGTGGTATAAATGTGTGCCCGTAACGTGTTCGATCAAATGCTTTAAAGAGTTTTAATACGTATTTTGAGTCCAAAATCGTAGTATGAGCTTGTATATCCATGATTGTGTATATGGATATGTTTGAAGACCTTAAAGTAAAGTATAGCATGAGTTTGCTCAAAGTTATGATTTATTTGTATAACTCGACATCTAAATTGAAAAGAGAATAAAAGGTGCTAGGTGACGTGTTGGAGCTCGAGGAGGACAACTTGTGCACGGTCAAGAAGTATTTCAAGGTTAAAAGGATTCAAAAGCATCTTTTAAGATGGGGTAACTCTAAACTATGAACACGTGTAATGTTATAGTTATTGTTGTGCTTTGATTGTATAAATATGAAGGGTCTTCGGACCGGTGAATGAAATAGATCCTTCGGGGTCGACAAAGAGACCCTTCGGGGCAGAGATCCTTGTGATCGAATATAGACCTGTTAATGTCCTCCCTGGGGGGTAGTATGTCTGCGGGCATCCCTACAGGGCCAAAGATGTTCATTAACGGGGGCATCATGATGTTTAAACCCTACGGGGTTGAGACTAGTCTCCACAAAGTAAAGAAAAGTCCATATGTTATATTTTCACTTGTGCAATTAGCTATAACTGTTTACGGTGTTCCCCACTGAGTATGTTGTTAAATACTCACCCCATTCATTCAATGAATTTCAGGTTGAGGAGTCGGAGCCCGAGTAGGAGCGTTGTGAACACAAGAGAACCCCACAAGCTTGTGTATATCTTTTGCATGCTCTTCTTTTGATAACACTCATATTATTATTGTTATTATTACATTGATCACTATTTTTGCTTATGATCAATGATTGTTGGGGATGGGAATAGCCCGATCCTTTGTAGGTTATCATGTATATAACTTGATATTGTGCAACAATTTAAAGGCGGGTCGTTCGACCTTGGAGCCTATTACGTATGAAGTATGTTGTTGACCCTATACTTTGCATGTTGATTTAGGATGTTAGACGGGCGGGTTATGACAACCTATGAGCCCGATAAATTAGACGATTGCATGTTAATTCGTGAAAAATTTTACGTTTAGAATTATGACGTCATGCCTAGTCATGCTTTTTGACTTAAGCTTCCGCTCATTTTATTATAAGCACACAAAAATATATAAGTAAATTGTATGTTAAGTGACGTGGCCAACCGGAGTAGTTCGGGGCGTTACACCAGGTAACCAATGGGGTTCCGGATCCTTTAGGACTTAGCATGGGCACACACACCAATAGAAGAATAATGTCGGCTGGGAAGCCGGTTCTTCACTGCAATCTTGTGAAGTAAAAAAATACTCCACGCTCAAGTTAGATGCCAACAAAGACCTTCCTTTTGGCCACACTAAACGACATTCTTCAGTTAATTCATCTACCACATCATTTATGTTTGAGACACACTCAGGAGCAGTAGAGTGCTCTCGGCCCTTATGCTCATTAATCACAGCAGAGAAAAAAGCAAACTAATGTCCACACACATAAATAAAAAATGCATGTACAAAATTCACATCTCGGATGTACTTCGATAGATTTGGCATAAAATCATGCACCACAGCCTTTAAAAACAAAGGCACATTATACACATATTTTTGAAGCTGATTCAGAGTCTGTGCTCCTTGACACATCCTCTGGCACATCATCAACCTCTTCAACGGAAGGAGTCAGAGCTCTAGCATTCTTCATCAGCAACCAACGAGAAGATGAGGCCAAGCCTAAGAGACATTCAGACACACTTCTTGTCACACAGTGAGCAGAAGCAAAGGTAGAGGCCTGTTTCGTCAAGCAAACTTGGACTTTGCTCGTGATAGGAATCTCATCTTCATCAGAGTTTTGCTTAGCATCAGCAAAATGAATACGGTGCTCAGATGCCGTAGGGGGTTTCTCTGGTTCATCAAGAAATTGAAGCTTACACTTCACACCACGGGACATGGAAGACGGTCATTCTTGTTCCAAAATAGGTGAAACAGATCCAGCATCAGGTGAGGAAACATCTTCCTCAACAACAACAATATCTTCAATTCTCGCCTCTCAAACTGAGTAGAGGTGGGAGCAACAACATCAGCAGTATTCGGTGAGGCTTCTCCCAACGGAACATGGATCATAACCACCAGAGTATCCATAGAGGCAGTTACGTCAGCGACAGATGCTGGCACAGAATCAAAAATCAATGCATCAATTGATGCAGCAAACTCTTCAAATGAAGAGGGATCAAGATAGGTAGCGGCGACAATCATCGATTCCAGTGATACAAGCTCCACCAACAGGGATGACAAAGGATCATCGGAAACCCTAGATTGAGATAGAGGTTTCGACACTATCATAGAAATTAACGCAAACAAAGTCGCAAACACAGGGACTCATGTGGGCTTAGGCATAGCCGCAGGAACTCTTGCAAATTTAGAAACGCCACTGCTGGAAACGTGGCAGCAGGAACAAGTTGGGAGAACTCCTATCGTTTTGTCAGTTCTCCAAGAGCCTTCCAAAGATCAGAAGTATCAATTCTCAGTTTCTTGAAAATTGATGATTTGGAGGAGGATTGAGGGTTATCCGCCATTATTGCACAAAAAACTTGAAGACCATTTCTTGAGAAACATTGCAACAAAATAGAGGTGAAATTTTTTTTAAGGATGAACAGATCCAAAATAAATCACCACACAATTTTTATACGGAAAGTTTAGACTATTTTCCATAATTAGGGATCACTTCCCTTGTAAAATCTACTCTGCACGTCCTCGGGAACTGAAAGCGAGCTAGGAAAGAAAATCAAAGGCCCACTAGCCATTGCAGTTAAAAAGTAACTGCTACAAACTAATGCGTGCATCTGTCAGGCACACATGGAGGCACAAATCACACAAGACCATGAAACACTTGGTCACTTCATTTTCTCTGTACATGCATCACTAACCAAGATTGTACAGAGATACATCTCGCAAAGGAAAAGTTCAGAGAACACAAAGACCCGATGAGGATCTAAGTGTTTCAAATCTTCCACTATCATGTGCCTTAGTGAAAAAATCCGTAAGTTGGGCATCTGTTCCAATTTACTTGATCACAAGCAATCCATCTTCAACTAGTTCATGAACGAAGTGGTGGTGAATATCTATGTGCTTCGTCCGAGAATGCCGAACAGGACTCTTAGAAAAATACATGATGCTCATGTTGTCACATAATATGGTAAAAATAGACTATTGTACACCATAGTCAAGGAGCATCTGCTTCATCCACAAAAGTTAGGTACAGCAGCTTTCAGCAGCAATATATTGTACTTCAATAGTAGACAACGAAATGGAATTATGTTTCTTGCTGAACCACGAAACCATGTTGTTTGCAAGGAAGAAACATCCTCCTAATGTACTCTTCCGATCTTGAGTACATCCAGTCCAATCAACATCACACAGCGCTACCAAGCTAGGATTTGTATCATAGAAAAACCATAGTTCGAAATCCGTAGTACCTTTTATGTACTTGATTATGTTCTTAACAGACTTCAGATGGCTTTCTTTGGGATTGGATTGGTATCGGGCGCATACTCCAACACGATAGCAAATATTTAGGCGACTTGCAGTCTGGTAGAGCAGACTACCTATCATACTCTAGTACAAGGTTTGTTCAGTAGATGAATCCACTTCATCTTTTGACAACTTCAGATGTGTTCCCATGGGTGTTTTCGTCGTACTGCAGCTCTCCATTCCAAACTTGCTAATCAATTTTTTTGCATACTTTGTTTGAGAAACAAAGATTCCATCATCATTTTGCTTCACTTGAAGCCCCCGAAAGCAGGTTAGTTCGCCTACAAAACTCATTTCAAATTCAAATTTCATGAACTTGACAAACTCAACCACCATTCTGTTTGACACAGATCCGAAGACAATATCATCGGCAAAGATCTGAACGAGGATCACATCAATTTTTTCTCTTTTGACAAAGAGTGTTCTATTAGCTCCACCATGATAGTTCTTGCGAACTCCTCTTGTTCGGACCCCTTCACTCATTTCACCAATGATGTCCGAAGCGGAATGATTTTTCTGTACTCCTTTGGATAGTCTGTAGATATCCTGTTTCTCAAACCTTGCTTCAGTCAAGTCACTATCTCGAGAACTGTCAGGCAAAAATGCAGAAATAGGGATAGTAACATCAAGGTTCTCATCATCAATCTGGGCAGCAGGTTCTTCCAGATCATCGACAACGATGTTGATTGATTCCATGACAGTATTGGTCTTTTTGTTGAAGACACTGTAGGCACGGCTATTTCTTGAATATCCAAAAAAAATGCATTCATCTCCTTTGGTATCAAATTTTCCAAGATACTCTCTATCTCTCAACATGTAACAAATACTTCTAAAGATGTGAAAGTATTTTACGTTTGGCTTCTTCCCTTTCCATAGCTCATAGGGAGTAATTATTGTCTTGGGTGTGAAGTACACCCGATTAATAAAATGGCAAGCCATGTTCACCGCCTCGACCCAAAGGTTGTCAGGAAAAGATTTGGCCTCCATCATTAAATGACTCATTTCTTGCAGAGTCCAATTTTTTCTCTCAACAACACTGCTTTCGTGTGGTGTTTTAGGAGCAGAAAATTCTTGACCGATGCTTTTTTCTTCAAAAACCAGTTTGAACAACACCTTTTCAAACTCTCGACCATGGTCATTTCTTATCCTCACAACATTTGTTCCTTTCTTGTTGAGAGGATAGCAGTTGTCCCCCGATCTGTCCCCGTCTATTAGGAGACCACTTTCTTTATCTTTAACTAGACACTTATCTCATGTAAAATGCACAAAGAGACCTTGATCGCATAGCTAACTAATGCTAATTAAATTAGCTTTTAGTCTTTCCACAAGTAGAACATCCTCCAAGTTGGGCATTCCATCAACATTCAATTGGCCACATCCAAGAACTCTTCCTTTGACACCATCTCCAAAGGTAACAGATTGATAAGAACAATCTCTTTGAATGTTCTTTAGCATGCTTGCATCTCCAGTCTATGACGTGCACATCCGTTATCAAAATACCAACTGCTCTTTGCACAAATGTTAAGAGCAGTATGAACCACATCGTTTCTATGGTTGTTCCTTGATCTGTTCTTGTCATTTCTTCTGGGAAACTGATCAAACTGTGAAAGACCCCTTCTTTTCATCCTTCTGAGGTCATTGATATAGTTTCTGGAATGTGGTCGAATGTGACCAGGTTTCTCACAGTAATGACACACAACACGTATCTTTTAAGGAGACTTCCTTCGTTGTTGCTTATTCTTTGGCTCAACTCTTGATTCTGGAACTGTTAAGTCTTTTGTTCCAGATGTCTGTCCTTGACAGAATCTATCATTCATCTGAATTTTATTGAATCCAAGTCCAGTATGATTCTGAGGACTCTTTCCCTTTGAAATAATTTTATCAAGTTGAGATGATCCAGAGTTCATCATTTTGACAAGCCTCTTTAGATGTTGAATTTCACCAGTCTCAGCATTAGAATTGTTCTTGAACTGCAACAATCCATTCTCTAACTCGTTGATGTGAGTAGAAAGATTATCTCTTTCTTTCAAGAGATTGAGTTTTTCTTTCAGCAAGTCTTCATTGACTTTAACCACCATGGTCCAATTGGAATGCAACTTCTTATATGCCTCACAAACTTTGAAAAATTATTTAACAACAAAGTAATTGACTTTGCCAGGTCAACTCTGTCAGGAACATTGCTAGGAACATCATTACTGGAATTAGCTTGAAACGCAATGCTTTTCCTCTGTACTGTTTTTTCATCTGTCAGCCCCATTTCAAAGGTTCACAAGGACCCCAACAGTTCTTGTAACTTCATCTTACTCACATCTTTGGATTCTTCAATGCCCATGACTTTGTAGGATAATCTTTTAGGCAGAGACCGAAGAACCTTTCTCATAAGTTTCTCTTCAGAAATCGCATCTCCAAGGGCAAAGCTTTCATTTGCAATGTCACAAATTTTGGCATTGAAATCAGCAAGTTTTTCAGCTTCATCCATCCGCAGGTTCTCAAATCTGGTAGTGAGCAATTGCATTCGTGAGGCTCGAACGTTGCTTGTTCCTTCAAATGTGGTCTGTAGTATGTCCCACGCATCCTTAACTTTGTCACATGTGGAGATTAGTTTGAAGTCATTCATGTCAACAACCGAGAAGATAGCATTCATAGCTTTAACATTCAGTCCATGTCCTGGGAATCAGTATCCTCCTATTCTACTTCTGGCTTCAGCACCACTTTGCCTTTTTAATCTTTCTTTGTGGGAGGCTTCCAGCCTTCACTCACCATCTTCTAGGCTCGTTCATCAATTGAACGTATGAATGTTGTCATTCTAGCTTTCTAGTAGGCATAATTATTTCCATCAAGGAGTGGGGGTCGAACCGTTAAAGCTTCTTCTTTCATTATGTTCATCTCGGTAATGTTGGGGCTTTTTCGAATTAAACCACTGTATGATCATCTGGATGTTCATTAATCCCATGTTCATACAAATCATAATTTTATGTTCATGCATGTTTATTCATGTCAAGCACAAAGCCATGTAAAACGAATCTAATAAAGCGGAAAACATAGATTCGAATTTCTTACAATTGTCAGACGGTCTGAAGACAATATTACAGATCTAATCTTGCTGTTCAATGAAACAGAATTGACATCCCTTTCTCTCACTGTGATCGACGGCCACACCAAGTATTCCACTCCGAGATCTTCTGTTGTATTCCCAGACTGAGTATTAGATACAAAGTGGGCTATATACTACTGATAAGGTTGTGAAATCTATGGATATCTTGAGAGACAGAATAGGGGCTGAATGTATGTATGTGATTTTCGATCCTCTCCCTATAATTAAATAGGGAGGTGGCCGAAAATACAACTCTAAACCCTACTGGGTTTGGGCCTTATTCTCAAGTTCAATATCCAGCCCACTAACAGTCTATTTTTGGGCTACAACAGGGATCTAGAAGAATATTAAATTGGCCCACTAATTTATTTAATTTCTAATATCCAAGAAACTTGGGATATAATTAAATAAATTAAGTTTTACTTTTATTCCACTATAGAAGTAAAACTGACCTACCAATTTAATACATATTTGCGAATATTCTTTCTACTTAAGTCCATCCATTCCCCGTGTTTAAGACATAATGTTCATTAATTAATTATGTCAGCCTCTAACAACTATAATTAATTAACATCTAAAACCTTGAGTAGTACCACACAAGCTTTATAATGTACGAAATAAATTCTACCTGCAGGGTTTCAACATGAACTTGTGTTACCTCAAGAGAACATCATCAACCTGGCGTACCAGGACACGGTGGTCATGCATACTGGACAACACATCATGCATGCACTGTTATTACCCAAGATATCGATTTTATTGATCTACGAAAAGATCTCACCCATTGATAATTAAAGTAATAAACAACACACACATATGCTCGCTAACATCATATGAGTTCAGAACCTGAACTCTGTGAATCTTTATTCTCTACACTATTATTATCCAAGATATCGAGTTTATTGATCCATGAAAAGATCTCACCCATTGATAAGTCAAAGCAATAAGTAATGTACACATATGCTCGCCAATGAACATGAGTTCATAACTCGAACTCTATGGATCTTTATTCTCTCACTATAAGGCCAGAGTAGAAAATAGTATCCTATCGTGATCCTCCTCAATACACCAACAAGTATACTAGAATAATCAGTTAGCCAAGATAAACTAACTTATCAGATTATTCTACGGTATACCGATGGTGTATTCAGGACCATCTAAGCCGTGAGCTCTTTAATACAATACAAGGTTCTAATGATATGATCTTACCATGCCACTCCCCACACCACACCATCTACAATGTAAGTATATGGAACATTGTATAGAATAATTTTATAAAATAATCTAAATGCAAATAGTGACTGCAATAACTTTCATTCTATATCATCATATCTTCAGAAAAGTATACAAAGACAAGTCTTCCAGTATACAAAACTAACAATAATTCACTTATACTTGAAGCATGTCTTTGAAGAATAAAAAACTAACTGGGCTAACTCTCTAATCTAAACTGTAAACTCAAAATACGCCACCAGGTCTGCATCTGACTCCCATTTTCTCCACGTGACCATCAAATGTCTTAGGCGACAATCTCTTCATGAATGGATCATCTAGGTTATCCTCTGTTGCAATCTTGACCACCGCTACATCTCCTCTCTTAATAATTTCTCGTATAAAATGTTACTTTCTCTCTATGTGTTTACTTATCTTATGGGCTCTGGGTTCCTTCGAATTTTCCATTGCACCAGAGTTATCACAGTATATCGTGATAGTTTTAAGCAAATCAGGAACCACACTCAAGCCCAATAGGAAACCGCGGTGCGAGACAGCCTCTTTTGCAGCCTTAGAGGCAGCTATATACTCGGCTTCTATGGTGGAATCAGCAATGCATTTCTACTTTATGCTCCTCCATGCAATATACCGCCTCCTAATGTAAACACATAGCCCAAGGTAGATTTACGTTGATCTTTGTCGGATTGAAAATCTGAGTCCGTATAACCCAAAGGCACCAGACTATCAGAGCGGTATACCAACATGTAGTCTCGAGTCCTTTTAAGGTACTTGAGAATGTTTTTAACCGTAGTCCAGTAACCTTGTCCAGGGTTAGACTGATATCTGCTTACCATGCCAACCGCATAGCATATATCAGTCCTAGTGCATAGCATTGCATACATCATGCTTCTTACAGCCAAAGCATATAGTACTTTCTTCATTTCCTCTATCTCAGGCTGTGTTTGGGGACACATTTCTTTGGATACATAAATTCCATGCCTGTAAGATATAAAACCTTTCTTGGAATCTTGCATGCCAAACCTAGCTATCAATGTATCGATATAAGTTGTCTGGGACAGACATAACATCCTGTCTGGCAATCTCAAATGATCTTGATACCAAGGACATGTCCGGCTTCACCCATATCCTTCATATCGAACTGCTTGGATAACCACACCCTAATGTTTGACAATGTCTTCTTATTGTTTCCAATAAGTAAGATGTCGTCAACATAAAGTACGAAAAATACCATCACGTTTTCATCACATTTTTTGTACACACAGCTCTCATCCGGACTTTATTTGAATCCATATGATTAGATAACCTCGTCAAATTAGATGTTCCAAGATCTCGGTGCCTGCTCAAGTCCATAGATGGATCTCTTAAGCTTGCACACTAGGTGCTCTTGGCCCTTAGCAATGAATCCCTCTGGTTGTTTCATGTGGATGTTTTCTTCAAGACTTACATTTAGGAAAGCTATCTTGACATTTATTCACCAAATCTCATAATCCAAATGAGCAGCAATTGACAAGAGAATCCGAATTGACTTAACCATGGCTACCGGCAAAAAGGTTTCCTCATAATCGATCCCTTCTTTCTGAGTGTACCCTTTTTCTACCAATCTTGCCTTAAAGGTTTCAACCTTCCCATCAGGTTCTCTCTTACGCTTATAGAACCACTTATAGCCAATGCATTTTACCCCATCTAGATCTAGTGGTTTTACAAGTTCCCAGACTTGAATGCGATCCATAGATCCAATCTCAGATTCCATTACAGTTTTCTAAGAATCTGCATCTTTATCTTGGATTGACTCGTCATAGGTCTTGGGATCCAATTCATTTAGTCCCTCTGGGAAATCTAAAGCCACTCCTAGACCAATGAATCTATCGGGTTGGCGTACAACCCTCCTACTATGATGAGGCAGTTCCCGTACTTTTGTGACACGTTGTGCAGTGTCTGGTGGTACCTCTTCTTGTACCACTGGTGTAGGATTTGATCCTTCCTCTCTTAACTCCTCAAGGATGATTTGACTCATTGGTTTATGGTTTATGACATAGTCTTCCTCTAAGAATCGAGCATTTGTGCTGACAATGATCTTCTGATCCTTAGGACTATAAAACAAACCACCTTTCATTCCTCTAGAATATCCAATGAACAACCTCACATCAGTACGAAGAGCCGGCTTATCAGCTTCCTTATCCAACACATGTGCAGGACTGCCCCAAATCTGAATATGGTTCAAACTAGGCTTTTGTCCAGTCCATAATTCTGTGGGTGTAGAAGGAACTGGTTTTGATGGAACCAAGTTGAGAATGTAGGTTGCTGTTTCTAGGGCATATCCCTAGAACGAAATAGGAAACTCAGAATAATTCATCATCAATCTGACCATCTCTAACAATGTTCTATTCATTCCCTCCACCACGCCATTCTGCTGTGGCGTTCTTGGCGTAGTCAACTGGGATGTAATCCCATGCTCTACCAAGTAATCCCTAAATTCACTTGAGAGGTACTCACCACCATGATCAGAATGCAATGACTTGATACTTCTGTCTGTTCGGTTCTCCACTTCCACCTTAAAATCTTTGAATTTCTCAAAACAATCAGACTTGCGGCGTAACAGGTAGATATAGCCGTATCTGGAGTAATCATCAATCAGAGTGATGAAATACTCAAACCCTCCTTGAGCTTGATCTGACATAAGGCCATAGAGGTCAGAATGAATCAAATCTAATACCCCTTCGGATCGATTTCCTTTTGACTGGAAATGAAGCTTGGTCATCTTACCCTTCAAATAGGATTCACACAAAGGAAACGATTCTAGTACCAAAGAAGACAATGGTCCATCATTTACAAGCCTTTGTATCCTCTTAAGATTAATGTGACCTAGCCTTAGATGCCAACGATAGGTTTGATTCAGGTCTGAAGGTTCTTTTAATTTGTTAGGGTTTATGATCGATGTATTCAACAGTTGTCTTTGTATAGTGCTTTCAATTGGTGTAAGAAAGTATTATTGTTCATCCAATGTGCCAGAACAGATAAAATGTTTACCACTGAAGATAACTACTTTGTTATCAAAAGAAACATAATATCCATCCATAATCAGTCTAGAAACAGAAACCAAGTTTCGCCTAAGACCAGGCACATAAAGACAATCTTTCAAAACCAAAGTTCTATCACTACTGAAAGGTAAAACAACATCTCTCACTACAATAGCCGCCACTCTCATATCATTGCCCACGTAGACGGTGAAATCATTCTCACTCATCTGTCTTTTTACCAGGAACCCCTGTAAAGACATGCAAACATAATCAGTAACTCCAGTATCTACTATCTATGATTGGGCAGAACAAGTTACTAAACATGTTTCTACAACTAGAGTGTGAGATATAGCTCTCTTCTTCTTCTTGTTAGGTTACACCGCCTTCTAGTGACCTGGTTGACCGCACTTGAAGCACTTAGTCTTCAACTTGAACTCCTCATGATGAATCTTTGCCTTTGGCTTCTTCACCTTAGGCGCCGCATCTACAGCCTTCTTGGGTGTGTATCTCTTCTTCTTTTTCACACCAGAAGAAGACGCCCCGCTCTCGGTATTGTGGGCCTTAGGATTGTTCTTTTGAAGCAATTCAACCACCTGAAGGTCCATGAGCAGTTTAGACAAGGTAACATCTTTCTTGATCATGTTGAAGTTCAACCTGAACTGCTCAAACTTCGAGGATAAACTATGAAAAACGATGTCAATCTGCGATTCAGCATCCAGTTCTCCACCCAAGGTCTCCATCTCAGCCAGATACCCCATCATCGTGAGAACGTGATCTCTAACATGTGTGGAGTCAGTTATTTTCACGTCTGTCAGTTTCTTCATGGCCAAATGGGATGCTGAGCGGTTCTGATAACTGAAGAGCTCCTTAAGGTTGAGCATGACATCATAAGCAGTCTTCATAGTGTGATGATGATGTTGCAGCACATTCGACATAGAAGCCAGAATGTAGCAGCGCGCTATCTCATCAGACTTGACCCACTTGTCATACGCGGCACCTTACGCTTCGTCAAAACCCTCATCTGGGTTGTTAGGACATACCTCTTCAAGCACAAACTTGTGTCCCTCAGCAACTAGGATGAGGTTAAGATTACGAATCCAGTCATTATAGTTTTCATTGACACGTTTGTTTTCTTTGAGGATCGAGGACAGATTGGAGAGTGCCATTAATGATATAGAATAATTGAAATTAAAACATGAAGTACAGTCACAAAACTTTAGGATAAACAGTATATAATCGAAAACCTCATAAAGAATTATATACTTTTCCACCGACACTTTAAGAACGTTTTTTTAAGCCACGATCGTGTGGACGTTTATAAAATTCATTTTTAAATAGGTTATTAAACCTTTAATTTGCCTCTACTTGAATTTCCTTACAACAAGTAAATTAATAGCCGGATAATAACACGGTCATGAAATCATCCAACTGATAAGCCACGATCGTGTAGACGTTTATCAATAAATTACATCTAAGTGTGAACACCATTATCTTCGCACCAAGATCACTATTTTGAATTTAACTGCTCCAGATGGAGGAGTCAGTTAGTTCTAATAGTGTTCTATATCTATCCATTTAGGAAATTTAATTTCTAGAGAAATCTATGATATGACACATCCGATATGGAGGAAGTCCGATGTCAACGCGCATGCCCATCACTTCTCAATAAAATTAGATTTAATGGAGATCATATGAGATTTCAACATACTTTGGTATGAATCTCTCCCACTTAGTTATTTATGCTTGAGGTTTCATTTTATCCCATTTAACAACAAGCAATCACCACATAAAATGATAAACATCCATTGCATACTTCAAACAACATAATAAGCAATAATAAATAAACCAACTATCATGGTTTATATCTCATATTGATTGATGAGATAAAACTGGAAAGACAGCTCCGGAACTAGGGCTTGGCCATCGCCCCCTTCACCGCGCCTCGCCGAAACCCTAGCCTCAATTAGGTTTCAGGACATGCATCGGTGAGCTTTCCTTCTTTGTGCTGTACTTCTTTCCTCTTTTAAGTTCATCTTCAATCTTCATTTAATACAGTCTATCTATTCCGAAAGGAAAAAACTAATATTTCTAGACTAAAAATTACAACTCAAAAATTGGTCTAACAATTTTATTTATATTACATTAAAACAACATAAAATAAAACCTGGATTTAATCCATGGATTTTCTCATTGATTAAAATTCACGTAGCCAAACCGGCATACGGCCAATCATTCATTCAACAAAAAAATAAACATTCATCACATAAAATAATGGGGCCATGATAGTTGGTAACCCTGCAAACAAACACAGTGTACAAAACCAACAATTATATTTATATGATACACATAAAATAACATATGATATCTATGCATGAATAATGAATTTTGAATATTACAATTAATTAAATTAATAAATTCAAAATTATCCACAAGATAAAAATTAGAAATTAAAATAATTATTCACCAATTTAAAAACTTGTGATTTTCGAAAATTGTCCAAAATAAATCTAGAATTTAATTAAAATTATCCACCAAATTTATTTAATATTTTTGAACTACCCTAATTAAATATTATTTGGATATCTTGATATAAATAAAAAATCCAATCCAAATATTATATATGAGGATCAAAATTTTCAAAGAATAAAATCTCGAAATTTGATTATCTTCAAACTCTTCCAAATTATATCCTAATTTAAATCCTTATGATTATTGGACTTTGATAATTATTTACCTATATCAAAAAATTACCTTATCCAATTTTAATACTATAGATATCGAAAATTACCAAACAATAAATCTGGAAATTTAGTCCACTCCAAATATTCTAAAATTTAAAATTCTATTTTCATATCTATTTGTATTAAAATTAGGTAAACCAAGATATACATCAAATAATACCAAATCTCATTCCAACACACATAATTTTCGTCCCCTATTAACAAATAAATATGGAAATTTGATTTTGATCAAAATCTACTCCAAATTAATTTATTAAAATAGAAAATTAACCCTATATTTCATATTTGGAAATTTTGACATTAATCAAAAAAACTATTCCAAGTAATATAGATAGGTTTCGAAACTTTCAAGAAAAATAAATCTGAAAATTTTGATCCACTTCAAAAATTACCATATTTAAAATTCTAATTTCAAACCTAATTAGATTAGAATTAGGTAACTTTTGATATACACCAAAAATTACATATCCTTATTCTAATCACCAAATTTTCGAACCACACCAAGAATTAAATCTGAAAATTTTGATATTGACCAAAAAACCATCCAAGATTAAATCCTAAGTGCCGAAAATTATCAACACAAATTAGGGAATTTTTAAACACGAATTTTCGAAAAAATTGATCTTAAAATTTACGAACTCCATGAAATAAAAATCTGGAAATTTGAATAACATCAAATATCATCCCAAATCTTTTATTACATGATGGACGAAAATTCAACAAACCTCAAAACTAGAATTTTCGAATTACATCAAAAATTCATCCAAGTTTTGAACACCATAAAATCGACACACATACATATTTAAATCTGAAAATTTACGAACTATAAGTTTAACATCAGACTTAAATATACATGTCGAAATTATGTATGGATTAATCCTAGAATAGTGCAAAAACCCGCTCTGATACCAATTGTTGGGGTTTTTTCAAATTAAACCACCGCAGGATCATTTAGATGTTCATTAATCCCATGTTCATACAAATCATAATTTTATGTTCATGCATGTTTATTCACATTAAGCACAAAGACATGTAAAATGAATCTAATAAAGCGGAAAACATAGATTTGAATTTCTTACAATTGTCAGACGGTCTGAGGACAATATTACAGATCTAATCTTGTTGTTCAATAAAGCAGAATCGACGCCCCTTTCTCTCACTGTGATCGATGGCCACACCAAGTATTCCACTCCGAGATCTTCTGTTGTATTCCCGGACTGAGTATCAGATACAGAATGGGTTGTATACTACTTATAGGGTTGTGAAATCTATGGATATCTTGAGAGACAGAAGAGGGGTTGAATGTATGTATGTAATTTTCGATCCCCTCCCAATAATTAAATAGGGAGGTGGCCGAAAAAACAACTCCAAATCCTACTGGGTTTGGGCCTCTTTCTCAAGTTCAATATCCAATCTACTAACAGTCTATTTTTGGGCTACGACCCTAAGAATATTAAATTGGCCCACTAATTTATTTAATTTCTAATATCCAATAAACTTATGATATAATTACATAAATTAAGTTTTACTTTTATTCCACTAAAGAAGTAAAACTGACCTACCAATTTAATACATATTTACGAATATGCTTTCTACTTTAGTCCATCCATTCCTCGTATTTAAGATATAATGTTCATTAATTAATTATGTCAGCCTCTGATAGCTATAATTAATTAACATCTAAAACCTTGAGTAGTACCACACAAGCTTTATCATGTACGGAATAAATTCTACGTGCAGGGTTTCAACATGAACTTGTATTTCCTCAAGAGAACATCATCAACCTGGCGTACCAGGACGCGGTTCTCATGCATACTGTACGACACATCATGCATGCACTGTTATTACCCAAGATATCAAGTTTATTGATCTACGAAAAGATCTCACACATTGATAAATCTAAGTAATAAACAACGCACTCATATGCTCGCCAACATCACATGAGTTCAGAACTCGAACTCTGTGGATCTTTATTCTCTCACTAACTGGGTCAGAGAGAGAATAGTATCCTATCGTAATCCTCCTCAATACACTAACAAGTGTACTAGAATAATTAGTTAGCCAAGATAAACTAACTTATCAGATTATTCTACGGTGTATCGATGGTGTATTGAAGACCATCTAAGTCGTGAGCTCTTTAATACAATACAAGGTTCAAATGATATGATCTTACAGTGTGACTCCCCACACCATATCATCTACAATGTAAGTATATGAAACATTGCATAGAACAATTATATAAAATAATCTAAATGCAAATAGTGACTGCAATAACTTTCATTCTATATCATCATATCATCAGAAAAGTATACAAAAATAAGTCTTCTAGTATATAAAACTAACAGGCAAAACAACACAAAATACACGGATTAATAACCCAAGATCACACCTAAATAAAAGTGACCCGCTCTAGTGCCAATTGTAATACACTAATTCGTGCCAGGTGTAAAATAAATCTACTGCACACATGTGTTCTTAGATATATGAAGGACATATATAAGAACAGTTAATAAAAAGTAGTAAATTACACACGAGATTAGTAACCCAGTTCGGTTAATCAACCTACTCTGGGAGGACTTCGCGCAAACTTGAAGATTCATTTGCTACTCCTTAATGAAGTGTATTTAGGATTTTACACATACATGACTCCTTCCTTATGTCACTCGTTCTTCTTCAAGAGCTCTTTTTCTAAACAAAAGCTATGAGATCCCCTCACAACCGTGACACTAGACTCCGTCTAGCTACCCACAACTTCAACTTACAATCTCTCCCGAGATTGTGTATAATATGAATTAAAACAACCCCTCATGTGTTTCACTCAAAACACTCAAAAACTAGTCTATCATGTCAAACTGTTTATCGAACAACTACTAGTTTATGCATGGGACAAAAATGAAATTGACTCTCAAATAATATGCTAAGAGAGTCTAACCAAGTCGTCCACCGATTGCACAATGAATCGGTCTTCATATAGCTTTATTCCAACATTACTGTTGGCTTTCAAATATTGGTAATTTGGTAAGCATATATTGGTTTGTGACATCCCAAACATGTGTAGATGCTTTCCATGTGTAGTAGGGTTAATTTTCAACACGGTATCTACACCACAAGGTAGTCAATCGATCATATCTTCACTTCTGAAAATGGATCAGCGCAATATCTTGTAAATATGGAAACTGCCATATAAAAGTGTCCCTGGGTATGCTTGGAACATCAGAGGGAATAGTTCACCAATTGTTCTTCTTTTCTTGCACAGCGGAATACGAAGCTTTTAGGACATACCCAAGCACACATTGTCAAACATATCTCACTAAAAACACAATACAAACAATTAGTGCATAACAATGGCACTAATAGGTAGTTCATGCTTACATGAATGATCGTTATCCTGATATGTTTACTACGATGATCTTAAGAATTCAGCCTATTAGGAGGGATGAATTTACTACTGTTAGTGCCATGTGCACTAAAGTGTTCGGGATTGTCATTATCTATTTAGATATTATGGCAATTTCAAAAGAACACAAAAGGTTTTGGTTATTCTGTTGGTTTTGTTTACTGGAAAGCTTGTCTTTGTATACAATAAACAATATTAAGATGATATGGATTGAATAATAATTGCAATCACTGTTTGTGCATTTATTTATTGTTATATATTTATAGGCATGTTTCTATATACTTGCATTGTAGATGATATGGTGTGGGTAAACACACGGTAAAGATCATATCATCGGATTCCTTACAAAGTATTAAAGGGCTCACAGTTTAGATGGTCCCGAACCAACCATTGGACACCGTAGAATAATCTGATAGTTAGTTTATCTTGACTAACTGATTATTCTAATACACTGGCTTGTGTATTGAGGAGAATCACGATATGATACTATTCTCTGTTCTGACCTTAGGTGAGAGAATAAAGATCCACAGAGTTCGGGTTCTTAACCTATATATATTGGCGGACATATATATGTTATGCCGACTACTTTGATTTATCAATGAGTGAGATTCTTTGATAGGATCAAAAACTTCGATATTTTGGGTAGTGGCATTTACATATAGGTCGTGCATTATATATGGTCACCGTGTTCTGGTGCGCCAGGTTGATGATGTCCTCTTGAGAAAGCACATAGATCATGGGAAGCCCTGCAGGCAGAATATTAATTTATTCTTTACATGAATAGGATATTAATTAATTATACCTGTCAGAAGCTTACATAACTAATTAATGGACATTATATCTTAAACATGGGGAATGGCTGAACTAAAGGAGAAATCATATTCGCAAATATGTATTAAATTGGTAGGTCAGTATTATTTTTTTAGTAGAATAAAAATAATATTTAATTTATTTATTTATATCCATGTTATGGATATTAGAAAATAAATAAATTAGTAGGTCAATTTAATATTCTTCTAGATCCCTGTTGTAGCCCAACTAACCCCTAAGTGGACTGGAGAATGGAACAAGTGGAGAAGCCCAAACCCATTAGGTTTTTGGGAGCATAATTTCATCCCCCTTTCTATTAATTAGAGGAGGGGGGGTGAAACTTATGGTGGAAATACAGCCCCTCTCGTGCTCACTTGATTCCCTAGGGTTCCCACACAGTTTAGTAGTCTGCAGCCCACCCTGCATCTAAATAAGGTTCGGGAATACAACAGAAGATCAAGGAGTGAAATCTTATACTTGGAGATGTTCGAATACAGCCATGGAGGAGAGGGGTGTTGTCATGTGTTCGTCTCCAACAACAGGATTAGACCTTTAATCCCGTGAGCAACCCTACTATGAAATGTAAGTGGTTTATTGGTTCTATCTTTCCGTCTGTGTTCGAATCGATTTACTTACATGATAATTCAACATTGTTAATAATTAATATCACACATAAAATCAAGATATACATGTTGTAGAATTAATGACCATCCGATTAGATCCTGTGGGGGCATAACTCGAAAAAACCCCAACAACTGGCAGGAATCGGCACTGTTCTAGAATTAATTCTAGATAAAATTCGAAATTTATTATTAAATCTTATAGATGAATTTATGTGTTTAAATTTTCAGATTTAATTGGATATAAATTTCAAGCATGTTGTTTTTAAAATTGGAGGAATTTTCGATAGAATTCGGAAAATCAAATTTTATGTTCTTCACATAATTTTCGATCTCATGATGTAATATTTGGATTGATATTTGATTAACATAAAATTTCCAGATTTTTGGGTTCATACATAACGGTGATTAACCATTATGTATGCCATTTCCAGACCGTTATATATAGTGGTGTTATCTATTCTACCCGGAATAGATAACGGTTAAAAACCGTTATGTATATTTACTTTACATAACGGTTTTTAACCGTTACAAAACCTTCATAAAGCGTTGTGTATTGTGATCTTTCTTAATGGATTTTTTAAAACACCGTAATGTATTCTATACAATAGATAACACTCATTCTATAACCGTTACATATTTCCTAACATAGATAACGCTTTTTTTGTAAAACCGTTACGTATTCTTCAATTAGATGACGCTTTGATAGAAAATCGTTATATATTCTCTCATTTAGATAACGCTTTTGTATTGAACCGTTACGTATTCTCATATTTTGATAACACTTTTGTATCAAACCGTTACGTATTCTCATATTTAGATAACGCTTTTGTATCGAACCGTTACGTATTCTTTTATTTAGATAACGCTTTTGTATCGAACCGTTATGTATATTACTATTGCGAAGAATTTATTAATTAAAAATAAAATGAATTTTTAAATTTTCAATAATCTAAATAATATTCCAAACGAAACACTAAAACGTAAAGTCATTATAATAACAAGACATTATCCAAGTATCAATATTGAAATGCAAAAGAAAATTCAATACTAGTTCAATAAAATCGTAAAATAAATATATAATAAGAAGAATTTATCCAAGTACCAATATTTAAATAAAAAATAATAATAACCATAATGTTCTTTGGTGCTGAAGTAATGAACAAGCTAAAATTCTCGAGTTTCTCCACAAATTTAACATTTTACAACATTCCTGCAACATATATAAAAAATAACATTGCATAAATCAACAAATAATAGCAATATATGCAAGGTAAAATACAAAAAAGAGGGAAGGAAAACATTTTGGAAATCCTCCACAGTTCCAATCATCATTCAAATTTTAATAAGCAACCACAAGTTAAACATCCTACAATGCTCACCAAGTTCACCATTTAATATAAAACAACAAATATCCTCCAACCATAACCAATTTCACCAAGCACAAATGATTAATGAAATGTTTGAAATTCAAAATACCTTGCTATATGTTATCAAAAAAAAATCTCTATATCTTACCTCACCATCATCAACTGCCTCATCAGTCAAAGTAGCAATAGCAAAAACAACTCTCAATAGACCCTCAATTGCTAAAGTGATGGCATGTGCTTCACTAGCAACCAAGACAATAGCATTTGATGCTTCTGTATCTAAACTCCACTCAATACCTCACAGAAATATATATATATATATATATCAACATGTCACCACACACTGAATTCTCAATTGAAATAACTAATAACTAAAAGTATTAATCCATGAACTGAATACAAACTAACGGAAATAAACAGGACAACTGTAGCTTCAATTTTAATAGCAAAATTACAATCTTGAAGAAACATAACTGTAACAGATTTCTAAGAGTAATTCCCCCAATTATTTAAACTTTTCATAATAAAAAATTAGAAAGCGATGTCTCATTATGTATTAGTAGTCTTAATAAGGATCAAATGCAGTTTGTTCACTGTCTAATCTACCTATCAAGCGTGCAAACTAAGTTTAATGCAGAGCGTGCCAAGGAGATAGTCAGATAGCTTTCTAGTAACAGAGACCATAAGTTATTCAGGAAAAAGGTAATGAAACTTATATAATATCATTGCCATCATTACACAAAAAGACTAGCATGCAGTTATTCCAACACAAAATTCTCGCTACAGATTGCATACACTTCACCTGAAGATATTTAACACAGATTTCAACATGAATTGATTCAATAGCTGAAATCTGCTTCTCTAATGATCATCATTATCTTCAGGATACAATAGTATATTATGGCTATGGACCAAGAAATTGCTTCCACAGATCACAATTATCTACATTTATGATAGTCATAAGTTTCTTGTATCTGCTACATTTACTTTTGATAGTCTTATTATTATAGACTGAATGCAGCTCCTAACAACACAAGGAACAGAATCACAACAACAAGAGATGGCAGATACAGGTTCACAAACTTACCCTAATCGTGCCTTCTTAATGATTTCAAGTTTCCACTTCTTGACAGTTGTCACTCACTCCTGCTATCCTGCAAGAGAATTGAAATCCATATTTTAACTTGGGCTAAAGACTAGTTCTAACGAGAAAAATGAAAGAAAAAAGAAAAAAATTACTCAAAATGTATTCAAATATCTAATGCCAATAGATAGAGAAAGGACATAAAAGGTTACTACATGTCAAGTGTTTCATGTACTAAAATTTCTAAGATGTGCTATCAAAGTTACAGTAGCTTCTTCCGATGGATTTTCCTGAAGATTTTCAGAATCTTCCTGCAATGTTACAGCAGAAAATGGGTTCTCGGATTTATCTAATATGAGAAAATAGATTCTGAGATGTGATGCACAATTTTTTATTTTTCCCAACACAATATTTAGTCATCCAAAGTAACTAAACTGAAATTCTTCCATAACAAAAATAGAGAGCATGGCTAACTTTAACTAAATTGTTGTTCTATCATATTCAGGCAAACAAAAGAAAGAAACAATTTCCAAACAAACAACTTTAATGGAGGGCAATATAGCAATGTCTTAAAATGTCAGAAATATGAATCAAATAAAGAAACTCATTTGGTCAACTGTAGTGCACTAACACCATAAAAATAATTGGTATAGTAATTGCCTCGAACAAACTGAAGAACACTATCAACAATTCACTACTTAACGAAATTTAGTATCTAAAAAACTACTGAAAAATCTGGGTATACCAAAATGAAAATCAGAATATAAGAGATGAGAGAGAGAGAGAGTTAAACCTGGTTCGTCAGCTGCGATTCTAGTAACAGGAATTAGGAATGATTTAGGTTAGTGGGAGAAGATAATTAAAGCTTTAGGGTTGGAGTTGAGAGGGCTTTTAGGATTGCGAAAGCATTATACCGCTCAAAATTGTCAAAGATGGCTATAGTATAAAATAAAGGCTGAAAAGAAGCGAACAAAAAAAATAACATACCCCCGAAACAGGCTGTGCGCGGAGCTTGACTGTAGCCGCCACCACCCTGACTACATTTTATCTCTATCTCCCTCTTTCTTCACCACCTCCAAATCACTCTTCCTCAATCTCAGAGTGTTAAATAACACCTTCTACTAACCTTTTTAAGAACCCCTTCCACCACTCTTCAAATACATTAGCGATCTCTGACAGCAAAATTTGAGTCGGACTCTTGTTCGATGGAAAACAAATTAGAAACGGAGAATGGATTCTTGGTATGGAAAACAAAGGAATATGAAAGCAAAAACCTGAAGTTTCTCAGCGATAGACTATCTCTCCTTGTCGCCGTCTCGAGTGGGAGACACGTCGTCGTCTTTCTTGGTCAAATCTGTAGACACACTTCGTTGGAGACATCATCAGAGATAATTGCCATTGGAGAGAGGTGTGAAATGAGATCTAGGGTTGTGAGAGGATGAGGATGAGAGGCGGGAGGTTGAAATTTTCTGAATTTGAGAACATTTTTTAAATTATATTTCAACTTTTTAATTTTGAACACTTTGATATAATTTGAGTGTACTATATTTTTTTTTTTTTTTTGGAATAAAATAAATATTTATATATAACGGTTCCTCATAAACCGTAATATATTCCATTTTGCATTCATATATAACGCTTCTTAATAAATCGTTACAAAATAAAAAGGCCATATTTAACGGTAACAAACCGTTATTAAAGAAAACACGCACATACGCAACGATCTCACAAAAAACCGTTATCTATAGTCTCCGTATGACACGCACATAGATAACAGTACTGAAAATACCGTTATCTATACTACACACATACATAACGGTTTAATTGTAACCGTTACATATATGAGTGTTCACACGCACATACGTAACGGTTTTTAAAAAAACTGTTATATATACACAGTTTGTAACGGTTTTATGTTAAAACCGTTATGTATTCAGTGTTATGTATCTGCGTTTTTTTAGTAGTGATAATGTCGAAAATTAGTGTTCCAAAAATTCCCTAATTTTATTTTGGAATTTTCAAAATTTCAGTATGGGATTTGGAATAGATTTTTTATGTTATCAAAATTTTCAAGTCTATGCTAAAGGTAATTTCGAATTTTTGATGTATATCAAAGGTTACCAATTTTAATACAGGTAGGTTTCAAAATAGAATTTTAAATTTGGTAAGTTTTTGAAGAGGATCAAAACTACCATACTTTATTTCAGTAATTTTGATACCTATCAAATAATTTGGAAAGGGATTAGACTAATGTCAAAATTCCAAATTATTTAATTAGGGATGGGCAAAATTTAGGTATTAAATTTGGAGGATTATTTTTTGATTAATTTGAAAATTTCCAAATTTTATCCTAAGGCAATTTTCAAAAATTTGAGATTTAATTTGGTAGAAAATTATTATTAATTTCAAAATTTTATCTTAAGGGAATTTTTGAAATATTGTGAGGTTTAATTTGGAGATCAAATTTCGAAAATATGATGTTCAATTAATTCCCTAAATTGATACATAATTTTCAAAAATTTGGGATTATTTTTGGAATAGATTTTTTATGTTATCAAAATTTCCATATCTAATCTTAAGGATATTTTGAAAATATGGGGAATTATAATTGTATAAGGTAATTTTGATGGATATAAAAAAATTACCTAATTATAATCCAAATAGGTTTCAAAATAGAATTTTAAATTTGGAATGTATTTGAAGTAGATCAAAATTTCTAGATTTATTATTCTTGGAATTTTCAAAACCTAGGCATTTTATTTGGAATAGATTTTTGATTAAGATCAAAATTTCCAAATTTAATTATTTAGGGTTTTTCGAAAAATGAGGAATTTTATTTGGGAAATATTTTTTATAAATATCAAAATTTCCAGATTTATTCCTTATGTTATTTTTGAAGCTTTAAGATTTAATTTGGTGGAAAATTATAATTAATTTCGAAATTTTATCTTGGTGTAATTTTTGAAAACATTTAATTTAATTAAATGGTAATTTTCAAAAATTGTAACATGTATGGATATCATGGGATATTTTATGTTTAACATTTAATTTTGATAGTTGTATCTGTGGATGGTTTTATTTGCAGGAGGTACCAACTATCATGGCATTCTAATTTTTTGTTATGTGATAATTTAATTTTATGTTGAATTTATGGTTGGCCGTATGCCGGTTTGGCTACGTGATTTTTATCCATGAGAAAATTCATGGATTAGGTCTAAGTAATTTATTTTGTTATGTTGTTTTAATGTAACATGAAAAATAAATTGTTAGACTTAGTGATGATTTTCGGAATAGATATTCAATATAGAATAAGGAAAGATGATTGACTCAAAGATAGAAAATGGAGCAGCCCCAAAAAGGAAGGACGACATCCCGATCACATCCCGAAACCTTAGAGGAGCTACGGTTTTTGGCAAGATGCATGGTGGAAGCGTGGATGATGTCCAAATTTTCGAAGCTAATTTTCCAAATTTATCTCATGAATGCAACATGAGAAATATGCCATGATAGTTGGTTTAAATTATTATGCTTATTACATTTGCATGTCGTGGATGTTTATCATTTTATGTGATGATTTACATGCTAATGGGATAAAAAGAAACCTCAAGTATAAATAACTAAGTGGGAGAGATACGTACTAAAGTATGTGGAAAATCTTAAAACGGTCTCCATTAATCTAGTTTAATTGAGAAGTGATGGGCAACCTCCCTACGGAGGGGTCATATTATTGGATTCTCTAGAAATTAAACTTCCTAACGGATAACTGTAGAATATTATTAGAACTAATTGGCCCTGCTACTAGGGAGGTGAAATTCGAAATAATATTCTTGAGGTGAAGATAATGGTAAGCACACTTAGATTTAATTTATTAATAAACGTCCACCCTATGTGGCTTATTAATTAGATGATTCCATGACCGAGATTTTATCCGGCTATTAATCTACTTGGCATAAGGAAACTTGACTGGAGGTAAATTAAAGGTTATGTTTTAACCTACCTTAAAAATGAATTTTATAAACATCCACCCTACATGGGTTATAAGAAACATTTTTAAGATGTCGGTAGATATACATATAATTCTTTTTGAGGATTTCTATTATATGTTTATCCTAAAAGGTGTGACTATACTGCATGTTTTACTTTTCTGTTATTCTATATCATCATGGCACTCTCCAACTTGTCTTCTATTCTCAAATGTTTTAATCGGTGAAATACTAAAGGTTGGATTCGAAACTTAAACATTGTCTTAAATGGCTGAAAGTTTAAATTGTACTTGATGAGGAATGTCATAAGAAATCAGTTGTGAATTCTGATGAAGTAGTGAGAACCTTTTATGGTGTCATCTCAAGAAACTCTTCTGGTATCAGAATTACACAACAAAATGCATTGCCATGAAAAATCTGATGAAGACCAAGATAGTCGATTCCATTTCTGTAAGGGATTATATTCTCCGGATGATAAGTTACTTATCGAAGATCAAAACCCTGGATGGTGAACAAGACGCCGAGTCTTAGATCGATATGGTGTTTGACAGTCTGTCCCTGAAGTTTAAACAGTTCTCTTTGAACTTTGGCATGATAAAGTAGAATGTCACTTTATCAGAAATGCTTGTTGATCTTCAGACAACTGAGATGCTAGTGAAGCATCACAGAGGCGCAAATGGCTGAAAGAAATGCATCTTCAGGTAAGAAGAGGAATGCATCTCAACTAAAGAAAGCGTGTAGGGCAATGAAGAAAATGACATAGTTACCTCAAAAGGACTTTAAGTCCAAAAGATATGTGCTTCAACTACAATCAGCTGAGACATTGTAAGTTTGAGTGTCCTCTCAAAAGGAAAGGTTTCTCTCACTCGTTTGAGTGAAGATGAGATCACTATGTACATGTGCAATGTTATGGTAAAGTGGCGGCTATTGCAGTGGGAGACATAGATATACCTTTCAGTAGTGATAGCTTTAGTTTTAAATGATTGTACATATGTGCTAAACTTTAGAAACTTGGCATCCGTTTCTAAGTTGGTTTTTGAATTGATATTTTGTTACTTTTGATAACTAGAGTGTTATCATGGTTGGGAAACATTTTATCTATTCTGGTACATTGGATGGACATCTTTAATACACTAAAACCTATGCATAACACTACAAAAATAACTATTAAATACATCGATTAACCTCAATAAAAGGAAAGAATCTTCGCAAATGAATCAAACCTATGTGGCCCTATGACAGTTCATGCTAAGAGGTGGTTATGAGTAATTCATCATGTTCACTGATGATTACTTAATTTTTAAATACATTTACATAATGCGTCGCTAGTCTAAATACTTTGAGAAATCAAAGAGATTAAGATGAAAGCGGAGGAATGAATTAGTAAAAGTGTTAAGTCACTATGTTTCTGATCATAAGTGATGAATACCTCTTAGGCGACTTTAGGGACCACTTGACGGAGAAAATGATTGCATCCCGGTTGACTACGTCTGCTATTCAAGCAGCAGAATGACATAGTGGTGTGAAGAAATGAAATGTTATTGGAAATGGTTAGATCGATGATGAGCTATTCAAAGTTGTCTATTTTCATTCTAAGGATATTTCATAGAAACGATAGTTATGAATCATTGGATATCCAAGATGAATGAAAGGTGGTTTATTCTATAGTCCTAAGAATCAGAAGATCATTGTAGGCATTAATGCCCGATCCTTAGAAGAAGACTATTAGATTAGTAACAAGGTTAAGAACAACATAGTGCTTTTCTGAATGGATTCCTGAAGAAAGATGTGTTTGTTGCACAACCTAAAGGATTTGAAGATTCACATGATCCAAAGTTTGTGTTCAAACTAAAGAAGGCATTATATGGCTTGAAGCAAGCTCCTCGGACATGGTATGAAAGACTGGCTACATACCCAGTAAGCAAAGGATACAACAGAGGACGAGAAGACAGAACACTGTTCATCAGAAAAGAAAAATAACAAGTAATTGTGGTTCAAGTATATGTGGATGATATAGTGTTTGGATCAGTGTTTGATAAGATGGTCAAGGACTTCATCAGTGACATGAAAACTGAATTTGAGATAAGCCTTATTAGAGATCTAAAATACTTTCTAGGACTATAGATAAAGCAGTCAGAAGAAGGGATATTCATCTCTCAATCCAAGTATGCCAGAAACTTGGTAAAGAATTTTAAGCTTGAAAATTCTAAGCACAAACGAACTCTTATCAGTACTACAGTCAAGATTGGAAAAGATGATGCAGAAGTTGAAGTAGATCAAACTCTATACAGAAACATGATTGGAAGTCTCATTTACCTCACTGCAAGCAAACCAGATATAGCATACCGTATGGGAGTGTCTGCCAGATATCAGTCCCGTCCTAAGGAGAGTCACATAAAGGCTGTTAAGAACATCATCAAGTACATCAATGGAACTGTTGATTACGATTTGTGGTATACTTCATATACAAATGCAAGTATTACTGCATACTATGATGCTGATTGGGTTGGATCTCCAGATGACAGAAAAAGCACTTCAGATGCTTGTTTTTTTTAAGAAATAATGTTGTTTCCTGGTTTAGTAAGAAGCAGAACTGTATATCTCTATCTACAGCAGAAGCTGAATACATTGCAGTAGGGAGCAGCTCTACTCAGATCATATAGATGATGAAGGACTATGAAGTTAGTCATGATAATCATATTCTGTACTGTGATAATATAAGTGCTATCAACATCACAAAGAATCCAGTGTAGCATTCGAGGACCAAACATATAGACATCAGACATTACTTCATCAGAGAGCTAGTTGAAGAAGAAGTGCTAAGGATTGAACACATGAAGACAGAAGATCAATTATCTTATTTAATTACCAAGGGATTGGTTGCAGCATGATTTGAGAAACTCAGAGCATCCCTTGAGTGTGCTTGGTTCAGTAAAACCAAGAAGAGGGGTATGAGTGTGTCTATTTCACACTCAGCATGAAAGAACCATTTGTGCACAAAGATCAATTAGCTTATTTGGTTACCAAGGGATTGGATACAGCATGATTTGAGAAACTCAGAGCATCTCTTGGGGTGTGCTTGGTTCAGTAAACATATAGACATCAGACATTACTTCATCCGTTGGGGTGTAGCATTCGAGGACCAAACATATAGACATCAGACATTACTTCATCAGAGAGCTAGTTGAAGAAGAAGTGGTAATGATTGAACACATGAAGACAGAAGATCAATTAGCTTATTTGGTTACCAAGGTATTGGATGCAGCATGAATTGAGAAACTCAGAGTATCCCTTGGGGTATGCTTGGTTCAGTAAAACCAAGAAGAGGGGTATGAGTGTGTCTATTTCACACTCAGCATGAAAGAACCATTCCTGCACAAAGGGGCTAAACATTCCCAAAAATGTTCCTACAGATATACATGATCATGATTCAAACCGTGAGTACATCTTTGTCAATGGCTAGTTCTAACGTACTATCAACATCTATGATTTTCCGGGATTTCTCTCCGATTTCTTAGTCTAATGAAAACCTAAAATTAAAAAAAAATCTCTCTCGTTAAAACCTCTGAGTTTTTCTCTCTTGATTGCCATTGATTTTCTTGCTGCTTATTTCTGTCATACATCCATATATTTTCAATAGCTCCAAAACCAAAACTTGTCCGTTTCAAGAAAGTCGTAAAACCTAAAATAAGGTATGTAAAGGTTACATATTCCAAACCTTAAGATCAATTCCACGAGGAGGATGAGTTCCACATGCAGGTTTGAGGTGAATCAACATACAAGAAGCATGTTCAAAGGGCACTTCACGATGACTCTTCGAGCAAAGATACAGAGGAATTAATTGAAACTTTTCATGGTGAAGAAGACCTACAGATGTGCCTGAAAATGTTGAGAAACATGTTACAGAGAAGAGCACTACAGATATATCTACTCCAGCCAGTATTATGCGGAGGTCGCCTATTCAACCTTCTACTGCAGAAGGTGATGATGAAGACAGAGAAGATAATATTCCATTAAACCTGAAGATGAAAGTCATAGCTGCTGCTCTTGCGAAATGAAAGAAAAAGGTCATTCACAGACCATTAGTTGTTGATCCGACGGAGAAAGAAACCATTAAGAGTCCATCCTCTGAATCTGCTGAGAAGACTCATGTTCCACAACAGAAGAAGTTTCTTGCCTCTGCACAATATGATCTGTTTGCCAGATCACATATAAAGAAGAAAACCCCCAGAAAGAAAGCATCTACTGCTATGGAACAATTAGTACTAAGAACTTCCGTGACACAAAGCCAAGCATCTTCGACTCCACCATCCACTACTGTGTCTGTTAAGAAAAGAAAAGCTGTTGAAATGACCAGACCTTCCAAGAAAGCCAAGAAAGATGTCCAGCTGAAGGATGTACCTGAAGGTGTTTACTCATATTCAAGTGAACATGAGGCTAAAGCTCACAAACAGATTGTTTGTGTTCCAGGTACTTCAAGTCAAACTATCTTTCATTCTTCAAAGAATGCTGAATTGTGGGAGAGAGTGAAGCAGAGGTCAATGATCTCTGAGAAGAAGGTTGATAAGGATATACTGTTAGCAACTGGTGTGTATACCTTATTGGAGGAAGCTGGTCTTTTAGAAACCGTGCAGAAGGTGCAAGAGTTTGTGCCTAAAGTTGTGTCTGAGTTCTACTATAATCTAACCAAAGAGATTGATGATCCAGTGGAGTCTGAAGATTTTCAGAAAGTCTTTATAAGAGGAGAGATGCTACAGTTTTCTCCAGACCTCATTAATGAGTTCTTGGGATGTGCATCTAAGGGGAAGTACAAGGATATTGATGACCGGGAAATGGTTGCTGAGTAACTGACCCAAGGCATCTACAACAAATGGCCATCACATCCGCAGACTATTATAACTTCCAAGCTGACTCAAAAGTATGGCGCTTTGTTCAGGATTCTGATCCACACTTGGCTACCTGAACAAAGCGCCATACTTTTGAGTCAGCTTGGAGTTTCATGTTCGTCTGTTTTCTGAGCATACTTCTAAGAAGATGAAGATTCAAGCAATGATTGCTGATCTTTCATCCGGAGAAGAATTTGCCTCCCCAGCAGTAGATGTACCTGAGAATGTTCATAACTTGTACAAGCTTGCAAGTACTGCCGAAGATGCTACTCAGAAGAAGTCTACTCCAACATCAAAGCAAGAGAAAGAACAGACTGCAACATAAGAGAAGGAAGCTGAAGCTATCTAAGAAGAGACTGCAGAGGAGGCTCATGAAGAAGAGCAGGAGGCTGTTGAAGAAGAAGTTGATGAGGAAGAGGAAACTGAGACTGAAGAAGAAGCTGATGAAGAGACATCAGCTGAAGATGAAGAAGAAGAAGGTTCTGAAGCAGAAGAAGGATCGGCACAAGATGATGTTGATCAAGACCCTGACAAATCCGAGTAGTTGTTAGTTATTACTCCTTTACCTTTTTCGGTGGCAAATAGGGGGAGTCATGCAATATAAGTTTTTTTAAGTTTTTATGTTCTACTTATCTTGCATCATGTTTTGCAAGATATTTTTTTGTGTTTTCTCTGAATAGCTTGTAATAGCTATTTTGTTATGGAACAGATTGATTTTCTTCCCTATATGATTCATATCTGCTAAAAAATTGAAACTGCTATCAAAAGATTCAAAATAAAGAAAAAAATCAATATAGCAGAGCAAGTACAAGCTGATAAAAAAAATGAAACACACCTGAATCATATGATGTTCTTCACAATATTCAAGTATGTTTTTAAGTACATGATCATACAGTTCAAGAGTTGTGTTCTTTTAAAACATGGAGCTGATTTGCCAGCAGATAAAGATAAATGGGGAGATTGTTAGTGCCATCTGCACTAAAGTGTTCGGGATTGTCATTATTTGTTTAGATATTATGGAAATTTCAAAAGAACACAAAAGATTTTGGTTATCCATGTTTGAATAACATGTTCTGGACATTACTGTGAACATTCCGCTACCAATCTGAGTGAAGATCAAGACATGTATTTCATCATGTTCAGAGACATGATCATGTACATGGTTGTCCAGATATTTTACAAGAAACGCGTCATGCTAGATTCAAGGAGTTGAAGTTGCATATTCAAGATGGACGTTTCAGAATAGAAGCTACCTTGTTCCTGATGAAGATCAAGAAGGAAAGAAGGAGTTCTATTCAAGGAAGATATCTAAACTAGGAAAATCCGATTGAAATAAGAAAATTGTTTTCTTGTTAAATCCTAGTCAAAGTATGACTTTTGAATACCTTGTTTAGGTTATAACTGTTTCTTATAAATAGCCTGGGATTCAGACTAGTTTAGGTAACACAAATTTTTATGAATAGACAAAAGGGCTGAGAGTTAAAAGACTTCATATTCGAAGCATATAGTATTCGGGTAGACTAGGTTTGATCGGTTAGATGATTGTGTTTCAAGTCTGTGTTTGAAACTCACTTTCATACACACTTAGAGGAGTCTCAGGAGAGATTTCTTATGGGAACTAGAGGGATTCTAGGTTGTGAGAGGAGCTCACAATTCTGTTTAGTGAAAGAGGTTGAATTGGATAAGAAAGGGGTCGAGTGACGGAGTCTTCATATAATAGCCTTTGTAACCATTCAACGGCGTAGTAAACTGTTTCTCACGGACTTGATAAGTCCCCCTAATGTAGATCAATTGATCAAACAGGGTTACCAACCTCGTGTTCTTTATTTGCTTAAGTTTTTACAATCTGACTTTACATGTTCACACCAATGTTCAAGTACATGATGATGAATATGATCGCACAGTTTATGTAACTTCAACTTTGATAACCATTCCTGACAATTTATACCAATCGCAGCTAGGGAAATTTCAATACTCTTTAATTGGATGTTTGATAATGCTCAAGGAGGATAAACCTTGGTCCTCTGGTAACTTGAAACCCAAGCTCATCTGTCTGGGAACTGATGTAGGAATGGCATCTCATCTCACTTGGAAAAGGGTTTCACGTTGCAATTTTCATGTGTGATTGATCAAGTGAAAGTTCGTCAATTTCAATTGTGGAATTTACGTTTGGGTTTTTTCTAAAAATACGAGATTAGGTCCCTGATTTTACCCCTACAAAATAAAATCTACCTTGGCGCAAGTCTGGAGTCACATGTATAATTTTCCAATTAAATATTGGCACCCTGAAGTTTTAGTTTGGATTGCGCGTTCGGTTGGTAATCTCCTTAAGATTTATGGAAACTTGATGCATGATACGGTAAGGCATTATGCACGGGTGTTGACTAAGGTGGATGTGGCTCAATCTTTATAAACATCATTGATGATTAATAGGGGCAAGGCTCATTTCTTCGTAGATATCTATTTTTAAAGTCTTCCTCTATTTTGCAGTTCCTATCAAGTTGTGGGTGATGCAATAAGCAGGTGTCGTAATTCAAGAGTGGTTAAAGAGTCTTCAGCAAAGGAGGGCTCTGCTGAAGATTTATCTGTTGCGCATGCTAAACAATCGGACGTGTCTAATGAGAAATCGACGATAGCTAATGGGACTATTATTAAGATTGAGGATGGCATTTTGAAAGATGTGATATCAATGAAGCAATGGGTTGCGAAATCCTTCAGGAATGCTTTTAATTTGAGAGCGAGTAAGGGGTCGAATGATATTCCTATTTTGAATACTTTTTCGGTGCTCTCACAGAGGGGAATGAGTTTGATAAATTAATACATGTTATGATTCCTATTTCTGGGGCTCTTAGGGTCACAGATCAGGATGGAACTGTAGATAAAGAAGCAGAGCAGACAGTTGGTAGTTTGAAAGGTGAATCTGATCAAACATCTGACTATCCTATGTTTTAGAATAATGAGAAGCAGATTGTTGGTCCTGGAGTGAGTTAGAATCAGTTTACAGGGGGTGAATAAACTGATTTCAAAACTGAACTACAAATACGGAATATTCAGGGCCCGTTTTGACTCGTGGGGTTATCCGTGCTTTGTGGAGATCAGTTGAGATGATCTGCTAGCTCGGAGTGTTGTGTGTGCTTGGGGTGTACATTTTAAGACATGCAATTGAACTGAAAAATAAAGCAGAGCACACAAGAAATTTATAGAGGTTTGAAGCTCAACTTCTACGTCCTCTCTTTCTTCCGCAGAAGGGCAATTCATTATGCAAGTGTGAAGTTCATTTAGTACAGTTACACAATGAAGACAACTGCTGAACCTGGTGAACGACAACTTTACGAGTCATGGCCTCCTTTTCAACTGGTGTTGTCCCGGAAACGGTGATCCAACAAACGCAGCCTCCTCAGCTGGTAGGTCGACGACTCACACTTGCGATCCCCAACTACTCACTGAAGAGATAAGGTACTATTGCCCATCTTTACATGATTTTAGATCTTGCTCGATCTTCAAGAATACAGTCTTGAAACTGGTATCAACTTATATGCTCATTTACGCGTCTGCGTCTGAGCTGGGTAGTTGATCTCTGAAGCACCGGAACTGAGAGAGTTGTTCTGGCTAGAATTCTTCAATAGCTAGCTTGATGAGCATTCTGGCTCCTTCTCTTCAGTTTGGACTTTTGATTCTGCTGAGTTTTAGAGTGTGAGGCTTTAGTACTTTGGCGAACGTCTTTGCGGAAAGTCTTAACTAAAGTTCTCTCCAAAATTATCAAAAGTCAACAGTCACCTTCTAGGTAGCTCACCTTTTATAGATGAGTGGCTGATGGCCCTTGATGATCACTATGTGATCATAAATGATAAAGCCTTTGAGGGGCTTTCATTTAAATAGGGTCGTTGAGTTTCCTTTGCTCTTCTGATGAGCTTTTGTTCCAAGATCTCGATTGCATTAACTTCAAGATCTGCTTTGGTTTATCTAAAATTTGAATTTCAGTTTCGGCCCCTATCTTGATCTTTAGTTCTGAGCTTTGTCTGGTAGTTGGAATCTTCAGTTCCTCATCTGTCAGTTCAGCATGTCTCTTGGCAGTTTGGAAAGTTTCAGTTGAGATCATCTTCAGCTGGCAGTTCTGGGCTTGGGTTTGATACCTTCTGAGCTCCAGTTTGGTTTGCTTCAGCTGGTAGTTCTGGCCTAGGGTTCGATACCTTCTGAGCTCCAGTTTGGTTTGCTTTAGCTGGTAGTTCTGGGCTAGGGTTTGATACCTTCTGAGCTCCAGTTTAGTTTGCTTCAGCTGGCATGTTAAGAAAATTGTTGGGAAAATCCCAAATGATGGTTTTGATGAAATGTCAAAACATGTGTGATGATTTAATGAAACTGCAAGTTAGGAAAAGCTGGAAATCAGGGATAATGACCAAGTAAGACTTCAAGCTGAGATGAGAGAGTTATTCAGAAGCATGGTCAACCAGCTTACAAGGTTGCCTTGATTAGACCAGTCAAAGTCAACTCTTCAAAGCTTAAGAAAAGCTGTAAAGGGGGAAGAGAACTTTGGAGACTGGTAGGCATCCAAAGATAAGTAATCATCAGTCTTAGCAGAAAGCTAAGATAGATTGATGAACAGAGTCAGCTTGAAAGCTGAAACTGATCTAATCAAAGATCAGTCAGAGCTGACCATAGATCAGTCCAAGGAGAAAAGGTAAAAGCTCAATCAGGTAGCCAACTGATAAGTCCAGAACTGAAAGCTTTTCAAGCTTAGCTGCTGAGTCAGCTGAAAACTCGACTATATCAGGATAGAAGCTCAACGCAGCTGAGGATCTGCCAACTGGACAATCTCAGAGCTGAAAGCTGAGAGCCCATCAGCTGAATGTCCAAAAATAATAGCCGAATCACCTGCTCTTTCTGACAAGCAGTCAATGAAGATCTTAACAGGAAATCTTTAAAAGATCCTGATGATCTTGAAGCAGAGAACATTAAAGTCAAATGGCTAGTTCATTAAGAGCTTCAAATGGCTACAAACATTAAAATGCCACCGGTGATTTCTCAACAATCACCAATCATAACGGTCAAAATTCACTCATCTATTTAAAGAGGGTGAAATCAATTTTGGCCAAGCCTTTCGCCAATCTAACTTTGTTATTTTGCAGAATGAGCATTTTCTTTCTCCCTCCCCACAGCTCAAAGTTTAATACTCTCAAAGTGCGAAAAGTCTCAACTGAGAAGGCGTGCTTCAAGTTCAAAGCAAGCTGCTAAGCTGACGCAGAATTCTAGCAAGAGCAAAGCTTCTCAGTTCAGTCCCTCAAATATCAACCACTCAGCTCAAGCTAAAGGAGCATTCTAGGTTGATAACAGATTCAAGACTGCATTCTTGAAGATCGAGTGAGATCTAAAATTGTGTAAAGACAGGCAATAGTACCTAAAGTCTTAGCGAGTAGTTAGGACCAATAAGTGTGTGTTGTCGACCTAGAAACCAGCTGAGGAGGACCGTATACCAGCGGGTCTATTCTTCCGGGACAGCAACAGTTAGAAAGGAGGCCGCGCTCGGGTTAAAGGGTGCCATTTTCAGGTTCAATGAGAATTCTTCACTGTGTAACTGTAATAAAGAAACTTTACACTTGTAAATTAATCAGCTCACAAGCTAAGCTTCAGTCACTTTTTCTCAACTGATCAATTAGCACAGATAAAATATCAAAAGTGAGTCAGGGCCCTATCTATTCTGCATCCATTTAATGTTTTTGAAGTCAGTTTATTCACCCCCCCCTCTAAATTGACATAGACTCTGTAACGCCCCGGTCCCGGGAGAAGGGCAGGGGATCGGTGCGCAACTTGGGGTAAGGGGGAAGGGATTATTGAACTGAAGCTATCAAAGAAATAGGGTTAGTGCCCTAAAAATTTGGGCAGCATAACCTCTATAAATGGATCAATCCACGCTTTTAAAGCATATGAAATGACTCAAACCAGATACCATGACTCTTAGGATGAACCCAAGAAAGAATAACAAAGGCAAACTTCAATGTAAATAATAACAGTTCAAAGGTTAACTGTTAATAGGTTAGGCATGAAAAAGGCCAGACTGATGTCTGTCCAAATACTTGAAGTAAAGAGATGCCAGGCTCCCGTCTGTCGTGAAAGCAATATAAAGCCAGGCTTTTGCCTTGACATGGAAAACAATGTAAAGCTAGGCTTGCGCCTGTCTGAATAAGGAAAGTAAATAAATGCCAGGCTTTTGCCTGTCAGGAACGGAAAGTAAACGGGATTCGGAGAACCGAACACTCCGTAACAATAAAGAAAATGGGATTCGGAGAACCGAACACTCCATAACAGTAAAGGAAATGGGATTCAGAGAACCGAACACTCCGTAGCAATAATCAGAGTAAGCGGAAAGAACGTAGCGCATTTATTCAGACTCAAAAGGAAGCATGTTCTCAGTTAGACTCCATAGCGGAAAAGGAAACATATACATCAAATGATAGCCCTTCCGCCTTAGCACAGCCATCCACCATCCCGCAGCTCATCCTGAAAAATATTTGAAAAGATTTTGGGGGTGAGTACTAATGCACTCAGTGGGTACTTTTGAGAAAAAAAAACTTTCACAATCATTTTATAAAACAGAATATCCAATCATATTTTAAGCATATCATGGAAAGCTTTTAAAGTAGAAAATTTGTGAATTCCATGTATACTAAATCATTTTAGTTCCATCATTGCGCGCCACTCTCCCCTAGAACGCTTACGGTGAGTCGGTTCGTGTACACAACCCGGCTGCTTAAGGTTGGACACTGCCCTGTTTGCTTGGGGCTCGATATCGTGAACCATTGTAGTTTCGTCACCAAAAATAGTAGTAAGACTTACACGAGTCAGGAGAGCACATCAAATACAGTCATGAGTTGGATATTCAATCATAATCATTTTATAAATATCAGGGCTTAATAATCCGAAACATATTTTTATATAATAAAAACCCACCTAGCAATCCGATCTGGAAAGTTAGATCTAGATTCTGGTTCTGGTCTCAACTAGAAGTCTCCTTCTTCTGAGCCTACAAGATTATCCGGCAACTTAGTTTCGATGAAAGACTACCATTAGGTCAAAATCTAACCTTTCTTAGCTATGAACTAAATATTAGAATATCTACTATCTTAATATGCAGCACCCGAGTCATCAAAATATTTTGACTCTTAAGGGAACTTTACTTAGGGCATTTTTATAAAGAAAAAACATTTTGGAAGTTTTGGCATACGGGGTGGTCAAACCCGTATCCTAAAATTAACTCGATACAAATAAATTCATACCGCAAGATCTGCCCATTGGAAAAATATGAAACTTTCAATAAAAATACTATATTTTGACACGGAACAACTTTTGAGCTTAAAAGTACAATCGGGTTATCCATGAAGGATAGATCTGAAAAAGACTTCAATTTAATATTCGGATACCCAAAATATACCCGAAATTAAAAAGTGACAACATGGAAAATGTATATAAATATACATAGAACATAAAACCCTAAAGACAGTTTTTGATCTGGTGACCCGAAAGAGTCACCGATTTGAGGGGTGGTGGTAACTTTCAGCGGCGGTCACGATGATTTTCCATCGAAATCGTCCGTCATGTCATCATTTCAATCACGTATTCATGATCTACGTGTTGACACCTTCAAAATGACTATTTCAGAATTGAAATAGGAAACTAGAGTTGTACCTTCTCTGGAAGCTGCTCGACGTTTTGATTTTGAAAATGAATGAAAAATGAAACCTTAACCTCCTATTTATAGAAGAAAAATAAATAGGATAATAACGAATAAAAGAAAGAGGATAATGATGGAATAGAATAATGATGGAAAAAGAATAGGATAATTACGAATAGGATAATCTTTCGAAAAAGAAATTGGATAATGACGGATGTGCCTTAGTTATCCAAATCTATTACCTTTTAGTTTAAAATTGTGCCAAGATTTCATTTAAACTCGATATTGAAAAATTGAAAGTTTGGCACGATGCTTAAAACTTTTTCTATTAACCTGAGAAAAATATCAAAACATATTTTTAAAGCAATTTTTTTACCAAAATAAATTTAACAGATTTCTCTGACTGCGATTTTCCTTTATTTGAATCCTTTAACGACCCAATTTTTTCCTAGATTACCCTCAGGTAACATAAGTTAAATAAAAACATTCTAAAATATTTCGGGGTATTACATTCTACCATCCTTAATAAAAATTTCGTCCTGAAATTTGCTCACCTCTATAGGGTAAATCAGGGTATAACTCTTTGATTCTGCTTTCAAGCTCCCATGTAGCTTCCTCTTTCCCATGGTTATTCTATAGGACTTTCACCAGTGATATCTGTTTGTTCCGTAATTATTGGACCCATCGGTCAAGAACAGCCTCTAGTCTTTCTTCATAAAAAAAATCCTGGTTCAGGACTATCTCTTCATTATTTATAACGTTTTTAGGATCAAACATGTACTTTCTCAACATTGAGACATCAATCACGGTATGAACCTTAGCTAGAATCACCAATATGACTAGCTTATAAGCTACCTCATCATTCCTAGCCAAAACACTATTTATGCTGAGTCGAAAATCTTACTAAGATGTATACTCTTCCTTAGTCCACTTTAACTTGATGCGCATAACTCTTTATACGTTCTTCTTTGCATCTTTCTTCGAATATTCTTCAACATCATCCTTTGAGTCGAGAAAAGAGAGAGAGAGAGAGAGAGAGAGAGAGAGAGAGAGAGAGTAGATATCGATCCACCTGAATTAAAGCATATTATCTAGCTCGATCATCGTATATGTCACCTCGAACTTGAGACATCGAGTCTTGAAATGATCTTTGCTCTTCGATTAGAAACGTATAGAGGTAAGTGCAGCGAGAACAGATCTATCATTCGCGATTCTTCATAGACATTTGAAATTCTCCCAACATGCTCCTCAAATACATATACACACGAACTGCATTTCCTAGAAATCCATATAGCTCAAGCCATCTAAAGGAATATACTTTTATCCATTCTAAGTTCTTTCTACATTCAAGTCTACAAGACACTACATAATTGTTCCCACCGTCTTAGTCAATCTATTCTTTATAATCATTCATTAGATTCTCGGTTGAACCGAAATCTAGATGTCCCAGACATCCTATTAAAACCATAGGTGAACCACGGCCTTGCCGTGAACCCTCTTTCATGTAGGATTTAATCCAAACATGACATAACACATTCTTTTGAAATTTCACATCATAACAAATTAACACATTTCAGTGGAACCAATCCATGTAGGCTCATAATCTTAAACGTGGAAAAACACTTAATCAATCTATGTTCCACAAGAATCTTAACAATCATCAACTTAAAATCCAATCTATGTGAATAAACCACAGCTAGCTATGTTCATCTTCATTCTCAATCAAATCATTCTATGGTCACATTCCATCTGCATAAGCATTCTGGGTTTCCTATCTCTTTAACATTCTCACATTCCAATCACTTACACATTATAACATTTCTAATCATAGGTCATTGATTACTATCATCACACTTTCTTTCGGAACATATCATGGACATATAGTCTCATTTAATACATCATATTTCATTTCAAACATAATGGACATATAGTCCCATTCAAAATAATCATTTAATACCATCTGGACACAAAGTCCCAAAATTTTACCATCATGGACAGTAAGTCCCTTTCATTCATAACCATCATCATATGGGAACATAGTCCCAAAATGATACCATTATCCTTTCAAAACCGTCATTGGCGCGACTTTTCATAAATACCATCAATGTGGAGAATGGTCCTTATCCACATTTTCTTTATGAAATCAGTAAAAATCATTGAATCTCAAAATCATTTTAACTCACGTACCTTTCATTTTGAAGCAGATGAGTGCGGTGCAGGCGACGTGCTAGGGCTATCAGACAATCAATTAAGAGATAACACTGAGAACTAGACTCAATCAACAATATGACAGGCCTGCAGAGTTGCAACCTGCTCTGATACCATTCTGTAACGCCCCGGTCCCGGGAGAAGGGCAGGGGATCAGTGCGCTACTTGGGGGAAGGGGGAAGGGGTTGTTGAATAGAAGCTATCAAAGAAATAGGGTTAGTGCCCTAAAAATTTGGGCAGCATAACCTCTATAAATGGATCAATCCACGCTTTTAAAGCGTATGAAATGACTCAAACCAGATACCATGACTCTTAGGATGAACCTAAGAAAGAATAACAAAGGCAAACTTCAATGTAAATAATAACAGTTCAAAGGTTAACTGTTAATAGGTTAGGCATGAAAAAGGCCAGACTGATGTCTGTCCAAATACTTGAAGTAAAGAGATGCCAGGCTCCCGCCTGTCGTGAAAGCAATATAAAGTCAGGGTTTTGCCTTGACATGAAAAACAATGTAAAGCTAGGCTTGCGCCTGTCTGAATAAGGAAAGTAAATAAATGCCAGGCTTTTGCCTGTCAGGAACGGAAAGTAAACGGGATTCGGAGAACCAAACACTCCGTAACAATAAAGAAAATGGGATTCGGAGAACCGAACACTCCATTACTGTAAAGAAAATGGGATTCGGAGAACCGAACACTCCGTAGCAATAATCAGAGTAAGCGGAAAGAACGTAGCGCATTTATTCAGACTCAAAAGGAAGCATGTTCTCAGTTAGACTCCATAGCGGAAAAAGGAAACATATACATCAAATGATAGCCCTTCAGCCTTAGCACAGCCATCCACCATCCCGCAGCTCATCCTGAAAAATATTTAAAAAGATTTTGGGCGTGAGTACTAATGCACTCAGTGGGTACTTTTGAGAAAAAAACCTTCACAATCATTTTATAAAACAGAATATCCAATCATATTTTAAGCATATCATGGAAAGCTTTTAAAGTAGAAAATTTGTGAATTCCATGTATACTAAATCATTTTAGTTCCATCATTACGCGCCACTCTCCCCTAGAACGCTTACGGTGAGTCGGTTCGTGTACACAACCCGGCTGCTTAAGGTTGGACACTGCCCTGTTTGCTTGGGGCTCGATATCGTGAACCATTGTAGTTTCGTCACCAAAAATAGTAGTAAGACTTACACGAGTCAGGAGAGCACATGAAATACAGTCATGAGTTGGATATTCAATCATAATTATTTTATAAATATCAGGGCTTAATAACCCAAAACATATTTTTATATAATAAAAACCCACCTGGCAATCCGATCTGGAAAGTTAGATCTAGATTCTGGTTCTGGTCTCAACTAGAAGTCTCCTTCTTCTGAGCCTACAAGATTATCCGGCAACTTAATTTCGATGAAAGACTACCATTAGGTCAAAATCTAACCTTTCTTAGCTATGAAGTAAATATTAGAATATCTACTATCTTAATACGCAGCACCCGAGTCATCAAAATATTTTGACTCTTAAGGGAACTTTACTCAGGGCATTTTTATAAAGAAAAAACATTTTGGAAGTTTTGGCATACGGGGTGGTCAAACCCGTATCCTAAAATTAACTCGATACAAATAAATTCATACCGCAAGATCTGCCCATTGGAAAAATATGAAACTTTCAATAAAAGTACTATATTTTGACACGGAACAACTTTTGAGCTTAAAAGTACAATCGGGTTATCCATGAAGGATAGATCTGAAAAAGACTACAATTTAATATTCGGATACCCAAAATATACCCGAAATTAAAAAGTGACAACATGGAAAATGTATATAAATATACATAGAACATAAAACCCTAAAGACAGTTTTTGATCTGGTGACCCGAAAGAGTCACCGATTTGAGGGGTGGTGGTAACTTTCAGCGGCGGTCACGATGATTTTCCATCATAATCGTCCGTCATGTCATCATTTCAATCACGTATTCATGATCTACGTGTTGACACCTTCAAAATGACTATTTTAGAATTGAAATAGGAAACTAGAGTCGTACCTTCTCTGGAAGCTGCTCGACGTTTTGATTTTGAAAATGAATGAAAAATGAAACCTTAACCTCCTATTTATAGAAGAAAAATAAATAGGATAATAACGAATAAAAGAAAGAGGATAATAATGGAATAGGATAATGATGGAAAAAGAATAGGATAATTACGAATAGGATAATCTTTCGAAAAAGAAATTGGATAATGACGGATGTGCCTTAATTATCCAAATCTATTACCTTTTAGTTTAAAATTGTGCCAAGATTTCATTTAAACTCGATATTGAAAAATTGAAAGTTTGGCACGATGCTTAAAACTTTTTCTATTAACCCGAGAAAAATATCAAAACATATTTTTAAAGCAATTTTTTTACCAAAATAAATTTAACAGATTTCTCTGACTGCGATTTTCCTTTATTTGAATCCTTTAACGACCCAATTTTTTCCTAGATTACCCTCAGGTAACATAAGTTAAATAAAAACCTTCTAAAATATTTCAGGGTATTACAGACTCACACCGGGACCAACAAGTGGTATCAGAGCCGGGTTGATTCTAAGGATCAGCCGTTTCTGCAGATCATTTGAATCAGATCTGTTTATCTGCGCTAACTTTTCAAGCTATGGGAAACCATAGACTACCTCTCTTTTCAGTTGAGAACTATAACAATTGGAGCAGGATGATGAAAGCTCATCTATGCTCCATCTATGAGAATATGTGGGAGGTGATTGAAAACGGTCCAATCATCATAATGATGGACAATAAGCCCACATCATGAATGTCAACCAACCGGTCAGGATCCCAAAACCAACTCATCTTCTCACTGGTGAAGAGAAGAAGTTGAAAAATCTAGAGTTTGTCGCTCAAGCAACACTTTTCCAAACTATAGATAAGGATCGCATAAACGATACAAAAAATTGTAGAACAGCGAAGGGGATTTGAGACCTCCTTGCAGATCTATGCAAAGAGTCTGAGGCCATCAAAGGAAACAAGCTCCAGCTGGCAGTTGACAAATATGAGTCTTTTAAAATGCAGCCGTAAGAAAGCATCTCGAGCCTAGAAATAAGATTTCTTGGCCTTATAAGCTAGATGAACAATCTAGGAAGAAACTATCCGAACAGTGAGATGAACTCAAAAGTTCTTGATAGTCTCACTGATGAATGAGATATGAAAGTAATTGCTACTAAAGAGTCGAGAGACTTAAATAGCATTACTCCCAGAGAGTTATTTGGATCTCTCAAAGCTCATGAGTACAGCCTGAACCAAAAGAGAGAAGCATCCACTTCCTCTTCTCAAGATGCTTCTTTCTATGCTGAAAGAAATCGGTTCAGATAAGCCCACGGAAGAAACAACTTCCGACTAAGAGGCTCACCTGTCAGAGAGAATCCAGGGGGATCGGTGACTGATCGAAGAAGAGAGTCAGCTGATAAAAAGGAGGTCCTGACTGAGGATTTAAATGAGCAAATCCAGTCAATGATAAGATTGCTGGAGAGGCTGAGAAAAGGCAGAGATCAATAATCAGCTCAACCCCAAGCTGATGAAGCTACTAAAGGTGAGAGGAACCAGCAGCCAGCTGATCGTCCAGTTGAATAATTCAGGATGGCAAACAGGAACATAGAAGAATGTTTCCATCGCCATAAGATAAGACACTACATATATGAGTATCCAGAGCTTTCTGAAGATAAAAAGGCCAAAGTGAGGAGAAGCTTCTTCAAAAGGAAAGCAATGATCGCAAACTTTGAGTATGCCGTGCTTGATGATTCAGACTGCCCATCTAGAATTGACTCAGATGGCTATAGCTCCGATAATAAAGCTCTACTATGCCTCATGGCCGACAATGATGAAGAGGTTAGTCAATCTGTCTCAATAACCTGATTCTATCATATACATGAAGCTTCGATCTCTAGGAATGAACTGGATCAGTCGAGAAGGCTAATAGCTTCAATCAATTAAGCTTTGGAGCTTAAACTAATAAGCCCATATCAGTTCTAAAATAATGGCAAAGGCTGCAAGAAAGCTAACGGATGAAAAGGAGTAAACTGATCAGAGAAGGCATCAGTTCTTAACCAGTCATATTCAACTGATGAGAGCGGTTGAATCCAAAATTGACTGAAGAAAGAAAAGCTTCAGCTGAAGGAATTAGCTGACAAGCTTAGGCGGAGTAAAGCTGAAGAGGACAGCTTAAGCTGACAAAGAGTCAAAGCTGAGGAGACTCCAGTTGAAACTGATCACTCCAAGCCAAGAAGATCATCAATCGAGAGGGCAACTGATGGCGTCAGCCGCTCAATGCCACGTGGAGACTGGAGGAGAGCCAATATCAGATAAGTTCAAAGTTGAATTTATTACCGAACGGTAAAATGACGTGTATTTAAAATATTACCGTTGGCCCCACCTATCTCTTCTCTCTCATCATCAATTCAGAACAGATAGATTTTAAATGCCACTTCAGCCGACTGTTCAGCATCGCATGACTAAAACCATTCAACTCAATAAAAGTAAAAATCTTTCTGACCATTCGATTGAAATCCCTCGTTATCATAAATAGCTTGGCTGAAGTTTCAAAGTTACCTTTACCATCTCCTAACTTTTTGCCTTCAAGCACTTCTTTCTCCTTTCCAAAGAACAAACCCTACTTCACCTCTAAACTCTCAATCCCTCTTCTAAAGCCCTCAATCTAAAACAATGGCCCAGAATCTTGATTGCCGCATGCGAAGAGAGTTTAACTTTCAGTTCAGTAGAGAAGACTCCTCTAAGTTCTGTGAAAAGCGATTTAAGGACAAATTCTTCGAGCCAATTCTGTTCTTTGCAATCTGCAAGAACTCAGAACTGAGTGGAGAAATCATTGCCAGGCTGTATGATGCTCAACTACAAATATTTCTAGAAGTCTCCTTTCAAGAATCTATTCAGAAGCAGTAGCCGAGTTCTATCTCAACTCTGACGGCTACAACAGAGAAGACTTCTTTACTACAAAAGTAAGAGGTCAAGAGTTTAATGCCACAACTGAAACATTAGGGGAAATGTTCAATCTCCCAACCAGTGGAGCCAACCTTGAAGATATTCACTCTGATTCTGAGAGTGATTACAAACTGTGGAAAAGAGCAGATGCAACCTCACAATTCAAGAAGAACCACTATATTTCCTTCTTCAAAGAACAATATCAAGTATTGGGATCAATTGCTTCCAAGATAATCATCGGAACTGCTGGAAGCTGGTCAAAAATGTCGGAGCCCAAATATCAAGTCTGTGCTGCAATCACGTATCAGATAAATATCAATAGGGTAAAATTTTTCTTTATGCAACTCAAGATATTCGCCGACTCCTGTGAAAAGAATGGCGATGACAAGAACTTCCCTCATGGGATGTACTTTCTTAACAGAATCAGCCTGATTTTGGAGAAGCAACTTCCTGAGTTGATGAAGAAAGAGAGAGTCTCTACAACTGTCACGTGGTAGGACTACATTCCAAAACCACATTAAAATAAATCTCCATCAATGAACCTGTCTCTCAGCAAATTACTCATAACAAGAAGAAAACTGCTTATAAAGGAAAGGGAAAGAAAGCAGTTACTAAAGATCCAAGAGGAAATACTACAGACTCTGAGCATGATATTCCTCTGTCTCAGAGATTCGGCACTCCACTGAATGTTCAACCTCTCAGAACAATCGACGCCAGATCTGTCATTCAGTCAACTGAGGCTGAATCATTAGCTCAGCCATCAGTCAGAAGAGTAAGAAGAACAACTATCAATGAAGAAAGCTCATCAGCTCAAGCCGAATCCGCGGATAATCAAACAAAGGATGATAGAACTGAAGCAGAATCAAGAAGACTTATCACTCGATCAGTTCAAAAGAAGACTGAGCAGCTAAGCAAGAAAAAGACCGAAAGTTCACAGCCATGGACAAAAGAAGCTCAAAGTCCTCTCCCAGATCCTTCAAGGGTCACAAGTGAAGATCATATATACCAGTCTGTTATCGACTTTGGGCTATGTGCAGACCTAAGTAGAGGTGCCCAAAAAAAACCGGACCGGCGGTTATAACCGTCGGTTTGCCAGTTTGGGCCGGTTCCGGAACTGTATGGACGGTTACGGTTTACAAACCATAACCGTCAACCGTAGTAGGCCGGTCCGGTTCCAGTTTGGGGGAAGGTTTTTTTCAAACCGCCGGTTTAGGCGATTAACCGGTGTTTTGTGTATTTTTTTTTTAACGGTCGAGATCACGATCCGCGTGATCTCGATCTACGGCTAGGAACGCACGGAGGCGGATTGCTGATGTGGAACCACCGGTTTTGGAGCCCAAACCGGCGGTTTGGCCAAAAACCGCCGGTTTGGGCTCCAAAACCGGCGGTTCGGCCGTTTTTTTTCAAAATTTTTCAAATTCAAATTTTAAATTTTTCCCCCCACTCCCCAATTTTTACCTATAAATACCCCATCTCCTCCACCATTTTCACCCACACCAAACTCTCAATCTCTCTCTCTATACTCAAATTCTCTCTATTATACTATTCAAGCAATATCATTTTCTTATTCGAGTTTTATTACAAGTTTCAATTTTACGAAGTTACTCTCTAGTCTCTCCAGTCTCCACTCTCAATCTCTCAATATCTCGATTTCTTCATTTCTTCATTTCTACAATTCTACTCATTTTCTATCATCCATTCATCCCTAATCATCATGTCTAGCCGAGGTAGTCGAGCCGATAAGGGTAAAGGCAAAGCTATTGCTGATAGTTCCGAAGCTCCACATCGTCGTCGTCGTACTCATTCTGGAGTACATATTTCTGATGATGCTGATACGATGTCGCCTCAATTTCAACAACAACAACCTGAAGAATATGTGAATCCCTATGGCGGAGCCGATAGCGGTTTCTACAATGATCCAAGTGGTGGCAGTTTCTACCATGATCCAAGTGGTGCCGGTTTTCACAACAATCCTACTGCAGCTCAAATGGCAGTTGATGAAAAAGTGGCAAGATGGATCCAGTTTGAAGAATTACAACGATCTCAAGAATCTCATACTTTCAGCGGAAATCCATCCATCGATCTCGACACGGAGGAGGCGGAGGAAGAGGCGGAGGCCGTTCCAACAAGAAGTACGGCACTAAAATCTGCTCTCTTCACTATTCATTTCCGAAAGGTGGCAAGGAAGAATGAAGCGGGTGTGTTTGATTTGTATTGCAACTATTGTCCGAAGCAATACAAATTTCGCACTAGAGGCGGCTATGGGACGTACTGGTCACACATCACCAACAATCATCAAGTCGAACTTGGACGTGCTCAAGCTCAATCGCAACTCAACTTCCAACCGGTAAGCAGTCAAAATATCGAAAGTCAAGGTGAAGGTACGCCGTACTCATCCCAACTCTTTAGGTTTGACCTTCTAGTTGCTAGAGAACAAATGTGTTATTTTATTTGTGAAGAATCTTTAGCACTTCAATTTGCCGATAGCATTTTATTTGAACGTCGTATGAAAGCTGCTTATAATCCTGGTGCTCAAAGAATACCTAGAATGACTATGACTAGGACCCTTGAAAAATTGCATATAAGATATAAGTCGAAATTGAAAAGTGTTATTAGTAAAATTCCTTATAGGGTTGCTATTTGTTCTAATATTTGGTCTGATAAATTTATCCGTCGTCATTATATTGCTGTTACATTGCATTGGATTGATTATTCATGGAATTTAAATAAACGTTTAATTGCTTTTCGTAGATTTAACTGTCAACATAGTGCTACTAATATTGCTAAGGCTATTATTAAAATTTGCAATCATTTTAAAATGCTTGATAAAATTTTTTCTATTGGTTTTGATAATGCGAGTGCTAATACGGCTAGTATTAGAGAATTAATCCAAGCATGTAATCCAACCTTGCATGGTAAATATTTTCATACGCGATGTATTGCTCATATTTTGAATTTATGTGTTCAAGATGGACTTAGAATATTAAATAACTCAATTCAACCTATTCGTGATGCTATAGATTATATTCATGGTAGAGTTAGAGTTAGACGTAGGTGGGAAAAATTCTGTAGGGAAGCTGGTGTGCATCCTAAAATTTTTAACTTAGATGTGCCTAATAGGTGGAACTCTACTTATGAAATGCTTTCTGCAACTTTTGAATATCGTGAATTATTATGTTCTTTTTTTGCTACACATATTGAATCGTTTATTTTATTATCTTCGTATTGGGATGATTGTATTGAATTAATGGAGCTTTTACAAGTTTTTCAATATGCAACAAAAGATTTATCCGGTGTGTATTACCCTACTGTTTGTAAATTTATGTATCATTGTTGTTTAATTGCTGCAAAATTTAATACTTGTAGTCATAAACCCGATTTGCAAGATATGATTCTAGCCATGGTAAAAAAATGGCTAAAATATTTTGATCATGTGCCTAATATTTTTTTGGTTTCAAAAATATTGGATCCTACTTTTAAATTAAGTGCTACTAACGATATGATTGACATGTATTACAAGTTTTTGTCTACTATGAGTTTTACAGGTTCCGATCCCGATATACATGTGCCAACTGCTGAAGAAATTAAAACAGAAATTTATGAGTCTATATATTCACTTTATAGAGAATATGAGTTAAAATATGCTGATAGTATAACTCGTCCAACCAGTCGTTCTTCAGGTTCTAGTAGTTCTTTTTCGTTAGGATTAAATACTTCATCTTCACGTGGTAGTGCTTTACAAGAATTCCAAAAAAATTTCCACGGTAGAGGAAATACTAGGCGTAGTCAAAATGAATTAGATATGTATTTGCAAGACCCTATTGTGCCCCCCGATGATGAAAATGCAGGTCCCAACGATTATGATGTTCTCAAGTGGTGGTCCCGAAATCAAGAGCAGTATCCTTTGCTTACAATTATGGCAAGGGAGATTTCTGGAGTCCCGGCATCAACGGTAGCGGTCGAGCAAGCTTTCAGTGAATCCGGTTACATGTTGGACGAACGGAGATCAAATTTGACACCGGATCACCTCGAAGCTCAAATGATGTTGAAGGACGAGTCCAAAGCCGACCTAAGAGAGCAAGAGAACCGCTGGGATGGCTTGATGGATGGCCCGCTCATTGAAGTTGGCTCGGAGAGTGAAGCCGAAGGAGGGAGCCAAACCGGAGATGATTGGGACGACGACTTCGAATTCTAGACTCGCCTAGGAAAAAAAGGTAAAATGAACTACGAGGGTTTTGATTCCAAGGTAAGGGATACGTAGGCAGCTTCATATGAAGTGCAAGCCCAAATTTCAATTATTTCTTTTTCCCCCCTAATTCCTAAATTAGCTCAAATTGTAACTTGTAAATTGTAATTTGTAAATTGTAAATTTGTAAATTGTAATTTTATATTTTCATAGTTTGATTAATTTACAATTTGTATTTTGTAACTTGTTATTTGTAAATTGTAATTTTTAAATTTGTTAATTGTAATTTCATATTTTCATAGCTTGATTAATTTACAATTTGTATTTTGTAACTTGTAATTTGATAAATTAAATTGTATTCTCAATATTCTTGTAAGTTGTAAGTTGTAACTTGTAAGTTTTATAACTTGTAAATTGTAAGATATAAATTATAATAATAAAATTATATAATAATATCAAAATTCAAATAAACTTGTATTTTGTCATACTTCTTAGTTTTAAACTTGTAAATTATTAATTTTATCGACTTAGTACTTAGTAGTTTTTCGTCCAATCGTCAATTCGAGTTCAGAGAGATAGAGAAAAAAAGAAAAAAAAATCGGAAACCGGCGGTTAACCGGCTAACCGCCGGTAACTGGCCAAAACCGCCCGGCGTCCAAACCGGCAGTTCCGGTTAAAAAACCGGAACCGTCAACCGTAACCGCACGGTGCGGTTCTGGTTCTGCCGTTCCGGAACCGCCTAACCGGCGGTTTCTAACCGGAACCGGCCGGAACCGGAACCGTGGGCATCTCTAGACCCAAGGGACATCATTCCTGCTCAAGGAATCCCACACAAAGGAGCTGGAACAGACTACTTCCAGTTTACATGCCCGCCTATGCCCAAGACCAAAGGGAACATCAAAGCATTCTCAAAAGGAGAGAATATTAGGAACTGGGCTTTGGAACAAACCAACCAGTACACAGCTCGACATTTCACTGCAGAATTGACTGGTTATGAAGAGCTCTATAATACCTTGCTAAGGTATGTTTATTGGCTCCTTTGGAGGCATGTATATGAAGCTGATTCATTCTTGATGCTCATGGGATTTCATGGAATGAGCTTCTAGAAACGAGAAGATGAATGGAACTCAGAATGGACAAGCACTAAGAATGTCTGGGCAATGAAAAGGAATGAGCTCAAACAACAGCTTCATCTTCGCAAATAATGTGCAAATCCATCAGAGGGATCCATGTTCGAAATTGTCGATGAAGTAAGCAAACTGAAAGGAATACACCTTCCTATTTATCTTGATGAGAACGAAGAAACAAAATGGAAGTACATCACGATGAAGCAAAAATTGTTGTTTAACGAACTGATAAAGCATCAGTTATGGAGTCATGCTGGAAGTTCTTCTCAAAGAGAAAAAGAGACTCCAATCGACGACATCATTGATGAAACTACAGAAGAACTGCAGTCTGGAGTGACTCCACAGGTCGAAGACTATGAAATTAACATTCTCGACTCTCCTATCTACCAGAAGTTGCACAAACTGCTGAAGAAAGAACTATCAATGACGAGAAGTTTTATGAGTTACTCAAGTCACCAGCTCAACCAGCAAATAAAACTGATCACCTTACAGCTATGCCCCAACCAATTGAGGAACCCATTGAACCCTCAGTTGTCCCAAGAGAATCTCATGCTGCTCTTATAAAGCCTTCTTCTCCACTAGTAGAAGAAGAAACAACTATTGAAAATCCAGCTGACCAGAAAATTCAGCTGGCAACTGTCCCTAAAGTGCAGGACATAATGATCTTTGATGATCCTGTCCAGATTGCACTTCAAGTTCAAGCTCAGGTGGATCCCGAGACTCCTCCTGAATCAAGCCATAATGATACAATTGATCTGGGAGATGCAGATCAATTAGTGGCCAAGACTGCTGAGCAAATAGCTGATCAATCCAAAACAGTTCTTTGTGAAGAACTTGAAGCTGCTGAAGATGGAGATGAAGTATCATCCAGGGGAGATGATCTGCAGCTAACCATTGCAACTGATCAGTCTAGTCCTATAGGGACAATCCAAGTAGACGATCAGTCCAGGCGATCACCAGGACAATTAACAGCTCATCAAGAAGAGCTGCTTCAGAGCTTTCAACAATAGTTGAAGCGGCACGAGAAGCTGATTAGAAAGCTTCAAGCCCATACCGGACTCCAAACATCTGAAGGTGAGTCCTCTAGCTCTGATGATGGGAAAAGCAGCCCCACCTTGCCTGCCGCCAAAAAAAGAAGAACTGAACACAAGCGAGACTAAGAGTCTGATCAAGCAAAGCTGATTCAAGACTCTTTAGTTATTATCTTGTGATTTAATGTATGATTTCTTTAAAGAAATAAAATTATTTTTGCAAAATAAATGACACATCAGTATTTGTTTTGAAATTTTGGACCGTTGGCAAACCAATGACACGTGTCATGATCATTTCAAACTAACGACTAAAAACGACAAGAGGAATTTAATTCTTTCAAATAACACATTTATGAGTCTCTTTCATCACTCATAAAAATCCCTTGCTCAAAATTTTGAGAGAATACAATACAATACCATAGCACCATAAGCAACTTTAGAAGAGAAATCTTATACTCTTCAATGAAAATCATCTTTCAAAAAGAGTATTCTCTATTTCTCTAAAAAAAAAGGGGGCTTCAATTCAAACTCAGCAAATATTTTCAAAAAAAATGGCTGAAACGTTCAAAGCTCTTACTTCTTTCAAAGAGCAAATGATGAGAGATAAATTTCTGGAAAGACAGAAATTTCAATTGATTCTTAAGGAATCAAACAATCCTTTTCTTCTAGTCAATCTTCACAAGATCAGAATTCTACACTACCTAGAAACTCTTCCAAGATTCTTCAAACAAAACTTGGTAAATGAGTTCTTGCTTCAAGCAAAGGTCACTGTAGATGGGAAGGTCATACTATTAGTGATCCAAGGAAAGAAACTCCAAATCACTAAAAGAAAGATTGCAGAAATCTTTAAACTTCCCAGAAAAGGCTCCAGGGTTCAAGATCTGAAAGATTCAGTTGAACCTTACTGGAAAGAATGGCGTGCTTCAAATTGCTCCAAGAAATTCAGTTTTACCACAGCCAAAACTGATTTGAAGCCCGAGTATGGAGTCATGCTCGATGTCACGAACAAATGATATTCGGCGCCATTAGAAGCCTGAGTCAGTTGACTCAAGAAAAATACAAGGTAATGATACACCTTGTCAAAGGATTGGAAGCTAATTGGGTAGAGTTTGTCTTCTCCCAATTTAAGCATCAAGTCATCAAAGCCACTAACTCAAAAAGGACTGGGAAATTTGAGTCCAAAGTAGGACTTGTTCTAAGAATGAGCAAGCTCCTGGAAGATATGCTGAATCTTCCAAATGATGACGCGCTACCAATCCTTATATCCGACCGGATTCCCAAAAAAAGGAAAGCACATCTTCAGTCACTCAAGAAGAAGAAGAGATCTAAAGCCAAGTCTGGCAATACAACTTCAAGCAGTTCAGATGCCAATGAAGTTCCCTCTCCTCACTCCAAAAATGGATCATCAGTTGACTTCAAACCCCGCACTGATCCAGATGAGCTCATTTCCTTCATCGGAATCCCTTATCCAAATTATAGAGATGAGTACTTTAGGAGAGCCTACCCTCCTCTCCAGCTGACTGAAGACAACACTCGTACTTTTTACAGTGGCGAATATGAAGTTAAGAGTGCTTAGAAGGATGTAACGAATCTCTTTCTCACTCACTTCACTTATGTTGCCAAGCAAGACAACCAGCTGTTCAAACAGCTGCACTGATACTTTTACTGGTATAACTGGAGACATTCAATATAAATCCAGTCACATTTCTTGCTAACAGCTTTTCATGGCATGAGCTTTTTGCAACGTGAAGAGCCTTGGAGCCTCAAATGGATTGGAGCCTCAATCCATTTCCTCCAAATATTGTGCAAGTCCAGTGGATTATAAAGCATCGACTTGATAACAACATTCCAGCTAAGGCCCTGCTAGCTGATGTTCAAGCCAGCTTGAGATCGTAAGGAGTTGCAACTGAAAAATAATTTGTCAATAATCAAGTCGATCAATGCTGCCTACAACTGAATCTTGATCCAATTCAGTCAGAAAAGGCATATCTACAAGCTGCAGGTACCACTAAAGAGATAGACTAAAATCTTTCTCATACTCAAGTAGTGGTAACTCCAAGGAGTCAATATCCTGGACAAAGTGGAACCAAAGACGATGAAGATACTGCCACATCTCCAGATCTCCTGTCCAGAGGCTATGTTACTCCCCTTATCAAGCCTTGCTCAAGAGCTGCAAAACTGATGATTAATCAGTCCAGCTCATCCTACAGAGGAATTAAAGAGTTGACCACCTTGAAGCTGACCACCTCAGCAGTTGCTCTTAAGCAACTTCAGCATGCTGAGACCCCAGCCAGAACTGATTCCTTTCAGGACATCATCAGTTCAGCTTCCAAAAGGAAATGGTCAAATAGCTCTAGAGAAAGTGGTGAAGCCAGTCCCATTCAACCACCCAAGAAGAGGAAATTCATAAAAAGTCAATCAATAGCTGCTCAACAAAACTGATTAAATCAGTTAAAGGTGACATCATCAATTTAGCAGGAAACTGACGCCTCGAGCTCCAAGTCCCTCCTCTCATCAGCTGCCTGATCAATCCTCTTCGATAAGCTTCTCTACTCTCTATTCCTCACAGCTTATTTTTTAAAAAAGTTATCGTTAACATTTCAAAATAAGCTTATTGTTCATCTGAGTTACCATTTAAGTCTCTATACTCAGCATTAAAGTATAAAGGGATGAATTTTCTGAGGTATATAAATAGCAAATCTTCTGGCAAAATGTTGTGCTATTTATGGCAACTACTCAGATTTTCAAAACCTCAAATCTCGAGCGCTTGATCAAAAAGCATTAATACAAGTGGACGGCTGAGATGCATGCATCATTTATTCGGCTAACTTTCTTTCAAATCAGATAGCTGATCAGCCAATAAGTACTCGATTACTCTGGTTTAATGTAAGCAAACTTACTGTCTTTAAAAGCAGTGGAGAAGTTAAATGAAAATAAGAACTCTCAACAGAGACAAAAACTCTCTCTAACTTTTTCATGCCTTCTCCTTGTCTTCTCACTTATCCATAGCCCCTTCTTTCTAATATCATATCATCGAAAAATGGCTTCCTCATTCCACTTGATGAATATGAAGCTTCTAATAAAGAAGCTCACAACGGATAAGTTCATTGACCGAGAGTTTCTTCAAGCTCGAATCGGTCCTAAGAAGACTAGCATGATCTTTCACATGTTAAAGACATGCGGGCTTTTGTCTTTCATGACAACACAGCTCAAGAGGAAGCATCTTTCGCTTGTAGCTGAGTTCTACTACCATGCGGAAATCTCTAGACAAAACATACTATCTGTTGTCCAAGATTAAGTTATCATCATCAACAAAGATGTGCTAACCAACCTGTTTCAGCTCCCTGAGAAAGGCCCGAAGGTGGTTGAACTGGCGCTCCCATCAAAGTTGGAGTTGTGGAACGACTGAAAGCTTCCACACATTGATCACCGAGACTTTTCAAATAATTTGAAAGATAGTCTCTCTCCAACCATGGTCCAGATCTTGGACATTGTTATGTATATTTTTCTCATCAACATCACCAATGTGCAATTTAATGACAATACCTCTCATCTCATGGCCGCCATATATTACGGATGTAAGGCTAATTGGGCATCTTTTATATTGGCTCAGCTTCGCAGTCATGTGAGGCATGCTGAGATCGATCTAACCTTTGGCACATTCAAAGCCAAGTTAGGATTTGTCAATCGACTCAGTCATATCATCACGGAGCAGCGTGAAACAGTTCATGGTGGATATTTTCACACCAGAAGAGATCTCCTTCCTACAGTTTACATTCATCGGAGACATCAGAATGTAACTGGCCGCCCTAGAAAGTCGAGGCTTCAGCTCACGGAGGACCACAGCCCAGCTAAAGGAAAGCAGTCGCTCCTTTATGCTGACCCTCCAGCTGATGCAGATCAGTCCTCGACTGACAGTGACTCTCCTTACATCGTTGTCCTAGAAACTCTAGAAGAAGGCTTCAATGCAAGCCTTAACCAACAACTACAAAGTTGTTTTGGTCGAATAAGGGATCACAGTCTCTTTCTCTTCGAACATCTTCAAAGATATCTCCAGTATCACCTATGGAGATACCAGGTGGATGATGCCACAATGTTAATGATGGCAGATAAGCGAGGCTACTCATACTGGATTGAGAAAGGTCAATGGAGCAGAAACTGGATGAACTATTCGCTTGATACACCTCCATCAGTCCCAGAAATCATGGATTCCATGATTAAGAGATTTCAAACCTCGGTGCCTCATGATGCACCCTATCCCAAACATGAGCCCTCTAACTTATCCACAACTCCTCTTTAAGAGGATGCCCTCATCACCATACCGGACGAACCACTTCTCGAACTCACATCAGCTTCTTCTCTTAGGCAAGATCCACTCTCTCTCTCTCAGATCTTGATCGACTGATGATGATAGATGAGTCATATGTATGGATGTCCACTCCTATACCTGCACCCCAAGCTCCCCACATCACCAACAACTTGTTGGCTACTTTTTTCTCTCCTCTGCCATAGTTATCACTGTCAAACTATGACTTCTATCAACTCGCCCTTTTAGATGATGCCAAAAAGGGAAAGGATATATTGATGATGGAAAATCATATACTCCAACATATGATGGTCCCTGGCAAGGTGGTCTAACTCTTTGGGATGAAATCCAAAGAGAAGTACAACGAGAGATACAGCTTCAGAGGTAAGCTACCTTTCAGGGGGAAGCTACTCACGACGGGGAAGCTACCCATCAGGGGAAAGCTATTCGTGAGGGGAAAGTCCAACTTGAGCAATGCCCAACTCAAGATTACTTTTGGACTTGGGAGAATGCCTAGTTGAAACAACAGCAAAAATGGGATATCCGCAGTATACCAATCATCTCTCCCTGCAAGTATGAAAAAGGAGAATTGAGCAAAAGAAGAAGGAACTTAGTGGTGAACAGTTCTAACTGAGGAAGGAAGTTAAAATATCCAAGTCTTAATATTCTCTTTTTCTTACTTCCTTATATTTCTTCATCTTCTCTGCTCAATCAGCTTCTAAAACATGCTCTTTTATTTATAATACAAATATTCTGATCATGCTGATATGTCTCATTGAATAGCTTAAGGCTTTCCATGCGCTCTAATAAATGAAAAATCTACATGATAATCAGAATTGAGCTGTTTTTAGAACTGAAACATTTGAAGCTTTTCAAGCTGTGCAAATGAGTACTCAGATATCTTAAGGTCATTTAAGCTGCATTTCTCATCAGCGAAAAAATTCTGATGCTTGACTGTGTGGGGAATTGTAACCAAGAAATATTCCCTCATCAGCTTTGGCACTGAAAGTCTTCAGTTGACTTTTACCATTGTTGTGAATATAACATTTGCAGCTAAATACTTTGAAGTGTGAGATAGATGGTTTACGACCCTTGTAGAGCTCATAGGGTGTCTTGTCATGTGCACTGACGATAGCGCTTCTGTTTTGAGTGTGGCACGCCGTATTGACTACCCGGCCCAGTATCCTTCTGCTATGTTGGCATCAGCTATCATTGTTTGAGCTGATTCTTTGAGTGTGTGATTTCTCCTTTCCGCTATACCATTTTGCTGTGGGATTCTGGCAGCTAAGTGCTCATGAGTTATTCCCAGTTCACTGAGAAAACTGATGATCTGCTGGTTAACAAATTCAGTTCCATTATCTGAATAAATTTGTTGAACCGATCTCTCCCTTTCAGTTTGCAGCCTCCTGATCATCGTTGATAGCTTGGTGTAGGTTTCATCCTTGTTTCTGAGAAACTCTAACCACGTATAACTCAAGAATTCGTCAACTACTACCAAGTGAATCTTTTTTCTTTGGGCGTTAGTGGTCTGACTGACCCAAATAGATCCATATGTAGCAGTTGGAGGGGAGCAGTTGTCCCTGGAGGATGACTTCTATTTTTGAATGACGATCTCACTTGCTACCCATTCTGGCATGGTCCACAGATGCCAGCTTTCTTGAAAATCTCCTTCTTGGCTAAATGGTTGATGGTTCTAAAGTTGAGATGATTGAGTCATCGATGCCATAGCCAGCTTGCTTCTATTGAGCCCTTTGATAGAAAGCAAGCTTCTCCATATCCAGTTGACCAGTCAACAGCATACATATTGTCTCTTCTTACGCCAGTTAGGAGGATTGCTCCAGTTGACTTATCTTTGATGTCACACGAGCTTCGACTGAAATCAATGGTATATCTATTGTCACATAATTGACTAATGCTGAGTAGTTTGTGCTTCAGTCTTTCCACGTAGAAGACTCCAATGACTACCACCTTTCCTTTGGCCACGAACCCTTCTCCAATTGTTCGGCTTCTAGAGTTGTCTCCAAATGTGACTAATGGTCATTTTATCTCCTTGTATCCTTCTAAATCCTCTTTATCTCTCGTCATGTGTTTCGAGCACCCGCTATCTAGGTACCAAACTACCTTGGAACTCTTCTTCGATAAGATGCCATTTTTCCTACAAGAGAGATGATTAGGTTTTAGGAACCCGCATGACATCGGGTCCTTCTTTTCTAATCAGGTGCTTTGGGATCCAAATTTGCCAAAATTTTAGCTTAATAGCAGGTAGAGAGTTTTCAGACATTGATCGTCTGATCAGTTTCACCCTCTTTTCAGCTCTCCTTCTCTGAGCTGAGTCATTTGACTTGTACCTGCATCAAGAGTCAGTAGGATAGATCACTTCGATCAAAACTCTCTGATTTCGAGCTTATCTAGCTCTTCTCTGTGGCCAATTCATTTTCACACTATGCACTTTGTCGCTTTTGTGATATGACCAGTTGGCAAACCAGTTATAGTGAGGGTTGATTCTTGATCCATACCTTGATCCTATGGTTCTGTTCACCATAGGACTGTTCTGGGCTTCGGGCCTTTCAAAATCTGGTGACCTTTGTTGAACTGACTGTCTCTGATGAGCTGGAGGTCTTGGCTGAATTGACGACCTCTGTTGATAGGATGGTTGCCATTGTTGAGCTGGTGGCCTCAGCTGATAGGCAAACTACCTACTTTGAACTCGTGGCCTTCTTTGAGATGGCTTCCTCTGCTGAACTGATGGTTGAACTGTCTTTCAGTTGAGAGGAATGGTTGGACCTCTTAGGCGGATCTGTAGGGATATCTTCAGTTCCCTCGTCTTTGGTCTCTTCAACTGGTTGGGTTGGTGCAGGTCTGTCAACCAGGAAGGATTTCTTCTTGACCGGTTTGAATAACTGTCTTTCCTTTCTCATCGACAGTGTACCTGTTATATCCTAACCCGGAACTACCAGTTTCAACTCTTTGATGGCTTAGAATCTCATCAAGAGTTTGAGATCCCTTTCTGAATTTGAGAAATATTTCATTTCTCTCCTCGATCTCCTGCCTAAGCATCTCATTCTAAGCTCTTAGCTCATCAACATTGAGCTACAACTTCTCACATTCAATTGACTGGGCTTCAAGTGATTCAGCTCTGTCATGATCACTTCTCAGTCTTTTGACCTCATCTCTTAGGTCATAATTTTCTTCCTTCAGTTGTAGATGCGTGCTTGATATAGTAGCTAACTGGTCTTCTAGCATTCTTAATTGCTCATTTATTTCATTGCTAGAAATGGAAGCTTAATGAATGTGATAAAAAGAGGTTAAGGATTCACATGTGCGTTAACCTCTTCTTTCTTGTCAGCCATGAGGCAGAACAATGCCTCTTCTTCAGAGCTGTAGCCGTTGGAGTCGATTCCTAATTGATAATCTGAGTCATCCAGGATGGCATTCTCTGTATTGGCCATCATAGCTTTTCTTTTGAAAAAGCTTCTCATCACCTTGGCCTTCTTGTCTTTAGGGAGCTCTGGACACTCATATCTGTAGCGTCCCTGCTTGTAGCAATGGAAGCATTCTCCTATGCTTCTGTTGGATGCACTGTTTTGTTCAGCAGGTGGTTGTTTTCTCTCGCCTCTTGGCTCCTCATCAGTTTGAAACATAACTGATGGCTGATCTCTGATCCTTTTGAGCTTTTCTAGCAGCTTGTTAACTGACTGAATTTGATCATTAATATCTTCTGTCAGGCTCTCCTTCATCTCTGTTGCTTCTCTTCTGCGATCAGTTGAGCCTCCTAGTTGTTCTCTGGCTTGAGAACTTCTTACGGAAGACATTTCTTTTCGAGTTTCTCTAAATTGATTTCTTTCACCATAGAAGGATGCATCCTGGGCTGATGTTGATGTGGATGCCTCTCTTTTTTAGTTTAGGCTATACTCGTGAGCCTTAAGAAATCGAAGAGTTCTCTTCGGGTAATGTTGTTCAAGTCTCTTGACTCTTTTGTAGTAATCACCTTCATATCCCATTCCTTTTTGAGATTATGCAAGATTTTGGAGTTCATCTCACTATTAGGATATGTTCTTCCCAGATTGTTATCTCACTGATGATGCCTAGAAATCTTATTTCAAGGCTGGAGATGGTTTCATCTGAGTGCATTTTGAAGGACTCATATTTGTCCACTGCCAATGGGAGCTTGTTTCCTTTGATGGCTTCGGACTCTTTGCATAGATCTGCAAGTAAGTCCCAAATCTCCTTTGCAGTTCTGCAACTCCTTGTGTCCTTTATGCGATCTTCATCTAGAGTTTGGAACAACACGGCTTGGGCCACGAACTCTAGGTTTTTCAACTTCTTCTCTTTACGCATAAGAAGATGAGTTGGCTTCGGGATCCTTGCTGGTTGATTGACATCAGCAACATGGGCTTCATTATTCATCATAATTGTGAATGGACCATCCTCGATAACTTCCCACATATTTTTAAAGATTGAGCATAGATGCGCCTTCACTCTTCTGCTCCAGTTATCGTAGTTCTCAACTGAAAAGATAGGTAGCTTATGGTTTCCCATAGCTTATAGATTAATACAGATGTCGTCAACTACTACCAGAGTGAATCTTTTTCCTTTAGGCGTTGGTGGTCTGACTGGCCCAAATAGATCCATATATAGCACTTGGAGGGGAGCAGTTTTCCCTAAAGGATGACTTTTATTTGTTAATGATGATCTCACTAGCTTCCCTTTCTGGCATGGTCCACAGACATCAGCTTTCTTGAAAATCTCCTTATGAAGCCCATCTACTAGCTCCTTCTTGGCTGGATGGTTGATGCTTCTGAAGTTGACATGATTGAGTCGTCGATGACATAGCCAGCTTGCTTCTATTGAGCCCTTTGATAGAAAGCAAGGTTCTCCATATTTAGTTGACCAGTCAACAACATACATGTTGCCTCTTCTTACGCCAGTTAGGAGGATTGCTCCAGTTGACTTATCTTTGATGTCACACGAGCTTCGACTGAAATTAATGGTATATCCATTGTCATATAATTGACTGATGCTGAGTAGTTTGTTCTCCAGTCCTTCCACGTGAGAGACTCCATTAACTACCACCTTTCCTTTGACCACAAACCCTTCTCCAATGGTTCGGCTTCTAGAGTTGACTCTAAATGTGACTAATGGTCCTTTCATCTTCTGGTATCCTTCTAAATCCTCTCTATCTCCCGTCATGTGTTTCTAGCACCCGCTATCTAGGTACCAAGCCTCCTTGGTCCTCTTCTTCGATAGGATGCCCTTTTCCTACGAGAGAGATGATTAGGTTTTAGGAACCCGCATGACATCGGTTCCTTCTTTGCTAATCAGGTGCTTTGGGATCCAGATTTGCCAAACTTTTGGCTCAATAGCAGGTAGAGAATTTTCAGAGATTGATCGTCTGATCAGTTTCACTCTCTTTTCAGCTCTCCTTCTCTGAGCTAAGTCATTTGACTTGTACCTGCATCGAGAGTTAGTATGATAGATCACTTTGGTCAAAACTCTCTGATTTCGAGCTTATCTAGCTCTTCTCTTTGGCCAATTCCTTTTCACACCATGCACTCTGTCGATTTTGTGGTATGGCCAGTTAGCAAACCAGTTATAGTGAGGGTTCATCCTTGATTTTTTCTGAGAGTCCAAGTACTCACTATATTGTGTTGCAAGATCCAATGGAGTGAACTTTTCCAGAGGGATTTGAGAATGTTGATGTGTGCTTGATATAGCTTTGTATGCACATTTCTTCTTTAGTCAACTTCTCCTTCAGTTTGACTTGGTGGATGTCTTCGATAATAGGCTGGCTGAGTAGTTCTCTCCAGAACTGATACCCTATCTCGATGAGACAGCGGTCCAAACTTAGTATTTCTCCTTACTCCAGTTGGTCGGTCAGTTTTGTTCACCATAGGCCTGTTTTGGGCTTTGGGCCTTTCAAAATCTGGTGACCTTTGTTGAACTGACTGTCTCTGATGAGCTGGAGGTCTTGGCTGAACTGACGACCTCTATTGATAAGCTAGATGCCATTGTTGAGCTGGTGGCCTCTGATGACAGGTAAACTGCCTACTTTGAACTCGTGGCCTTCTTTGAGATGGCTTCCTCTACTGAACTGATGGCTGAACAGAGCCTTTCAGTTGAGAGAAATGGTTGGACCTCTTAGGGGGATCTGTAGGGATGTCTTCAGTTTCCTCGCCTTTGGTCTCTTCAACAGGTTGGGTTGGTGCAGGTTTGTAAAAACCAGGAAGGGTTCTTTCTTGACTAGTTTGAATAACTGTCTTTCCTTTCTCAGCGACAGTGAACCTGTTGTATCATAACCCTGGACTACCAGTTTCAACTCTTTGATAGCTTAGAATCTCCTGAAGAGTTTGAGATCCCTTTCTGAATTTGAGAGATATTTCCTCTCTCTCCTGGATCTTCTGTCTGAGCATCTCATTCTCAGCTCTTAGCTCATAAACATTGAGCTGCAACTTCTCACATTCAATTGACTGGGCTTCAAGTGATTCAGCTCTATCATGATCACTCCTCAGTCTTTTGACCTCATCTCTTAGGTCATCATTTTCTTCCTTCAGTTGTAGATGTGTGCTTGATATAGCAGCTAACTGGTCTTCTAGCATTCTTAATTACTTATTTATTTCATTGCTAGAAATGGAAGCTTCATGAATGTGATAAAAAGATGTTAAGGAGTCACATGTGCTAACCTCTTCTTTCTTGTCAGCCATGAGGCAGAACAATGCCTCTTCTTCAGAGTTGTAGATGTTGGAGTCGATTCTTGATGGATAATCTGAGTCATCCAGGACGGCATTCTCTGTGTTGGCCATCATAGCTTTTCTTTTGAAAAAGCTTCTCTTCACTTTGGCCTTCTTGTCTTTAGGTAGCTCTGGACACTCATATCTGTAGTGTCCCTGCTTGTGGCAATGGAAGCACTCTCCTATGCTTCAATTGGATGCAGTAGGTTGTTCAGCAGGCGGTTGGTTTCTCTCGCCTCTGGGCTCCTCATCCGTTTGAAACATAACTGATGGTTGATCTCTGATCCTTTTAAGCTTTTCTAGCAGCTTCTTAACTTACTGAATTTGATCATTAATATCTTCTGTCAGGCTCTCCTTCATCTTCACTGCTTCTCTTCTGCGATCAATTGAGCCTCATGGTTGTTCTCTGGCTTGAGAACTACTTACGGGAGACATTTCTATCTCGAGTTTCTCTAAACTGATTTCTTTCACCATAGAAGGCTGCATCCTGGGCTGATGATGATGTGGATGCCTCTCTTTTTTAGTTTAGGCTATACTCGTGAGCCTTAAGAGAACTGAAGAGTTCTCTTGGGGTGATGTTGTTCAAGTCTCTTGACTCTTTTGTAGCAATCACCTTCATATCCCATTCCTCTGTGAGATTATCCAAGATTTTGGAGTTCATCTCACTATTGGGATATGTTCTTCCCAGATTGTTCATCTCACTAATGATGCCTAGAAATCTTATTTCAAGGCTGGAGATGGTTTTATGTGAGTGCATTATGAAGGACTCATATTTGTCCACTGCCAGTGGGAGCTGGTTTCCTTTGATGGCTTCAGACTCTTTACACAGATCTACAAGTAAGTCCCATATCTCGTTGGTAGTTCTGCAACTTTTTGTCGACTTTATGCGATCTTCATCTAGAGTTTGGAATAACGCGGCTTAGGCTACGAACTCTATGTTCTTCAACTTCTTATCTTCACCCGTGAGAAGACGAGTTGACTTCGGGATCCTTGTTGGTTGATTGACATCAGCAACATGGAATTTATTATTCATCATAATTGTGATTGGACCATCCTCGATAACTTCTGACATATTTTCATAGATTGAGCAGAGATGCGCCTTCATTCTCCTGCTCCAGTTATCGTAGTTCTCAACTGAAAAGATAGGTAGCTTATGGTTTCCCATAGCTTATAGATTAATACAGATGTCGTCAACTACTACCAGAGTGAATCTTTTTCCTTTGGGAGTTGATGGTCTGACTGGCCCAAATTGATCCATATGTAGCAATTGGAGGGGAGCAGTTTTCCCTGGAGGATGAGTTCTATTTTTCAAAGACGATCTCACTTGCTTCTCTTTCTGGCAAGGTCCTCAGACACCAGCTTTCTTCAAAATCTCCTTAGGAAGCCCATCTACTAGCTCCTTCTTGGCTGGATGGTTGATGCTTCTGAAGTTGACATGATTGAGTCGTCGATGACATAGCCAGCTTGCTTCTATTGAGCCCTTTGATAGAAAGCAAGGTTCTCCATATTTAGTTGACCAGTCAACAACATACATGTTGCCTCTTCTTACGCCAGTTAGGAGGATTGCTCCAGTTGACTTATCTTTGATGTCACACGAGCTTCGACTGAAATTAATGGTATATCCATTGTCATATAATTGACTGATGCTGAGTAGTTTGTTCTCCAGTCCTTCCACGTGAGAGACTCCATTAACTACCACCTTTCCTTTGACCACAAACCCTTCTCCAATGGTTCGGCTTCTAGAGTTGACTCTAAATGTGACTAATGGTCCTTTCATCTTCTGGTATCCTTCTAAATCCTCTCTATCTCCCGTCATGTGTTTCTAGCACCCGTTATCTAGGTACCAAGCCTCCTTGGTCCTCTTCTTCGATAGGATGCCCTTTTATTGTGAGAGAGATGATTAGGTTTTAGGAACCCACATGACATCGGTTCCTTCTTTGCTAATCAGGTGCTTTGGGATCCAGATTTGCCAAACTTTTGGCTCAATAGCAGGTAGAGAGTTTTCAGAGATTGATCGTCTGATCAGTTTCACTCTCTTTCTCTGAGCTGAGTCATTTGACCTGTATCTGCATCGAGAGTTAGTAGAATAGATCACTTCGATCAAAATTCTCTGATTTCAAGCATGTCTAGCTCTTATCTGTAGCCAATTCCTTTTAACACCATACGCTCTGTCGCTTTTATGGTATGGCCAGTTGGCAAACTAGTTATAGTGAGGGTTGATCCTTGATTCATCTCTTGAGTCCAAGTACTCACTATACTGAGTTGCAAGATCCAGTGGAGTGAATTTCTCCAGAGGGATCTGAGAATGTTGATGTGCTTGATATAGCTTTGTATGTACATTTCTTCTTTCGTCAACTTCTCCTTCAGGTTGACTTGCTAGATGCCTTCGATAATAGCCTGGCTAAGTAGCTCTCTCCAGAACTGATGTCCTACCACGATGAGATATCGGTCCAAAGTAAGTATTTCTCCTTACTGCAGTTGGCCGGTCAGTTCTGTTCACCATAGGCCTGTTCTGAGCTTTGGGCCTTTCAAAATCAAGTAACCTTTGTTGAACTGACTGTCTCTGATGAGTTGGAGGTCTTGGTTGAACTGACGACCTCTATTTATAGGTTGGTTGCCATTCTTGAGCTGGTGGCCTCTGATGATAGGCAAACTGCATACTTTGAACTCGTGGCTTTCTCTGCTGAACTAATGGCTGAAAAGAGCCTTTCAGTTGAGAGGAATGGCTCGATCTCTTAGGCGGATCTGTAGGGATGTCTTCAATTCCCTCGCCTTTGGTCTCTTCAACTGGTTGGGTTGGTGCAGGTTTGTCAAAACCAGGAAGGGTTCCTTCTTGACTAGTTTGTATAACTGCCTTTCCTTTCTCAGCGACGGCGTACCTGTTGTATCCTAACCCTGGACTACCAGTTTCAACTCTTTGATGGCTTAAAATCTCCTCAAGAGTTTGAGATCCCTTTCTAAATTTGAGAGATATTTCATCTCTCTCTCCTGGATCTTCTGCCTGAGCATCTCATTCTCAGCTCTTATCTCATCAACATTGAGCTGCAACTTCTCACATTCAATTGACTGGGCTTCAAGTGATTCAACTCTGTCATGATCACTTCTCAGTCTTTTGACCTCATCTCTTAGGTCATCATTTTCTTCCTTCAGTTGTAGATACATGCTTCATATAGCAGCTAACTGGTCTTCTAGAATTCTTAATTGCTCATTTATTTCATTGCTAGAAATGGAAGCTTCATGAATGTGATAAAAAGAGGTTAAGGAGTCACGTGTGCTAACCTCTTATTTCTTGTCAGCCATGAGACAGAACAACGCCTCTTCTTCAGAGTTGTAGCCATCGAAGTCGATTCCTGATGGATAATCTGAGTTATCCAGGACGGCATTCTCTGTGTTGGCCATCATAGCTTTTCCTTTGAAAAAGCTTCTCTTTACCTTAGCCTTCTTATCTTCAGAGAGCTTTGGACACTCATATCTGTAGTGTCCCTGCTTGTAGCAATGGAAGCATTCTCCTATGCTTCTGTTGGATGCACTGGGTTGTTCAGCAGGTGGTTGTTTTCTCTCGCCTCTTGGCTCCTCATCAGTTTGAAACATAACTGATGGCTGATCTCTGATCCTTTTGAGCTTTTCTAGCAGCTTGTTAACTGACTGAATTTGATCATTAATATCTTATGTCAGGCTCTCCTTCATCTCTGCTACTTCTCTTTTGCGATCAGTTGAGCCTCTATGGAAGACATTTCTTCCTCGAGTTTCTCTAAACTGATTTCTTTCACCATAGAAGGATGCATCCTGGGCTGATGTTTATATGGATGCCTCTCTTTTTTAGTTTAGGTTATACTCGTGAGCCTTAAGAGAACCGAAAAGTTCTCTTAGGGTGATGTTGTTCAAGTCTCTTGGCTCTTTTTTAGCAATCACCTTTATATCCCATTCCTCTATGAGATTATCCAAGATTTTGGAGTTCATCTCACTATTGGGATATGTTCTTCCCAGATTGTTCATCTCACTGATGATGCCTAGAAATCTTGTTTCAAGGCTGGAGATGGTTTCATCTGAGTGCATTATGAAGGACTCATATTTGTCCACTGTCAGTGGGAGCTTGTTTCCTTTGATCGCGTCGGACTCGTTGCACAGATCTGCAAGTAAGTCGCATATCTCCTTGGCAGTTCTGCAACTCTTTGTGTCCTTTATGCGATCTTCATCTAGAGTTTGGAATAATGCGGCTTGGGCTATGAAATCTAGGTCCTTCAACTTCTTCTCTCCACCCGTGAGAAGACGAGTTGGCTTCGGGATCTTTACTCGTTGATTGACATCAGCAACGTGAGCTTCATTGTTTATGATAATTATGATTGGACTATCCTCAATAACTTCCCACATATTATCATGGATTGAGCAGATATGCGCCTTCATTCTCCTGCTCCAGTTATCGTAGTTCTCAACTGAAAAGATAGGTAGCTTATGGTTTCCCATAGCTTATAAATTAGCACAGATAACAAGATCTGATTCAGTTGATATGCATAAATGGCTAATCTTTAGAATCAACCACTCTGATACCACTTGTTGGTCCTGGGGTGAGTCAGAATCAATTTAGAGGGGGGTGAATAAACTCAGTTCAAAACTGAACTAGAAATGCGGAATATTCAAAGCCCGTTTTGACTCGCGGGGTTATCCCTGCTTTGTGGAGATCAGTTGAGATGATCTGCTAGCTTGGAGTGTTGTGTGTGCTTGGGGTGTGCAGTTTAAGACATGAAACTTAATTGAAAAATAAAGTAGAGCACACAAGTAATTTATAGAGGTTCGAAGCTCAACTTCTACATCCTCTTTTCCTTCCACAGAAGGGCAATTCACCATGCAAGTGTAAAGTTCATTTATTACAGTTACATAGTGAAGAAAACTGCTGAACCTGGCGAACGGCCACTTTACGAGTCATGGCCTCCTTTTCAGCTAGTGCTGTCTCGGAAACGGTGATCCAACAAACGCATCCTCCTCAGCCGGTAGGTCGACAGTTCACACTTGTGATCCCTAACTGCTCGCTGGAGAGATAAGGTGCTATTGCTTTTCTTTACATGATTTTTGATCTCGCTCGATCTTCAAGAATACGTTCTTGAAACTGGTATCAACTTATATGCTCCTTTACGCGTATGCGTCTGAGCTGGGTAGTTGATCTCTGAAGCACTGGAACTGAGAGAGTTGCTCTGGCTGGAATTCTTCCTCAGTTTGGACTTTTGATTCTTCTAAGTTTTAGAGTATGAGGCTTTAGTGCTTTGGTGAACGTCTTAGCGGAGAGTCTTAACTAAAGTTATATCTAAAATTATCAAAAGTCAACAGTCACCTTTTATAGATTAGTGGCTGATGATCATTGATAATCACTGTGTGTGTTGGGGTTTTTTTCCAATTACGCCCCACATGATCTAATCGGATAATCTATAATTCTTTGTGCATGCAAATCATGATTTTATGTGTGATGATATATCAAACAAACATGTTGAACATACTATGCAAGTTCATCGAATTAAATGCAGCGGAATAAAATAATCCGATAGAATCCACTTACATAGAAAGTAGGGTTGACGATGAGATTACAGGTCTAATCTCATTGTTGTAGAAGAACCGATCGAATGGCCTTGTTCTTCACTGTGATCAATGCCTAACAGGGTTGCAGTGATGCTTCTCGATCTTTTACTATATTTTCAATACCCATATAGATGTAGAGTGGACTACAAGCTATTAAACAGTGTATAGATAACCTAGGGAATTAAGTGTGACAGAGAGGGTCTGCTCGTGTTCTATGAAATACACGTCTTCTCCTTATATTAATACAGAGGGAGGCATGTATTTTGACTCCCAACCTTGATGGATTTGGGCCTCTCCACTTATTCTATTCTCACAGTCCATTAAAGTACTATTTGGGCTACAATAGGGATCTAGAAGAATATTAAATTGGCCCACTAATTTATTTAATATCCAATATCCATTACCTAGGATATAATTAAATAAATTAAGTTTTATTTTTATTCCACTAAAGAAATAACACTGGCCTACCAATTTAATACATTTTACTCAATGCATTCTTCTTTAGTTCAGTCATTCCTCATGTTTAAGATATAATGTCCATTAATTAATTATGTAAGCTCTGACAGCTATAATTAATTAATTCTTCCATTCCTAGAGCAGTACCACACAAGCTTCACCATGTACGAAATAAATTCCACCTGCAGGGTTTCACATGTACTTGTGTTTACTCAAGGGGACATCATCAACCTGGCGCACCAGGACATGGTAACCTAACACAGTGCACGACCCATATGTGCGAATATGTTACTGTCTAAAATATTGAGATTATTAATTCTATCAAGAATCTCACTCATTGATAAATTAAAGCAATAATCATCACACACACATGTCCGCCACTGTACAAAGCTTAAGAACTCGAACTCTGTGGATATTTGTTCTCTCCTTTTAGGGTCAGATCAGAGAACAGTATCCTATTGCGATCCTCCTCAATACACAGAACCATGAATCAGAATAATCAGTTATTCAAGATGAACTAACTATCAGATTGTTCTACAGTCTAGAATGGTTAGTTCGGGACCATCTAAACTGCGAGCCTTTTAATACTTTATAAGGAATCCGATGATATGATCTTTACGGTCTATTTACCCACACCATATCAATTACAATGCAAGTATAAGGAAACATGCATATATAAATGAATAGCAAAGTAAATAAATGCACAAACAGTGACTGCAATAATAACCAATCTATATCGTCAAAACATTATTAACAATATACAAAGACAAGCTTTTAGTATACAATCCTAACAGTGTGATCATAAATGATAAAGTTATTGAGGGGATTTTATTTAAAGAGGGCCATTGAGTTGCCTTTGCTCTTATGATGAGCTTTTGTTCCAAGATCTCGATTGCATTAACTTCAAGATCTTCTTTGGCTTATCTGAAATTTAAATTTCAGTTTCGGCTCATGTCTTGATCTTCAGTTCTGAGCTTTATCGAGCAGTTGGAATCTTTAGTTTCTCATCTGTCAGTTTTGGACGTCTCTTGGCAGTTTGGAAAGCTTCAGTTGAGATCATCTTCAGCTGCCAGTTCTGGGCTTAGGCTTCATGCCTTCTGAGCTCCAGTTTGGTTTGCTTCAGCTAGTAGTTCTGGGCTAGGGTTTGATACCTTCTGAGCTCCAGTTTGGTTTGCTTCAGCTGGCATGTTGAACCAGTGTTCTTCAGCTGGTATTCTGGACTTGTATCCCTTCAGCTTGAACTTCCTTGGACTGGTCTTCAGTTCGGTTGCTGGCGTTTTATCAGTTGGACTTCAAAACTGATGCGTCTTTAGCTGGTATCCTTCGAACTAGTACTTCATCAACTGGAATTTCATTCTTCAGCTGGTATACTTTGAGCTAGTATTTTCCTTCAGCTTGTACCTTGGTCTTCTCTTCCGCTGGTATACTCCTTCAACTGGAACTTCTTGAGCTGGAATTTTCTTCAGCTCGGATCTTGGACTGGTACACTTCTTCAGCTGGTGTTTCCTTCAGCTGGAGTCATCCTCTCTTCGACTGGCAATATTCTTCAGTTGGTATCTTGAACTGGCATGTTCATCAGTTCAAACTGATGTGCTCTTCAACTGGTATTTCTTCAGCTGGGATTAGTCTTGAACTGGCATGTCCTTCAGTTCTTCTCTTCAGCTGGGATTGGACCAAAACTAGTATATCCTTCAGTTCTCTTCAGCTGGAATATTTCTTCAACTGGTCTTCGTCTAGAACTAGCATATTCTTCAGTTCTCTTCATCTGGAACATTTCTTCAGCTGGTCTTGGGCTAGAACTGGCATATCCTTCAGTTCTCTTTAGCTGGAACATTTCTTCAGCTGGTCTTGGGCTAAAACTGGCATATCCTTTAGTTCTCTTCAGCTGGTATTGACCTTGAACTAGTATGTCCATCAGTTCCATTCAGCTGGAATATCTCTTCAGCTGGTATTGGCCTTGAACTGGCATGTCCATCAGTTCCCTTCAGCTAGAACATCTCTTTAGCTGGTATTGAGCTCAAACTAGCATGTTCATCAGTTCCCTTCAGCTGGTATTGAGCTAGAACTGGCATGTCCTTCAGTTCTCTTCAACTGGTATTGAGCTAGAACTGACATGTCCTTCAGTTCCCTTCTGCTGGAACATATCTTTAGCTGGTATTGAGCTAGAATTGGCATGTCCTTTAGTTCTCTTTAGGTGGAACATCTCTTCAGCTGGTATTGACACTTCTGAGCTGGTGCATCGAACTGGTATTTTTTTTCAGTTCATAACTGTAGACTGGTGGCATTTAGCACTTCTTTTCATGGTACCTGCAACTTCTAGTTTTGCCTAGCTAACTATTCTAGCAAGCTACAGTTTCTTTATCATAGCCCTTTGTGGCTGGATTTTTTTCTTTTCTCTATTCTTTTCTCTCTCTTTTCTTTTCATAGCTCTTGGCTGGTTTCTTTCTTTTCTCCTTTCTTTTCTCTCTTTTTCTTTTCTCTGTTTTCTTTTTCTCACATGGATTGATCATTTCTTTTGGCTTTGATAGCTCGATTTTTTATATGATCATCCTTAATTTTTCTGCTTAATTTCTTTTTAGTTCTTTAAAGCTCTTTGCGTATTTTGACATCTCATCAAAACCCCTTGTCAGAAAAACCTTGATAGTTTTTCCTAACACAGATGCAGTTTGATTCCCTATCTGATGAAGCTGGATTGAAAGATACTAATGAATTACAATTAGAGAATAATAATTTATCATCTTTGGAGGATAAGGGCTCTCAATTTGTGGCTCCTCGCCGCTTTAATAAAAGAATTATACCTTCTAGTGTGGAATTAAGGCGTTCTGGACGTCTGAATCCTTCGAGGAAAGAATAGGTGTATGAGCAGGAGAATATTGTACCTTACATGGTTATGGAGCCTTGCTTGGAGGCATTATACAATATGGATTTGGTTGCTAATTCGGGTGTAGCAGATGATGTGGGAGAATTAAATCTCCCACGGCTCTATTCTCACTCTCTATGAATTTAATAACGTGGACCATGTTTGGGATAGCTACATAAGTATCCCGTAATATGTTACATTTGTATGTCTAGAATTTTAAGCCTTCGGTACTTGGGATTATTGAGCCGTGTGTTAGGTTTTCCAAGGTATCGAATTATTTTTTGGAGTTCTTTGGGTTTGGTTCCTGTTTTCCAAAATTCTAGAGGAGCTCGTTCTTCCAATATTTAGATTTTTACTAGTTATAATATGTCTGCTTCGGTTTTTTTCATCAGATCAATGTGTGATTCTTTAAAGAGATGGAATGCCTCAATTTTTGGTAATTTTGACATTAAAATTGTTGATTTGCACCGTCAGCTTGGGAAAGTTCAAGAGAAAATTTCTTTTCAGGGTTATACTGATGAGAGGGCGGACAATAAAATTTCTATTCAGGTGTAACACCCGCCCCAATAAAATAAATGTAAAATATAAAGCAATGTAAAAATGTAGATTAAAAAGTGTGTACTCTTTGTAAAATTTAAGTATGTACTTTTCTATTAAAAAGTGTTAAATATTAAAAATTTAGATTAACATGTCGTGCATTTAAAATGATCGATAATTATAAAAAATAATTTACTAAAGAGCGTAAAGAAATTATTACTTTCTTTGTAGAAATATTCTAAGAATATCCAGATAAATTTGAAACAAACCTATGACATCTAAGCGATAAAATATAATAAAATAAGTCATTGCCCTCCTCACAGGTCGTCATCCATGTATACACTTCTCAGGACTTACTAGAGCTTTAAGTATCCATGCATCATTGCACCACACGTTATCACTTTCACCTACAATACATGAACTACATGAGCTAAAGTTCAGTAAGCAGAAATCATGTGCATGTATGTCCACTAACACTCACAACGCATATGCAATAGGCAACACCACGACAAATGTTAAATGTTCATGAATAAAATCTTTTTATGCCATCTCAAAAGCATTTTCATCGTTTAGGAACTTGGCTCCCTTCACCAGACACCAACATGAGTCATGAGCTCATAATATAATCAATATCAATTGGCCAAAATGTGATTAGTGCACTCATGTGGCTCATCCTTCCTGGACCCCAAGGGACACGCCCTGTGATACCCCGACCCCCTTTTGCTAAATTATAAATTATAATTTTAGTAAATGATTTCGAATTAATATTGTTGAATATTAATCATGTGAGTATGTTTGTATGTTATGCCATTGTTTTATTGCAGGTTGTCTTACTCGAGCCAATACGTCATAGCACGGTGGTATTATACTAAGTGTATAATACACGTTAATGTTTAATGTTAAAATTTGTCGAGTTATGTGATGATAATCGAGTGTGTTTATATTTAAATTAATATTTTTCCATACCTTGAACACCCTAACGCTGAGTTGATCGGGGGTCTCGCTGGAGTGGTTTAAGTTCGGGAGTCGTTTAAAATAAGGGGGTGATTTTTGGCATGTCGCGCGCTCGCGGGAGGTGCGCGCCCGCGGGGACGTGCGCGGTCGCGGGAGACTGCGCGCCCGCGGGGCTGGCGAGGGACGCGCGCCCGCGGGGGCTGCGCGCTCGCGGGGAGCGTGGGCCGAGAGAGGGGTTCCGCGGTCGCGGGGGCTGCGCGGTCGCGCGGGTCCGGGGATTCTCTACCTATAAATACAACACTTGTTCATTTTCTTCTCACTTTCCTTTCACTTGGGCGATTCTCCTCTCCATTTCTCTCTACAAATCCTTCATCTTTGTGGAGTAGATTCTTCCATCATCATCCATCAACAAAGGTAACCTCTACACCTCTCCTTCTTGGGGATTGAACACCATTTCCTTGTTGTTTTGGGAACTAGGGTTTGTATCCAAATTGGAAGATTCTCGATTTTGTTGATTTCCTTGCTTGATATCTTGAACAAATGGTTTACTTATCTCCTTGAAGCTATATGTGAAGTTATATTGGATTCCTATGGTTCATTGTTGCTAGGGTTTGGATTTTTGCCCTTATTTCCCTTTGTTTTGTTGATAATCGTTTGGAGATGTTGTGTGGGTTGTATGGGGTTGAGTTTCATGTATGTTAGAGCCCTAGGATAAAGGTGTTTGTATTTGAAATGTTGGGTCTAAAGGATTTAAAATGAGTCATGAGCTTGTGGTTTAAATGTGTGCCCGTGATGTGTTCGATCAAATGCTTCAAAGAGCTTTAATGCATATTTTGAGTCCAAAATCGTAGTATGAGCTTGTATATCCATGATTGTGTATATGGATATGTTAGAAGACCTTAAAGTAAAGTATAGCATGAGTTTACTCAAAGTTATGATTTATTTGTATAACTCGACATCTAAATTGAAAAGAGAATAAAAAAGGTGATAGGTGACGTGTTGGAGCTCGAGGAGGACAACTTGTGCACGGCAAAGGAGTATTCAAGGTTAAAAGGATTCAAAAGCGTCTTTTAAGGTGGGGTAACTCTAAACTGTGAACACGTGCAATGTTATAGTTATTGTTGTGCTTTGATTGTATAAATATGAAGGGTCTTCGGACCGGTGAATGAAAGAGATCCTTCGGGGTCGACAAAGAGACCCTTCGGGGCAGAGATCCTTCGGGATCGATAATAGACTCGTTAATGTCCTCCCTGAGGGGTAGGATGTCTGCGGGCATCCCTACAGGGATAAAGATGTTCATTAACGGGGGCATCATGATGTTTAGACCCTACGGGGTTGAGACTAGTCTCCACAATGTAATGAAAAGTCCATATGTTATATTTTCACTTGTGCAATTAGCTATAACTATTTACAGTGTTCCCCACTGAGTATGTTGTTAAATACTCACCCCATTCATTCAATGAATTTCAGGTTGAGGAGTCGGAGCCCGAGTAGGAGCGTTGTGAACACAAGAGAACCCCACAAGCTTGTGTTTATCTTTTGCATGCTTCATAGGACAAAATTTATATTGTAAACTATGATGCCTTACCTCATCGTGCTATGTATAGTATCATATTTTGACCTAAGCTTCCGCTCATATTAAAACAAGTACACAAAATATGTAAATAAATTGTATATTAAGTGACGTGGCCAAACGGAGTAGTTTGGGGCGTTACACGCCCCCTGCGTGTTTCCTTTGATCCCACATAAAAGTCATCCCACATCAGCCACTCATCACCTTAAAGGTGCAATCGAAGTGGACCATCCTCCCTGGACCCCAAGGGACACGCTCCATGCCTATTCCCTTTGATCTCGCATGGAAGTCATCCCACTCGAGACACAAATATCAACACAGCACAACACGGGCTGATGGTGACCAATCACAAACAAAATATTTTCTCTCTCTGAAAATCATTTCATGCATGCAACCTCGATAATATCTACATGACGTGCATGCATATGCTTATGCTCATGTACAAGATATTCAATGCAACACAATACAATATCACAAGTATATATATCACATCATAGAATCATACAATATAACATAATAATAAATAATGAATATTAGATAATAAATAACAAGTAATAAATAATAAAAGATAAGCACATAGTCAAATAATACTATGTTCATGCATTGTAGTTGCAGATGGATTTCTACTTACCTTGAGTCTGCAGCTTATGCTATCTGAAATCCTAGACCAAGCACTTTCTCGATAAAGTCTATTCAAAATATATTACAATATCAATATACAAAGTATTAAGTTAAACAATGATAACTAACTAATTTAATATAATTATCTATTTCTTAATACAAGTATCAATTTTAACTTCTAACCTTAATTTCATTAAAAATATTACATTACTCTCACAACAAGCCATAATACTTATCCTAAACAATAATTGATTATAATTTCATTTATTCGAATACATTTTAACTAACCATCTGTAAATCTAACACTAAAATTCTTTCATTTCTTTAAAATATATTTCAACTACGAATGAATTAATAACAATTTTACTCCAAGTCCATGTATATATGTGTGTGTGTATCTATATTCACTTAACACTATACTAATAAAATGCATCTTAATTTAAATATCTACTATTAAAATATCCAATATTGCAAATATTATAAACTATTAAATTACTCAAAATCAAAAGAAACCTAAATACTACGATTATCAATTTAAACTTCAATTACCATATATAGAATTAATTCCACCTTGATATACAAAAAAACAATTCACACACACCATGGATTCCTAAGCTTCGAGAATATAACTACATGATCAAAATCTAATTAATTGGATCACTAATCTAATATACTTTGAAACAATATAATATGTAACTTTTTTTAAATTATTATTATTAGGAAAACTAACCACAAACTTGAATAATTTAATTTGCTTAATAATTCTATCTAAACTAACATGTTCGCGTAGGCTAGCTTTCCAAGCCTTGTTTCTTCAATTTAAGAATAATTGATTATAGAATTTGTACATTAGATAAATAGAAAGAGCTTTCCCCAAAACCTCATGCACACGTGTACTTGCTACACAAACATAATTTTAAGATGTTGCACCTATCAATTAACACAAGTAACTATGAGGCAAATTCATGTTTCTTTTCTTTTTATGTTACCACTTATCTAGTGTATATCCATTTATAATCATATGATATATTAATTTATTAACCAATCTATTTATAATAATATATTATTTACACTTGAATACATATATAGTCATATCTTCTAACTCTTTCACGTGTGTATATATCATAATATATATATAGACACTACTTAACATGTATAATTACTCAAAAGTAATTTACGTTATTAAATAATAATATATTATGACTTATATAACTTTTATGTCTATGGCATAAATAAAATCATAATCATGTTAACACATATATCTATATAAATTTAGTTGGCCAGATAAGTACATAATACTTATATAAAACATATATCAACATAATTATTAAATAATGAGAGGCCCGGGTATTATATCAAGTGGATATTAACGGACTTCTGTTGGTTAAGTCCTCGCATTTGCAGCAGCAGAGCAGAATTGAGTGGCTAAATGATGGCGACAAGAACACTTTTTTTTCCATAAAAGTGTGAAGGCGAGAAGGCAAAGGCTACAGTGGTCGTGTTGTCTATTGAAGGGGAGCTTGTACATGATAGGGAAAGGATGGCAGCTCATGCGGTGAACTATTTTCAAAATTTATTCACTAAGTCGGATTCGTCTGGTGTGGATTTATCTTTATTGGATAGTGTTATTCCTAAGTTGGTGACTGATCTTCAATGTCAATCTCTCATTGAGAAGTCAACCTTAGTTGAGGTTCATGATGCAGTCTTTGCTTTAGATGTTAATAGTTCAATGTGCCCGAATGGGTTTACTGGAAATTTTTTCCAAGTTGCATGGGAGATTGTGGCTTCATATGTTTTTAAAGCTATGTTGGAATTTTTTACATATGGGGTTCTTTCTCGTGGCCTGAACTCAAGCTTTTTAATTCTCATTCCAAAGAAAGAGAGTGCTTTGGTGGTGGAGGATTATAAACCTATCGTTTTGAGTATTTTTTTCTTTAAAATTATTACTAAAGTTTTGGTGACTTGTCTGAATAGTATTGTTTCATCTCTGGTGACCAGGCAACAGTATGGTTTTATTCAAGGTCATCAAATTCATGATGTGATTCTTCTTACTTCGGAAGGTGTTAACACTTTGAATCGCACGCATGCTGGAAGAAACATGGCTATTAAAGTTGATATCACAAAGACATTCGATACTCTTTAATGGGGATTTTTACAAAAGACGTTGAGTTGTTTTGGCTTCCCGGAGGAATTTTGTAATTGGATTCAACATATCTTGGAATCAGCCAGGTAATCTGTGCTCTTCAATGGTACACTGAAGGGCTACTTTGCTTGTTCTCAAGGAGTGCAGCAAGGGGATCCTCTTTCTCGATCCCCTTTTATTTGGGATTGCGGAGGAAGCTTTAAGCTACTTATTATCTCAAGTTGTTTTAAAAGGAAAGTTGAAGCCTATGTCGTATAGTCAGGAAGTGTCGTTTCCTACTCATATTTTGTATGCTGATGATTTTTTCTCTTCTGTCAAGCTACTCCATCGAATGTTAAGGTGTTGGCTAAAATCTTGGATATTTATGCTAAGGTTTCTGGACAAGTGTGTAGTCATGTGAAGTCGAGGGTTTTCTAGGACAAAGGGGTTCGGCTGAGGGTGTCTTCCATTCTTGCCTCATCTCTTGGATTTACGTTTGGATCATTTCCAACTAATTATTTAGGTGCTCCTATTTTTGAAAGAATTCCAAGGACTTCGTATGTGAGGCATATTGCTGACAAAATTCTTGCTAACTTTGATCGTTGGGCTGGGAAAACTTTGTCAATGGCTGGAAGGTTATGTCTAATTAAATTGATTATCACAAGTTCGGCTATCCATTCGATGCTCATCTATCGTTGATCGGCGACTTTGGTTAAAAATCTAGACATTGCTATAAGGAATTTCTATGGAAAGGAGACATTCATGATAGGTCCTATACCAAGGTGAGTTGGGCTCCAACTTGTGCTATGATTGAAGAAGGAGGCCTGGGTATTTCTTCTTTCAAGGATCTTAACCATAGCTTGCTCATGAAGTTGGCATGGAATTGTCTCACATCGGATCCTTAGGCCATGCAGTTAGGGCGCATGTGTTTTTTGCAGAATTCCATTCAACCTAAGAGGGTCGTCTCTTATTCTTCTTTTTGGCCGGGTGTGAGACCTTTAGTTAAGGATCTTTTGAGGGATTTTTTTTACATTATGGGAAATGGCTTCTCCATTGATTTTTGGCATGATAACTGGCTTGGATATGTTATTGTTGATCACTTAAAAATTTCTTCTGTTATTCAAGCTCGCTTCTCGGACAAGGTGGGGGATTTTTTCGTGAATGGAATTTGGCGGTTCACTAATTCTTTTATTCGGTCATGCCCTAGTGTGTTGCTTGATATTTTAAAATTTCCCATTATTAAAGGTGACAATGAACGGGTTTGGATTAAATCGGTTCATGGTCATGTTACGGCCCGTCTCGCTAGAATACATACTAGAATCCATTTTCCATCTATCAAATGGGAGAAATGGATTTGGAGTTCTTATATTCCATTGAGGCGTTCATTGGTGAATTGGCATCTCCTTCTTTCCTGGCTTCCCACAATGGATACTTTGCATGGATTTATTGGTTCCGGAATGTGTGTTATGTGTAAGGGGGCGCTAGAGAATCTTGATCATTTATTTTGGTCTTGTCCTCTTGTTGCGGTGGTTTGGCGATGGATTTTCGATAGTTTTTAGATTGCTCACATAGGGGCGGCTTTGATTCATGAGGCATATTTGGAGTTTATGAAGTGTGATTTCAGTTCGCAGGTGATGATGCTTTGGAAATTGGCGGTTGTTACTACTGTTTGGATTTGGACATTCCGCAATAAGGCCATTTATGAGGATATTTCGCCTACGCCATTTTTTCTTATTTCGACGATATGTGTCTCCCTTCGTGAGCTCTCGTTCATGCACAAGAAAAAAGGATTTATACACAACTCAGTTTCAAATCTTCTTAGTCTTAAATCCTTTAATGCCAGTCCATGTCCTGCACCACCTCGGACCACTATTATGGTTAATTGGTGGTCGCCACCTCTTGGATGGATCAAAATTAATATTGATGGTTCATCTCTGGGTAGTCCGGGTAAAATATCGACGGAGGGGTTTTTAGGCGATCTAATGGTTTGGTTCGATGTTGTTTCCACACGGAGGAAGAGGTGGGCTTTGCTTTTTTGGCTGAACTTTTGGTGGTGGTGGTCACCACGGAATGGGCTCAATCTCTGTCTCTGGACTTTATTTGGTTGGAGGCAGACGCGACGTATGTGGTCTCTCTTCTTTTGGCTCGCAGTTTGCAGGTTCCTTGGATCTTGAAGGCTCGTTGGAGACATGTTCTGGACTTCATTAATTCGATACATTTTACTGTTTCTCATATTTATCATGAGGGTAATAGTGTTATAGATTTGTTAGCATCCTCTATTGTTTCCCCTGGTTTTTGGTTTTCTAGTGTTCCTTGTATTCTTGATGTTGTTAGACAGGATTTTTCTAATTCTAGTTATTTTCGTTTTGCTTAGAGGGGTACTCTTTTTGCCACATGGTTTTTTCTACATTGGATTTTTCATAATGGTTTTAATGAGGCATCGATCCTTTGACTTATCATCATGTGATATCGATCCGAGATTTTTAGGGTTGACTTTTGTTTATTTTCTTTTATATATACCAATCATTCGAAGAAATTACTTTGCAAACCAAAAGAAATTAAACTTGAAGAAAAATTGAAAAAAAAAATAATTTTGACGTTTGATACATGATTAATATGCACAATCTTAGACTAGAGGGTCTCATGTTGTCAATTAGAATGTGAAATGTGCGATTCGTTTTACCAACAAATTGAACTCTCTCAAGTCTTGGACTTACGTAAAAATTAAAATACAATGTCAAAATCAAATTCAATTTGTACCAAATAAACTATGAAAGATCACCAATATTCAGTCTGTGAGTAAAAAAAAATTAAAGAAACTATGAAAGATCACCAATCAGTGTTTTGCCATCGATCGTCTCATTATTTACTGTATTCCCATGCTACGTACCTTTATGCATTTTAGCCACGATGAACCTCTTTAATTACTGTAGACTTTATGGTTGTCCGAATCATGAATTAATATTAACTAGTCTTTTGGAATAAAGAAGAAAAGAGGGGTGAAAAAAAGAGGAAAAAGGAGCCTCCACCTTAATGATAAAGGTTTAGTAGATGGAATAACTTGTTAACAGGAAAAATGCACAAATGCTCAAAGTAAAATCGATCCAACATAAGAATCCTTCAATTCTTAAGTGTATGCAACAAGTAGCCACTAAAGTTAACATAACTAACTAAAGTTGGCCCAATGGCCCCTCCACCCATCCCACCCCCCTCCAAAAAAAAAAGAAAAAAGAAAGAAAGAAAACAACCACCACGACACCAACTACACTAAAATCATGAACTTGTTAAGCCAAAAATAGCGAACTGTATTTCAATATCCGATATGCCTCAAAACACTTATTCGTACTCATCTTAATTTTATACGTCAAACAATGTCTAAATGAGAGAGAGAGAGAGAGAGAGAGAGAGAGAGAGAGGAGCATATAATAACTTAACAACAAAAAATGTTCACATAATAGAACAAGCATTGGGGTTGTCTTCACTGAAGAGATGTGTGATGGCTTCTTCAGTAGCATTGGGCAAAGGAGCAGCCTGCTGAACGTTTCGGACAAAGCCGGCCGGCGCCTTTTTGTCGTAGACTTGAGATACATGAGGATACTGGACTACGTTGTATGGAATGAAAGGCCAAAACTCTGCTCTTTTACCTGTGTTATTCACTCTCTTCAACACTTTGTTTGGATCTACGTACCCATTCACTGTCACGCGGCTTAGCTTTCTGTTTATTTCAACAGATTTCACTCCTATATATATATATATATATATCAAACATCATCATCCAAAGCCTTTTCATGCAGCAAATTAAATGTAATGTTATGGAGAGATGAAATTAAAAACCATTTGCAATGCCAAAATTAATAGCCTATTGATTCAAACAAGGATACAAATTAAGTAGTATTAAAACCATCAAGAAAGATAAAGTAAGATACGATATTTTCTTGTTGACTCTTTACATGCATGTACGATTTAGAGAATCCTATGTGCAAGTCAAGAACTCCAATTAATATAATGTGAGAACTCCAAACACAGAAGGGTTTCAAAGAATGGGAGATAAAGAGGTAATAATTAATATGATGTAAACCTTTGATGTTTTTGACGGCATTCTTTACTCTTCTCTCACATCCATCACAGTCCATTTTTACTTTGATCTCTACCGTCTGCAACACACACATTCAATTCACACACAAACATCAGATGTTGAAACACATTTGCGTACATGCATGATGTGAATTGATGATTATATATATGTATATATACCTGAACTGATTTCCTTTTGGTTCTGGTTGTGGTGGCAATGCACAACTTAGAGAGATACTTGAGAGCACCCATTTTCGCTTAACCTCTCAAGCAGAACCCAATGAAGATGTTCTCATTCTATTTATACTATATATTTTTGAGGCGTCGAATAGTGATATAAAAGGCGGCGACTATGAAATTCCACTATAAACTTTTTCTTTAATTTGCATAAAAAACGTGTAAGGTTTTTAGCCTTTTGAAGGAAATTCAAAATCATCTTCTCAAAAAAGACACACAGAGTGAGTAGTCTCTGTCTTTCTAAGGGCTACATTGAGGGCGTCCCCAGTCAATTTTTTTTTTTTCTATAGATTTTTAGCCGTTGGTCGGTTTCGGTTTCGGTGTCCACATTGATAATTTTTTTATATATATAAACAGTGCGATGGGATCCTCAAACATTTATATCAGGATCCACCAATGGTACATAAATTAAATTCTTAGTAAAAAAATAAATAAATAAAACTTTAAATAGAATTGATATGCATCCCATGATTTACCTCTTAAAAATAACGATAATTAAAATCATGCATAAAAAATATATATTTTATAAATGAATGAATACAAGAATGATGGTTTAATTTTTCAAGTCTTGAGACAAGCTTGAATGGATAAGCTTGAAGGCGAGTGTATCTCGGACCTATGTAAAGATTATTTATTTTTTTATTTTTTGTAAATTTAACTTACGATACTTAAAGGGTAATACTCCATCCGTCCCATTTTGATAGGCTGATTGGAGTTTTTCACAGAAATTAAGAAAAATATTGGCAAATACAATTAATTGAGAAACTTCCTAATATGCCCTTATTTATATCTTTGATATTGAATTAATGTCTAATGTGAACAAATTAAATAGGGGTCTATATTAGTAAATTAACTAAATATATATAGAAACATGTCTATTTATCGGGACAAATCAAAAAGGAAAATAAGTCTATCAAAGTGGGACGAAGGAAGTATTTAATATATTTAATTAATGTGTAAAATAAATATGTTCCTTTTTTTCTCATAAAGAAATATAACAAGACTGGTCAAAACCCATAATTACCTCTTCGAGAAGGAAAAAAAACAGCAATTGCCACTTTGGTATGAATATGAGTAGACTAATGTGCCAACTTATATTAAATAGGCCTTATTATCACACTCTATTGATAAATTATTATTCTATCGAATACAATTCAAAATAATATTTTAATGCACTAATTATTGAAAAATTAAATTAAAACTAACATCATAGCTATTTTTCAAACACCTATTTATGTGCTTTGAGAGTTTTCAAAATGATTCAATACATAAAATTAATAAAATTTCCTCTTAGAATAGTTATATCACCAACGAACCCCACAAAAGAAATCGCCGTGTCATTTTTCAAAAGCTCGAATATTAAGGGTATATTGGATTAGGATTTTATTAGGATTTAAAGGACTTTAAAAAGTTCATAGATTTATAAAATCTATTGAGTCCACATGGAGTTTTCCTTGATTTGGATATGGATTTGTGACGATTTTGATGGATTTGAAATTCTTCTTCCCAGCGCTCGCTGGAACACAACGACCGCTGGTACTTAAACCTAGCGACCGCTCGGAATTAGGCATTTGCACGCCTCAATGGCCGCTGAGGTACACAACGCGCTGGGGTGTCCGAATTCAACTCCTCAGCGGCCGCTGGAGTACACCGCACGCTGGGTTTTATGAATCCATGAAAATCTCGTGTATATTTTTTATGTGATTTTGAGGTGAAATCCAATAGAATCACTGACTTTTTAAAGTCCATGGAGTTTTGCATACAGTTGGATTTTTATAGATATTTTAAAATATGTGTTGAATATCTCTGGATTTTTTAAGATGTTAAAGAGTCTAGATTGAATACACCGGCATTTTGAAAGTCCAATAAAATCCTACAGAATCTCAATCCAATACACCCTCTTAATTTTAATTAATTTTTCAGTAGTTTGGATATTAAAATATCATTTCGAATAGTATGGGATAAAATTATAATTTCAGCAATATAGTATATATGGTGTATAATTAATTCCTATTTGCCTTCAATTTTATCTAATTTGATATCAATATGATTGGTAAATTCAATTATTCAAACTATCATTTATTTTCAATCTTGACGATTTGGGTGAAAAGGCTTTATGAATTTTATGGTTTGTTTTTGGTGATACGTACGCTAATGAGGAAATTAAATGTTCGTTAGTGTTTGCTTTGATTCTGGTTCGTTGGGTAGGGCTCTGCTTTTTTTTGTTATATTAATTGCTTAATTGCTTAATACCTCCAAATCCAATAATTGCTCTTGTTCCTTGATTCTTTCCGCAACTACAACTTTTGTTTGGTTCCTTTCTTTTTTGTATGCCTTTTTTTTTAATTTCTAATTAATTTATTAGTAAGTGCGTGTTTTTTTGTTAGAATAGTGATCGACTCACTAACTAGATTGAAAATTTATCTTGAACAAAATTCTATATTAATGTCATATTAATTATCTATCAGGGGTCAATCATTGCTTGATGTATATGTTGACAGATTAATTAGCAAGTATGTCCATCAAGTTGGTAAGCTTCTAATCGGAAATTCAAATTAATTGGTGGGTAATTCTATTCAAAACTCCCACTTTTCTCTTTATAATTCTCAAAATTAATTAAAATATAAACATTATTTTTGTAGATATTTTTTGTCTTTATAATCCCCAACCGTTAAAAAATAATAGTGAAATAAAATACAGTTCTCAATGTGTGTGTGTGTGTGTGTGTGAGAGTGTGTGTGTGTGTAAGTTTTAAGTAGTAGGGGTATTGGTGGTTGTATTTTATTTCGTTATTATTTTTAAATGGTTGGGGATTATAAGGACAAAAATGTCTACAAAAATAAAGGGAGTTGGTATTTGCATCATAATATTTACTATTTACATTTCATCTTCCCTTTGTATTTTAAATTTTATTCTTTGCATCACAGATTATTACTTATTTATCCCTCACTAAAAAAATATAATTTAACTTTATGAAAAGAAAATTAATAAGAAAAAAAAATTAAAGTACGTGATCCATAGAGAGCACTGGACGTTCATGTTCCTTTTCTTCTCCGGCAACACTTTCTTCTGCGGCGAATACTCTCCCGTCATCGCCAAAAAATTGCACAAATCCCCAATCAAAATAACTCTCGATTCAATGCCTCTACTTCTTCTCATCGTCGTTAGGTTCGCTGGAGGTCTATCCCGAACTAAAATGAACCCTCTTTTTTTCTTTCGTTCTTCTCCGCCGGGACTGGTTCTTCTCCACCATTTTCGAATAAAATTCCTACAATGTTCGAAAATACGTTTTCGAACTAGAGATCTATTTTCGAACAATATTTCGATTTTCGAAAAATGACTTTCAACCAAAACTTCTATGCTCCAAAGTTTTTTTCGAACCAAGATTTCGAATTCCTAGGTTGGGGGAAAAACTCACAAGTGGTATGGATTTGGGGAACTAATTTGTAACTAGATTTTTCCAGTTCAAAAAAGATGAAAAAATGATGACATCATTTGTTGATGGGGAGACCGACGATCGTCTGGGTGATGGCTAGCTGCAAATCTGGAGATACCGACGGAGAAGACGCAGACTGGCGGTGGTGTCTACGTTCTTTGTTTTTTTTTTCTGTTTTTTAATTTAATAAGAAAATTAATTTAAGGGTATTTATGTAAGTTTAAAATTATTAAATTATTATTTTTTTAATTTGTGGTGTAAATAGCAACACCCAAATAGTATTTATATTTTAATTAATTTTGAGGATTTAAAAGAAAAAATGGGGATTGTGAATAGAATTACTCTTATTTGATACGTGTGGTACCTAAACTAGGTTATTAGTCCAATAACCTTTATTTGATCATTGGTTTATGGGTGGGGATATCAATCCAGTTCGAAATTGATATAGGCGCCAAATAGTCCGAGAAAAAAAAAAGGTTCAAACACAAAAAAATTCTAGCCCAAACAGAATCTAGTCTAAATTGACCTAATCGAATAGTTTGACAATTCCGTAGGCCTAGTCCGAAATTAAGTGAGTTGATCTAAATAGCCTAAGGGGGTGTATTGGATTGAGATTTCGTTGGATTTCGTTGGACTTTTAAAATCCGGGTGTATTCAATCCAAACTTTTAAAAGTCCAACGAAATTCTGGTGTATTCAATCCAGACTTTTAAAAGTCTAATGAAATCTTGGTGTATTCAATCCAGACTTTTAAAAGTTCAACGAAATCTTGGTGTATTCAATTCAGACTTTTAAAAGTCCTTATTCAACAATCCAGGGACTTTAAAAAGTCATTGACTTCGTTGGATTTCAGCTGGATTTCACGTGAAAATTACAAAGGATGAATTCCGACCTCCAGACATGAGATTTCGATGGATTTGAAAAACCCGACGAGCGCGGTGTCCCAGCGGCCGGTGAGGAGTTAAAATCGGGCACCCCAGCCGTCACCCAACCCCAGCGGCCGCTGGCCTTGCCAATGATGGCACTCCAGCGGCCGCTGGGATCAAGGCCGCTCGATTCTAGCGACCGCTGGGTTCAATTTTTCTTACCAGATACATCGATCGTTGTGTTCCAACGAGCACTGGCGAGATGGATTTGAAATTCATTGAAATCGTTCAAAATCGATCCGAAATCCCCCAGACTCTGCGTGGAGTTGGAAGACTCCATGTGGAGTTTTGGGAGACTCCATGTAGAGTCTATGGATTTATAAAATCCATTGAAATCCATGGACATTTTAAAGTCCAACAAAATCCATTAAAATCCTAATCCAATACACCCCCTAAATTTCTATCGTTTATCTTTATATTTTGGTTTAGTTTTGAAAATTTCAATGTTGGATATAATTTAATTTAAACACTAAAAATATAATTGTTGAAACTTAAATGATTTATTCAATTAATTAGTGGCAAATTATATTTAGTGCTACTTTGTTAAAATTCAAAGTTTAAGCGCATCAATTAGAAAATTTATACATAATAAAGATTTTTTAGTAAATTTACTGGCCAGGTAGGTTAGTCCGAAAATCGAAAGGTTATGTTAGGGTCAAAAAATTTCAATCTAAAGAAAAATATATATATATATATAGTCAACACGAACTGAATAGTCTAACATTCTGATAAAACTGAATAGGTTGACTCGATTAACATCGTTAATTATCATCAAGCTAGAACTTTGAACTCACCTGAGCGGAGGACCTACCATGAATAAAAACGTTAGGTTTGTGGTTAAATTCTTATTGCTCTCCATTCAAAATGCGACATTTCGAACCGAACTTTATTCCGTCAAAAAATTGCGACTTGAAACCTCTTTTCGGTTGTGTCAAAGCTCTTTTGGGGGCACTACAGCACGTAAGGTCTATGGGGTAGCTTATGCCAAAGCTATGTTCCCAGTGTCTCGTATTTATATTATTGACTTATTGTTAAATCATTTCATAATATATCATAATTGACAAATCAAGTTACATACCCGGTTTATTTTGGCGTGTGAAAAACTACGTTAACCAATATTAAATGAAATGCAAGTTTCTTTTCTTTTCGTTTTTTCCCCTTTTCAGTATTCGAGTAGACAAAGATTTCATTTAATGGGCTATGTAACCAAAGATTTGTTTTGTTGTTTTTAATATTTATTTGAGGGTGGCCTCAAGCTCGAGAATCGAATTCCAGAATCACAAATTTTACATACACGACTTCATTTTTTAGTCTCCATTTTACTACAATTTTTGCGGTGATTTGACCACTCCACTGGCTTTCACCTTAGCCTTTGAAGATTGATTTGCACTTTTTCATAAGATTTTGCGCACAGGTGTCGTTAAATTAATTCACAACAATACATGAAAATAGGTCAACCCACTTCACTTGATTATGTTAATGAAATTAATTGGACTTGATCATGTGGTCACCAATTACTGCGTACATGTGAGAGCTCAACTCGTACAGAGATCAAATTCATCTATTGATTTGTAAGAACTAAAAAGTTTACGAGTGACAATACTAAAATGATAAATTCTGAATTCAATTGTAACATGTGCCAAATGCTAATTTTCCCGAATTTTCATGGGTTAGTTAGCCCGATGTCTCTGTTTTATTAGAATAACAAGCTGTGCCTGTAGGTTAAACTTCTTTACTATGTTGGATAATAATTCTACCCAACTACATTTACAAGAAAACAAATAAATTTTCAAATACAAGGAAACTAGATACACTTTGCGAGAGAGAGAGAGAGAGAGAGAGAGAGAGAGAGAGAGCTATTATAGATTCATGAAGGTCAATCAATCAGCTCCTATATCCGTTGAGTTCCATATACACATCTCTAGGTCTAATTTGCCAGTTGAGTTTAAAAATCCAAAAGGAACCAAGAGGAAATCCACAGGAGGAGATCCTTCAACCCTACCTGGAAAATTGTTTGTGTATGACTTTAATCTGAGACACGTATTTCCTCTTTCAGATAAAATATCATATAGATACTGTTCTTTCGACGAGCTCGGGCTTATGCAAGTTATCATCACTGTATGGCCAATACCCTCAGTTCCTTTATTCAGGAGAAAAAGAATACCATCTTTCTCAGCTTGTAGCACCAGGAATGCTTCGTTCTTGTTTAAGGTCACGGGTAAAGGGCAATTATACTGGAACCGTCTCCCTGAGTCCCAATGCTTATTGCTAAAATGCTCCGACAACTGTGTTGATGAGCCGACAAAATGGCACTTCCAAAGAGGGCAAGCACAAGGTGAACACGTGCAGACTTCTTCGTGCTCTCTTCTCTTGTTGTAATCCACAATTTCTGCGCAGCCATACTGCACATTTCGGCAGGGTACTCTGACTGGATCAGCAATTTCAATATCCACACAGACAGTGTTACCTTCATCGCCACTGATAGGCATATTTTCCTGAAATAACATAGCAGTCAACCTGTAACTATTTCCGATGATGACTATGAACTCTACAAGTGTGAATAGTACAACAAAAATATCCTGAGGGACGTGATTTTATCCTCTTAAGAAGGCCAATATAAAGATCATAGAACAGTCAAATGCATTTTATGTTTAAACAATTTATCAGATCGTGGAGTTATGGATAGAGCACATTTTGTTTAATGGGTATTAGGGATGTCAATCAAGCCCCAAATCGATGGACCGACCCGAATAACCCAAGAAAACAAAGGGTTAGGACAGCCCAATAGGGCTAGCCTATGTGGGTTAGCCCGAATTTCTATTATTTATCTTTACATCTTTATATTTTAGTTAAATATTGAAAATTTCATGTTTGATGTAATTTAAGCACAGCACTAAAAATATAATTGTTGAAACTTAAATGATTTATTTAACTAATTAGTAAGTTATGCTATATTTTGTGTTAATTTGTTAAAATTAGAAGTTCAAGCGACATGAATTGATAATTTGTACATCTTAAAGTTTTTTCGTAAATTTATGGCCCGATAGGCTAGCCCAAAAACTCAAGGGTTAAGGTTTGGGGAATAATTTCCAACCAGAAGAAAATCTAACCCGAATTGATCTAAACCGAATAGCCCAAGCGGGCTGGCCGGACTACATTCCTAGTGCTTACAAGATAAGAGTCTTATTTCTTCTTTTAGGATGTCTATATGACTTATAGTATTCCATGGCTTCATACATCAACTTTCCAATATTATACACAACTACCTAATGATTCAGGATCTTTACAAAATCTAAACACCAAATCGGGAATCGTCATTTACCTCTGCAGTGATCATGCCCCCATTAGCTTGATCTTCCACAGCCTGTACGTAAAACTCCACAGTTTAAATTGGAAAAGGATTAACATAGAAGTAAATGAAGAGGGGATTTTGAATGCTGACAATGAAGTTCATCAGCTCAGGGTCCACGTCACAAACAAAATATAGAGCATAATCAAGTTTAAGCACTTAACGATATTTGGCATAGAAAATTAGATCCCAAAACTTTCCCTCACTAAAAACTGAAGAAAAGAGATAGAAAAATGACTGGAAAGACAATTTTCACAACTATCACCTGTTCTATGACCATAAAACTCGATGACTTAGTTGCAAATTTACACATAATCAAGTAGATTTATCATACTAAGGTTGCATTTGCCAAGCGGGAAATATAAAAAAGAACAAAAAAAAAGGAGAAAAGAAAAGAAACAAGAGGAAGAGAGAAAAAAAACTTGGAATTCTTTTATGCCATCGTACAACTTATATATACAGAATACAGTGGCATTTGGCAGAATCCAGAAAATGATACGATCATTTTAGAAATAAAAAATAAAAAAAATCATAAGAGTACCCCCTAAAATTTCCATATGTAATTTACTTTATATAAAGAATATAATCATGGAAATTGGTCACCCAGCCAGTGACAGTTTTTGCACGATCGTGGGAGTACTGACAGCAGCACCAGGATAACAGTGGAAGATTTTACAAAAGATGCAGCAAACCAACATGTCCTTATCATAGTCAGACAAGCAGTAACACAATTTTAGAGACCACATATATAGTAAGCTTTAAATGGGTCAAACTAAACCCACAAATAATTACAGGAAGAATGAACACAGTAATGAGACCACATATATAGTAAGCTTTAAATGGGTCAAACTAAAACTCACAAATAATTACAGGAAGAATGAACATAGTAATGACTATCAAGATGAAAATAATCTCTAGAATAACTACCTGATATCCAACCTGCTCAAGTAGAGGGTAATTCTCAACCTCTGGTGGTATTATTCCTAGATGACTGCTATCTAATTGGGTTCTATACCCCAGTATTCCCATCCCAAGGCCTCTTTCCTTGCAAACCACCTACAAGAAAACATTTTAACCAGATTATCCACTGATACAATAAGTGCATATAGTTTACAGGCAGCATACCTCTCCACATCCGTAACCGCCGAGTTCTCTCTCTTGCTTCTCTCTCTCACTAATTTCTTCCTCACCCCAAGAAGATAGGCATGGAAATATAGCAGGGGATAGTTCGGACGGTTCTCCAACAGCAACACTCTCGTAGTAAAAGAGCTGTGGAAAAAAAAAAGTTGGAACACAAAGAAGCAATTTTTGCAACAAAGAAAACCACTATTGAGTCTCACCTGGAGAAACAGAAGACAGCCACCAACTGCGCGCTGCTTCCCTTGACGATAGCGAGCTACCTCTCTAACAAGCCGATCAAGTAAAAATTTGCCCCAGTTATATTGGTGGACAATGTCCATGTTTGTCAAAAAATGGAGAAACGATGGACTAACATCCAGCCTTGCTGTGGGGCATAGAAGAGTGCCTAATACATAGAGGAGAAAAGATCTTTTAAAATCTTCCCCAGCTTCTGGGACTGCCAACCTTTCTTCCAGAAGTCTGACAGAAATCCCACGATTGGTAGCATTGTACTTCTTGCGCAATTCAGAAATTAACTCATCAGGTCCGGAGTTAACTACATCTTTCCCACTCGAAGCCAATCCCATCACCAATTCAACATCCCGAGGAGTTAAAGGTATGCGCTCGCCACAAATTTCCAAGCTGCGTCGGACGGTATTAAACTTCTCCAATAGCCAATGACACAGACTGCGTCGAAGAGTTCGGCATTTGAGGTTGATGATGCTACCAAAACCCATGCTCTTTACAGCAGCTTTTTGGTCAGGTGTGAGCCGTTGCAACACATTTAGTAATCGACCAGGAGAGCATCTAGTAACAAGTTTGGTCTGCACCATGAGGGTCAATCATTTCATCACATGAGGATCCAATGCCATATAAACATCTAAACATAAATTTTTGAAACTAGAAGAGAATACTTGTCTTCTTGGCTTGGGAACACGTGCTGGGGTAGTGCTCAAGTATTTATCCCATACTTCACGGGCACGATTAGTGTATTTTGACTTCTCTTCTGGAGACATCAATTTCCAAGCATCTGATGCAGCTTTTGTGGCCTAAATCAAAGATTGCTCATTAGGATATTTCTTCTTTTTTCACCACTTCCAGACTCAATTGGGCACTTCTACCCACTCTTTTAAGTAAATAATGTCTGTATAACCACTATAAGACATAGACATACCGCTTTCAAGCCTGATGATTCAGGATGGGAAGCAGTGTACTCCTTGATGAATTCACGACTACGAAAAAATTGGTTGGAATCATAGATATGAATTTATAGATGGCAAAACAAAAGTTAGCGAAAAAACAATAAGTGAATGGAGTACCTAAAATGCACCCAAGAACATGCTGGACGAGATGTTCCATCTTGCTTCTTCTTCTTCTTTGTCCGACTGAGTTCTGACTCACTATGGTCTTGTTCATTTCTCATGTGCACCATCATATCTTCTTCACATGGAACCATAATTTAGAATAGCTCCTTCACCATAATTTAACTCAATTTGAGTGAACAAAAGGCGACACTTACTGAACTAAAACCATATCACCTATTCAATTAAAAAAGAAGAAGAAAGAGAAAAAGAAACACCATAAAACCATTTCACATATCAAACTAAATAAATGTATAAGAGGACACAATTTCATCTGATTACAGAAAGCAATTTAGGTGTCCACCAGATCAACAAAAAACCCACTATATATGTAAACAGGCCTCGCAAATATCATCTAAAACTTCATCATCTGTTTAATCTTATGAAAAAAAATTCTAAATTGATAATAGCTTATAGCTATACAATCAACATAGCCAAAACTCAACTACGCCCATTAGGTTTAGGTACATGAGTATCAAAGCATACGGCAGCAGCAAAAAGTACTAGACCAGTAGACCGTCAGTCCAACTCTAGTTATTCTAGAACTTAGCCAGATTATACAGGCTCTTAATCAAAAATCAGACAAGCAGAGAGGCCCAACACCATCTCACGCATAATACTACTATTGCAGCCATTAAACATAGTAATGGTTTTGTCAACCCAAGCATCTCCGCTGCGATCATCAACCAGCATTGAATCAAATTTGATGCTCCTTCAGATAAACAGCCCATTATTCTACGGCATGTTGCAGGTTTCACATATAATTTAATGGTAACAGCACTGATACTCCGCATATTATAGATTGTACAAAATCAATTCAAATTACGCAACGCAATCAGCAAATTCAGTACAACATTTTTCTCGGAAGTGCAACCAGCGATCGATAGACCTAAAACAATTGTGAAAGGGGACGCATGCAAAATCTGCAAAGAAACCCTAATCGGGTGTTGAGGCGTAAGGAATCAGCACGTACCTAGGGTCAAGACCTCATCGGCGGCGGCGGCGGCGCCACGTGCTCCGTCGGCACGGTGGTTTCTCGTTTCTACAATTTCCTGTTTTCTTGTTTGCCCTCTTCTCCTCGTCTCTGTTCTTCTGCCATTACCGAATCACTTTTTCTTATTTTGTGGCATTTTCTGAGAAAAATGGATTTTATTATTTGCAATTTGCGCGGCTGCGCCTCCTTTGTTTTTATTTTTTTCTTAACGCACCACCAAAATTACTTTACTAGCCACGTTTGCTCTTGTGTGAATAGTTTTGTAATTTTACTCGATTTGTAAAATTTCTTTTTCAACTAATGAATGTGAAAAAAAATTACTAACCAAAACTTTGTTGAGCTCTCCAAAACACCCTTAATGGAATGTGCCAAAAAAAACACACACACACACCAACACCTAACTCATGCACCACCATCGCCCACGCCAACAAAGCACCGGCGGATCTATGTGGTATCAACTGTACCCCCAATTTTTTTTTCTTGTTACTATATATATATATGGGGTGGATCTGGTGGGAATCCTCCCTCATGTGGGAACAAGGAATCCATCTCATCCACACATTCATAGATTTGGATGGGTAAGATTAAAACAGATTATCGGTGGCAAACTTGTAAATATGTTGAACTTTTTTAAAAAGACGGTGGCATATTGGTAAATAAATTGAACTTCAAAAGGGGAGGGTTAATTTCTTTTCGTCAAAATATAGATGATGATGTCATCATATTTGTACAAATATTGTAGAAACTTTAAGCAATCATAACTTGTTCGTTTTTATTCGGATTTACGCAAATTATATATCAAATTAAAGTTCTTTTCATACTCTTTCATTTAAGATCCATATTACATATGTTTATTTGAAAAAAATAGATGAAAAATACAAAAATTTATTTTCAGGCATATTTTTATTTTAACATGAAACTACTCGCATAATGGCATGATATATATATATATGACATTTGAGCATAATCCGTAACTCATATCAACATTGCGTTCATGACTTGCTCGTTTTAATTAAAGTTACGAAAATTATATATCAAATTAAAGATATTCTTATTAGATCAGGGTGAATTCATTTGGAGTCATGTTATTAAAATTCTCATTTTAACATGTTGTGTAATACATTTTAGCGGGTGATATTATGAATATTTTTCTAACAATTTTATATAAACACCTACACATATATAGATACTACAAAATAAAAAACACGAGTTGATGATAAAGAAGAAAAAAGAATAAGAAAGTAAATCAACGAAGGAGATGGCTGACAACTAAGAAAGAAAATGAGAAAATACTTTCTGAAACGAGATAAAGTTTATGAGAGCAAAATATGTGCTGCAATTCTAAGTGCAGACAGTAACATACAAAGTGAAAGGAATGAAACTGAGGAAAACCAACACTACAGACTCTCATGTGAAGATGGTCCAATCAATGTTGAAGCATTTGTTATGTCGAAGTGATTTGTACTGTTAATGAAATTTCTACCAGTACTATTAGTTTCAAAACATATTTCTTATGAATATTAGTTTATGTTGATACATATTAGTTCAAGTTGAAGAATATTAGTTTAAGGTGATGAATATTAGTTTTAGACATTTGTTATGAATATTTGAAAATGTCATTGTTAGCGTGAATTTTTCTTATATGAGCATGATATTGTTGTTTTATTAGCATCATATAGTATTTCATTTTAGCATCATACACTATTTCATTTTAACATCATACTTCCGTCATTTTATCATGATCTTCTATACCCTAATAGGGTACAATAAGCACTAATCGAACTGGGACACCCAATTTAACTTCATTCTCATTTCATTTTAACCTGATGTATAAACAATAAACCATAATGCGATGTAATAAGCTCTAATGGGAATGTGACAAAAAATAGCATGCTACTTCCCTCATTTTAGTGTGATACTTACCTCATTTTAGCATGATCTAATAAACAGAAATGGAGGATCTAGAAAATCATAATGCGAATGTAATAAACCCTACTTGAGAATAATGAACCTTAATGGGAATGTCATAAATCATAATTGGAATGTCATAAATCCTAATTGGGAACAATGAACCCTAATGGGAATGTCATAAACCCTAATTGGGAATAATGAACCCTAATGGTAACGGGACATCAAATTTAGCATTATTCTTTCCTCATTTTAACCTGATACATCCATCATTTTAGCAAGATACTATAAATAGTAATGGGTCATGCAATAAACCCTAATTGAGAATAATGAACCATAATGCGAATGTAATAAATCATAATTGGGAAGAATAAACCATAATGGGAAGGTAATAAACCCTAATTGGGAACAATGAACCTTAATGAGAATGTGATATCAAGTTTATCATGCTACATCCCTCATTTTAGCCTGATAATTTTCTAATTTTAGTATGATTTGATAAACAATGATGGGGGATGCAATAAACCGTAATGGGAACATATTTAGCCTCATATTTCTTTGATTTTAGCATCATATTCTAAACAGTAATTGGGATTGATAAACCTTAATATTAATGTAATAACCACAAAAGGAATGTCATAAACTCTTTGAGAAAAAAAAATATTCTTAAAATAAAATAAAATAAGCTCTAAAAATGAATATTTTATATTTTTCTTCATATTTCTTCGGATAAATAAAGCCATGTGAGATCTTGAATGAAATAGTATGAAAAAAAATTATAATTTGATATATTATATGAAAAAAATATTGCGTTTATGAATTTTTAGCATTAAATTACTCTCATATTAGCATAGTATATAAGATATTTTAGCATGTCATTACATATCGGCATTACGTTTATATGTGGATGAAGTTATTATTGTTTAATTGAAGATTTTCAGTTTATTGTGAAATTTATCCAACATGTAACTCACATCAGCAACATTTATCACACATATCAAAAATAAATTTGAATGATATTATCAATATCAACATAAGTCATGTCATTTTAGCATGGACTATGAACCATTCCAGCATGATGTATATGTCATTTTAGCACACGAACTATAATAATAACAGAATCATTGACGAAAAAATGAAAATAAATACCTAAATCAGAATTGGACGAGATAATTTAAAAAAAAATGAATACGTGAATCAACAACATTATATGAAAAAGATGAAACAAGGTAAAATTTTAATTAGGATAATTTAGACAAAAAATAGCATTTAATCCAAACAGAATAATAGCATTTACAAACAAATCAAGAAATCTTAAAAATTTAAAATGTGAATGTGAATGTCAAAAAAATAAAATCATCAAGAATTCAAAATTGTGTCTGAACCGACAACATCAATTTCAATTTTTTGCATAAAAAATCCTCTTTATAGGTATAATATTTTATTATCAGAATATTTTAATAAATTATTAAATTATAGGTATAATATTTATATTATTTTAATAAATTATTAAATTATCAGAATTTTTCAATTTGTATTTAGTAAATAGTTTAAAAAAACAAATAGAGAAAGTGGAGAGGAAATAGGTGAAAAATAGAGAGATGAGAAAGAGTGGGGGGAGAGAGAGAGAGAGAGAGAGAGAGAGAGAGAGAGAGAGAGAGAGAGAGAGAGAGAGAGAGAGAGAGAGGTGCATAAAGAAAAAAAATCATAATTGTTAGAGGGAAATAAATGGATAGGGGAGATAATCATTTGTGTGTGTGTGGGTGTGGGTGTGTGTGTATTTCATATTCTAAAATTTTCAAGAAAAAAATAGTGGTTATGTCTTTTTTGTTATTAGAGAAGTGGAAGTGGTTGCAAGAGAAGAAAATGGTAGATGTATTTGACAAGTGAAGAGAAATGTTAAGTAAATGATAAGTAATTAGTCGATCATCATAAAAAATTGAACTCGCTAAAGTCTATAAAATACAACTCAATAACAAAAAAAAAATTCCAATCTAAAAAATACTGCAAGATTTACAACAAAACAAAATATGGCAAGATTTTATTAAATGATTGTTTATTTACCTACATTAAGAATGATGTTTTTCTACAATGTTTTGATGATGATGTTGTAGATTGTTTCTAAAATATGAAGATTCATCGGACTTAATTGAGATTGTAGTTTTTATTTGAGTGTTGAGCATTTTCTTTGTTAATTTCACATTTACGATTGTATGGTCTTAAAAATTGAAAAATTATTTATTTATGTATTTTTTTAATTATTTATCGGACCCCCAATTTTAAAATTTTGGATACGTGGCACGCCGTCATTTAGCGTGCAGAATCACACTTGTGGGCAAAATCCGATAGATGGTTTAATTTGCCCTCGGAGGCTAGTATAGCGCCCGAAGGCAGATATCGTCCCACGGGGAGTGATTACATTTCTATCTTTTTGGTAACTTTTCGGAATTTGTATGGATTACTGTCACTAATCCGTCCCTGCACACTTCAAACTAAACTAACAATTAAATAACAAAATGAAAATAAATATAAAATAAATGTTCAAGTCAAATATAAATTCAGTTTTTGTAGATGCATGCAATCTTGGGCACAAACACATAGATACATCGATAAGACCGTTTGGTTATAGGGAGTAAGTAACTCTTCGGGGATTTGTATGGATTACTGTCACTAATCCTTCCCCACTCACTTCAATTACACCCCCAATTCCTTCTTACTATGTATGCTGAGAGCAATACGGTCGGCGACTCTTAGTCCCTAACTATCTAAGACCCAACGAAGAGAGTCATGCAGAGAGTTTGCAAGGATAGCATCATTTGATTGGAGGAACCCAACGTTGGCATATGGAACCCCTTTGGCATTGTGCCCATATCCACCTATACTTCAATCTCCGGGCTTTACCCAATTTATCACTTAGTGGCTCATCAGGGTTCGGTCGCTCTTACTTCCACCCTAACATACATCAATGATGGTTTAACTACGAGTGATCAGCCACATAGCCTCCCCATTGCAGTGTTATCGTTCTTCCCAAGTTGAAGTTGTGAATCAATTCGAGATAAATTAAGCCCGATTAGCCTCATGCATATGCATCACCTTTATCCTTCAACACATTCAACTTGAACACTGGATACTTAGACAGATAACATACTAATAAATAAAGCAAAAACAACACATGATAAAAGGAAAACAAACTATATTAAAATCTGGAACTAACTCCAGATTTGGGCAAAACAGGTACATGCATCAGTCGAGGGCAAATCGCCCTCAACTGTGCAGAATTTCAGAACACTTAAATGCAGAAAATAAACTGAATCTTGCTATTCAAAAGGGTGTGTTTCTGGTTTTTTTTGTTGTTCTGCCACGAAAATGAAAGCTAACTAGTATTTATAGTTGTTTGAAAAGCCACAATTCGGCCTAGCCCAACCCATGTAGAGGCATGAAGTTAGTTGGAGAAGACCACTTCAACCATGTTTCCTAAATTATAAGGATGAGCTGCTCCATCTCTTCTCTTCTCTCCCCTCCACGTCTTCTATCTCCTCTAGCTGACTTCCCCAAGTTTTGGAACTACTGTGCACGTGGGCCCACGTCAGTTGAGAAGAATTTGCTGCTGAACTTCCGCGCACAATCAGCAACAGACTGTCAAAGCTTCAGCGGATGATCCTCTTTATGACCTCAATCAAGTTGGCACTTCATTATGTCCATAATGGATCAAAACGTGCTCCTCTCTTCCCTATTACACTTTGTCCCAAACTAGACTCTAGACACAACTGAAAGTACTAAAAAATGAGTAAAAAGACAAACTAAAAAGATGCAAAATTCAGTCTGTATCAATATGCCACTGCAACAAAGCCATGAACAAACGTATAAGAATGAAGGAGATTCAATAGGTTAGAAATCCAAACCTCGTCACTCAACTAGTGCAGTTTTTGTATGATTATTTGTGTGTATTATGCCTCTAATTAGCTTTTTTAAGTAGGCTCTAATTAGTTAGTTATATCATGGATATATATATATATATATATATATATATATATATATTCTTGGTGAATTAGTGATTTAGATAGAATTATGATGGAATTAGAATCTGAAATGGGCGTGATAATGTCAATTAGATCGGGGGAAATATGTGACACTTTTCAAACGAAACATGTGACATGTTTTGTGTTTTCTTTTAAAAGTGTGACACGTTTCATCTCAAACATGTTACACTTTTTGATGCAAATCAGAACCCCAGGACATATCAGATTACAAGACGGAATCCATCAACAACAAAATAAACCGTTGATATATTAAATCGATGACCCTAGTATGATTGTAGACAGAAACCTTGGAACAATAATGAAGACGCCATAAACAGAGGTGGTGACTTTATTTGATAAGTCAGGTTGAATTCACACAGAATTTGGATAAAAATTCTCCATATCAATTCAATATCAAAAATAATTCGTCTCAAAATAATGTAATAGGTCCCTTATATAGGGGGACAAAATAAAACAAACCCTAATTAAAATTCTAAACTGAATAGGAAATAAATAAAGCACAAAATCCAAAAATAGATAAAAAAATCTGAAAATAAATTCACGTTCGTGACCTCGCTCGTGCCCCGGTCACCCGTGAATCTACGTGGCACTGACGTGGCTTGATATTCGTGAGCCTGTCAAATTCATGACCACACCTGTGAATAATGCACAGTCGACCCCTCTTGAGTAGCAGACATTCAAAAACTTGTCTTCGGTCGGACTCACGACCAGACTTGCGATTGCCATGTAGCTCGTGAATCACAAGCATGACTACTTCGTCTTATTCATGAGCTTTTTGCATTTAGGCCTCCTTCATATGAACATCTTGGACACTGGAACTTGATCATCGACACCCCACCTAGGATTGTATCACGTTTCCACCATTTTTTGATTAATTTTATGTTTATTTAACAATTAATTTATTTTGTTTATTTATTAATTAATTTGTGTAACTATTAAATAATTTATTAATTATTAATTTTATTTGGAGAGAAGCTTTGTAGAAAATGCTCGCCAAATTACCTTATACTGGAGAAATTTAGGTTCCACTATTATAGATGTACCGTATACTCTAGAAGAGGATGACCACTTAGTTCGAGAGGTTATAGATGGGCCTTTGGGGTCAATAATTGATTTTATTGGCAGAAATAGTTACAATATCGTCTTACATGCACTAGTGACACTGGAGATAGTGGTTGGGGGGGCACGGGATTAGGAGGTTCGGTTTGTCATGGATGAACTAACATTATACTGTCCCCAATCAAATATGAACTGGTGATAGGGTTACAGTACGGTGGATCTGATTTTGATTCATATTCAACTCATTATATTTATATACATAGCTTTTATATTCTGGTGTTGAATTATGCACTTACGAATATGTTAGCATTGTTATATAGGTTTACTAATTATGACCTTTAGAACGAGCCTTCTGATTATGTGACAACTGTCAATCTATTGTTCTCATACGACATGGTGTTCGGATATAACTAGCCGGATATCATAGATGATTGGGTATGTGTCTTGGTCGAGGATAGAGAATGGTGGAAGTCTTTTCTCTAGGTTTTTATTCATTCGGGATCTTGTTGCATTATATAAGGTTGATTCTAGTGACTGAGGCTGATTTTGAGGGTTAGAGTAATATGAAGTCTTATCATTTCTACGGGCATTATGAATTTAATCCCGAATTAAAAAAACAAATATTTGATTTTATAGATATGAGCATATTAGGTTATACCTCATCTCAAATAGCATTATGCAAAAGTTGTATCTGAGGTTACAATACCGATGTGTTTGGTGTGTAAGTTTTTGAATAATATGGGTCGTCTTGGTGGATTATGTATCATTATTTAAATATGTTAGTGCAGAAGTGCATGCCTTATAGATTGACATTATGTTTATGACATATCTTTATGTGTTTTTAGCTAAGTGTTCGATATGATATACCGGTTAGTGTTGAACTCCGCTATGTAAAATAACAAGGTTGAAGATGAGAGACTTCAAAGCTTGGTGTTCACACCAGTGTCAGCACATAAGACAAAGACGAGAGACTTTGTATGGTGTTCTGCAAGTTGTTCAAACTGGGTGTACATCTGCGAGCAACAACAAACAGAATATAGATCAATTGAAGAAGAAGTTCTACGATGGATGATGGAGTATTGTAGGTTGCAGAAGACTTGTCCGATGTTGTAGTCCAGAAGATTCTGAGTCCGTTTATGGAAAGGAGTTGATCGAAGATCAACAAGGAAGACTTCTAGAAGTTGTGCTCAACAAAGAAAGTCTTACCATATTGATATGGTGATAGAAAATGAAACTAATTTTTATTTTTTTGACTAGGAGTCAGTTTACATCGTCTATAAAAGAGGAGGTTGCGGGTCAGATTATGTGTCGACAAACAAATGCAAAATTCAAAGAAGTTAAATTACTTTTAGAGCTCTACGTGTTTTGAGCTACTAAGGTTTGTCGTATCTAGAGTTGTTCACTCAGGTGTTTAACATGAATTCTAGTGTCCTAGTGTTTAAATACTTTGTCTAACACTTAGGTTTTTGTTATTTGAGTAAAATTAAGCTCAGGAGAGTTTGCTTGTGAGAACTAGAGGGATTCTAGAGTGTGAGAGTATTTCATACTTCAAATTTACGAAAGAGGGTACAAATTGGAGAACGGGTTTCGAGTGAAGGGAGTTCAATCATGTAAAAGCCTTAGTACATATTAGTACTGGATTAGTGAATTGTTTCTCACTAGACTAGGTCCCCCAGTAGGTGTTTACTGAACTGAGGTAACACATCGTGCATTCTTTACTTGCTTCACATTTTGTTCAATATATAAACAATCTGTTAGTACACTTAATTGAATACCAGTGAAGAACACCATAGTCTACGCGGCATCTACAATTTCAAAATCAATTTGAATTATTTTTAAAAAAATACTTATTTTTAACTAATTGAATAATCTTTTACGGCTTATATGTGATGTATTTTTAGAGCCGAGTGAGTTCAAAGAGATTATACCGTATTTTAGAAGCACGCAATTTGAGAATCATGTATGCGTGTCTTATGTGATGATTCAAAAAAAGATCATGAGGAGCCTTGTTTATCATGAATTGGCAAGAGCAGACACTCATATCTCCTAGCTAGAGCAATCACTTCTATTCAATTATTTTTACTTATCCAAAATGGAACAATTTGAATATTAACTGAATTTATTTAGGTTTATTATTCAAAATTTAACAATTTCAATGTTATTTAAATTTAGTGTCTAGATATTAATTAGGTGCCTCTGTTTAAGAACATAGGGGTTACAATCTTTGTGGGATACGGTACTCTTACTTACTACATATTGCTATAATACCGTGCACTTATAATCACTTATTTGTTAATAAATAGCATGTTAAGTTTTTAGCGCCATTGTCTGGCACTGTTTTATTTTTATGTTTTTATTATAGTACTACGTTAGTAGGTTAGACGTTTTTTTGTTACTTTACTTTTTCTTAGGTTTTGTCAGGTAGTGCATGATCACTCGATCTAAAGGATCTATTGTAAACCTTTTTATCCAGAAATTAAGACTATTTTAAGACTGCTGAGGAATGAATTGAACAATAGGATGGATGATCAACAAGACAATCAAGAATAGAATCGAAGAGTTATGATGCAAGACCTCTAAAGATAATTGGAGGAGATGCGGAGGACATTATTACATCACGAGACATAGCTCACAGTCAACCTTAACGTCACTGTTAGAGATGAGTTCCAGCACCCTGCTGGATCTAATAAAGTGGTCGGAGGACCTGGAATCAATACTAACAATTTTGAGCAAAAGACGGAACTGATTCACATGGTGTAACATAATCAGTTCAGTGCCCATCAAATAAAAGACCCCAATTTAGGCCAAAATTTTGTTTCGGGACCCAATTGAGATTTCAGGTATAGTTATAGGATCAAATTGGACATTTTTCCTTAAATTTATGTCGTTAGTGACAAGTCCATTTATTACGTGTTTTTCTGGGTATTTTAGTCGATGTAAATGTCTTTTTTAGTCATTTTTGAGTCGTAAAGAATTAGGGAAGCGGTCAAGGGCATTTTACAGGTCGAATTCGGTAAAAAAAGTATTTTGCCTAATTATTCAAGCATATCTCAATGCCATAAACAGCATCTAGAGGCACTTGGAAACTTCTTTAGCATCATTCAACATTCGGGAGGTGAAATGGGCATACCAGATAAGGATGAAGCTGACTAGATGATGTCGTGCCTACATAGCTCGTACAATTCGACCAAGGCTTGGAGAGGGCACATGTAGAATTCTCAGAATTCAGTTAAGTGGAGAGAGGCATGAGCAATAAAGGTCAGTCTGAAAAGAGTCTGTGCAAGTTAGGACTGCTTGAAGGGAAGAGGCTGAGAAGATAAGAAGTAATCTTTGAAAAAGTGGAATTTGCTCAACAACCCACTGGATAACGTTTATCCAGTCTGGTAGAGAGGGCACACCGATCCTAGAGGCAGTTGAAGACCCCCGTCTGTGGGGGAATTTGATTTTCGGATTCTACTCTATTTAAGCAAGTTGAATTCTGGAAATAATGAGGAGAGACTATCAGATACAATATTTAAATTATGTACTTTAATTTTCCATTTTACTTTTAAGCTACATAGTAGCAAGAACAATCTGAGAGACTTTATGCCCTCAGGACTAGGATCTATTTTTGTATGCTCAACGTTGGAGTTGAGTTTTCTATCCATTTAATTCAGCAAGTTTTCTTAAATTATGTCTTTAATTATTGCAAGCTTAATTCCATCTAGCATGAGTAGCTAGATTTTCATTTTCGGTGCTTAAGTTAAAATCTAGACTCGTGAGGCCATGTGGGCATATTTCTACTTGAATTATCTTTGCCGAATTTTGATCTTGTTCCACATGAGTGTGTATTTCAAATGACTAATGTGGCTAATCACTCTATAGTTGTAGAGAGCACAACAATATTAATTGAATCGGCGAATTGTGAATGTGTATTGATTCATATAGTAATTAGAAAATCAGTGGGTTGTTGTGGGCACACGAGGAATCGGTAAACATAACAAATTTGGGTTCATCTAGGGCACACTACTGCCTATTCATTTATACCTCTTTGGGGAATTGTGGCTGGTGATAGGTTAGGGATTTAATTAAAGAGGAATCACTTTTAAACCTATATTCAAAGGATGAATAATGAGACGTAGCGAGGAATCCGGTCTCCATAACTGGGTGACTTAGTAATGCAGGAAAATTGGTGTGCCCATGATCGAGTGAATTTAACCTAAACCATATTTTAGTTTAAATGCCGGAAACTCTTGTTATTTGATATGTTCTTATTTTCTTTTTACAGATTTCTATTTTAGTGAGGTGACAACACAAGCCAACGCCCTTTAATGATTGGTGATCCGAAGATGGAATCACATCAGCTCTCTGTGGGATCGACCCGTGCTCATAAGCTAGCTATGCTCGTTGTGGGCACATGAGTTACAAATATTATTTTGAGTGTGAAATGACCGTGCGTCAAAATTGGCGCCGTTGCCGGGGAGCTGATTTCAAGTGATTTTACTTTCCAAGCTGGTGTGCCTGGAAGTTGATGCCCAAGAGCTCTTCAGGAGAGACTTTATTGTACGATTCAGAGATAGAGAAAACTTTGAGAAAGAATAAGGCAACAGTGAAGAGGGCATAACGAGCTACAAATAGACCTCGTGAGCCCACACCACCACCAGAAGATCAAGGAGACACAGGGCACAAAGAGGAAGGACAGTTTGAAAATGGCTGAATTCATAACATGGCCGCAGCAAATGAAGAAGACAATAGAACTTTAAGGCAGTTAGTCTTCCTGACTAACATAAATCTACGCCCGATGGGCATCACACTCCCAGCAGTGACTTAGAATTGGGACATTCATGCAAACTTTATCTAAGTCTTGCTGAAATACCATAAAATGCCCGGAGAAGATCCACAAAGACACTTGCAAGATTTTGGAATGGTTTGCCAAAATCAACCATCTGACTATAGACAAGAGGAGTATGTGCAGTTGGTCTCGTTCCCCTTCACTCCTCAAGATGGGACACGAGATTGGTTGTACACATTGTCGACTTGTGCTGTGACCACATGGAGACAACTCCTACAGAAGTTTTTGGAAAAATATTTCTCAGCATCCAGAGTACAAGAGATGAGAAGAAGGATCAGAAGCCTGAAGATGGAAACTAATGAAAGTTTCTATGATTACTAGAGAAGATTCCAGGCAATGCTGGTGAAATGCCCACAACACCAGATTACTCAACACGACCTGATTTAGTATTTTATTGGAGGGTTGACACCACATGAGAGGACAATCGTGAATGTCTCATGCGGAGGGTCCATACTGAACAAGCAACCCATTGAAGCATTCGAAATTCTTATCGAGATGGCTAAAGACAACCGAGATTTCGGTGGAGAGGGCATTCGGGTTGTAGGTGAATCAGAGATGACACCGGATCAAGACAGCAGGATTGATAGATCATGTGAGAAAATTAAGAAGATCTTGTCTGGTGTGAGCATGGCAAAGAAGCCCAGACCCTGTGGAGTATGCAAAAGTGTGCTTCATTTCACTGATGAATGCCAAACTCTACAAGATGAGGTGGAAGTAGTGAATGATATGGGTGGGCAGAATGGGCCTTCCAGAAAGTATGATCCCAATTCTCAGACTTATAACCCTAGTTGGAGAGACCACGAGAATTTCAGATGGAGGAGACCAGAGATGGACCACCTGTACGACCACTTCCACTGCCAGAAGAGAAAAAGAGGTCAAGGCTGGAAGATCTTGTGTATGCCATGGCTGAGGAAAATTAAAAAATTTAAGCAAGAAACTCGAGTTGGTTTCTCGCACATGAGCAAAAAAATTACTTAATTGGCATTAATCCATGCATAAGATAGAGGAGAAAAATAAGAAGCTTCCTTCCCATGTTGAAAACCCACGAGAGCAGGTGAATGCAGTGGCTCTAAGAAGTGGAAAAGAACTTCCGGAAATGGTCAGACCGGTAGAAGAGAAGAATGATGTACCCTTGGAAGACGAAGAAGAAAAATTACCTGAGGAAGATGAGGCATAAGAAGCTGAACAGGACGACCATATGCCCATACCGGAAGTCAAGCAACCTACCAAAGTGCCCATTCCAGAGAAGCGGAAATCTCTTTTTCCAGGGAGATTGGCATATAATAGAAGAGAGAAAAAAACCAAGGAGATGCTCAAGGTCTTCAGAAAAGTGGAGATCAATATACATTTGATCGAATCAATCAAGCAAGTGTCACGATATGCCCGGTTTCTAAAAGAATTATGTACTAGGAAGGTGCACTTCAATGATGATGTGAGGTTTCTAGTTGGGGAGAATGTATCAGCCGTGATACAAAGAAAGCTACCAAAGAAGTGTGATGATCCAGGGATGTTCATGGTTCCCTGTATAATAAGAGATAAAAAGATGGAGAAGGCCTTCTAGATTTGGGGGCATCAATAAATGTAATGCCCCTATCGGTATTTAAAGAATTGAAGATTGGACCTTTAAAGAAGACCCGTGTGATCATTCAATTAGCCAACCTATCAAATGTGTATCCAGAAGGCCTGATCGAAGATATGCTAGTGAAAGTGGATGAGCTTATCTTCCCAGTAGATTTTTATGTGCTTGATATGGGTACAGTGACTTCAAAATCTTCAGTTCTATTGCTGAGAAGACCTTTTATGAAGATAGCTCGTACCAAGATTGATGTGGACAAGGGCACACTGATGTGTCAATTTGATGGAGAGAAGGTGACGTTCAACATCTTTGAAGCCATGAAGCACCCCCTCAGATACAAAAAATTACAGTTTTGTGAATTCATTTCATCCCCCGAATAGTTCTACTTTATCAATGGTAAGCAAGAGAGAACCGCTGGAATGGGCATTGTGGGATAGACTGACTGATCAGAATACCCTGGAGGATGAAAACATAGAAGATGGAATCATGATGTTGTACTCGTTGGAAGAGATGCCATATGAATCTGTGGATTATGGTGTGCCCATACGGAGAAATGATGACAGGATGATGTCTTCTATTGTTAAAACGCCTACACTGGGGCTGAAGGCATTACCAAAGCATTTGAAATATGCTTATTTAGGAGATAGTGCGACTCTTTCAGTGATAATAAGCGCGGGTTTAAATCAAACTGATGAAAACCACCTATTGAGGCTATTGAGACTGTATAAGGAGGCATTCAGATGGACGTTAGCTGATATAAAGGGCATCAGCCCAGCAGTATGTATGCACAAAATATTTTTGGAAGATGACAAGCCCGTCTGTGATCCACAAAAGAAGCTAAATCCGATAATGAAGGATTTTGTGCTGAAGGAGATAATTAAGCTGCTGAACCAGGGCATTATATACCCAATTTCAGACAGCAAGTGGGTCAGTCCAATCCACATTGTGCCCAAGAAGTCCGGAATACAGGTTGTGAAAAATAAGAAGATAGAGCTTGTGCCCACAAGACTGCAAACTGGCTGGAGAGTTTGTATTGATTACAAAAAGCTAAACACGATCATGCGGAAGGATCATTTTCCACTTCCGTTCATTGACTAGATATTGGAGATAATACGACCCGAGTTGAGGAAGGACTTGACCCAATCAAGGTGCCGGAAGGAACAATCACTAGATCAAGAGCTAAAAGATTTAAAGAGAGCCTAAGTGCTTTCGTTCAAGAAGTCTGAAGCCGAGAGGTGACCAAGTGACCCGTGGAAAGAGTAGAACCCAAGCACAAGTGGAGAACATTGATCTTGAGTTGCAGCATGATGGAGCGTGAGCTACAGCGCGAGTCAGGATACGAGCCATCGGTCGCGCCCATGCGCGCGTTACACCGTGAGTGAGGGCGCGAGTGGGACCGCTCTGACCCGAGACGTGTTGAGCTTTAGGACGAACGTGAGTTATAGCGTGACTCGAGATGCGAGTGGACCACTCTGACCTGTGGCGTGTTGTGCTTTGGGTTGGGCACGATCGTCAGCGCGACCCGGGATGCGATTGACCCCATGTCGCGCCCATATACGGCGTGTTCCGGATTTTCGAGTTTTTATGCGTTATTTCCTATTTCTTTTAGGATATTATTTTTGGGATTATTTATTTTTGGCCCCAACTATATAAGGGCTGTATTACATTGTTCCAAAACACATTATCATTATTATTGAAATTTATTTATGAGTTATTTCTCTCTGGAGTTTTATCTCTTTTCACGCACACACCGTGAGATTTATCCTGACTTATCAAACAGATAAATCATATCTGTTTGTGGTCTTTATACCAATTCCAAGTTCGTGTTTCCAATCTTCACCGGGTCTCGTCGTCTGTCATCGTGGTTCATGTCATTGTGAAGCTAGGGTTTGGGGTCTTCCATCAAATCCACCTTTGTAACCTGATACTCCTAGAGGATCGCATCAAGTGGTATCAAAGCTTCGACTTTGTATCAGGTTCCAATTATATCCCGTATTTTAATTCCGATTTAATTTTCTCGTCGATTTTTTTAAAAAAAAGAAAGAACAACGGCGCACAAAAAAAGAGAAGAAAAGGAAAGAAAAAAGACGTAAAAAAAGAGTTTTTTTGGCATGAAAACTTTATGCATTTTTGTTGATTCTAGCATTAATATTTGTGTTCCTGGAGGCTTGTATATTATCCGTAGAAAAATAAAAAAAAATTCCAGAAATTTTGAATATTTTCGGAATAATTTTTCGATATTTTTGGTGACTGCTTTAGATAAGTATTTGAGTCTTTTTGGTGTGCTTGTGGAATTTTGGTGATTTATATGGAGAGAAATTTGAGTGGTAAAAGGCAGAGAGTGTGAGATCAATCGAGCAAAAAGAGCCTATCTGAGTGATACACGAGAGTATACACGTAAGTTGAGAGCATAGACGTTGTGTAGGAAATTTTATTGTGTTCTTTGTTTGCATTTCATTTTGTTTAGTTCTGTTCTTTTAATCGTTGTAATTCATCGTTGAAAAAAAACGTGCAAAAAAAAATCATGCAAAAAAAGAGTGCACAAAAAAAAATCCATTATGTCTAACAAAACTGGAGGTACCGGAGACAAGGCAGAGGAGTCCGGAGGGGACGCGATCAAGAACTTCGACCCTAAATACATAATAGAGGCCATACCACAACACCTAATGCGGTTGTTGCGGACAGAGATGGCTGCACTAAATGAGAGACTCGGCAACATGAAGAACTCAATACAGGAGCAATCTCAACATGCTCGAGGAGTTCGAGTGGAGGCCAGATGTTATCCATGTGTAGAGAGGGAAAGAGGTGAGTACTATGAGTCTGATTTTGAAGACTACGAGGATGAAGATAGGCATTCTGCAGCTAGAGGTCGGAGAAATGGGAGAAATCGAGAGGATGATCTGTAACGCCCCAATTCCTAGTGAATAAGAACGCTACTAAAAACCATTTCTTCGTATCAAATATTTTAAAATATAATGCGGAAGCTTGAAAGTAGTTAAGAATGAAAAATAAAAATTTAAAATAAAAATATCTATCTATGTTTATGTCATAATGGAGTGGAAGAGAACCTGCCTAACCTGCCTAATAGATATCATATAAATCAAGAGAAATTTTGAAAAATTAAAATTCATCTAGTAATTCATAATCCCTTAATAATTTTTACAAAATAAAATATATATTTTCTGGTTGGGTAACAACCTACCACAACATTAAGTAAGAAAAAGCATAAAACCTGGGTCACAGCCCACCATAATAATCAAAGATGGTCAAATTATCCAAAAATACAATCAAGATAAGTTAGTAATAGCAAATGTTATAAATGCGTGTAACTGGGAGAACATAGTGGTCATTTCTCGCCTGCTCTGCCTCTCGACTCCTTAACTTGAAAAACATCAACATAAATAGGGCATGAGCATGTAAACATACTCAGTGGGGAATACACTGCAAGCAGCTATAACCAATTATGTAATGCATCATACAAATGAACACATAAACTTAGTTGATACAATGAGACTAGCCTCGGTCCCTTGTGGACCTGACCCCTTGTGGGCCTACCCCTTGTGGGCAATCAACTTCGTCGATCCCTTGTGGATCATGAACCCCTTGTGGGCCACATTAGTTCATAGGCATGATACACGACACAACAATGATTATAACCATGTAACAACTACGCTTACAGATAAAAGTAAACCCCACCTCGAATGAAGATCAAAGTGAACAGCTTCAAGTTGTTGTCCGTCTTCGAGCTCCGATTGCGCCGCTCCTAGCACTTTAGAATTGTTACTTTAGTTACCGGGCACTTAAGATAATCATTTGAGCAAAGTTTATCATTTTTTATGAATTTAAATCATCTTATATCATTTGGATATTTTAAGGCCCTTTAAATAAAATTAAGGGTCTAAATTAAACAATAAACATAATTTAAGATAATCTTGAACTCATTAGAAGCATTTGATATATTTATGAATTTAAGTGTAGTAACATAGCACACACCTTCTAAGGAAAAACTCAAGTCATATGCTCATTCATATGAAATTTTAAGTTTAACTTTAATTACTTCCTAAATTATGGGTTTAAGACATTTTATGAAATTCTTAAGATCATATCACAGTTTATTAAGATTTAAGACTTGACATAGCAATTTATAATAATTCAAGATCATACAAATTGTGATTATACAATGTCAAAATCCTTAAAATAGACCAAAAATCAACATGAATATTTCAAACCCCAATTTAAGCACTTGAAAGCATCTCCCCTGTTTTTCATCTCATGTACCAGTTTTAGTAAATCGCCCATATCTCATCAACTAAAAATCCAAATCAAGTAATTCCAAGTCCTGTAGAATCCTAAGAGGTATATCTAAAACTGTTATTGAAATAGGCATTCCCAGATTCTGACTTTAAAAGGGCTAAAAAGTCGAATTAAATTAACGAAATAAACCTGTTCGGAAAAACTGACAGGTTTTGGTAAAATGATTGTAACTTCGTCTACAAAATTCGTATTAACCCGATTCAAGTTTCAAATGAAAGCTAAGACGATAACCTACAACTATGAAATGCTCTAGACGTCCAGAAACAACTCCAAGAAATCAGATTTTCAATCGAAGTAGAGGTATACGTGGTGCCCAAAAACAGATTTGGGGATTGTATGTTTTTCCCTTTAATTTATGCAATTAAATCCTCATCTTCTTCCATTGTCAAGGACTTATACATGATATAGATCAAAACCCCAAGCTACAAAATTATATAACTTACAATTAACCCATGCTCATACTTTCAAGAAATTAAAAGAAATAAAACATGGTATCTACAACAACCTAATTAAGAACACTAATTCCTCCATGAATTGCTACTTCTATCAAACTCTCATTACCCTACCACCAAAGTAACCAAACTTCCTTAATCATTCAACAGTCACCACCCAATATCCAAGGAACGAGAAAGGAAAAGAGGGAAAGAAGAAGAATTACCTTGCTTGGGAGAAAATCGACGGGAAAGATATAGAGCTAGTGTGTGTGAAATCTTCTTTCAATAATTGGGGAGGGAAGTAGAGAATGAAATAGAGAAGAGTTAATGTTCTTAATTTGTAGAATTGAGAAGAAAATGAAAGCTAGAGAAATCGAAGAGAGAGAGAATGAAAGAGAAGTCATTTATCCTCTTTTTTTATTTCTATTTTCTATAGAGAGAGAATTTTCTAGAATAATGGAGAAGGAGAGAGATATATATATATATATATATATATAATATGCAATATCTATTATTTTCAATTTATGATAAAAATATCTATGACATGTTCACCTTTCTTCTTCTTTTCTTTTTTTTTTATCAAAATTAATATTTTATTTATCTACCCTCCAATTCCCTTTCCTCATTTATCTTAGTTTATATCACCATTGTTATTATTATTACTATTCTTATATGACTTTATTAAATCTCAACTCTTGAATACTTATGATTTAAATTATGAAATTTTATTCATCTAGCTCGATACTCGATCTTTTCAAAGTTTTAAAATTTATTTCACTGTATTGCATAATTTTTCTTTCATTTATTCTTTACTAGGGGCGCATCGTTGCTCCGAATTGGACAACCTGTAAACATTTAAATCATAAGCAATAAATATTACAAAATATATAATTTAATTTTGCAAATAATAATTTAAATTTAAAAAGATTCGGGGTATTACATCCTACCCCCTTAAAATAATTTCATCCTCGAAATTAACCTGCTAAGTCTAGGGATAGGGCTAGGCGATAAGCATCATTTTTAATATTTTCAAGTATCTCGAATGGTCCCACGTACCGGGGTTGTAACTTTCCCTTTCTACCAAGTCTGATCACAAATTTCATTAGCGCTATCTTCAAGAACACTCTGTCTCCAACATCGAAATGCACGTCCTTTTGCTTCGAATCAGCGTATGACTTTTAATGATCTTGGGTTGTTTAATTCTTTTCCGAATCTTTGCGATCACTTCAACAGTCTTCTCTATGATTTCGGGTCCCAAAATTCGTTGCTTGCAATGGATTGGTGATCTACATTTTCTTCCATGTAGTGCTTCATAGGGCGCCATTCATATTGTTGCTTGATAGCTATTGTCGTAGGCGAACTCAACCCGTGCTAAATGATTCTCCTAGCCTCTCCCGAAGTCCAGCACTCAGGCCTGTAACATGTCTTCCAAGATTTGGATCGTTCTTTCTAACTACTCGTCAGACTACGGATGATAAGCTATGCTAAATTTTAACTTGGTGCCTAAGGCTAATTGGAAATTTCTCCAAAATTTAAAGGTAAATCTGGTATTACGATCAAACACAATCGATACTGGAATGCCACGTAGTCTTACAATTTCGTCGATATAAAGTGTGTGGATGGGGGCATTTAGGTATTTTTTATGTTTCCTTGTTGAGTCTGTTTTGAGAAGAAGAAAGATAATTCTCTCATTTGTTAATTCTGGAACTGAGTGATTAGAGATCTCTAATTTATAAATCGTTTATAAATTAATCGCTCACTGGTGAATGAGGAAAAGAAATAATTGAAGAGCTTAACGGATATTACCTGTCTTCATTTATGAATTATCTATGGAGGATTAATTCATATGAAATGATTAAATCAATGGACTACTCAAATTCGTAGAGTAAATATGTTCTATAATTAAAGAGAGTGCAATTCCGAATTTTTAGTGGAATAATATCGGAATTAATAACTCAAATAAATTAATTAAAGAGTTTAATTATTTATTCGATTTATTGGAGCTCTTGATTATAGGTCCATGGTCCCCGATTCGCCTTCCTATATTATTAACAGGTTAATAATAATATTTAAGTTCCTAAAGTGTTATGAAAAATAAGTTTTCATAAAGTTTGGGCTTATGTGTAAATATTAGTTAATTCCGGGAATATATGATATTCCACAGTTTGACTGTGCTAGGAATTAAATAAATATAAGATATTTATATTATTTACATATTAGTGATAATTAATAATTATATGAGATAATTATTAATTTGTTTCCGTATCTACACGATTCTAAATATGTTTACGATAGGAAACTGATATGTATTGGGATTTGACATATATCTAATTATAAATATATCATTAGAGAGAAGAATTATTTACGCCGTTTTTTAGAATCACGTGAGACGTGAGACTTGATTATTAATTTTATATGCTTAGAATTAATTCCTAAGAGATTTCTCTTAATAACGAAGGCCTATTAAACTCACAAGAGACTTGAGTTGAGAAAGTGGTTAAGAAGGAAATTGATTTTTGGAAAATTAATTCACACCAATCTCATTTCGGCCAAATCAAATAGTTTGATTTTTAATTCAATTCTTTTGTCTTGCGGTTCATATATTAAATTCAGTTTAATATCCTCCCAATATTACAACCCAATTCTACAATTTCATGTGTTGAAATAATCGTAGAAAAATTAAGTTAAGAACTTAATAGATTTATTTCGGTGTCCACTCACTACCATTCAAAGGGAGGATCGAATCGGAAGATTGTGGTATTTACGAGATTCAAGATTCAAAGGTTAAACAAAGAAGACGAAGGAGATTTAAGAAAAAATGGTATTTTCTTTATCTCTTCTTTAGTATTAAATAAATTTAATTTGCATGAATATTATATATTTATATCACGATCTATATTCTGATTAATACCGCTTCCGCTTCCATTTGATTTGATCGAAAAGACGGATTTTATTCAACCCGAAATAGTTTCGGACCGATTTAATTTCCAACAAATGGTATCAGAGCCAGGTTGTTTTGATATAAGAATATGATTCCTTGAAATTAAATTTATTTAGGAGTGGGCTATAGGATTTTATCTTATTTTTGTGATGAATGAATAGATGCATGGATATTTTTGGATTGATGCCTTAAATTGGTTTTTGAATGGATCATGATGTACACCCTAAGTTTAAAGGGTATAGAAGTTGTAATTTTATATAAATTGGTTTTTGCCTATCCCTCCCCGATTACCCCGCTATGTAAATTACTTTTTTCTGTTTAGATTTAGGGGTGTAATTTAAGGCATCGATCCAATTTATCATTTATAATTTCTTGCAAGAGGGGATTGAGAATACCCAGTTCTAGACGAATGAAAGATTGACTCGCATGGAAAAATCCCTGAAAGCCTATTTCAGACACGTTGGATTTGCATACCCGATGTCCGCAGCCGAATGACCTAGTTCTTTCTTTTCCTTAGATTAGATTTTTTTTATTTTTGTTTTTTTTTGTTTTCATTTTTAGAGTTGCCTTTATTTCACCCACTTTGCTTCGTGCAAAGTGTGTGGATGGGGGCATTTAGGTATTTTTTATGTTTTCTTGTTGAGTCTGTTTTGAACACTTTGCCTTGTGTAAAGTGTGTTGGTGGTCAGTGTCCTGTTTAAGCATGCTATTTGTGAAATTTGTGTGGCCATTGTCTCTGATTTATGCATTTTAATTGATTTTTCAAAATCAACATGCCCACAGTAAGATAGGGATGACGAACGAGTTTAGCATGTCCCTTGGGAGAATTTGAGCCTAATAGTTGTATGTCCATTTTACAACTTTCTTTTCTTCACGTGTGAACATTCTGTGCTTAGGAATTCTAGAACTTGCTGATTGTTCTGCTTAAGGATCATGGAATTATTGATGCATATATAGATGATTTAGGCCATCTTTTGCTGAGGCACTATGATAAAAATAAACCCACCAATAACATAGCTTTGCAGCCCCTTTGAGCCTATAGTTAGCGCTGGCAGTTTTTTGTTTAGGACGGTTATATAGTCAAGGCATCACAAGAACCTAAAAATGAAAAAAAAAAAAGAAGGGAAGTTATTGGAAGGTATAAAAAGAAGAAGGCAAGAAAAAGATAGGGGAATAAAAAAAGAGAGAAAAAATAAATTCCCCTGATCTTAAGTGTTCAGAATGCCCTTATCAAAAAAATATTTATTGTCTGAACATGCATAAGAGGATAAGTTGATTAGTAAAAAAAGGGGGTTGTATAGTTAATAAATTCCTATCTGTTATTAAAATGCCTATTTCAGACCTAAAAAGTCATTTTGATACGTATGCATCGTTGATTTCTTGAACTTGAAAGCAGAATATTAACAAGCCTATGGGATGAATATGTACATAATGCATTAAACTGGGTGTATACACTAAGCCTAAACACTGAGTAAAGATAGACTGTGAGGACTGCTATGCTTTACTCATTTTTTTACCTATCTTTGATGTGCTAACCATAGCAATTATTTTTAAACTTTGGAGTTAGTGTGCCCACACTAATTAACAGTTTGCATGCTTGTTTCTTATGAGTTTGTTCTTTTCTTTTTCTTGTCGTTTTTTTTTTCTTGATGCGTTGCACCCCATGCTTGAGGACAATCATGTCTAAAATTTGTGGGTGTCACAAGTCCATTTATTTCATATTTTTCTAGGCATTTTAGTCGATCTAAATGTCCTTTTTAGTTATTTTTAGTTGAAAAGAACCGAGGAAGCAGTCAAGGGCATTTCACAAGTCGAATCTGGTGAAAGAGGCATTTTGCCTAATTATTCAAGCATATCTCAATGCCATAAACAACATCTAGAGACACTCGGGAACTTCTTCAACATCATCCAATATTCGGGAGGTGGACTGGACATACCCGATAAGGATGAAGCTGACTAGATGATGTCATGCCCACATTGCTCATACAGATTCGACCAAGGCTTGGAGATGGAACATGTGGAATTCTCGAAATTCAGTTAAGTGGAGAGAGGCGTGTAAAAACCCGGATTTTCAGAAGGTGATTAATTAATTCCTAATTTTAATTAGGAAATATGAAGAAGGATTTTGAGCATAATTAGGATGTTTCGGTTCATAATTGTGTTTTTAGGATTATTTTTCGTAAAATCTTATTTTTGAGAATTTTGATTCCACCTCAGTCGCAGCCAATTTTGGTCATGTTTGAAAGGCGTTGACCCAAGGAGCATGCCGATGTTTTCGGATTTTGAATCTGAAGTCGTTTGAGTTCCCGGTGATTTAAAATCGCGTTTAAAGGAGTTATGAATAGTGTTTTTCCGTAGGAGCGCGTTCGTTAGAAATTTATAAAATCTCGTGTGTTGACCCGAGCCTTGATTTTTCAGGCCTATCCTATATAAATTTCTCAAGGAATCCGTTGGCGTTCCCGGATTTTTATTCTGAGGTCAATTAAACGCTCGGGAATTTTATTTGTCCCTTGCGTGGAATAGTAACTTTATTTTTGAAAAGAGATTAATTTCTCGTTTTCCTTCAAAATGACTCGTTCTTTATTCCGAGTCAAGTTGGTTCAATAGTACTCGAGCTAACAAACCTACCGGTATTTTCGGATTTAATAAATGAGGTCATTTGGACCTCGTCATCGAATAAAACGCCTTTAACCGAACCCGATATTTTTAAAGCAGTATTGTTGCACTGCTGAAGTAGCTTCCCGAGGAAGCCATTTATTTTTCTATAAATAGCAGCCCTTCCCCTTTGATTTCCTCGCTCATTCCTTCTTCACCCCCATTTCTGTAGAGTAGAGAGAGAGAGTAGAGGGGAGCTCTCTTCGTGAGAGCACCCCCAGTGTTGAGAGAGAGCAGAGTGAGAGGGCGCCGCGGGGGAGAGGAGCGCCGCAGGGGCAAGGCAGCCCTGCAGGGGCTGAAGGGCGCCGAGGGGGCAAGGAGCCCCTCGGGGGCGAGGTAGCCCCCGCGGGCGCGCTCGTGCTGTCCGGCAGCTCCGGCACGTTTTCGTGCGGAGGCCATAACTTTCGCCTCGGTTGGAGTTACGAGGTCCATGAGTACTCGAATCGAAGCTCTTTCGATAATCTACAAGGTAGCAGTGGCCGATCGTCCAGAATCTCGATCGTTCGAATCGGATTTTCCGTCCCCTTTTGTGGTAATTTCGGATGCCTTAATCTTTTAAATTATCGCATTTTAAGTTATAGTTAAGGGTCAAGGGTTTAGATATCATTTCGATGTCTTATTAGGAGCTCGAATAAGGTTCTAAGTCATTGATCGACTTTCGTAAATATGAGGTGAACCCCGAGGAGGCCCGAGGAAGGATTTTCAGCTCGTTGCTTCGTCTACGCACTTGTTCTTGAGGTGCTCGTCATCGAGGTGGGTGGTTCTAAACCAAGTATAAAGTTTGAGCTATTAAGCTCTAGAAGCATGATAGGGCAAGATGAATATCCAATTAAAATATTTTATGCTCTGCCTGTTTAGTCTCTGTACAAAGGAAGGAAATGAATAAAGGAAATTATACGCATGATATTGTTGAATTGTTATTTGAGTTTGATAAAGATAAAGTAAGTTATTATAAGTTAAGTGAGTTCTCAAGTATGTTTAGATATGCTAGAATTGTTTAAATACGATTGTTGCCAGCCTGAGATCTAGAATTGCTTCAATTGCAATCGATGTTTATCCGTGTTCATTTCCTCACATTTGAATGTTTATGCTTCGTTAAAGCTCGTATAGCTAAGGATTAAGGATTGTCTTTTTGAGTAAGTTATAAATCCCTTATAGGCCGAGATCATGCTCAATTAAGATTTAGCCTTAGGCGATTGCTCTAGGCTTGGTATTGTTAGCTAAGTTAAGTAAGTAAGGAAGGTTAAGGTTAAGTAAGGAGGGAAGTTAAGGAAGGATATAGTTTCTGTTGCAAGCAGGTTATCGAGCTCAAAGAACAGTTTATTTACATTATCATGTCGTGACCCTCGTGTCACTAATGTTGAACATTTGAAAGTAAAGGGAGTCACTGCTGGGTAATCCCCTCGCATACTCAGAGGATACTTGAGGTAACCCCTCTCTCATCATAAGGCATAAGGTGCAGTAGACAACAGGTTTAAGCCAGGAAAGGCGCCAGAAAGGAAGTAAAAGGTTTTGCGGGTATGGAGAGGGCTTTTGCATTTTGCTCTCCATATGCCGCCAGTTATAATTGGATATTCCAAAGTTTATTAAAGAGTTTTCTCGTAAAACCCCACTGAGTACATTAGTGCTCACACCCTCTTTTTCAAATATTTTCAGGTTGAGATGCTGAGGCCGGTGATGTGCTGCTGGTAGGGTTGTCTGAGTTGTTTGAGGTTTCAAGTTTGTTGCTCTATATGGTTACATGTTTTCTTCCGCTAAGTTTCTGCTAAGTATTCTGATGTTAGTATTTAGTCTTGATATGTGTAACTTGATTCTTAAGAATAGCATGTCTTAAATGCTATGAATTCTAGTTATCAATAAAGTCTTTGAAGCATGTCCTTTTGACATACTCGTCTATACCTTTATTGATTCCGAGTTATTTGAATAGTCATACCTGTTGAGCATTCTGGTATCTATTCATCTTCAGTTGACTTGTGAATAAGTCTTGAATGCTTGTTATTACTGTTCGCCTACAAAGAGGCTTTTCTTTCAAGCATGATTTTGTTCGTTTAAGTTAATCTTAAGTTGTTTTCTTGATCCGTCCTATGAATAGGACAATAAGATAAGTTGACTCCGACCAATTTATGAGTCTTAGTTGATGTGACCTATGATGAGGTTTTGTTTATTTGAAAAGTCAAACCCCTATCTGTTTGTCTTTGGATTCTGTTTAAATTTCGATTGGCTTGTGATTTGGCATTCCTTCGACTCGAGTGAATCCTTTGACCCATTGACCCTTATTGATTCATTAAAAATGACAGTTCTTCCAAATCATAAAGTTAAGTTGCCTAAGTTCTTGAGGCGCTAACTTAGTTTAATTCTAAAAACACCCCTCCTGGATTTCCGATTTTACGTGCTATTTTACGCACAACAACCCCGTCCCCATCCTCGGGACCGGGCTGTTACAAGGCGTGAGCAATAAAGGTCGGTCCGAAAAGAGTCTGTGCAAGTTAGGATTGTTTGAAGGGAGGAGGCCGAGAAGATAAGAAGTAATCCCAGAAAAAGGGAGATTTGCTCAACAACCAACTAGATAAGGTTTATCCAGTCTGGTAGCGAGGGCACACCGATCTCGGAGGCAGTTGAAGACCCCTACCTATGGGGAAATTTAATTTTCAGATTGGACTTTATTTAAACAAGTTGAATTCTGGAAACAATGGAGGGAGACTGTCAGATATAATATTTAAATTTTACACTTTAATTTTCCGTTTTACTTTTAAGTTGCACAGCAGCAAGAACAATCTGAGAGGCCTTATGTCCTCGGGACTAGGATCTATTTTTGTGTGCTCAACGTTGGAGTTGAGTTTTCTATCCATTTAATTCAGTAAGTTTTCTTAAATTATGTCTTTAATTATTGCAAGTTTAATTCAATCTAGCATGAGTAGCTAGATTTCCATTTCCGATTTGAATGATAGATAATGGTTTAAGTTAAAATCTGGACTTGTGAGGCCATGTGGGCATATTACTGCATGAATTATTTCTGTCAATTTTTGATCTTGTTACATGTGAGTGTGTGTTTAAAATTATTAATGTGGCTGATCACTCTTTAGTTGTAGAGGGCATACCAATATTAATTTAATTGGCGAATTGTGACTGTGTGTTGATTCATATAGTAATTAGAAAATCAGTGGGTTGTTGTGGGCACACAAGAAATCAATAAACACAACAAACTTGTGTTCATCTAGGGCACACTGATGCCTATTCATTTACATCTCTTTGGGGAATCGGGGGGTGGGTGATAGATTAGGGGTTTAATTGAACAGGAATCACTTTTAAACCTATACTGAAAGGATGAATAAGGAGACGTAGCGAGGAATCCGATCTCCATAATTGGGTGACTTAGTAATGCAGGAAAATTGATGTGCCCATGATCGAGTGAATTTAACCTAAACCAGATTCTAAATGCCAGAAACTCTTGTTATTTGATATTTTCTTAGTTTCTTTTTGCAGATTTATATTCAGTAAGGTGACAACACAAGCCACTCTCTTTAGTGATTGGTGACCCGAAGGTGGAATCACATCAGCTCTCTGTGGGATCGATCCGTACTCATAAGCTAGTTACGCTCATTGTGGGCACAGGGGTTACAAATATTATATTGAGCGCGAAATGACCGCGCATCAAAATTGGTACCGTTGTCGAGGAGCTGATTTCCAGTGATTTTACTTTCCAAGCTGGTGTACCTGGAAGTTGATGCCCAGGAGCTCTTCAGGAGAGACCCTATTGTACAATCCAGAGATAGAGAAAACTTCGAGGAAGAACAGGGCAGCAATGAAGAGGGCACGACAAGCTGCAAATAGACCTCGTGAGCCTACACCACCACCAGAAGATCAAGGAGACGCAGGGCACAAGGAGGAAGGACAGCTTGAAAATGGCTGAATTTATAACATGGCCGCAGCAAACGAAGAAGGCAATAGAACTCTAAGGCAGTTAGTCTTCTCGACTAATATGAATCTACGCTCGATGGGCATTACACTCCCAGTAGTGACTCAGAACTGGGACATTCATACAAACTTTATCCAAATCTTACCAAAATACCATGGAATGCCCGAAGAGGATCCACAAAGACACTTGCAAGATTTTGAGATAGTTTACCAAACTCAACTATCCAATCATAGACGAGAGAAGTATGTGCGGTTGGTCTCGTTCCCTTTCACTCTTCAAGATGGGGCATGGGACTGACTGTACACATTGCCGACTGGCGCTATGACCATATGAAGACAACTCCAACATAAGTTTTTAGAAAAATATTTCTCAGCATCCAGAGTGCAAGAGATAAGAAGAAGGATTGGAAGCCTAAAGATGAGAACTAACGAAAGCTTCTATGATTACTGAGGAAGATTCCAGATAATACTGGCAAAATGCCCACAACACCACCTTACTGAACATGACCTGATTCAGTATTTTGTTGGAAGGTTGAGACCACATGAGAGGACAATCGTGAATGCCTCATGTGGAAGGTCCATACTGAACAAGCAGCCCGTTGAAGCATTCAAAATTCTCACCGAGATGACTAAAGACAACCGAGATTTCGGTGGAAAGGGCATTCGGGTTGTAGGCGAATCAGAGAAGGCACCGGACCAAGACAGCAAGATTGATATATTATGTGACAAAATCAAGAAGATCTTGTTTGGTGTGAGCATGACAAAGAAGCTCAGACCCTGTGAAGTATGCAAGAGTGTGCTTCATTTCACTCATGAATGTCAACTCTACAAGACGAGATGAAAAAAGTGAATGCGTACAAAAATCAGCCAATTCAATTTCGATTTGATTTTGCTCACTCTTTTATTCATATACAAAACACGACAAAATTATGACTTTCAATCCCTTAAGCTCATGTCATTTCTCTCTTTTTTATTTTTAATAAATAATGTATTATATATAAAAATTAAATAATAATAATATTATATAAAAATTAAAAAAAAAAACATTTGGTTGGTTCAATTTCAAATCGACCTATTCAAACCGAACCTAGTGAAATTTAATTCAGTTACTTTATAAAACCGAACAGAAACGGAATGCGTATAAAGTCAAACTGTACCGAATCAACCGGATTCAGTTGAGCTCGTTTGTTCGGTATAAGTTCAGCTTTAATAACTCCTGTATTCATATCATATACAAAACACGGCAAAATTATGACGATCCAATTTCTTGCCCTGCATTGCATTACGATTCCTATCCAAAACACAACATATCACGACAATTAAACACTATATTTCAACCCATGTATCACAAGTAAATCGAACTTTTCCCGATGATAGAAATACAAACTTTTAATTGGACTATTGAAATTCAATAAATTATTCTTAAGTTTTTTGGTAAATACCCTCAAACTTAGGTACGTCGATCTATATTTCCTCTAATATACGATAGTGAATGAATTAAGTAACATCAACTGTTAAACCAATCTATTTTTTTTATGTTGAAGCCACTAAATTAATTACAGCAGGATGTTATGTATGACTAGTTCATAAAAAACCTATGGTTGAAAGTAATAAATAATTTTCGAGCATCTGGAAAAGAATAATGAGTTGATTTGTGTAGAGAAATCCCAACGACGACAGCAAAGAGGTGGCCCGAATTTATGACTTTTGAGGGGTAGCATAGAATTTCCTGATTTTCAGATGGAATTAACAGAATCAGCATCGCTGCTATCGCTATCGCCGCTGCTGCTACTCTTGCTTCCACTCCCACTGCCACTGCCACTACCACTACTCTCACTCCCACTGCTGCTGCTCTTGCTTTCGCTATCACCGCTGCTGCCTCCTCCTCTTGCTTGTGCATTAACCATCTGTGCTCTCAGTGCTTCTGCAGCACTTGGTCCCTTATCAGCTTCGTCGTCACTAACATCAACATCAGCAATCTCATCATCTGTATCAGTTTGATGTGGTATGTTGATGTCGAAATCAAGCTCTTTTACTTCGACAGTGCCTCCATCAGCCACTGCAGTGCCATCATCTTCATCAGCATTCATTATATCGAGATCTTCCTCTTGGTCATCATTCTTCGGCTCTGGTGATGGGTTTGATGAGTTTGGCTGGGCAGCAGGGTTTTCAGCAGTCTTATCCAGTCTAGGTTTTGCATCTGATTTGAAGGGAAAAAAATGGGCCAGGATATATGTTACATGCAACAGAATGCAGGTATGGCACAAGCATTAGCACCCAGAATCACAAGCAGAAAATTATAAATTGTCCAAAATCAACTTGCACTAATATATTCAATCCACCAAAAGTAACCAAGAAAAAACAACTAGCCTAAATGCTATCAACTTAACTAATTTGTTTTCTCCACTTTCCCTGTGGAAATGAGTTCTTATTGTTGTAGGAGGTTAACCTCACTCATGGTGTATTATGTTCAAATCAAAATCAGATTGTACTTGCACACTCCACTGCTCATTTCACTGTTTTACACTTTTGTCCCGAATTTTAAAAAGTAACATATCAATATCCAATGTTTGCATAATTAACACTTTTAGCACTAGAACATTTTTTGAAAAATATGTTATGTGGATTTTTTCACTCGATTTATTAAATAACTTGGAAATGGATTTCTGACAGTCCACATCATTGTTTGGTCTGTCGGAAAATTTTGTCTTGTTAGTGCTAAAATTGTCAATTATGCGAATATTGGGTACTAAAGTGTTACTTTTTAAACTTCAGGAGAAAAGTGTAAAAAGGGCAAACGTTTGGTATTAATATTGTAATTAACCCTAAAATTAGTTCACATGTAATGTAGACCTGACTTAATCAGGGAGGATTATATAAGAGTGGATCACTTTGGAATGGGAGTGTTGATGGACAAAAGATCTCAGATTGAAACCCCCCAACACCTTATAGATTGAGCTTGTCACACACGGTTTTCCTAGTGAAGTTTATGTCTCACATGTGGTTTGCGATTTATTACATAGAAGGCACTATGAGGTAGCGGTTGTAGGTTATTTTATTTTTTAAAACTATTGCCACAAGATATCAGTAAGCTTTTGCTGAAATATGGCCGGATCCCAATGATTTCGGTTAAAACCATTGTTGTAAAAGGCGGCCGCCTAGCCCACCTAGGCACTGCCCAGGCGCTAGGCGGCTGCAAACCTCTGTGATTACCCCTCGGCAGGCGGCAACTGTGCTAGGCGGCTAGGCTAACTATGCTGATCTAGGCAGCCCTAGGAGCTGCATTAATTTTTTTAATTTTTTTTTAAATAAATTATTCAGTATTTTAATAGTTTTGGCCCATTTTTTAAATCAATTAAGGGAATATGTAAAATAACCGGAAGAATAAAAGAAGTAACATAATAATAGTCATACAGATCAGAGAAAAGAGAGGAGGTCCAGGCCTAGGCTCCAAAATTTATGATTTATGAATTTAAATAAAAAATTCCAAAATGTTAGGTTAAAAATAAACAAATTAGTTAAAAATTACAAAACGCCTAGGCAATATCGGTGCTAGGCCCTCTGGCCACCGGTCTAGCACCTAGCGTCTTCTGCAACCTTGGTTAAAACATCCCCATTGGGAATTAAATTGTAATTATTAAAATGTTGGGTTATTTTTGTTAAAACGTTTAAACGTTCGGAATTAAATTGTAATTAAGCCTTTCTTTAAAGGCGTGAACTAAAAATCGGAATTCACCCCACCTAAAAAAGGAAATAGATAAAAAAAAAGGCATGTAAAACTGAACTCTATTTTGCTGACAAAATCATCAAACTAAACTAGGTGAATTGGCATAGAAGTATCTCATTCTCGTCCAATGTCTATATATCACAATCAATAATTATTCAATTTGTATGCTATACCTGTTGGTCATGAAATCCCTAACTGTTTCAATTAGTAATCTTCCTTTTCAAGCAACAACCTCATAAGAAAAATAGATAAAGGGAAGATAGTTCACCATTTTTCACTGTAACTTGTTTCACTGTAATTTGTTTCACTGTAATGGAGTTGACTATGGTTAAATAGGGATGAGCGTGAAATTCACACATAGTGCATATGTTGTTAATGGTTATGGATTAGCATACATACCTGAGCTTTTAAAGTCACCAATCTCAATTCGTTCAACTTCAACCTGCAAGATTCGTGGGGAAAAAAAAAGGTCTAGTTAATGAGTTCAATAGCAAGATGTAAGCATCCCATGGCAATTCAGGATACTTAATATACAATTTGAATACAAGGGCTATGAAAACCTATGGATAGTGTTAAGACTAAATAGAGCCCCTGATGCACAACACAATATCAGAATACAATGAACTCGGCTAAAGTAAATCATAATTGATGCTATAGTTTGTCCTCAACCGGTCAAATTTCTTAACATGGAGCCATTTCAAAGTTCAAAACTTCATTAAAATATTTCATTCTCTAAAAGATCAAGAAGAAGATATCAATGCAGTCGAAGAAGAGAACCTACAGGCAAAGCAGGAAATATGTCCTTGTTCATCTGCTGATGCTTAATCCCCTTCCCAACTGGTGGCGAACTCGCATCAGCCAGTCCAACCGATGCAACCCCTGGCCCTGCAGATTCACCCATCATTCGATTATGCCTCAATCGCTTAACAGCACGGTGCAACCGCTCCAACCGAAAAGACTCGCCATCAAAGAAAAGAACAGCATCATTATCCTTGCAATCCTCACTAGTGCCCTCGAAGGTTACCTTAGGCTTCCCAGTTTGTATATTCTGAAACTCCACAGAGACCTTATTATCCTTGCTCTTGTGCAAGGTGCCTCGCTGATTCTTATCAATCGACGCTGGCTTGAACTCATCTGACAAAGGGGAAGCAATCAAAATCAAACCATTGAACTCATAGAAAAAAAATTGTATTGCAGTAGCGAAACTAGTTAAAGCAAACACAACTCTTGCAACAAAATCAAGATCATACAAATTAGCTTCCTAAAAAGAGAACATACTTTGCATGGCATCCAATGAATCTATGCTTTATTTCCATTACAAAAATCAGACCATAAAAAAGTATTATAAGAATTTAAAAGAAGAAAGATAAGAAGGAAAGAAAAACCCCTTCAAAGGTCAAACTAGAACACAGAGAAGAAACTAACAGTTTACCACCAGAAAGAAGGCAATTTTTAGTTTATGAAATATTTAAAATTGTACATCCATCTGAAGAAAGTGAAAGAAAAGTTGCAGTGTTACTACTTACAGCGAAAAGTGCAGAACTTTGAGGGATTGTGGTCGCTAAAAGAGGAGCCCAGAGTTAGGTTGTACCACCGGTCAGCTTGGGGTGCAGTGCTTGGTTCACTCGAAGTGTTCATTCCTGCCATTGTATTCTATTCCGTACCACAATTTCTGACCCAAAATTTAGTTATTCAGAAGAAATGACTTCAGTTACAAGGGTGATCGGAGTTGGAGGACAAAGAAACCACAAGACAAGGTTATTATTGTCTCTTTCAATGGAAAGCTTCAAGCCAAATTTCAAAGAACATCTTCACCATCATTTGACTTCCTGTTGAGTGAAGAAAAGGCAAAAGTTACTGAGACAAAACCATAACGCCATTTCAGATGTAAAAGCATCAAAAGAAGGACAAACTTTCATGTGATTCAATTTCCTTCAGATCAACAACAAACTCATCGTATAATTTAACAAATTTCCCAATGTTAAAATAGGTAAATAACATTTAGCATCTGTTAATTTTACGAGAAAAGATCAGCATAGACTATATTTGTATAACTCATGTAGTCAAGCATCCGGTAAACTTAGGTACATGAGTAGCAAAGCATACATCATAAGCTATTTGACAATTACTTCAACTTCATTAGTTCATGCTGAAATGTAGCCCCATTATCCAAATGATGTCAATCTACAATCGTACAAGTAGAGATGCCTAACACCATATAACACATAATCAACACTATTTTCCCTAACAGTTGGAACAAAAGATTCCCAAAATCCATAAAAGGACTCCAGAAATCCTTCTTCCAAACGCTATCATCAACATTCAATCAATTTGGTACTCCCTTAGATAACTAGTCAAATTCTTCGATAGAAAAATAGCAGGTTTCACATCAAGATTAATGATAATACCACTTCAGTTTATGTGCAATAGACAGTTGAAAATAATTACAAATTAATTATCATCGTTTATGTAACACAATGAGTCAAACAATTTCTCTCAAGTGCAACCTAGCAATCGGCAGGCATAAAAAAATCGTGAAAGGCGAGATGCATTTTGTAATTAAACCCTAGTCGGATGGTGAGGGCGAAAGAATCAGTACATACCACCGAGGGTCAACAGACGGCGGCGGCGGCGCCGCGGTTCCACCTGCTCCGTTCGAGAGGGCGGGTTCTCTTGTCTTGTCGATTTTCTCCTCGTCACCGCACACTAATATTATTTGTGACTTGTTTCGAAAAACACAAACAACAATTATCGTTTGTGGCTTTTGTTTAACAAAATGGGCTTTATTGTTTGCGCATTCAAGTGTCGGATTGCAAATATAATTAGAAATATTTGTTAGATAACATGGTATAAGGTTTAGGGGGTGTATTGGATTGAGATTTCGTTGGATTTTGTTGGATTTTTAAAATCCGGGTGTATTCAATCCAGACTTTTAAAAGTCCAACGAAATTCTGGTGTATTCAATCCAGACTTTTAAAAGTGCAATGAAATCCTGATGTATTCAATCACGACTTTCCAATGAAATTTTGAGGTATTCAACAATCCACGGACTTTAAAAAGTCATTGACTTCTTTGGATTTTAGATGGATTTCACGTGAAAATTAAGAAGGATGAATTCCGACCTCCAGACACGAGATTTCGATGGATTTGAAAAATTCGACGAGCGTTGTGACCCAGCGGCCGGTGGGTACACGAAATTGGGAAACCCAGCGGTCACCTGAAGCCAGCGGCCGCTGGCTTCGCTGAGGATGACACCCCGGCGGCCGCTGGCACTCAGCGGTCGTTGGGTATTGTTAAGGCCGCTGGGCATTGTTAAGTTTAGTATTTTATTAGCTGAATATTATTAGGGGGGTGTATTGGATTGGGATTTTAATGGATTTTGTTGGACTTTAAAATGTCTATGGATTTTTATGGATTTTATAAATCCATAGACTCCACATGGAGTCTCCCAAAACTTCACATGGAGTCTTCCAACTCCACGCAGAGTCTGGGGGATTTCGTATGGATTTCGGATCGATTTTGAACGATTTCAATGGATTTCAAATCCATCTCGTCAGCGCTCGTTGGAACACAACGATCGGTGTATCTGGTAAGAAAAATTGAACCCAGCGGCCGCTGGAATCGAGCGGCCTTGATCCCAGCGGCCGCTGGCACCCAGCGGCAGCTGGAGTGCCATCATCGGCAAGGCCAGCGGCCACTGGGGTCGGGTGACCGCTGGGATGCCCGATTTTAACTCCTCACCGGCCGCTGGGACACTGCGCTCGCTGGGTTTTTCAAATCCATCGAAATCTCGTGTCTGGAGGTCGGAATTCATCCTTTGTAATTTTCACGTGAAATTCAGCTGAAATCCAACGAAGTCAATGACTTTTTAAAGTCCGTGGATTGTTGAATACCGCAGGATTTTAAATGACTTTTAAAAGTCTGAATTGAATACACCAAGATTTCGTTGGATTTTTAAAAGTCTGGATTGAATACACCAAGATTTCATTGGACTTTTAAAAGTCTGGATTGAATACACCAGAATTTCGTTGGACTTTTAAAAGTCTGGATTGAATACACCCGGATTTTAAAAGTCCAACGAAATCCAACGAAATCTCAATCCAATACACCCCCTTAATTTAATATTGTCTAATTTAACGTGCTAATAGGAAATTCTTAAATAGATTGACAATATCCATGTGTAATGCGTGTGTTCAAAAATTCGTCGTTCAAAATTGTTTGTAGTTTTTCCAGCGGTCGTTGGGTATTCGGCCACCCTTCCCAGCTGCCGCTGACTTCCAGCGGTCGCTGGATTCTATTTTTCTCGGATCGAGCGATCGCGGTGTTGCATCGAGCGCTGGAAATAAGGATTTCAAATCCATTAAAATCCTTTAAAAATCCATTGAAATCCATGCTCAAAATCCGGGAGACTCTACGTGGAGTTGGCAAACTCCATGTGGAGTCTATGGATTTCATAAATCCATAAAAATCTGTGGACTTTTTAAAATCCATCAAAATCCAATAAAATCTGGATTGAATACACCCCCCTTAATATGTTTGATTAGAATATATTTTTTTATCATATAAAATATTAATATTATGTATGTTTGGGTGTAATAAATATATATATATATATATAATTAATAATATATTGCTTGGATAAATGTATTAAAATTCTCTATAAAATTTGAATTCCTAAAATATCATTTAATTAGTTATCATGTATTGTGTGAATATCCATCATAAGACTTTAATTAATATTTGTAAGATTATTTTAGTTTGAATTTTTTAATAATTATATATCCATCTAGAATGTGATTGTAACCATATGAATGATTAACCCATGACGAGTCTTGCATAATCAAGAGCTTTTATTTTGCAAGAAAATATAATATTAGGTATCATTGGAATCTATCACCCCCCTTATACTATCTAGCAAATAAGTCCTTAGGCTATTTCTATTAACACCACAATATTTTTTTTACACATCATAATTTTTTACATGCCACAAAAATTGTTATATTTTTTTTATTTTTTATTTTTACACACCACATTAAAAGACTATTTTACCCTTCAACTTAAAAACTTAAAACTGGTGCAGGTTAATATTTTTATTGGTTCGAAAATAGATTTATGAATCTAAAGAAGTTGGTTCGGAAACATGTTTCTAAACTTAAAGAAGTTGGTTTGGAAACATGTGTATGAACAACAAGAAGGTGATTCACAGACATGTCTATGAACTTGCAATTCCTTGTGGAAATCAGTTTTTTAACCTGCTCCTTATGTAACTATGCTTGCTTTTTTTTATATATAAAATTTTTAAATTTTAGCCATGGTAAGATATTTGTGTTTTTTTTTATGAGTCACAAATCATTGGATATAAAAATCATAGTAAGTAATGGCGACAATATTGATAGCACTTTTACTAAAAATATTGCATATAAAGGAGTACGCATTACAAAATTTATAATGAAATTTCGTGATTGTGTTTTTTTAAATTGGAATTTCCTTTAGAATTAAATTTGACTATTATTATAAGATAATCATTAAATTTAAAAGTATAGTATTCATTTGGTAGTATAGGAGCCCATCCACCATCTTTTACAGGTTTAATTTCACCATATATTTTTCAAGTTGCAATGTAAGTGTCTCAATTTTCTCCAAGTTGAATTTCTCTACCTATGAACACGTCCCGACAGCTTTTGCAACTAGTTAATTAGTTTTAGGATTTAATTAACTAATTATTTTACATCATTTTGAATAGTGGAGATCGAATAAATAATGCGAGAGAAAAGAAGTTACTGCATATTTTCATATTTCCGATTATAGTATAAATGTATATTTCTAATGAGTTCATCATTTTGAAGAAAAAATAATGTGTTAAAACAAAAATTTGAAAATATGGGAAAAAAATTGAAGAACTGAAAACGGACCAAATTTTGCCCTTTTTTTCTCTCGATTCCATTCCAATACTAAATTCGATCTTACACACTAAATAATTCGGATTATTTGGTTGATTAAAGCCAGAAAATTCTATGCTACCCTTATGGTAATACCCTAAGTGTCATAATAGGTTATTTTTAGTATCACAATAGGTCTATTGTGACACATTCAAGTATCACAATATACCTATTATGACACTTAGGATATTGCCCTAAGAGTACCATAGAATTTTCCCATAAAGCCCCTCCGGCAGCGGTCTCATCTCTTGATGCCTGACTTTTCAAGCGTTGACGTCAACCGACAGCCGGTCCCTTGATGTAAAGCAAATATTTATGTGTTCCTTCTCCAACCGTCTCCATTCACTCAAGTCTTATTCACTCAACTTTTCCACAAATTTTCATTTTTCAGTGTGTACCCAATAAAACTTTGTCCTTTTTTGTTATATATGTATATATATATATATATACATATGCTTTGTGTGAGAATTAGTAACTTTGCTTATTTATCTCCTTTTGTTTATATATAAATGTCATTTTGGATGAATGCACACAAATTAATTAAATTATCTAATACACACTTGTGTGAATACATTAAATAAATAAAATAGAGATGTTTGAATGCATTAAATGAGGGCAAATGTAAATTTTGTGTCTTGAATTTGTAGAATGACACTTTTTTAAAATAAAATTAAAATGTTAGAATGATACTAATATGCACAAAAATTATAATTGAGAATTGTTTACTACTCTTGATAAGAGGGTGATAGATACTGTATGAGCGACCGTTATAGGATGTTAGCTCGAAAGTTCATGGAAATTGGGTGAAGAAAAATCTTAAAAGTTGACCGAAAGTAAACGATTAATTGTACAAATAAAGACACTTCACTTGCTAGAGAGAAAAGAAAATTAATATATTTGCTTCATCCCCGATTTCCCTTCCCAACTAAAAATTAAAAAAAAAAATGAATAGGCTGATTACGTTAATTGTACGAAAGTTCCATCTCCCTGCTCCATGGAAGAGAACACCGCAGGGGACGTCGGAATATTCTGAGCCAACGGAACTGATTTCCGGCGATGGAACATTCAATGAGACAGGTTTGGAGGAATTTATCAACTCTGTCAAGCTTTGCGAATGTGGAGTCTTGTATAGGGTCGTTGCCATCATGGGCCCGCAGAGCAGCGGTATCATCTTTGCCTTTCTTCACTTCTACTTACTTTTATTGTGGGATTTTTGGTATTGCATGGATTGTTGGTTAGATCTAATATATTCTCAATCACTGTTTTACTTTTATTTCATAAGTCAAATTTAATTAATATTAAATTAAAAGATAATAATACTGCTCATCTTATGTGAATATATTAATTATTTAATTCACCAAAAAGTGTCATGATATCTTTTTTGTTTTGTTTTTTACTTTGTTTTATTTTAATTCTGATGCCACTGCTCCATGGTTCATTTTGGGTAAATTTTGCTCATGTATATGCAATAATTAATTTGCAAATCACACATACTAGAAAGACTTTTGTGGGAGAATTGCTCTGCGTGATATTTTAGCATGAAACTATTCTCATATTAACATGATGTAGATGACATTTTAGCACGTGAGGTATATGATTTCTGAAATTGACCTCAAACTCCAGTAAACACAAATTTTTATTCTCTATTGAAACATGACAGCAAAAACAATTTATATTTTGCACATCAAAATCAAATTAAACCTTCTTAATTAACCTTGTGTGTATATATATATATATAACAATTTATTATTGTTATGAATTATAAACAATTATCACAATTCTTCAAATTTTGTATTTATTGAATGGTTTACGAAAAATTCGAAAAAAAGAGACAGAAGAGAGGCGAGAAAAAAAAATAGAGAAAGAGAGTTATGAGAGAGACGAGAAAGAGAGAGGGGAGAGAGAAGAGAGAGAAAGAGAGAGTGCAAAGAGATGCGGGTTTGCATACAAGAGAGCTAAGAGATGGAGAAAAGAGAGAGTCGTGTTTCACAAACAAACATATGAATGAATGCTATAATATCTCATTTTACTTAAAAGTTCTCAAACATTATAAGTATGAAAGCTTTTCTTTGATAAAAAAAAAATCGACTAAATTATGGTCAAGATCAAGGTAATTAATGGAGGAATTGTATAGGATACTACTTCTCACATGGAATTTCATTGGAATCATTTCCTATATATATGTACATAGAGAAAGAGAGCCGAGAGAGAATTTATTCGAAGGATGTTGAATGAAAATTAATTAAGAGAAATAAATGAGGAAATAATTTAGGGCTCGTTTGGTTGGCAGGAAAGTAAAGTTTTTTGGAAATATGATTTCTGGGAATGTGATTCTAAGGAAAATGATTACTAACAGATTCTTTATTCTGTGTTTGGAACACAACAAGAAAAATGCAATGATTCTCTATTTATTATTGAATTAGATTTAAACAAGAATAGATAATTAAATATTTAAAATATATACTATATCTTATTTCATACTACCAATATTTATAATTTTAAATTACGAACCATATAATGTATAATTCTTCAATTTGTATTAGTACTACAGATATTGAATGCAACATATTATTTCAATTTAAATAAAATGATATCACTAAAAAATAATCAATTAAGGTAAATATTGTATTGGTGATCCAAATATTATTTATTGAATTGAAAATCAAAATTATCTATATAAATATTTTTTTATTAAATTGGAAATCAAAATTATCTATATTGACAATGGTATGGTCATCGCTTAGTCCGCAATGTTGTCTCAAAAATGATATTATTGTAATTTTGATAGAATTGCCAAAAAAATAATTGATAAAATGGTCGAATTTTGGTCGTAATTTCTTCAATAAAAAAAGTATCACATTTTTGAATTTCTTTTTTTCATTTATAAAATTTTCTATTTTTTTTATTTTACACATTTTTTATTGAATTTTTTTAATCCAAACTTAGTATTAATAATAGAAAAAAGATAATAATAAATCTTATTTTTTCAATTTTAAAACATAATAATAATTTATAAAAAAAATAAATAATAATAAATGAAGAAATCGAACAATAAAATCATTTAACACCAGATTCCCCAAAACAAGGAAAAAGAATACCTACTTGGAGTAGGTATTCAGAATCCAGGAAAGTTGCATAATTTTCCTTGTTTTGAGGAATGTGATTACTTGCCATATTACATAAAAAATGAACCAAACACAGTAATATTAAAATAGAGAATCAGATTACTTTCCCAAGTCAGATTCCGTGTCAACCAAACGGGGCTAGGGTTTAGTGAATTTGCTATAAAGGCGTTATATCGCAATTAATAGAAATAAGGAGGAATATATAAATAGGTCGTTGGAGTAAGAATATGCATTTGTAATTGGGTTTGGCGCGCTTGAATTGCAGCTACTAATTGGAGAAAAAATGAGAGTAAAATTAATAAAATGAGGTCTTGTAGCATTTTATACACAATCAGACGATCAATACTCGTTGACCAATCAACATAAAAAAACGTGAAAATCAGTATCAACCGTAATATTAAAAAATATCACTTAAAAGCTCAAAACTATCACATGTAATCTTAAAAGTATCAGTCAGAAAAAAAAAAGAGTCAAAATCAGTATCAACCATAATGCTAAAAAATATCACGTGTCACTTTTTTTCGCACGTTGACCCACGTTGACTGTCTGATAATACACTTAATGTATGGATGAATTGACGTAATAAAATTAATAGTGAAAGAATACTCGTGTTACTTATAAATTAGTGTGCAATTGGAGTATATGGATATCACACAAGCTAGCTCAATTCTTAAGAAAATATAATAATTTCCTTCGATGTAAAATAATATTTTCAATATTTATATTTTTGTCTGTAAAACAAAAAAAAAATTAAAATATAAACCAAAAAAATATATTTAAACCCTAAAACTGAAAAAAAAAACCCTAAAAACTAAATGCACCCCATAAAAAAAACATTAAACCCCTAAAAAAATTGAAAAAAAAGGCCCTAAAAATTGAAATATAATTCTAAAAATTGAATTACCAAAATAATTAAGGAAGAGACGAGATATTTTTTTCCCCTTATTTGGAAAATAAGGTTATATATGCAAAGTGATGTTAATCAAGATATATAGTGTAACGCTAGATGTAACATGTACATAATAATGTGTAATAGTCGATTTGGTTTGCAGGAAAAAGTACATTGTTGAATCATCTATTCCATACCCAGTTTACCGAGATGGATGCATCCATTGGAAGGTTAATTAGTTTTGGTTGTTAATTTGGAGCTTGGTTGTTTGTATTTTCTATGCATGGAATTTATATATTAATTAATTGTATTTAAAATTGGGTAGAAAGCAGACGACGAAGGGCATATGGATAGCTAAAGCTCCGAATATTGAACCGCTTACCATGGTGTTGGACTTGGAGGGTACAGATGGTCTGGAAAGGGGCCAGGTAGTCTTTCTCTTTCTACACTCCAACTCACTACAACAAATTCAACTACGACTACGACTAATATTAAACTTTGCAGTTAAAACAATTCATCTTGATCCACGAATTAATTAGGGCTCAATTTCAGCTTCTTAATTCATCTAAACAGTCATGAGCGCCTTACGTGATCCATTCCGTTTCATTTGACGGACTTTTAAAATCTTGATACTAGAACTGCATAATCTAGTCCTCTCGAGTTACTTTTGCTCCCAAAAATTTATGTTGATTTGGGGTCAATCCCATTCCGGTTTGAGCACCCCGAATTTCACAAACTGGGTTACAAACTGCCAGTTCACCAGTCTTCAATTTTTTTCTCTTTTTTTTGAACTTTCACTATACATATATGGTTGTACGTATCATGAATCCCAAAAAAATGTGTGATTTCCTAGAATACAATATTATAAATTTGTACAATGAAAGCCAAATATCTAATAACCTTATACCTAAAAGAATTAACCATTATCTATTATATATATAAAATCAATGTGAGATAATGACAATGGTAACACAAATTAAGAATCCCTAACATATATAAGATTTCCCTAAAAGGGATTAGAAATTGGCGCAACGATAACAAAATGTATAATACATTGTATAGGAAAATTTTACCATTATCTTTGATATAAAATCAATGTGGGACACATGCATATATACATATGCAATGGTTGCCTTTGTTTGCCTTTATTTTGTCCCACATTGATCAAATGAAATCTTCTATCCCACTTTTCTCTATCCCATTTGGTGTCTCATTTTGATTTTTATTTGATTTTTATTATTTTTTTTTCTTCAATTTCAATTTATTATGGCCACTACAAAAAAAACGCGATTTTACGACGGAATAAAATCTGTCGCTAGATTCACGACAAATTAACGACGGATTGTGAATGAGACGTTTAATGACAGATTTTTCCGTCTTTAACGTAACGACGGAAAAAAATCCGTCGTTAAAAATTGAATTTAATATTTTTAATTTTATTTTTTTAATATAACGACGGACTAACGACGGATTTTTCCGTCGCTACGTTAAAGACGGAAAAATCCGTCGTTAGAAATTATTTTTTTTAAATTTTAATTTTTTTTAATATTTTTTTAAATTTAACGACGGACTAGCGACGGAATAATTCCGTCATTAATTTTTTTTTAATTTTTTTTATTTTTTCCATTTTTTTTAATTTTTTTAATTTATATTTTTTTTTATTTTTAATTTCCCAATTAATACTTAATTTACGAATTTGAAATTAATTTTTTTAAAATTTTGATTTTTTATTTATTTTATTTTTCAGATTTATTTTGTTTTTTTTAATGTTTTATATTATTTTTTAATTTTATTAATATTTTATATTATCTTTTAATTTTTTATATTATTTTTTAATTTTTTTTTATTTTTCAATTATGAATATGAATTTTTTTTTAATATTTTTATTTATTTTATTTTATTATCTTTATTTTTTTATTATTTTTAATATATTATATCTTTTGTTATATTTAAATTACTAATTTATGACTTTTTTATAATTTTTTATTTTAATAATTTTTAGGACTTTATATTGTATAATTATTTAATTTGTAAATAAAAAATCAATGAAAATAGGTTTTGTGTGTATATATATATACTAGTTGTATATTTTAACGTAAATACCTTCTAACCTACTTGGTTAGAGCCTTAGGGCATAGGGCCATTGGCCTGTGTTCGAAACTCCTGGAGCGCAGATTTCGCCTGAATTAATTCAGGCTCCACGGCTCGACTTGAGCCGTGGCTCATGCCCCCGGCTCGGCGGCTTGGCTGTTTAACGACGGAAAAATCCGTCGCTAAAACCGCGATTTTTTTGTAGTGGGCTTAGTTTAATTTTATAGTTATCTCCACCCAATTAGGGTTTATATTTATTTTTAATATTTATTTATTATTTTTAGTTAATATAATTGATTAATACGGTTGATTATTCAAAAAGTAGGGTATATGATTTTTAAAAATTTTAATTTTTAACAATAAATGTTGATTATGATTTGTATTGCTATTGTAAAATTTATTTTGGTAATAAATATTTTTAAAATATTAAATTTTCATAGTGGAACATGAAAAGTGGACTAGAGGATTTTATCTCCACATTGATTCAATATTAAAGAAAATGATTAAACATTTCCTATAAAATTATATTAGCCTTTTCTTATCAATTCAAATTAAATTACAATCATACTTTTGAATTGAGATTTAATAAGCTACACTAACACATAAAATAAATAAATAATCTATAGAAATAAATCAAATAAATATATTATCTTCAATCATTACTGTTAGATTCTATGTACTATATATTAGTTCTATAATTTAATCAAATTTATGGATTAAACTATGATTAACCAATAACTCTTAATTATTTATTTTAAAAAAATTCATTTCTTGTCAAAAATTATATTTTAGCTTTGAATTCATGGCAAAGATGGTGCAAAAATAATTAAATGTGTAATACCCTTTTATAGGAAAAAGTTTATCATTGTCTTTGATATAAAATCAATTTAGCACAAACATAATGATTTTATACCTTTGTTTTATTTTGTTTTTTGTCCCACATTGATTTTATATCAAAGAGAACAGTTGAACTTTTCTTATAAAAGGGTATTAGCTAATTGGTTATCGTTGCACTATCTTTTAATTATTTTTAAAGGAAATCTCATATATTTTTAGGATTCTTATTCTTATTTTTTAGATGTTATATAAAACCTTTTATATTTGATATAGTTGAATCAAACTATTTATTAAAAATTAAAAAAACGGAACTGGTGATTAACTGTGTAATCGCCAGTTGACCGGTACAAACCGACAGAAACACAAACCGATTTGAAAACGGTGCGGTTCCGGTTCATGCCGTCCGGAACTGACTAACTAGCTAACTACTGATTGATTTGTAATAGGAACCGGCACAAACCGGAATCGTGAGCATCTCTAATAGTGATAGCTAGTATTGAGACTATTTGTTAAGATTTGTTAAGAGGGGTATGTCACGTGGGATTGAAAACGCAATTTTCTACGCTAACGCGCATTCAACTCTGATTTCAGGATGATACAACATTTGAGAAACAAAGCGCACTATTTGCTCTGGTAATTGCCGACATTCTTCTCATAAACATGTAAGTTATGCTCGAGCAATAGGGTAAATATGATTTAATATATAATATTATTGCTCAAGTTTCAATTCTATTAAATGACATTTGAAGTGATATTTTAATACTTGCAATATGAAAAATTACTCAAAACTATGATTTGAGCTATTTTTTCGACAAGTGCAAAATGACATGATGGGTTCTTCATACTCAATCCCCTTTCTTTTGATTGCAAGAGAGAAAACGATCTACGTCATTTGTTTAATTGACGTGGAAAGTGAATCAGTTGTTTTTTTTTTCAAAAAAAAAAACCTTATTACAAAAGGTTCGCTACGTCATTTTTGAAGTGTAGGAAAAATAGCATTGAGGAAAGTTTCGAGTAGTTTTTCAATATTGCAAGTAAAATATATACTGTAGAACATTAAAGCCTATTTACACCGAGCAATATTAGCATTTCTCTAACTTTTTCAAGTTTAAAAACTTTAAGCTATATGCTATGTCTGAAGACAATTCTGCTTAATTCTTATGTATTCACCAAATTTTTATATATATAAAAGAGATATGTTAGCTAGTCACTGTGCTATATACGTACAGGTGGTGTAATGATATTGGCCGGGAGAATGCTGCGAATAGGCCTCTTCTAAAAACCATTTTTGAGGTGCGCAGCTATTTAAGATTCATATATAGTTAAGGTGCAGTTTGCTATTTATTTGTGGATGATAACTTTCATAAAACTTTGATAGGTTATGATGCGCTTGAATATTTCTCGTAAAACAACTCTCCTCTTTGTTATACGTGACAAGGCAAAGGTATATATGTTACTATATATATTTACACCCATAGTGTTACATCATTTATATAATTGGTCCATTAATATTTGAATTTGCATCCATGTAGAGCCCAATATTAATGGAAAGATTGGAGTTCAAATTGAAGGAGGATGTTCAGAAGGTAAATATGATCACGTACAATTAATATTTTCTTTTGTTTTCAGTTGGTCAATCAACCGTTAACTCTTTCATTTTCTAATGTTTTTTCTTTCTTTCTATTTTTGCCTCCACAGATTTGGCAAGTAGTTCCAAAGGGCCAAGACTTCAAGGATACCCCTCTCAGCCATTTTTTCAATGTATAGAGAAAGAAGAAATTAAGAAAAGAAACACAACGCAACACACACACACACATACTAATCTTAATTTGATTACACAAGTCATAACTCTTATTTGGTTTCCATCATGTTTGGATTTGAAGGTGGAGGTTACTGCCTTGTCCAATTTTGAAGATAAGGAAGAACAATTTAAAGAAGAGGTATTATTTATGTTGAGAGGCGGTAATGAACTCTATTGGCTTCTCATTAACAACTTAATTAATTATTGTAATATAATATATTACAATGACACCCATTGCAGGTGGGTGAACTTAGGCAGATATTTTCCCAGTTGTTATCTCCTGGAGGGCTTGCTGGTGACAGACGACGGGGTGTTGTCCCTGCATCAGCATTTAATTTGAGTGTGAAGGAAATGTGGGAAACTATCAAACAAAATAAGGATCTGGATCTTCCAACTCACAAGGTGCGTCTACTCGTCATGTATGGGATCGTATAATACTGTCTTTCTAAACCATGCAGTTGTTTTTTTCTAATTAGAAAATGGTTGCCACGGTGCGTTGTGAAGAGATTGCCGATGACAAGTTGAGGCTCTTTGCATCAAACAAGGTTCTTACAATTGTTTCATTAATACTAGCTAGCTAGCCTTAATTAATTACTATATATATATATGCATTAATTAGTAGTATTGAATCTAGCTATATTAATGCAGGATTGGTTAGATGTAGAGCAAGAAGTAGAAACCAGAGTTGTTTCAGGCTTCAGTGCGAAAATAAGTTCAATCCTGAATAGATATGTCCTTGAGTAAGCTAGCTACGATTAATGTTACCTACCCTCTTTGTGGAATTATATATATTAATATAAGCCACGCGTGTTTAATTTCACTTTAATTTCAACCATGATAGATATGATTCTGAATCTGAACATTTTGAAGAAGATGTGAGAAATGCAAAACGCCAACATCTGGAATCAAAAGCATTTGAGGTGACGCAAATTAAAATCTCTCTCTCTCTCTCTCTCTCTCTCTCTAGCTCTCTGGTTGATGGAATTCCTGGTATGCATGCAATGTTTAATTAGGTGGTGTATCCTGCTTATATAAACATGTTGGGCCATCTACGTTGGGAGGTATTGCAAAAGTTCGAGACTCAACTCAAAGAACTTTTGAGTGAAGGAGCGGGATTTGCTGAATCTGTTCGCACATGCGGGCAGTCTTGCGAGCTTGAGTTCGATAAGCGATGTTCAGGTGCAGCTAGCTAGCTAGCATAGCATATATATATATATATATATATATATATATATATATATATATATATATATATATAAACAAATTCATCCGACTCACAAATTAGTTATATATCGAAAAATGAAATGAGTGATCATATATCTTAATTAATTTATACATTTTTTCAGATGCTGCCGTAGAGCAGGCAAAATGGGATTCTTCAATAGTGCGCAAAGAACTTCTCCGTGACATTGAAAATCGTGCACTTCATGTTCGCGCTGACAAATTGCCACAAGTGGTAGAACAGTGTCGGGTATTATTATTAATCTTGTTAATTAATATGGATCTTATCTAACTATAGCTATACATACATACATACATACATACATACATATTCCAAAATATGTTTCATATATATGCATGCAGGAGCGACTTTCCAGTAAGCTTACTAGGCATTTGAATGGCCTTTTTAAACACCGCGGTGATGATGTGGTTAATTGGGCATCTATTAGAAGTTTGTTGAACCGTGAGACTGATTCAGCTGCATCGGCCTTGTGTTCCGCTACTGTTGCGTTTGAACTGGACCAGCCAGACCTCCAACTAAAGCTAACTGATTTAAGGCTACACGCTACAAAGTTGGTGGAGAACAAATTCAAAGAGGAAACTGACAATGTCCTGCACCTCATGAAGGAAAGGTACTTCAATTAAACCCTACCTACCTAATTAATTATAAAATATATTAATTGTCTCCTTATAAATTATTTCCCGGCTAAAATTCAGGTACATCCTTTCCTTGAAAGAAAATGAGGAGCCCTTTCGTAAGGTATATATATATATATATATAATTTGTGGTGATCGAATGCCTGCATACATGCATGCTGTAATTGTAACTATTAAACTATAATTCATTGTGCAGTGTCTGAAGCTCTTGTCCACAATGGCTGTAATACGTTTAGATGAGAGGGACGACGACGGCGTAGAGAGTCTGCTATTTTCTGAACTCATGGGCGGTGATAGTGGCGTTCAACGTTCTGGAGATCCTCTTGATTCCTACACTTGGGAAGAGGTTAATTAATTAATTGGAGCAGCCACTCTCTCTCTCTCTCTCTCGCTCTCTCTCTCTCTCTCTCTCTCATATATATATATATATGTATATATACATACATAAATACATATATATATATAGTTAAATTGTATATAAATAATGATTTATATTCAGGTACCTCCAGAAGTGACTTTGATCACACCAATTGGATGTAAAGATATCTGGGTACAGTTTAAAATGGATATTGAATCTAAACTCAAGCAGACAGATGACGTAGAGGTATTACATGATTTGTATATTCCTTTAGGCTTAATTATATTTCTTACCATGCCAATATATATTCTTACGATATTTTGACTGCTAAACTCTGAACGTAACACAAGGCAAAAGTATCAGGATCCAAGCAATTGCCCTTTAAATCTGATGATTATGTCGACTTCGAGGTATGTATTTTTTATTTATTTGCGTTATTTAAAACCTGTTCCACAATTAGAAAAGTCGATCTTATTGTTAATTAACTCTCTCTTCTGATTTTTTCAGCACCATAAATTTGATAATTTCTCTTCAAATTAATTTGTAGATCTTCTCAGAAACTATGATTAGGTAGTATTGAGTAATACTATTTTCCCCTTCACATATAATCTTCTATTTTTCACCGACTCAATAAGATCGAATTCTAATATATATATATATATATATATATATATATATATATATATTTATATGATTATAGATTGAAAACTTAATTATCAATCAAGATGTAATATTAATTAATGCAAATTTTATTATATACATATTTCTACATTCTCCTTTTTTTGTTTGACTAAAATATTCTCCTAATTAGTATAATACTCAAAACTATATATAATATATTATTCTATTAGATTATATATATGCATCTGAGACACTATCAATTAAATGAGTACAACCAATCAAAAGAATTCTCGTGTATGATATCATTTGGATATATGATTGGATTGATTCAACTTTTAAGGGCTTGTTTCGTTCAAGAATTTACTAATATAGATAGCTTAGAAAATGAGATGATGGATAAATCATATTACACCTCTTTAGGTGGGATACATATCCCACAAATAGGCACACAAATTAAAGCTCATTTATCACGGGCCTTGGGTTATCCACCATTTTAATATCATGCAAAGTAAACATAGGATAACTTATTAATCCACCTATCTATCAAAGTAAATAAATTAATCACTCAAAAGTCAAAATCAAAGCAATCCAAGACCTGGGGTTACGGTAAAAATCTATCATGCAAGGTGCAATGCACTTTGGACCTATTATAATACTTAATTATCATATTATATATCTATAATGATATTTCACTTTCTATTATATGACATTTAGTGCAATGCACCATGACACCATAGAAATTACTTGGGATTTACCCACAATTTGAGGAAAAAAAAACAGGAGAAAAGAAAACACATTAAACACGTGATTCATATTTTGTAGTAATCAACAACTCTCATCCATCAAAGTAAATAAAGATTAAGTTATGACATTAGATGCATGATTAGGTCAATAATGTAAGTATCATGTATGAATGGGAGAATATATATATATAATTCGCATTGTAATAGACTAATAATATACGTGAGTGGTTTGGTGTTTGAATTGACATTGTGATCTTAGATTTTTGCATACTATTACATATGATGGATTTATCCTGTGCGTACTTAGATAGCGGCCAAAAAAAAATAAAAAATTCAAGCATATTCTTATTTTTCGTATGTAATTGAGAATCGTAAATGTAAAAAAGAAGGGTGTTCGGTATAATGGAAAATGTGTCTAATTTTTTATGGTGCTTTAATGATATATAATTTTCTTGGAAACCGAAATATTCCACCGGTTCTACAGGACAAATGTAAGGAATCTAAGTCATTGCCTTACTGGGCGAAAGTGGGAGTGTGGGTTCTCGGGGCCACTTCATTCGTGACTCTTTTATGGTAATAACTATTGCATTTATTTTATGGAATCTTCTAATTCATAATTATTGACTTAGTGGATATGAGTTAGCGTCTTTCATTATTAAATTATTAATTTATTTTTATTTTTATGTTTCAATTTTAATTTAATCCATTATTAATTAGGATTCATTTTCTCAATTATTATTTTTTTCAATTTATTTTTCAATTAATAATTTATTATTGTAGATGATTATTTCATAATTATAATTTATATTTTTTAAAATTTAATTTTTTGTTGATAAATGATGATTAGGGTATTGAAATTTAAGTGTTTAATTATCTTGTGATGTGTGGGGGACGTGATAGTGGATAGAAACGCGAGCTAGCTATACAATTCTTTGTTTAGTTTCTATTTCAACTTTTCAATGCTCATTACATTACAATTACATATGCATTACATACTTATAATCACATTAAGTCAGTTATTTCAATTTTGCCGACTTAATTTGGAGTTAGGAATTTAATGTTCAAGACTAATCAGCTAGAATGTTCTAGATGTGCACACACGTGCACTTCTCCAATGTTCTAGAATTTAGGATATTATTCTTTCCTTTTCTTTTCTATTGTATAGCTAATTTTAAATCTTTCTTCCATATATATTTATTTATCTATTTATATAAAATATGTATTTCATCAACAAATCAAGTTTAATATTAATCCAATATAGGGTTGATTATGTTATAATTAGTTTTAATTTTAATATAATGATGATTATTATAATTATAAATTTAATAGTGAAACAAAGAGTGAACCACAAAAATGTAATGGAATATTCGAACCGGTTTGAACCTATGTTGTGTTTTTGTGTTTGAAAATTTTGAAATGATGACTGTATATTTCATGAATAATTGAAACAGGTCCCATCGTATTGAGTTGGCGATACCCTTATTTACTAAATTAGCGGAGGATGGAGTAGAATTGGTTAAAGACTTTCCTGAGGCTGTTAAAAAGGTATATTTTTTGTCCTTGCTGTTAAGATGATTGATATTTGATGCACCATCACTTCGCAATCAAATAAAGACCTAACAATGTAACTAAAATAAAAAAATTAAAATTGATTTCATAATGTGTATATGTACCCATCTGCTAAAGTGCATCTCGGAAACTAGACTTTAAGGCCAAAAAAAATAAAAAAAATACAAAAACAAACTAGACTATAAGGACAAAAAAATAGGGGGCATAAAAAAAATTAGTAGGCAATCACTAATTTTTTTAATCCAAGTAATCCATAAACTACAAATTAAGAAACTAAATTACTGAATTATACCGGCAAACAAATTATATTTTCAAACACATACAAAAATATTTTAATAATATGATCGAATAAATGATTGGTATAAAATGATTTAAAAATTCAAACTAAAATTCAACGATACATTATCATTACATATATTATACAAGCAAACAAAATTACAAAAGTTTATTTGTGGTTTGGAAATATATTCTTAATGTATAATTTTCTTGAGGCACTCTCCTCTAATATAGTCTAATGGATCATAAATTTTTAGATGGATCTTATATTTAACCCAGATCTAAATTACATTTAAAAACAAGAAGAATGTACCCTTTTTCATTCTCTTTTCAATTTTCTTTTTTTAATGGTTCCCCATTTTTTCTTTTCTTTTTCAATTTTTTTTTTACAATATATCAGTGCATTCGTACGACTTTAACACGTAGCTTTGTGCACTGCATTCGATAATTAATTTTTTTAAATAAATATATATCCTAAAATAAAATTAGTGAACCCTAAAATTCAAGTGATTAATTTAATTTTTCTATCTGGCGTCTCATGCAGTGCACTCACCCAAGGATCTCGTGCACTACGCTCGATAATTAATTTTTTTGAAATAAGTATATATTCTAAAATAGAATTAGTGAATTCTAAAATTAAAGTGAATTAATTTAATTTTTTTTATCTAGTAAGTCTCATGTAGCTGTGCACTCGTCTGACACTAACGCGTGAGTTTGTGCAGTATGTTTGATAAAAAATAAATGTTTAAAAAAAATTAAAAAAATTTGTCATATGTGGGGGCGCGCGTGGCACACACGCACTTAACAGTTGAACGGGTTTAAGCTTTTGGGTATGTTTGACCCGTCTAATGGATTGTTACTCGTTAAACCATCTCGTCTATATTCTTGTCAATTTCTTTGGTATTCAAGTATTATTTCCATGATAATTAATATCTTTACCGATCCAAAATTAATTTTATTCAAGTATTATGTTTCACATGCTGCATCTAATTTTATTTTTTCTATAAACTTAATTGAGAAGGATGAATTCTGAATAAAAAATTTTAAATTATATTAAATTAAATCACAATAAACTTAATTGAGAAGGATGAACACTAAAAAAAAAATCAAATTAAATTAAATCACAATAAATAAATAAAAAAAAAAAAACTTAAAATTTAGTTGACACTGCACGTACATGAGATAACAGGAAACGCAACCGAGCGAGGATGTCAAGTGTAATACATCCATTTTAATTGGAACTTTTTAAAACAATTAACTATATTTGAACGTTATATTTGAAATATGTTAGTTCAAATATTGGAGTTATTTCATCATGAAATAATTTTATATGCTCATCATGATTGAGGACCACACTCCATTAACAGTTAATAGTTATAAACATATTTCATGAATTTATATCGCCATAGTGCTCGAGGATGTAAATTATGTTACTCGGAGTCTGATCGAGTACGTATTTTCAAAGATTTAATAAAATAATTATGTGGATATCTATATTTATATCTATATACTACTATAAAATGAAGTTTCCTCCAAAATTTTTCACTCCCTAAAACATCAAATTATATACTGTTTTTATCAATAAAAAATTATTTATACCTTTTTTGTCTCTCTCCCCTCCCTGCCACACACACATATCACACATTTTTTATTTTAGAATTCATTTTTGTTATATCTAATAACATATTTTCTAGCACTATAAATGTTAATTTATGCAAACATATGATATCAATATGTAAATTTTGAAATCTTGAACACAAGTATAAAAGCGCTCAACGTTGGATACCAAAGTGTAATAAACCATATTTTAATGCAAATAAAAATGAAGATACATAAGCTCCATTATTATAGTTTCTTAAATTGATTTTTTTTTTCAATGTATATTTATTGATCTTATTTTGACTATATTTATTTACATAAAGCATAATTATCAATTTTCTAAAGAGTTAAATTGAACAAATCTATATAAATATACAAACTTAAAAACATTTAAACTGAAAATAAGTTATTGTTATATATATTTCAGAAGTTTTTAGTCATGGTCAGCTATACATAACTGTTTCACGAGTCACAAGTTATGTTGATTTGAAAAATTTTATTTGTAAAGATGATGATAGTGTAACAAATGCTACTACAAACGTTGTATATGAATAACTGTTGCATATATAATCTATAATATAATATCTTGATTGTAGTAGTTAATTAATTATTTGAAATATATTATAATATATTATGTATGTATATACATATGTATATGTGTGTAATCAAGCAATTATTTATAATTTTAACGATTCCCAACTTAAGTTTTTTAGATTCTAAATAATAATTGTTTGATATAAAAAAAAGATAATTAATCTGACAAATAAAAAATGATATTAACTAATTAACTAAAATATTAATTATCAATAAAATATAAAGATGTAATACTTATATTAAAAATCACATGCATCGCAAGGATAGAAATCTAGTGGTTGTAAACAACTCAAATCTCTTAGCACGTGTGCAATTTCTGCAAATGATATATATCAATTATCTCTGCATTGTATTAATTTTGATGCCAATTCTGACTAATTTGCAGGTTAAGACTGGATATAAAAAAATGAAGGCAACATATTGCCAGATCATGAAAAAATTAGAGGAGGCTTTGAAGAAGTTTTATGATTTCATGAAGGGTCTATTCGCAGAAAAATCTGTTGCCAAAGTTGGTGCTTAAATTTAGAAATCCTGTATAATTTTTATTGGGTGTTTAGAGTCTTTAGACGCCAAATATTGGGCATTTTATATTCTTATTTCCTTTATTTAGAGTGTGCTTTTTTTTTAAGAAAAAATTCTTCTAAGATTTCTTTTTTAAGTGGATGTTTTGAAGGAATGATTTTTTTTTATTTTTTTTTTTAACTCACACACCCGGTCTGTGGTATTGAGGAGATTCGAACTTGTGACTTTTAGTCTCCAAATAATCTCACTCCACCACTAGGCCATTTGAAGGAATGAACTTCTACACCAAATCACCTGTATGTTCCTTGTGGCATTTTCTGTGCCAAGTCTTTATCTTTTATTTTTTTTTATTTTTAATCTATTATGATTTAATTTAATTTTTTTATTTAGGGTTCATCCTTCCTCAATTAGGTATATTAAAAAAAATACAAATTTTAAATATATATATAATTATGTCATACCAAATGGAATAGGAATGAGCACACATGATCTGATTCGATAAACTTCATATTTAAGTGATTGATTTAATTTTCTGACTTTTTGGGTCTCAAATGATATGTTTCGAAATTTTTTGTCCAAAAACTAACTGAACAATTAATGGCCGTTTAATTTTGGCACAAAAAACGTCGAAACATATCATTTGGTACCGAAAAAAGTTGAAAAAATCAAATTTGTGACCGTAAAAGTTACTGTAGAGATAAAAAAATGTCGAAAAAAATCAATTCTTTTAGTTTTTTTCTTTTTTTTTTCTCCAATTTCCATTTCTTGTACTTTAGTTTAACTAGAATTCCACATGTGCGACGCACATTGTATCATATTTTAAAAATTTGTAATATTGAAAAATTCAATATGATAATAATGATCGTCTCATATCTAATTGCAACAATATTTATGTTTGGATACAACATTATGATAAAGAAATATAAAACTTAAAAACACAAATTTTAAAATTCCACTATTTTTTTGTAGGGGAAGGGGAACGATGAATCTTGAACCCGAAACATTTTCTTTTTATAAAAGTGGTCTCTACTGTTTGAGTGTCTACAATGAGGCTTGAAATATTTCTTTGTGTACAACATTGTTCATTAATATATAATTGAAAATATCATTGTCAAATTCTAAAAGTTATACAAAACATTAATAATTTCTGTAGGCAAAAGGCATAGTTGATCTCTATACTTTTAGTTTTTTTTTTTGTTTAATTGGTCATTGTACCTATTGTACTCAAGGTCCAATTTTTTTTAAAAATATCATAAACTTAAAAAAAAAAGTTAAAAATTAAAATACCTATCAAATATCAGGTTACTGACAGCATATTGAAGTCCAACATTTCAAATGAGGTGGAAAATATTTTTTCCACCTCAAGAAAAATAATATCGTTTGATGACTAATCTTAAAATAAACACACACGTGTGTGTGTGTTTCTCTTCTTTTATTTCTTGTCAAGAAAAGATCATTCTTCTTCGATTTCTTGCCTAATTTCTTCTTCAATTGCTTGCTTGATTACTTATTCCCTTCCGCCACCCTCACCTGCCTCCGCCCCGCCATCAACGGAGGAGCCACCACCACCTATCTCATCCCTGCTGCGTAAGACACCAGAAGCAAAAAATAAAATAAAAAAATCCTCCATTCAGAACACCCTATGACTCCTACCAGTTACAAGAGCTTTTTTGTATTGATTTTTGTTTCTTCTTCTCTCCCCCTTCTGGCGTTCAAAACTTAGATTGTGGGAAGAGAGTCTGCACATTCATAAACTAAAATTGAACTCTTCTTCTTCTTAATTTAATTATTTAATTTAAATATCTGTAAATTTTTATTTAATTTAATTATAAAGAATATTATGCATGTGAAGATGACATGGATATTTAATTATCACATTAACTTTTGTTGAATTAAATTTTAACGGGTGTTAGATCTTAAATTAATAGTTCTTTTTTTTATCTTCCAAGCATTGAATCCATAAAATACAATTTTTGAGATTTATATAAATTGATAATTCATCTTTCTAGTTTTGGATTGATAATATCCAATTTTAGATTTATTGGTAATGCCTATAGAAATAATGTATAACAATTTAAGAAAATTTAACACAAATTTAAAAAATACTAAAAAATTATTTTGAAAATTAATAAAAAAAAAGTATTACATAGAACATAAATCTTGATATAGAATGGAAGTAAGGCGATGTATTATTTTAAAAATAGTTTACAACATAAAAGTGATGCGTAATTTGATATATTTATCACTGATAAACTGGGATTTTACATTCTATTTGATACATGATTTGTTTAGTTTTGACTTAGTTCAGTGTATAATAATCTTGGTTTATGTTGGTTCTTTTCTCTTTTGATTTTGTTTGTTTGTGGTTGATTTTGTGCAGGTTTTGGTTTAAAAACGGATAGAATAGTTGATATATGAGGTGGAATCGAGCTTCAAGTAACATTGACAAATAGTTGAAGAGAAGTGGAGAAAAGGACAAACCAGCTCTGCAAAGTTACAACAACAACAATTCAAATCTGGTTCTCTTTCTAGGTCAACAGGTCCTACACAACACAAGTTTCAGTGTAGGATTAGTACATGATTTTTCTAAATCAAACTAAATATAATACGAATATTCTCGACTAACTAACATACTTCATACTACAATGCATAATATTAGGGTTTCATTCTCAATTCAACGCTTTAGAAAAATAAATCCAATGAATATTTTTTAGTAAAACCATTCAAAAACATTTGAAAAAAAATGGAGGTCGGCCACTTGCCATTTTACCAGATCTGCTCCACGAGCATTTCCGACTTTCAGAAAATTATCAAATTTAATTGACAGCATAATTTACGTGTAATTATGCAAGTATGAGAATTTCATAATTTTCAAATGACACACGGAAAATATATGAATTTAAATACGCAATTAAAATAATAGGATAATCCCAAAAATCCATCTAGACGAAAACAACATTGGTAATTAAGTAGAGCATTTGTCATAGGGAATAAAAGCAGAAGGAGCATTTTAGATCGAGTGGCCCAAAGGGGCCACTGCTTGAAGCGGCGCACAACGGCAGTTTGTCGGCTTCCCGGTCGGAATCTGACCGTCGATTTTTGTCTAGTCCTTCGGGAACTAGGTTCAACAATTGCACTTATAACATACTCAAAAATAAAAGAAAGTGGAAAACTTTCAATAAGGGCGGCGGTGCCGGTGGTGGCCCGGTGGGGTTATATCTGTAATTTGATAATTCTAATTAAAATACTAGAGTTTGTTCTTCCTCTTGTCGTGTCGTCTCTATCTCTACTCTCTCTCTACCTCTGTGATTTTTCTCTATGTATCTCTATATCTATCTATGCTCCTCTCGATCTCTGTGATTCTAGTATAACTATCAAGATCAGAGTAAGGAAAACTTGAATACATGATCTATGATCTCTCTCTCTCTCTCTCTCTCTCTCTATATATATATATATATATATTGGATGTATATTTTGAATGTGTTGATGATGATTGAGGCAAAGATATATGTTTATCAAAAATACATGACTATTGTGCAATTGATTTTGAGGGAATGCATCTTTCTTATTGAAGTATCACAGATGTCTATCTTCGACGATGATTTCGACAGGCGACTCATCGCGATGAGTCTATACGATGTTGTTGGTGTAGATGCAAGATCAATTAATATTCTCTCGTCAATCATCATTGTATTTGTTAGATTGTGTTGAATTTATTATCAACATGTATGATTTATTTCATTTTGTAATCGAATGTATTTGTTAACATTATTATCACATTTTGTTAGCATCGTAGTTGGGTCATGCTAGCATTATGTTATTATGGTTTTAGCATCACTAATTGATATATTAGCAGTGTTATTGTATTCTTTAGCATGATTTATAATGGAGTATTATTATATCTTTTTTAATTGCAATCTCTTTTATTGAGCGTATTTGTTAACATTATTATCGGATTTCGTTAGCATTGTAGTTGTGTTATGTTAGTATTATGTTATTATGGTTTTAGCATCGCTAATTGATATGTTAGCAGTCTCATTGTATTATTTAGCATGATTTATAATGGAGTATTATTGTATTTTTTGTAATTGCAATCTCTTTTATTGAATGTATTTTTATACATTATTATCGAATTTCATTAGCATCGTAATTGAGTCATGTTAGCATTATATTATTATAGTTTTAGTATGTTAATTGATATATTAACATTGTCATTGTACTCTTTAGTATGATTTATAATGAAGTGTTATTGTATTTTTTTAAAGTAGATGCATATACATAGAAAGCAATTATGTGATGTTAACATTGTTAATTGATAAGTTAGCAATATCATTTGGTTATGTCAGCACGACAAAAAGTGAATGCTTTTGATGATTTACTTTAACAGTATATAAATGATACAATATGATAACACTACTATTTAAAAATCCGAATGCTAAGGTTTGCATATGTCAATATTAATCATAATTTCACCCATGTTATTATTTTCACCTTATGTGTATCATATGTTTCTATTACTAACAAGAGTAATGGTAATGTTAACAATATTGAATGATAATGCTAATACAACAAAATTCTAACATTGTTGTTGTTCATGGTTGGTTTATAATGTTCCTCGTAAGTTTTCTGCTAATGGTAACATTAGTTATGATAATGCTAAAATGAGCAATGATAATGTTAACACTATTGAATGATAATGTTGATACAATAAAATTCTAACAACATTATTCATGGTTGATTTATAGTGTTCCTGACAAATTTTTCCTGTTAATGCTAACATTAGTTATGATAATGCTAAAATGAGATATGATAATGTTGAAACTGGTGAACAATAATGCTAATTATTCAAAATGTACAACTAAATCAGGCAATGCTAACATCGTTGTTGATGGGCTAAGTTTTACATGTTCTTGAAAATTTCTTGATTCTAATAAAACAAAATGAAACTGTTAATTCATCATGAAACAATGCTGACAATATTCGTTTTTTATTTGGTTTGATATGTACCGTCAAGTATTGTTATACTAACAGAACAAAATAAACTGCTAAATTTTCATGAAAGAATGCTAAATTTTTTTTAACGTTAGATATTTTTTCGTAATGCATATGTTAATAGTCACATAATGTTAGCATCATCGATGTTAATATTAACATTATCAATGCTTATATTAGCATCGCCAATATCTTCTTTAGCATATGATTATGTTTCTGTTAGCACGCGCCCAAGAAGTCTTTTTTTTTTTTTTGCCTTGACACTGATAAAATTATGAAGATGCCATCACGTTTTTCTTATGCTCCTTTTATTTACAGTAGTGCCAAATCTGAAATATATTTATATATAACGCTACATTTAATCAAATTCATATAATTTCGACCACGGTTAATATTTTTTTAAAATTATTTTTTTAATTGAAAACTAGAGTTCATTAGCTTTCTAACCATATAAAGTGTGTTATTTAATTATTTACTAATAAAAATAGTTTTGTCTTCAAAGTTAGATATTTTTTTCGTAATGCATACAACAATAGTCTCATAACGTTAACACCATCAATGTTACCATTAGCATTAATTAATGCTTATATTTACATCGCCAATATCTTCTTTAGCATAGATTCTGTCTCTATTAGCACGCACTCAGAAAATTCATTTTTTTTTAATTTTGACCTTGATACTGATAAAATTACGAAAATGCCACCGTGTTTTTCTTATGTTCTTTTTATTTACAGTTACTATCTTTTTAGATCAAATCTAGACCATCCAATCTTAAAATTAAAGGCTGTAGATTGATTCCTAGTTCTCACACCAAGATTGGTCATATCTGAATATATATATATATATATATATATAATATATATAGAGAGAGAGAGAGAGGGAGAGTGGATCAAATAAGAATCAGAGCCCTATGTGAGTACAGATAACCAATCACAGCCATAGATCTTCAATTTTTGGACGACCTAGATCTGTACTCAAAATTGAATTTTTCGGTGGCATTCTTGTAATATTAAGGTTATTTTAATGAATTGGGATTATTTTTGTAATTTAAGAATTGTCATCTATTTCCGCTGCGAGATCTTTCTATCCTTCCTCCACAATCTCTTTCCTCTACTTCATCTCGTTTCTTTCTGATATCTATGTGTTTTTTCATATAATCGGATTTCAATTATTTGCAATCGTTGTTCACGCGATTGTTATAAATTTTTCTGGAATTTTTTTTGTTCATCGTTCTTGGATGAAAATATTGGGTAAAAATCTGATTGTTATATATTTTCCTGAGATTTTTTTCTTCATTGTGTTTTAGATTTGTTCGATATTTTTGATAATTTGATATTTTTTTTCCGATTAAAATGATTAGATGTGTTCGTTCATGTGATGTAATATATTTTTAGAAGTTGATTAAGTTCTACTTTTCAATTTTCACGATCAACAGATGTTTCCAGTTCTTTTCTATTTGTTTGATGGCGTATTAGTCTATTGATTTCTGCAGATTGTGTTTTCTTATTACAATGTACGTGTGTTTATTTTGTCAGAATTGTTAGCATTACAATACGTCTCATTAGCACTACAGACGTTATTAGCACTACGAAACTAGTTATTAGCATTGTAAAAATAAATGAGTATTATAAAAATATCTTGTTAGCAGAGTATTGACATGATGAACACAATATTAACACTACTATTGTAGATTTTAGCAATTTTGTAATTAGTTTTAGCATTACTGTGACTAGTTTTAGTATAATCGAAGAAGATATTGGTTTTAGCATTAACATGATTATTTATGTCTTATTTAATCTTTGATCTTTGATTACGAAATTAACAAGAATGGTCAGTGGAAATGTCTGTTTTAAGCTGATCCTATATCAAGAAAAAACTTTTCGCTATTTGGGGATGTTGTGTCATTTGATGTAACTTATATAACTAACATGTTAGTCTATTTATTATTTAGGTGTGTCATTATGTGTTTTTAGCAACTCCATACTAAAGTTTTAGCACTGTTAATTGAAGTTTTAGCAATGTTAATTGAAGTTTTAGCACTGTCATTTGTTTTTTTTAGTATTGATTTTTGAATATTTAGTAGGTGACAATGTTAACATTCGTTATCTATTCAGTTGCGCTAAATATTATTTTTAGCATTGCTCACATTCATATTTAGCATTGTAGTTATGTTTTATTATGATTACTATCTTGCTCAGTTATGATAAAAAAATATTTTAATAACAGAGATGTGTATTTTTCTTATATTGATAGGTATTTAATGATTTCCGCACCTTTTATTGGAAAGAAAAATTATGTGAAATTGAGGTGCTTCCACTTGATATTGTGAAGACTAGGAGGGGTGTATTCAATCCGGATTTTGATGGATTTTAAAAGATTTTAAAAAGTCTATGGATTTTATAAATCAATAGACTCCATATGGAGTCTCCCAACCATGGAGTCTGCCTGACTTTGGGTATGGATTTCAGACCGATTTTGGACGATTTTAATAAATTTGAAATCCTTGTTTCCAGCGCTCGATGGAACACAGAGGTTGTTGGACTCGAGAAAAATAGAACCTAGCGACCGCTAGAAGCCAGCGGCCGCTGGATAGGGTGGCTGAGTACACCTCAGCGGCTGCTGCACTGCACCTCGCGCTGGGTTTTTCAAATACATGAAAATCGCATGTCCAGAGGTCAGATTTCATCCTTTGTATTTTTAACGTGATTTTGAGGTGAACTCCAATGAAATCCATGACTTTTTAAAATCCATGAATTTTTTAATACACCCAGATTTTAAAAGACTTTTAAAAGTCTAGATTGAATACACCCGGATTTTAAAAGATTTTTAAAAGTCTGGATTGAATACACCCGGATTTTAAAAGATTTTTAAAAGTCTGGATTGAATAACCTAGATTTTAAAAATTCTTTAAAATCCATCAAAATCATAATTGAATACACCCCCTTAAAGGTGGTGGAAGTTGTCTAAAATAAAAAAGAGAGACGGTCGCTAAACGCAAGAAGAATCCTTTAATGACCTACAGAAAGTGCAACTAGAAATGTAGTCACGATTCCAGGAACTGTGGGAAGAAGTAGATTTCAGACTAATCATAATATAGTTTTTTGTACTGCTAATAGTGACAAACATACCACAGTAAAAAAATGCTAACATGAGTGCTCGATGATGATAATTTAATAAATTTCTGACAGTGTTGTTCATAGTTGATTTATAATGTTCATAGCAACTTTTTCATGTTAATGCTAATAAAAGTTATGATAATACTAAAATGAGCAATGACAATTCTAAAACTTGTGAACGATAATGTTAATACACCAAAATGTACATCTAAATCATATAGTGTCAACAATGTTAGGTTTTACATGTTCCTACAAGTTTTCCGATGCTAACAAAACAAAATCAAACTGCTAAATCATCATGAAACAATGCTATTATGAGTAAATGATGTTGCTAATTCAACAAAATTCTAACAGCGTTGTTGATTATTGATTTATAATGTTCATGGTAAGTTTTCATGATAATGCTAACAAGAGTTATGATAATGCTAAAATATACTATGACAATGCTAAAATAAGCTAAGACAATGCTAAAACTTGTGAAAGATAATGCTAATACTATAACAGTCTGACTGTTTGAATTTTTTCAAAATTTTCCGATTTTACCCTTACTAAGATTCGCAGTCAATAGACTTTCATGTTATTACGAAATTACCACCACATGGTGATTTTAATCTGGATCGTAGATCTTGATTGGATTAGATGGTGATGATTGGTTCTTAGTTCTCACATAGGGCCCAGTTCTCACTAGAACCACTCCATATATATATAGATACATACATACATACATACATACATATATATATATATAGGGTTGAGTTCTAGAAGGAACCACACCCTAGGTGAGAACCGAAAACCAATCTGAGCCATAGATCCGCTATATTTGGACGGCCAAAATATGCTCCAGATTTTAAAAAACACGGTGGCAATCTCGTAATAATGTCCAACTTCGTCACCCTTGAATCTTAGTAAAGGTAAAATTGAAAATTTTAAAAATATATGAATACTCAGAATTTACGTGTATATTTTTCAATTTAGGGTTTTAGCACTGTTATTTCCTATTTTAGCACTGTCATGGTCTTTTTTAGCGTTGTCATGACTTATTTTAGCATGACTCTTTTTTAGCATTAGCATAAAAAATGTCATTGACATTGTAAAAAAACCACGAGCAAACACTGTTACATGTTGAATTATCAATATATGAATACTCAGAATTTATGTGTATATATATTTTTTTCAATTTAGGATTTTAGCATTATCATTCCCTATTTTAGCACTGTCATGACTTATTTTAGCACTAACATGACCCTTGTTTAGCATGACAATTGTTTAACATTACAATAAAAAATATCACCGATATTGTAAAAAAACAATGAACAAACACTGTTACATGCTGTTGAATTATGAATATAGTGCAAACACTATTACAATTTCAAACTCTCATTTTTAGCATTAACATAACCCTATATTAGCATTGTGATTAAAAACTTGTCATGATCATTACAAACCCAACAAATGTGATTTGTGGTGCTAGCATCATTGTTAACTGTATTTGTATAATCATATCTCATTTTAGCATTATCATTAAATTATAAAACATAATCATGAACATAAATGTGATTACAGTTTTACAATGTCATAAATCGAACCTTACCATTATTTCGTAATGATTTATTAGTTTCATTTTTTTTTGGTAAACCTAACATTTTTGTCCATCTATAATTTATCTGCGCATTTTCTCGGTTTTAGCACTATAGTTTAGAGTTTTAGCACTATCATCTCATATTTTAGTATTTCGATTATGTTTTTTAGCATTGTTATTTTCGTTTACTTAACAGTATTATATAAAAAAATTATAGGTGCTAAAAGGACTGCAGAAGATGAAAGTAGCAGAAACAAAAGAGCTAAAACTGCCCCAAATAATGAAGATAATAGAAGCGATGTATATTACAAATATCCATTCTTAGAAGCAACAACATGCCCATCAACTCTCTTAGAGGCTGTAAGGGAAATGAATAAAGCACAATGGAAAGCAGTCCCAAAGATCACAAGCTTCTCATGATTGTCCTTTCAAATGAAGGGTGCAAAAATTATTGAATACTTTGTAACCATCTAAAAATTCACAAATCTTTGTTATTATTATGTATTTCTCATCGTAAATAAAAGACTACAAATGCTAATACTATCACCTACCAAAATATTCAAACATTAACGTCTAACAGTGCTAAAAAAGGAAATGGAAGTGCTAAAATATAAACTACTAGTGCTAAAATATTCAAATGGAGGAGTTCGGCAACGAAACGCGGGAGCCTCACAACTGCGTGGTCAATCTGGTTAGCTCAACTCTAACTTCATCAAATCACTACATAATTGGTGAAAAAGTAGATTATAATCAACAATTTTCCGTTATATTAGTATTTTGACGACGATTTGTTTCACCTGTAGAGGCGGAACCTAGTAAGGCGTAAGGAGAAGGTAGTGATAGGCTGCGGAGCTGGTTTCGCTGGCGATCGGCCAGCTACATCGCTGAAATTGCTTCAGAGAGTGAAAGAATTGGACTATTTGGTACTCGAATGCTTAGCGGAACGCACGCTGGCGGAGCAATACAGAGATGCAAAGTCCGGCGACAAGGGTTACAATCCTCACAGTATGTCTGGTTTGCAACTGAATGTAGCTAATTACAGAAATAACCTCGGTTCATTAAAAAGTTGATAATATTACGAGATTGCCACCGCGTTTTTTCAATCTGGGAACAGGTCTTGGCCGTCAAAATAGGCGAGATCTGTGGCTGAAATTGGTTCTCAGTTCTCACAGGGGGGTGTGGTTCTCACATGATCTCATCTCTCTCTCTATATATATATTCCTTAGTTTAGTTTGTGTCTCTCAAATCTTTGATCATTTGATTTTTTTTATTTTATTTTTAATGAGAATTATCAATTTGACAAAAGTTACAATTTAAACAAATAATATTAAAAAGGTACTATGTGTTTTGAATTCTAAACCGAATAGTTCGGGAGCTTGGCTCGTTTAAGTATTCGTGAGCCCGGATCGTTTAAGAACTTGCAAGACAGCTCGTGAGCCCAACTCGCAGGCTCATGAGATAGCTCACGAGCCCGGCTTGTTTAAATAATCACAAGGAGCCTCATGAGCCGAGTTAGCTCATCGACAAGCAGAGATCGAGAAAATGGCAAGCTCGTTTATCATGTTCGAGCTCAGCTTGTTTAACAAACGAGCAAGGTTCGAGCGAGCTTTCTTCGAGCCAATACCCGAGTATCTTATGAGTAATTTGGCTTATTTACAACCCTACTCCTTGGATATTGAATTATTATTATTATTATTAAATATTAATATTGATGCCTTTATCTTTTCTTTAGTAATGATTTATTTTCCAATTTAGACTTCAGAGAGAGCAACTATCGAACATAAAGTCGGAGAGGTTATTGACACTAGAGCCATCGCTAGTTTAGGGCTAACAAAGTTGACGAGTTTTCAACAAGTTATTACAAATAAGATAACAGACTGAAACTGATTCTCCCAGTAAGATCTGTCAAGGTAGAGTGACCTTTTTCTAAAATTAGACCGTCAAAATGCACGAGAACAACAAATCAACTTACAGGACAAGAATAAATCAATGTTTCATTTCACATCACAAAATAACTGGTCAATAATTGATTAACTTACATAACTCATATGGAGAGCATGAGTAAAACTGCTTGAAACAGTGTTTACTTTCTTGCCTGAGAAATATACATTAGCACTGAATTCCATCCAGCATTCAAAACATACAGTGTTGAACGCTAAACATCAAAATTGCTGCCGATGATACGAACAGCATTCAAAATTCAATCTATTTATCATTCTCATTTTTCGAAGATGCCCTTCACATACACCATTCCTTTTTCACTCAGCTGAAGCTCCTTCCTCATTTGCTCTACCTGCTGATCATCACCTTGGACAACTATTTCTGATAGGGTTCCGTCGTTGTCCACCAACATTTTCACCTTGATCTGCTCCTTTCTAGATGCTTTTGTCCAATAATAAACTCCTCTGTTTCATTCACACACATTATATACTTTCCCTGATGTGATCCAATAGGAGTAAAGAAAATGAAATATCATGACGGTATCTCACACTTACGCCAAGGGACTCAATATGGTTAGCCCAAACCAATTGTTTCCAATATCTGGAAAAGTTATTGTGAGAACAAGTGCTACGCTTGCAAGACTTATACACGTGCAAAAAGTGAGCAATGCTGCTTGACCTCGGCTTGGCACCATCATCCCTTCAAAACTGAAAGCAAAATAAAATTGTACAAATCTGAGAGAGAGAGAGAGAGAGAGAGAGAGAGATGATTTTTACTTCAATAAAGAAATACGCCACCATGGTCAGGCTATTGACCAACTCTAGAGGGATGAAGGAGATGATGACTGAGGTAAAAGGATGGAGACTAGACTCTAGAAGTCCGGAGTCTATTCATGCCAAGCAACTTGTATTCAATTAGTTATTAAGATCAGTAACAGAGTAAATCAATTATGTCAAGATAATGACAAGCCCACAACAGTTCCCATCAAATATTAGAAGTGCTTGCAAACCTGTATATTTATTAGAAAACACGCGTTCATAGATTTAAGATCAGCTCCAACCTCTGTAAATTTTGAGCTAGTTCCTCTCTCTTAAGTAATCAAAAATCACTTCATGCTACCAAGAAATAAATTATAGCTTGAAGGGTGAAGGGTGGAAGCCCCCCTTTCCCCAAGTGCGAGCATCAAATACTTCAAGTTAAAATGAAGAAAAGCATCTCTAATTTTGCATTAATTGGAAGAGCAGATCTTTCAAAGAACATAAACTCTGCATGTACACATAGAGGGAAAAAGAAATATCTAGAATGCTGCAATCCCATGCAAACTCCCATGCCATGTCACCAAACTCAACAAAACAAACTCAGTAAACTAATTGGAAGAAAAAACACATGGTCGTATAAAGTTTAATGCTTAATAATATTAGCTTAGAAGTTCTTTATTTACCTCCTCATTGAGTTATGTCATTTCTGGAATCAAAGCATTTTTTAGGGTAGTGCTTCTATTTGCAGTGCAGCCAACCAATAATCTACAGATACCTTTTCATTTCTATTTGCAATATAGGATGGGATGAGCTATCCAATCAGCCTGAACTACCAAATGAAAACCTTTAAAAACAGACTGCAGTGGTGTTGGTTGCTTACACTATTGTCTCTCCTCTATCTGACACTGCAAAATTGTTGCGAGTAAAGAATGAAAGAATTTCTCCTGCGACCTGGTTAGGCGCCTTCTTCCCCTCCCCTTCTCCTATAAATGTCTTCTGGACAACCTGATCCAGACACATATATTAGGAATTAGCATTCCTAAATAATATGCGCATTTAATAAAATAAAAGGGACAGGAACAATAAAATTGAGAACAAGACTAGAATCACCTCCTACTTTGTCGATGCTAGTTTCAAAGCAGAAGTATAGTACCTTAGATTTCACTGAACGCTTGATAAGGGACCAAAGACCAGGAACGGAGATGACAAAGAGACCCAGAGAAGTATAGTAACTAGCTACTGAGTAGCCAGAACTTTCTGCAAGCAGAAAGAGAGACTGTGTATGTTGAGGAAGATGCTCCACAAAATCTGTAGAAGATGAAAGAGCATCGCCCACAGAGGTAGATAATTGAACTACAGGGATCCTCTGCCTTTTTGGCACTCGGCAATGTCCAGGCCATGAGTGAATGTGCTGTTGGTCTTGGGTTGAAAACGTGCAACGATGAGAGAGAGGAGACATTAGTAGCTTCGTTGCCATTTTCTGATGACTTCGAAAATAATAAAAAATAATCAGTTTGTTGAAAACTTATATTTTCTTATCTGCTCTTGAGTTACATTCCACAAGCTTTCAATATGACCACGCCTCCATTTAACATACTAAAACAATATATATCATGTATATCAAAGCCAGAACAAACTTTTAACTTCAATTGTATAAAAAACCAGTTCATTTTGAAATCAAGGAAGTTGGAAATACATATAAAAAAAATCTCAATCAAGCTAACAGAACCAAACCAAACAAAACAAAAAAATCAAGGGGACCTAGTTCTTTGTTCTCAAGACTACTTCTCTTATAATCTCCTGTAACATTAACTTGTTAAAAATTGAAGGAAACAAAGACTTTAGCTTGTTCACATAAGGTTGCATTGAGCTTAGAAAAAAAATCGAATCAACTATAGTAATCATATATTGGGATGAGCCCATTAGTCATTAGAACATAAATACAATGCCTCCTCATTACATAGAATGGATTATCTATGTCAACCTATATCTCACTTCTATCTATAAATGCTTGGGTGGCCACTCCATAATCAACAGCATATACTTTATGCTTGACAATGAAAAACTATAGCAACCTAATCCAAAATGTCAATAAACGAAGACAATTCTCTTCCCAAAAAATGATAGAAATGATAGTCTAAGAACACAAAAAGGAAATCAAAGGAGACTAAAATCACTTTTAATTTGGGTTCGATTGATGCCTAGGTAATAAACGGAAAGGGAAAATGAGAGAACTCACGGCAGCAGAATAGTCGGCGTCAGGCCAAAACTTGTCGGCTCACGGCCGAAGGAAGCAACGGCACGTCCAGTTGAGGCCCCTCACCCAAGAAGCAGGCAACGGTAAACGCGTTTCACAGCTACAGCACTTCTCGGCTGCCGATGGCAACGGCGGCGGAGGAGTATCTGACGGTGGATAAGGGTGGGGGAAGCGGTTAGATGAGTGGCGGTTAAATGGGTTTCGAAGGAATGAATATAAATGAAATCCGGAAAGGATTTTTATTTTTGGGACAAAATTGAAATAGCCTCAAGTTGGGGGTGTTCCAAAATTAATTGCTTTAAACTAATTTTTTACGGAACCGATTTGAACTCATATTTGTGGTAACTCATAAGTGGGAAACATCAAACAAAGTAGAGTAGAGACCAAATATTTTTTTTAGAGAAAAATTCGATTTTGATCCCACAGGACATACCCTAGTCCGATTTTGATCCCACTCCTATCACTTTTGATCCTATTTCAGAAATTGTTATTAAATTTGGTCTCATAGGATATGAATTATCAATTTTGGTCCCACAATTTAGATGAAAATTTAACGGGGTGATGGAGAAGTAGCTGCACGTGACTCACATATGTAATTTATTCCCAAATTGATTAAAAATTCCCAAATCAAAAGAAAGAACATAATTCCCCTTATTTCAAAAAGCCCCAAAACCCTTCTTTCCTAAATTTCCCCCAATTTCAAACAAGCTCGTTGATTTCGAAGGCCAGCTTCTACCAATACCAGAGAAAATTGCAAAAGTAGTCCCACAGGACATGTCCTTCTGCAAAAATGGTCCCAATACTTGCAATTGTAGTCCCAAATCAAAATCTATATGCAATATTAGTCCTACAGTCACATAATTTGTTAAATTGTAGTGCAATTTTGGTCCCATAAAATATGCAATTCTAGTCCCAAAAAATTAGATCATTTTTTTTTTTGCAAAAAATCAATTTCATCAACTGTTAATTGCAACTATGTATAAACGCAATATTTGAGTTTACAATTGTAAATATGATTAGAAAAATCACAAGATAAGAGCAATAATAAGCAATTTCATCGGCCTAACATAAGAGACCATCGAATGCAATTTAGTTTTGCATTTTGAAAGTCAGAGTAAAAACAAAGAGACCATACAAAAGATGTTAGTCATACACAACAACTAGCAAAACCCCACATATATGCTCTGACTTTAGACAAAAAATATTATCAACTTCCTATTCAATTTTCACTTCTTTTTGGCAGTTTTCAAGCTAGACAACATAACATATTTTGACTTCCTTTAGTGATCACTTTAAGACCAGCTATCTCTTTGTCCGTATTTGTTGAAGTCAATTGACCCCCAATGACATGATCCGAATGGAAACCCATAGGAGGAGGGGTCCTAATTTGAACTGCCAACTGTCTTGGTTGCATGCCATTTATGGTGCTTGATAGAGAGTATGTGGCTGACTTCTTTTCACTCGCACCCTCTCTCGAATCATTGCTACCAATCTTAGCTCTTTTCCTTGCCTAAGAAGTAGAATTAATTTGTATATGATAGTGAATATCTAAAAACTAAATAGAACTAGAATATGAACTTACAAGCGTTTTTCTGCCCAAGGCAGTAGTTGGTTTGCTGCTGCCAACACTTGCCACATTATCTTCTTGCTCTTCTTGATTCATTTGGGGGTAGTCTCTTTGCGTGAGTTCCTCAGCTTCAGCCACTGATGTTGCCTCAGAACAGATATTTTCCTAAAGATCATGCAAATAAAATTTATGATAGCTCATACATGAAAATGAAGAAAAACAAAAAAACAATATAGAAGCATGACTAAATTTCTAGTACTTACCTTTCTCACTTTGCACCCAAGTTGATTGTGTCCCTCTTCTTTACAATAACTGCAACTAACTTTGTAACCTTGCTTTGTCATTTTCATAAGAGAGCCTTTGCTTTTGTTCTTCTTTGGCTCTTCATTGGGCCCAAACCGTCTTTCCTTTTGAGGTCTGCCTTTGTTTTTTTTAGCAAAGGAAGGTGGAAGAGGTGGAATATAACCTGTCTTCTGCCACAATTCATCTCCATTCATTGGATTTATAGCATAGGCATACACCGAGGTATAAGTTTCAACCGAATAGCAATTGTGCACATAATCATCCGGCTTATGTCCCTCGGCACAAATTGCACTGATGGCATGCTTGCATGGTATTCCAGATAATTCCCACCTCCTACAAGCACAAGTGTGAGCCTTCAGATTAACAGCATATTTGGATCCATCATAGCTTTGCACCTCATACTTGCTTTCATTTGATTTTATGGGAATACAATCTGAAGAAGCCTTCTGATTCTTTTCAACAATCAACCTAATTCTTCCACAAATTTTTCTCCCTTCCCACTTTCTTTCTGCTCTATCTCTGTTTTTTTGGAGCCTTGACATCATGTACTCTCTAATCCACTCCAACATAGTAAGAATAGGCTTCTCCCCAGCATCTAGTAGACATGCATTGAATTGTTCACACATATTGTTGACCAAAGTATCACACTTTCCAAATGTTGAAAAGTGTGATTTGGACCATTCTGTTGCTGATTTTCCCTTTTGAAGCCATTCCAAACAGTTCTTGTCAAGTTTCTCCACCTCAAGCATCACATTATTGAAGGCAGAAATAGTAGAGGCATTAGCAGCTTTCCATAATAGTTTCTTGAAGTTTTGACCTTTAAACCCTGCCCTCTTCATATTCCCGTGCAAGTGTCTTACACAGAATCTATTCTCCACAGCTGGTAGTACCTTCTCAAATGCCCCGATCAACCCCTTTTGTTTATCTGACATAAAGGTGTAAGCATCTTCCCTTTCGGTTAGCAAATCCTCCTTCAATAATTGCAAAAACCACTCCCAACTTTCTCTATTTTTAGTACGAACTACTGCATATGCCAATGGATATGGGTCATTGTTAGGATCCATACAAACAGCAGTCAACAAAACACCAGAATATACTCCTCTCAGATGACAGCCATCAACACCTAGCCATGGCCCACATCCGCACCGAAAACCATTCTTTACAGCCTCCAAACATACATAAAAATGTTTGAATTCTTTCCCAGCAGCTGTAGTATCAAGTTGTAGAATAACTGTGGATCCTGGATTCTTGTCCTTCAATGTTTCGGCATAATCCCACAACTTGGAGTATTGTTCATTAGTGTCCCCTTCGATTTGTTTAAGTGCCTTCTGTCTAGTTCTGAAAGCTTGATGATTTGATATGTGAACCTCAAGTTCAGCAATGGCCGAGTTCCTAAAACTCTTTACACTTTTCTTGGGATCACACCGAAAATCTTGCTCAAATCTTTGCGCCAACCACCCTGACTTTGCATTAGACACATGGTATTGTCTTGCACATGTGTGTGTGAGATCCAACTCTCGGATCTGAAATGATGCCTCATCATTCAGTTTTAGTGCATTGATATGCCAACCACATCCTTCATCTTGCTTCTTACACTTAGCGTATATTCTTCTTGCATCATTCTTAACAAACTTTATTGGTCTTCCTACTTTAATTGAGTAGTTGTTCACAACATCTTTGAACTCCTTCTTTATGTTGAAAATCTGCCCCAGCTGCAATTTAGGATTCTCCAATGATATTGAAGATACTTTCTCACCGTATTCTCCAACATCATCATTAGAACACACACTATCAAAATCACTCTCATGGCTTGCATCTGCTGAAATTTCACTTGAATCTGAGCTCTTCCCATCATCATTTAACCCTTCTTTTGTACCTACCCACTCAACTTCCCGATCAATATTCTCATCGAAGATAATGTCGTCAATTAATTCATCACAACTATCTTCCTTGCAACTGAAATCCTCATCATCGCTTTCTGAAGCTACCCCATCTTCAACATTCTGCCCCAGTCCTATCAAATAAAATAACTCTACCAGATCAACAAAAAAATAACTGATATATCACCAAATAACTCCACCAAGTCATAAGAGAAAATAACTAACAGGTTTATCAAGACAGGTCTATTTTTCACATCGATTCAAACCAACATTTTCACATGCTCAAACAATCACCAAGAAATAAATAAACATCCCTAAAACAGATGAGTAAAATTCCAATAAAACCCAGTGATCCTCGCTGACAATCAAGCATAGTACCATGCTGATTTTGTGAGTGAATTGGAACTAATATCCCTTTCTAATAATAACAGACAAATAAAGTAGAGATTAAAAAAAAAAACAGACTACATGGAAACTAAAAGCAGTTTGAGGAACCATGTAAAATAACAGCAAGTTACATTTCAGTTAAGGTCTTTAATCAAACACCTTGACCGCTCATGGTCATTCTTTTGTCCAAAGTTTTAGAATTTAACAATGGTCTTTAAATGTCGTAATTGATTTATTAATTTGAATAAAAGGAAGTGAAGGTCGAGTAACTAAAAGGCATATCAACACTAAAAAATTTTCGAAATGTCAACCACGTCCTAATATTTTGTATAATTTTCAGCTTAAAAGGAAGAATACCGCTCACACCCTATCAAAGTTAAGTCAATAGGAAGATTTTGATGTCTGCAAAACATATAGCCAAAAAGTTGAAATATCTAACTTAGTAGGAATTTTCCATTCAAGAATAAACAATAAATTGAAGAATTCCATCCATCACTCAATTCTTCACATAATCCACAGCCCCAGAACAAATTTAAACCCAAAAATTACATGAAAGAGAGAACATTTTCAGAATAAAGCTAGATGAAAATAAAAACTCACCGTGATTTGGATTCATCTCGAAAGAGATGAAAGAGAGGTTGTTCTTCCCTGTTTTCTCTCACCCTCAACCCACGCAGAATTGAAGATTTAGGGTCTGGTTTGGGGAATTTGTGAAAATTAGGGCACAAGTCTTAATATTAACTATTAAGAAGTCAACATTTAAAAATAAAATAAGTATTAAGAAGTCATGTGTGGATCACGTGATGAGGTCTGTTAGTTTTTGACAGGTCTGTTAAATATTTGGGACTTAAATTGCATATTAGAGTCTTATGGGACCAATATTGCATATAGATTTTGATTTGGGACTACAATTGCAAATATTGGGACCATTTTTGCAGAAGGACATGTCCTGTGGGACTACTTTTGCAATTCTCTCACCAATACCACACCCAAACTACGGTACAATGGCAACTTCGAGAAGCGCATCAGCTGCGGTGCGGCTGAGCAGATCAGCGATGGCACATTTCGGGCGATCGGTGCCGGCCACCAGGTTCCCGCACTCCAGCTGCCACCGGTGAATCCATCCGCTCCGATCTCTCTGCTGCTATCGTGTGCCCTCGCGCCCTAACTTCCCCCAACGGGAATCACATCTCTTCCTCTACTCTGTTCTCTGCATCTTGCCTCATCCGCGTAGCTGCCCCCTCTTACTCTTCCTCTTCTGTTCAGGTGATTCGATTTTGCTTCGTGTTCGACATGATTGATTTCATTTTCTGATACTTTAAAATAAATGATCAAATTTGTAGGAATTTCAATTTTGTTACGCAGTGGTAATTCTCAGTTGAAAATTATGCTATAAAAGTAGAATGACATATAAATTCTCTGGAGGCTGCATTCGCATGAAGTCTTCTATGTGGTTCTGTTATATGTGATTGATCTTGCAAAATTGTGATCTCTGATATAAATTTGCTTCCTTTCTTATAAAGATTGATTCTCGAATTTGAATTTGCTGGTTTGTGTCGATTACTTGAGGCATTAGTTTTGCTCGGAGTTTACTAAGGTACCGCGGGATTGGCTTCAGCGTCTGAATTTGCTGGTTTGTGTCGTTTACTAAGATGATCCTTTTTTTTGTTCTGAAGTTGTTATCGATTTTGATCATATGAAACTTTCATTATCACTAGTCTTGTAATAATCCATTTTGTGTTTTGGAGTTGTTATCTTTTTTGAATATATGAAACTCTCATTATCACTAGAGATTTTAATAATCTGCAAAGTCTCTGGAATCTTAAGCTTGTTGACCTGCGCAAAATGAATTATTTGCATGATCTGTTCCAAATGAAATACAAGCAGTGAAAATTGCTAATAGTAATTAAAAGCTAAGGGGAACTAGTGCTTGGTCGATCCTGGTCTATATCCTATAAAAAAGGGGGCCGTATTGAAGGAATTTAACTGTGAATTCCTCCCTGTAAGCTGCAACTAAAAGGCTATCTTATGGTAAAGAAGTCCTTAGAAGATGAATGAAAAATTTGTTGGCCACTATATATTCAGATGCATGTTTCTGGGAAAATTAGAACCAAATCAGGTTAATTTTCTAACAAATTAGTTCAATTTTACCTCCAATTGAAATGAAATTGAAATTTCTGCCATTTTTCTGTTTGACACCAAAATTGATAAAAGATTGAGACCGAAATCGATAATTTTTTTAACGGTAAACGTTACGGTGGGACCAAAAGTGATAATTAATTCGATTTGGGACCAAAAGTGATAGAGTTGGGACATAAATCGGACTGACCCATGTTCTATGGGATCAAAATTGAAATTTTCTCATTTTTTTTACAGCAAATAATCTATCGAGGCTATTCGAGATTATCCACATGTAAACGTTCGGATTTTCTAGTACATTTTTTAGGGTGGTTGTAGTCTAGAATCCAGAAATCTTAACTTGTTCATTGTCACGTCAGCGTTACATGAAAAGTTAACCCCCATCAATTTCTGATATAATTTTTTCACAATGCAAAAGTCAAAAAGTAACTTCTAAGAGGTCCCACTTATACACATCATATATATATATATTGAATTTATTTACAATATTCACCTATATAATTAATTGAATTTGATGGCGTATTTAATTTAATTTTCCAATATTAAAAAATTTAATTAAAAAATTAAAAATTATAACATTAAATAATAATTAAAAAATATTATTCAAAATGTGTTACAACAACAACAACAATGTGTATGCATATACACACACACACACACACATAAATTTAAAGTGAGAGAAATATGGTATATGGTATAGAGAGAGAGAGAGAGAGACATGTATATAGTATAAATTTTGGATTTGGAGTATATGATGGATTGATGATTTTAGACATAATTGAATAGCTCTCTGGAATTGATAAGATTGTATTATTATTAATTGCTTGGTACACGGCTATTCAACTATGTATATTACAAGAGGAAACATATTTATGGTAAATAGCTAAACTAGGAACTAATCCTTTCTGATTTGATTCTTGCAGGAATTAAGGAGTCTATTTTGGGTTAGGATCTGGCTAACACTCCCCCTCAAGTTGAGTGGTAGGATCACCAACACGCAACTTGTCGAGTATGTTCTTAAAATTCTTCGAGGTCACGACTTTAGTGAGGATGTCCGCCAACTGATCCTCTGATCGGATGAAAGGTAGTTCGACAATCCCAGCTTCAATGTTTTCTTTGATGAAGTGCCGATCCACCTCAACATGCTTGGTTCGGTCGTGCTACACTGGATTCTCAGATATGCCGATTGTCGCCTTATTATCACAAAAAAGTCGAGAGGATCGGTCTGGTAGAAAACCAATTTCCTTCAACAGCTTCCTGAGCCACTGTATCTTAGTTAAACCACTCTTAATTCCCCTAAATTCTGCCTCAGCACTCGAAAGGGCCACTACCTTTTGTTTCTTACTCCTTCACGTTACAAGGTTCCCGACAACAAAGGTAAAATACCCTGCTGTGGACCTTCTATCCATAGGATTACCGGCCCAATCAGCATCAGTGTAGCCATATATCTCGGTGTGCCCATGTTTCCCAAATAGAAGTCCATATCCAATCGTCCCTTTGAGATATCTCACAATCCTCAGGGCTGCTTCTAGATGATCTGGTTGTGGTTGGTGCATAAACTGACTAACAACTCTTACTGCGTAAGCAATATCTGGTCTGGTATGAGATAGGTAAATCAGCTTGCCTACTAGTCATTGATACTGTCCTCTGTCTGTGGTATCAACCCCTTTTTTGATCTGAAGTCCGTGATTAACAATAATAGGTGTATCTGCGGGTCTGCAATCTACCATGCCTGTTTTTGCCAAAAGGTCAAGAGTATATTTTTTCTGACATATAAATATCCCTCTTTTTGACCTGAGAACTTCAATACCAAGAAAATATTTCAAAGTTCCCAAATCTTTCATCTCAAACTCAGTAAACAAACTCCTTTTCAGCTTTTCAATCTCCTCGGTATCACTACCAGTGATGATCATGTCGTCGACATAGATAATCAAGCAGGTAATGAGACTACCTCGTGATTTCAGAAATAAGGTATGATCTGAATTACTTTGTCTGAACCCATAGCTTTTCATCGCACCAGTGAATCTCCCAAACCATGCTCTTGGTGACTGCTTAAGCCCATACAGTGTCTTTTCCAACCTACACACCTGCCCTTTTCCAAATCCAGACTCAAAACCAGGAGGTGCTTCCATATAGACCTTTTTCTTTAGTTCCCTATGTAGGAAGGCGTTAGTGACATCAAACTGATGTAGAGGCCAGTCTTGATTTGCTGCGATCGAGAAAAGTACCATAACTGTGCTCATTTTTGCAACTGAAGAGAAGGTTTCCGAATAGTCGATTCCATAGGTTTGTGTGTACCCCTTAGCTATAAGGCGAGCCTTGTATCTTTCGATTTATCCGTCTGGTTTCCTCTTGATCGTAAAGACCCATCTGCATCCCACAGGCCTTTTTCCCTGAGGTAGATGACAAATTTTCCACGTGTTATTCCTGCCTAAGGCATCCATTTCTTTGTTCATTGCATCAGTCCACTGTTTTGACTGGAATGCTTCTTCAGCTGTCCTTGGAATCTTTTCGTCTCCGTACAAGGCAATTTGGAACGCTTTTGCCTTTCTTGAAAGTCTCCCTTGTGCGATATTTCCTATTGGATATCTGGACTTCCTTGTGATTCTCTCTGGCGAGTATCGTTTTGGAGGAACTCCCCTATTACTTCTTGGTGGCAGAACATATCGCCCAGTATCTTCCCTAGTATTCTCTACCATCTGTTCTCCAGTATGTTCTTGTTCTTCACCAGTATCCTCCACCTGTTCACTGTTTTCTGATAACTGATGGTTAGGAGAACTAGGAACATCAAAACTTTCAAAATCTCTTACCTCGGGTATTAGGTTGGGAAGAGATCCTTGGATCGGTGCACTTTGTTCCGTGGACTGTTGAGACGGTTCTGAAGTCGGCTCAGCGGTACTGCTAACTGTCTCTGTTGGAACCACATCAAGAGAACTAGGATTTGGCAACCAGCTTAGTGGGTCAATGGTACTCTCCCCCTGACTACTAAGATGGTGATGATAAAAGAATTCAGACTCAAAAAAGTCGCAGTTCATAGTGGTGAACATGCGACGAGATTTGGGATCGTAACACCGATACCCCTTTTGGTTGATGTCATATCTAACAAAAACACATTTGACGGCACACGGGTCAAGCTTGGATCGATCGTGTTTAGGTATGTGAACAAATACGGAACTTCCAAAGACACGGGGTGTGAGGGTAAGAGGAGAAGGAATATTGGTTTGTCTAGAGAGACACTGGAGGGGGGTTTGGAGGTTTAAGCTTCGGGTAGGGAGTCGGTTTAGAAGGTAAACAGCTGTGGCAATGGCTTCAGGCCAGAAATGAGTGGGAACACGGGACTCAATAAGGAGCGCCCGTGTGATCTCAAGAATAATTCGATTTTTCCGTTCGGCGACCCCATTTTGTTCCGGAGTATGGGGACAAGTGGTTTGGTGAATCAGCCCATGTACATTGAAAAATTGGGTCATGGAGGAATTGACAAATTCTCCCCTATTATCAGATCGCAGGATTTGGATGGTGGTGTGAAACTGTTTTTTGATCATTGCATAAAATAGGGTAAATTTAGAAAAGACTTCTGATTTGTGCCGCAAAAAATAAATCCACATCATACGAGTATGATCATCAACAAAAATTAAAAAATATTTAAATCCCTGACCTCCCACAATAGGTGCAGGGCCCCAAACATCAGCATGAACTAGAGAAAAACAAGTCTTAACACGAGTATGAGAAGGTCTAAAAGTTTGTCTATGACTTTTTACCAAAACACACGTCTCACAGAACATATTTGTAGAACTAAACAAGGTAGGAAATAAAATTTTAAGGTAAACCGTAGAGGGATGTCTAAGCCGGCGATGCCAAAGCCAAGCATCCTGAGTAGTAGTTCCATGAGCCAGCATCGCGGTGCCTTTTTGAGCGATTTCATCCACGTAATACAGCCCATGGCGTTCAGTGCCACGCCCAATGATCTCCCCCGTCCGGATATCCTGTAACAGACAGAAAGTAGGATGCATTAGAACAGTGCAATTAAGTTCTTTGGTAACATGACTGATGGAAAGTAATTTATGGGACAATCCGGGAACATGTAAACAATTGGAGATAGTCAAAGTGGGAGAAATAGCCACAGTTCCAGCGTCTGTAACAGGAGTAATTGCACCATTTGCTGTCTGGACATAAGTTTTCTGAGGTTGAGATGGAGTGCAAATATCTGACGCATCATACGTCATAGTGTCTATAGCTCCACAGTCAAAAATCCAATTAGCACTTTTATTCTTATTTGTATCACTTGTGGAGATACACGCACGTGACTCTGGAGTACAATTAAAAAAAGATTGATGATGGGCATGAGTCTTAGCAAATACTGACTCTGTACCTTCACAATTCATTTCTCCCTCTACTGAGAAAACCCTAGCCGCCGCTGTCTCCATCTCCGTCGCACCTTCTGCCCGATTGTCGTAGCCATGGTCTCCTCTGTCGCCGCGGGTGCCGCCGACTGCGGTGTTGCCCACCCCGGTGACAGTGGAGCCGGTGGTTTTTCCCTCTAATCCACGGCCGTCTTTTGTCTTGTGGTTGTCTTCCCACCAATCGGGATAGACCACAAGCCGGAAGCACGATTCTTTTGTATGTTTTGACATCCCACAGTGCGAGCACTTCAATTTGGATTTGTCAATTTTCTTCCTTTCTCGGAATGATGTGCCTGCGTTCTTCGACGGCGGAGTTGACCGATTTGAGGGCCGATATCCACGCGCCGCCATTCTTAGGGCCTCCTCCGACTGGGGTACGGTGGCTGTTGAGAGTCCACTCCCGATTTCACGATCTGGAACTCCTATGCTGCCGTCGCCGTCGGCGGATCCCCAGAGTCCTCTCCTTGCCGTCCCTCGTCGGAGAAGAGCGTAGGCGGCTTCGACATTTGGCAGAGGCTCCATCTTGAATATATCTCGGCGTTCAGGTTCGTATCCTTCATTAACTCCGGCTAGGAGTTGAAACAACATGTTCTCCGATTGAAGCCGATTGTATGTACGGATGTCTTTCTCGCACTCCATGGGATTCGATTGACTTTCATCGATTTCTGCCTATAAACGTTGAAGATTACTATAAAAATTTTCAATCGTTCCCTATCCTTGTTTGATACTGTTAGCCTTGATTGTAAGTTCAAAAATTTGGGCGGAATCACGGCCGACAGTGTAGGTGGTCGCCAGCCCCTTCCAAAGTCCTTGTGCTGTTTTATACTGTATGTAATTGTTTGCTAATTTTGGTTCCATATATTGGATGATCCAGGAGATGACGGTGAGGTCGTTTTGGTACCACTTATGGTATGTTGGATCAGTTGTTTCGGGGGGAGGAGGATGGCCTGTGATGTGGTTGAGGCAACCCCTCCCTCCAATCGCGAGATGCATCATCCGTGACCAAAGCGAGTAGTTAAACTCGTTCAATTTTATGCTGACTGTAACAGATTGGCTTTGGTTGGTTTCTGTTGATTGGATGTCGGAGTTTGGTTGGTTGAACTGCCGGAAGAGGGCTGCTAGTTGTTGTGCCAGGGCCTCGGCTCCGGGCAGTGGCGTCTGGGCGCTCATCTGGTTTTCTTCTTCACTGGCCATGGTGATCAAGTTTGTAATGGTAGATGATGATTGCAGAACAGCAGGATCCGTTTAAGGACCGCTACTACTCTGATACCATGATGGATTGATGATTTTAGACATAATTGAATAGCTCTCTGGAATTGATAAGATTGTATTATTATTAATTGCTTGGTACACGGCTATTCAACTATGTATATTACAAGAGGAAACATAGGATCTGGCTAACAGTATATACGAACAAAAACACTCAATATAAGTTATATAACTAGCAGCTAAATTGCTATAAAATAAATTTGCATGTAAATATATATACATCTTGAATTGGATTTATAAATTCTAAAAGGTAAAAAAAAAGGGGTTGAATTTGGTGGTGGTCGACAGCAGCCAGAGACATACTCATACCTTTTTCTACCTTTTACTGTTGGAACTTGGGTGCCTCATTTAGAAGCCCATTTCCAAGGACTTGGCCAGCATGGCAACCACAATCCATGGGATTCAAGTTCTAAGTTCTTGGTAGCTGTGTAAAAACTTCCATTGCAACCATCCTTATATTTTGTGCCCATACTTTTTTTTTCCAAAATAAATAGGAGGCACTTGAAATCCTCTAGTTTTAATTTATACATGTCAATTATGTGCTAAATCTCAAAATCATTAGTTTTTTATTTTTATTTTTTCTTCTATTTTAATTTCTTTTGATTTAGTATAATTTCACATTATTATTTAGGATTTATTCCACATAATTAGAATTTATAATTTTTTTAAATATTTAATATTCATTTTTTGGTTAATATAATTGATTTTTGGGGTTGATTATTCCAAACTTGGGTACATAATTTTTAAAAATTTCAATTTTCAGCAATAAATATTAATTATGATTAGTTATAATATAATAAATTTTATTTTTATAAAAAAATTATTAACAATATATAATTTTAATGTTGGCATACACAAGTTGGGACTAGAGGATCTTTACTCTTGTGAGACTGTCCAACAAACTTCTTAGGTCAGACATATCTCTATTTGACTCATGAGATAGTCCATTTCCTCTCTTTTTTTTCTTTTTTTCTTTTTTTGCAGTGCCCCCTTCCTCTTTTCTTTTTAGAATTATTTTAATTTTTTATTCGGGTCTCGCGCAATGCATCTTCCGGCTCGATAATTAATTTTTTTCAAATAAAATATACTCTAAAATGAAATTAGTGAACTCTCAAATTAAATTGAATTAATTTAATTTTTTATCCGGCGATTCATGCAGTGCACTCGCCCGATGCTAACGTGTGGGCTCGTACACTGTGCTCAATAATTAATTTTTTTTTTCAAAAAAGCATACCTAAAAATTGAATTAGTGAACCTTAAAACTAAATTGAATTAATTTTATTTTTTTATCCAAAGTCTCGCATAATGCACTTGTCCGACGCTAAAGTGTGAGTTCGTGCACTGTGCTTGATTAAAAAAATATAAAAAAAAAAGAAAAAATGAAAAAAAAGAGAGAATAAAAATTGAACATCGCCCACATCAAATAATCAATATGACTGTTGGGCCTCCATTGCTGAGCCGAAAATTTGGTGATTTCTGGGTTGGATTTTGGTTTTTTTTTTTTTTTTGGTTTGAGTTATATTTGATCTGTTTAACGTAAGAGAATCATTAAATGATCTTATACAAGTTTTTATCAATAAATGTGTATTTTAAAGGGAAAATAGTGAATCCTAAAATTAAATTATCAGTGACTTGCACGGTTCACTTTTTCAACGTTAATGTGCTGACTCGTGTAGCGTGTTTGTTGTTGACGCTAATGTTAATGCACAAGTTAATGAATATTTTAACTTTAAAACGAAATTAGTAATTCTAAAACTAAAGTGAATTAATTTAATTTATTTGGCGGTTTGCGTAATGCACGTGTTCGATGCTAGCACGTGGGCTCGTGTAGTGCACTCAACATTTAATTTTTTTGAAATAGATATTTTGAAATAGATATGAACCCTAATTTTAGAATAATAAACTCTAATTGAGATTAATACATTTTTAAATGAGATGTAATAAATTCTAATAAGATTAATAAATTCTTGTTGTGATTAAACAAAAACATATAAGCGAAGTAGCAACTCATACTTTTACATTATAAATGATACTTTTTAATGTCATGTGTCATATTTTTTTTCTCTAATTTTTTTCTTCTATGGTGTAGGTCAGAAAGGATTTGGGATTGACGCACGAGCTGTCTCATTTTACGAAAATGTATGGATACAACTACCCAAGTTTTTTCCTTCATCGACTATTCATCCTATTTCAAATTTTATTTCTTTAATTTATCAAAATGTGCAAACTAATCAATCCTTGTTCCTTGGACCTTGGTCCTTTTCTTCTACCGTAATTCACATTTGATGAATTTCACGTATATATTATATCATTGGAGTCTCAACTTATTTTGATACCGAAATGACTATACAATGCCACGATTTTTATATGATTTTCACACTTATAAATTTATTATGATATGGAATTGATCATACAATACTGTTATTTTTACAGAACTCGCGTTTCTCAATTTGTGTGTGTATATATGTATATATTATATCATTGCAAGTTATCCATACCATATATTATAACGAGAAATTTGTATGACACACTTATATATAGTGTGTTTTGTATGACGATAGATTTAACGTGACATCTATTTGTACCATAACGTGTCACATGTATCACAATGGTCTATTATGGCACATAAAAATATTATATAAAATCTATTAGGATACAGAACACACTTGCGCTCGAATTTCCCATATTATAAACATACTTCTCCCACTCAAAAAAATTTAATCCATGAAAATGAATTTCAACAGGATCATCCAATACATTCTTGATAAGCAGAATCGCGAAAGAGCTGAATTGGGAGGCGGAGGCAGCGACAGCGACACAGTGGGTGCAGTTCATCTCCCAAATTAGTTTGTGAAGAAAGAGGAAAACCCCTAATGGCTACCCAAACATTATGCACTAACTCATCCTTTTCGATTCCTGGTAACAAAAATTCTCCTCCAATATCACTAAAGAAGAGTGCAGAAAATGTGGTTTCGATTCCCCCGCAGCGTGCGAGGCGGAAATTATCGATGCAGTGTTCGGAAAACCAAACTCAGGTTTTGAGGACTTGCAAGAATTGCAAAACCCAGTTCGATCCGCTGCTCAACCATCCCCGCGCTTGCCGTTTTCATACTGCTCATTTTGGGGGTTTACTCTCTCTCTCTCTCTCTCTCTCTCTCTCTCTCTCTCTCTCTCTCTCTCTCTATTTACTTGATCTAACTAAGTCATATAATTATCAGTTTAATATTTTTACATGACCTTTTCTGGCATTTGTGGATTTGCTTTTTATTTTTTCTTTCTATGGCTGACCATTACTCTTTTGATTTATAAAAATGCCTATTTTGTTGATGAATTTGCTTTCATTTAAGAACAAATATTTTCAATTAAGTGCAAATTTGCTAGCCTGCAATGATAGTAATGTACCTGAGAAGGACACAGGGAAGGGGGGCAAATTTATTTGTGCTAGGACATTTCTCAAGTGCCTAAAGTAATCTTCAAAAAATACATTCTGCTGAATTATTGGCACCATAGCTAACATAATTTTTACTTGATTAGGCTTCTGGAAAAGCTAAAGTCTTGGAAGAATTTTTTTTGCAGTCCGTTTCCTAAAAATGCTTTGCTTATGTTCTACTTTATGAGGCACTAATACCTGATGTTGGTGCTATTTTATAATTTTTTTCTCATCTTGGTTAGGAGAAACTAAGAGAAAGTTTGAGAGCGTATATTCAGGCGGCACCATGGATACCCCTGATTCTGGAAAGGTTTACCAATATTGGCATTGTTGTGGGTCTGAAGATGCCTTTGATCCTGGATGCACTGCAGCACCTCACTCTTCGTATGACGATTGAAGATGCAATGGTAAGGATACTGAATCTGAGATATTTGGTGATTACATTCTCATTCTGTAACTGCAGTTACTCTCCCGTGTTATTTTTTGTAGTCCGTACCCTCAAAATGTAAGTCATTTTCTTGTACTGTCCTTCCAAAACGATAGAAATCAGAACCATATCCTTTCGGTATGGTTTCTTTTTCTACAGTTTGTTCCACTTTGCAGATGTAAACTATGAGTTTTGCAATAAAGCTTGCAAAATGCTCTCAATGTGTCTTGAAATTTGTGGGTCTTCTCCATTTTGGTTATTGTCAAGCTCTGAATAGGCAAGTTGAGAACACACCTTGGACATGCAGGGTAGGTTCAATTGCCGGATGTCAAGATACCTCATTATTCAATATATATTTTCCCAAGCATTTTCTTATACTATCCTTACAGAGAACCACAGCACTTTCATATATTTTCTTTTTCTACCGTTTGTTTTCAGTTTGCAGAAAGTTGAATATAAGTTTCATGTTTGGTTGCTACAAAGCTTAGTAGCTTACAAAACGCTCTCAATGTATCCTGAAATTTGTGATCTTCCCCTTTTTGGTGTTTAGATTTGTTGAAAATTAGAATTTGGTGAGTTCAGAAATAGACAGGGGAAGCAAGCATGTCATCAACATTTGACTCGTGCTTGAATATTTGCAGCAAAAGCCACATTCAGCATTACTGATAGCAGATTTACGAACAACAAAAAATTTGTCCAAAGCAGGTCACGTTGTGTGTGAATTATACCATTATGTTGTTATGTTATGCAAGGAGTGTGGTTTGCATGCACCATGTTATTAGAGTTCTTCATGAAGTAAGTGAGCTGCAACCTGCATTATGTGGGTCGAGCGTAAATATATTTTTGGTAGAAATGCTCAGAAGTAAGGGATTGCAGTGCAGGAGCTGGTACCGCTTATTGTTGTGTTTTCGTAGGACCATGATTGCTGGGGAAGAAGAAGAAGAAGAAGAAGAAGAAGAAATGTAATACAATTCGCCGTTGTTCTCGATTTCTAACATTGTGACATAGCGTTTTATTAGTTTTATAGCTATTAATCATTTTGGTGTTAAAATAGTTCCTTGTATACATCATACATGTTAGTTTAATCCAAAAAAAATGTTCTCTTCAGTCTGCCAGCACCTGAGGTGTCCTTGTCTGTTTCCATTTTCAAGAACCTTTTTGGCATGACATTCAATTGCATTGTATCTTTGAGTGTTCTTGATTTACCCTGATTATCGTTGTGTTCAAATGAAAGAGAGAAGCTGATGAATAATTTATCATTTTTCTAGCAATAAATTTGGATATGTGAGTGACATAATGTGATTAAGTCTGAGCAACCAGCTATGATGTATAATGTTCCTTCAAGGACATGCGAGATATGCTCCAATTGATAATCCGTTTGCACATCTCTTCAAATTTAATCAATTATGTAGGACTCTTGTTTTTTTTTTTCCTAATTTTTTCTGTGTGCACATGTAAAGGCATTTGTGAAGGGCAAATTATATTATTTTATTTCTCAACTAAATATTCATATATAATTCTAGCTCACTTTGTAATTTTTCATGAAAAATAAAATAAAATGTTATCTAACGAAAAATAAAAATAAAAGTATAAATAAGATGATATATAGAAATTGTATACATACACGATTCTTATGTACTTATAACCTTTGTTCCTAATCTAATAGGAAACTAGTATCTCTTCTGCGCGATGCTTGATATTATTTTATTTTTATAACAATTGAAAAACTAAAAGCAAAACTCGATCATATTTAGATATGTATTTTTTGCAATACACACATATGTAAGTGTGTGAAACAAGCGTATAAAAAGTTTAAATAGATTAAAAAACTAAATTTTATTTTTCACAAATATTAGCAATAATTATCATAATTATTTACAGAAACTAATAACATAATATCATCTTGGAGTAAATAATAAGCATACTATAAAAATGGCGAAAATAATAATAATTAAACGCATAAGGTTTGTATTTGTACAATCAACATTTGCAATGAAAAATTTAATCTAATTGCCCAATATTTTATCGAACTTATACAGCTTATTATGATAAATTTCATAAATCAAATTGTTAAACCACATGTATCTATCATTAATCAAAATCATTTAATAAAATAAAAACTTTAACCAAATAAAAAAGTTGAAAAATAATTAAAAAAAAGAGTTAAAAAGCATGCAGAAAGTGATTGGAATTTAACTAAAATATAATATTAATGTATTAATTATAACACTATGTAATTAACATGACCAATCAATATACATACATTTATATATTTGTCCAACCAATCCAAGGATAATGGAAACATCTCCTTCCATCTTCATTTGTATAATATATTAATTTCATTTTTTTTACATAATTTTTAACTTCTCGAAGATGGATTAATTCAAAGAGCCGCCAGTTTGTTAAAGACCTTTTAAATGCGAATAAGTTAGAAGATATTTTTGTTGAAGATTTTAGATGTGAATAAAAGTTAGAAGGTAAAAACATCTCAAATGTAAATAAAAATACTTGGCTAAAAATAAAGCAATCAACAACCAAGACAATATCAAAGTAAAATATGCTTTCTTCAACCTCATACGCATTTTCTCCAGTTCAACCCTATGCATTATTTTCAGCCTGCTCAAATAATTTTCCAAAGATTGAATCTCATGCTTGACCTCAATCTGTGTTGCATAATCTCTTATGAATTCACTTTTCTCTTTCAACAATAATCTATTATCTGCCTTCAAACCATTTATGACATCTTTAACTCTATCACCAATTTCACTATCAACCCATTCGAAATAATTGCAACCATGTTTCTGAATTCCATCTTTTACTAGCTGCAAAATTAAAGATTGAATTACTAATTTTTGATGACTACATCACTTATGACATAATTTCAACAAAATTTAAAATCGAATATGTTATTTTGATAAAAAAAATAATACTTACGGCATAATTTCGACAACCATAAAACTTTTTTCCCGGATGTTTGTTAGTCCAAGATGTCCGTAGAAGAACTCGAACACCACAATCGCAATATCCAGTTCCTTCTTGTAAATCAGCACCCCATCTTCTTCGTGACGCCATTGAGTCAGTGGATGATGTGGATTCCATAATTTTTTCTTCAAATTGGATTCCAATTAACCGTAGATGTATGGATTTGAAAGCTTCAAAGAGAACATTTGGAAGTTGGGAATTAGGGCTTTTTCACGTTTAAGGTGTTGTAAATGGTGAACAGTACACCATTAGTTCATAAATAAATGCCGTTTCAACTTAGTAACATTCCTTTTTAACTCAGTAGACAGAAGGGCATGGTTGTACTGAGTTTAAAACTTTAAGGGGCAGAATGTGCCGAGTCATACTTTAAGTGTCTAACCGGGAATTCACCAATTTATAAGGTGTTTTTTTTGTACCTTTGCCCTATTTTTTATTTATGATTTTGACCCTCCGATTTTGCTTTTTGATATTTTTTTTATTAATAATTTTTCCTTGTAATTTTTCTTTAACGTATACATATAGATATATGTAAGAGCATGCAAATTAAATAAATTGTAAATAACATGAAAATATAAAATTTTCAATAAGTAATTTTTTTAAAAAAATGTAACAGTGATATGAAATGAAATATACATTTGCAACAATGATAATATAAAAATTGTGAACCCATAAATTAAAGGACGCCACCAACTATAATTATACTTTGAAGGGATGATAACCATTGAATACACAAATTTTGACATGATTTGCAATTTAGACATAAATTTTAAAAGGTTACATTTCAGCTTTCCCTAGGATTTTTCCTCTTAAGCACAACACAACGTTATTTTTTTGTCAAATTAGTTTTCCATTTGGCAGGAAAAAAATGGAGGTCTCTATTTTGCAAAAAAAAAAAAAAAATCAAGTTTTTAATTGCAGAATCAGAAAAATTAAGTACTCCTAAATTCATGATTACAACTGTAATACTCCGAAATATTTTAGAAAGTTTTATTCGATATATGTTACCTGAGGGTAATCTAAGAAATAAGTTGGGTCCTCAAAGGATTCAAATAAAGGAAAATCACAGCCAGGGAAATCTCTTAAATTTAATTTGGTCAAAAATTGCTTTAAAAATATGGTCTGATTTTTTCTTGGATTGATAGAAAAAGTTTCAAGTATCATGCTAAACTTCGAATTTTCTAATTTTGAGTTCAAATGAACACTTGTCACAATTTTTAACTAAAAGGTAATAGATTTGGATAACACAAGGCACATCCGTCATTATTCAATTTCTTTTTCAAAATATTATTGAAAACCCCCAGATTTTTGAATTATGTTTAAAGAATTTTTAATAGTAATTAAATAATTAAGGAAGAAATTTAAATAAGGTTTAAGTGAAGTCAGATGTCAGTCACGACTTTAGGAGTCAGTTTTCGTGAAAACGTATTTTCGGAAATTTTGATCTTAACTCTATTTTGGTCAAACTTGGTCTCGTTAAGAAGGTTTTAACTTAAGGAGTGTGCTGGTGTTTTCGGAATTTTATTCTGAAGTCATTTGAGTTCCCGGTGATGAGAAACGTATTTAAAAGGAGGAATGAATAGTAACTTTTGCGTGCGTTCGTGTTTTGAGAAATTTATGAAATCCTCCTCGTTGCTCCGAGTCCTATTCTGTCAGGCCTCTCTTATGGGAAATGACTCAAGAAATCCGTTCGCGTTCACGAATTTCCATTCTGAGGTCAATCGAACGCTCGGGAGCAAAATCTGTTAGTCTGAATGAATAGTAAAAAGTAATTCTCAAAAAGGAATCTTGGCTCGTTTTTCTTTTGATGATCCCGTCTTCATCCCGAGTCAAGTTGGTTCACTAGTATTCGAGCCAACGAGTCTCCCGATATTTTTAAATTTTGTGTCTGAGGTCATTTGGACCTCAACATTGAATAAAGCAGCTTTTAACCGAATCTGGGGTAACTTTTGCAGTATTCTTGCACTGGAGTAACTTCTCAAGGAAGCCAACCCCACATCTATAAATAGAGGGCCACCCCTTTACCTTTCATTTGCTCATTTACATCATTTTCACTTCTAAGAGAGTGGGAAAGCTTTGAGAGAAAAGCCAAGAAAGTTCCGTCGAAGTAAAAAGCGTTCTTCGTGAGTGTTCTGCAAGACGACGAGCGGAGTGGCGTGGAAGGGATGCGGTGAGGGAATGTGCTAGGGACGCCATTGGGTCGTAGCAGGCGGCTCTACCGCCGTTGCGATTCGACGAGACGCCGATCTAGCCATCTTCCTTCGACGCACCTAACCCCGTCCATTCTTGTTCGTCGGCCTCGATTCCATTTATTTTCTGTCTTTCAATTCCGCATTTACTTTCCATTCTTCGTATTTTTCGTATACTTCATTATTACTCATTTACCTTCCATTTAAAGTTGTATTTCGATTCTTATTGAAGTTCTAAGTTAATAACGTTTACGTTATATTGCTCGCTTTATTCCTGTCGTTATAATTCTCATCATTATTTTGTGTAATTAGTCTCGTTATTTCGTTTAAATCTCATTCAAGTTATATTTAAGGATTTCGTCGTTATTCTAAATATTTAAAGAGGATTATCGTTATAATACCAAAATTCTTTTTAAGTTAAAGCATGTCGTTTCATGTTAATTTAAATTATTGAAGCATGTTTTTAAAATTTTTATAAGTGTTCTTCGTGTTCTTGGTGTTCGTCAAAGGAATCGACAAACATTGAAGAACACCTAGAAGATCGCCTAAAAATTGGGCGTAGAGAGAGGCCACTGAGGCGGAGGGGTGCGCCGCCGCACAACACCCCCCGCGGCCAACCACCTGCCCACCGGCGCAAGGGTGCGCCGCGGCAGGGGTTGCCCGCCGGCGCCGGTGTGCGCCGCAGCAGGGCACCTCCATGTCGTCCCACGCTGATTCTTTTGGTTATTTTTGTATCCTCTTTTCGAGCTTTTCGAGTCGTGTTATTTTCGAGTTATTTCCAAGTTTAATTTTAGGAGACTTTCAAGTTTTTTCCGATTTATTTCGAGTAAATGTTTCAAGTTGTTTTCCGTCTAGAACTCAAGAAATCGAGATGAGATATTCTTCAAATAGATTCTCCTCGAAATTTATAAAGTCGTAAAAGTTGTGCAATCTGTAATTAAGTCTTAGATTTTAATCTTCGAGTTAGATATCGTTATTTCTCACTTTAGAAGGTTAATTTCTTCGAAATAAGCCACTAAGTCGATAATTCGACTTTTGTAGGAGGAAGTGAGTCTCGTGGGAATTCGAAGAAGGATCATCAGCTCGTCGCCTCATCTTATGCTCCGTGATCAAGGTGGGTAAATCTATACTTATCTAAAAGTTTGAGCTAATAAGCTCTAGAAGCATGTTAGGGCAAATGAGATATCCAATAAAATATTTTGCTCTGCCTGATTGATCTCTGTACAAGGAAGGAAGGAAATGAAATGTTATGTGTTATTTGAGCTCTCGAGCATGTTTAGATGTGCTAGAATTATTAAGTATTGACTTTTCTTAGCTTGAGATATTATAATTGTCTTTAGTTGCAATTCGTGTTTATATACGTTCTTTTCATCGTATTTGAATGTTGTTATTTTGCTAAGCTTCAATTAGTTAAGGACTGCCTTCTAAGGTTAGGGACATTTCCCTCATAGGCCGAGATCATGCTAAGGTAAAGGATTTGCCCCTTAGACATTGCTCTAGGATTGGTTTTGCTAGCAAGGATTAAGGAATAAAGGAACTTAGTATTTTGCTTAAAGTAGGAATTTGAGCTCAGAAGAAATTTGATCTCTTGATCGTTAAGTGAGTCACTGCTGGGTTTATTCCCTCGTAAACTCATAAGGATATTCGAGGTAATCCCTCTTATGTCCTAAGGCATGCCTAAGGGTGCAGTTGACATCAGGTTTGAGCCAGGATATGCCCAAAAGAAAAGAAAAGGTTTTACGGATATGGAGAGGGCTTTTGCGTTTTGCTCTCCATATACCGTCAGTTGATTATTGGATATCTTGAAGTTTATTAAAGTGTTTTATTAAAACCCACTGAGTACATTAGTGCTCACCCCCCCTCTTTTTCAAATGTTTTCAGGTTGAGATGCTGAGGATGTTGGTGGCTGTGGATGTGGGTTGGCTGCCAAGATTATTTTGCTATAGTCTAAGTTTCTTTTGAAATCTCATGATATTTCTGCTACTCTGATACACTCTTTCTAATTCCGTTCAAGTTCAATTATGCTTATTGAGATTCTAAGAATATTCCCCAAGACATGATTACCTATTATATAAGTGATGCATATTCAATTTTATTCCTGCTTCTCGAGTATATTTTCCATTGGCCTATGAAGAGGCTTGTTCACATTGATATCTATTTATTCACTTCGACCTATGAATGGGTCTATGCTTATTATTTGATTAGTTAGCCATTTCATTCCGCTAAAGCATGTTTTCTTCTTAATCAAGTGAACCTGAGTATCGTCGCTTATCTTTCAAAAGTTCATATTAATTCTTAAAAACTTCTTCATTAATCTTCCGTCTTTAATCATTAATCCCTTAATAACACCCCATCCCCATTCGTTAATCCCTATCTTAGGATCGGGCTGTTACAGTTGGTATCAGAGCGAGGTTTGCAACTCTACAGGCCTGTCTCTCTGTTAAGATAAGTTATGTGCTTGTGTGCGTACAAGTTTATTCTGTTATAAGTCAAAGCAGCAACCCACAGCTCGCCATCACCCTCGTATCCTCAACCAAAAATCAAGGTATGATAGTATAGAGATTTTGGATTATGGATTTTGATTTTTGGAATACAGGGAAATGAAAAGATTTGAGCAAGCATACCTGTTTTATGGATAAGAGAAAAACTGTGAGAATGAAATTCTAAGTAAAAGGTGTTCGGGTAAGACAATTTCTGAGATGGAAAGTTTGTGAAAAGATTTCTCGATCCCAAAAAGGTTTAAATTCATTCTCAAAATTTTTGACTTAACGAAAAGGTAAATGTGTGTTTAAAGACTTTGGGCACCAAAATTTTTAAAAAAATGTCAACTACTTTTAAATAAAAAGGAGTTACGCATGCAAGATAAAATCTAGACGTTATTAAGACCTCAGGAGAACCTTAGTTCTTCCTTTTATAATCTAGACTGATTAAGTTATTCTCTTCTAGATGGTTAAGCGCCGTATGACTGCTAGGAAAAGCGTGCCTCTTTTTTGCCCGGTTCAAGAAAGAGTTAAAAGGTTCAGAAGGGAAACTTGGGACGGTAATGAGCAGTTGCTGTCCTTCATGGCAAGGTATCTGGAAAGGTGGGCTTGGGCTAACGGTTACAGAGGAGAGCCCGAGAGTGTATCCGACTTGAAAACATGCATCCGCATGTGTGAGCACGCACCGCCCGCATGGAGGCCCACAATGTACATGATCGTACAATTTATGTTGCCTAAGTTTTTGAGGCGCTAACTTAGTTTAATTCTAGAAACACCCCTCTGGATTTCCAATTTTCCTTGCGGCTTTTACGCCTAATACCCCGTCCCTATTAAAAATGACCGTCTAGGGACCGGGTTGTTACAGAACATCTGTCATGATGATGAACATGATCGTACAGTTTATGTTGCCTAAGTTTTTGAGGCGCTAACTTAGTTTAATTCTAGAAACACCTCCCTGGATTTCCAATTTTCCCTGTGGCTTTTACACCTAACACCCTGTCCCCGTTAAAAATGACCGTCTAGGGACCGGGTTGTTATAGAACATCTGTCATAAGGAGGGAGTCCTGTATGTGTAAGATCCCAAATACACTTCATGAAGGAGTAACAGTCGAATCTTCAAGTTTGGGAGCAATCCCCCAGAGTAGGTTGTTTAATCGAACTGGGTTAGCAATCTCGTGCATATTCTACTGCGTTTTGTTTTATGTTCTTACATCTGTCCCACACATATCGTAGAACAACTTATAATAGTATTGATTAAACGCTTGTGAGTACGGATTATCGTTTTACAGACAGACACAAGCCTGGTTTTACATTGTTTTCCATGTCAAGGCAAAAGCCTGGCTTTATATTGCTTTCATGACAGGCGGGAGCCTGTCATCTCTTTACTTCATATATTTGGACAGACATCAGCATGACCTTTTTCATGCCTAACCTATTAACAGTTAACCTTTGAACTGTTATAATTTACATTGAAGGTTGCCTTGGTTATTCTTTCTTGGGTTCATCCTAAGAGTCATGGTATCTAGTTTGAGTCATTTCATAAGTTTTAAAAGTACAGATTGATCCATTTATAGAGATTATACTGCCCAAATTTTCTGGGGCACTAACTCTAGTTCTTTGATTATTTCTGTTTAACAACCCCTTCTCCCTTTCCCTGAGTAACGCACCGGTCCCCTACCCTTCTCCCGAGATCGGAGCGTTACAACAACACATAAATATAGTAAATCAAAAGAGTTTTCAGAGTTCAGAATGTTGGTTTTGTATACTAGAAAGCTTGTTTTTTTATACATTAAACAATATTAAGATGATATAGATTGGATAATTATTGTAGTCACTGTGTGTATTTAATTATTGTTATATTTAATTGCGCGTTCCATATACTTGCATTGTAGATGATATGGTGTGGGTCAACACAACATAAATATCATATCATCAGATTCTTTGCATTGTATTAAAAAGCTCATGGCTTAGATGGTCCTGAACCCACAATCGATACACCGTAGAATAATCTGATAGTTAGTTTATCTTGACTAGTTGATTATTCTAGTATACCGGCTTGTGTATTGAAGAGAATTACGATAGGATACTATTCTCTATCTTGACTTAAAGTGAAAGAATAATGATCCACAGAGTTCAAGTTCTTAACACATATATATTGGCGGACATATATATGTTGTGTCGACTATTGTGATTTTATCAATGAGTGAGATTTTTTTATAGGATCAACAACCTCGATATTTTGGGCAGTGCCATTTACATATATGATGGGTCGTGCATTATACATGGCCACTGTGTCCTGGTGCACCAGATTGATGATGCCCACTTGAAGAAGCACAAAAATCACGGGAAGCCCTGTAGATAGAATATTAATTTATTCTTACATGATACGGAAGTCGTGCGATACTATTCTCGAAATAAGATATTAATTAATTATAGCTGTCAGAAGCTTACATAATTAATTAATGGATATTATATCTTAAACATGGGGAATGGCTGAACTAAAGGAGAAAACATATTCGTAAATATGTTTTAAATTGGTATTCTTTAGTGAATAAAAAATAATATTTAATTAATTTATTTATATCATTGTTATGGATATTATAAATTAAATAAATTAGTAGGCCAATTTAATATGCTTCTAGATCTCTGTTGTAGTACAATATAACCATAATGGACTGGGAATATAACAAGAGTTGGAGGCCCAAGCCCGTTAGGGTTTGGAGATGAAATTTTCACCATCTCCCTTATAATAAGGGAGGGGGGCCATGCAAATTATCAAGTTAATACAACCCCTCTTTCGTACTCTTTTGATTCTTAGAGTTTCCACACAGTCTAGTAGTTTGTAGTCCACCCTACATCTATATAAGGTTTGAGAATATAACAGAAGATCGATAAGTAGAATATTGGAGATGTGAGATTTCGAACACCATGGAGAATGAAGTCACCGTCCATGTGCTCTACATCAACAACGAGATTAGAACTTTAATCCCATGATCAACCCAACAACGATGTAAGTACCGATTTCTATAAATTCTATTTTCTTCTGCTGCAATAGATTTGAAATTGAACTTGCATGTTAATTCAACATAAGATAATTAATGTAACACATAAAATTATGATTTAGATGAGCGTAGAATTAATGACATCCAAATAGATCTTGTGGTGGCACAATTAAAAAAAACCCCAATACATGATTCACTCCATTTTATATGATTATATTTTAAGGGTTGATTCTATTTTCAAGAGCTGAATCTACCATTTAATGGGGAGAGAGAGAGAGAGAGAGAGAGAGAGTTTTAAAAGTTACGATCAAATCAATACAAATCATTTAAGTATAATAATAACACAACAATAAAAATTGAAACAAAAAAAAGTTCTTTCAAGAATAAAAGATACCATCAAATCAGTACAAATCACTTAAAAGGTATAATAATATAATAATTAAAACTGAAATGCGTTCAATTAAAAAATCATTAACAAACCATATAATTACTAAAATTGGAATGCATTCAACTTAAAAATCTTTAAAAAATCATATATACCATTTGATATATTTCAAGGTTGATACTATTTTTGAGAGTTGAATCCACCATTTTATATATAAAAAAAAGCTTAAAAGTTACAACCAAATCAATATAAATAATTTAAGGAGTATAATAACACAATAGAAACGCCCAAAAAAGAATTATTTAAGGAATCAAAGATATCAATATATCATCAAATGAATATAAATAATTTTAGACGTATAATAATTAGACCTGTCAAAACGGGCTGGCGGGGCGGGGCGGGTAGCGGGCTTGAAAAGCCCACCTCTAGGCGAGGCGGGGCGGGTAAGCCCGCTTGGGGGTGGCGGGCCTGAAAACAAGGCCCTACCCGCCCCAGCCTATACCGGCGGGCTAGCGGGCCTACCCCTGGGCTTCTTTTTTTTGCTATTGGTTTTACTCTGGTGATTTTCACAAACATAATCTTCATCTGTGAGCCGCTGCAAAAAGAATGTGAAGGTTCCGTTTTATTCAATATAGTTGCTGGTTATAATTAATATAGCTGCCATAACATTCATTACAAAAATGGGAATTCTCTCTCTTGACTCAAGAGTCTTGAGCCTCTCACTCCCAATTCTTGATTAACTTTTATTTATTTGTTTATTGCTACATCATTAATATTTATCAAACCTTATGTCTATACAGATAATATCGTATAATATTATATAGTATAAACATATAACATTATGTGTAAACAGAAATTAGGTAGCTGCTCCAAATGAGAGGCTTATGATGAACGAAGTCCCTTTCTGCATCTGGCTATGGCCCCACACTTCCCCAATATCTATTTTCAGATTCGTTTTATTCAACAAGTCTTAAGTGTCTTTTATCTGAATCAAATTGCATATTCCTTGAGTTTTAAGTGTCTTTCATCTGTGGGTTTTCATTTTCAGAACCAATCACACAAACAAACTTACAACAAAGAACTTTCTAGTTACTACCAAGAACTCCCACCGAGAGGATGAGATGCTGCTGTTGCCACCTCTTGTTCAAGCACTTGGAGAGGATGAGAGTGAGAGTTGGGTGTGGTATGGTGTGATTGGCGTCTGGGCTGGGACTTGGGAGTCGTGGAACCATGGAAGGAATTAGAAATTTAGGGGCTAAGGCTTTCAATATTGCAAACATAAATAAATGCAAAAAAATGTCTAATATTATAGGCGGGCTTACCCGCCCTGCCGCGGACTTACCCGTCGAAGCCCACCAGCTAAACGGGCCTCGAATTTAAATCCCTACCCACCTAAAATAGAGAGACAGGGACAGGTCGACCCGACGGGCTTAGCCCATTTTGACGGCTCTAGTAATAACATAATAATTAAATTTGAAATGCATTCAGCTAAAAAATCATAAAAAAAAATAAATATATCGCTAGCTGCGTGTTTCGAACCTGGATTACTAGGCCATCATGGCACTTAGGAGGAAATGAAAACCTCTACACCAAAGGCAAGTGTACAAAGATTCTTTGGTTGAATAATATTTTTAAACTTAATTTTTTACTAATATTTTCAAATTGCAATTTTATCCACACGATTTTGATTTAATATATATATATATATATATATATATATAGATTATATAATAAAAATATAAATATGTTTATTTTCTTAAAGCTATTGTGAACTTGCTTATAATTATATTTTGAAAAATTTATAAGTATAATGTTGTATATATAAAGTGCCATTATTAGTATTATGATATATATATATATATATATATATATATATATATATATATATATATATGGAATGGTTCTAGAGAGAACCATACCCTGTGTAAATAGGAACCAATCTCTATCATCCAATCTCCCTATATCAACGGCCCAGATTTAAAATTTGACACGGTGGCATTATTGTAATAATGTCAAAATTTGCTGCCCCTGAATCTTACTAAGGGTAAAATCAAAAATTTTGAAAATATATCAATACTCAGAATTTACGTGTATATTTTTTAATTTAGGGTTTTAGCATTGTTATTTCCTATTTTAGCATTGTCATGACTTTTTTTAGCATTGTCATGACTTATTTTAGCATGACTCTTTTTTTTCATCAACATAAAAATGTCATCGACATTGTAAAAAAATCATAAACAAACACTGTTACATGTTGTTGAATTATCAATATAGTGCAACCATTATTAGCATTGCAATCTCTCATTTTTAGCATTAACAGACTCTTTATTAGCACTGTGATTAAAAACTTGTCATGGTCATTACAAACCAACAAATGTGATTTGTGGTACTAGCATTATTCGTAACTGTATTTGCATAATCACATCTCATTTTAGCATTATCATTAATTATAAAACACAAGCATGAATGTTGGTCCCGGGCGAGTCGATGTTAGTTTAGAGAGGGGTGGATAAATTAACACAAAACTTTTAACTTCAATGCGGAATAGATAGGGCTCTTGACTCGCGAGTAAAAACTTATCAGTGCACACGGTCAGTTGAGATGATCAGTTGACTCAAACGTGCAGCTTGTATGAGTGAAGTGTGCAATTTAAGATATGCAGATAGAGAGCAATATGAACAGCGCACAAGCAGTTTATAGAGGTTCGAAGCTTAAACTCCTACGTCCTCTCTTCCTTACTGAGAAGGGCAATCCACTATATAATGGTAAAGTTTCTTTATTACAATTTCACAATGAAGATAACTGTTGAACCTGGTTGATGACAACTTTACGAGTCATGGTCTCCTTTTCAACTGGTGATGTCTGATGAAGCCATGCAAGGCCTTGAAGAACTAAATCTGGAACTCCATGGCGGATCCATGGAGTTCTAACATTTTTTATCAACCGTTTTCTTGTGATGTCTTTATTTTACAGGTTGTCAAAGAAATTCCATTCGAAGTTGATGTACCACCAGATTTGATCGTGGATGCCATGTCAATGCATTCTTTGGAGCTAGAGTTTCAGCCAATTGACACCAAGTTGATGTGTACGTTCATGAAGATGTGTTTTATGCAGTTTGTGCAAAAAGAGTTCAATGGTCAGTTCGTGTTCGTTTTTGATCCCGGAGACTTGAATTCGAGGACGAATTCTTTTCAAAGGGAGGGGAATGATGAAGCCATGCAAGGCCTTGAAGAACTAAATCTGGAGCTACCATTTAGAGGTTCAATTACACGATTTCGAGCCAAGAAATTGCAAGGTTGTTTCCAAGCAATTATTCGCAAGAAATTTGAAGCATTAGAAGAAGTTAAATTCAGCCCCAAGATTGTTACTTTGTTAACAATTAAAGATTGGAGATCAATATTTGAAGAGCAATGCATGAAGAAGAACTCATCAAATTGTGCATGCATGACAGATTCGCGTTGCATGGAATTTTCGTCCCTTAATTGATTTAATTAGGGATTGAATTTTATTTAGACTATAGTATTTATTTAATTATGTTAGACTATAGTTTAGTTCAGATTTTTATTTAATTTAATGTAATTTTCATCCATACTAAAGTCAAGGTTGACTAGAATTGTATTTAAGGCAATTTCCTACCTTGAATAGAATTCTAGTTTAGGTATCTTCCTAGTATAGTTAGAGATCTCTTTTGGATCAATTTTTAGGCCTTTTTATCTTATTATTTTCGTTCCCCATAGTCCTATAAATAGGGAAACCATGTCATATTGTTATTTTAGACATTATTGATTAAAATTGCTTTTGCATTCAATTTGTGTCTCAACCGTTCAAAGCTTTTGATTGTTTTCTGTCGAAAATACTCATTCTTGAAGCCTAGCAACTTTGAGTCTTACATCAAGGGAACGTTCTAATTCATACAAGGAATTAGGGCGAACTCGCTACCGAGGAGTAACTTTGAGATTCGTTTTCGTCGTTCAAGATACGCCGGGGATTAATCGGGTTGCAAATCACAACACCTCCATCGTCCAGCCACCATCTTCGACGTCCTACACCTTCCATCAACGTCCGTGACACTCCCAAGCCATCAAGACCTGATCATGTGTCGATCATCAAGGGTTCGGTTCCATTCAGCATAAATTCATCGTGTTTTCAATCTATACCGTAAGTCCTTCGAACCTCTATCATATCCTATCTACCCTAGCCATTCTAAACCCATTCACCACCATCGATTTACCTTCATCCAAGCCGTCCATAAACTCATCCAAAACAGCCCAATTTCTATTTGGATTTGTGTTATTTTTGTGTGTCGTAGTTTCTTTTCTTTGCTTCTGCGTCTTTTGTGTCTCGTTGGTCATTGAGTCCCGGGTCACATCAATGTCCCGGAAACTGCAGTGCCAACGATCCGCAGTCTCCTCAGCCGGTAAATCAACAACTCACACTTGCGATCTCCAACTACTGGCTGGAGAGATAAGGTACTATTGCACGTCTTTACAAAATTTTAGATCTTTTTAAATCTTCAAGAATATAGTCTTGAACTGGTATCAACTGTATTGCTACTATAGTTGAGCTAGGTGGTTGATCGTTGTCTTTCGTGAACTGAGAAGCTTGCTCTTGCTGGAATTCTTTAACAGCTAGCTGATTGACTCTTTAAGGTCTTCTTCTCAGTTGGGACTTTCGCAACTTGACGATGAAAGAACTTGAGCTATGGGGGGAGAGAAAGAAAGCTCAGTATCTGCAATATAGCAAGAGTTAGAATGGTGAAAGTCTTAGGATCGAAAGTCTTGAATCAAATGAGATTCGCTCTTCTTAAATAGAAGATCGATCTATGACTGTTAGGTTCCACTGATCGTTGATTCTGTTTAACTACCGACGGTAGTTGATCCTTATAGCCATTGAAGCCTTTTCTGAATTAGCCGTTACTTAACCATTCTATCTCTGCAAAGTATTTACTTCAAGATCTTCTTCATTAATATCAAGATTTCTGGTTGAGCATTAAATGCGGGAAGCTTCAGTTTGGTAGACTCGTCAGCTGCTTGGCTTCCAATTTAGGACTCCAGTTGGCAGTTCTCCAGCTGCTCATCTTTCAGTTCTAGATTGGTCTGGTTGGCAGTTCTCCAGCTGCTTGGTTCGGCTGTGGCTTCAGTTGGTTGATCTTCCACGCTCTTTTACCAGTTTGACTAATCACAACTATTTAAATGGTTGGTCAGTTCATGGTCTTATATTTAGCTTATTTGGGAGTTCAACTATTCACAAACTGATGAGCAGTTTGTCAGTTTGGCTGGTCTTATTTTGAACTTAGTTAGCAGTTTATCTCATGTTTGAGCTTTGAGCTGACTGACTCTAGTTCTGGCCATTATTAGTTGACTTGTCTTCTTGACTTCAGTTCAGCTGATTTTTTGTTTTTGGCCATCAGTTTGATGATTCTAGTCTTCAGTTAAACTGTCATGATGTCAGTTTCTGCAATCAACTTTACTAACTTGGCTGTCAGTCTGATTCAAGTTGAGTTATCTTCTGAACTTTAACCCTCAGTTGGGTTGTTTTTTCTGACTAGCTGATGTATCTCTTTAGCTGAGTTGACCATGCTCCAAAGCAGGTTAACTTCTAGCTTTAGCGAAGCTGTTTTTGGAGTTTCTTCTTGGTTAGTTTACTTTCTCCAGTTTGGAAGTCCTGCAGTTTTTCATAAAGATTTCTACATGTTTTGACATTTCATTAAAACCATCATTAAGGTTTTCTTGATAGTTTTTCCTAACAATTTCTCCCTTTTCGATGATGCCAAAACTTATCAGTGATGTTGGAAAAACTGAGTAAATGATGTATGATATAGGAGTTTTATCAATAATTCATGCAGGCTCAGTTCAAACAAGTATCAGAGTATATCGGCATAACTGAACTTTAACATGTATCAGAGCATGAAGGAATAACTGATTCTTAAGCATATATCAGAGCATGAAAGTATGGCTAAATCAGGTATCAGAGTATAAAAACTGACAATTCAAGTATGCATGAGAGTTCTGAACTTGCATCACACTAGTTTAGCTTAACCTTATATCAGAGCACAAGACTTAAAGTTCAGTTTAAGTATGTATCAGAGCTTCTTAGTTCAAGCATGCATCAAAGCAATCGTATTTAATCATCATTCTTGAACTTGTTATGAGAGCTCTTGATCTTGTTATCAGAACATGCTGTTGATACATAGCTTGATGAAATCAGAAGATTCAGCTTTATAAGTGTTTATTTTGGACTTAACATCAGAGTTATAAACACTTTCTATCATGAAACATTCATGCTATATGGACATAACCATAATTGATATCAGAGCTGCATGAGTATGGTCATAACCATATTTGATATCAGAGCTTCTTTCATGCTGGAAGAATCATGCTTGGTTTTAGAGTAATATTCATGCTTGATATTGAGTCACTAAGCCACTAGTCTTGATATTGTGATCATTGGAGATTCAGATCAGGCTTAGAGCTATCATGAGATTATGGAATAATGCTCATATCATCAGTCAGAGCATGAAGGCATGAAAGTCATGATATCAGAGCATAACAAAATAAGAACATCATATCATGATATCAGAGCATAAAAATCAAGAGAAATCTCAAAGCATGATATCAGAGCAAGCAATCAACTTATGATATCAAAGCATAGAGAGAAGCAATCATGAGCATGAGCTGTGAAGCATAAACTGAGAGAAGGGAAATTAATAGGGAGAGAAAAAATATCAACTCTTGATATTTTTGACTTCCTTCTTTACTCAGTTCCTTTTCCTTTTTTACTCAGTTCCTTCAGCTCCTTCAGTTTCTTCTTCTTTTGCTTGACTCTCCTCTTTCCCACATACCAGGAATGCAGTGAATGCCCCAAGCTTGACTTCCAAAAAGTTAGCTCCCCCCTGAAGCTGTCCTACTTCCCCCTCAAGGCCAGCTTTCCCCTGAAGCTGTGCCTCTCTTTGGATCTGCTGCCAAAGAGTTAGATTTTCATCATCATATATCTCTTCCCTCTTTTTGGCATCATCCAAAAGGGTATGTTGTTGGTGCTTGTATGATGGTATTGACAAGTGTGGTAAAGCAGAAAATGTTGTTGCCAAAATATTATCAAAGATGGGGAGGACTGGAGGATCGGGCATCAGTGAAGTCAACCATGCATAAGCCTCTTCAGTTGGCATCAAGTTAATAAGATCAGGGAGAGAAGAAGGATCTTGATAATTAAAGGGGATGGATGCTGAGTTGGTGAGAAGTTCTTCTTTTGAAGAGAACAACATGTCTTCATGCATGGGTGTGGATGAGGAGTGAGTTAGCTCATAGGTTGGTAGAGGTGCCTCAGCTGGAACTGAGCACTAGATTCTTCTAATCATAAAATCCATGATCTCCTCGAGTGTAGACGACATGCTGAATGGATGGTTCATCCAAGCTTTGCTCCAGTAGCCTTCATTTATCAAGAAGGCTGCGCTTTTTGTTTTAGTCATATGTAGCATAGTGAGATCATCTACCTGAAATCTCCATAAATGGTATTGGAGATATCTTTAAAGTTGCTCATAGAGAGAGGAGGTACACTCCACAATAAGACCGAAGCAGCTTTTCAGCTGATGGTCTAGAGTGTTGAAGAAGTCTTCAAGGAAGTCCTTGAAGACTGAAGATGGTTGCTCTGAGCTTGCTCTGGCAGTCGACTGATCACTCATATGAGTGAGTGGATCACTCTTAGTCGCAGACTACCTTCTTTGAGTAGAACTGTCGTCAAATAATGGCTGTTTTCCTCTGTTGGAGCCATTAGCTTCCATGAGCGGCTGTATCATGAGCATTGGTCTCCTAGTTCTGCTGCTGTTCTTTTGGTTGTGAAAGACGGTGGGAAGAAGATCTCTTCTCCCAAGAGGGAATCCACCTGGAATAGTCACATCAATTTGCTTTTGAATGATGAGACTGAGATGATTGACGAAGCCGACTTTTGCTTTGAAGGTGCATGTGCTGTGATTAATCTCCGTTCTCTGAACATGAAATCGCAGTTGAGAAAGAATGAATGATGCTCAGTCAGCTTTACAACCAAACTGTAAGGTGGCCATTAGGTGAACTTTGGCATCGTTGAACTGCATACATTCAAAGTTGCTGTGTAGGATATGTCCAACGATGTCCAGTAGTTGGACAAGGTCTTGAGGAAGGCTCTCCTTTAGGTGGTGTGAGAAGTCTCTATGGCCAATGTGTGGAAGCTTCCATTTGTTCCACAATTCCAGCTTCTTTCACTACTAAAAAAACACACATACATAACGGTGTTATGTATGCCATTTTCAGACCGTTATATATAGTGGTGTTATGTATTCTACCTAGAATAGATGACGGTTAAAAACCGTTATGTATATTACTTTAGATAACAGTTTTTAACCGTTACAAAACCTTCAGAAAGCGTTATGTATTCTTAACATAGATAACGCTTTTTTTGTAAAACCGTTACTTATTCTTCAATTAGATAACGCTTTGATATAAAACCGTTATGTATTTTCTCATTTAGATAACGCTTTTGTATTGAACCGTTACGTATTCTCATATTTAGATAACACTTTTATATCGAACCGTTACGTATTCTCATATTTAGATAACGCTTTTGTATAGAACCGTTACGTATTCTTATATTTAGATAACGATTTTGTATAGAACCATTACGTATTCTCATATTTAGATAACGCTTTTTTATTGAACCGTTACGTATAGTACTGTTGTGAAGAATTTATTAATTAAAAATAAAAATGAATTTTTAAATTTTAAATATCTAAATAATATTTCAAACCCAACCCTAAAATGTAAAGTTATTATAATAACAAGACATTATCCAAGTATCAATATTAAAATGCAGAAGAAAATTCAACACTAGTTCAATACATAATAAGAAGAATTCATCCAAGTATCAATATTTAAATAAAAAAAAAGAAATAACCATAATGGTCTTTGGTGCGGAAGTAATGAACGAGTTGAAATTCTCAAATTTCTTCACAAATTCAACAACATTTTAAAACATTCCTGCAACATATATAAAAAATAACATTGCAAAAATCAACAAATAATAGCAATATATGCCGGGTAAAATACAAAAAAGAGTGAAGGAAAACATTTTGGAAATCCTCCACAATTCCAATCATCATTCAAATCTTAATTAAGAAACCACCAGTTAAACATCCTAAAATGCTCACCAAGTTCACCATTTAATATAAAACAACAAACATCCTCCAACCATCATCAATTTCACCAAGCACAAATGATTAATGAAATGTTTGAAATTCAAAATACCTTTCTATATGTGATCAAGCACACAAGTAGCCCAGTCCTCACGAATCTCATCAATTTTGGAATACTCCTTTTTTGTTGAACTATATGAACATTGCACACAATATTTTAGTATGGTCAATAACAATGTTGTATTAAAAATTATGCAATATTTTTGTACCAGTGATCCTATGGAAATGTTGTCATCCTTTATAAGCCCTTTGACTATATCATTTATGAACTGCATCACGTAATACCCACATTGCTTGGAATTGGGTTGAATAGGACCCTAAATTGGAAAATTAATTTGTCATGTTACTAGAAATAAAATGTTATACCTAACGGTAAACTTACCTTTATAACTTCCCAATTTGGTGGTTTTTTTTTCGTTTCTTTCCTAACTTTGCATTGAACATGTTCATTGCGCTTCAAACCAAAGAGATAGATAACATTAATATCATGTCCAAGAAATAAAGATGAACAAGAATTTTAAAAGTTAACTACTACCAAAAAATGTAGAACTTACATATCAACCACATATTTCCAAGTGCTATCACCATTCCTATGAGCAAGTGGATCCATCAGAATGACATGCTCTTTATGAGGTTGAATGATTGTTAGAATCCAATGTTCACTATTCCATATGAATTTAACATTGAATTAATTCCCACAATTAATGCAAAGTAAATAACTATAATGTAGAAGTATGTACAAGTACTTAGACTCACTTACCCCACATTGCAAGGAACCAATACGAGCTGATCTGAGGATGCACTTTCTAAACTTTCCGCTAGCATACGTGCTCGTTCATCACGTTGTACTTTTGGTGCATATGATATAGAAAATAGATTCACGAATAGAAATCTATCATTGGTGTTTTCTTCCTTCAATTTTGTATATAAGTGCCTAACAATAATTAAACATAATTCATAAGAAATTAATGTAATAACATCGATTGTATTAATCAACTTCTTACCATATGTAGACAACGATGCAAGCTCCTGAAATTGGTTCCAAATCACAAAAAGGCACAATATCCTCAAAATGAATCCAAATGTCACATTCTGATCCAAGGAGATCAATATCTAATGAAAAAAGTATTCCACGTCCACCTTTGATTGATTTCTCACAATAACAATATAGCACTTTCAACGAAGGAGGCAACGATGCATAATTCTTGACCATTCTTTCCTTGGGAACTTTCTTTCCAACAATATTCTTAGTGGGTGTCTAAGAATTAAAACTGCATGTTAGAGGTGTTATCTTTTGCAAATAAACATAAAAGATAATATTTACCTTCTCTCTTGCCACCACCAAATGGGCAGGCCTTGCCACATGATATCCAATTGCATTCCCTATATTGTTACTGACATCCGGAATGGGAAATGGCAATGATGCATTTTCATCCACTGCTTCATCAATTGTCACGCGTACACAAGATTTAGGCATTGGAGCCCCATGTAGTGAAGAAGTGTTGACCCCAACAACTGTTGTATAGCCTACAATTTTTTTGCTTGATCCCAGTGTTAATGCAACTGACTTCCTCTACAAAATAAATTTAGATATGATTATTAAAGTACAATTTATAATAATTAGAAATAAATTAAAATACCTTTAAAGCAGCTAAACCATCAACCAAAATTACAACATCCTCATCCAACTCATCATTTTCACCAAACTCTACAGATAGAAGCTTCACGAGCAACTACCCTTTTTCTCCGTCAACTTAGTCTTTGTGCAGACTCCTTCTTCAAGTTTTCCAATTCTATCTAGTAGCTCTGATATGAGTTTATCTGGAAGATGCATCCGTGTATCATACTCTGCTAGTACGTGATCTTGTTGTGATATTCTTTTCTTTGCATCCTCCAACTCACGTGCTTGCTCTTCATCAACTCTGAATATCCTTTCTCTAGGGCACTTGAAGTACGTACTAGGATTGACGTAAGCTCTAATACCTCGCACACGCCCTGAGTGTTCAGGCTTCTCGAGTGCACATGTAAGTAAATCATCATAATGACCCTTGGACTTGAACACTCCTTCATCTTTTTCACGTATGTATTTATCCTTTCATCCAAAAAAGACCAATTATTGTAAGTTAAAATGACATCAGGAGATTAAAATATTAAAAGAATGAAATTATCTCACAATTCTATCTATGGCCATCTTTAAATTTTCATCTTTGGTCTCCCCTCTCCTTAGTCACTCGTACTTTCTTCCACATGATAGCTCGGTCTATTTCATCATCACCATGTAATTCATCTTTCTACAAGTAAAATTAAAAATTTCACAAATCATAACATGCATATTACACTGAAAAATTTCAACAAACTTACAAAACTGATTTACTTATCAAAGCTTACCATGCTTTCAGCTAAGCCCGCATACCTTTTACGAGAGAGTCGATGGGGGTAAATATGTTTATTTCTTCTCTCCTTCTGCTCGTCACTCAATTTCTACAAGGCCATGTATGAGAGAATAGAAAACATTTATAAATAATGATGGGAAAATTATTAAAATATTTAATACAATTATTATTTACCTTAAATTCATTGGACATTCAACTTATAACAAACTAACCTCAATCCACTACAAGAATTCCACTATCGGGTGGTGGTGCATGTAGCTTTGTGGGATTATCTTTGTTGGGTACAATGTAGTCATGGTAAAGTCTACTTTTCCATGTACGCCACTTTGTACATGCAGATTCCAAGCAACCAGATCTCCAACTCTGAGGAACTTTATATGACAACTAAAGAAACCATGAATTATAAACAAGTGATACACAATTTATAAATTATAAACGAATGTAACAAATTGAATGTTGAATTATACGATTACTTACATTAACTGTTTCCCAAATCATGTCTTTCACATCTTTTGGTACTTCTCTCCATGTCTTATGATTCACCTTAATATGTTCTCTAGTAATAAGCCCAATGTAGCTTTGCATTTCACTTGCGACTTTACCAATAGGCTGTCCATGTTTGTTGAATTCAACTTCTTGTATGATTCCTTTAACCCTTCGCTGTGCAAGACCATTCAAACAAATCTTTCCTCGAGTTGACCTAGTTGATTGTGTATCTTTCAATGCTACAGCAGAATCATCACTATCATTTTCACCCATATTTTCATGTGAACCTGTTACAATTGGAAACATTATTTAAAACAAAATAAAATAGATAATAACAATCAAATACATATAAGAATGAATGAGTTAACTTTAGCAAATTTTTATTTTTCATTGTTGACCCATATTCCATCAGAATCTTCACGTACAAATAGTTCATTTTCATCAGTTTCAAAATTTTTATCAATGCTTGGCAATTCATTTGAAAAAGAAGGGAGTTGCATTGAAACATCTCCTAACTCATCACAATCAATATACTCAGTGTAATGTTTATTAGGACTACTAAGTACCACCGACCATGCATGATCTTTGGGGTCTTCAATATAGAACACTTGTTTTGCTTGATCACCTAAAATAAAAGAATCACTTTTATAGCCTTTCTTTTTATGATCGACTAAGGTAAAACCTTGATCTACTTTTAAGCCACCATTATTGTCTATCCAACTACACTTAAACACAACAACTCGGAATATTTGATAATCAAGCTCCCAAATTTCTTCAATTGTTCCATAAAACACCATATCTGCCACGACTGGTTTTTATCCTTTGAACTAGCAACTTGCATAACATTTGCACATAATGTAACTCCGGAATTCTGAACAACTCGTGACTCATCAAGCTCTTTGGTGTGAAAAGTAACACCATCAATTAAATAATTAGAATATTGTAAAACTTCTTTCTTAGGCCCTTGAGCCAACCATTTCAACTTTGATGGCACTTGATGATTGGAATTAGCAACTTGTGATGTAACCTACAAAGAAATTTAATCATTATTTGATGAAATTTTTAGAATGAATAATCTTTTTTAATATGTAACTTACATGATCACGTAGCCAATCAATAAATGATCGATTGTGCTCATCCTGTAGCCACTTGATCATCTTAGCTCTTTTGGGAAATTTTGTCTTCAAATGTGACTTGTGTTCCCTACACAAGTCGACTATCAATATACCAAATATTGCATATTTATTTTAAGGAAAAATGATAATAAGTTTCAGAGCTTACTCAATATAAAGATCAATATCCTTATCATTGGTCAATACATATCGATGAGCTTGCTCCCATTTTTCAGTACTTATTTTTTTTTTACTTTGGGGCGTGATAAAGGCTTCCTTCGGAAACCTTCAGGTCGATTACGATTTCATACGTAACCTTTTAAGATTTTCATGAATCTTTCAAATGGGTACATCCATCTATACCACACTGGTCCACACAATTTAACTTCGCGCACGAGATGTACCATTAAGTGCACCATTATATCAAAAAATGATGGAGTAAAATACTTCTCAAGCAAGCACAAAGTCAACACTATTTCTTTTTTAGTCTTATCTAACTTAGGCACATCAATGACCTTATTACATATCTCATTGAAGAAGATACATAACCTAGTTATGGCAATTCGCACATGTTTTGGCAAAACACCACGAATGGCTACCAGAAGCAATTGTTGCATTAAGGTATGGCAATCATGTGACTTGAGTCTGGTAAGTTTCAAATCTTTCATCCAAACCAAACTTTTGACATTTGAAGAATATCCCATAGATACTTTCATCCCAAACAATGAAGCACATACTTTTCTTTTCTCTTCTTTACTTAAAGTATAACATGCAGGAGGCAAATATATTTTCTTTTTCCCCACATTAGGTGCTAACTCAAACCTCAAACCCATGTCAACCCGGTCCTTTCTCGCAGCTATTCCATCTTTTGTTTTCCCAGGAATGTCGAGTAATGTGCCAATGAGACTTTCAAATACATTTTTCTCAATGTGCATCACCTCAAGTATGTGTCGAATATGTAGATGTTCCCAATACTCAAGTTCAAAGAAGATCAACCTTTTCTTGAAACATATCTTATCATCCTTTAATGCTAATAGTTTCCTACCCTTTTTTTTTCCCAAACACAGTTGCATGTCTCTACTCTTTTCAAAATATCATGTCCACTCAATATTTTTGGGGCATCTTGAAGCTCTTGTTGGCCATCAAATGTCTTCTTCTACTTTCGATAAGGATGAAATTTAGGTAAAAACCTTCTATGGCCAACATAAGACATCTTTCTACCATGCTCCAAACATCTACCAACAGTATTTTCACCACATATAGGACAAGCAAAATATCCTTTAACATTACACCCAGATAAGTTTCCATATGCGGGAAAATCATTAATTGTCCACAAAAGCACATATCTAAGTGTGAACTTCTCATCCCGATATGCATCATAAGCTTGGATACCTACCTCCCATAACTCTTTTAAGTCATCAATTAGAGGTGCTAGGTAGACATCGATGTCACTACCAGGTTGTTTAGGCCCAGAAATCAATAAAGTTAGCATTATGAATTTTCTTTTCAAACACAATCCAAGAGGAAGATTGTACGTGACAACTAGTACTGCCCAATAACTATACCAAGTATTCATCATACTGTGACGATTGATACCATCGGCTACTAATGCTAATCTTAGATTTCTAGGCTCTGAATGAAAATGCGGCCATTTGTCGTCCACTAATTTCCACGCAGGTGCATCAGCTGGATGATGAAGATATCCATCACAAGATATTTTATCAGCATGCCAAGTTAGATCTTTTGCAATTTCCTTGGTTTGAAACATTCTTCTGAACCTAGGTATAGGTGGAAAGTACCACATGACCTTTGCTGGAGTGGATTTCTGTTTCTAACCACTTTCCATATTGACATCCCATATATAGGATAACTAGTCAAATCCTTATAATCCTTTCGATATAAAATGCAATCATTAGGACATGCATCAATTTTCTCATAATTCATGCCTAACGCGCACAGACTTTTCTTTGCTTCGTATAAAGATGAAGGGAGTTCATTGTGTTCAGGAGGCATCTCCTTCAACAAACATAACAACCCAGAAAAGCTGGCATCACTCTAACCATGTTTGGCCTTCAGGTTATACAACTTCACAATTGCAGACAACTTAGAAAATTTGTTGCAGCCAATATATAAAGGTTTCTCTGCATCCTCGAGAAACATTTGAAATTGACTTGGATTATCTTGATACATATCATATGCATCATGAACCATATCTATCGGGATGTCACTCTCACTTTGTCCAACCTGACCACTATCATGTGTTGATCCAGCCGAAGATTTTCTTTCCCCATGCCATATCCATTTCTGATATGTCAAGTCCATGCCATGGAAAAATAAATGTGCCCTTATGATGTCAACACTCGTTTTGTTAGTATTAGCACATTTAGTACAAGGGCATGATATTAAGTTAGAATCACTGCAAAATGCAAAAAAAACTCAACTCCATTCTCATATCCTTGTGACAATCTATTCATTGACATCTATCCTTTATCCAATTTGTCAATGAACAAGTTAATGATTAACGTACCTAAATCAACAAATAAAATTTCACCAACCTGTGATGATCATTTTTAATCTATCTACACTTGCTACTTAATTTATCAACAGTTCCAAAATAATACTCGTGATTTGACTGTTTTATTTCAATTTTTAATACAAAGGGATAGATCAAAAAAATTACACACTTTAAAACTTAAAAGACCTGTTCACATGCATTATGCAATATTTTTTAAAATGTGATGGCTACTACTTATGTTCTTGAAAGTTAAACATATAATAGCCATTAAAGGGACATATACAGATATAATAATAATTAAATAAAAAATTGTATAGGTTTGTACACAAAATTAGAGACAAAAAATAAAGTTTATGTATCTTATTGAGGGAGCAGAGACTCTGGCTATACCTAAATCACACAAACTCTGACAGTGCAGCAGCTGCAGCAGCTTCCCTCAGATCTCAATCCAGTGATTTATGAAGAATCAACGAAATTATAGGGACCTAGGTTGTGATAAATAAGTGAGAGTAAGAAGACATAAAATAAAAAAGCAAAAAGGAATTAGAAGATGGAATATTTGAAATGATTGCAAATAGAAACTAAAATTTCAGTAAGAGCATGTGAGAAAACATAAACTCAATAAGAGCAAAAAACAAGGGGGGAGGCTAAACTAGACCCCTGTAGATTACAACACATTAGCAGTTAAGGCTGATAACAACTTGTTTCATGCTTAAAACCACTAACATGCTTGAATATCAAAAGTCTTCCACTCAACAAGACAATTATATAGCTATGGTAGCTGAGAGAGAAACTCAAATAAGAGCACACTTGCTAGAAGTAGCATGTGGAGCAAGGTGTTTAGTGTCTATTTGTACCGTTTCATTATAATAATTTTGTTATGTTTAATAGTTTATTGCGTTGAGTTTTATATCTTTATGTGTTGATTTTATGTGTTTATTTGTGTTTATTGCTCTAATGGTGGATTATGCCAAGTATTGCACAACATGAGCTTTTAATCATAAAGCAGGTATTTTACGGTAATTAAGTGGCAAGTGCAAAGTCGAATAATTGAGCTGGATTGGTTAAAAAGGAAGATCGAAGATTTTTAAAGAAAATGAGAAAAAGCACCCGCGCGGACGGGCTAGGGAGCACGGGCGGGCATCAAAATGCCGAGAGCCCCGCGCCCCTACCACGCGCATAGCCCCGCGGTGCCCGCACATGCCCCCGAGGCGCCCAAGGCCCCCGCAGTGCTCACCGCCGCCGCGCACCTAGCGCCCCGCGACGCCGCACCCCGCCGCCGCGCGGGGTGCCTTCCTCTCCCTCTCGGGTCCAGTTTTTCTCCCCGTTTTCTCTGTGCGATCTCACCCTTTTGCCTTCCATTCCCCCTCTGCTGTTTTATTTATTTAAATCAAGGATGTTTTGGCAAATTTTTAATTGCTAGGATCTATAGGTTATTATTCCTTAAATCACCTAGAGTTGGACTTTTGCTCCTAAAAATCCCCTCAAATCTTTGCATTAATGGATCCCTTACCATCATCTCACATCACATTTTCTCTATCTTCACAACTCTTTCTCTCTCTCTCCCTCTTCCATATCTCAACGAGATATTTTTGGGGATTCATCAATCATTTTTACATTTTTTAACACACACTTCATCCTCTCCAAGACAGCTCCATCTCCATTTTCTCTCGATACCCACCATTTTTCACCATCATCACCATCACCAAAGAGAAGAGGAGAAAAGGAAGAAGAAGGGAACCAAGCCAAGCAAGAAGAAGAAAAGACCAGAAGGAACCGACGTCGAGCGATCAGCAGAAGCTACGCTTGAAGGAGGTTTCCTTTTGTATTTTCTTTGTATTTCTTGGATGTTTATGGAGATTTGTTCCAAACTCTTTAAGGATATATATTATTGTAGAAGTTATTATTATTTGCATTTGATTTATGAAATGACTTCCTTCTATGATATTTATGTTGGTTTGAGCATGTTTAGCGGCTAATCTCTCTATTAGGGGGTAGAGGATCGATGTGGTTTTGATCTATGCTTATTCTTGTTGGTTGTTATTGTTGGAATCGTGCCTTTTTCATGTGAGAGTACTTGATCATTACTTGAGCATTGTTAGGATTTAGAGAAGTCTTGATTGTGATTCTAAATCCCGAAATTGGTTCCTTCGACGTTTGGTGGATAGGGTTCCTAAGCCTCATATGTTGATCTCGCTTGTATGATACAGCTAAGAGAGGTTTGATGGATAGACGGTGAGAGTAATTGAAGTTAAACCAATTGAGAGGGTCTATTGTATTTGTGAGATTAAAATTATCAACTTGAGCAAAGCATAGTGATAAAACCATTGAGAGAATCTACACCCCAATACCTTTATCTATCTTATTTCCTCATATCTTGTTTTTAATTAGTATTGTTTACACTTTATTGTCTTGTTTAATTGTCTATTTTAATTCTTAGTATAAATCATCATCAACCTCATGATTAGAATGTTTAGAGTTTATTTTAGTTGTTCTATTGTGAAGCATGCATAGCCTATTGACAATTTCTCGAAACTAAGCCTTCCTTGAGAGATCGACTCGGGTTAGCTTATCACGTCTATGATTGACCCCGTCCAATTGCGGGTACGGTCCTAAGTAGTTGTAGTGTTGAGCATAAACTGAAAATATAAGTAGTAATTTGTGGACCTAATAAATTTTGGCGCTGTTGCCGAGGAAGGCTTTTTAAAGTAATTGTCTTTTGGTGCTATACTTGCATTTGTGTTGTTTTGAAATTGTGAACTTGTCATTGTCTAAGTGTTGTGTTGATCGTGTAAATTTGGTTTCGTGTTTACTTCCTTGTGTTGTCATCTAGTTTCATATCTCTTTCCGCAAGTTACATGTGATCTTCTTTTATTTTTGGTTGTGTATGCTAGGGAGACGAAGTCTCAATCGGAGATTAGCCCCCATGTTTGATAACATCCATCGACCAAGAAGATTCAATGTGTTCGAGTGGGAAAGAAAGATGGACGGTAACCCCCTCAACAACTCCGAGAATGCCAATGCCAATGCATCTAGGAATATGAGAGACTTTGCTCGTCTCGTGACTGGGGCATCGACTTCTTGCATAGTTCTTGGTGAAGCCGTAAGGAACTATGAGTTGAAGAACATTCATTTTAGCCAACTTCCCTCATTCTACGGGATGCCGACCGAAGATGATTTGAACTTCATTCGGGAGTTCTATGCCATTGTTCAAACCTTTCCTCTACAGGGTTTGAACGAAGATCAATTGAAGATGAGGTGTTTTCCTTACAACTTGAAAGATCGAGCCAAGACATGGTTCATGTCTCTTCCGGCCAATTCATTGGCCAATTGGAATGCTGTCTATGAGAAGTTCATGGCCAAGTACTATTCCAATCAAAAGACCCAAGACTTGAGAGCTCAAATTGTTACTTTTACCCAATCTCCGGGTAAATCATTTCATGAAGCTTGAGATTGATTTAGAGGTCTCCAACAACAATGCCCTCACCACCATCTCGCACCCGAGTTGCTCAACCAATTCTTCTACGACGGACTTTCACAAAATTTCCAATATATGGTGGACAACACATCGAGGGGAGACATTGGAGGCCGGACCGCCGAAGAAGTTTCAAACATCTATGAGACTATGGCCAAGACTTCTCAACAAAAGAGTGCTAGGGGAAAGAGAGCTTCCGTCAATGAAGCCAACCCTAGTTATGATGTGACGGAACAACTTGCCGAGCTGACAAGGCAAGTAGAGATGCTTCGAACCTCCGAGAGACCACCCCAACAAGCGATGACCGTGGAAACTTATGGGATTGTGAAGAGTATGGCCACGGGGCCAATATGTGTCAAAAGATGACTGAGCCGGATCTTAGTGAAGAAGGACACTTCCTTGGTCTTCAAGAGAAAGTGAATGCTCTCCTAGGCTTTCAACCCCGACGACCTTACAATCCATACTCTCAATCATACAATTCGGGGTGGAGAAATCATCCAAATTTCTCTTGGAGACAACCTCAACAGCCACCTCAACCGCCACAACAACCGCCACCACCTCAACAAGCCGGAGGTGGTTAAGCTCCACCTTACCCGACGCCGCAACAATATCTGGCCCAACCAAATCAACCGCCGAGGCTGACATTGCATGACACCTTGCAATCCTTCATTCAAGCTCCCCAACAAAGATTTGAATCCGTTGAGGCTTTCGTGAAGAGAATTGAGACTCAAGTAGGCCAAATAGCCGGGACTGTTGGAGAGTTGGCCAAGCAAGCCAAACCGGGTAAGTTGCCAAGCCAACCGGAGCAAGCTCAAGCCATCACCTTGCTTAGAGGAGGTAAAATGTTCGATAATAAGGTTGGAAGATCGAGCCCAACCAAAGAAGTTGAAAAAGAAAAGGGGGCTCCTCAACAACAACAAACGGAGCCCGAAACGAAAAGTGAAGAAGTGAAAAAGCCCACACTCCACAAGGCTACCAATCCCTACAATCCTCCAATCCCGTTTCCAAGCCGGTTGAGGAATGAGAAGTAAGACACCCAATTCCAAGAGTTTTACAAGCTTTTATCAAAGGTGAATGTCAACCTTCCACTCCTTGATGTTATTCGAAATGTACTGGCCCATGTCAAGTTCTTCAAAGAACTAGCTTCCAAGAAGAGGAAGTTTGGGGAGGATGAGAAGATAGAGGTATCCGAAGTGGCAAGTGCAATCCTACAACATCAACTACCACCTAAGCTCAATGATCTAGATAGTTTTACTCTTAAAATTTGTAACAACCCGAATTTTCAGAATATGATTAAGGAGTTCCTAATTATGATTAGGAATTATTAAGAGGAATTTTGAGCATAATAAAGATGTTTTAGTTGTAAATTGCGATTTTAGGAGTTATTTTTCATGAAATTATCTTTTTGAGAATTTCGATTCCAACTCGATGATTACCGATTTTGGTCACGTTTGGAAGGTGTTAAACCAAGGAGCATGTCGGTACTTTTGGATTTTCAATCTGAGGTCATTTGAGGTCCCGGCGATGAAAATCGTATTAAGTAAGAGCGGGAATAGTGTTTTTCCGTAGGAGCGCGATCGTTAGAAATTTGTGAAATATTGTGTTGACCCAAGCTTTGTTTCTTCAAGCCTATCCTATAGAAAATTTCTCAAGAAATCCGTTGGCGTTCCTGGATTTTCATTCGGAGGTCAATTGAACGCTCGGGAATTTTATTTGTCCCTTGTGTGGAATAGTAACTTTATTTTTGAAAAGAGAATCTTTTCTCGTTTTCCATCAAGATGACTTGTTCTTTACCCCGAGTCAAGTTGGTTCAATAGTACTTGAGCCAATGAACCTTCCAGTATTTTCGGATTTCATGTCTGAAGTCATTTGGACCTCGACATCGAATAAAACACCTTTTAACCGAATCCGGAATTTTATAAGCAGTATTGTTGCACTGCAGTAGCTTTCAGAGGAAGCCTTAATTTCCCGTATATATATATATATATATATATATATATATATATATATATATATATCAGCCCCCCCCAACCCCACGTTTGGATCCCCATTTCCTAATCTAGAGAGAGAAAGCAAGATAGAGAAGAGAGAAAGAGGGAAAGAGAGAAAAGGGAGAAAGGGTGAGATCGAGAGTGAGATCGAGAGAGAGAGAGTCGAGGCGGGGCGAGTTCAGGTTGAGGGAGAACAGAGGAGGAGTTGCCCAGAAGCTGGCCGACTGCCGGAGCCACCGCCGGAGCAGCCACCGTCGCCGGACAGCACGCCGCCTCCACACAGCTGCTACCTTCCGACGTCTCGTTTAGGTTCGTTTCTGGTCCTATCAAGCTGAATTTTTAGTAGGTCGTGCATCTTTAAGTGATCTACGTTTTGTCTTTTGATGTCAATGTCATCCGATGGCCGGAAATGGGCCAGATCGCCGGAAAACTGAATTTGCTTCGGTTACCGATCAATTTTGGTATTTTGGGATTTTGGGGCCTTTCGAGGTCCCGAATCTAAAAAGTTCAACTGGAAAATTGTTCGGAATATTATTTTACATAGGGATAGCTTGTCGTTTGGAATTTTACCTAAAGCGTGAAAGATATTCGGGTTTTATTTTAAAATCAAAGGTCGTCGGAAAAATTCCGAATTTATATATATGGCAGCTGTTATGATATGGGACATACTCGATTTATTTCATAATTTTTGGATGATTATAAGGTGTTGTTCGATTTTTGGTAAAAATATCGAAATCGGGTGAAAATAGCGGGGCGTCGTCTTTTATCAATCTTTTAATTTGGACGATCTTAAATTATTATTTAAGCAATGTTTCATGTTTAGGATGAGTCGATTAGAGGTATCTAAACTCGTGCAATTCGTAGAGGAGTCGTAGACAAAGAATTCTGTTTATGTGATTTTGGGTCCTAGGATCTTTGAATAGATCGCTAAGTCGATAATCGAATTTTGTAGGACAAGCCGAACCTCGAAGTAATCAAAGAAGGAAGTTGAAGCTCGTTGTTTCATCTTAAGAATAACGATCAAGGTGGGTGATACTATACTCATCTATTATTTGAGCTAGTGAGCTCTATGAGCATGTCAGGGAAAATTAAAATATCCAATTAAATGATTTTATGCTCGCCTGATTAGTCTCTGTACAAGGAATTACTATGCTATGAGAATTGATGATATGAATTGTTATTTGAGCTCTTAAGCATGATATGTTATGGATGCTAGCATAAGTTGATGTAACCTGGTTTTTGATATGAGATATAAATGATCATGATCATAGGATTAATTGTTGGAAATTGATATTACGATGATGAAGCTTTAGTTAAATGAATGATTCCGTGTAGGTTGTCTATAGTATCCCTTATAGGCGTTGGGGCTATGGAATTGAATGAGAAATTAGACCTAGATGATTCATTCTAGGCTACGATCTATGCTAGCATGATTGAATATTGAGGTTTGATTGTTAAGATTGAATATTGAGGATTAAAGGTTGATGATTTAATATTGAGGATTAAATGGTTGCTAAATAAGATATTGAGCTCAAGAAACGATGGTTATTATCCTATTGTAACCTTCGGGTTACCAGGTTGTGGTCTTTGGATCACTAGAGAGTCACTGCTGGGTAACCCCCTCGTATACTCGGAGTCACTACTGGGTAAACCCCTCGCATACTCATGGATTGTAACCTTCGGGTTACCAGGTTGTGGCCTTTGGGTCACCAGGTTGTGATCTTTTGATCACCAGGGAGTCACTACTGGGTAACCCCCTCGCATACTCAGTTGGATATTTGAGATAACCCCTCTCTTATCCTAAGGCATGCCTCAGGGTACAGTAGACATCAGGTTTGAGCCAGGAAGGGCCCATAGGAAGTAAAATATTTTGCAGATATGGAAAGGGCTTTTGCGTTTTGCTTTCCATATGCTGCCAGTTATTGTTGGATATTTCTAAAGTTTTTCAGAGAGCTTTCTTATAAATCCCCACTGAGTACATTATTACTCACGCCCTCTTTTTCAAATGTTTTCAGGTTGAGATACAAAGGTCGATGGTGGTTGTGAAGTGGGTTGGCTGCTAAGATCATGTTTTACTATTACAATATTTTTCCCACTATGTTTCTTGCTACTCTGATGACTTATGATATTTCCTTGATAGGATTCCGCTTCTGTGATTATGAACCATGTTGATGTCTAGTTATAGCATGTCTTTATGCTTTAACTATATGTTGCCTTAATGATTGTTCTAAAGGAAGATAGCCTCATTCTTTGTTATGCCTACTTGATTCTTCATTTTGGCCTATGGAAAGGCTGCTTCTTTTGTTTAGCATATTGGTATCCATTTGTTTCATCGACCTATGAATGGGTCTATTGATTGTTGGTATTTGTTTACTTGCTTCCGTATGGCCTATGAAAGGGCTTATTGATTGTTACAGCTTCCATTACTCTCTTATAAGTCGTTTATAAATGGGGATTTGCTCTAGTTACAGAGGTTATGAAATCCGATTTTCCGGAGAGCATATCCTATCTTTGGTATATTCATTTTTTAAATTATATTCTAAACATTAATCCTTTTTGGGATTAACACCCCGTCCCCACTTAATTACCCTTTTCGGGACCGTGCTGTTACAGATGGTATCAGAGCCAGGCTTGCAACTCTGCAGGCCTGTCTCTTCTTGATATGATTTATTGAACTTTTTTGTGAATATCAAATTGTTCAAAGGTATTAATCAGCAACCCACAGCTCACCATCACCCTCTCATTGTCAAGAAAATTAAGGTATGATTGAGTTAAAGTATTTTGATTATATTTGGTATAACTTTTAAAGTATAAGATGAGGAGAAAATCTTTGAGCAAGGTAAGGATTGTCGATATTTCTTAAAAGAAAATCGAAGGTTATTTCTTTGGTAAAGAAATAAGGTTATACCAAAGTTTAAGGTGGAACTCATTGAAGTAAGTTCTATGTAAATCATTATGTAAAGAATTTTGAGTCATTATGGACTCGAACAGGCATAAAATCTTTTCAGATTATTATTTTCTGCAGATACTCAAAATATTTCGGTCATTTTGGATCGTCAAAATGTTGGGTAAGTTATAAAGTTTGAAAGTTCATTTAAAAACTTTTTCTGTGATAAATGTTTGTCTACTGCCCATAAGAAAAGGATTTGAGGATGTGTTGAGGATAAATGAGGCATAGAGAATATAGTCAGAACATAGACTATAATAAGCTTGAATTAAGGAAAATTCTAGGACTCCCTTTAGGTTCTATTAAGAACCCAGATTGAATAAGTTCCCTCTTAAAGAGCTAGAGTTTAGTAGAACAGTTCGAAAGAGCAGTTTGTTGCAAAGGTCTTCATGAGAAGATTAAAGGATTTCGAGATTCTGGCAAAATCAGGAATGAGGTTATAAAGCTTTGCCTTCGAGCCAGAAACAAGGAAATGAGCAGTCGCTCAAAGGCTAGTTATCAGATTATGGATCTACTGCAAGTTCGAGGAAGCCCTACGTAAGCTTCCAGCTTAAAAGTCATGTCTAACAATCTAATTGCCTCTACAATGAATGGAGATTCGTTCCCGCAGATAGAAGTTCTTTGATTTAGTGGATGGCCAATCGGGGCCACGACATGTTTCATGCCTAGGATTCATCATTTGTTTAAAGTTGAATTTTTAGAATAAAAGGAAGGATGATCGCCACGACTACAACTAAAATAAATTGAAGACATGTCTGTCGGTGTTCTACTGAGCTTCTAGGAGACGTTAACGTAAAACTATTTTCAGTCCAGAAGGTACCATAAGGCAAGGCATTTTGTCATACATCCTTTCAGTGGAAAGGGAGTGATCTCCAGATATCGCTTTCCCTAGCCAGACGCAACCAAGTAAAGTCTAGCCGACTCATGCTATTTCATAGCAACATCTTAAAGACAAAAGTGCAAGATGCTCCAGAAAAAAAAAAGAGAAGCCGAAGAAGATCATCAAGAAGATAGGCCTAGTGGTGGGTAGATCGAGAGCGTTAGTATTATATGAAGTTTTGACAAATCTATTTATTCATTTTCATGGATCGATTGCCCTTCAATAACTTCATTTTCATTATTGAAAACTCCTTAATTAAATCATCTTGGATAACTTGTAATCTTTTGATGATACTCCTTTGATCATCAAAAATCAGTAATAGCACTTCCTTGATAGGCTATACTGACACCTTTGTGAAAAATTCAGCATGGTTCTCAATTGCTAATCATTGATTCTCATTCATTATTCTCAAATGTCTTTGTAATGTGCGAGAACCCTTCGAGTTTATAAGTTCTCTTAAAAGACAATATCTTTGGCATAAATAACCAAGTGTTATATCTCTTCCAACTTTTGAATTTGTTAAATATTATTGATCAGATAAAGTCCTCACTCAAAGGTATTTGTTTTCTTTTACTCCCACTCATAGAATTCGAGTGTGGGCCTTCAAATAGAAGAGAGATCTTATATAAATATTCATTTAAGTGTATCATTGAGAGAACGAGTGATAGTATTTCATAGTGAGGAATGGAACCGAAGCAGTACCAGTTGGTGCTCTTCAAAGTTGAAAGTATATTTCTAAAAGTGAGTTTCCAGTTCGTGAAGTTTAAGATAACCCAATGGATGCCAACGAGTAACTTCAGAGCTTGAGATAAAAGTCGAGATGTGCGATCATTATGCATGCAAGCGATGATGATCACTAGTGAAAGCAGGACATTCGGACTACCACCTTGAAGAAAATAGAAGAGTACAAGGAATACATTGCAAGCTTGAAGAGGTCGAACCTAAAAGATTTAAAGAAGAAGACATAGCAGGCTTCGAACCTGATAGAGAGTGCAAGGAAACCGTCCAAGAATATGCCCATTCAAATGTGAAATTATGAGGAGATTATATGAAATGGTGCATCACGATAGCTCTCTTAAGGGGTAAAAAGAGGTGGCCAACGTTAAAGCTTTCGGGAAGATAAATCTGTCAGCAAAATAAGAACGAGTATAGACTCCTCAAAGAAGTATTTTAGCTAGAAAGAGAACGGAAAGAGGGCTAGAGGTTGAGAATCAACCTAAAGGATAAAAGTAACCATATTGGTTCCAAGAAGGCAAGGGCAAAACGTAGGGTTTTAAACCTTGAGGATGTACTTTGATACTCCTTCTCAAGGATAAGGAAATTTCGGGACGAAATTTATTTAAGGGAAGTAGAATGTAACAACCCGAATTTTCAGAATATGATTAAGGAGTTCCTAATTATGATTATGAATTATTAAGAGAAATTTTGAGCATAATAAGGATGTTTTAGTTGTAAATCGCGATTTTAGGAGTTATTTTTCATGAAATTATCTTTTTGAGAATTTCGATTCCAACTTGATGATTACCGATTTTGGTCACGTTTGAAAGGTGTTAAACCAAGGAGCATGTCGGTACTTTTGGATTTTCAATCTGAGGTCGTTTGAGGTCCCGGCGATAAAAATCGTATTAAGTAAGAGCGGGAATAGTGTTTTTCCGTAGGAGCGCGATCGTTAGAAATTTGTGAAATATTTTGTGTTGACCCAAGCCTTGTTTCTTCAAGACTATCCTATAGGAAATTTCTCAAGGAATCCGTTGACGTTCCCGGATTTTCATTCTGAGGTCAATTGAATGCTCGGGAATATTATTTGTCCCTTGTGTGGAATAGTAACTTTATTTTTGAAAAGAGAATCTTTTCTCGGTTACCATCAAGATGACTCGTTCTTTACCCCGAGTCGAGTTGGTTCAATAGTACTCGAGCTAATAAACTTTCCAGTATTTTCGGATTTCATGTCTGAAGTCATTTGGACCTCGACATCGAATAAAACACCTTTTAACCGAATCCGGAATTTCATAAGCAGTATTGTTACACTGCAGTAGCTTCCAGGGGAAGCCTTAATTTCCCGTATATATATATATATATATATATATATATATATATATATATATATATATATATATATATCAGCCCCCCCAACCCCACGTTTGGATCCCCATTTCCTAATCTAGAGAGAGAAAGCAAGATAGAGAAGAGAGAAAGAGGGAAAGGGAGAAAAGGGAGAGAGGGTGAGATCGAGAATGAGATCGAGAGAGAGAGAGTCGAGGCGGGGCGAGTTCGGGTCGAGGGAGCACTGAGGAGGAGTTTCCCAGCAGTCGACCGACTGCCGGAGTCCGGTCGCCGTCGCCGGACAGCACCCCGCCTCCACACAGCTGCTACCTTCCGACGTCTCGTTTAGGTTCGTTTCTTGTCCTATCGAGCTGAAATTTTAGTATGTAGTGCATATTTAAGTGATCTACGTTTGGCTTTTGATGTCAATGTCATCCGATGGCCAGAAATGGGCTAGATCGCCGGAAAACGGAATCTGCTCCGGTTACCGATCAGTTTTGGTATTTTGGGATTTTGGGGCCTTTCGAGGTCCCGAATCGAAAAAGTTTCAACTGGAAAGTTGTTCGGAATATTATTTTACATTGGGATAGCTTGTCGTTGAATTTTATTCTTGAATATCCCGTCGTTTGGAATTTTACCTAAAGCGTGAAAGTTATTCGGGTTTTATTTTGAAATGAAAGGTCGTCGGAAAAATCCCGAATTTATATATATCGCTGCTGTTATGATATGGGACATACTCGATTTATTTCATAATTTTTGGATGATTATAAGGTGTCGTTGGATTTTTGGTAAAAATATCGAAATCGGGTAAAAATAGCGGGGCGTCGTCTTTTATCAATCTTTTGATTTGGACGATCTTAAATTATTATTTAAGCAATGTTTCATGTTTAGGATGAGTCGATTAGAGGTATCTAAAGTCGTGCAATTCGTAGAGGAGTCGTAGACAAAGAATTCCGTTTATGTGATTTTGGGTCCTAGGATCTTCGAATAGATCACTAAGTCGATAATCGAATTTTGTAGGACAAGCCGAACCTTGAAGTAATCAAAGAAGGGAGTTGCAGCTCGTTGTTTCATCTTAAGAATAACGATCAAGGTGGGTGATACTATACTCATCTATTATTTGAGCTAGTGAGCTCTATGACCATGTTAGGGAAAATTGAAATATCCAATTAAATGATTTTATGCTCGCCTGATTAGTCTCTGTACAAGGAATTATTATGCTATGAGAATTGATGATATGAATTGTTATTTGAGCTCTTAAGCATGATATGTTATGGATGCTAGCATAAGTTGATGTAACATGGTTTTTGATATGAGATATAAATGATCATGATCATACGATTAATTGTTGGAAATTGATATTATGATGAGGAAGCTTTAGTTAAATGAATGGTTCCTTGTAGGTTGTCTATAGTATCTCTTATAGGCGTTGAGGCTATGAAATTGATTGAGGAATTAGACCTAGATGATTCATTCTAGGCTACGATCTATGCTAGCATGATTGAATATTGAGGTTTGATTGTTAAGATTGAATATTGATGATTAAAGGTTGAGGATTTAATATTGAGGATTAAATGTTGAGATTAAATGATTGCTAAATAAGATATTGAGCTCAAGAAATGATGGTTATTATCATATTGTAACCTTCGGGTTACCAGGTTGTGTTCTTTGGATCACTAGGGAGTCACTGCTGGGTAACCCCCTCGCATACTCGGAGTCACTGCTGGGTAACCCCCTCGTATACTCATGGATTGTAACCTTCGGGTTACCAGGTTGTGGCCTTTGGGTCACCAGGTTGTGATCTTTTCATCACCAGGGAGTCACTGCTGGGTAACCCCCTCGAATACTCAGTGGGATATTTGAGATAACCCCTCTCTTATCCTAAGGCACTGCTGGTTGTGAAGTGGGTTGGCTGCTAAGATCGTGTTTTACTATTACAGTATTTTTTCCACTATGTTTCTTGCTACTCTGATGACTTATGATATTTCCTTGATAGGATTCCACTTCTCTGATTATGAACCATGTTGATGTCTAGTTATAACATGTCTTTATGCTTTAACTATATGTTGCCTTAATGATTGATCTAAAGGAAGATAGCCTCATTCTTTGTTATGCCTACTTGATTCTTCATTTTGGCCTATGGAAAGGCTTCTTTTGTTTAGCATATTGGTATCCATTTGTTTCATCGACCTATGAATGGGTCTATTGACTGTTGGTATTTGTTTACTTGCTTCCGTATGGCCTATGAAAGGGCTTATTGATTGTTACAGCTTCCATTACTCTCTTATAAGCCGTTTATAAACGGGGATTTGCTTTAGTTACAGAGGTTATGCTGTCTGATTTTCCGGAGAGCATATCCTATCTTTGGTATATTCATTTTTTAAATTATATTCTAAACATTAATCCTTTTTGGGATTAACACCCCGTCCCCACTTAATTACCCTTTTCGGGACCGAGCTGTTACAAAATTACTTTGGGAAATGGTAAAGAAGCATGTGGTATGCTCGATTTGGGAACCGGGATTAATTTGATGCCTTACTCTATTTATAAACAATTAGAGTTAGGTGAATTGAAACCAACTAAAATGTGTCTACAATTGGTGGATAGGTCCGTGAGATATCCTAGGGGAATCATAGAGGACATTCTAGTTAAGGTTGGTGGTTTGATAATCCCGGTTGATTTTGTTGCGTTGGATGTGGGAGATGTAAAAATAAATGGGTAAAGAGCACACACTTTTCCTAGGTAGACCCTTTATGGCTACCACAAACACCTTGATTGATGTTAAAAATGGAACTTTAAAAATGTCGGTGTTAGCAGAAACTGTGTCATTTTCCGTATATGAAAATAAGGCTATTCTCGTCTCCTCATTTGAGGAAAATTATTCTTACATTGATACTATTGATGCCTTGGCTGAGGAGGTTTTCTATTTCTTGCAGGAAATAGGCTCCCATTGGAGGAGTGAAGCCTTGTCCGAGGAACTTGCTATGGATGAAGCCTACCTCAAGTGCGGGAGAGACGAGTTGAATGCCGAAGGGATGGGAATTTTGCTAGGAGAAGGCATGAGTTTAATGGAAGTCATGGCCTCGACTGAGGAGGAAGTGAAGCCTACTCCCGAGCTTGAGCTCAAGGAGCTCCCATCTCACCTCAAATACGTCTATCTTTATGAAGAAGAAAAGAAGCCCGTGATCATCTTTTCCGGGATAGAAAAAGATGAAGAAGACCCCTTAGTAGCCGTGCTAAAGAGGAACAAGCAAGCCACTGAGTGGAATCTTTCTGATATCAAAGGCATTAGCCCCTCAACATGCATGCATCACATCATCCTTGAGGAAGGGGCTAAGCCGGTTCGTGAAGGACAAAGGAGGCTCAACCCCATGTTGATGGAAGTCGTGAAAAAGGAGATTCTCAAGCTCCTAGCGGAAGGGATCATTTATCCCATAGACGATAGTGAATGGGTGAGCCTGGTCCATGTGGTGCCAAAGAAAGGAGGAATTACGGTCATGGAGAATGACAAAGGAGAGCATGTGGCTACTCGAACCACCACCGGGTGGAGAATGTGCATTGACTACCGAAAGCTCAATGCCGCCACTAGAAAAGACCATTTTTCCCTTCCTTTCATTGATCAAATACTTGATAAACTTGCCGGACATAGTTTTTATTGCTTTCTTGACGGTTTATTAGGCTATTTTCAGGTTGCTATCGCACCCGAGGACCAAGCTAAGACCGCCTTCACGTGCCCCTTTGGCACATTTGCTTGTAGAAGGATGCCATTCGGACTATGCAATGAGCCGGGCACGTTTCAAAGGTGCATGTTTTCTATCTTCTCCGAAATGATTGGAGATTTCATTAAGGTATTCATGGATGACTTTTCAGTCTTTGGATATTCATTTTCTGATTCTTTAGAGAAGTTAGAACTTGTTTTGAAAAGATGCATAGAAAGTAGCCTAACTCTTAGTTGGGAAAAGAGTCATTTCATGGTTACTAGTGGCATAGTCCTTGGTCATGTTGTGTCTAAAGAAGGAATGAGTATAGACAAGGCTAAGGTGGATGTAATTGAAAAATTACCCCCACCCATTAATGTGAAGGGAATTAGAAGTTTTCTCGGCCATGTCGGTTTTTACCATCGATTTATAAAAGACTTCTAAAAAATTAGCCAACCTCTATGCCATTTACTTGCTCAAGATGTTCCTTTTGAGTTTGATGAAAAATGCTTGCATGCTTTTAATACTCTAAAGGAGAAATTGATCACCGCTCCTATTGTCATTCCCCCTAATTGGTCTTTACCTTTTGAAATCATGTGTGATGCATCAAATTCCGCCATGGGTGCCATTTTGGGTCAACGGATTGATAAGATTCTTCGTGTAATTTACTATGCTAGCCTCACATTGAATAGTGCTCAAGTAAATTACACCACTACTGAAAAAGAATTGCTTGCCGTTGTGTTTTCCTTGGATAAATTTAGATCCTACATCTTAGGTTCTAAAGTTATTGTGCATAGTGATCATGCGGCTCTAAGGCATTTGTTGACGAAGCCCCAAGCTAAACCTAGACTCATTAGGTGGATTTTGCTTGTGTAAGAATTTGATGTTGAAATCAAGGATAGGAAGGGATGTGAAAATGTGGTAGCGGATCATCTTTCTCGCCTCTCCGTTGATGAAAATTTTGAATTATTGCATGAAAAAGGAGTTTATTGTGACACATTTCCATATGAGCATGCTTTTGAGATTAATTCCTCTCCTTGGTATGCCGACATTGTCAATTATCTTGCTTGTGACAAAATGAGACCTAATCTACCCTTTCAAGAAAGGAAAAGATTCTTGGCAATGTGTAGGTACTACTTTTGGGACGATCCCTACCTTTTTCATTTCGGAAAAGACGAGGTGATTCGAGGATGTGTTCCGGAGGAGGAGCAAGCCGATGTTCTAGCCTTTTGCCATTCCTCTTATTGTGGTGGCCACTTTGGAGGACAAAAGACGGCTAGAAAGATCTTGCAATCTGGTTTGAATTGGCCTTCTATCTTTAAAGATACTCATGTCTATTCCATTTCATGTGATAAATGCCAAAGGCTTGGTAATATTGGGAGAAGAAATGAAATGCCTCTAAATATCAATCTTGTTGTTGAAATTTTTTATGTTTGGGGTATTGATTTCATGGGACCATTTCCTAACTAATTTGGTTTTGAATATATTCTATTAGCCATTGATTACATGTCTAAGTGGGTTGAGGCAATCCCCACTAGGTCTTGTGATGCTAATGTGGTTATTAAGTTTATGCAGGGGCACATTTTGAGTAGGTTTGGACTCCCTCGAGCAATCATAAGTGATGGTGGAACGCACTTCACCAACAAGCTCTTTGAGAAATTGATGAAAAAGAATGGAGTGACTTACAAGGTGGTGACTCCATATCACCCTCAAACTTCCGGTCAAGTGTAAACAAGCAACAAACAAATTCAAAACATTTTGAAGAAGACCGTGAATGTGATGAGGAAGGATTGGTCGATAAGGCTAACGGATGCTCTTTGGGCATACTGGACGGCCTACAAGACTATCCTAGGAATGAGCCCATACTGCCTTGTCTATGGAAAAGCATGCCATCTTCCCGTTGAGATTGAGCACAAAGCCTATTGGGTTATTAAAGCGGTAAATTTTGATCTAACGAGTGCAGGAACGGAACGAGCCTTACAATTATCCGAACTTGATGAGTTGAGGAATGAAGCCTACGACAATGCCAAGATCTATAAGGACAAAGAGAAGAGGCTTCACGATAAGCGCATTGTCAAGAAGGAGCTCACTCCGGGCATGAAGGTTCTCCTCTTCAAAACTCGTTTGCGGCTTTTCCCCGGAAAACTCAAGTCACGTTGGAGTGGCCCGTTCATCATTGAAGAAGTGTTCCCCTATGGAGTTGTCATGTTGAAAAATACGGGAACCAATATCACATTCTAAGTGAATGGTCACCGAGTCAAGTCGTATTTCGAAGGATTTTCTCATGAAGCCGATGTCGAGGAGTTGAAGCTCATCAATTCAAATTAATTAATTCTCCAAAGACTTCGTCTAGCTCGAGACATTAAAATGAGCGCTGCATGGGAGGCAACCCATGATTTTTATTGTCTTATTTTCTTTTCATTTACCTTATTTCCATTTGTTTGATGTATTTTTAGTTGTTAAAAAAATTTTAATAGTTGAATGATTTCTGCAGGGGTGGAGGATATAGAGCAAGAATTGGAGAAAATGGACTAAGTGTGGAAATTGCACTGCGCGGGCGGGCTACCAAAAAGCCGAGACCGCCTCAGCGTCGCAGCGCTGGGCAGTCCCGCGGCGCTCGTTCCTTCCACAGCCTAGCCCCGCCGCGCTACCCGCCCCTGCGACACTATTCCCTCTTGCCACGCAGCCGTCCCCGTGGCACCCAAGTGCCCCCGCGGCGCTCTGCGCGCCACCGCGGCGCTTCCCACACCCGCAGGGCCCCTTCTCCAATTCTGTACTCCTTTTTCCTCCCACTATAAATCCACCCACTTGCTCCTCTTTCATTTCCCCCAATTTCCACTCCCAATTCTGCTCAAATTCACAGCACACTCCCCCAGTAAAATTTTTTCAAATTCTCACGCTTTCTCTCCATAAGCGCCCACCGTGCTCTCCTCGCCCCACCGCGTTCCGCACCGACGCCGCGCTCTACTGTTGCTGCCAAGCCTCAACTCCTACTTTCCCTTGCTGCAAATTTCTATAATTTTCACCATGGCTCCCAAGATGAAATTGCCAAAAATCCTTGGCGGAAAAGGGATGGACAAAAGCAAGGATTCAAGCAAACACACCGAGAAAAGCACGGACAAGGGCAAAGAAAAGGAACCCACGAGCTCCATGACAATGGTGGCTATTAGAATTTGTTGCCTGAAACAATGTGAATTACGGATGTAAATTCCAAAGTTAAAAGTAATGTTGAAGCTAGTGTTATCACATTGCCTTCAATATGCAGCGGAAACATAAATAGAACTTTGCACAAAACAAGTTTTAAATCACACTCCTTACGGTGTGTGATTACCTCAAGGCAAAATTCACTATCACAAGTGAAACACAAAAACAATGCTGATGTTGTCTCGGTTCACTCCCTTGACAACACTGCATAAAACATACAGAGGACTATCCTAGCTTCACTCACTTGAATAATCACTCAAAAACAAACCTATCTAAACACATAGATAGATTACAATCAGTCACTCTAAATCCTAGACTTCTCAAAGTTGACTATCTAACCTACACACACAACTGGAATGAAAGTCTCCAGCTGATTAGGACACTAGGCAGATGTCGAGGAAGATGTCTTGGATTTCAGAGATGACACTAGATGCAAGATTCAGAGCTTCTCACAAACCATGGTAATAACCTGCTTGCATAAATGATTCTAAGGTCTAAGAAGACCTTAAATACTTCCTCCATCTCGGCTGGGTAGTTTCTACACGATCCTTGATGAGTTGGATGCAAAACTACCGCCTTCTACTACCCTTGCTGAAATGGACTCGAGATAACCGGCATCTGCACTGCGTGGCACACGTTCTTCAACATCGTGTAACAATGGCGGTTACTTAAGCGACCCACGTTCTCTGCAACGGTTAGTATCAAAGATGAAGTGGGGAACATCACGTTCCTAAATACTTGGAACAGATTCTGACCTAGTCAAAATCAAGCATAATCCACGTTTTAATTCATAATAAAATATCCAATAAATTCCTTAAATCATGGAAAATGATATGTGACAAAAATCACAAATTATTCAGATTAATTTAAAATCAATTAATCCAAAATACTAGGAAATGATAAGTTTAGAGATCCGAGTGTTATACTCGGTGTGACGAGAATGATGGACAACATTAGATACGACATTGATCGCGATGTTATCAGCGAAGTGATAACATCATCTGGAACACGTAATACTCAACAATCTCCCCCTTAAGCTTATCCTTTCTGCACAAAATATAAAGCTAAATATACACATGATTAGAGCTGCAGCAGAATACGATCAAAAATATTGGAGTTCAAAAACTCCCCCTTAAGGTCTGCTCCCCCTTAAGTTATTATCTGTAAAATAATATACAAGGTTAGTGGGCATAATCCCCGATACAGAATTATACAACATTAGTGGGTATTTACCCCCTGTACTTAAACAATGTTGAGAACATTCTCAACAAACATCACAAATTTTTAAAACATGCGAACACAATCACAATGTTGAGACCATTCCCAACATAAAACATCACATACTATAAGTTATGTGAAAAGCAGAATAACAATGTTGAAAACATTCTCAACATAAAACATCACACATTAAAATATGTAAACATAATATATAGAGCAAGATCATCAACTAATGCTGATGAATAAAACCAAAATATTCAAGGATATCCAACGAGGATACCCAACAACCAAAAGAACATGTGTCCAGCACATCACAAACCAACAAGGATGTAAACACATCCAAAATAAAATTGTGTCCAGCACAATACATAACCAAAAAATTAAATTGTTTTTGTCAGAGAAAAATCATATTTTCTTCTTTCCCTTTGCCTTAGCCACTGACTTTCCAGCCTTCTTTCCTTCAGTACTATCAGCACCACCATCACCAGTGGCAGCAGCATCTACTCTCCCTTTTTGTGTAGAAAGTGCACTTCGTAGAGCTTGGCGATGTTCAACCATAGCATTGGTGAGGACTGTGCTTTGATGGATCATAGAATCCATCTGCTTGATAAAAGAATTTAACACCTGCACAGAAAATGTCACCAAATGTGAAGATGCACTAGCTAATTCACTTTCAGACCGTGGGGGAGAGAGAGCATTCTCTATTCCAACATCCTGATCAACATCTCTGGAGGTAGCCGTGGAACTCAGAGGAAGGTTGTAAGGGAGATCCATCACTCGATCATCATTCCCTTTTGGTTTGATAATTAGTCGATGTTTCAGTGACTCTCTTCTTCTTGTTTGGCTTCACGCCTTGCTCAACCATAACTACATAGACGAGGTAGAGAAAAGAAATGATGCTGGTGTTGCTGGTCTTTGTAGCAGCCTTCATAACATAATCAAAAATATAGTCTCCGAGGCTGAAGGGGATCTTAGTGCCAAGCTTAAAGAGCAGAAATGCTTGATCAACAGTGATGACTGAGGTGTTAGTGGTAGGTAATCAATTACACACAATAATCTTGTGTAAAACAGAGTATAAAAATGTAAGCTTAGAAGTGGAAATTTTGTTTGTCCACTTGGTTACCAATCCACCAGTTATAGTCGACACAACATCATCAATAAGATCTAGACTAACAACATCATTGTCATTGCCTAGACCCAAGAACTTGTTGATCACCATCGGATTAAACTTAAACACATGATCACGTATATAAATTTTCCCATATTTGCTCCTTGTTTTATCACCCATATCAAGAGAAACATTGGCATAGAATTCAACAATCACATCAGGCTCAAAAGTCGACAAAGTAGAAACAGATTTCCACAGACCCCTTTCTTTCAAAAACACATCCATGCCATACTTCTTAAAGCTTAAGACATCAATTTGTTTCTCAATACGCACAGGATAGTTGCACATAATTTTGTATTGAGCCTTAGCATGCTTAGAGTAAAAAGTTTTACTAAAAGAAAAAGTAACGTCATGAGGGGAACTTGGTGGATAGACTGGTTCAGAATATTCAGACTCATCATCATTTTTGACATTGCCTGACTGAGTAGGGGAGAGAACATCTCGAGCAGTGCCGGAAGAGACAAGATCATGAGAAGAGGTGGGAGAGGTTGCTTTCTTCACATCCTTAGAAGAAATTTCTTCCTTGACAGCTTCAGGAATCTGCGAAGTAGTTTCTTGTTCAGCATCCACTTCAACATCCGTAGGGGCTTTAATGGGAGACTTCTTGGGAAGATTTTCTTCATCATCAGACTCATCCTGTAAAGACCTCACCAGCTTGGTTTCCATCTTCAGAGTTCTCCTAGCCTTCTTGCTAGTTTCTTCAATCTCTTTCTTTTTAGTGTCTTGAGAACTGTGAAGCCTCTTAGACTTACGAGTTGGCCCGACCTTCTTCTTCTTGCTGGTAATAGCTTGAATGTGCATCCCAAGATCAGGATCTATGGGGTTTTCTTCTTCTCCTAAGAGTACTTGTTGAAGTGGTGTTGGATTTAACACTTGAACCCCTTCGGGAATTTCATCTTCTTTCATCGGAGTATCAGTTTGTTCGATCGGAGGGGATGAGGGCTTTTCCGACTCAGATTTTGCACCTTTCTCAAGCACTCCAGGTGTTACAGTGACTGTTAGGGTTGAAGTTGAAGTTCCAGCGGGAACTGAAGTTGAAGATGGAGTGCCCATGGTTTTCTCCAACATTTGTTTCATCATTTGAAACATAGCAGCTAAGTCATTAGGATCCGCCATGAATGTTCTGAAAAAGCTTGAGAGAAAACAGAAGAAAGAGAGATAGACAAGATGAAGGGAAAATGAAATGACTCGGTGGAGAGAGAATGAGTGAGAGATTTGAATTTTAATTCAAGATATGGATGTCAAGATCCCTCAAATCTCGGAACTCTCCAAAACCGTCACATCAAGAATAAAAAATTCAAAAATTAAAAAAAATTAGTGGATAGGGATAAACGAAGGTGTACTTATCACCAAAGTACAAATTAGAGATATTCATGGGCCCTCTAAACAAATCCGTCCTTTTTTTAAAATTGAATAATAGATAAATGGAATACACTTACATGACAAATATAATTCTAGGCAAATACTTTATGAATATTAACATTTTTCTGCATTCTTAGTAACAACATCAGCTACAACATAACCAAACAGTGAATAGATCCAACTATAATGCACTTTATAGAATTACGGGTAATTTATTCACAAACATAGAAATGAAATTTCAAGTAGCTGATTTTGTTAAATAGAAGCAGAAACACAATAACTTCATTAGGTCAGCCTTCACTTATATTTAAAAAGAAATGACTAAAATAAATAAATGAAAAACACATATGATAAGCAACTGATGTTGATACAAAGAACTCACATAGAGTTCAACATTAGTAAACAGTGTGAACTAATTAAATAGAACACATTCCAATAGACTTTCTCAAGGTAGAAAATCTCTCAAAATCAAGGGGCTTGGTAAAAATATCTGCTGTTTGATTCTCAGTGGTTATGTATTTGATGTTTATGATCTCATTTTCCACCAAGTCTCTGATGAAGTGATGTCGAATGTCAATATGCTTAGTGCGTGAATGTTATACAGGGTTCTTGGAAATTTCAATGGCATTAGCATTATCACACAGCAGGGTTAGTGATGAGCTTGTCATGCCATAGTCTTTCAACATTTGATTCAGCCACACCAACCGAGCACAACAACTAGCAGGTACAACATATTCCGATTCAGCTGTTGACAAGGAGATACAATTTTATTTCTTGCTTGACCAAGAAACCATATTGTTCCCCAAAAAGAAGCAACCACCACTTGTGCTCTTTCTATCATCAACATCGTCCGCTCAGTCTGAATCACTGTATCCAATAAGGCTGGTGTTTGTATCTTTACAATACCTGATTCCAAAATTAACTGTTCCAGCAACATATCGAATTATTCTTTTGACAGCTTTCAAGTGAGACTCCTTGGGTTGATCTTGGTATCTAGCACATACTCCAACACTGAACATGATGTCAGGTCTGCTGGCGGTCAAGTAGAGGAAGCTTCCAATCATTCCTCTATACATCGTTGGGTTAACATTGACTCCAATATCGTCTTTGCTCAATTTTTCAGAGGATCCCATTGGTGTCTTCATGGACTTTGAAACTTCAAGCCCGAAGCGCTTGATCAAATTTTTGGCATACTTGCTTTGGGATATGAAAATCCCATCTTTGTCTTTCCTAATTTGGAGGCCAAGAAAGTAGGCCAATTCGCCGACCATGCTCATCTCAAATGTGCTGCACATTGCATCAACAAACTCCCTGAGGAGATTAGAACAAGTGGATCCAAACACAATATCATCAACATAGATTTGTGCAACAGTGATATGTTTGTGGATCCTTTGGATAAACAATGTTTTATCAACCACGCCTCTTGTAAAACCAAAGTCAATTAAAAACTCGATAAGACGAGCATACTAAGCTCTAGGAGCTTGTTTCAGTCCATACAAGGCCTTGTGTAGTTTCAGCACATGGTTTGGTTTTTCATGACATTCAAAGCCTTTTCGTTGTTCAACATAGGCTTCCTCATTCAAAATGCCATTCAGGAATGCGCTTTTGACATCCATTTGATGCAATGTAAACCCAATGTGGTAAGCAATGACAAGTAGGAGACGGATAGACTCTATTCTAGCAATAGGAGTGAATGTTTCATCATAGTCTATTCTTTCTACTTGTGTATAACCTTGTGCCACTAGCCTGGCTTTGTTTCTAACCACATTCCCAGACTCATCAGTTTTGTTCTTAAATATCCATTTAGTTCCAATTACATTTTTATTTTCAGGCCTTGGAACCAATTCCCACACATCATTTCGAACAAACTGAATTAGCTCATCATGCATTGCTTCTATCCAGAATTCGTCTTTTAGAGCTTCTTTGACATTTTTAGGTTCAACACTGGATAGAAAGCATGAGATAGACACAAAGTTAATGACTGATGACATGCAAACCTGTTTGACCAATTCAGCAACATGGGCTAAGCTTTTTGTTCTTGTTTTGACTCCTTGAGATCCATCACCGATGATTTGGGAATTTGGGTGATCTCTTTTGATTCTTCTAGGAGGATCACGTCTTGGTTCATACTGAGCAAGTGGAAGATGGTCATCATCGCTTTCAGAGGAGGATTCTGAGTCTAGTGTTCGAGGGGATGTTGAATCATTTGCTGAGGGAGAAGGAACATTGGATTTGATATCAGGACTTCCTATAGGACTTTTGGCAGTTCCACTCGACTCCTTATCAGCAACATCTAGTTCATGGAGGAGAAATGACACATCATCTTCCTTAGACTTAGTTGCCAGACCTGCAAGATCATCAAACACAACATTGATAGATTCTTGCACAGCTTTGGTTCTTAGGTTAAGAACACAAAATGCTCTGCTTTTTTGAGCATATTCCAAGAACAATCCTTTATCACTTTTAGAGTCAAACTTCCCAAGGTAGTCTCTGTCGTTTAGGATGTAGCAGACACATCCTAACACATGGAAATATTTGAGATTTAGCTTTCTTTCTCTTAGAAGCTCATAAGGTGTCTCCTTTCTACCTGGTCGAAGATAGACTCTGTTCCCGATGTGACAGGCTGTGTTGATAGCTTCAACCTACAGCTTCTTCGAAAGTCCTTTAGCTTGTAACATTGCACATGACATTTCCTGCAGAGTTCGATTCTTTCTCTCCACTATTCCATTTTGTTCAGAAGTTTTAGGAGCTGAATACTCATGGAGTATTCCTTTCTTTTCACAGAAGTCATTGAATGCAGCATTCTCAAATTCTTTTCCATGATCTGTTCTGATGCATGCAATATTGGTGTCAAATTGCAAACACATTGTGCGGCAGAATCTTTTGAAAACTTTGAATGTTACAAATTTTTCCTGCACGTACAATCTTCTCTCTAAGACACTAATTTTCTTCCAGAAGAAATTTCAATTCTTTGGATTGAGCTGTCCATTGACTGTAAACTTCATTCACAGCATCACTGAGTTCTTCAAGAGAGGCAGAGGGGCGTTCTTCCTGTGGATTAACCTCTCTGATCTCAGAAGTATGATTAAACTCATCCAGTAGAGTCATTTCATACCAATTAGTAGTGTTGGGAGAGATCTCAGTGGCTTCATCTTCAACATCTGGGAGAACCTTATCTTCAATTTCACATTCTTCAATGTCCAGACCATCAAGTTCATCAATACCATTCAAGGCATCAATAATCTGGTCGTCTTCCTCCATGACATTGATGAACAACACTCTCTGATCTGAATCATTTTCAGTATCAGACTCATCACTGAGAACAACATTAAAATTAATTATTTGTCTTCTTCGGGCTGTTGGACATTTATTTGAATAATTTCCATACCCAGAGCATGCTCTACATTGAACTGAATCAATGTCTTTCCCAGTGTCAGTGACTTCCTTCTTGACATTTGATCTTCCAGACTTTGATGTTGATGAGGATGGGGAGTTAAACAGCCGTCGAGGTTTGATATTTAGGGGCTTTTCTTCATAGAACGAACCAGCGAGTTGAACTTCTTTGTCAGTAGTGCAACACTTAGATTCTCTTCCTCATTGATTTCCTGAAGACTGTCAACATCATCATGAACATCAGATGACACAGTTGTTGTCTGGAAAGCAATTTCCTTTGAGGTTGAGTTTGCTTTCTGATTTTACAGATTCATCTCAAATGTTAGCAAGACGCTGACCGCTTCACTCATACTCATGGTTCCTACATCGTGTGTTTCTTCGATTGCAGAAATTTTCATATTGAATCTTTCAGGCAGAGTTCGAAGTAACTTGCTCACCATGTTCTCATTAGAAATTGGACTTCCAAGAGTGGTAGATTGGTTGGAGATCTCACATAATTTTTCAGCATATGATGAAATAGTTTCATCTTCAACCATGCGCAAATTTTCAAATTTTGATGTGAGTAACCTCAGTTTCGTCTTTCTTACACTGGTAGACCCTTCACAATGTTTCTGAAGAATGGTCCATACTTGATATGCAGTAACACAATTGCAAATCATCTTAAAACATGGAACATCGACAGAAACAAAAATTACATTCAGAGCGCGAGCATTAAAATTTGAGATAATTCTCTCATCATTTGTCCATTGAGATTCGAGAGTTAACACAAAATCTCCATTCGGACCTTCCATCCTAGGAGGGCTCCATTCTTCAATAACTGCCATCCATGCTCTTTCATCGATAGATTTGATGTAGATCTTCATTCGAGATTTCAACATGACATAGTTACCACCATTGCTATCTAGAGCAGAAGGACGACATTGATTGATTTGAATATCCATCACAGATTTCAAGCAACACCGGATCGAGCACTTAGTGTGTCAAGTACCCACTCTTGATGCCACTTATTAGAATTTGTTGCTTGAAACAATGTGAATTACGGATGTAAATTGCAAAGTTAAAAGTAATGTTGAAACTAGTGTTATCACATTGCCTTCAACATGCAGCGGAAATGTAAATAGAACTTTGCACAAAACAAGTTTTAAATCACACTCCTTACGGTGTGTGATTGCCTCAAGGCGAAATTTACTATCACAAGTGAAACACAAAAACAATGCTGATGTTGTCTCGGTTCACTCTCTTGACAACACTGCATAAAACATACATAGGACTATCCTAGCTTCACTCACTCGAATAATCACTCAAAAACAAACCTATCTAAACACATAGATAGATTACAATCAGTCACTCTAAATCCTAGACTTCTCAAAGTTGACTATCTAACCTACACACACAACTGGAATGAAAGTCTCCAACTGATTGAGACACTAGGCAGATGTCGAGGAAGATGTCTTGGATTTCAGATATGACACTAGATGCAAGATTCAGAGCTTCTCACAAACCACGGTGATAACCTGCTTGCATAAATGATTCTAAGGTCTAAGAAGACCTTAAATACTTTCTCCATCTCGGTTGGGTAGTTTCTACACGATCCTTGATGAGTTGGATGCAAAACTACCGCCTTCCACTACCCTTGCTGAACTGGACTCGAGAAAACCGGCCTCTGCACTGCGTGGCACACGTTCTTCAACATCATGTAACAATGACGGTTACTCCAGCGACCCACGTTCTCTGTAACGGTTAGTATCAAAGATGAAGTGGGGAACATCACGTTTCTAAATACTCAGAACAGATTCTGACCTAGTCAAAATCAAGCATAATCCACGTTTTAATTCACAATAAAATATCTAATAAATTTCTTAAATTGTGGAAAATGATATGTGATAAAAATTACAAATTATTCAGATTAATTTAAAATCAATTAATCCAAAATACTAGGAAATGATAAGGTTAGAGATCCGAGTGTTATACTCGGTGTGACGAGAATGACGGACAACATTAGATACGACATTGATCGCGATGTTATCAGCGAAGTGATAACATCATCTGGAACACGTCATACTCAACAGTGGCGGACCTCTGCCAACAATATGGAGCACCATTCCTCATCACCGTACAAAATGAAGGTAACCGTTACCTCACTCTCTGTAGCCATGAGATATCTTGTCCTCGCTATATTGATTGAAAGTTGATGAGAGAGTTGAATTTAGAAGGGCAAATTATGGAGTATCTTAAGGTGTTGAATTTGCAAACCTTTGCTAGGATGCAATATTATACTTATGATAATATCGTGCTTGAATTCTTGGTGTCGTTTCAACATGATGAGGAGGAGGGAAAGAGTTGTACCTTTCGGATGTTTGATGTGCAATATAACATCACCTTGGCTGAACTGCGAGATTACTTTGATTTCCCAACTATGGGGATCAAAAGCATGCCGTCCGATTTCAATGCTGCGGATGCATGGCATGATATTTCGGGGTTTCGGAATTGGAATACGAAGGGCATTCCGAGAAAATTCATTGAGGATCCCGCCTTGTCAATTGTTCACAAGTTCTTAGCATACAACATTTCGGGCAAGGAACAAGCCAACATGATGAACTCGACGGAGGTCTTTCTACTTTGGTGTGTAAAGAAAGACAGGAAAGTGTACCCGTCCACCTTCATTTTGAGCACTATCAAGGACGCAATCATGCAGAAGACCTAGCACCCTTCCTTCTATGCATTCATCTCCGCCCTTTGTTTCAAAATTGGAGCACTTAATGAGGATGCCCCAGCTCCCACTGGCTACCGGAGGCTTGACGACCCCATAATTGACAAAGGGGAGCTTAAGCGAGCCGAAGTGATTTACAATGAGTGACAGGTGCGCCCTCATGCCAAGAGGACTTGCGTCGGCACCTTGATGCAAATCCAACGCAACACCATGGAGCTAACAGGAGGTTCCTCATCGGCACCACACGAGCCCAATGAAGAAGGCAACGAGGAAGAGAATGAAGCAGGAGGGCAACAAGGAGGACATGCAGGCCATCAAGGGTACCACATGCCTGTTAATGACTGGGGCTCGTTTCAAGGGTACATGGACACTACGATGGGTCAATTCCAACAATCCATTACCGACACCATGCGCTCATTTGGCACTCAAGTCGACCTATTGGCAAGAGCATAATGCCCGCATGATGCAGCAGCAACAGCATTGGGACACCTCGTTTGCAGCAATAAATGAGAGGATTGGGGATGTCTACCATGATGTTCGGGACATCAACACCCGCCTTGACAGACATGACGAGCAAATTCAAGCCCTGCAAGCGAGCTGGGATGCATGGACTCTTGCCTCTTCATTTCCACCACCACCAAATGAGCAGTGAAGTATTGTGTGTTATGTCTTGTTCGTGTGGGTTGTTTTTCTTGTAGTTTGTCGTATTTCCTTTCCGTGTTTGTGTGTTCTAGTGTTATTGTGTAGGAGCTCGCGCACGTTGCCGGTTTCCTACAAAAATGTGACATTCTCTACTCCCTTCTATCTTTTACTTGCATTCGTTTTTCATACATTGAGGACAATACATGGTTTAAGTGTGGGGGAGTTATGGGCTCGTTTTTATTTTGTCTTGTTATGTTTTGATGACGTTGGATTTTCTATGATAGATTATGTTTTATCTTGTTAGTTTGTGATCTATTATGTTGCATTTGTTTTTATTTCTCTTATTATGTCTTGTATTTTGTAATTTGTGATTTCCTCACTTAGCATGATGTTTTTGTCTAATTGTCAAATGTGAAAATTGGAATATGAATCTTCAAGGAATTATTTTTGAATCAATCATGAAAATGAAAAGTTATCGTGGTTTCACTCGTGAGCATGAATCGTCCTTGAAGGTGTGCATAATTGATAACTTTGTTGAGAGTCTTCGCCTTGAATGACTAAGATGCATTTTTAGCCTTGTTCTTGAAAATAATTCCCGTAATCTTTCTTCATGTATATTTCTGTATATATGTTATAAAAAAAAGAAAAGAGAAAGAAAAATGAAATGAAAAAGGGGCAATAAGGATCTCTACTTCTCTAGTTGATTTATTCAACAATGAGTATGGGAAACCACACAAGGACACTAGGGATTTCCTCCCTATGTTTTTCACCTTGTGAATTTTGATCTATACCCTAAATATTTGTGTAAATAATTGGGATTGCCTTCCGGATTCTACTCCTCTCATGGGTGAAAAATGTTTTTCGTATTTTGCATGATGGGTATGGAAAACCACATTAGGAAGCTCGATTAATTTCGATGATTTAACCTAATGAACCTTGTCCTATGATTGCAATCCTTTGTTCTGTTGAAAATATTTTGCTTTCTTGTGAATAATTTTGGAAGTGACTTGTGGGGATATAATTGGATAGACGGAGTCTAAACATGATTTCCTTAATCATGATAGGATGAGCATCTTGCATCATTGGATTTTGTGCTCATTTTCTTGGTTAATGAATGTTTTTGTGGAAACCATGAAGCTTGATCTAAAGAGATGATTGATTTGTAAATTCTTCCTTCTTGATTCATGTTTTTAGTTCTTGTTTGCTTGAGGACAAGCAAAAGGCTAAGTGTGGGGGAGTTGTTTAGTGTCTATTTGTACCTTTCATTATAATAATTTTGTTATATTTAATAATTTATTGTGTTGAGTTTTATATCGTTATGTGTTGATTTTATGTGTTTATTTGTGTTTAGTGCTCTAATCGTGAATTATGCCAAGTATTGCAAAACTTGAGCGTTTAATCATAAAAGCAGGTATTTTACGGCAATTAGGTGGCAAGTGCAAAGTCGAATAATTGAGCTGGATTGGTTAAATAGGAAGATCGAAGATTTTTAAAGAAAATGAGAAAAGCACCCGTGCGGGCGGGCATCAAAATGCCGACAGCCCCGCGCCACCGCCTCGTGCATAGCCCCGCGGTGCCCGCACACGCCCCCGCGGGGCCCAAGGCCCCCGTAGCGCTTACCCCGTGGCGCCCAAGGCCCCCGCGGCGCTCACCCCCGCCACGCACCTAGCGCCCCGCGGCGCCGCACCCCGCCGCCGCACGGGGTGCCTTCCTCTCCCTCTCGGGTCCAATTTTTCTCCCCATTTTCTCTGTGCGATCTCACCCTTTTGCCTTTCATTCCCCGTCTCCTGTTTTATTTATTTAAATCAAGGATGTTTTGACAATTTTTTAATTGCTAGGATCTATAGGTTATTATTCTCTAAATCACATAGAGTTGGACTTTTGCTCCTAAAAATCCCCTCAAATATTTGCATTAATGGATCACTTACCATCATCTCACATCACCTTTTCTCTTTCTTCACAACTCTCTCTCTCTCTCTCTCTCTCTCTCTCTCTCCCTCTTCCATATCTCAGCGAGATATTTTTGGGGATTCATCAATCATTTTTACATTTTTTAACACGCACACTTTATCCTCTCCAAGACAGCTCCATCTCCATTTTCTCTCGATACCCACTATTTTTCACCATCATCACCATGACCAAGGAGAAGATGAGAAAAGGAAGAATAAGGGAACTAAGCTAAGCAAGAAGAAGAGAAGACCAGAAGGAACCGACGTCGAGCTATCCATGTAAGCTACTCTTGAAGGAGGTTTCCTTTTGTATTTTCTTTGTATTTCTTGTGGAGATTTGTTCCAAACTCTTGAAGGATATATAGTATTGTAGAAGTTATTGTTATTTGCATTTGATTTATTAAATGACTTCCTTCTATGATATTTATGTTGGTTTGAGCATGTTTTGCGGCTAATCTCTCTATTAGGGGGTAGACGATCGATGTGGTTTTGATCTATGCTTGTTGTTGTTGGAATCGTGTCTTTTTCATGTAAGAGTACTTGATCATTACTTGAGCATTGTTAGGATTTAGAGGAGTCTTGATTATGATTCTAAATCCCGAAATTGGTTCCTTCGACGTTAGGTGGATGGGGTTCCTAAGCCTAATATGTTGATCTCGCTTGTATGATACAACTAAGAGAGGTTTGATGGATAGACAGTGACAGTAATTGAAGTTAAACCAATCGATACAACTAAGAGAGGTATGATCTCGCTTGTATGATACAACTAAGAGAGGTATGATCTCGCTTGTATGATACAACTAAGAGAGGCTTGTATGTATAATATATCAGCAGCAGAGCTCGTTACAACAACCATTTATATTTATCCAAGCAGGCAGCCGATTATAAATGCATGAGGTAGCCAATCTTAATATGCATGAGAAGACAACAGGGAATCAAATCGTTTAATCCCATTGTTTCAAACATAGAAAAGTAGCATATTTTTTCTTAACACATAAGCATAGCAAATTATGGCAAAGGAACATGATTAAGCATAGTAATTTCAGCATGTGGTGCCTTCTTGATACAGGCTATAGCCACCTTATCTTTACAGCAAGGTATACTATGCAAGCAAAATGCATAAACATAAGACAGTAGAGCACAAGCACCATAGAGCAGAATTAAGCATCACAATAACTTGCTAGATCAAAGCTTCACATGCTTGAACATTAACATTTAAACAACAAACAGGACAAGCTCACTATTATCTGGTTTGATAACAAAATAACAGAGAACTCTCTTGCATTAAAACTCAAGAAAGCTTGCAAAATCCCAAAACTTAGCATATTCTGCCACTCTTAATTATCGAGTTCAGAGCAACCCTTAAACACTAAGGAATAATAAAACAGCAAGCACTGCACTTTTGGTATCATTCTCATTTGGTGTTTCCACCATTAAACTTTTCAGTTAAACCTCAGATCAATCACCGCCTAAAAATCTTCCCCTATTCACCAAATTTGTGCTACTTTGGCATCATATGTTAATTCCTTCGAAATATTGAGTTCATCTTATAGAAGAAAAGGTAGAAAATCATCTTTAAGAAGAAACAAGCATCTCCTAAGCTTGAAGAATGAAGATGATTACTCACCAGCAGCTTCTCCAGCGAAGGTGTCGACCGCCGACGGCGGCAGAGAAAATGTGGAATTATGTTGCACCAGCAACTATACTTGCTCGACTCCAAAAGCAGAAAGATTTCAAATACCTGAGATTAGTACTTGTGCTCCCGCGCCTAAGAAGAAGCGAATACACAACGCCATGTTTTCATTGAGGTGGACATCTCCACCATTTTTTGAACCTCCAGATATAGAGCTCTTCTTTTATTTCTCTCTTCGTGGTATTCCAGTGCGATTAATTACTCCTAGAGGTGTGAGCAGCAATGGCGGGTGAGTGATATTCAGTCGATAGGGGTTCTAGGATTCCCGACAGCCACATCAATAATTCACGACATCGAGGAATTCATAGCGTCGGTATCGGCACCGGTGTTGCAGAGAGGTTGCGGCTTTGTGATGTTGCTGCTAGGTTTTGGAGTTAGCGGCGCGGTGATGAATGATTTTGAAAATTTGGAAGAACACTTGAGGGTTTTAGATTCAATTTGAGGGTTTCATATCAGAAATAAATATATTTATAAATATTTACAAACACCAAATATTTTCATTACAAATTAGTAGTCCATTTGGTTTGTCAATCAAATATAAATTCAATCAATGTCTCGTGTTCGAACTCTATTGAGTTCATTTTTAATTTTTTTACATTTTTTATTTTGAGATAAAATGAATATTTATATATAACGGTTTCTAGTAAACCGTCATATATTCCATCACTGATATATACCGCTTTCTAAGGAACTGTTACAAAATAAAAAAAGTCATACGTAACGGTATCTAACCATTATTAAATAAAACACGCACATACGTAACAGTTCTATATGAAACCGTTACGTATGGTCTCTGAAAGACACGCACAGAGATACCGGTACGATAAATATTGTTATGTATACTACACAAATACATAACGGTTTAATTGTAATCGTTATGTATATGAGTGTTCACATGCACATACATAATGGTTTTTTTAAAAACCGTCATGTATACACAGTTCGTAACAGTTTTTGGTGAAAACCGTTATGTATTTAGTGTTATGTATCAGCATTTTTTTAGTAGTGTTTGGAAGGATCAGTTTCTGTACCTTTGGTCCTTCATCGGGAAGATAGAACAACATTATCAGTATGTCTTTTGTTATCGTGATAACACGATCATACACAACTGAAATAATGTTTGTTCTGTGGATCTCAACATTATGGTAGGACGACATAGTCAGAGATGCGCATATCTGGCACCTTCAGCATGAACAGCAGCAGTCCGGTTTTCTCTATTGGTTGGATGATTTTATCAAATCTCTCTGGACCTAATCGAGCATTGAGAAGCTCTAGGTCAAGAATTTTATCTTTCTTCATCTTCTCTTTGAGAAGTTCTACATTCATCATATGGAATGACATTCTCATGGCTGCAAATATAGATGATGATGTTAGAGAAGTGAGAACTTTAAAGAAGATGATAGACACAAAGGAGAAGGATAGAAGATTTTTGAAGTGATTTTGTTCTTCATCTCCTTTGCATATATAGTTAGCTTGCATGCATATATCGAGAGTACTTGATTACTCTCTAGCTGATCAGCTAGTTGATTTGATGGGCGATCAACTGAGTAAATGATACATGCATCTCAACCATCCACTTGTTTTGTTACTTTATGATCAAGCAGCTGAGAGATGATGGATTTAAAAAATAGGTAGTTGCTATAAATAGCAAAATATTTTCTTGCAAATTTGCTATTTATATTTCTCAGATATTCATCTCTCATTTCTACTTTTGTAGTTACTAATTTATTGCTTAGCACAGAGACATTTATGGCAACTAGATGAACAATGAACCCATTTTGAAATTGTGACCGTTGGATGTGAGATTGAGAATTTAATGATCTCAACGGCAATTATTCAAATATAAGCTTTATAAACAGTGAGAAAGAAAAAGCTTATCCTGAATTAGTTGTGCAACTGTCAACTTATTGATTGTAGTGAACTGGTGCAGCAGCTGTTGAGCAGTTCAATCTCTTCTCCAGTTTTCTAGCATAAAACTGACTAAGGTGTTAACTGAGCTAAATTACATCAGTTATCAGTTGAAGTCAGCTTTCTCTTCTTGAGAGGCCGAACTGGACTAGCTCCACTGCTTCCTCTTGAGCAGTTTGATCTCTTCCTCTTTGAGGCTGAGCTAGTTGTGTTCTTCGGCTTTGTAATCCTGGCAGTTTTCACAGTTTGCTGGAGTTGCTGAAGTGCAACTGATGAGCTTTTCTGCTTCAAGTTAATAAATTGTGATGTTCCTCTGTTAGGTAATCTGAACTGATCAATATCGATCGTTAGTTGAGCTGCCTTTGAGCTTGACTTGATGAGAGGAGTAACATAGCTTTTGGACAGAAGGTTCGGTGATGTGGCAGTATCTTCATCATCCCTGTCTCCTTCTTTGTGAAGCTCTTGACTCCTTTAGGTTGCCACGACTTAAGTTTTTGATAAATCTGTGTCCATCTTTTCAGTTGCAGTGTCATCTTGATGGAATGGCTCTGTTGACTGATTATCAAAGTTCAGTCTTCTGTAGTGAGCTCGAGTTGAGCAATTGGCTGATTCACATCTGCAACTCCTTAAAATCTCAAGTTAGCTTGTTCATCAGCTAGCATTGCATTAGCTAGAATTTTGTTGTCAAGTCGTTGGTTCATAATGTGCTGAACTTGCACAATGGTTGGAGGAAATGGATTTGAAGCTCCTATCCATTGATGCTCCAAGTTTCTTCTCGTTGCTAAAAACTCATGCCATGAAAGGTAGTTAATAGGAAATGAGACTGGATAGACATAGAATGTCTCCAGTTGAACCAATAGAAGTACCGATGCAGTTGTTTGAACAACTGATGGTCTTTCTTTGCAACAAAAGTGAACTAAGTGAGAAGAAGATTTGTCACTTCCTTTTGTGCATTTTTGACTACATATTCACTACTATAGAAAGTGCGAATATTTTTCTGAGTTAGCTAAAGTGGAGGACAAGTGCCTCTGAAGTAATGAGCTCCGTAGTTTGGATGAGGAATTCCAATAAATACAATGAGCTCATCTGAATCAGAGCAAACCTTGAAATCAACCGATGACCCGTTCTTAGAGGTAGGAGATGGAACGGTATTTGTAGTTAAGGTGCTCGATGTAGTATTGCTTGCCTTCGCCTTAGATCTCATTTTCTTCTTGAGTGATTGAAGATAAGCACTTCATTTCTTGGGAATCCAATCAGAGATCAGGACTGTTAAGGCATCGTCATTTGGTAGCTTCAGCACATCTTCAAGTTTTGCTCAATCTTAGAACAAGTCCTACTTTGGACTCAAATTTTCCAGTCTTCATTGAGTTAGAAGCTTTGATAACTTGATGCTTGAGTTGAGAGAAAACAAACTTTGCCTAGTTTATTTGTCGTCCTTCAGCAAGGTGAATCATCACCTTGTATCTCTCTTGAGTGAGTTGACTCAAGCTTCTAATTGCCCCGAACATCATTTTGTTTGTGATATCGAGTAGAACTCCATACTCGGGCTTTAGATCAGTTTTAACTGTTGTAAAACTAAATTGCTTATTGCGCACAGGTGGGAGCTTTCCATTCTTTCCAATATAATTCTGTAGATTCTTTCAGATCTTGAACATTTGACCCTATTCTCGGAAGTTGAAATATCTTTGCAACTTTTCTTTCAGTGATTTGGGTCGGCTATCCTCAAATCACTGATGATATGCTCCGACCATCTGCGGTTACTCTTACCTGTAGTAAAAACTTAGTAACCAAGTCTTGCCTGAAGAATCTTTATGGAGTTTCCAGGTAGTGAATGATTCATGTTTTGTGAAGATTCACGAGAATGGTTGGGTTCTTTGTTCTTTGAGAATTAATTAGAATTTTTCCCTTTCCAGAAGTTTGTCTCTCAGCATCTCCTCTTTGAAGGAATTTAGGAAGTTGGATAATTCTGCCATCTTTGAGGTTGGTTGAATTAAAAGGAATTCAAAGTATTGAAGAGAGAGAGAGAGAGAGAGAGAGAGAGAAATACTTTTGGGGTGAGTAGGTAATGAGTATTTTTAAGTGGCTAAGAGCTAAGGGATTTTTATGAGTGAGGAAGGAGACTCATAAATTTGTTGGTTGAGAGAAATAATAATCCCTTGTCTTTTTCTTTTGGTCGTTGGTTATTTAATGATGATGAAATATGTCATTGTTTTCCAACGGTTAAAAAAATTCAAAATAAATGTGGACTTGACATTTATTTTGTAAATAGAATAAATCATTTTATTTAATAGAAGGAATATTTGAACAAACTGAATTACAAGAATTTAACTTAGAGTAACTAATCAGCTGCGCTTCATCAGGTTCTTAGTTTTTCTTGTGTTCAGTTTGCCTTCTTTTGGCAACTAGTTCTCCAATGTTGCCTTCTTCTTCCTCTTCTTCACTACTCGAGGACTCATCATCAGCTGGCATGAGTCCTGCACGGGCTTGAAGCTACTTAATTATCTCTTCATGTAGTTTTACTTGTTGCTGCAAGTTTTGTATCAGTTCCTCATACTAAGCTATGAACTGGACTGTAGAACTTCCTAGCTAGTCCTCAAACTGAACTGTGTCAGTTGGGAGCAAGCTGATAGTGGCAGTTCCGACATTCAGTTGCAGTTCATTACCTCGTGATGAAGCTTCATCACCATCTTCAATCCCTTCTAGTTCCTTACAAGGAATGGTCTTTGACTGCTCGGCAGGCTGCCCCGCATCACCCAAGCTGACTGTCTCTTCATGGCTTGGTTCTGAAGGGCTTTCTGGTTCAGCTGCTTGAGCTGCAGCTTGAAGTTCTCTTTGGATTGGATCAAGGAATATTATTAACTCCTTTGGTCCTTGATACTCTGTTTGCTCTTCCAACTGAACTGTCTCGTCAGTTGGTTCTTCAGGGGTAATCTTCTCAATGATTGGAGCAATCGGAGGTTCACTTGAAGGAGTTTTTTTAATTGTTACCTCTTGGGAGAAGTTGGGAGTTCAGCGGGCTCCTCAACTGGTTGTGCTTCATTAGTTGTTGCGAGGGCTGCTCCTCAGCTGGATGAACTGGTGACTTGAGTAAATCTGCAAACTCAGTGTCACTCATAATTTGGTTGTCAGCTGCTTCCTTATCAGATGGCTTCTCAGGACTGTCTAGAATAAGATCAATTATGATCTCTGCTCTTCGTGGAGTTTCTTCAAAGATCAGTTACCTTGCAACTGATGTGATGGCAGTGTGCCTTGAGCTGGAGGCTTCACCAGTCTAATAAATTCTTTGAACTTCTTTTTCAAGTTCCTTTTGCTCCTTCGATTGCCTTTGTTATCTCAGCATTATTAACACATTTAGCAGGCACTTTTGCTGCACTTGTACATTCTTCCACTGCTGTTTATGAGCCTCTGTTGGTAATGGTGGCACCTGACTCTGGCCCATTCAAGCAAATCATTCATTACTTGAACTATGGTTTGTTTGGCTGGAGGAGTATGATTTCTGCAAATGCCCAACATTCTTCGCAGAGTAATCTCCACCTCTCTTCTCTTCTCTAGTAACTCATCCCATGTAGAGCCATTAGAAGAAAGTGAGCTTCCGAGTTGAAGCAGTGTCTCCATAGGTACCAGTAATTATACCTTGTTAGAGCTTTAAGTAGGTTAGCTTACCCAACTACGTCCTTAACAAAGTTGTCTTTTATGAAGATTTTTACTTGGGCATCTACCCAATTTTTGATGACCTCAGCTCTTGAAAGAGCTCTTATATTTTCAAAGGTTTCTACCAATGGCGGGCAGGTCATTCGAAAGTAGTAAGCTTCAGTGTTCCTTGAAGGGACTCCTCTATATGGAATGATGTCATCATTCTGAGCTGGTGCTATATTAAAAGCCTTGATCTTGGGAGGAGGCAGTTCTGGTGGTGATGGCGGCCCTATTTGCTTCTTCTTATCTTCAGCCTTTGTCTTTGCTGACTTCTTCTTGCTTTTGCCAGTTTCTTCCTTGGCTTGAACTAGTCTTTTTTATGCTTTCTTTGATGCTTGAGACTTGTGAACTGGGAAAGACTCAGTCCCAGTTGATGTAGAAGTAGATCCAACATGGACCTGCTGCAGAGGTGTGGCTTTGATTGGCGTTCCCATTATCTGAGTGATAGGAATGTGATCATCAGAGTCTGAGTCATCATGACATGACTCAGTTATGATCTTTTTTCCTTTCTCTTTAACTTCCTTTTCAGCTTTCTTTAGGATAGCATTAACTTTAACACTTGATGTTTTGGAGGCCTGCTGTCTTCTGGCAATTGTTGGGATGAAGTCTGCTCTCTCCACTAACAGTGTTTCAGTTTCATTTGTCATGAAACCAAGTGTGCTTTCTAGTAACTTGTTGATTCTGCAAGCATAACATATTCTTTGTTCGAACTCTTTTTCACTCTAGTTTTTCTCCACAAGATCTACATACTTCTTGATCTGTTTAAAGAAGTAATATGCCCAGTTCACTTTTATATTCATGGTGATCACAGCACAAACCTTGTATTTGGGCTCGGACATCTCGGAGTAACTCCCTGTGGTCCCAACAATCATTCTTGTTACAACAGACGCAAGAATCTTGTATTTCTCCTGGAAGCAAGACATAAGCGTGGTACTTTTATAGAGCTCGAGGCAGTTAGCTTTCTTCTAGAGATTGTAAACTCATTGTGGATTGACTTCCATTTCTTCTAGTCTGATCCCATCAGTGGGCAGTTAAAAAACCTTTGCAAGGGATTTTGGAGTAACTTCTATTGCAGTTCCTCGAACTTCTGTAGTGATTATGTCAGCGAAACCTTTTGAATTGAAATAGAACTCACAGACGGGTTCAGGATAGATTCTTGTAGGTGCAACTTTAGTGCATGATTCCCCTAACTTTGTGATGAGAGAGTCACACAGTGGAGAGTTTGAGCATTTTTCTCTGTAAGCTATTTGATCAAGGAATTTATCCCTATAGAGATTTACTTGAAATCTCTGTGATGACTCTCCAATCTCTCTGAAATTGAACTTTCGTCGAACAATTGGTGTGCTCTTCTTAGCTATGATGTTCTTCAGAAAAAGTTTTGGCTATTTGAGAGAGATTGTGAGATGAGTATACTGACTTAACTGAGAGTTGAGGAGAGACTGAGTATGAACTAGTTTTCTGAACTGCGAGATAGAGAAGGTAATTCTTAGATTGATAAAAGTGTGACTTGAATTCAGCCGTCTCTTTTATATAAAAGAAGTAGATGAAGATCTATCGGTTGGGACGATTTGGATACCCTAGCTTCAACGGTCGGATTTAATCAATGATTCTATCGATTAATTTTCCAAATCTATCCATTAGGAATTGATGAGGAGAGAGAAAGAGTGAGGGTGGGTCCAATGGTAACATTTTCTTGACATGTCATATTTACCGTTCTACGTAAAAAAATTTGAACTTATCTGATTTTCTCTCTTTGGCTTTCACGTGGCCTTAAGCTACTGATGTCATCAGTTGGTTCACCGACTGATGGGCTTCCAACTGAGTTGATAATGTTTAGCTGGACTGATCAGTTCTGACTAAAATTCATTTAGTTCTGCTCTTTTGTTCCTCGTCCGCTGTGGCTTGCTCCAATCAGTTTAGCTCCTCATTAAGTTCAGCTCCTCTCTTTAGCTGGGAACAAATTGATATCTTCAGTGATCAGTTTGAACTGTTTGATCAGTTTTGACTTTTCTTTCTCTCAGTTTGCAGTCTTTGCATTAGCCAATTCTTCTGAACTGATTGAATCATCAGTTTTGGCTTTCTGAACTTGTTAACTCTGTTTAGTTCTTGACATCTCATCAGTTCATTTCATCAGCTAGAGTGGTCCTTTGCACTCCTTCTTCCAACTGATCATCTTCATCTTTGGAGGCTAGTTCGAGAAATCCCAGCTGGATACATAGCTCCACAAATCTAGCTTCTAGCAGTGGCTTTATGAAGATGTCAGTTATCTATTTCTCCGTGTTGACATATTTGATGCATATGTCTTTCTTTTCAGTATGATCTTTGATGAAGTGATGCCTTATATCCATGTGCTTTATCCTTGAATGCAATACTGGGTTTTGAGATATTGCAATATCATTATTGTTGTCGCAGTATATAGGCACTTCTTCAGTTTCGACTTTGTAGTCCTTCAACTGTTGCTTCATCCAGAGTATTTGAACATAGCAGCTTCCAGCAACTACATATTCTGCTTCAGTTGTTGACGTGACAATTGAGTGCTGCTTCTTGCTAAATTAGGATATCAGTTTGCTTCCGAGAAACTGACATGTTCCACTGGTGCTTTTCTGTCGATCTTTCATTCATCAAAGTCTGAGTCTGAATAGCCAGTTAGACTCAAATTGTCATCTCTGAGATACCATAATCCAAAATTTATGGTTCCTTTAAGGTATTTAATGATCCTCTTAGCTACTTCAAGATGACTTTTCTTGGGTTTTTCTTAGAACCACGCACACAGTTCGACTGAATAGGAGATGTCTGGTCAACTGGCTGTGAGATAGAGTAGTGATCCAATGATTCATCTATAGAATGTTTGGCTAACTGATTCTCCTTCTTCATCAAGAGTTAGTTGAACTGATGTGTTCATTGGAATCTTGAGAGTTTTTCCTTTGTCAGTTCCAAAATTCTTCACCAGTTCCTTGGTGTACTTAGCTTGACTAATGAATATCCCATATTCTAGCTGCTTCACTTGGAGTTCTAGGAAGAAAGTCATTTTTCCGATCATGCTCATCTCAAATTCACTTTGCATCAGTTGAACGAATCGAGTGCATAGATATTTACTCTTTGATACAAAAATTATGTCATCCATATAAATTTGAACCATCAAGATCTCATCTGATCAGTCTATTCTGAATAGAGTTCAATCAATGACTCCTTTTTGAAACTCATTCTTCAGCAAAAATGTTGTGAGAGTTTCATGCCATACTCTGGGAGCTTGCTTAAGCCTATAGAGAGCTTTCTTCAGCATAAAGGCTTGATCACTAATTTCAAATCCTGGTGTTTGCTCGACATATACGTCCTCCTTGAGCATTCCTTGTAAGAATGCGCTCTTGACGTCCATTTGGTAAATTGTGAAATTGTTGTAAGCTGCATAGACGAGGAACAACCTGATAGCTTCCAATCTTGCAACTGGTGCGAATGTCTCATCAAAGTCAATCCCTTTACTTTGAGAGTACCCTTTGGCTACCAGTCTTGCCTTGTTCCTTGTAATCACGCCTTGTTCATCCAGTTTGTTGCGAAAAACCCACTTTGTGCCAATGACTTTCTGGGTTTTTGGCCTACCGACAAGAAACCACACATCATTTCTTGAGAATTGGTTTAGCTCTTCTTGCATCGCCATGATCTAGTTTGAATCTTCAAGGACTTCCTTGATGTTTGTCGGTTTAGTCTGTGAGATGAAACATGTAAATAGTGCATGCTCAGTTGAACCTCTGGTTTGAACTCGGTTTTTTGGATCACCAATAATATTGTCAGTTGGATGGCTTCGGAGCCATTTGGGCAAGTTGGCTTCAGTTGGATCTTCTGCTGTTTCTTTAGCCTGTCCTTTAGCTAATTTTCCAGCTGACTCATCATTTTCATCAGTTCTTCCCCCTGCTTCTGTTATGGGGTTTGTGGTCTCAGCACGATTTATGTCCTCATTAACCAGATTATTTTTAGCTAGTCTAGAGCCAGTTTCATTGCTCTTTTCTAGTGAGACTTCAAACTGCTCAGGAACAATGTGATCAACATAATCTTACGAGTTTTTAGTTTTACTAGGTAGTACTTGAACTGATGTATCATTTAGTTCTTTGTTTCTGTACTCATCAGCAGATTCATCAAATACCACATGACATGTTATTTCCACAACAAGGGTTCATTTGTTGAACACTCGATAAGCTTGTGAATGAGTAGAATTATATCTAAGAAATATTCCCTCATCAGCTTTGGCACTAAAGGTTTTCAGTTGAGCCTTGCCATTGTTGTGAATATAACATTTGCAAACAAACACTTTAAAGTATGAGGTAGAAGGCTTACAACCCTTATTGTGATACCCCGATCCTTTTGCTAAATTATAAATTATAATTTTAGTAAATGATTTCAAGTGAATATTATTTGAATATTAATCATGTGAGTATGTTTGTATTATGCCGTTTTTTTGTTGTAGGTTGTTCCACTCGAACCAATATGTCATAGCACACAGTGATATTATACTGAGTGTATAATACAGTTTGAATTTTAAATACTAAAAATGTCGAATTATGTGATAAAGAATGATTGTAATTGCGTTTAATTTTATGTTTGTCATACCTTAATTTTATGTAATTTCGGTGTGTGCATTAAATGAGTAGTGATTATGTTTTGAAAATTTAAGTTGTGTATTGTATGTGTTTTCGAAAATAGCATAAATCGAGGGCCTCGCTAAGTTTCAGTAGGGTTTCGTCCGGAGGTCATAACTTTTGACTCGGTTGGAACTATGAGCCTCATTAGTACTCAAATCGAAGCTCTTTCAAAAATCCACAAGTCTGGCGCAACCATCAGGCGCGACCTGGTCCAGGCCGCTTAGCAGAGGCTCTGCAACGCGACCTGGAGGCGCGACCCGTTGGGGCCACGTGACACCACTTCAGAGAGCTGTTTTTCTTTGTCTCGAGCGCGACCACCCCTAGGTCGTGCCCCGTTTCGGAATTTTCATTCTTTAAATACCCCACTTAACCATTTCACCCTCATTTCTCTCTTCTCTGGGCGATTTTCTCCCAAATTCTCTCAAGAAATTCTTCAAGTTTTGGGATTGGATTCTCTCATCATCCTCCATCAACCAAGGAAACTTCATACCCTCTTCACCTTAGTGATTAAACACCATTTCCATGTTGATTTGAATCTAGAAGTTCATACCCAAAAATTAGGGTTTTTGATTTTATTGATCCTCTTACCTAGATATCTTGAATATATAGTTTATTTACCTCCTTGAAGCTATATATGAAGTTATATCTAATTCCTATGGTTCATTGATGCTAGAGTTGGGATTTTTGCCCTAATTTTCCCTTGTTTTATTGATATTGGTTGGAGGTGTTGTAATGGTTTTATAAAATTGATTTTCATGTATGTTAGAGCCCTAGGATGAAAGTGTTTGTATTTAAAATATTGGGTTTAAAGTATTTAAATTGAGTCTTGATCATGTGGTTTAAATGTGTGCACGTAACGTGTTCGATTAAATGCTTCAAAGAGTTTCAATGTGTATTTCGAGTCCAAAATCACAGTATGAGTTTGCATATCCATGGTTTTGTATGTGGATACGTTTGAAGACCTTAAAGTAAATTATAGCATAAGTTTGGTCAAAGTTATGATTTAATTGTATAACTCGACATCTAAAATGAAAAGGGAATTGAAAGGTGCTTGGTGGCGTATTGGGGCTCGAGGTGGACAACTTGTGCACGGCCAAGAAGTATTTCAAAGGTTGAGAAATTGTGAAAGTGTCTCATAAGGTGGGGTAACTCTAAACTGTGAACACGTGTAAGGTTATAGTTATTGTTGTTCTTTGATTGTATAAGTATGAAGGGTCTTCGGACCAGAGATAAAAGAGACCCTTCGGGGCATAACAGAGATCCTTCGGGGTCGACAAAGAGATCCTTCGGGATCGATAATAGACTCATTAATGTCCTCCCTGGGGGGTAGTATGTCTGCGGGCATCCCTACAGGGCCAAAGATGTTCATTAATGGGGGCATCATGATGTTTGGACCCTACGGGGTTGAGACTAGTCTCCACAAAAGAAAAGAAGTATCCATATATTATATTTTCACTTGTGCAATTGGCTATAACTGCTTACAGTGTTTCCCACTGAGTATGTTGTTAAATACTCATCCCATTCATTCAATGAATTTCAGGTTGAGGAGTCGAGGCCCGAGTAGGAGCGTTGTGAACACAAGAGAACCCCACAAGATTGTGTTTACTTTTACATGCCTTTGAATACGCATATTATTATAATTCCATTGATCGTTCTTTTTATCTTATAATTAATAAGTATTGGGAATGGGATTAGCCCGATTTTTGTAGATGTGATTGTATTTAACTTGATATAACATGCCAATGATTTAAAGGCGGTCGATTGACCTAGGAGTCTATGTTGTGTAAATATAGGTCGTTGAATTCCTATGCTATGTTATTGATTTAGGGTGCTAGACGGGCGGGTTGTGTTAACCTATGAGCCCGATAGGCTAGATGAATGTATGGATGATGTAGACGGGCTTATACAATGCTTCCGTTAACTACTATGTTGTGTGGTAGTGTATATTCGATAGATTGCATGTTAATTCATGAAAATTTACATTGAGAATTATGACATCATGCCTATTCATGCTTTTCGACCTAAGCTTCCGCTCATTTTATTATAAGTGCATAAAATTAAGTGCCTATGCAATGCCTCCATTAAATACCATGTCGTGTGACAAATTAGATCCGATAGGTTGTATGATATAATTGTGAAAAATTTGTATTGGGAATCACGATTTTAATCCTCATAATGAAACTTGACCTTAGCTTCCGCTCAATTTAAAATAAGCACTTCAAAATGAGTAAATAAATTATTTGTTAAGTGACGTGGCCAAACGGGGTAGTTTGGGGCGTTACAAGTATGTTAAGTGACGTGGCCAAACGGAGTAGTTTGGGACGTTACACTTATATAGCTCATAATGTGTTTTGTCATGTGTACTGACTATGGCACTCCAGTTTTGAGGGTGGAAAGTTATGTTGACTGCTTCGGCCTAATAACTTTTAGCTATTTTTGCATCAGCTACCATTACTCTAGCTGCTTCTTTGAGTGTTCGGTTTCACCATTTAGCTACACTGTTCAATTGAGGAGTTCTAGCAACTGAGTGCTCATGAGTGATCCCAAGTTCACTGAGAAAATTGATCACTTGCTGGTTGACAAATTCAGTTCCATTATCGGATCGAATCCTTTGAACTGATCTTCCTTTCTCAGTCTACAACCTTTTGATTAAAGCTGATAGCTTGGCATAAGTTTTATCTTTACTTCTCAAGAACTCCACCCAGGTATATCTTGAGTAGTCATCAACTACTACAAGTGTTAATCTTTTGCCTCTAGGAGTTGGTGGCTTAACTGGCCCAAACAAATCCATGTGTAGTAGTTGCAAGCTCGAAGTTGTTCCTGGAGGATGGCTTTTGTTTTTGAAAGATGACTTCACTTGCTTTCATTTTTGGCATGGTCTGCAGACACCAGTTTTCTTGTATATCTCCTTAAGAAGCCCCTCAACTAGTTCTTTTTTTGCCAGATAATTGATAGTATTGAAGTTGAGGTTGTTCAGTCATCGATGCAATAATTAGCTTGCTTCAGTTGAGCCCTTCGAAAGAAAGCAGACTTCTGAGTAGCCAGTTGACCAGTCAATAATGTACATATTATCTCTTCTTACGTGAGTTAGGAGAATTGCTCCAGTTGACTTTTCTCTTATGTCGCATGAGCTTTTGCTGAAGTCGACTGAATAGCTATTGTCGCACAGTTGACTGATGCTCAGTAATTTGTGCTTCAGTCCGTCCACATGAGATACTCTATTGACTACAACATTTCATTTGACTACGAACCCTTCTCCAATAGTTCAGCTTTTGGAGTTGTCTCCAAATGTAACAAGTGGACCTTTGACTTCTTTATAGTCTTCTAGATCTTCTTTGTCTCTAGTCATGTGTTTGGAACACCCGCTATCTAGATACCAAATATCTTTGGTCTTTTTCTTAGATAGGATGCTCTTTTTCTACAAAACAAAGATTAGGTTTTAGGTCCCCATATAATATCGGGTCCTGGATGGTTAAGCAGATATTTTGGGATCCACTTTTTCTAGACTTTTGGTTTTTCATAAGTCAGTGATCCCTCAGATCTAGATCTTTTGATCAACCTTGGACTTTTGTTAACTCTTCTTCTTTAAGTTGAGTCCGTTGATTGGTACATGCGATGTACATTAGGATAAAATACTCTAACCAATATTCTTTCATTTTGAGCCTTTGGTGCTCTTTGCATTGGCCAGTTCTTTGAGTTCCTCACAACTCTGGTGTTGCTCCTGCTTGGATAATACCTTGGATCATCTCTATAATTCAGGTATTCACCGTACTGGGTTATAAAGGAGCTTTCAACTTTTCTTCCATGAAAACTTTGACCAGGCTTATGAGGATGATATGATCTGGGTTGAATGTTTCTTCTGGGGTCAAAAGATCTCCTAGCTTGATTTGCAGGTGGCCTTTGCTGATAGGTTGGGCTTGGGGGATTTGCAGGTCTCATTTGGACTGATGACTTGGTATGAACTAGTGGTCTTTGTTGAAAGGTTGGCCTTGGATGAGCTGAGGTTTTTGACCGAACTGATGGTCTTGGCTTTTGGGTAGGTTTCTTTTGAGCTAGTGGTCTTGGCTGAAAGGATTGACTAAGTTGCCTGGGCTGGATTGGATGAGTTCTTAGGATTCCTTTGCCTTTTGCTATCTTAGCTGGAGATGTTTCAGCTGGTCTGGTTAATCCTTTGAGGATTCCTTTGTCACTGCTCTGAGCAATTGCCTTATCCTTTTCTGCGGTAGTGAACGTGTTGTACCCTAGCCCTGGACTGCCAGACTCAACTCTTTGATGACTCAAGATTTCATCTAGAGTTTGAGATCCTTTCTTGAATTTAAAAGATACTTCTTCATTCTCAAGAATCTCTTGCTTGAGCTTACCATTCTCAGCTTCTAATTCAACATTTCTCGATTTTAATTTTTCAAATTCAGATGACTGAGCTTCAAGGGATTTCATTCTTTTATGATCAATGCTCAATCTTCTATCCTTATCCCTTAGTTCATCCTTTTCTTTCTTTAATTGAACATGCAGAAAAGATATAGAAGCTAACTGTTCTTCTAGCATTCTTAATTGTTCATTCAGCTCATTGCTAGAGATGGATGCTTCATGAATATGATAGAATGAGGTTAGAGAATCAGTTGTACTAACCTCTTCTTTGTTGTCTGCCATGAGACTGAATAATGCCTCATCGTCTGAGTTGTAGCCATCTGAGTCGATCCCGGATGGATAGTCTGAATCATCCAGTACGGCATTCTCTGAGTTGGCCATCATTGCTTTCCTTTTGAAAGAGCTTCTCTTTACTCTGGCCTTCTTGTCTTTAGGGAGCTCTGGACACTCATATCTGTAGTATCCTTGTTTATGGCAGTGATAACATTTACTAATGCTTCAACTGGCTACCCTGGACTGTTCAGCTGATCGTTCAGCTGGCTGATTCCTTTCATCTTTCGGGACTTCATCAGTTTGAGGTGAAACTGACTACTGGTCCGTAATTTTTTTCAGCTTTTCAAGCAACTTTGTTACTGACTGAATTTGATGGTTGATGTCTTCAGTCAGAATTTCCTTCTTTTTGATTGCTTCATGCCTTCGATCAGTTGCTAATCCTCTTAGATTTTCTTTGGCTGGTGAGCTCTTTGGTCGGAAAGTATTTTTTCCACGAGCTTTTCTGAATCGATTCATTTCTCCATAGAAAGTTGCATCCTGAGCTGATGATGTGGATGTTTCTCTTTTTTTATTTAGGTTGTACTCATGAGCCTTGAGAGAGCCAAATAGTTCTCTGGGGGTAATGTTGTTAAGGTTTCTAGACTCCTTGGTTGCAATTACCTTCATTTCTCATTCTTCCATGAGATTATCTAGAATTTTGGAATTTATCTCACAGTTAGGATAATTTCTTCCCATATTGTTCATCTCACTGATGATGCCTAGAAATCTTATTTCAAGGCTTGAGATGGTTTTTTCTGGTTGCATCTTGAAGGACTCGTATTTGTCGACAGCCAGCTGGAGCTTGTTTCCTTTGATTGATTTGGACTCCTTGCACAGGTCTGCTAGCAAGTCCCAAATCTCCTTGACAGTTCGATAGTTCTTTATATCCTTCATTCGATCCTCATCTAGAGTTTGAAATAGTGCAGCTTATGCAACGAACTCTAGATTCTTCAACTTCTTCTCTTCGCTTGTGAGAAGATAAGTTGGCTTCGGGATCTTTGCTGGTTGATTGACATCAACTATGTGGGCTTCATTGTCCATCATGATAGTGATTGGACCATCTTCTATCACTTCCCATATATTCTCGTGTATTGAGCATAGATGAGCCTTCATTCTCTTGCTCCAATTATCGTAGTTCTCAACTGAAAAAATAGGTAGCTTATGATTTCCCATAGCTGGCAGATTAGCACAGATAAGTAGATCTGATTCAGTTAATCTACAGAAATGGCTGATCTTTAGAATCAACCGCTCTGATACCACTTGTTGGTCCCAGGCGAGTCGATGTTAGTTTAGAGGGGGGATGAATAAACTAACATAAAACTTTTAACTTCAATGCGTGATAGATAGGACCCTTGACTTACGAGTAAAAACTTATCAGTACACACCGTCAGTTGAGATGATCAGTTGACTCAAACATGCAGCTTGTGTGAGTGAAGTGTGCAGTTTAAGATATGCAGATAAAGAGCAATATGAACAGCACACAAGTAGTTTAGGTTCGAAGCTTAAACTTCTACGTCCTCTCTTTCTTACTGAGAAGGAAAATCCACTATGTAATGGTAAAGTTCTTTTATTACAATTACACAATGAAGATAATTGTTGAACCTAGTTGATGACAAATTTATGAGTCACGGTCTCTTTTTCAACTGGTGTTGTGATACCCCGACTCTTTTTGCTAAAATATAAATTATAATTTTGGTAAATGATTTCGAGTTAATATTGTTTGAATATTAATCATGATGGTATGTTCGTATATGATGCCGTTGTTGTAATGCAGGTTGTCCCACTCAAGTCGATACGTCATAGCACGGTGATATTATACTGAGTGTATAATAGAGTTTGAAATTTTAATACTAAAATGTCAAGTTATATGATAGTGAATAAATGTGATTGTATTTAATTTTAGTTTGTCATGCCTTAAACACCATAACGCTGAGTTGATCGGGGGTCTTGTTGATTGTATTTGAACACCCTAACGCTAATTTTAGTTTGCCATGCCTTGAACACCCTAAAATGTCGAGTTATATGATAGTGAATGAATGTGATTGTATTTAATTTTAGTTTGTCATGCCTTGAATACCCTAACGCTTTTTCGATAAGTATAAAATGTGTTTTGAAAGTTAAATGGAGTTGAAAATGTCCGGGAGTCAAACTGTATTCCAAAATAGTAATCAGCCTGAAGCGGAACCCTCAAGAGCGAGTTCACCGAGTCGCATCTCGCAATGAAGCCGAAACGCGACCCCTCCAAGTCGCGTGTTGAGCAGCTCTGCAACGCGAGCCAAAAATGCGATATTTTGGTCGCGTGTCATTAGCTTCAGAGAGCCATTTTTCTTCGGCTCAAATGTGACCCGTAGACGTGACCTCCTTGAGTCATGCCTCACAGTGTTATCCAAACACGACCCCTGAAAGTGACCCCCCTAGGTCGCGCCTCGCTTCGGAAAAATCTCATTCTTTAAATACCACACTTAACCCTTTCACCCTCATTTCTTTCTTCTCTTGGGCGATTTTTCCTCCCAATCCTCTCAAGAAGTCCTTCAACTTTTGGAGTGGATCCTCTCATCATCCTCCATCAACCAAGGTAACTCCATACCCTCTTCATCTTGGTGATTAAACACCATTTCCATGTTGATTTGAATCTAGGGTTTATACCAAAAATTTTAGGGTTTTTCAATTTCATTGATTTCCATACCTTGATATCTTGAACATATGGTTTATTTACATCCTTGAAATTATATGTGTTGTTAAGGGTTTGGATTTTTGCCCTAATTTTTCCCCTTAATATGTTGGTGTTTGGTTGGAGGTGTTGTGATGGTTGTATGAGGTTGATTTTCATCTATTTTAGAGCCCTAGGATAAAGGTTCATGTGTTAGAAATTATGGGTTTAACGGATTTAGATTGAGTCTTGTTCTTGTGGTTTAAATGGGTGCACGTAACGAGTTCGATTAAATGTCTCAAAGAGTTTTAATGTGTATTTTGAGTCCAAAATCATAATATGAGCTTGTATATCCATGGTTGTGTATGTGGATATATATGTAAACCTTAAGGCATGTAAAGCATGTGTTTGGTCAAAATTATGAAATAATTGTATAACTCGATGTTTAAAATGAAAAATAGAATTTAAAGGTGCTAAGCGACGTATTGGGGCTCGAGGTGGACAACTTGTGCACGGCAAATGAGTATTTCAAGGTTGAAAGGATTTTGAAAGCATCTCATAAGGTGGGGTAACTCTAAACTTTGAACACGTGTAAAGTTATAGTTATTGTTGTGCTTTGATTGTATAAGTATGAAGGGTCTTCGGACCGGTGAAATGAAAGAGATCCTTCGGGGTCGACAAAGAGATCCTTCGGAGTCGATAAAGAGGTCCTACCGGATCGATATAGACTTGTTAATGTCCTTCCTGGAGGATAATAAGCCTGCGGGCATCCCTACAGGGCCAGAGATGTTCATTAACAGGGGCATCATGATGTTGGACCCTACGGGGTTGAGACTAGTCTCCACAAAAGTAAAGAAGTATTCATATGTTATATTTTCACTTGTGCAGTTGGCTATAACTGTTTGCAGTGTTCCCCACTAAGTATGTTGTTAAATACTCACCCCATTCATTCAATGAATTTCAGGTTGAGGAGTCGGAGTTCGAGTAGGAGCGTTGTGAACACAAGAGAACCCCCACAAGCTTGTGTTTATTTTTGCATGCTCTTCTTTTGAAATACTCACATTATTAATATTACATTGATCATTCTCCTTTTTTTTATGATCAATGATTATTGGGGATGGGAATAGCCCTATTTTGTAGTTATGTATTTAACTTGATATTATGCAAAATATTTTAAAGGCGGGTCGTTCGACCTTGGAGCCTTCTATGTGCGAATTATGTCAATGAACCCCTATGCTATGTATGTTAATTTAGGGTGTTAGACGGGCGGGTTGTGTAAGACCTATGAGCCCGATAGGTTAGATGATTGTATGATTTTGTGGATGGGCTTACACGATACTTCTACTTAACACTATGTTGTGTGACAAAATAGATATGATAGATTGCATATTTTAATTGCGAAAAAAAAAATTTATATTGAAAATTATGATGCCTTACCTTATCATGCTAATTGACCTTAGCTTCCGCTCAATTAAATATAAGCACACCATTATAAGTAAGTAAATTGTATGTTAAGTGACGTGGCCAAACAGAGTGGTTTGGGGCGTTACAGGTGCTGTCTCGGAAACTGCAGTTTCAACGATCCGCAGTCTTCTCAGTCGGTAAGTCAATAACTCGCACTTGCGATCTCCAACTGCTGGCTGGAGAGATAAGGTACTATTGCCCGTCTTTACAAAATTTTAGACCTCTTTAAATCTTCAAGAATATAGTCTTGAAACTGGTATCAACCGTATTGTTCCTTGAATTGAGCTGAGTGGTTGATCGTTGTCTTTCGTGAACTGAGAAGCTTGCTCTTGCTAGAATTCTTCAACAGCTAGCTGATTAACTCTTTAATGTCTTCTTCTCAGTTGGGACTTTCGCAGCATGACGATGAAAGAACTTAAGCTGTGGGGAGAGAGAAAGAAAGCTCAATATCTGCAATACAACAAGAGTTAAAATGGCGAAAGTCTTAAGATCGAAAGTCTTAGAATCGGAAGTCTTGAATCAAATGAGATTCACTCTTCTTAAATAGAGAAGCGATCTATGTGACCGTTGGGTTCCACCGATCATTGATTCTATTTAACTACCGAAGTTAGTTGATCCTTATAGCCGATGAAGCTTTTTTTGAATTAGCCATTGCTCAACGATTCGATCTCTGCAGAGTATTTACTCCAAGATTGTAATAGCCTGGTCCCGAGATAGGGATTAACGAATGGAGACGGGGTGTTATTAAGAGTTTAATGAATAAGTTGGATGATGAACGAGGGTTTAAGAATGCAGATATACTTTTGAAAGATAGGCAATGATACTCGGGCTTACTTGATTTAAGAAGGAAACATGCTTTAGCGAAATAAAATGGCTAACTTAATCAGATACCAATGAGTGTAGGCCTTATTCATAGATTAAAACGAATAGACAGATATCGCATGAATAAGCCTCTTCACAGGCAGAAGGAAAATAAACTCGAGAAGCAGAAATAAAACTGAATATGCATTACTTATATAGATAATCATGTCTAGGGAAATATTCTTAGAATCTTGACAAACATAACATAGATTGGGAATAAATACGAGTGTATCAGAGTAGCAGAAACATCATGGGATTTTAAACAAACTTATTACTATAGCAAAATAATCTTGGCAGCCAACCCACATCCACAGCCACCAACATCCTCAGCTCTCAACCTGAAAACATTTGAAAAAGAGGGGGCGTGAGCACTAATGTACTCAGTGGATTTTAATAAAATACTTTGATAAACTTTAAGATATCCAATATTCAACTGACAGTATATGGAGAGCAAAATGCAAAAGCCCTCTCCATATCCGTAAAACCTTTTCTTTTCCTTTGGACCCATCCTGGAACAAACCTGATGTCAACTGCACCCTTAGGCATACCTTAAGACATAAGAGGGATTACCTCGAATATCCTTATAAGTTTGCGAGGGAGTAGACCCAGCAGTGACTCTCTTAATGATCAAAAGATCAAAGTCCTCTGAGCTCAAATTTCTGCTTAAGCAAAATACTAAGTTCCTTTCTTCCTTAATTCTTGCTAGCAAAACCAATCCTAGAGCAATGTTTAGGGGCTAATCCTTTACTTTCGCATGATCTCGGCCTATGAGGGATTTGACCCTAACCTTAGAAGGCAGTCTTTTATCTATACGAAGCTTAGCATAATACAACGCTCAAATACGATGAAAAGAACGTAATTAAACACGTATTGCAACTAAAGACAATTCTAATATCTCATGCTGAGCAAAATCAATACTTAACAATTCTAGCATTTCTAAACATGCTCGAGAGCTCAAATAACACATAATTTTCCATTTCCTTCCTTCCGTGTACAGAGATCAATTAGGCAGAGCAAAATATTTTATTGGATATCTCTTTTGCCCTAACATGCTTCTAGAGCTTATTCGCTCAAACTTTTAGATGAGTATAGATTTACCCACCTCGATCACTAAGCAGAAGATGAGGCAATGAGCTGATGATCCTTCTCCGAATTCCCACGAGGGTCACTTCCTCCTACAAAAGTCGAATTATGACTTAGCAGTCTCCTTCGAAGAAATTAACTATCTAAAGCGAGAAATAACAATATCTGACTCGAAGACTAAAATCTAAGACTTAATTACAGATTGCATGACTTTATGACTTTACAAAATTCGAGAAGAATTTATTTGAAGAACATCTCATCTCGATTTCTCGAGTTCTAGACTGAAAACAACTTGAAACGTTTACTCAAAATAAATCGAAAATAGCTTGAAAATCTTCTAAATTAATCTTGGAAATAACTTAGAAAAAACTCAAGAAAAACACGAATCGAACAGCTTGAAAAGAGGGTACGAGAATAGCCGGAAAAATTAGCGTTAGATGACACAAAGGTGCCCCGCCGCGGCGCACCCCTGCGCTGGTGGGCAACCCCCGTCGTGGTGCCGCCGGCGCGGGGCTGCTGGGCCGATGGAGGTGTGGCGCGGCGGCGGCCTCTCTCCTCTGCCCAATTTTTGGGCGATCTTTCTGGGTTTCTTCAATGTTTGTCGATTCCTTCGACGAACACCAAGAACACGAAGAACACTTATAAAAAATTTTTAAAACATGCTTCAATAATTTAAATTAACATGAAACGGCATGCTTTAACTTAAAAGGAAATTGGCATTATAACGGCATAAACACGATAATCATCTTTAAACATCTAGAATAACGATGAAATCTTTAAATATAACTTGAACGGAACTTAGATGGAATAAACGAGACTAATTACAAGAGATAATAACGAGAATCATAACGACATGAATAAAGCGAGAAATATAACGTAAACGCTATTAACTTGGAACTTCAATAAGAATCGAAATATAACTTTAGACGGAAGGTAAATGAGTAATAATGAAGAACACGAAGAACATGAAGAACGGAAATTAAATGCGGAAATTAAAATACGGAAAAGAAATGGAATCGAGACCGACGAACAAGAATGGACAGGGTTAGATGCGTCGAAGGAAGGTGGCTAGCTCGGTGTCTCGTCGAGTCGCAACGACGGCAGAGCCGCCTGCTACGACCCAACGGTGCCCCTAGCACATTCCCTCACCGTATCCTTTCCACGCCACTCCGCTCGTCATCTTACAGAACACTCACGAAGAATGCTTTTTACTTCGACAACTTTCTCGGCTTTTCTCTCAAAGCTTTCCCACTCTCTAGGAAGTGAAATGGATGTAAATGAGCAAATGAAAGGAAAATGGGTGGCCTTGTATTTATAGAGGGGAGTTTGTCTTCCTTGAGAAGCCACTCCAGTGCGGAAACACTGCAAAAGTTACCTCGGGTTCGGTTAAAAGCTGTTTTATTCGATGTCGAGGTCTAAACGACTTCAAACATGAAATCTAAAAATACCGGGACACTCATTGGCTTGAATACTAGTGAACCAACTTGACTCGGGATGAAGACGGGATCATTAGAAGAAAAACAAGCCAAGATTCCTTTTTTGGAAATACTTTTTACTATTCACTCACACTGACAGATTTTGCTCCCGAGCGTTCGATTGACCTCGGAATGGAAATTCGTGAACGCGAACGGATTCCTTGAGTCATTTCCCATAAGAGGGGCCTGACAGAACAAGACTCAGATCAACGAGGAGGATTTCGTGAATTTCTCAAAACACGAATGCGCGCAAAAGTTAATATTCATTCACCCTTTAAATACGTTTTTCATCACCGGGAACTCAAATGACTTCAGCATAAAATTTTGGGAACACCAGCACACTCCTTGATTTAAAACCTTTCTAACAAGACCAAGTTTGACCAAAACAGAGATAAGATCAAAATTTTCCGAAAATACGATTTCACCAGAAACTAACTCCTAAAGTCGTGACTGACATCTGACTTCACTTAAACCTTATTTAAATTTCTTCCTTAATTATTTAATTACTATTAAGAATCCTTTAAACATAATTCAAAAATCTGGGGTTTTACAAAGATCTTTTTCATTAATATCAAGATTTTTGGTTGAACTTTAAATGCGGGAAGCTTCAATTTGGCAGACTCATCAGCTGCTTGGGTTACAGTTTAGGACTCCATTTGGCAGTTCTCCAGCTGCTCATCTTTTAGTTCTGGATTGGACCGGTTAGCAGTTTTCCAGCTACTTGGTTCGGTTGTGGCTTCAGTTGGCTGATCTTCCACGCTCTTTTGCCAGTTCGACTAATCACAATTGTTTAAATGGTTGGTCAGTTCTTTTGGTCTTATATTGAGCTTATTTGGGAGTTCAACTGTTCACAAAGTGATGAGCAGTTTGTTAGTTTGACTGGTCTTATTTTGAACTTAGTCAGTAGTTTATCTCATGTTTGAGCTTTGAGTTGGCTGACTCTAGTTCTGGCCATTATCAGTTAACTTGTCTTCTTGACTTTAGTTCAGCTGATATTTGATTTTTGGCCATCAGTTTGATGCTTCCAGTCTTCAGTTAAACTGTCATGATGTCAGTTTCTTCAATCAGCTTTACTGACTTGGCTGTCAGTCTGATTTAAGCTGAGTTATCTTTTGAACTTTAACCCACAGTTGGTTTGTTTTTTAACTGGCTGGTGCATCTCTTTAGCTGAGTTGACCATGCTCCAAAGCAGGTTGACTTCTAGCTTTAGCAGAGCTATTTTTGGAGTTTCTTCTTAGTCAGTTTACTTTCTCCAGCTTGGAATTCCTGTAGTTTTTCATAAAGATTTCTACATGTTTTGATATTTCATCAAAATCATCATTAAGGTTTTCTTGATAGTTTTTCCTAACAATGAACAAATGCTATTACAGTTTTATTAAATTAGCAATGTCATAAATCCCACCTTAGCATTATTTCATGATGATTTAGTAGCTTCATTTTTTGTTTTTTGGTAAACCTACAACTGTTGTCAATCTGTGATTTATCTACACATTTTCTTGCTTTTTAGCACTATCATTTTAGAGTTTTAGCACTGTCATCTCTCATTTTAGCCTTACGATAACACTTTATTTACCATTAGCATAAATTATCTTAGAATTATCTTTGACACTATTGTTCATTACTTTTATCATGTTAATAATTAAATTTAATGCATTATCATTAAAGTAAATGACTTATTAGCAGTATAAAGAACTATATTAGCAGTACAGACACTCTTATTAGCATTATCAAATTAACTCTTTATTAGCAATTCAAAAAAGAATATCAACTATGTGTATAACATTACACAAAAGAATATTAGAAGCATTAATAAAAAATGAGTATAAGAAGTGCAAAAAAAATTATATCTACTTCTTCCCGCAATTCCTAGAATCATGACTACATTTTTTGTTACACTTCTTGCAGATCCTTAATGGCTTCTTTTTGCATTCGGCGTTCGTATCTTCTTTAGATTTTATACGATTTCCACTACCTTTAGTCTTCACACAGTCAGGTGGAAGCACGTCAACTTCACTAGGTGGAGCCAAACAATTAAATTCAGGAAATAATTCATACAGTCCTTAATTTTTGAAGAACCCGGGAATAAGATTCAGCATCCTCACCGGATATTAAAGGAACCCGAAAGGTGACAAGCCTCCCATGATTGTCCTTTCCAGTAAATGGTGTAAAAATCATTGAATACATGCTAACATATAAAAGATCACAAATCTCTGTTATTATAATATCTTTCTCATCATAAACAAAAGACTACAAATGCTAACATTGTCATTTACCAAATATTCAAACATCAACTATCAATGCTAAAAAAAGAAATGGAAGTGCTAAAACTTCGTATGGAAATGCTAAAATCATAGAATGACAATCTAAATAATAAGTAGACTAACATGTTAGTCCTATATGTTGCATCAAATGACACAACATATCCAAATAATGAAAAATTCCTTATTGATATTGGATCAGCCCAAAACAGACATATCAACTGATCATTCTTATTAACTTCATAATCAAATGTAAAAGCAAAGCACAATTCATAATAAAACTTTGATGTGAAGGCTCTATATTCCTATTCAGATTCATAAATTCTTTGTGTGTATCCAACATAAGAAAATGTGAATGTCTTTCTTCAAATAGTCCAACAGTGTACCCGTTAGAACCAATATACTTCAACCATATCCTAGCCATACAACAAGTCCTCTTTGACACACGACGTCTTTTCTTCTATGATATTTCACCAAAATCAACCGATGTGTTCTTAAGTCCCTCGCGTTATACATAACATACTTCCAAGCTATAATACCATCTTTAGACCTCTTTGTAGTAGACAAATGAATATCAAATCCACATGATGAAGCATAAACCTTGTAAAAGGTTATACCAACATCCAAAGTAAGAAAAGTTTCGCCCAATGCAGGCTTCAAAGATGGTTCACAGTCAGAAGTGTAAAATTCAGAAAATCCAGGAGAAAACTCCAAAATGGAGCCAACACAATTTGTACATCAAAAAATATACAACTAATCACGTTAATGCTAAAAAATATATATTCTTCGATCATGCTAAAAATGGTCATAGTAGTGCTAAAACTAATCTACAGCAATGCTAAAACCTGTAATAGTAGTGCTAATATTGTAATAACACTATATATCATTATGAATAATATAAAAACCCTCGATCAAAAGCAAAGAAATTTCACCTGTTGTAACAGAAAAAATTGGATACAAACTCCAAAAACAATGTCAATACATACATCACTAGTCTAAGATTGTACAATACAAAACTCAAACAATTGAGGAAGTAAATAAATCATTAGTTACGATAAAAACGACAAAAAATAACAATTCAGCAACTAAATTTATTTCATATAACAACACTAATTGATATATAAATCATTATAGCCTCTAATTTCCGAGAAAATAAATCTTGGGTCTCAACATTAAGAAGAAAAAAATCAAAATGAATGTGTGAACTCGATTTAAGATAATATTTACTCCATCTACACAAAACAATAATAAAAGAATTTAAAAAAAGCACACCTTTCGCTAAATTCTTCACGTTCTTTGAAGAAAGAGTAATATGGATTTTGTGAACTACTCCTTGGGTCTCCTCTAGCCCCAGGTTTGTCGGTTTCATCGCTTGAACAATATATCTCCAGCAAAATATATAATCTGAGTGAAAAATGGTTGCGAAGTATTGAAATATGATTACAAACACCGCATAAATATCAAGAAGGAAAGAGATGAAGTAAATGAAAGAGATTGCAAAGGAAAGAAAGATCGGGTGAATAGAAAACAATTCATAAATTACAAAAATAGCCCCAGTTCACTAATATTACAATAATGTCACCGAAAATTTGAATCTTGCATACATATCTTGACTGTCCAAAAAATGAAGATCAATGAATCTAATTGATTCTCTATTCTGACATGGAACTTTGATTCTCACATGATCCCTTCCCTATATATATATATATATATATATATATATGTATATATATATATATGTATATATAGGATATGGTTCAAATAGGGATAAGTGTTGGTGTGAAAAATAGGGACTATTTTTAGCCATTAGATCTATCAAATCCTACAGTTTAGATTTAATCCATGTGGCATTTAATTATATTCTAAATTATATTAATAAGGGTATACTAGACATTTTGTAAATTAAATCCCACAAATCACGTTTCTTCCGTATCAAAACAAATCTTCTTCTATCTTATTCAATCGATTTTTTTTTCCCGTCAGTTTCTTCTTATTCTTTCTTCCTCTTCTTCTTCTTCTTCTTCTTCTTCTTCTTCTTCTTCCAACTCATAGATTGACGATGGCGACAATGCGGCACTCACACGATTTGTACAGACGGTTTTTTCTTCTCCTCCTTCTTCTTCCAACTCATAGATCGATGATGACGACGATGCGATTACGAAAGAACCGACTGCGACATCGTGAACGGCGGGGACGATTCCAGCGACGGTGATGACTGTGGATTGAAATCGCAAAAAGAGGTGGAATTTTTAATCTCCTTCATCGGTGGGAGCGTTCGACGAGGTGAAAAGAGATGGGAAGGAAAAAATCGGGTACGTTTTTTTGGGGTAAATCCACATTTAGGATGAATTTGCTGGAAAAAATTCAAATAGGATAGAAATTTTGAATGCTTGCGACATCTTCAATAAATCAATTTAATACAGAGATTTTATAGAGATTTGATAATTGGGGGATTGTGCTTAGACATCAGGGGTTGATGTTGCTGATTCGTAATCGATAAATTCTCTAGTTTTCGTAGACAAAAATGAAATGAAAAGGGTAATCGTGAATGCCGATTTAGTGAATTCCTGATTTCATATCAATTTTTTATTCCATATGCTTCAAATTGATTAATAGATTGTTCAATAGTAGTATCTTCTACGTGCAGACTGTATTTATTTTTTAGTGGTGGGATGTAGCATTTATGAATTTGGTATGAAGCATGGTATATTTTGTGTTTACAGCATTTTATATTGCAGGATTATAACTAGTTCGCGTTCCCTTGTGTTTTTTAGTGGTTTTGTTAATTCATATTAGTGTTATTGTAGCATGTTTTTATGTCATTGAAAGCATTGAAAAATACGAGTAGTAGCATTAAATAGTTGTACGGTTGTTTTCTCAGGCCTGATTCACCCCAGTCAAGGTGTTGTCGAAATGTCGCCTGGTGGAACATCAAAGGTATATATTCCACAGTGTGATATTTCAATGAAGCCATTTGTCAAGCAGATTTTTCGTGAATGTGGAAAAGATGAGCAAGCCAATGAGGAAATGCAGGGCTTGTGGCGAAAAAGGCCATCATGATTCGAGGAATTGTCCAGGGAAAAAATGATTTATGTTTACTTTTGTTACACATGTTTCATTTTTAGTTTAGAGTTTTTTTTAATTTGTGTTGTTATGGATGTCACGGTTTGGGTATTTATTTTTTGTTTTTGTACAGTATTAATGGTTCATTATAATTATTTTATTTTGTATATCAATATTACGAAGCATTTAGTTAATGCATACATAGCATCAACGGTAGCATTTATATAATTTTGTGCGCATGAATATTTCATTATATTGAAGTGTATGAAGCATTATTGTGAATTGTTAGTAGCATCGACGTTTCATATATCTCACAGTAACGTAATTTAAACATGTATGAATATATTTAGTGTGAAGCATTATATTGAAGTGTATGAAGCATTATTTTGAAGTGTTAGTAGCATCGGTATTCCATATATAGTATAGTAACGGAATTTAAACATTTTTGAGATATTTAGTGTGAAGTATTACATTGCAGAGTATGTAGTATTATTTTGGAGTGTTAGTAGCATCGATTTGTTAAACATCACATAGTTACATAATTTAACATGTTATTCAATGTTTTATATATTCGTATTACTTTTTCTTCTTTTATGGTAAAAGACCAATATGTAGCATAAAACGAAATGATCCCAGTTAGAAGTTAATTCAATTTAAATGTTATTAATCCTAATTATTATCATAAAACGTACGAGTCATGTGAAATAAGAACAATATGAAGTAAACGAGAGAATTAAGTATAAATCCGTAGTCCCAACAAAGTTCCAAGTAGATAAAACATGAGAACTCAACCAATCTGATCAATCAACACATAAGCAATAAACAAACCAACTATGTATGAGTAGTTCAAAAACCGATGTTTAACAAAAACCATTGAAACAGTTTTTCCATGTCAAATATTCACACGTCTCCGCTCAGAACATCATTCACAGTGGGATATTTTTTCTTAGAGATGGATGCAAAAGCCGACTGCGCGCTTCTTTCAACTGAGGCGGCATGTTCGTTCAAACCGACGAGAAAATAGCAATATGGAGTATATGCTTGAATCCCATCTCTATAACTGCTTCTCGTTGGCCTGATGAGAAGTTTTCGATTGCTTGAAATAGCAATGCAGGACAGGCTCGGCTTATTAGTTTTGGAGAATCGGTAATGCCCGATTCCTCGGCATCCTCGGCTATTATGTCATTTTCATCAGAATTTACTTGGACGGTCTCTTTTGAAACTGTAACAATATAGATATCAATATTAAATAATGAAAAGCATTAGTACTTTGTTTAAAAACCGTCAACTGCAAAGGTAAAAACCATGAAGTAAGGCATAACATTAAAAAAATACCTTTTTTCTTCTTCTTAGACGCAACTTTGTCCCCATCTTCAGCTGTATTAATTTACAACAAACATTACATATTTAAAATTGTTGATCATTATAATAAAGTCCAATTATATGCATAATTACTTCGAATAAGTGAAATAACTCAAATACCTATTCTCTTGTCATGTTTATTTTTTGACCTTAATTCGGCATCGCGCCTAGTCGTATCATCACTTTGATCGCGCGATTCCATTTCAGCCTCAAATTCAGATTCATTGGCAGGGCCTTAGAACTACCTATAACACAACATACAAAGCATTGAATTAGATAATCAGTAGCACCGCAAATTCAGATGATCATAGTATAGTTCACACAAACCACCAAAGATATACATACGAAGCATAAACAATACTAATTACAAGCACCAAACCACACAAGTTACATTACTAACTTAAACAATAAGTAGAACATATATTTATTAGTAGCTTCAAACCAAACCTTTAGCAGCATCAAAAATATACATACGTAGCCTCACAATTATAATTATACTAACGCAAACCAGATTTGCATAAGTAGCATCAACATTAACAATAAAGAGCACCAAGTCACATAGAGATAGTTTATATTAAATCATAAAGATTAAAAACCATGAATAACTGGTAAAATAAGTATAATTCGTCCTTTTTCTAATAAAACCCATTAATTCACAAAATAACAAAATTTGTAATCCCACAATTATTGATTGCCAAAGTTTGTTCAATTTTGTAAACCCACACTACATAATTAGAAGAAACAACTGATCTATTGTTATGCGATTCGCCCAATAATAAAACCAATTTTCTTAATATATTTTTCTAATCATCGCAATCTTCCATCAGATGTTAAATAGGTCAAATTTTTTTGCACAAATATCGTTAAATTATATTCAAAGCACTGAAACTTACCCGATTTCTTCCGACCCATGTTTATTTTTGGCCTCTCGTTCGAACGCGCCGTTGCCGGAGAGGAAAAATCCGCCGCCTTGTTTATTATTCAAGCCATCGCGCACGACAAAACATCCAAACTATGTCAGAATCCTCGTCGATCCTCAAGGATGTCGCCGTCTGTTCTTGCGGTTGTCTAGATTTTCTGAGTTTAGAGACGTAATTTCGATTTCTAGATGCAACTGCTAATTATCTATCGATTTCGTGCTTCCAGATTATAAGGGATTTGGGTATCACGTATATAGCATATATCAAGTTCCGAATCTAGCGCAATGATACCTTATGAAATTAAGATGCGATTTCTCAATAATACCCCTCCACGATTTAATAATAAATAAAAAATTATAAATTACCATTTAGAATCCTTTTAATTGATCCATCAATCTTGTACAATTGTAAGGATCAGATTTGTCCCTAATTTTCACACCAACAATTGTTTTTATTATAACCACACCCTATATATATATATATATATATATATATATATATATATATATATATATATAAACTATTCTTAAATTTTAAACGCATAAAATAATTTTCATAGATGGGAGAAATATTTAGAAAAGACTAACCTATATGAAAAAAAGGACTAACCTATATGGAATTAATTAATCGGACTTTGACTCTTATTTAAATTATGATTCCGTTTTTTTTTTTTTTTTGATAAAATGATTCGGTATTTTAAATATACAGCGACGTTAACCCCACTAGCCGTGCTCGTGATTCATGAAATATCATAATTAAAAAAAAAAAATCTGAAATGATTGATATTGTTCACAAAATTAAGTGAAATAAAAAACATAAAAGAAAAAAGAAAAACGTCACCAATGACAAGTGAACAACGAACGATCACTGCTAGCTCAACTCTATTTTGATTTCGTATTTCTACGACATAGACAACAATTATTAAACATATTAAGAAGATGCCAAAAAGATCTCACCAGAACTACATTACAGTATTTTATAAATAAATGAAAATATGCGCCAGTTTCAACTTCTTCCTGGACTCCAATCAGTTCAATTGCTGTCTCAGTTTGTATTGTAAGTCTCTCTCTCTCTCTCTCTCTCAAATGAAAATGGTGTCATTTTTATGCTTCAAGTATATGCGACCAATTCATTTTGCTGCAGTTTCGGTTGAACTAACTTTAATATTATGACAATTTCCTCTTTCTAAATTACAGAAATTCGTGAAAAATCCACATTATCTAAATCTTGACAATATAACTCGAAACATTTTTGGACGCAACTTTTTTGTTCAGGACCGTAGTTAATTAGAAGAATGGCATCAGTTTTTGGTGAAGGAAATGGAGTTGGAGATGTAATTCACGCCATCATTCCACTGTTGAAGCTCATCACTCTAACTCTCATCGGATTTGTTCTGGCCCACCCCAAAACTCAACTGGTTCCAAAAGCAACCTTCAAGCTTCTCAGCAATCTCGTTTTCATGCTATTCCTCCCTTGTTTGATCTTCATCAATCTCGGCGAAACCATAACTCTCAACAATTTCATCACTTGGTGGTTCATACCAGTCAACGTCATAATCAGCACGTTAGTCGGTTGCGTACTGGGGCTGGTGGTGGCCGGAATCTGCCGCCCTCCACCGGAGTTCTTCAGGCTCACCGTTATCATGACGGCGTTCGGCAACACCGGCAACCTCCCACTCGCGATCGTGGCGTCCGTGTGCCATGACGCGGACACTCCATTCGGGCCCGAGTGTGAAAACAAGGGCACGGCCTATGTCTGCCTCGCGCAGTGGGTGGCCGTGCTCCTCGTTTACACACTCGTCTACCACATGATGGAGCCGCCCGGCTCCAGTGGTGGCAGCGGTGAAATTGAGGAGCAGTTTACCACGAATGACCTCAGCAGACCGCTTCTCGTGGAGGCGGAGTGGCCGGGGGTGGAAGACAGAGAAACAGAGCATTGCAAAACGCCTCTGATCGCCAGAGTTTTCACTAAAACCGAATCAGAATCGGAAGCCAGTTCGAGTGTGTGTCCGGATAGTCCCAAGTCAATAAAATGTTTGGCAGAGCCACAAATGATGAAAAAAATCCGAATCGTGGCGGAGAGAACTCCATTTGGTCACATTCTGCAGCCACCAATATTAGCGACGGTTTTGGCCTTGGTTGTCGGTATGGTTCCTGCGGTGAAGCCGGTTGTGTACGGCGGCGACGCCCCTCTGGCGTTCATCACGGATAGTCTAGCCATGATGTCGGAAGCGATGGTTCCGTCGGTAATGCTCCTTCTCGGAGGAATGCTTGTGGAGGGGCCTAATGAGTCGAGGCTGGGGATTCGGACGACCATTGGCATCATCGTTGCAAGGCTGTTGATTCTCCCGTTGGTCGGGATAGGGATCGTTTCGTTGGCGGATAGACTGCGGATTTTGGTGGCGGGGGATGAGATGTATAAGTTGGTGTTGTTGTTGCAGTACACCACGCCGACTGCCATTTTGTTGGGGGCTGTCGGAAGCTTGAGGGGCTATGGAGCTAAGGAGGCGGCGGCGCTGCTATTCTGGCAGCATATCTTTGCTGTGTTTTCTCTCACTCTATATCTTGTCATTTACTCCAACTTCTTGTTTGCTTATGATTGAACTCTGTTTTTTGTTAGTGGAAATGTGAGGAAATGATTGTTTTAACTTGGAAAACTTCTGCTGTCAACTTCTGAAAAAACCAAGTTATATTGTATACTTCACTTTCAATCAACTTTAAACACACTTTATCACAAGCAAAATATTATTTTACCAATCGGGAAAATTAAATTTCTTTTTAAAAAATAACTTATAAAAAGGTATCTGATCTTAGATTTGATAAGTACATACATTGATATTAGTTTTATAAACTATATCTTGTAATATAGATATGGAATATGGATGCATATGCTACGACATAAATCTTACAATGCAACGGCAATAATATTATTAATACATAAGGATAGATATAGTATTTTACTTGAAAAATAACAAAAGTAACTAATTTGCTACTAAAAAAGAAGTTTTTCTAAATCAACGATGTAGAAATGCATTGTTAACAAATCAAAGAATTTGCGACAGATACTATATTATCAATCATAGATTAATAATGTAACAAATTTCATGGTCCCTAACTATATATATTTGAAGCTGAAAGTTAATATATATTTCTGAAAGCAGAGAATAAGCTAGAAAAGTTGATTAAGAAAGAGAGATGCTCGAGGTGCCTTGTGTTCTGGAATAGATGAAGTTCATAATCTGAGTTTTACTGTCTGTTCAACTCAAGGCACAGGCAGAGTTACACGAGTTTACTATGGAGACAATGCAATGAGGAAGCACGCCTAAGAGCAACTCCAATACTAAGCACCTATTTGGTGCAGATTCTGCACCAAATAGGTGCAGTTTCAGCACTAAATTTTTTTACAGCTTCAATGCTCAACACTAAATTTTACACCAAATAAGAATATTCTCTTAAAGATTCCATTTTATTTTATAATTGAAATATGAATATGCTTAATGATTTATTATTTTTTTTAAATGATTGATTATCCAAAACTAATAACTTTTAATTATATACTTTTAAAAAAAAAATATGCTATTAAAAAATTATGTACTATTAAAAAAATTATAACATATAATGTGCTTGGAATGATAAAAGTACTTTAAATGATCATCAAACGCTTATAATTAGTAAAAATATTACAAGACTACAAAACTTATGAAAATACATATATTTTGGTGTAACACCCCAAGATTTAATAATAGGCCCAACTCTATTTTTAATTATGATTTCATGGCCCAAATGAATAAATTTAGGCATTTTATTATTTAGGCCCAATTCATGGGCTCTTTAGCCCATTTATGTTTTAATTATTTTCGAGACCTATAATTATCGGAACGAGATGATCGAATATGGTAGATGATAGTGCTCGTCAATACGTATCCATAGAGACTAATTTCACCTAAGTGGGACTTCATTTGGCCAAGTTATGATTTAATTAGGAATTTAATTAAAATTTAAGTTAAGATATGGAGGGATATAAATACCCATTCCACTCCTTAGCTAGGTCATTTTGGAGGATCCATTTTTAGTTCAGCCCCCATCCCTCTCTCCTCTCTCCCTCTCACCTCCCTCTCGCCTCCCTTCCTCCCCGCCGCCGGCACCGCCGTCATCGCCGTCAGTCGGAAAAATTCCGGCACCCTTTTTTTTTACATGCAATTACATTTTTGGATTCTTCTTCTTCTCCTCTTTCTTGTTCTTCGATTTTTTTTTAAGAAATCTTGAGGTTTAGGCTTCCGATTTTCGGATCTAAAAATGGGTTAATCCCTAGCCTTTTAATACCTCATTTCTTTCTTTATATTTAAACTTTATTTTCGATTTTAGTTTATATATTGTTATTTAGGGGCTGTTTTGGATGAGTGAATTTAAATTACATTTTTAATTTTGTTTATGGTGTTCTTGGTGTTCTTGAACACCTTAGATATTAAATGGTTGATTAATAAAATGAAAAGGAAAAGAAAAGAAAACGAAAAAAAGAAAAGAGATGGATTTGTGCTTGTGTGTGCGTGTTTTACCGTGAGTATGTGTGTGTTGATTGTTTGTGTGTGTGTTTGGGCGTGTGTTTGTATGTGTTTATTTTTATTTTTATCTTTTTATTTTTTTTTTAGTTTTTTTTTAGATCTTTGAACTATTTAATAAAGAGTACAGATTAATATTTTCATAAGGTTGTGTAGCCTAATGGTTGATGATTAAATTAATTCTAAAAGATCTAAGGTTCAAATCTTTTTGCATGCATTTTAAATTTCGAAAATGGTAACTAGCTTAATGGATATGTTCAAATTTATTAATCAGGTTCAAATCTTCATACATGCATTTTTTTTTAAATCTCCTTTATTGTAATTAATGTCCTCTGTTTCAAATTTAATTAATTAAAATCAAGCCATATATTTCGAAAATTGAATCTAGCTTAATGGATATGTTCAGATTTATTAATTAAAAGGGTAAGTGTTCGACCTCTCTTAATGTAGTTTTATTTCATTTTAATTATTTTTAACTCAGATGAACCTTATATAATTAATAACATCAATTAAATTTTAAAAATGACATATGGTTTAATGGTTAGTGTTTAGATTAATGCCTAAGAGGTCAAGGGTTCTAATCCTTTTTATCATAAAAGCTTTCTGAACTAAATATTGGTGTTTAGGAGGTCGAGGGTTCAAAACCATTTGGTGCAGTTTTAATGCTTATTTTGTGTAATTAATTCACTGCATTTATTAAGCTATTTAATTAAAAACAGTTTGTTTTATGTTGTATTAAATCATTTGGTATAGTGGTTAAGGTATTATTATTTTACATTTAAGGTCATGGGTTCAAGTCCTTTTGACTACAATTTTATTTATGTATTTAATTATTTTATTTCTTTTTCTATTTTTGTTTAATTTTGAAGTTAATTCAAATTAAGCATATTATATTATAAGTAATACTTTATTGGTGTTGTATTATCTTTTAAACCTTACTTTAAGTATTATGATTTTAATCCATATATTATACTCGATCAAGGGCTCGGGTATAGCTTAAAGCTAGGATTACCCGTTTGATTTTTAGGCGTCGTCTTTTCGTGACTTTATTTTATAGATATACCTTATACCCTTATTTACATTATAGAATAGGTTAATTACCCCAATAAGTTTCTAAGACATAGCCCTTATGTGTAGGTCTTAACCCGAGGCAGCAGGCTTAGCACGTGCAAGTTGAGATTAAGGCGTCAGCTACATTTAGCTAGAAGGTGGGCTTACTTACCAAAACTCTTTCGAAAATGTATTTAAACTTTCGTCCAATATGGAAAAATGAATTATGATTTATGTTTATGTTGCTCATTGTGGATTTGATACGACTCATATGAGGATATCCGAATATGTTATGAATATGCTATAGATGATATGTGATGACATTAGGGTCGGTCTCCACTATGTTTAATGAGCGTATGAATTGTGACGTCAAATTTGAAATCTTTATTATGATTATTGTTAATTCTTTTATGCAAATTATGAGATGAATTTATGAGTATGTCCATGGAGTGTTTTCTGGCACTCAGCCCCATTATTTAAAATGTTTTACAGGTAATTGATGATGGCGGGTGGCGGATGTGGACCAATGGGGACCTTTTGTTTTTAGTTGACCGTCTTTTGAATTTATTTGTTATGGTCAAACTATTATATGATTCATATGCTTCCGCTATAAGCTTTGGTGATGGTCAACTGTATGATTCTTAATTTCTATACTTCCGCTGAACTTTGACTTTTGCCACGTGTACGCCTATGAGCGTTTTGGTCATGTTATGTTTCACAAATTGACTATTATTATTTTGATGTAGTTGACCAGTCAGTTTTCTTAAGATCTATTTCTATTGGTTCTTGATTAAGTCAAATATATTGATTCTTGGTGTTTGACTAGTAAACGTAAGCTTCTTGATATGGCAAATCTCAATTTGATTACTCTAATTGGAAATTTTTTTTATGGGATTTTCTCCTTCGCGTGTGGTTCCATTAGCACCTTGACCCCTCCGGGTTTGGGGTGCTACATTTGGTCTCAATATTTAAGTTAATTTTTAGTAATTTGTAATACGTGGGACTTCATTCTATCCATTATGTTTAATTAATTGTGTTTTTATTGAAATTATTTATTTATTTAGATGATTTATAATTTAAATTAAATGAATATATAATTTATAAATTAAATTTATTAAATAATCTATTTAATAATGAATATTAAATAATCTATTTAAGTGAATATATAATTTATAAATTAAATTAAATTTATTAAATAATCTATTTTATAATGATTTTAAATAATAAAATAATGCATTAAATGTTGTGGGGCCCATCAACACCAATTTGGTGCAACACCAAATTCTGCCATAAATTTGTGGTAGAATTTGGTGCTGCACCAATTTGGTGCAGCATTGGAGTGGGTTTGAGCACCAAATTGGTGATTTGGTGTTAGCATTGGAGTTTCTCTAAAAGAGCACACAAAACCTTATACTAGACCAGTTATTATAGGAATGATATGAAATGAGAATGATCTTTTATACAAGACAAGCAGCAATATTGAAGTGCATATGAATAAGTGTTATCTCACAAATTTAAACAACAATTCTGTATCCTGCTGAAACAAATAGAGGGGAGATGTGGAACCAGAAATGAACTGAACATCCTATAGATGCAAGAAGACAGAGAACATGACATTTATTTCTTCAAAGCAACATTTATTTCCAGTAATTCTTATATCTCCTCCCAGACCAATCTCTACGACCATAAAGAAAAATTGAACTAGTTCTTAAAAATATTGTTAATAAGCTATATCGATGGAAAATAAATCACGACAATTTTGAAATTTATATTTCTAAACAGACAAAAATGATATATTTGAAAGACGTTAAACGGGTAAATACAACTCCAGTCTTCAGAAAAAAATGAAGATATACAGATACTCTCCAAATCCAAAGAATAGGTTCACGTGACCAGGAAAAGCTCTATCTGAATCTGTCTTTTGTAGATCCAGCTCTCTCCAAATTGTTTCATCAACTGATACGGCCAAATATAAGGCGGAAGCAAAGAATCGAACAACGCCAACTATGTATGTGATTCAACCCAACAATAAACTAAACAATACTGAATTAAGAACCCCAATAATCTGTATAAAACCAATAAGACTCGAATCTAACAAGAATTAACACAAAAAAACGACTCAAATAACCCGAAAACTCCTAAATAAAAACTCGAACAGAAATCTATGCAAACAACCTTGGATTAAGCTCAAATTTTAACACAAGTCACAATCTGTAGAGATGCAAAACATATCCAAAAATCAGCTCAAACAAAAGTGTAGGTTGGGAGATCGAATGGTGGCAATTTCAGGGCCCGATTTAGGGTTTTTAGACCTAAATCGACAAATCTGGGTTTCGATCTGAAGTGGGATGATTTTGAGGGTGTTGATGATGATATGGGGAATGTTATGGATGTGGGTGGTGGCTGTGGTGATGGTGGAAGGAATGGTGATGAAGAAAAACAAGAAGGATAGGTGAATCTTACCCGAAACGAACCTCGAATCGACGAGAACTCGGAACGCGCCTATGGAGCAATCTTCAATGGCTGTCTAACCCGGATACTACGAGATATCACGAATGAGACAATAGATTTCAAGCTTGGAATCGCCATAATCAAACTCTACCAAAGAACCGATGTTTGTTTATGAGACGGGAGAAAAGCGTGAAGCTGTTTTTCATTCAAATCCAGTCTAATCTTCACAATGAACGAAAATACCCCCTAATACTATCCTAGGGCACGAAATTCACAAGTCTTTGGGCTTGTAATTTCGAACAAATATTTAAAAATAAAATAAATAAACCCATTGGCCCAATAACACCTAAACAAGTTGTGAAAATTGGGATTCTAATTAAATTAAATTAAAACCAACTATACTAATGGATAAATAATTAAATCAAGCTGATTTAATTATATAGTGCACTCCAACATACAACTCCGGGCTGAATTCCTTAGTGCTAATTCCGGTCTCATCATTCCCTTCCTCTTGAAAAGAATTCGTCCTCGAATTCGAACCACTGGATCAAAGACGAACACGAACTGACCATCAAAGTCTCTTGGAATAATTCGCACCAGGCACATTTTTAAAATCTTGAACTTGAACTTCCAGCTGGTGTCGAACACTTGCCACTTGAATTCCACGGCATACTCCAACTTGGAAACCCAAATTAAATCGGGTGACACATTGATTACCGATGGAACCTCTTCAACAACCTGTAAAATAAAAACATCACAAGAAATTGGCTGGAAAATAAAATTGGAACTCGGCAACTCCTCCATGCTTGTTTGTTCGAGTTCTTTATCACCCACAACCAGTGCTCCATGGATGTCATTCTTTTCTTTAGAACAAGGCTGGATCTCCATTAACTCTTCAACTATATTGGCATCCTCAATTGCGACAGTGATCCCCATTTCGGCTTCCTCCACTTCGGCTACTCTCTCCTCAGATGTAGCATCGATTAAGGGTTGTTCTAACTCATCTTCACGGGTTTGACATATAGGGTATTGTACGTCACAGGATGGACTCGGTGCGACAATGAGAGGCTGAAATGGTAGTGGTGTAGATTGTGCAACAATGGCCGGCTGAACGGGTGGTGTAGACTGTGTAGGTGGTGTCGGTGTAGCAACGAGCGGCCGAATTATTGGTGGTGGTGGTGCATATACGGGTCTTGCAACGGGAGGCCTACAGCTGGACTGGGGAAGGTTTTACGTGTAGTGCTGCGCGATCTGATCAACTAACTTGACCATTAAATCCAGCTTGTCAAATATTGACTGTGTACGGGATCCCATGCTTGAGTTCATAGTAACCTGCAAAGCAAAACAACAAAAGAAAACAAGAAACGAACCCCACAACCTCACTTTCTCTCGATTGTTTTCACTCTTTTTTCTTTTTCCTCTCGTGTATCATTCAAGTATGTATTGGTGCTCAGTGTGTGGAACATGTGTGTATATGGCGGTCGGAACACTATCTCAGATGCAGCTCCTTTCGGCCGTCTCAAAAACTCGGACTAATCGAACAAGAACAGGCGATTTCACCTTGAAGATGATATAATTTGGCCAAAAGTACATGTAGTTCACAGCAAAGTTGTGAGTCTTGTTCAGAGCGCAGTTCCGTTTCCGGAATGATATTATGAAGGAAAATCGGAGTTCTGGAATAAAATTGGTAGGGAAAACAAAATTGGCCAGAACTAGGAAATCTATTAGGTGAATTTTCGTGGCTAGGCTAGATGAATGGGAATGGGAGAAATTATGGGGTATGAAGTGCTAAGAATTTGGATGAATATTGTACCAAAATAATATCAATAATTCAACAAGGAAACAAATTAAACCGAACTAGAAAACTACCAAACTAATCCCAAATCAACGAGGAAAGTACCAAAACCAATCCTAATTCAACTAGGACACAAATTTCGACCCTTTTCCCTACTAATACAGTTGATGCATGAAAATTATTACTCCAAATAATGCAAGAATTCGCTGCAATATAGTCCCCAATCGATATTCGACGAAGGACGGCAATCGCGACACAAACACGAAGAAATGAAGACACAACTATTACCTGATACAAGAATCACCCAAGAACTAATCAATAACTACCAACAACTTCAAGAATGAATCAAGATACTCAAGAACATGGTGAACACAATAGGGCTCGATCAATTTCTTTTTTTTTTTCTCTTTTTTCCGTTTTTTTATCGATTTTTTTTTTGTTCTTTTTTTGTACGATTTTTTTTGTTTTTTATAAATGATCTATCCTTTTTGCCCCTACTATGTCACACACATGAATTTGGATTGAACCACGATCAACCGAAGTCGACGTGGCTCTGGTACCAAAATTATGATGCGGCCAATCAATACGGAAGCAAAGAATCGAACAACGCCAACTATGTATGTGATTCAACCCAACAATAAACTAAACAATACTGAATTAAGAACCCCAATAATCTGTATAAAACCAATAATACTCGAATCTAACAAGAATTAACACAAAAAAAGACTCAAATAACCCGAAAACCCCTAAATAAAAACTCGAATAGAAACCTATGAAAGCGACCTCGGATTAAGCTTAAATTTTAACACAAGTCACAATCTGTAGAGATGCAAAACATATCCAAAAATTAGCTCAAACAAATGTGTAGGTTGGGAGATCGAATGGTTGGAATTTCAGGGCCCGATTCAGGGTTTTTAGACCTAAATCGACAAATCTGGATTTCAATCTGAAGTGGGACGATTTTGAGGGTGTTGATGATGATATGGGGAATGTTATGGAAGTGGGTGGTGGCTGTGGTGATGGTGGAAGGATCGGTGATGAAGAAAAACAAGAAGGATAGGTGAATCTTACCTGAAACGAACCCTGAATCGACGAGAACTCAGAACGCGCCTATGGAGCAATCTTCAATGGCTGTCTAACCCGGATACTACGAGATATCACGAACGAGACAATAGATTTCAAGCTTGGAATCGCCAGAACCAAACTCTACCAAAGATACGATGTTTGTTTATGAGACGGGAGAAAAGCGTAAAGCTGTTTTTCATTCAAATCCAGTCTAATCTTCACAATGAACGAAAATACCTTTAATACTATCCTAGGGCACGAAATTCACAAGTCTTTGGGCTTGTAATTTCGAACAAATATTTAAAAATAAAATAAATAAATCCATTGGCCCAATAACACCTAAACAAGTTGTGAAATTACAGAGGCAGTGGCAAATGCAAGTCCTACAGCGCAAGCATTCCGTGCAAAGGTCCGACGTCCAAACTTGTATGGAAGGAAAATTTTGTCCAACTATGTAGGGTATAATTCTGTATATGTAGTAGGAATAGGAACGAGAAATCAGGAGCAGAAGTTTATCGAAAGGCCAAGCGAGCAGACGCGGACTGTAGATCATCAAATGACTCCTTTCTCTATGATGCTCTTGGTTGATACATAATGATATATAATAGGAAGTAGGAACAGCAGCAGCAATTAACAGAACTACGAAGAGATGAACCATCTTCAGCAAGGCCCTGTGTTGCAAACTAGAAAAACAACGAAAAGTGTAGGTCCCATGTTATGTCCTTAGAAAGACAAGGCAACACTATTTAACAAAAATAACCCATTCCATAGTCTAATTTGTCAGCTTTCTTTGAGATGTGTGCTCATCAGTCAAGAACAAGTACCGCTCTTCAACAGGCAGGCAATGAGGACAAAACAAGGATAGTAGATATCGGCAGCCTTGATTAATACACACACACACACAATGGAAGGTAAATTAACACAGGCACACACAATGGAATGCTAATGAACACACACACACAATAGATGATTATTAACATACACACAAACGCACACACAAAAAATAGGAGGTTGATGAAAAAAAGAGAAGAAACAACTTCCTGATTTACCAACTCTTGGCAAAGTAATTCACGATTCCACAAATGTCCATATAATTCAGATTATAATCCAAAAATCACGTGATCTTGCAAAGTATGGAGGCAGTGGTAAACACAAGTCCTGCACCAAAGCCAGAGAAACAACACCTAATCCCCAATTCAGTTCCCAAGCGGAGGAGCTCTGTTCATCGTTCCGACGTCCAAACTTGTATAGATAGAAAATCCAGTGCAATTCTGTAGGGTAAAAACAATGTCCTTATTTGCTTTCAGTACTTGATCGTTTGTTAGTCATGTGCAGGGCCGGCCCTGGGGGTAGGCCAGGTGGGCCACCGCCCAGGGCCCCCAAATTTTTAGGGCCCATAATTTTTAAAAAAAATCAGCTATACTACCCCCTTAAAAAAAAAAATTATACTAAGGAAAGGGATGAACGTCAAACTGAGAAGGTGAACGGCTGAACGCGGTGCCCTCATCCCTCAAATCCCTAATCCCTCAATTCTGATTTCTCTCTCTCAAATTCGTGAGCCGTTGGCAACGGCTCTAAAATTATCTATTTATTTGCTCTTCACTTCTTCAGTCTGCTACAGTGCTACTCTACTCTTCTCTATTCTCTCTTGTCTCTCCGCTCTAGTTCTCTCTGGCCGTTGCCCGCTCACGCTGCTATCTGCCTATCTCTCCCTCAGTCTCTCTCTGCCTATCTCGCTCTCTCTGTGACTCTGCCTCTCTCAGTCTCTGTCTGGCCGCTCTCTCTGTCTTGTTATTTGGGCATCTTAATTTCAATGTAAGTTCTTGATTTTTTTTTATTTTGGTGTTGATTTCAATTGTTAAATCTCCTAAAATTGTTATGTGAATGTGCTTAATTTCAATAAAACAGTTGACATTTTCTGATTTTCAATAGGAATCAATAATTTATTTTTTGTGATTAAGTTTCAGACGAGTAAAAATTGAAAAATGAAAGGGATTTTAAGTGATTTAATATATGATGGATTGGGACTTAGGACAGTCTCAGTCTCAGACGCGTAAAATTGAAGCTGGATTGATATTCATTATGTTTGGATTTTTAAGGAATTAACTGTAGAGTAGATTAATGTGGTGCTACAGTGTAGTGCTGCTGTATTGAAGCAAAATAAACGGTAGAGTAGAATTTTTTGAAATATATCAGATTTACATATTTGATTTTTTTTTTCAGATTTATAACTTGGTATTTTCCAACGGGCCTTCGTTTGGAGTGTTCCTGTTACATAGGCCCTTTACGTAACAGCGCTTGTGTCCCTTGTGGACCTAAGGTATTTTTTTCTACCCTTACAGCTTTGGTGAGTGCTGGAGTAGACAGGTTAGTTCTCGATTTCACTGAGTTGTGCTATTTTTTGTTAAGTATTTGATTGTGATTGTGCATTGTTGCTAAGTAATTTGTAGTGTAAAATCACATATAAAAAATATCAATCTGGAAGTCAAAAAAGAAATAAGAGAAAAAGAATTGATGAGTTGATTAAAACTCAAACTGGAGCTCTTGATAAGTTTTTTAAAACTGGCTCTTCGGTCGAACAAGATGATGCAATTGAGAGTGAAGAAGTTGATGTAAATGAGCCTGAAGAAGTTAATGTAATTGAGAGTGAAGAAATTGATGTAAATGAGCCTGAAGAAGTTAATGTGATTGAGAGTGAAAAAGTTGATTTAAATGAAGAAGTTAATATAATTGAGGATGAACATGAATTTGAAAAAAAGAGGCATACTTTGAATATATTTGATCCAAGAACTTGGGATAATCTTGATAATAAAACTAGAGATATCTTGGTAGAGAAAGGTCCTTTGAGAGAGAATAATCTGATGTTTGCTGTAGATGAACTTTCTAGACATTTTTCATATTCTCATTACACAAGAAAATTACAAAATGGAGAAAATCAAGATAGAAAATGGTTAGTGTACTCAAAAGATGCGAACAAAGTATATTGCTTTTGTTGTAAATTGTTTAAATCGGTACAAAATCATAGTCTCTTAGCAAATGAAGGATTGGATGATTGGAAACATTTAAGTGGCAGGCTAAAGAAACATGAGAATAGTATTGAGCATATTAACAATATGAGAACTTGGATTGAATTGCAAATTAGATTGAAAAGAAATGAAACAATTGATAAAGAATTACAAATGCAAATTAGAAAAGAGAAAGAACACTGGAAACTAGTTTTAGTGAGGATTATTTCTGTTATAAAATGTCTTGCATCACGTAATTTGGCTTTTCGGGGAGAGAATGAAAAGATTTACCAAAACAATAATGGTAACTTTTTGGGTTTAATTGAATTAATTGCAGAATTTGATTTGGTAATGCAAGAGCATCTTAGACGTGTCCAGAACAAAGAAATCCATTATCATTACCTTAGTCACAAGATTCAAAATGAGTTGATTTCAACACTAGCCTCTAAAGTTAGAAGTTCTATAATTGAAAAAATAAAAGAGGCAAAATATTATTCAGTGATACTTGATTGTACTTCAGATGCAAGTCATAATGAACAAATGACTTTAATAATTCGATGTGTTGATATGTCTGGTTGTCGAATAAAGGTAGATGAATATTTCGTTGAGTTTTTAGAAGTGGGTGATACATCTGGATTAGCTCTTTTTAATGAAATGCATTCTGCTTTACAATTACTTGAGCTTGATATTGATAATGTGAGGGGTCAAGGTTATGATAATGGTTCCAACATGAAAGGAAAACATCAAGGTGTACAAAAGAGATTGCTTGAAATTAATCCAAGAGCATTTTATATGCCATGTGCTTGTCACTCTCTTAATCTAACAATATGTGATATGGCAAATTCTTGTGTTAAAGCTGTCTCATTTTTTGGAGTTGTGCAACGTTTGTATACTTTATTTGTTAGTTCTACAAAAAGGTGGAAAATTTTGCAAGATCATGTTCACCAATTAACTTTAAAATCATTATCAACAACAAGATGGGAAAGTCATGTTAATAGCATTGAGGCTATAATAACTCAACCTAATGAGATAAGAGAAGCTCTATTTGAATTATCGAGAGTTAGTGAAGATGCCAAAACTAGGAGCGAGGCAGAATCTTTAGCAATTCATGAACTTGAGAATTTTGAATTTTTGTTGGGCATGACTATATGGCATAATATTTTAAATAAAATAAATTTGATTAGTAAAAAATTACAATCAGAAGACATGCAAATTGATTCTGCAATAATTATTTTGAAAGGTTTAATTTCTTATTTTGAAAAATATAGAGACGACGGTTTTCAATCGGCTATGACATCTGCTAAAGAACTTGCTTCTAAAATGGAAATTGATCCAGTTTTTCCTAAAAAACGCATAATCCATAGGAAGAAACAATTTGATGAAAATAGTTGTGATGAGAATTCATTATCTGCTGAGGAGTCTTTTAGGATCAATTATTTTATTGTTGTGGTGGATATTGCTATTTTATCTTTAAAAAGTAGATTTGAACAATTAGAAGTTTTTCAAGATATTTTTGGCTTTTTATTTAATCATAAGAAATTATCTTCATTGGATGAGAATACATTGCATGAATGTTGTGTTAAGCTTCAAGATGCCCTGAAACATAATGATAAATTTGATTTAGATGCTAATAATTTATTTTCTGAATTGCAAGTGCTACAAATGTGTCTACCAAAAGAAATAAAGTCAATTATTGAACTTCTTGAGTTTGCTAAAATTTCAGAGTGCTTTCCTAATGTTTGTATTGCATATAGAATATTGTTGACCATACCGGTTACTGTAGCATCCGCAGAAAGAAGTTTTTCAAAATTGAAATTGATAAAATCATATTTGCGATCAACAATGTCTCAAGATAGGTTAAATGATCTAGCAATTTTAAGCATTGAAAATGAGATACTAGAAAAACTTGATTTTGATGACCTTATTGATGATTTTGCCTCTCAAAATGCTAGAAGATCTAAATTATTTCAATAGTTATTCAATACTTGTATTTTTCTTGAATGTTTACACGTGTTGATTACATTTTTATAAAGTTTATCATGATTATGACATTAGTTGAAGTACTCGTAAAAAAATATATTAGGGCCCATTTTTTGTATTTTGCCATGGGCCCCGAAAATCTCAAGGCCGGCCCTGGTCATGTGGAATTTTGTCTGTGAAAACTACCACTCTGCATTGTGCTAATAGTTGATGGTCAATCTCCATGTGATCTTCGTTAAGATATTTGGTTGTTTGCTTTCTTCTCAACCCGAATGAATATTCATGAAATATCAGCGCAAGATCATCAAAAACCCTAATCCCTAATCGTCATCGTTGAACAAAACCGTCAGAATATCATTGTCAAACTCAGTTTAAGATTATCAAAAAACCACGCCAAGATCATCAACTGTTGAACAAAATTGGCAGAATAATCAGAATAATAATGATCTAAAATGTAGATTGCATGCTATATCATATCCTCAAATTCATCATCAAATCAGAATATAATACCTATCTAAACGAACCACAAAAATTGATTGCATATTATATCATCGTCAAATTCGTCAATATATCCAATCAAAATAGAAGTCGCAGCACACAACCAAAATAACTCGAGCAATAACCAAACGCAACATGATAATGAGAGAAGATATGGTATATAAGGAGATTCGGGGTCTGAATGGACGGACGAGATTACTCAGCCATATGGCGGTTTAGAGAATTCAATCGATAAAAGATTCCTTTTGTGGGTTGGATTTATTACGTTGAGAATAACTTTCTGTTTTAGATCGAGTAATTTGAGTTTGCGAGGGATGATGATCCTCTACAGTGTCCATTGCACAGTGTCCTTTTTCACGGAAAAACGGTGCAGTTTGACACAAATTTTTCCCTTCCTTCTCTCTCTTTTTTTTTTTTATTTCTTTCTTTTCAAAATAAAACACTAATGGTTTAAAAAAAAATCTAATTACCATACTATTTCATACTTAGGGTTATATTTTTCTTTCAGTTTCCTAGATTATTAAATAGGAATTGGGTTTCAAAATTAGTGTTTATATTTTTTTTTATTTAATTTTTTAGTTATTATAAGGTAATTATTAAATATTGAGATTTATTATTTTAATTTTCTGTTTTCAGCTTTCTCTTCCTCTTGGTTGACTTTTCATGGGATTATAATATGTAGTTTTAAAAATTTGTTTTTGTGTGTTTTTTAAAAAGTATATAAAAAAGAAAAAAAATTAAAATTGTGAGAAAATGATACAGTTTTAAGGGAAAAAAGGCACAGCATGAAATGTTGTGTAAGAGACCACAGTAGAGGATCACGGTCCGTTTGCGAGAGCGCCAATTTTGAAGTAGCGGGCGTCATCAAAATTCTTCTACCTACAATTTAATTAGTGAAATGACCCTAAATAACCACTTGAATTTTTAAAAAATTTATTTTAGCCATTAATTTTTAAATATATATTTTTTAGAGTCAATTTTTTTTCTAATGTTTTAAAAAAATTATTTTAGTCATCAACTTTTAAACATATTTTTTAGCCACTTTAGATCAAAATGCAATTTAGACATTAAAAACAAACAAATAAATAAATAAATTGAAGTATCCTACCCCATCACACCTCAGATCTGTTTTTCATCATTTCATCATCTTCAAACTTCATCGTCGATCTTCATCTTCCCCATCACACCCTACCCCAACCTACCTTATGTTTATAAAAATCTTTTTGGACTATAGATTTCGTCATAGTTCGATCTTGTCGAGCTAGTGCAGTGAGCAACCAAGTTCAATTTTTACAAAGAAAAAATTGATTTTGTTCTTAACTGTGCGCTGAATTGTTCTTAACTTTGCTTAAGACCAGGTGTGCACAAGTGACAAGTCCATTTATTCTATGTATTTTAGAGTCTTTTTATTAAAATATATATCTTTTATTTTGTGTTTTGAGTCGGAAAAAATCAGGTTTGGGACTAAGACATGATAAAGGAAGAATCCTACGCGGAGGGCATGTTAGGAAAAACTATCAAGGAACCCCTAGATTAGGTTTTGATGAGATGTCAAAATTAGTTATGAAAAACTTACTAAAATTCAAGTTGTAGTTCGGAGCTAACCAATCCAGGACATCAAGAAGGAACTCAAGTAGTAGAGTCAAAGTCAACCAATCTGAAGAATGGTCAACAAGCTGAAGGATACGTCATCCAGTCAAGATTCAACTCAACTGAGGAGTCGAACCAGTCAAAACAAACTGACATCTAAGTCAGCTGAGCTGAGGGAGAAAAGAATTGACTAAAGACTGAAGAAACTGATAAAACGTCAGTTTAAGCTAGTGACTGAAAGTATCCAAGTGATGGCCAAACTGAAGTAAACAAGACAGATCAACTAAAGGCCAGAACTGTAGTGAGTCAACTTATGATTAGTCAAGCTGACTAGAAAGCTCAAAAGAAATCAGTCAAGCTGACAAGATAGCCAAGAACTTGAGATCAGTCGAACTGGAGAAACACAAGCTCAGAACTGCCAACTGGAGCAATAGCCAAACTCAGCCGACAAACTCAGAACTGCCAACTGGAGCAATAGTCAAACTCAGCTGACAAGCTCAGAACTGCCAACTGAAGCGCTAGCCAAACTCAGCTGACAAAGCCCAGAACTGTCACCTGGAGCAATAGTCAAACTCAGCTGACAAGCTCAGAACTGCCAACTGGAGCAATAGTCAAACTCAGCTGACAAGCTCAGAACTGCCAACTGAAGCAATAGTCAAACTCAGCTGACAAGCTCAGAATTGCCAACTGGAGTGATAGTCAAACTCAGCTGACAAGCCCAGAACTGCCACCCGGATCAATAGCCAAACTCAGCTGAAAAGCTCGGAACTGCCAGCTGGAGCAATAATCAAACTGAGCTGACAAATCTAGAACTACCAACTGGAACTCAAAACTGCCAAGAAAGCTGAAGCCAAAGAACCTTGGAGTTATTGCTCAAATCGGCGAATCTTGAAATAAATGCTTCAACAAAGATCCTAGAGTTAAATATCCAATGAAGATCGATTGGCAGAGTAACGACTACTTCAACCAAAAGCTCCAAGTGATCATTAAAGACCACCTGTCATTGTTGAGCCAACAGAGCCACTGATCAATGGACAATGGAACTCAACAGTCATAAAATCACTCCTCTATTAAAGACGAGTGAATCAGAGTTTAAAATACTCTTCGCCTACTCCCAACTCTGCTGAAAAGAATCCTACGCCTACACAACTTTCGCATATACAAGCAAGAGCTTTTCTTTCTCTCTCCCACTCAAGCTCAAGTTCAGCTTTTGATAGAAACTGCGAGAGTCCAATTGAGAAGAAAAATTCACAGAATCAAGATATTCAGCCAGCTGTTGACGATCCAGACAGGGCAGGCATCTGAGTTCTAGCTATACAACGATCAACTACTCAGCTCAATTGAAGGAGCAAATCAGTTGATAACCCCTGTTCAAGACTCACCTCTTGAAGATCAAAAGTGATCTAAAACATTGTAAAGACGACAATAGCACCTACCTTCCTAGCGAGCAGTTAGGAACTTTAAGTGTGAGCCGTCGACCCGCTGAGGTAGTGAGCAGTTACCATGTTCAGCCAATTGTCCTTCATTGTGTAATTTGTAAAGAAACTCAAGTTATATGGTGAAGTTGCTCTTCTGCGGAAGGAAAAGAGGACGTAGAAGTTTGAGACTTCGAACCTCTATAAATCGCTTGTGTGTTGTACTATATTGATTATTGCATATCTTTGAACTGCACACAATATCACAGAAGCTGCACTCAAACTGTCTTAACTGATCATTAAGTTTGTGCATAGATAAGTTTCACTAAGCGAGTCAAAGGGCCCTGTTATTCCGCATTTGAAGTAAAAAGTTTTTATCAGTTTATTCACCCTCCCTCTAAACTGATATCGACTCGTCCGGGGCCAACAAGTGGTATCAAAGCGGTTGATTCTAAGGATCAGCCGTTTCTGTAGATCAACTGAATCAGATCTACTTATCTGTGCTAACATTCCAGCTATGGGAAACCATAAGCTACCTTTGTTTTCAGTTGAGAACTATGATAACTGGAGCAGGAGAATGAAGGCGCATCTCTGCTCAATTCATGAGAATATGTGGGAAGTCATCGAAGATGGTCCAATCATCATGATGATGAACAATGATGCTCACATAGTTGATATCAATCAACAGGCAAGGATTCCAAAGCCAACTAATCTTCTCACCAGCGAAGAGAAGAAGCTAAAAAATCTAGAGTTCGTCACTCAAGCCGTATTATTCCAAACTCTAGATGAAGACAGAATGAAGGACACAAAGAACTGCACAACTGCCAAGGAGATATGGGACCTACTAGCAGATCTATGCAAAGAGTCTGAAGCCATCAAAGGAAACAAGCTCCAACTGGCAGTCAACAAATACGAGTCCTTCAAAATGTATCTAGAAGAGTCCATCTCAAGCCTTGAAACCAGATTTCTAGGCATTATCAGTGAGATGAACAACCTCGGGAGGAGTTATCCCAATTCTGAGATGAACTCCAAGATATTGGATAATCTCACTGATGAATGGAATATGAAAGTGATAGCTACAAAGTAATCAAGAAATCTAAATAGAATCACTCCAAAGGAACTGTTTGGTTCTCTCAAAGCTCATGAGTATAGTCTAAACTGAAAGAAGGAAGCATCTACCTCGTCAGCTCAAGATGCAGCTTTCTATGGTGAGAGGAACCGGTTTAGAGACACTCGAGGAAGAAACAACTTCCGACCTAGGAGCTCACCAGCCAAAGAAAATCAAGGCGGATCTTCAACTGAACGAAAAAGAGAAGCAACTGAAAAAAAGAAGGATCTAACTGATGACATCAATGATCAAATCCAATCAGTTACCAGGTTGATAGAAAAGTTGAAAAGAGCTCGGGATAAACAATCAGTTTCTCTTCAAACTGATGAAATCCCAAAAGATGAGAGAACTCATCAACCAGCTGAACGGCCAGCTGAACCATTCAGGAGTGACAACCGAAATCTTGGAGAATGTTTTCATTATCATAAACAAGGACATTACAGGTTTGAATGTCCAGAACTCTTAGAAGACAAGAAAGCCAAAGTGAGGAGAAGCTTCTTCAAAAGGAAAGCAATGGTTGTGAATTTTGAGAACGCCGTGCTAGACGATTCAGACTATCCATCTGGAATCGACTCTGACGGCTACAACTCAGATGATGAAGCTCTATTCTGCCTCATGGCTGACAATGATGAAGAGGTTAGTACATCTAATTCTCAAATCTCTTTTTATCATATAAATGAAGCAACTGTCTCTAGCAATGAACTTGATATGAAACTTATGATGCTAGAATACCAATTAGCTTCAATTTTCTGCTTATATGTTGAACTGAAAGATGAAAATGATGAACTAAGAAATAAGGTAAGGAAACTGAGCATTGATCATGAAAGATTAAACTACCTTGAGTCTCAGTTTATAGAATTTGAAAAATTGAAATTGAGAACTACTGATCTAGAGGCTGAAAATCAAAAACTAAAGGAAGAGATCCATGAGAGAGAAAAAGTATCTCTGAAGTTTAAAAAGGGATCCCAAACTTTAGATGAGATACTAAATCATCAAAGAACTGGAACTAGCAGCTCAGGGCTAGGATATAGCAAGTTCACTGCCCTAGAGAAAGGAAAAGCAGTTGCTCAACCCAGTGATAAGGGAATCCTAAAAGGGTTCACTAGATCTCATGATCAGCTAGCTGAGCCAACCAAAGGAAAAGGAATATTGAAAAATCCCCAAACTCAGCCTAAACAATTTGGTCAGTTCTATCAACCAAAAACACCAGGTCAGCTGAAGCCCCAGTTTCCAGCCAAGACCATCAGTTCATTCAAGTCAATCCAATCGTCCAAAGCCTCCAGTTCAACAAAGGCCACCAGCTCAATATAGAATGCCGACAAGACAAACTGATAGATCAGTTCAGTTTAAGAAAGACCAGTTTAGATTTCAAGCTTACCCTGCCAAGCAGTTCAATCAAGGCACTTCTAGAAGAGATCAAAGAAACTTATTTCAACCTTATCATCATTATAATGAGTATCTGGATTCAAGAAATGAACCAAGAGCTGATCCAAAAGGGTTTAATCCAGTAAACTAGAAACACACAAGGCATTGGCCTGACAGAAGAACTCAAAAATCTCGAGATAACTGCGTATTAGTTGAATTGTTTTATCCCACTAACTTTCAACGCAGGTATCATTCAACCGATTCTAGAAGAGTTGAAAAAGAGTCAAAACTGATCAAAGGATCCAAATCAGTTGACTCTCTAAGTGATAAAAAGCTAAAAGTTTGGCAAGTTTGGATTCCAAAAAGCTTGATGTATCAACAAGGACCCAATATGAAACGGGTCCCTAAATGCTAATCCTTTTCTTTGCAGGAAAAGAGCATCCTATCTATGAAGAAAACCAAAGATATTTGGTATCTAGATAGCGGGTGCTCCAAGCACATGACCGGAGACAGAGAAGATCTCGACGGTTATGAAAAAGTCAAAGGCCCACTTGTCACATTTGGAGACAATTCCAAAAGCCGAACCATTGGAGAAAGGTTCATAGTCAAGGGAAAAGTAGTAGTAAATGGAGTCTCCCACGTGGATGGACTGAAGCATAAACTACTCAGCATCACCCAGCTGTGCGATAATGGCTACTCAGTTGACTTCACCAAAAACTCATGCAGCATAAGAGACAAGTCAACTGGAGTAATTCTTCTCACTGGTATAAGGAGAGACAACATGTACATTGTTGACTGGTCAACCGGCTACTCAGAAACTTACTTCCTTTCAAAAGGATCAACTGAAGCAAGCTGGCTATGGCATCGACGACTGAACCATCTCAACTTCAAAACAATCAACTACCTAGTCAAGAAAGATTTAGTTGAGGGGCTTCCCAAGGAAATATACAAGAAAACAGATGTATGTGGACCATGTCAGAAAGGAAAGCAGGTGAAGTCATCCTTCAAGAATAGGAGTCATCCACTAGGAACAACTGACTGTCTTCAACTGCTACATATGGATTTGTTTGGTCCAGTTAGACCTCAAACTCCAAAAGGCAAAAGATTCACTCTTGTAGTAGTTGATGATTACTCAAGATATACATGGGTGGAATTCTTGAGGAGTAAAGATGAAACTTATGACAAGCTAACAATGCTGATCAGGAGGCTACAAACTGAAAAAGAAATATCAGTTCAAAGGATTCGATCCAACAATGGAACTTAATTTTTGAATCAACACATGATCAACTTTCTCAACAAGCTTGGAATCACTCATGAACACTCAGCTGCAAGAACTCCACAATAAAATGGTGCAGCCGAACGGCGTAACCGGACACTCAAAGAAGCAGCTAGAGCAATGATAGCTGATGCCAACATAGCTGAAGGGTACTGGGCTGAAGCAGTCAACACAGCTTGCCATACTCAAAATCGAAATGCCATTGTAGCAGCCCATGACAAAACACCTTATGAACTGTACAAGGGTCGTACGCCTTCTATCTCATATTTTAAAATATTTAGTTGTAAATGTTATATTCACAACAATGGCAAGACTCAATTGAAAGCTTTTAGTGCTAAAGCTAATGAGGGTATATTTCTTGGATATAACTCTCCTCATGCACAAGCTTATAGAGTGTTCAATAAGCGAACTCTTGTTGTGGAAATAACATGTCATGTGGTATTTGATGAATTTGCTAATGAGTACAGGAACAAAGAAAGAATAGACACATCAGTTCAAGTACTACCTAGTGAAACTGAGAACTCGCAGAACTATGTGGATCACATTGTTCCAGAGCGGCTTGAAGTTTCACTAGAAGAAAGCAATGAAACTGGTACCAAACCAGTTGAGAAAAACTTGGTCAATGAAGACACAAATCGTGCTGAGACCATAAACCCCACAATAGAGGCAGGGGGAAGAATTGATGAAAATGCAGAATCAACTGATGAAAGGGCGACTGATGACGTCACCACAGAAGAGCCAGCTGAAGTTATCTTGCCCAAATGGCTCCGAAGCCACCCAACTGATAAGATAGTTGGTGATCCAAGAAGTCAAGTCCAAACCAGAAGTTCAACTGAGCATGCATTATTCACATACTTCATATCTCAAACTGAACCAGCAAACGTCAAAGAAGCCTTAGAAGATTCAGATTGGATCATGGCCATGCAAGAAGAACTGAACCAGTTCACAAGAAATGACGTATGGTTTCTTGTTGATAGGCTAAAAACCCAGAAGGTCATTGGTACAAAATGGGTTTTTCGCAAAAAACTGGATGAACAAGGAGTGATCACAAGGAACAAGGCTAGACTGGTAGCCAAAGGATACTCACAAAGTGAAGAGATCGACTTTGACGAGACATTCGCACCAGTTGCAAGATTGGAAGCCATCAGACTGTTCCTAGCCTATGCAGCTCACTTCAATTTCACAGTCTACCAAATGGATGTCAAGAGTGCTTTTCTTCAAGGAATGCTCAAGGAGGACGTGTATATCGTGCTCAAGGAATGTCTAACAACATTTTTGCTGGAAAATGGGTTTCAAAAAGGAGTCATTGATCGAACTCTATTTCAAATAGAACGGTCAACTGAGATCTTAATGGTTCAAATTTATGTGGATGACATAATTTTTGGATCAAAAAGCAAAGATTTATGCACACGATTCGCTCAACTGATGCAAAGCGAATTTGAGATGAGCATGATGAGAGAAATGACATTCTTCCTAGGACTCCAAGTGAAGCAGCTGAAAGATGGGATCTTTATCAGCCAGGCTAAGTACACCAAGGAGCTAGTCAAGAAGTTTGGCGTAAGCAAAGGAAAAACTCTCAAGATTCCTATGAACACATCAGTTTAGCTAACTCTTGATGAAAAAGGAGAATCAGTTAGCCAAACATACTACAGAGAAATCATTGGGTCGCTACTTTACTTAACAGCTAGTCGGCCAGACATCTCTTATTCAGTCGGTCTATGCGCACGGTTTCAAGCTAACCCAAAGAAGAGTCATCTTGAAGCAGCAAAGAGAATTATCAAATATCTCAAAGGAACCATAAATCTTAGAATATGGTATCCCAGAGATGACAGTTTAAGTTTAATTGGTTATTCAGATTCAGACTTTGGTGGGTGCAAGATCGACAGAAAAAGCACCAGTGGAACATGTCAGTTTCTTGGAAGCAAACTGATATCCTGGTTTAGCAAGAAGTAGCACTTAGTTGCCACGTCAACAACTGAAGCAGAATATGTAGCTGCAGGAAGCTGCTGTGCTCAGATACTCTGGATGAAGCAACAGTTGAAGGACTACAAAGTCGAGACTGAAGAAGTACCTATCTACTGTGACAACAATAGTGCAATTGCGATATCTCAAAATCCAGTTCTGCATTCAAGAACTAAGCACATTGACATAAGACACCACTTCATCAGAGATCACATCAAGAAGAAAAAGACATATGCATCAAATATGTCAATACTGAGAAGCAGATAGCTGACATCTTTACCAAACCACTGCCTGAAGCAAGGTTTATGGAGCTATGCATACAGTTGGGACTACTTGAGCTATCCTCACAAGATAAAGAGGATCAACTGGAAGAATAAGGCTAGGAATCTATTCCAGCTGAAGAGAGGAACTGAACCAAGAGGCTTCAAACTCCTCATGAGTAGTTCAAAACTAAAAAAGTCGTTGAACTGATCAGTTGGACACATAAGCCATTAGTTTGAAGTAAAGCAAGAAGTTGTGGAGAGAAAAGTAAACTGGAGCTGATCAGTTTACCCCATCAGCTCAACTAAATCATCAGTTCAGTAGCTCAAACTGATGATCCAGTCAATTATGCAGAACATACCAGCTGCAAATTGATCAAATTGATGAAGGAGTCATAAGAACTGAAGTCAAATCAAAAGAAGATATCAGTTCAAAGACCAGCTGAAGGAGAACAGCTGAACTGGGAAGCAGCTGAACAAAGGTCCAAGCAGTCAAGACCAGTTCGGAACTGATGAGAAGACATCTAAGTTGGAACTGATTGATAGAAAGATCATCAGTTACACTCAAAGCCAACTAATGACGTAATCAGTTTCAAGCCAAGGAGAAACTGCTAGAGAGAAAAGATAAGTTCAAAAGTTTGAATAGTGGAAACGGTAAAAACACGTGTCAATCAAATGTTACCGTTGAACTTTCTCTCTCTCTCTCTCTCCTCATTTATCCCCAACGGATAGAAATGAAAGGCCAATCGACGGGTCAATTGAATTGATCCGACCGTTGAACTTGGGCATACGAAGCGTCACAACCGTTGGATGAACCCCATCATATTCTATAAAAGGGATGGCTGAACTTTCATTTTTACTTTTACCGATCTCAAGCACAGTAAAGAATTAAAGCATTTCTCCTCCTTCAATTCTTGAAACTGCTCTGCAAAACTTGCGAAAGTAAAAATATTCAGTTCTGAAATTCAGTCAAAGCCAATTTACCCTTTCTAAACCATTCATATCAAAAACTCCATGGCTGACAGACGCACACTAGTTGTTCGATGAAAGTTCGACTTTAAGAGAACTGGCGAATCTTCATGAGGATTCCAAACGAATCTCTACAGAGATAAGTTTCTGGATATAGGCGCTTATAGAGAAAGGTGCTCAGATTCCCCTCTTTGAAACTCACTGATCACAAAGATAGAGCAAAGCGGTTTGAAAAGCTTCACTGAAGAATATCCATCAAAGATCTACCCAGAGGCCGTAGTTGAGTTTTACTTAAACTCAAAAGATTACGATGACAGAATAGTGACTGAGGCTCGTGGAGTCGAACTGTTAATAACTGTTAATAAACTCAAAAGATTACGATGACAGAATAGTGACTGAAACACGGTTGCAAGATGTTGAAGTGGATCAAGAGGAAGCCTACCGCCGGTGGAAGCGGGAGGAATGTGCAGATCCTTACAAGAGCAGTACACTCATGTGCCTCTTCCAAGAAGAATATAGAGTTCTAGCATCAGTTGCTGCTAGAATGATTACTGGGACAACTGGAAGCCATTCGGAGATGTTGAAGCACAAGTATAAAATCTGTGCAGCAATCATCAGAGGCATCAACGTAAACTGGGCTCAATACTTCTTTGAGCAAATAAAAAAGTATGTTGACATTGTTGAATAGCACTGGTCAACAACTGAGTTCCGACAAAAGATGTGCTATCCAAGCAGAATAAGTAGCATATTGGAGAATATTCTTGACTCTTTGTCAGAGAAAATTGACATGTTGATGATCGGTAAACTAGATTTTATACTAGTTACCGGTAAGAGGCAGCCAGCTGCAAAATCTATATCCATCAAAAGCAGTCAGCCAACTGCTGCTTTCTCAAAGAAAGCTGAGGAGTCTACAAAAAGAAAAGACAAAGAAATTGCTATTGAGATACCGCAAGAAGACTCTGATTCAGAAGACAACCTCCCAATAAGTCAAATGTTAGGAAGCACAATTAAAGCTAAGTCTCTGCGCCAAGTTTGCTGTAGATCAACCATTGATTCACCTGAAGAAATAATCTCTACCAAGCTAGTTCAGTTCAAGGAAAGAACTGGAAAGTCGAAGAAGAAGTCCACAGCAGTTAAATCAAAAGTGAAGAAGAAGAAATCAGGACCTCCACCCCCTCCACAACTGCCTCCTCGTAATATTAAGGTGTTTGATGTTGCACCAATTAAAGGAGATGACATAGTGCCTGACAGGGAAATCCCACCAAAGGACTCAGGAGCTGAATTCTTCAGAACTACATGCCCGCCGATGGGAGAGACTGAAGAGAACATAAGAGCTCTATCGAGAGCTAAAATCATCAAGTGTCGGGCTGATGAACAAGTGCAGAAGTTCATAGCTGAAAACTTCATTGAAGACGTGATTGGAATGGCCGCTCTGTATGCAGCTCTAACAAGATATGTCTACTGGTACCTTTGGAGACACTGCTTCAACTCCGAAGCCCATTTTCTCCTAACTGCTCTGGATGGGATGAGCTTCTGGAGAATGGAAGAAAGATGGAGTATGCAATGGGCTGGACAGGAGTCCCCTGAGCAAAATCCAATCATCACCTTGAAGAGAATGCATGCCATTCGACGGAACCACCCACATCCAGAACGGCAAACCTTGTTAGACGTAATGAATGACTTACACAACTGGGCCAACATCAGACTGCTATCTATGCAAACTCAAGCTGAGCAGCAACAATGGAAACAGCCTCAAGTTCAACAGCATTGGTTGCTCAGTGAACTGCTAAAACTAAGACAGCAACAACATCGGGAGGTGCAGAACCAGTTCAACAAAGAAGCTCAAAGCAGTCAACAAGGGGCAGGAACTGCTGCAGATTACAGCCTAAGACAAACTGCCATAACATCTGTGGCTAGGCAGTTAACTTTCGAAGAATCGCCTCAACTGGATGACATCATCATTGACCTTCTTGATGATTCTCCTGAGATGCAACCAGCTGACGAGCGAATAGCCAGTGATCTGGAGTTTGAAGAACTGCTCAAATCTCCTATTCTACCAGATCTTCCAAGTGATGAAGAGCCAAAGAAGCCAACTGAAGAGACTCGACTGCTCGAGGAGCCAACTGAGACTCAAACTGCTCCTCCCCAAGAGTCAACTCCAAAGCCAGCTAAGCATGACCAGTCAGCTGAACAGATGGCTCACGTAGCTGAACAATCCGCATATCAAGGTACACTAGCAATAATTGTGTACATTAATCCAATTTAAAGAGCCCTTCAAGCCACTGCTCAAACTACTGCACCAGAGATCTCATCAAAATGAATTTATGATGAGACCATCATTATGGAGACGATCGAGATATCCCACACAGTTCCTTGCGAGGAACTTGTTGGAACTGAAGAAGGAGAGAAAGCTAACTGTAAAGCAGTTCAGTTCATTACTCAACCGAGCAGTTCCACAGTCCAGCTCCCTCCCTATTATGTGGAACTGATCGACACCCTGCAGCAACAGGTTAAACTGCACACTGAGCAAATCAAGCAGCTGCAAGCTCATCAAAGACTCCAGTCAACTGAAACTGAGTCAGCAAGCAGTGATGAGGACGAAGAAGAGGACCTCACAGAGCCGCTGGCCAAGAGGAGAAAAACTGATCACAAGAAGGACTAAATGGCTGATCAAGTTAAACATAATTAGAAAAGCCCTAAGTGTACTTCTTGTTAATCAGTTTGTAATTATCTTTTGATATATTTATAAAAGTTTATTCTTTTGATTTCAAATAAATGTTAAGCTTCACATTTATTTTGAAATTTTGACCATTGCAAAACAATGACACATGTCAAGGTCATTAATTGCCAACGACCAAAAGAGACTAGAGGCTAGTACCATTCCAACCATCATATCTATGAGCTTGCCCAGACACTCATAAAAAGCCTCTCTCTTTCAAACCTCTCAAAAAGCCTCCTCCTCCTACAATCTCAAAAACTCTCTCTCAAAAGATCTTAAAATTCCCAAATTCTCAGCCAACCTCAAAGATGGCCGAATTATCCAGATCTTCAAATTCCTTCAAGGAACAACTTATGAGAGATAAATTCCTTGATAGGAAGAAATTTCAATTGATTCTAGATGAATCAAACAATCCAATTCTTCTGTCAAATCTTTACAAGACAGGAGTTCTTCACTACCTGGAAACACCACCAAAATTCTTTAGACAAAATTTGGTGAATGAATTTTTGCTTCAAGAAAAATTATCTGCAGATGGAAAGATAATATTATCAGTGATTTAAGGAAGGATGCTAGAAATCACTGAGAGAACAATTGCTGAAGTGTTTCAACTTCCACAAAAAGGTTCATCCGTTCAAGATCTAAAGGAATCTGCAGAGTCACACTGGAGAGAATGGAAAGCTTCAAACTGTAACAAGCAATTCAGTTTTACCACAGCTAAAACTGACCTCAAGCCTGAGTATGGAGTTCTACTTCACATAACGAACAAGATGATGTTCGGGGCCATTGGAAGCCTGAGTCAACTCACCCAAGAGAGATACAAGGTCATGATTCACCTTGCTGAAGGGAGACAAACAAACTGGGCAGAATTTATCTTTCAACAATTCAAGCATCAAGTCATCAAGGCAAAAGACTCAAAGAAATCTGGCAAATTTGAGTCCAATGTAGGACTTGTTCTAAGAATGAGCAAAATGCTTGAAGACTTGCTGAAGCTTCCAAGTGATGAATCACCACCAGTCCTTATTTCCGACTGGATCAGTCACTGAAGAAAAAAGAACAGATCACCAGTTGATTTTCAGGTTTGCTCTGATCCAGATGAGCTTATTCCATTCGTTGGAATCCCTCATCCAAACTATGGCGCGGACTACTTCAGAGGCACATGCCCTCCTCTCCAGCTGACTGAAGAAAATATTCGCACATTCTACAGTGACGAATATGCAGTCAAAGGTGCACCAAAGGAAGTGACAAATCTTCTTCTCTCTCACTTTGCTTTTGTTGCACAACGTGACCAAGAGTTGTTCAAACAACTCCACCGGTATTTCTACTGGTATAACTAGAGACATTCTATGTCCATCCAATCTCATTTTCTTCTAACTGCCTTTCATGGCATGAGCTACTGGCAACGAGAAGAAACTTGGAGCATCAAATGGATAGGTTCATCAAATCCTTTTCCTCCAACCATTGTGCAAGTTCAGCACATCATGAATCACTGACTTGTTAACACGATTCCAGCAACCGCCTTACTAGCAGAGTTCAAAACCAGCATCATCCCTCAAGCAGTTGGGACTGCAGATCAACAAGTCAACTGCCCAACTGGCTCACTTTGTCAAAAACTGAACTTTGATAGTCTATCAAGTCAGTCAGCTGAGCCATCACGATAAACTCCACTTGTCATCAAAAGGAGAGAACTTCATCTCTCGCATACTAAAGCCGTGGCTTTTCAGAAGAATCCAAAGCGTGCTGATGAGAGCGATAGTGATGATGAAGACACTGCCACATCACCAAGTCTCTTATCTAAGAGCTATGTCACTCCACTGCTCACATCTAACTCCAAAGGCATGCAACTGCCTATAAAGAGTGATCAGCTTGGGTCATCGTCAAAGGGAACTTCACAATCCCTTAGTCAAAGGATGAAAAACTCCTTAGTTGCCATCCAGCTTCATCTTCGCCAAGCCAGGCGAACAGCAAGGCTTGAACTATCAACACACAAAACTACTTCCAAAGGAAGCAATGCAGCTAGTCCAGCTAGTCCCTTCAAGAAGCGGAAACTGTCTACAGAAAACCAAGCAACTGATCAAGCCAAATGATCAATTTAGTTCAGTTGCATCTTCAGTTTCAGGCAGCTCATCAACTACAACTGTGAATCAAGACTCAACTGATCATCCAACCACCGAGCAATCAATCAGTTGGACTGTATTCCAACTGAATCCAGATAAGTTTTTTTTATTTTTCAAAGCTTATCATAATTACATTGTTACCGTTGCGATTATGAAATTTCTTATGCTATATTCAACGGTTACAAATTGAAAATAGGGTCCTATCTCACAAAGTTGCCATTAATATCTCTGCATTGATATTAAAACAACTCTTTAAAAAGGAGAAGACAAATATAATTTTTTAATGAGATATAAATAGAAAGATCTACAGAAAATATTTCACTATTTATGGCAACTACCCCATTTTCAAAATCACTACATCTCAGCCACAAGATCATAAAGTTACTTAACCATTAAACGGCTGAGATGCAAGGATCATTAATTCAGCTAATCAACCATCAAATCGGATGGCTGATCAGCTAAGAAAAGTAATCGAGTGCCCTCGATTCCTCCATGGAAAAATGAATAAATATGTGCAAAGAGATGAAGGCTCCAATCATCCGCAAACTCTTTCTCTCTCTTGCTTTGATCATCTGTTAGCCTTCTCTCTCTCCTCCAAAACTCTTGCATATCTAAAGTAAACAGCATCTCTTTGCAGACATGAAGCCCCCATTTCACATGGTGGATGTAAAATCTCTTGAGCGCAAGATGAAAAAGGATAAGTCTCTAAATCTAGAGATGCTCAATGCACGTCTCGGCCCAGATGCTTTTCAAAGGATTTATCGACCATTGGAGGCCACTGGTTTGCTACCTTTCTTGACACTCCTACCAGTCAAGAACATACCTACTTATGTTGCCGAGTTCTACTACAACACAACCATCTCCGGTGACAACATCATCTCCACCGTCCAAAATCAAGTGATCACAGTGACTAAAGATACGATGATGTCCACCCTTCACCTCCCCGGCAAAGGCCCAGACGTGATGGACCTGAAACTGCCATGCAAATACGCAATGTGGGATGCTTGGAAGCTTCCTCATGTGCACCATCATGACTCTTCACACAGATTGAAGGAGAGCATGCCCAGTGATATTATCCAACTCTTGGATATCACCGGCCATATTCTACATGGCAACTTTGAGACGGTACAGCTCTCCGATATCAAAGCCCATCTCACAGCCGCTCTATACTTCAGATGTCAAGCCGACTGGGCCTCCTTCATCCTTGCTCAACTGAGAGCTAATGTAGAGCGAGCGGCATATGATCCATCAACTGGCTCATTTCGCGAGAAGGTCGGGCTTATGAATCGCATAAGCCATATCATTCAAAGCCAGTTTGATGAGGTCATCCCAACTAGCAAACAACTCGGAAGAAGGGATATGCTCCCAACTATCTACTGCCATCAGATCCTGAAGCGTTCACGTCCACAAGGGCCTTCCAACTCAGATCGTGAAAAGGCACCCTTGGAGGCACCCGTCAGCCCATCTGACGAAAGAGAGCTGATGCTTGAGAACGAATCTCCTTCAAGGCTGAGTAATCAGCCTACAATATCAGCCAGCTCCCAACCTCTACCGTTAGTCCAACGTGACTCTATTGAGGTTGATTTTGAAGCAGTTCTAGACCATCAGCTCAGAAGCTGCTTTGGTCTTATTGAGGATACAGACTCCTCTCTATTCGAGCAACTCCGAAGGTTCCTGCAGTACCACATATGGCGATTCCAACTGGATGAGTCAATAATGTTCCACCTCATCCACACCCGTGGCTCCACCTTCTGGATCAACGAAGGCTTTCAGAGAAACTGGATGAATCATCCACTCTCCTCACCACCAACGCTTTCAGAGATAATGGATTCAATGATAAAATGAATCCAGCTCTGTATCCCAGCCGATGCTCCTCTCCCCGACAATGAACCGACCAACTCCGCATGCATATCTTTCGTTGATGATCCACTCATCCCTTCAACTGATGAGATCTTCAACAACTTGGCCTCAATGAACTTCAGAGACAACTGAAGATGCCTATGCATGGCTCTCCTCACCCATGCAAATTTCTTCAGTTCTCTCAGTTCAGGATGAGAACTTGGCAACTGCCTTCACCTTCCTGCCAAACTTGTCACTACCATCATGCGATCCATTCCACCTTTTGGATGATGCCAAAAAGGGGGAAGATGGACAGTATGATGATGGATGCTTGACTATTTGGGATCAGATTCAAAGAGAAATTCATCATGGATGCTTGACTCTTTGGGATCAGATTCAAAGAGAAATTCATCATGAGGGGGAAGATCAGCTTTAGGGGGAAGCATGGAGAATACAAAGAGTCTAAGAAAGAGGAGAAACGAGCAGAAAGAAAAGGAGCAATTTTCAGGAATTAGATTAGTAGTTTTTACTACTCTTGGAAATATAATATGCTTTTAAGTGAATATTGAAAACAAGTTTTGATCATACTTATAATGCTCATGCTCTAATACTTCATGCTCTAATACTTCAAGCTTGAATGCTCTGACACTTAAATGCTCTAATAATGCTCTGATGGATGCTTGCTCTAATATTGGAATAAAAGCATGCCCAAAGTGAAAGAATAAAAGAATGCTCTGAAATTTGAAGTCCAAATTGCTCCTGAATTCGATATGCTCTAATACAAATGCTTTGATACTTGAATGATAGCATGAATAAAAAATGCTCTGATACTTGCATGAAAATCATGAATCAAATTTTCTCTCAAACTTACTCTGAATTTGCTCTGATTTTAAGAATCTGCTTAAGCATTTGCTACACTTGCAGTTTTTCTATCATCATCAACAAAGTTTTGACATCATCAAAAAGGGGGAAATTGTTAAGAAAAACTATCAAGGAACCTCTAGATTAGGTTTTGATGAGATGTCAAAATTAGTTATGAAAAACTGACTAAAATTCAAGTTGTAGTTCGGAGCTGACCAATCCAGGACATCAAGAAGGAACTCAAGTAGAGTTAAAGTCAACCAATCTGAAGAATGGTCAACAAGCTGAAGGATACGTCATCCAGTCAAGATTCAACTCAACTGAGGAGTCGAACCAGTCAAAACAAACTGACATCTAAGTCAGCTGAGCTGAGAGAGAAAAGAATTGACTAAACACTGAAGAAACTGATAAAACGTCAGTTTAAGCTAGTGACTGGAAGTATCCAAGTGATGGCCAAACTGAAGTAAACAAGACAGATCAGCTGAAGGCCAGAACTGTAGTCAGCCAGCTTATGATTAGTCAAGCTGACTAGAAAGCTCAAAAGAAATCAGTCAAGCTGACAAGATAGCCAAGAACTTGAGATCAGTCGAACTGGAGAAACACAAGCTCAGAACTGCCAACTGGAGCAATAGCCAAACTTAGCTGACAAACTCAGAACTGCCAACTGGAGCAATAGTCAAACTCAGCTGACAAGCTCAGAACTGCCAACTGAAGCGATAGCCAAGCTCAGCTGACAAAGCCCAGAACTGTCACCTGGAGCAATAGTCAAACTCAGCTAACAAGCTCAGAACTGCCAACTGGAGCAATAGACAAACTCAGCTGACAAGCTTAGAATTACCAACTAGAGTGATAGCCAAACTCAGCTGACAAGCCCAGAACTGCCACCCGGAGCAATAGCCAAACTCAGCTGAAAAGCTCGGAACTGCCAGCTGGAGCAATAATCAAACTGAGCTGACAAATCCAGAACTACCAACTGGAACTCAAAACTGCCAAGAAAGCTGAAGCCAGAGAACCCTGGAGTTATTGCTCAAACCGGCGAATCTTGAAATAAATGCTTCAACAAAGATCCTGGAATTAAATATCCAATGAAGATCGATTGGCAGAGTAATGGCTACTTCAACCAAAAGCTCCAAGCGATCATTAAAGACCACCTACCATTGTTGAACCAACAGAGCCACCGATCAATGGACAATGGAACTCAACGGTCATAAAATCACTCCTCTATAAAAGACGAGTGAATCAGAGTTTAAAATACTCTTCGCCTACTCCCAACTCTGCTGAAAAGAATCCTACGCCTACACAACTTCCGCATATACAAGCAAGAGCTTTTCTTTCTCTCTCCCACTCAAGCTCAAGTTCAGCTTTTGATAGAAACTACGAGAGTCCAACTGAGAAGAAGAATTCACAGAATCAAGATATTCAGCCAGCTGTTGACGATCCAGCCAGAGCAGCCTTCTCAGTTCCAGCTATACAACGATCAACTACTCAGCTCAATTGAAGGAGCAAATCAGTTGATAACCCGTGTTCAAGACTCACCTCTTGAAGATCGAAAGAGATCTAAAACCTTGTAAAGATGACAATAGCACCAACCTTCCTACGAGCAGTTACAGACTTCAAGTGTAAGCCGTCGACCCGCTGAGGTAGCGAGCAGTTACCAGGTTCAGCCAACTGTCCTTCATTGTGTAATTTGTAAAGAAACTCAAGTTATATAGTGAAGTTGCCCTTTTGCGGAAGGAAGAGAGGACGTAGAAGTTTGAGACTTCAAACCTCTATAAATCGCTTGTGTGTTGTACTATATTGATTATTGCATATCTTTGAACTACACACAATATCACACAAGCTGCACTCAAACTGTCTTAACTGATCATTAAGTTTGTGCATAGATAAGTTTCACTAAGCGAGTCAAAGGGCCCTGTTATTCCGCATTTGAAGTAAAAAGTTTTTATCAGTTTATTCACCCCCCCTCTAAACTGATATCGACTCGCCCGGGACCAACAGGGCATTTTAATGCCTAAACATGATTATATGAGCACAAGGGAACCTTCACTGTAATGAGCCCCAAGAAAAGAGCTTTCTTGAAGATCTTATAACACTTCAACACTCGAGAGTTGATGTCATGCCCACAAGACTCACGTAGATTCTAGTATAGGCACAACGTGAAATTCGAAGACAATGAAAAGATATAAGATTTTCGAGATTTGGTTGGCTAAAGAAAGAAGATTGCATCAAAGAAGATATTACCAAATCCAGTGGAGATATTTTGAGCTATCTAGAAGATACATCTTTTCCAAAAGAAACTTTTTTTGTGGGCACACACTGAAGAGATAGAATCAAATCCCCAAAAATTCTAAATTCGATTACACTTACACGGATCATCAATGGTAGCCGTCGATTTATAATGCTTAGATAGTAAGCTTTGTAGTTGTAGCATATAAACAAAATGTCTCTACTCTCAGTAATTGATTTTTGATGAAATAAGAATTCTCATATGCTAAATGCTCTATTCTCTACGCAAATTCAACATGGTATCCAGAGCTTCAGGTTGAAGCAGATCCAATTACAATCCATAAACACCGATCAATAAGTGTTGCTCTTTCATAATGGCGAAGAAGAATCAATACTTTTCATTGCGGAATGCTCGAGAGGAAGAGTTAGGGTTTACTACTTCCACGCCTCCTTTGATGAGAGGTGAAACTAGTGGTATTGGTTAAGGAAGGATGAATAGTCCCCACATTTATGAGAACACCACACCACAGATGAATCTACGGCACCATGGTAAGAGTAATGAGGGATATACAATCAACTACGCCGAAATGAGGTAAATAGCAATCGATTGCTTGCAAATGATGAATTGTATATTGCACCAAGTGAGCATCCAGGTATGTTCTTAACTATAGATCTATTTGGTGAGAAAATTTTCCTTAATCGATGCAGAGCTCTAAAACATGGGTTAGTTTCTAGAAATAAATTGACTATAATTGATGATAATTTAAACAAACCAAGAGAATATTCAATTGATTATATGCAATGGCTAAAGGTGGATTATCTGGTTTTTAATTGGATAAATAATTCAATGGTTAAATAAATAGCAAGGAGATTTCAGAATTTAGAGTCATCTAAGGAACATTGGGATGAACTTCATAGGGTTTGGGAAAAAGGAATGGACCTAGGATCTATAAACTAAGAAGAGAAATTGCAACTTATGCACAGAATAGTCAGACAGTGATGATGTACTTCAACAATTTGACTGGTCTTTAGGATGATCTTTCTCTACTAAGGACATCTAAAGAATGCACATGTGTTACTACAGAAGATACAAAAAATGATGTAGAGGAGGAACACATGATGCAATTCCTTATGGATTTAAATGACTGTTATGAAGCAATTCGGCAGCAAATTTTAATTTTAAATCCTTTTCCTACAGCTAGTCAAGCATATTCTATAGTACTACAGGTTGGGGAGCAGATAAATGTCATAACACAGTTCATAGAAGGAACTGGACCAAGTGCGCATTATATAGTAATCAGAAATAAGGTTTCAAGGGTGATCAGTTTAAGAAGAGACTCACTAAAAAAGAGAAGGCTGAGCTAAAATGTGAGCACTGTGGTGGTACAAGTCACATTAAGGAAAATGCTTTCAATTGATAAGTGTACCAGATTGGTATAAAATGTTTAAAGTAGAAAAAGGAAAAGCGGGAGCTTATTGTGTGCCAGACAGACTTGATGACTGAAGAATGGACTTTGACACACATAGAACAAGTTACAGACATGATCAGAATACTGATGCTTTTGGTGATGTTAGTAAATTAATACAGTCTGAAATGGCTAAACATCTTGCTATTTACCTTCAAAAGGAAAGCAAGTCAGAGACTTCTTCTGTAGATAGACTTTCAAATGTAGCAAACATGGTAGAGATAGATCTAGGTTCATTACCTATTGATTTCTCATGCCTTTGGCATATCCACAGTCATTGGTAGGAATGAGTGGATAGTGGACTCTGGCGCCAGCAATCAAATGTGCTGCAACATTGGTTTCCTCACTGATTTAAAGAAATTAAAACATCCTCTATAAATATATCTTCCAGATGGGAGTAGTTTATAGGCTTTTATGTCTGGCGATGCTGAGATCAATAAAGAAATACTTTTAAAGAATGTTTTGTTTGTACCAGTCTTCACACGCAATTTGTTATCAGTGGGACAGTTGATCAAAGATATGGATGGCAAGATCCAGTTCTTATCATCACGCTGCATTGTTCAGAGAAAATGCCTTAACAGAATTCTTGGAATTGGCAGAATGAAAGGCTCATTATATGTTTTTCCTCATGAGGTTGAGCATGTTATCGCTGTCAATGCAGTACATAATCATAGTGATTTACTTGAACTATATCAACTATTGGGGCATTCTTCTATCTCTACATGAAACATCTGAGTATTAACAAGAAAAGATACAGATCCAATGAATATGATATTTTACAATCTTATGAGGTCTGTCACCAAGCCAAGAAGCAAAAGAATCCATTTCCTCTCTTAAACAGATGCAACATGACTATGTTTGTCTTAGTGCACATGGATGTTTGGGGTTCCTGCAAAGATAAGAGCATCTCAGATACTCCCTACATTTTAACTGTTGTTGAGGATCACTCCAGGACCACATGGACTTTTCTCTTCAAACATAAGAGTCAGGTTTGGAATATAATTAAAAGCTTCATCATCATGGTAAAGACTCATATTCATAAATCCATTCAGGCTATCAGAGCTGACAATGGTAGTGAATTTATGAATCATCAGTTTTAAGTCTTATTTCAGGACCATGGGATTGAACACCAGAAATCATGTCCTTATTCCCCCAACAGAATGAGATTATGGAACGAGAACATGAACATCTGCTGCAAGTTGCTAGAGCCTTGATGTTTCAGAGTAAACTTTCTTCTCATTTCTGGCCTTATTCTGTCTTATATGCTACCTAGCTTATAAACAGGTTGCCTTCTACAGTCCTTGGGTGGAAATGCTCATTTGAAGTTCTATGTGAGCAGAAGCCAGACTTTACAGGCATCCAGCCTTTTGGATATCTGGTATATAAAGCAAATGTTTTACTTACAAATCTAAATTTAATTCTAGAAGTTCTCGATGTCTCTTTCCTGGTTTTGCTCCTCATCACGAAAGGTTATATCTTATTTGACTTAGTTTCCTTGAAGATTTGCATTGTCAGAGATGTTAAATTCTTTACTACTTTATTTCCATTACAAATTGATCATTTTCCTTCTTTACCTTTCCATACATTAGATAGTCCAGTAGCATCTCACCATCCACACTCTCCCCCTATACAGATTGTTGCATCTGAACCTTGCATTCCTATACCTAAATCTGATTCTTCATCAGGTGCCATTTCAGCTACCAATGAGCTGATTCTTGATATGGATGATCAAAATTTATCTACTAGGCATCTTACTCCTACTTCTTCTGACACTACCATTGTTCTAGTCCTTAGGAAGATTACAAGATTATGCAAGCCTCTGACAAGTCCAATTTCTCTCATATTTTTTGTGTCTTTTTCTCGTTCTTTGTCCTTTGTTTTTTATGTTTTTTAAGTCGGAAAGAGCCAGAATGGGCACAAGGGTAGGTAGGAGACAGATGAATCACTTCTGGAGGGCACAATGGTGCCAATAATACCAAGATGGGCAACAATTTCTCAGCGGAAAGCTCTCTCTCGAGCCTGGTGGAAATCACCCACCAATGCAGCAAAAGCTGAAGGAGAAGTTCGTGATCGTGCCCACAACAACCCCAGAGTGATTGAAGTGAAGAAGAGGAGATAAGGCACAAGAGTAATCGCAATCAGCTGAAGCAGGAGCAGTACACCCTAGCCACCTAAGGAAAGAAGAGCCACGGAAGAAAAGTGAGATCTTCTAGAAGGAGGATCGGCTTTACAAGGAAAGTTGCTATGTCGACGATACTAGGGCACGGCGAGTACAGAATCTGCGATTCAGAATCGTCTAAATAAGGGAAGAATCTGCCGGATATGGAAAGTCTTGGGCACGGCGGCTGTGGACTGGGCTGAAGATCCCCCGGCCTGTGGGGGAGTTTACCTTGTGTTCCTTGTACTCCTATATAAGTAGATACATGGCATAAAACAAACACCTCTACACGCACATACATTTTATTTAGTTTTATTCTGCAATTTAATTTCCGTTGAACAATCTCGGGCCTTATGCCCACAGACAGTTAGGATATCCAGTTTTATGTTCCTCAATCCAGCGATGGTATTGGATTTATTTTGCTCTTTAATATAAGTAAGTTTTTCATTTATACTATGTGTTGCTTCAATTCTTTTAAGTATTTTTATTGTTCTAAGTCTAGCATGAGCGGCTAGACTCATTATTCCGGATTAAACAAAGATTAGAACTTAATGAACACGTAAGAACCGTGAGGCTTATGGGCATAAACTGTGTGAATTTGGTTCCGTCGTGTAATCATTTTCTTTTTTGCATTATACAGTGGGCTAAGCTAGTTAATTGTGGCAGACCACTCGTTAATTAGAATTGTGTTCACTACCTCTATAAATGGTCAATGAATCGTAGCTGTGTGTTGGTCATAAAGGGATGGGATACATCACGGGTACTGAGGGCATAAGAGAGATCTTTGTCTAGGTAAATCTGGATCTGTCTAGATCATAATACTGCTTTGTTGCTTACAATCATATGAGAGATCGGGGTTGGGTAACAAGTTAGGGTTTAGGGGACGAGAGATCACCTCTAGGCTAAACTGAAAGGATAGATTGAGTAAGTGTGAGAGATCCGTTGCCTATAACCAGGTAATTAAATTTACATAAGTAATCAGCGTGCCCATGATCGGTCAAGTGTTTGTTAAGTTCGAAATCTGAGTTCTAATCCGGAATACTTTTACTATTAATATTTTCTTGTCTTTTGTTTTCTTTTGTTTTGCTATTTAGTTTACAGTCTTTACATACAAGTAGGGAGACCACAACAATCCTCAAACCTTTTGGAAAAGTGACACTGGAAGATAGAATTCACAGCTCCTCATGGGATCAACTTTTACTCACATTAGCTAGCTACGTCTTATTGTGGGCATAAGGATAACTCTCTCTTAAGAATTATTCTGACCGTGAAACGACCGCGCGTCAGAATTGGCACCGTTGCCGGAGAGCTGGTTCTTGAAATTCTATTTTCCCAACTTGTTTGTCTGCCAATGGATGCACAATACCTCTGAAGGAGATTTTATGTATGATCCAGAACCCGAGAAAACTCTAAAGATGAGGAGAGCAGAAGCACGGAGGGCACAACAAGCAGAGAGACTTGCTCTTGAAAGAAATCTGGAGCAAGAAAGAGTACAACTGGAGATGAACGAACCAAGGTTAGCCCCGATGGCTGACGAAGAAGGAAGAACGTTGAGGCAGTTAGTCTTTCTGACTAATATGAATTTACGTCCCATGGGCATAACACTCTCAGCAATTACTATAAGCTGGGAATTGAAGGAAAGTTTCATCCAGATCTTGCCCAAATACCATGGGATGACTGGAGAAGACCCTCAGAGGCATATTCAAGATTTCGAGATGGTGTGTCAAACTCAACTCACGGATGGGGGAAAGGAACAATATGTGTGGCTTGTCTCATTCCCGTTCACTCTTCATGACGGGGCACGAGACTGGTTATATACTCTGTCAATTGGCAGTATAACCACATGGGCACAACTGTAGCAGAAATTTCTGGAGAAGTATTTTCTTGCATCTCGAGTCCAGGAGATGAGAAGAAGGATTGGAAGCATGAAGATGGGCATAAATGAGAGTTTCTATGACTACTGGTGCCGATTTCAGAGTATGTTGACAAAATGCCCACAGCACCAGATTACAGATCATGACCTGATCCAGTATTTCATCTTTGGATTGAGACCACAAGATAAAATCATTGTCAATGCCTCGTGTGGAGGATCTATCCTGAATAAATTACCAACTGAAGCATTCAGGAATTTGGCAAAAATGGCTGATGAAAATTGAGATGAAAGTGCCGAGGGCACAAGGACAGTTTCAGATGTTGGGAAATCAACGCACCTTAAGGTCAAGATGGAAAGAATTTTGGACCAGATGGAGAAAGTAATGAACCATACTGGGGTACCAAAGAAAAGAGTGTGTGGAGTGTGCAAGAATGTGGCCTGTTTTACTGATGAATGCCCAACACTGCAAGAAGAAGACGTTGCTGAAGTTAACTCTCTCGGTGGGCATAACAACAACAAGAGATATGATCCCCACTCTCAAACATATAATCCTGGATGGAGGGATCACGAGAATTTTAGATGGAAAAGGAATTATGCCCACCAACCAGATTTGCCACCACCACAGCCGAGGGCACGAGAAGAACCCAGCCTAGCCGAACTAGTCCATGCCATGGCCAAGGAGAATGTGAAGTCACATCAGGAGAATGAAAAGTTCAAACAAGAAACAAGGGCCGGTCTGCAGCATGTGAGCAAGCAAATTTCCCAATTGGCTCAAGACCTTGCCCGACTGAAGGAAGGAAACGGGCAATTACCATCTCAAGTGGTAAATCCCCAAGAGCAAGTGAACGCTGTGACCAGAAAGAATGAAGAAACAGCAATGAAAGCTGAACAGAAAGGAGACACTGAAGGCATAACGAAAGAAGAGGAGCAGACAAAGGAAGAGGTCGCTGAGCCCATAAAGCAAGAAACAAAGAAAAAGCCTCTCTTTCCTGAGCGTCTTGCCCATGACAGAAAAGAAGAGGAGTTGAAGGAATTCCTCAAGGTCTTTCGGAAAGTGGAAGTCAATATTCCATTACTTGATGCGATAAGGCAAGTTCCTCATTATGCCCATTTCCTAAAAGAGTCGTGCACCAAGAAGGTGCGATTTGAAGATGATGCAAGACTTTTTGTGGGAGAAAATGTCTCTGTAGTGCTACAAAAGATGCCTAAGAAGTGTGAAAATCTTGGTATGTTTGTCATACCATGCATAATTGGGAGCAAGAAGATTGAAAAGGCAATGCTTGATCTCGGTGCATCCATAAATGTCATGCCCATGATGATTTATGAAGAGTTGAATCTGAGACCACTCAAGGAAATAAGGGTGATCATCCAGTTGGCAGATAGATCAAATGTCTATCCTGAAGGTCTAATAGAAGATGTTTTGGTGAAGGTGGGGGAATTAATTTTCCCGGCAGATTTCTATATTTTGGACATGGGCAAAACGACACCATCCACATCCGTTCTACTGTTAGGGAGGCCTTTCATGAAGACTACTCGAACTAAAATCAATGTCGATGAGGGCACACTGACATGTGAGTTCGATGGCCAGATAGTTGTGTTCAACATTTATGAAGCCATGAAGTACCCACAAGATCCGGAGTCAGTTCGCTTTGTGAACCATTATGCCCAATCTTAATCCATTCTGGGTCGCATGAAAAACCAAGAACCCCTGGAATGGGCACTGCAAGCTGGGTTGACTAACTACGATGCCCTCGATGAAGATGAGGATACCAGAGATACTATCATGATGTTGTACTCTCTGGAAGAATTACCGCATGGAGTGGTGGATTTCAATTTGCCCACAATGACTCAGATAGACAGGATTCTTCCATCGATTCAGAGGGCACCGAAGCTAAAACTAAAGAATCTCCCTGACCACTTAAAGTATGCCTATCTTGGGGAGAATGAGACACTGCCGGTTATCATAAGCAAAGGACTGAACCTTATTGAAGAAAACCGACTGTTGAGACTACTACGCATATACAAAGAAGCAATGGGATGGACTCTAGCCGACATCAAGGGCATAAGCCCTGCAGTATGCATGCACAAAATCCTCTTGGAGGATGATGCTAAACCAGTGTGGAATGCCCAATGCAAATTAAACCTCGCAATGAAGGAGGTCGTGCTGAAGGAGATACTCAAATTACTGAATATGGGAATCATTTATCCCATTTCAGACAGCAAATGGGTAAGCCCTATTTATGTCGTGCCCAAGAAGTCAGGAATCCAGGTGGTGAAAAATGAGAAAAACGAGCTTGTGTCCACAAGGCTACAAACTGGATTGAGAGTCTGTATAGACTACCTGAAGCTCAACACCGTAATGAGGAAGGATCACTTCCCATTGCCATTCATAGATCAGATGCTGGAGAGATTGGCTGGAAACAAATTCTTTAGTTTCCTTGATGGATATTCAGGCTACATGAAAATTGTGGTAGACCAAGAAGACCAGGAGAAGACTACCTTCACGTGCCCATTCGGCACATTTGCTTTCGGAGGATGCCTTTTGGGCTCTGCAATGCCCCCGGAACATTTCAACACTGCATGATGAGTATTTTCTCAAATCTTTTGGAGAATTGTATCGAAGTATTCATGGATGACTTTATAGTCTACGAAAATTCATTCGACCCATGCCTCGACAACCTCGAAAAGGTACTAAAAAGATTTGCGGATAAGTGCTTGGTGCTAAACTATGAAAAATTCCATTTCATGGTTCGTGAGGGGATTGTTCTTGGGCACGTTGTTTTAGAGAGAGGCATAGAGGTGGATAAAGCTAAGGTGGACATAATCGAAAAACTACCATACCCCACTACGGTGAAGCAAGTTCGTGGTTTTCCTGGGCACGCACGCTGGGTTCTACCGGCGATTCATCAAAGATTTTGTAAAGATTGCTCAACCCATCACGCATCTTTTGTAAAATGATGTGCTATTTGTCTTCGACGATGCATACAAGGAAGCCTTCAACACTCTGAACAAGAGGCTGATCACGGCACCCATCATTGAACCTCCAGATTAGGGTATGTTATTTGAAATAATGTGTGATGCCAGTGGAGTACTGTGGGCACAGTGCTTGGACAAAGGCGAGGTAAGAATGCCATGTAATTTACTATGCGTCCAAGATATTGAATCATGCCCAAGCCAACTACATCACAACTGAGAAGGAATTGTTGGCAGTAGTCTTTGCCTTTGAAAAATTCCGATCCTATTTGCTCGAAGCTAAGAGTATGGTCTACACTGATCACTCTGCATTGAAGCACTTGCTTGCAAAGAAGGCATCAAAGCCAAGGCTCATCCGGTGGATACTACTACTGCAAGAATTTGATTGGGAGATCAAAGACAAAAGTGGAGCTCAAAACTAGGTGGCTGATCATTTGAGTCAAGTACTCAATGAGGAAAAAGACATGGTACCCATCGAGGAGTCTTTCCCAGATGAGTATATGTTCAACCTCAAGGGCACAGCACCTTGGTATGCTGACTTGGTCAACTTCATGATCTCTGGAGAATTACCTACCAGACTCTCGACCTACTAAAGGAATAAAATCAGAAGTGAGAGTCGATATTATGTATGGGATGAGCCCATACTGTGGAGAAGGTACGCGAACCAAATCATTCGTCGCTGCGTGCCCACAGAAGAAGCTAAGAGCATTCTAGATCACTGTCACTCCGAAGCATGTGGAGGGCACTTTGGTGCAAAAGAACTACGAAGAAGGTTCTTGATTATGGGTTCTTTTGGCCCTCACTTCACAAACATGCTTATGAAGTATGTAGAAATGTGGGTGAGGTGTCTCCTTTTTAAAAATGGAAATCTGTATTATCTATTTAAAAGTGCTAATGTTAGAAATTTAGGTTAACATGTGGTGCATTTAAAGTGATCGATAATTATAAAAGTATAATTTACTAAAGAGTATAAAGAAATTACTATTTTCTTTGTAATGATAATTCTAAAAATACCCAGATAAATTTGAATTCAAACCTATGATATCTAAGCAGCAAATTAAAATATAATACTATAAACCCTTGCCCTCCTCACAAGTCGTCATCCATGTATACACTTCTCAGGACTTGTCAAAGCTTTCAGCATGCATGCATCGATGCACCACACGTTATCACTTTCACCTACAATGCATGAACTACATGAGCTAAAGCTTAGTAAGCAGAAATCAGGCTCATGCATGTCTCATAACACTCACAACGCATATGTAATATGCAACACCACCACAAATGCCAAATGCTCGTGAATAAAATCCTTTTATGCCATCTCGAAAGCATTTTCAACGTTTAGGAACTTGGCTCCCTTCACCAGACACCAACATGAGTCATGAGCTCATAATATAATCAATATCAATTGGCCAAAGTGATTAGTGCACTCATGTGGCTCATCCTTCCTGGACCCCAAGGGACACGCCCCCTACCTGTTCCCTTTGATCCCACATGAAAGTCATCCCACATCAGCCACTCATCACCTCAAACGTGCAGTCGAAGTGGACCATCCTCCCTGGACCCCAAGGGACACGCCCCCTGCATGTTCCCTTTGATCCCGCATGGAAGTCATCCCACTCGAGGCACAAATATCAATACAGCACAACACGGGCTGGTGGTGACCAATCCCAAACAAAACATTTTCTCTCTCTCAAAACCATTTAATGCATGCAACCTCGACAGTATGTACATGACGTGCATGCATATGCTCGTGCTTATGTACTGGATATTTAATGCAAAGAAATACAATATCATAAGTATATTGCATCACACAATCATACAATATAGCACATGCAATAACAAATAATAAATAATAAATAATAAACACATAGTTAAATAATACTATGTTCATGCATTGTAGTTGCAGATGGATTTCTACTTACCTTGTATTCCCAAATTAATGAAATCAGAGATCCTAGACCATGCACTTTCTCATAAATTCTATTCAAAACAATAATAAATTAACAAACATCAATATACAAAGTATCAATGGTAAAACTAATGTCATGCGTTTACATTTCTTTCAAATTTAACACCTACCGCATCTCCTAAAACATTTCATTTCTATTTTCTTCTACACATTAACCATGCAGCACTCAAATTTAATATGAATTAGTATAGATTTACTCATTAACGTAAGAAAGAATACAATTTTCAGAACAAAATGCATTTCAATTTGCATATTTATTTTGTCTCTAACCATTTTCTACACACACACACATATATATGTATATATTTAATACCACTATTTAATTTATGCGTTTAACTACACCAAGCCATTTAATCCCTTAGAGATTGATTATTTAAAATCGAAACCAAAATTCACTCTATAACCATCAAATTATTAAGTACTTATTGCAAGACATAAAAACCTAAATTAATTACTCCAATAGTAATTAACTTCTCCGAAATTGAAATACAAATCTATAAAATTAATCATGCTTCCAAATCAAATGTGTGTGTGTGTATAAACCAACATTTTTAATTATAAACAGCAAGATCCATAACATAAAATCTAATTATTATTAAAAGTAGGAGTAGAGTGAAATACTAACCTCTACATATATCGCTTACATTTTTTTTTCTCTCTCCCTTTTTTTTATTTTCTTTAATTAGTTCCATATTTTCCAATTTATAACAATTACGACCGCCTCACTTTATCCTTAATATATTTATTATATTAATTGTTCCTAACATGCAAATCCAATATCTGCCAAGTGCTAATTACGTGGCCAAATATGAATATTTTTATTTTATTTATATGGCTTATTTAATATGTCCAAATAAATACTTGTATATTTCTATCCCTTAATCCCTCCTCTCTAAGCTTGCTATAATTTGGATAGGTATCTACAATATATGTATTATTTAATACTAAGTGCTTGCAATATTGAAGTGCATATTTATATACATTAAATTTGTACAATATATTATATATCCCATCTTGGAGGCATATATAGGCGTGTCTGCGAATTACAATTCACCTTATTTGGTGACAAATATATTTGTGTATATAACTCTTTTACTAAGCACTGTATCATGTATATAGTAATTAGTAATACACTACAATTTATTTATATTATTAGGTATACAAATATAGATAATTATATATTTTATACTCTAATTGACCTTCGAGATTATAAATCTCAATTATTGATTGCCGAGATCTTTTAATTTCAAAATTTGTAACATAATCTATGCGTATTCTCAATTGATATTTTAACTCATGTATTATTATTTATGATTTAATGCATGTAATATGTATATATATATATATAATATCAAATAAAATGGTGTATTAAATATGGTCATGGAAAGTATTATACATCTAAGTATAGTTAGTGTATCTATTGAGTATGATGAATTACACAAAATTTATACAAACATAAGAGATAATTACCTGTAAAATAACCTAATAGGTATTATTATATTTATCCATAAGTATTGGGAGGCCCGGATATTACAGCACAAAGCCTTTTGGGCAATTCAGAAGCTGAACATGAAGTTTGATAGAGCTGGGATCGAAAGGAAGCTTCAACTTCAAGAGTTAGAAAAGATGAGGCTAGAAGCCTATGACAATGTCGTTCTCTACAAGGAAAGAATGAAAAGAACTCATGACCACCTCATTCGCCACAAGCCATTTGAGCATGGGCAAAAGGTTCTACTGTATAATTCCAAGATGAAGCTGATCGGGGGAGGACTCAATTCCAAATGGTCAGGACCATATGAGATCCAGACCATGTGCCCAAATGGAGCAGTGGAATTATTTGATTCAAGTACTGGAGAGACTTTCAAAGTCAACGGTCAAAGGCTGAAGCATCTCAATGAACCAACAGTTTCATATATGAAGGCTCTTGGGCTCAAGCTCGTTTAGCCCACATATATGTGATGAAAGGCAAGCGTCGTGCCCACGACAATAACTGGGGCGCTGACTGGGAGGCAACCCAGGTTTTATTTATTTTTTATTTTCTTTTTAATTTTTTTCCACAATTTATTTCTTTCCTCTTTGGTGATTATTTTTTGCCATGTTAGACTAGGAGTTGGATTTTACGGCTGTATTTGTTTTTGGAGTATTTTAAGGATCAAACTTAGGTGAAATTTTCGTGGAAAGAAAGAATCTAGCCAATTTGGAAGCTTCCAGTGTGGAGGGCACCAGCAAAGATAATTCCGGAAAATTCAGGATCTCTCTGCCCCCGTGGGCACAGTACAAGATTCCGTACAAGGAAACCCTAGAAGCCCAAAAGTCATCTGACGGGCTTGTCACATCAACCCAAATTGAGTGGCTAGGGTGAATCCAAGTATTAAACCCCCACCCATTTCCTCACTGAAATTCACTCGCCATTTTCACCCAAATTTTCAAAAAATTACAGCCTATTCTCTCTCTCTAAAAACTCCCTCTCTCAACCGCCATATCCACGATCACCATGGCCTCCAAAACTCGCGCTGCCAAGTCTACAAAGAAGAAGGTGGAGTTCACCCTTTCTACTTCACCGGAAAACTCCAAGGATACCACCACCGACTCCGCTACACGAAAAAAGCCGTCGAGCACCGCCACCATGAACATTCAACCTCTCTTCACTGTCGAACCGCCATCTTCACCTGTTTCCACTCGAAAATCCGAGAAAGCTGACGAGCCTTCTCTGAAAATTGTGGAAGAGACCGTTGATGAGATCAATGACCAAGAGAATGCCAGCATGCAGCAAGATGTGACCCCCGAGCCAACGCCAGAGCACACCCCTGAGCCCTCTGCAACTGAAAGTGGAAGAAGGTGAAGAAGGAGAAGGTCGCCGCTGTGAAAGCTCAGTCACAGACCCTGAAGAGGAAGAAACAGCCATCACCAACGCTGTCGGAAGATGAGAAAGCCGATGAGGAAGCCGAGGAAGAAAAAGCTAAAAGTAGTGGGGAGTCGTGAGCCCATAAGAGTCTAGACGACCAGTCTCTGTCTCTGAATAAACCCACTGAGGGCACAACAGATGCGTCCTCTGTGTCTGCCAAGGGGAAGGGAAAGGATCCTGCCAAGCCGTCTGTAAAGAAGGGCAAAACTGTGGTCAACCCAACTTCTGAAAAAGGCATGCCGAAAGGAGAGGGCATTTTACCCATAAAGAAGATTGTGCACATCAAGACCATTCACTTCGCCTCGCTCGCCGTCTTGGACATCGAGCGAGAGGTAAGGGAACTCTTCTCTAACATCGGCTGGTCATTTTTCATTGAACGGGATTATTTGATTTTTCCTTAGTTGGTTTATGAGTTTTTCCATGATCTGTCTGTGAAAAGCATTGGGAAGGGTGGTACTTCTGCTAAGGTTTTTAAGTTTAAAATTTTTGGTAAAACTTTTAATCTTTCTGCTGATGAATTGAACATGGGTTTGGGCATTGTGTCATTTCTGGACTTGAATGATGATGATTATAGATCTACTGTTGTTGTGGTGCCCACGGATGAGAATGTGGATGAGAAGTGGACTGAGTTGGGTGACGGTTCCAAATTCAAGTCTAGAACTAGCAAGGGACACATGCTGAAAAGCAATATTGCCCTTCGCTTTTGCCACCATGTGCTCGCCTACAACTTCTTTGGCCGGAAAGATAGCTCCAACTTCATCACCAATCAGGAGTTGTTTATCCTCTAGTGTATGGTGCACAAGAAGAGGATAAACTTTGGAGTTGTGGCCCATTCTAAGAACCGCATCTCTTGTGCCCAACTGATAACCCATCTTGCTGAAAAATTGCGCTTATTTGATCCTTCATCCACTAACCTATATTGCAAGCATGTTGAATTATTTGATGTAAACTGCTTGAAAAGAATGATGGATGACTTTGACGATAAAGAGGGGAAACCCGTGTTCGGCATACCGAAGCTTAAGATTTTGAGTAGCCTTAGTTTTCCTCTGAATGCAGGACCCAATAAGAGGCCCCCAAGGGCACAGCAGCAAGAGCCAGTAGCCACCACCATCCTAGCTAGACTAGACCGATTGGAGACCGTCCTGTTTGCCTACTTCAAGCATGTCGGATTTAATTATCCGACCCCCTCTGATGCCTAAACTGGTACTATTAATTTTTTGTTTTTTTGTTTTTTATTTTAGTGTCTAGATGTCGCCCCATTCTCACATTTTGCTCAGCGCAAAGTGTATGGGTGTGGGTATTAGGGAGTCTTTATTTTTCGGTTTTTGTTTTGCTTTGTGTTTGTGTGTTTTTTATTTTTGTTTTAGTTAAATGACCTCCATACTGATCCACTTTACCTAAGGCAAAGTGTATGGATAGGGGTGGCCATTTAATATTTCATTGAGTTTGTGGTTCTAGGATAACCCTCTCGCACCCACTTTGCCGAAGGCAAAGTGTGTGTGTGGGATTTTACTGTATTTTCATTTCAGCATGCCCATGCTGCTGTTTATATGATGAATAAACTAAGTACCTTGTGAGGAATTAAGCCTGAATTCACGATGCATGTGATTATTCTTTCTTGTGTGATTTCTGCATTATTGAATTTAGGTGAACTAGAACTTATTTTTGCCCTATTCTGAGATCACAATGAATTTTGAGTATGCTACTGAAATGCTTAGGCAAATTTTCTTTTTGAGCCCACAAAGCCAAATAAAACCACCTTGAAATTATCCCTTGCAGCCCTATTTGAGCCGAAATGAATTAAGCTCTGGTCATGTTCTTTCTTGAAAACCATAAAAAAAGACCATGGGCATGAGGGAAGGATAAATCTGGTGTGTTACAATGCATGAAATGCCAAGAAAAAGAAAGAAAAAGAAAAAGGGATCTAAAAAAAACCCTGAGGAAATAAAGTACAAAATGCCCACAAGATAAAAAATCTGAGGAATGTGCTTTATAAAACGGGCACGGTGGCAAAGGCCAGTAAAAGTCAAAAGAAGTCTCCCAGAGGGAAAATTCGACTAAATTCTGAGCCAGATCCAAATATTTCCTACCTTGAACCTGTAGCCCCATTACAACCTTCAAAGTCCTTAGCACAGGTGTGCCCATTATTCCAATAGTGGTGGAAAAACAAGAGCATTTGCAAGCCTATAGTGACCCTCAGCTCAATTATGTTTTTCCTTTAGCGTAAATACTTAGCCAAAACACTTGAGTGAGGAAAACATGAGAGAACCACTCACTTACTCATTTTGATTTGCAGTGGGCATTATGTATATTTTTACTGTTTATATGCTATTGAGTTTGATCAGATTCCTAGATCTCTGTGCCCGCAAGGGATATGTTTTACATACCTGTTTTGTCTTGTTTTTGTCGTGAGTCTGTCTTTTCCTCCTTTCGTTTTTTGTTTTTTCTTTTTGGACACGTTGTACCCGTATACTTGAGGGCAAGCATGACTAAAGTGGGTGGGTGTGACAAGTCCAATTTCTCTCATGTTTTTTGTGTCTTTTTCTCGTTCTTTGTCCTTTGTTTTTTGTGTTTTTTGAGTCGGAAAGAGCCAGAATGGGCACAAGGGTAGGCAGGAGGTAGATGAATCACTTCTAGAGGGCACAATGGTGCCAATGATACCAAGATGGGCAACAACTTCTCAGCGGAAAACTCTCTCTCGAGCCTGGCGGAAATCGCCTACCAATCCAGCAAAAGCTGAAAGAGAAGTTCGTGATCATGCCCACAACAACCCCAGAGTGATTGAAGTGAAGGAGATGAGACGAGGGCACAAGAGTAATCGCAATCAGCTGAAGCAGGAGCAGTGCACCCTAGCCGCCTAAGAAAAGAAGAGCCGCGGAAGAAAAGTGAGATCATCCAAAAGGAGGATCGGCTCTACAAGGAAAGTTGTTATGTCGGTGATACTAGGGCAAGGCAAGTACAGAATCTGCAATTCAGAATCTTCTAAATAAGGGAAGAATCTGTCGGATATGGAAAGTCTTGGGCACGGCGGCTGTAGACTGGGCTAAAGATCCCCCGGCCTGTGGGAGAGTTTACCATGTGTTCCTTGTACTCCTATATAAGTAGATACATGGCAGAAAACAAACACCTCTACACACACATACATTTTATTTAGTTTTATTCTGCAATTTAATTTCCGTTGAACAATCTCGAGCCTTATGCCTGCAGGCAGTTATAATTTCCAGTTTTATGTTCCTCAATCTAGCGTTGGTGTTGGATTTATTTTTCTCTTTAATATAAGTAAGTTTTTCATTTATACTATGTGTTGTTTCAATTCTTTTAAGTATTTTTGTTGTTCTAAGTCTAGCATGAGTGGCTAGACTCGTTATTCCAGATTGAACAAAGATTAGAACTTAATGAACACATAAAAACCGTGAAGCTTATGGGCATAAACTGTGTAAATTTGGTTCCGTCGTGTAATCATTTTCTTTGTTTCATTATACAGAGAGCTAAGCTAGTTAATTGTGGTTGATCACTCGTTAATTAGAATTGTGTTCACTACCTCTATAAATGGTCAATGAATCGTAGCTGTGTGTTGGTCATAAAGAGATGGGATACATCACGGGTACTGAGGGCATAAGAGAGATCTTTGTCTAGGTAAATCTGGATCTGTCTAGATCATAATGCTGCTTTGTTGCTTACAATCATATGAGAGATCGGGATTGGGTAACAAGTTAGGGTTTAGGGGATGAGAGATCACCTCTAGGCTAAACTGAAAGGATAGATTGAGTAAGTGTGAGAGATCCGTTGCCTATAACCAGGTAATTAAATTTACATAAGTAATCAGCGTGCCCATGATCGGTCAAGTGTTTGTTAAGTTCGAAATCTGAGTTCTAATCCGGAATACTTTTACTATTAATATTTTCTTGTCTTTTGTTTTCTTTTGTTTTGCTATTTAGTTTATAGTCTTTACATACAAGTACAGAGACCACAACAATCCTCAAACCTTTTGGAAAAGTGACACTGGAAGATAGAATTCGCAGCTCCTCTTGGGATCGACCCTTACTCACATTAGCTAGCTACATCTTGTTGTGGGCATAAGGATAACTCTCTCTTGAGAATTATTCTGACCGCCAAACGACCGCGTGTCAGCCTCCTACTTACCTTAATGATTATATTTGTCACTTTGTAGACCAGAAACCATATGCCATACTTTCCAAGACTTATTCTCCTCTCACTTTTCCTTGCAAAATATCCCCAGCTTTGACTCCTTCTCATACAGCTTTTCTCATCAATGTTCAATCTTTGAAGGAGCCTACCAGTTATGGAGAGGCTTGCAAATCCAGTGAGTGGGTTGAAGCCATGAATAAAGAGCTTGCAGCTCTTGAAAAGAACAATACTTGGCAGATTGTACAGTTTCATGCAGGGAAGCATGCTATTGGATCAAAGTTGATTTATAAGATAAAACTGAAATTAGATGATACCGTTAAACGATTCAAGGCAAGACTAGTAGCAAAATGGTATATTTAAGAGTTTGGATAGATTACCATGAGGTCTTCTCCCCTGATGCGGAACTTGTAACTGTGAGATTATTTGTTGCAATAACTATATAATTCTCTTGGTTTGTACATCAAATTAACATCAACAATGTATTCTTACATGAGCACCTTACTGATGAAATTTATATGAATATACCACATGGATATGCTAAGGGTAAACCTGGTGAAGTCTGTCGATTAGTCAAGAGTCTTTATGGATTAAAAAAAAGTATCCCGAGAGTGGACTCAGGAGTTTTGTAAGCACATTTCTACTCTTGGATTCATTCAATATGAACATGATAATTGTGTGTTTGTTTGTGGCAGAGGTAGTTCTTTTATTGGCCTCCTAGTCTATGCCGATGACATCTTGCTATTAGAACCCTCTCTTAAGCTTATAACTCAGATTAAAGCCTCTCTTCATGGTGCATTCACTATAAAGGATTTAGAAGATACTAAGTATTTTTTGGGGATGAAAATAGCTCAATCTTAGTCAGGAACTTTCTTATGTCAAAGAAATTATATCCTCGATTTGCTTAGTATAGCAGGGGTATCAGGTAGCAAACCAATTGTTACCCCGTTACCCTCAGGGTTATCATTGCACCAACAAGGATATCTTCTTTCTAAGCTAGATTCCTATAGAAGACTTGTTGGGAAGTTACTGTATCTTAACCTTACTAGGTTGCATATCTCTCATGCAGTGCAACAACTTAGCCAATTTGTGAATAAGCCTATGAAGACTCATTGGGATGTTATTCATCATGTTCTTAGATATCTTAAAGGTTGTCCTTCCCTGGGGTTATATTACAAGGCTACTTCTGCATTTCAGTTCACAGCACATTGCGATGCAGATTGAGAGTCTTGTACTGATACTAAAAAATCCCTTACAAGCTACTATATTTCATTAGGGCACTGCTTAGTTTCTTGGCGTTGCAAGAAACAAGCCACTATATCCCTCTCTATAGCCGAAGCTGAATATAGAAGCTTGAGCGTTCAGTGTGCGAACTCTTGTGGATTTCTTACATGCTTCAAGATTTTCACCTCCTAGTTCATCTTCGTATAGTTGTGCATTGTGATAACAAGGCTGCTATACAAATTACTCAAAATCAGGCGTCCCATGAGCGTACTAAGCACCTAGACATTGATTGTCACTTTGCGCACTTTCACTTTAGCTTAGGTTTTATTCTTCCTATATATGTCTCTACTCAGTTGCAGCTTGCTGATTTTTTTTATGAAATCGTTTGCTGCTCCAAGGTTGAAACTCCTCTTCTCCAGACTATCCCTTGGTGATCTACACCAAGTCGTGTCTGAGGGGGTGTTGAGATCACTAGCTTTGGCGGCTACATGCATGAGTTCACAACAGCACAAGATTAGCAGGCTTGGGAGAAGCATGCAACAACTTAAAGTCTACATGGCAGCAGCTCGTTTAATTGCATGCATGGATCACTGGAGAATGCACTTCAGCCCTTAGAGTGCACATGCACACGGATCATCAATTAGATAGCAAGCTTTGTAGTTGTAGTATATAAACAAAATGTCTCTACTCTCAGTAACTGGTTTTTGATGAAATTGGAATTCTCATGTACTAAATGCTCTATTCTCTACGAAATTCAACAAACCTTTTTAGTCTTCTACATTTTAATTTCCCAACGGTCCAAAAGAAAATATTCACTACGGTTAAAAAAATGTCAAAGCTTTTATGTTTTTTAAAGCTTCATTATTTTCTCATTAACACCACATTGAATATTTTCCGCAAGACTTTTGATTTTTTTTTGGACACTATATACAAACCCAACTTTTCCTTCAAGAATTCAACTCAAATCAAGCGACTATAATCAATTCATCAATGATGATGATAAGTACTTATTTCCTCCATAGGATTTCCCACATCCGTGTTTACAAGCTTTAGTGATTGATTTGCTTCCAAACAACTTCTTTTGTAAATGTTTGTCCATGATGCTTTCCAATTGCTCACTATCCGCACACGTGTTGCATATCTTCAATTTTTGTAAAACCATGTACCAAATTCTTGTCATGAAGTAGCTTGAGATTTTGAAAATTCAAATGACTAAACCTCCAATGATATAAGTCATATAACCATTATTCATTCATCACTTGGAACTTTTATCAGTCATATTTTCAGAGTACTTAAAAATGAGTGAGAAGTTTCTATTTTTTCTCCATTTGGATTTATGCAGTTGATTTCGTTCTTAGTGTTGGCTTTTATTGTTCCCTTTCCATGAGCTTTCACAAGTGCATGATTACCCATATATACTTGTGAATTTATGGCGATATCAAATATTCATAAAAATAGATTTGTCACCCGTCGTCTTGTGGTTACGACCACCACTATAAAATAAAAAGAATAAAATAAACATCTATAGTTCATCATTGCTCAGCTGAATCCCAATATCGAGCCTTAATGTGTGACAGCAAGGCGTGCAACTACTCATTAATTATAGCTAATGGTTTATGTAGCTAGGGGGATGAAGTAGATATTCATCGATCACAAATCATGTTTTTTGAAGTATTATCGTAGCAAACAGTAATCACACGATTCACAACAGACAGGATGCTTCCAACACATCCTCAGTTCGCAATGGTGGTTGCAAAAATCACCATACTAGTGATCTACGATAAATTTTGGAGTACAACTATAAATTCAATAAATTAAAGAAAATTCCAAGTTAGTAAACAAACTACCTATGCTACATCAACGGTACAACTGCTACGAATGGTTCATGGAAAGCACATAACGAAGAAAGATGTGCCAACTATGATCCCAGTCTCTTACTGATAAACTGCACTTTCTGCATTTCATCTCATCGTACCTTCCGATTTGCATATACACTCAGGAAATGGGTTTTGGTAAAAGGATTCCTCAAGGCGCAATCTTGCCCTGCCCCTGATTCCAGGAGGGGAACCTCCTCTTCTCCGAGGTCCACCGAACCTGCAAATCAGTATAATTATCACAGACAATTCTACTTGCATCCCAGTTGAAGAAGCCTTAAGAGTTCTACTGTAGTGACACTCTATATTAAGTATCTTAGTTATTAGTCAATGTTTAAGATTGTTTTTTAAAATTGTGATCTCCTGTCACACAAGCTGTTTAGGAAGTAACATAAATTAGCATGACTGTGACCGAGAGGGATGAATTAGACAGATTGCAGAAATTTTCAATCTATTATATAAGGATTAAAGATACTAATACAACTATTATCATGTCCAGACTCAACTACAACTATATTCAACATTATAATGGCTAACAATACATATACATACATACATAATACATACATATATATATATATATAGAGAGAGAGAGAGAGACTGAGAGAGAGTCATTTATTTGTGAACATTAGCCTAGTTTGTAATTTGTGGATAAATCCTATCCATTAGATTTGTTATATGAATGGTTTAGGATCAATTTTATTTTAATTGTTTTTTATAGTTATTTTATGTAGTAAGATTGTATTTGTCATGAGAAATTTATGCTACTTTTACGTTTCAAATGCTTAGATTGTTATTTCGTAATGATTTTTTTCACATCTAAGATGCTTCATGCTTGTAATCTAATAGTGTACGGTTTTGAAATTGGGGGGAAGGGATGACATAATATATGTTTATGCTATTTTTACATTTCAGAATGCTCGATTTGTTATTTCTTAATGTTTTTTTCACATTGAAGATGCTCTTAAAAAATGAAAATGGTGATTTAATTCATATTTGACCTTATGAAATAATAGTATTTTTCTTAATTCCCGCCTAACTAATAATGGCCATTGATCTAACAAATTAATGTATATTATCCATCCACAATTTACATACAAGGCATATGTCCACTTGCTAAGACTCCCATATGTATATATATACACCGTTGAAGGAAACTGACATCATGTATCATACATACCTGTTTTTATGCAACCGCATCACAGGGCGGGATAAAGATGACTCTTCAAGCAGTCCAGCCTCCAATTTATCAAACAATTGAACTAGGCCTTTCCTGCACATTTTCCTTTGTGAATGAAGCTTACCCTAGTATAGTAGCATTATCATTTCCACAATTCTTACAATTATGGAACTTCTTTTGTACCGGTTATGCACGTTGATATAGTTGTTTAAAACCTTCTTTTAGCAAAAAAGTTGGATAATAACATATCAGAATTACAAATAACATTTGCACTGATGATACTTCTGCACTCTATATATTTCTGAAAATTACATTTGCATATAAGTTTCAAGTACATTTATAGGTGCTTGTACTTTATAATTTCATGTAACTAACACATATCAATGGTAACACCAAAGGTCAATTGTTAAACCCTAATCAAGAAACTGACTCAAGTAAGAAACTCTTGAATTTTTGAAATTGAATACACCATTATTGTCTACCATTAGGGTGAGCAGATCAACTTCTTTCAGAAGTTGTTAGTATTGAAGAATAATCAACTTTTCTGGATGTCCAAAAAAGGGGAATGAAAAGAAAGAGAAAAACATGAAGGCTGGATGAAATGTAGGACCATTAAAGTCTCAGAATTATTTGCAAACTAACGATTAAACTAGCATATTAACATGCGCAGTGGCTATATTAGATGCAAATAGCCAACATATATGTTGTATTAAAAAGGGAGAACATGTACCAACAGGAATTAATAATTTGTCTCCTGGTTGCTAGCTCCTTAAGTTTTCTACTGGAAAGATATCCTCCTTACATGTAGGACATTAGCATGACACATCAAGTAACAAAAAATATTGAGAATTTGCGGTCTACAATACCTGTCCGGAGTGATTGTTTTTCGGTGCCCTAAGAATCGGCGATGACCTTCTACAACTCTTGCCATGTTACCCGAATGGGATGGAATAAAAATGTCACTTTCTACTGAGACAATGTAATCCAGGGCTGCAGTTTGTGATGCATGATTGGAGAAATCCTTCAATTCTTCCGTTGTTGCAAGCATTTCCTGTACAAATGAAAAAATTTAGTCAGGCTGCATGAAATAGCTTCATTTGCTCATTATTCTTTAAAGGTTTGAGTGACGAATGAATTCAAAAAACCAACTCAACTAACTTTGAAAAAAATGTTTGGAAATTGAGATGTGAGCTCCGAAAGGTGCATGTCGCCGCCATAAATTTCCCCAGCAGCAATATATATTAACGTAGATTGTGTATATCCAAGAGCTTTGAGAAATATCCCAACCTCCTTGGGAGTTAAAGGGCAGAGACCAGCATTTCTCTGTTCTGTGGAGTTAATATTCTTGACTTTCCAGTGACTTGTTTTCTCTCTAGTGAAAGAATATTAACAAAAGAAAACCACACATAAGAAAAGTGATAAGAAGATTTGAGGTGAACATATATTTAACTGGACCATTCCAATGAAATGCTCTTAATACAAACTATCTTGCAGCACTGAAAAAAATTTAATCAGTTACTTAAGCATGAACAACGTTTATGGGAAAACACACTGCTTCTAACCCTTGATTTTTTTATGGTAATGTTTAGCATAAATCAAATGAGATCGAGTTACAGGGATTCATAACCTAGAACTCCAGAAAGATAGCAGCATCACAAGATTTATCTCCCATGCATTAAGCAGTAGTCCATTTCAAATGCAGACTAGCCTATTGTTAATACAGTCAGAAAGGCCCACATGGTTGGTCAAAAGTCAAAGAGTCAGACTAAGAGCCCAAACAACCAGGCCCATAATTTAGTTCACCATAGTTATATAAAACAGAAAATATACAAAATCAAACTTAAAAGGATATAATGATAAACTCCATGAAAGTATAATATATTTGAGGATATCAGGATTTTATGTCCATAAACAATATGTGATATTTGAATTTTTAGCTCTACTCCTCCGCAAATTTAACCTACCTATTGATGGCTAAATTGATCAAAACTATTTATATATATAAAATAGTTGGGTTGAACCTCTCCAGCTTCTCCACATAGGATTTTTAGAGTGCTTTGGAGTGGAACGTGTCGCTCTATAACTGATGTAACCCTATTTACATTTTAAGGAATCTTAACTGGCATGTCAACGTATAATGTTAGTATAAGCCGTACAGGCATGTCAACATGTGTAATGAATGCATAAAGCTTTCACCTCATCATTCTGAGTTCCTCTGATTCTGCAACAGTAAGACCATAAGTACATCCAGTAAAAGACAGCATATCTTTCTCATATCTCAGATGAAGAGCAATGTATCTTTCAGCACGTGACCGCAGCCGCTCCACTAGCTTCTGTGGTGTCACCGTCATTTATGCTCAGACCCTAATATAAAGTGAATCCCCATACAAGACCTCTTAAATGCATCAGCAGAAACACAAAATCTAAAGAGTGACAAACATATATCATTTACTCTAGAATCTTTACCAGTATCTAGCAGGGTAATAATGAATTTTGACAGTCCTCGTATGATATTATTTTATTATCGATACAGTGGAAGCTAGTAATATTTTCATTTAGACATATGACCAAATGAATAAGCTCATAATAATAATTGGATCCTCAATGTGCCCATATAGGTCTGTATGAAAGCAGGATTATGGTTTTTACCTTTCCCATACTCTCAATAGATGGAGAAAAACGAAGATCGTGATATAAAGCACGGCATCTCAATCTCTGAATGTCAAGAGGCAGATCATTGTTTGCAAGTCTAGAATCTGATTTTGCGACATGAATTACCTGTAGAAAAGAATCAATATATCAATCCATGTTTCTGTTACAGTTTTGCAAAGAAACTAAAGATGGAGTATCCACTACATTCTATATTGTGTGGGTCACTCTACGAGATCATCGTGATGTTAGTTTCTGTCAGTTCAGTGGAAAATGAAAACATAATAATTATTTGAATAAGAATTGAGACTTTAGTCGGTACTTAATAAAAAGTTCACCGGCCTATGGTTTTGGCCTTGTGCATAATAAAACAGAAAGCTTTTTTTCTTGTACGAAGCTTTTGTAACTTCTGTTAGCTCTTCCTGATCATGTATATGATTTAATATGCCCATCACATATTACCATTTTATTGGTTTCAAACTCTGATTGGTCCTATAGAGCATTTCTTGGAGCAAATTAGGTTAATTCAGCATGCTACTTTTTATTATTTTCTTCAATATTATTATTTTGAACTTTGAGCATTTAGACTTCTTTTACAGGTGTGTGCATAGGGGACTTGAACTCAACACAATTCCTTAACTAAGGTTTTTGGAGTTTCATATTGTTGTAACTTGTATTGTGCCTTCATGTGGTACTTATTTCAGTAGCATGACCATGTCATCCTCCACTTGGCAACATGGCAATCATTAAAATACTAATCAATAAACATTAGGCACATCATCAATAACCAAGCTTTTATGTTCCCAAACAAACAAAACATACCAAAGAGATGTCCTAATCACACCATATGACATAACAATCCCTATATCTCATTCTAGTACTTGCGAAGTGCGAACCATATAGATTTTGGTATGGACGCCCCTAAAAGACAAATGAAAAGTAAAGCTTGCCTGATATTCCTTCCATAATCCCGCCATTTCCTCGTAGTAGCTGAGACTAGCCCATGAGGTGAAGTGTTTCCTAGCTCGAGGTAGAGATTCTATATCTTTAGGAAGCTCCTTCACAATCCTCACATCTTCTTGCAAAGATTTGATGAAATGGGGCTCGTCGAATATATTAGAGAATGTACTGCACACAAAGACCATGAAAATTAAGCCAAAGGTACAATGAAGTTGATGAACATAAAATGTCATGGAAAAACGGGAAGTTACGATCATGTATGTTTTAAGTTTCATCAATTTTTTCTTTCCCAGTTCTTTATCCATCAAGCCATAAACATACGAAAAATGCACATCGGAATTCCCATAGTATTTCCAACAAATCATATCAAAAAAATTCTTATTAAACTTCCCCAAAGCTCCCAAAAAAAAGTCAAGCACTCCCTAAATGTATGGGAATGCAGATATAACAATATATGACAATGGAAATCATCAAATGTGTGTTAATCATAGAGGGTAAATTATAGAAAGTAGAAACTAACCTAGCGTATTTTCAGGTAAATCATAAATATATTGCATACACCTATAACACTTGTTTATATTTGCAAATTGGACTTCTTAAGAATTGAATATGTAAAGTATAAAGGTAGTTTGTAATACTTCAGACAGCCATTTATAATATTAAAAGATAATGAAGATTTTATAAAGAAAAAGGATCCGTACATATCAAGGTGATATCTGTGGTTTACCAGGCATTAAATTGAGTAGAGATATATTACTTCAAAAAGGGAGGGGATGGATGTTGTGAAGTAATTTACCTGCTATCCTGCCAGAATGAACTCTTGTCGAGTTGAGGAATCACTAGTGTAGCATTCATTATGCGCGCCACAGCCACCATATCAGCTATCTAGAAGGAAGATATTGTTGACAAACAAATCTCCAATAGTCAGTTTGTACAAAATAGCAACATTGAGGTTCCTCACAAGTACCAATCTATAATGAAGGAAACAAACTCGTAATAGCTAGTATATTTATAATTTGTCTGACCCACTTCTAGCAACAATACAGTAGAGAAAACGTCAGCATGTTATGTCTTACTGTCATAGAAATATAACTGAAATTCCTTCGACTGTTGGTTTTTCTTGATTGCATACAGAAGGGAGGAGAGGGAGAATTATTTCCATGTGCAAAGGCACTGTCTAGATTTTATATTTCTTAATGACAGCAGAATTGCATGCTTGGGATATAAAGGGTCAACTTAATAGAGTAACAAATACCACTGCCATCACTGATCTGATTGTTTAGTTTACAGTTCCAGTGTTCCACTAGTATGTTCGTAAAATACAGATTGGAATTCTCATCATAAGGAACCAGAGAATCAAATCGCAACTACTAAACTTATTTATAAGTTAAAAAGAGAATCACCACCCATAAGAGAAGCTACAGAAGAAAGAACTATGGAAACCAAACCTAGAAGGCTTCATCAGATAAGACCGCTTGCATCATACAAGAGGTGCTCCAAGATTGGAGATTCTTATTAAAAGACAGGTATGCCAACCAAACGAAAGAGACAATAAATGAAATCCCTACCCCAGTGCGCATTTGATTTAGTCCTCCATTACTTTTTACAGTCATATAGCGATCCCAAACTGGAGTGGCTGAATATGCAAAACACAATTTTTGTAAGTAAAGAAAAGAGAGAGAGAGAGAGAGAGAGAGAGAGAGAGAGAGAGAGAGAGAAGCAAGGAACGTAGTTGAGGGAAGACAGCAGCAAACTTACATCACAGTAAAATCAATAAATTTGAATCATGTTTATTAGCTCAAGCAGCCCATAGGACACAGCAAGTACAGAAGATAATGTGGGTTTATATAGAGAACAAGCATAGAAAATGATGCACATGGTTGTCTTACTAAAAATTATAAGGTCAAAGCACTAACTATAAACCAATCAGACGAGAGAAAATTACCTCTATATTTACTTGTTGGCTTGACACATTGCCGTAAACCATGACTAGAAGGAGCTTCCCAAAGTTGATCATCTAATAACTGCAGAATATGACCAAATTAGCTCATCAAGTAGTATTTTTTAACTTCTAATATATTCAAATATTTTGTGAGACTATCATCTCAACCTGACGATAAATTATTTCTGATTTCAGTAATAGCCTTACTTATGCCATTTTTTTATAGTAACATATTGCAGTATGCCACTTTAGAGGAGGTTCTCATAAATCTTCAAGTTTTTTAAAAAAACAAAAAAATTTGATATGAAACATAAGTTTTATTAAGAAATCAATGAGTTAAGTATTACAAAGGGATGAGTATTCAGATCAAATTGAAAATAATCTTCAAATAATCAGAAAGCTTACACCTTACTATTAAAGTCCCTTGCACTCCCAGATAATTAGTGCTTAAACGACTATTCACCAGTTAAAACAACATTCCTAGTCATAACATGAAAAAAGTACACTGCAAGTAATTGGTCAAGAAAAGCAATGAATCAAACTTCACGCTGCTGATAAATGAAGCTTGGATGTGTTAAAAAATTATTTCTCCAAGACAAAGACAGTGGAGTTGGGCTATAAACATGTGATCCAGATAAAGGGACCAAATTTGAAACTAGTAAGACATTGTCATTAAGGGGGTCTTCCTGGATATTTCACAAATTAATGACAAAATGTTTAATATTTATTCGACTAAATTGGCACTCGGGGATATTTCCAATAAGTAGCCAAACTGTTCTATTTATGCATGTATATAAAAAATCTGAAGAGTGTGCAATAGATAGTCCATCAGCAAACTACTCCTTAATCGCATAGATACGCAATGCTAAAATCAATCTTAACACGAAAAAGCATGCAATATTTGTTTTTCCTGCGTAGAAGCTCAGTGATTACTCTCCTTCAATAAAATCCAAAATGAGGCACAATAGCACTGCATTCAGATCACTTACTCTATCCATTTATCATATAAAGTACAGTAGTACACAGATTTCTACCATACTTGTTAACCCATTTTCATTTAAGCATATATATATATATATATATATATATATATATATATTAGTGAGCATGAAGAACTAGCCACTTCAAACACATCATCTTGTGCACATTGTTATATCCTAGCCTGCTCAAACAACTGTGGAACAGTAAAATGTCCATTAAAGCACTTGTCAACTTGAATTCAAAATGTTTTCCTTTGTAGTTTCCTCACCTATTCTATATACCATGCAGGAACCAACGGTAAATGTTTTTACTCAACGACTAATTTGTGTTTCTTACTTTCTGTAGGGATGGAATAAGTTTGCAATTTAAATGGATTGTTCACATCGAGTATCGTTTACTTTCACACCCTAGTATATTGCTCATCACCTCAACTCCTAGTAGATATTGAGTGGTACATAAACACTCACCAGTATAACATTTGAACCCAACTTCATCCTTCATCCTTCAAAAACTATCTAAAATCTGGTGTAGTCATCTTGGGGGTAACAAACATGAAACATCTGTTTTCACACACTCCCAACTATCACACCCCGACTACATAATTGTGTCTGATAACTGCAAGGGTCCAGAAATGCTGAAATTTTGAAATAGGTAACATAGGGGAAGTCATTTCCACTTACAGAAGCAAGGGCATCAATTTGTCAGTAAGAACCAAATCCACTTGAAGGGGAAGCGTTCAAACCCTCATTTCAAAGATCATATTTGAGGTAGGCCAAGGTAAATTGCGATCAGCTATCTGGAAGCTAAATGAGATTACTTTGTTTTTAGGCAACTAAATGAGTTTACTTGATTTCAAGGAAGTCTCCCATTTGGCGATTATGCATTTCACTTTTTTGGAAGATCCTCAAACAAGGTTGGAATGTATAGAAAATGAGTTCTATAGTTTCATCATTGAGTCAGATAAAAAGAAGCGGAGAAAAAGTTGTTGGGTTAATTCGGTTCAACTACTAATAATACAAACGCTATACATAATTACATATCGTAGTCTCTCTCTCACACATAGGCTTGCGGAAATCTATGTAATCAATAACTCAAAGGTTCTTCTAAGGCATATCAGCTTGTATAACAAAGTAAACAATTGTATGAGAAAATGTAAATCAAACAGAAATCAAACTAAAAAGCGGAAGACCAGGAGAAAAACATCAACACAACATATACAACATTTAATGAAAAGAAGCAGTCCCCAAATTCGTACGTTGTAATTAATACCATTAATTAAAAGATTAGCAAAATAAATCAGAATAACGTGGAAAAGTAGAGCAGACCTTGTTAGATTTGGACCTCTCAACTCTAAGAAGTGGCATCTTATAATCGTCATCGAGCACATCCTTGCTATACAGCATGAAAGTGAAGATTGAGAGAGCAAAAATGAGGATCACGTAGAGAGCTATTGATAAGAAGGAAGATTTTCTGTTTCTGGATGATGAAAGGTGATGCCCTCGGTGATTAACTATTCTTTTCTCCATTTAGGGCGGCACTGTGAGTCCCGGCAAGTTATCATCGGAGTGTAGCAGTTGCAGTTTTTAGGTTTTTCTGAAGCGGACTCATGGAAATAGGGCGGCGGATGTGAGCGCTGTGAAGAAGAGGCAAGTCCAGAAGCAGAATAATCGTAGATTGTAATAATTGCAGGTGACAGGTAATGCAAGATGAGGAAGAAAGCGCATCTCTTGACCGTCAGACAAAAATAATTTTATTATTTAAGGGCAATGTTTGGTACACTGATATGGATATATCCACATTAATAAAATCTGAATTGCTTTGAAAGATAATTGCGTATTAGCTATTTTAATTGTGTTTTTGGTTATTAAGATAAATATATTAGATTGATTCACACATCTGTTTGGTACATTGTTTTAATTGGCAGACTGAGGGGGTCAGATACCTTGTCTAGAAACTGTAACCGAAGGGACGTCGGATACATTATCCAGCCGAATCAGTAAATTATACCACGGGCCTCGTGTTAGGACCGGGTCTCGCGTGAACAAGCAATGACTACCATACACACAGTTCTTATTGGATACCTTTACTGATATGCCTTTATCCAGGCTACCAAGCATTGCCTAAGATTGTTTATTTATATTCACACCCAATATTTATTTTCTTTACCCACGTATAATAATAATAATAATAATAAATTACCATTTAATTTAAAAACCTTCAAACAATTGTAGATTAATGTTCTTATTATTGGTTCAAAAATAAATTTATGAACCTACAGAAGTTGGTACGGGAACATTTTTTTTTGTTAAAGAGAAACTAACTACCTTAGCACACCACAACATAAATTTCAAAATTATATATCCTAGAAGAATAATTTTCAAAAATTATTTAGGTTTGGGTTCTTAGTTGATACGATCCGGACAAGAATCCTAGCCGAATCTAGAGAATGTAGCGGAAGACTTCTGAATACGAAACACGTTAGCGAATGAAGGGTTTCAATCCGACTCAATAATACGAATAAAACAAATTAATCTAGAAAATTAAAATACTTAAACTATGACACAAACTATGAAACACAAATAAACCAAATACCAAGGTGTAAGGGCCGCAGAGCAAACCAGTAGCTCAGCATGGCCCGTGTCTAGCCAGACCACGACCGCACGACCTTGCCAAGCCACACCTAAAACACCTAAAATCGGGCAGTAAGTCCCGTATGGCCCGTGCTCAAACGGTTCACAACCGTACGGTCGTGCAACACCTCCCTCCGCCCATTCTTCACCTCCGATCCTTTCCTCAACCGTGTCTAGCCAAACCACGACCGCACGACCTTGCCAAGCCACACCTAAAACGCCTAAAATAGGGCAGTAAGTCCCGCACGGCTCGTGCTCAAACGGTTCACAACCGCACGGCCGTGCAACACCTCCCTCCGCCCATTCTTCACCTCCGATCCTTTCCTAAACATATTCCTCAACAAGAATCGTGTAGGGTTGGGCTAAGAATGGCTTGTAGTAGATAGGGAATGATAGAGATAGAAAGAACTTACGATATGATGGAACGGATGAAGAACTCGAACATGTCTTGTGGAGTGGAGGAGGCGGACGAATTGTGGAGGATGGTCGACGTCATTGGCGTTGTTTGAGGAGTATGCATACGTTGATGTGAATCACAACCCGATGGTCTCTTTAAATCTCGAACGTACTCGAAGCTAAAATCTCTAAGTTGCTCTTCGGATAGCGAATACCTGTTAATCCTTCTTGTGGATTAAGAGATACCCTGAATAAGACTTAGATGTGCTAATTCTAAGGATATTATTTTGTATCTAAAACGACAAACGATTTAAACTTGGTTGAGACACAATTAGATGCAAAGATAAAAATCTTCAATAATGTCTAAAGAATAATGTTCGACAATGGATCCCTATTTATAATACTATAGGCCATGAAATTCTAAGACTTATGGGCTTAAAAATCTGATCCAAATAGTTCTCCAACTAAGCTAGGAAATTACCTAAGCTAGAATTCTAGTTAAGGTAGGAAATTATCTTAAATAAAATATAGTCAACCTAGGACTCAATGAATTCGAAAATTACATCAATTAAATACCAAAAATGACTCATAATAAATAAATACTGTAGTATAAAAAAACCCGAACAAAAAAAGACAGGTGTTGGAAAACACACTGCACACGATCGTGCGATGATGAATCACTAAGGCACGGGCCATGCGGACTCCTCTGTCCGGATTTGCTTTATCTAACCTTTGTTCTGCACGGCTGTGTCTTCACCTGTTGCCTTTTGCACGGCCGTGCCATGTCTTGGCGACTCTTCTTCATCTTCGAACTTCAACACGGTAACCAATCTCAAGGTCTCTTGGCTTGGTTCTTCCTCGAGCTTCTTGCAGACCATTACTTGAAGATAATCTTGTAACCTCTTGGCTTGAAGCCTCGTAATTGGACCTCTCATTTGTAACTTCAGGTTTAGCTCATCGTTGCTAGGCACGGACTCATCATCCCCCTTACTGAAAAGAATTTGTCCTCGAATTTGGATAATCATCATCTCGATCGAATTCATTTGCACAAAAAAGAGATAAGTCAGCAACATTAAAAGTAGAAGAACACTTATATTCACCAGGTAGATCAATGCGATAAGCATTGTCGTTAACACGGCTCAAGATGGTGAATGGACCATCTCCTCTAGGTGATAATTTTGACTTCCTCAAGTTTAGAAATCGACCGGGACTCAAGTGAGTCCAAACACGATCACCGGATTGGAAGATAACTTTCTTTCACCGTGTGTTGCGAGTGGCGGCGATCTTGGATCCTTTTTGTTTGATCCGGGTTTGAACTTTCTCATGCATCTCCTTGATAAAATCGGCCCTTTTCAATCCTTTAACACTCTTTAGATGCTCAACGGTTAAAGGAATCAAATCATTAGGTGTTAGTGGATTAAATCCATAAACAACCTCAAAAAGAGACATGTTAGTAGAAGAATGAATAACACGATTATAAGCAAATTCCGCATACGGTAAACATTCTTCCCATGACTTCAAATTGTTCTTAATCAAGGACCTAAGCAATGTACCTAAAGTACGATTTACAACCTCAGTTTGACCATTGGTTTGTGGATGACAAACACTAGAGAACAAAAGCTTAGTCCCTAACTTTCCCCAAAGAACTCGCCAAAAATGTCCTAAAAATTTGGAATCCCTATCACTAACAATAGTCCTAGGAATGCCATGCAATCGAACAACATGAATAAAGAACAAGTTGGCTATGTAGACGGCATCATCAGTTTTTCTATATGCAATAAAATGTGTCATGTTTGAAAACCGATCAACAACAACAAAAACCGAATCCTTACCCGATCTAGACCTAGGCAATCCCAAAATAAAATCCATAGAAATATCAATCCAAGGGCTAGAGGGTGCGGGTAATGGTGTGTATAAACCAAATAGATGCGATGTAGACTTAGCTTTATGACAAGTAATGCAATGACTACATGCATGCTCAACATCCCTACGCATATGAGGCCAAAAGAAGTGTTCTTGCAGCAAATTCAATATTTTATGGACACCAAAATGACCCATTAAACCTCCCACATGAGACTCTAAGATCAACAAGTCACACATAGAACAACTAGGGATGCATAACTTCGACTCTTTGAACAAGAACCCATCATGCAAATAAAAACCATCAAAAGACTTGGGAAATTTCGAACACTTAGCATGAATGGACAAAAAATACGGGTCCGTCTCATACAAAGACTTAATTAAATCAAATCCAAGCATCTTGGCATGCATAATGTTCAAGAGAGTGTACATTCTAGACAGGGCATCGACGATTACATTCTCTTCACCTTTCTTGTACTTGATAACATACGGAAATGACTCGATGAACTCGACCCATCTCGTATGTCGCTTGTTCAAATTACTTTGCTCTTTCAAATGTTTCAAACTCTCATGACCCGTGTGGATAACGAACTCCTTGGGCCAGAGATAGTGCTGCCAAGTCTCCAACGCACGCTTCAAAGCATAAAGCTCCTTGTCGTACGTCGAGTATCTCAAAGTAGCGTCGTTGAGCTTCTCACTGAAGTAAGCCACGGGCCGTTTTTCCTGCATCAAAACAGCACTTATACCTATCCCGGAGGCATCATACTCGATCTCGAAAGTTTTAGCAAAATTTAGTAAATATAAAATAGGAGCAGAACATAATAAAGACTTCAAAGTGTTAAATGCATGCTCTTGTTGTTTACCCTATTCAAATTTACGATCCTTCTTACTTAGCTTAGTAAGAGATGCAGCTATGCTAGAGAAATTGCGCACAAAGCGATGATAAAATCCAGTAAGGTCGTGAAAGGATCGGACTTCACTAGCGGTTTTGGGTGTTGGCCATTTCTCAAATCGCTTTGATTTTGGAATGGTCAACCTCAATACCTCTATAACTTATGACAAAGCCTAAAAATATGACTTCATCTAGACAAAAGGAACACTTAGATAAATTTCCATATAATTTAGCATCACGCAAAAGCAAAAACACTCACCTAAGATGATCTAAGTGCGCTTGTGTAGTGTGACTGTATATCAAGATATCATCAAAGTAAACCACTACAAATTTACCTATCACATCTCTCAAAACATGATTCATCAAACGCATGAAAGTGTTCGGTGCATTAGTGAGACCAAAAGGCATAACTAACCACTCATAAAGTCCATGTTTTGTTTTAAAAGTGGTTTTCCACTCATCACCTTCTTGCATGCGAACTTGAAAATATCAAGATCTTAAATCAATTTTAGAAAAGATTTTTGATCCACTTAACTCATCTAGCATGTCATCAAGTCTAGGGATAGGAAAACGGTACTTAACTGTGATATTGTTGATGGCTCGGCAATCCATGCACATTCTCCATTCATTATTTTTCTTGGGCACGAGAATAACGGGAACAGCACATGGGCTCATCGACTCTCGAACTTGCTTCTTCTTAAGTAATTCATTTACTTGATGATCGATCTCCTTCATTTATTCGGGTGAAGTGCGGTATGCTGGGTGATTCGATAGAACGGCTCCAGACACGAAATTAATCTAGTGCTCGATCCCACGAACTGGAGGTAATCCGCTGGGTATCTCTTCCGGAAAGGCATCCTTGAACTTCTTCATGAGGGGCTGCACAACACTAGGCAAAGAAACATCATTAGTACACTACTACAAAAACGCACATACGTAACGGTTATTGTCCGTTATGTATGCCATTTCAAAACCATTACATATAGTGGTGTTACGTATTCTACCCAGTATACGTAACAGTTATTAACCATTATCTATACTCACTTTACGTAACGGTTTATAACCGTTATCTATACTGCATGAAGCGTTACATATTATGATCTTTCGTAACGGTTTTTATAACAAACTGTTACCTATTATATATATACTTAAAGGTTTCTTATGAAACCGTTACATATTATATTTTTTAGATAACGCTTTTTTGAGAAACAGTTACATATTCCATAACATAGATAACGCTTTTTTGAAAAATCGTTATATATTCCATAGCATAGATAACGCTTTAATGAAAAATCATTACATATTCTTTCAATTAGATAACACTATTTTTAAAACCGTTACGTATTCTTATATTTAGATAACGCTTTTTATTTAAAACCGTTACATATTCTTGAATTTAGATAACGTTTTTTTTTTTTGCAACCATTAGGTATAATGTTGTTCTGCACAATTTTTATAAAAATAAAATTATATTTTCAAATTGTATATAATCTAAATAATCTTTTAAATTAAGAGCAAAAACGTAAAATAATTATAATAACGAGACATTATCAAGTATCAATATTTAAATACAAAGAAAAATTCAATACAAATTTAATAAAATCCTAAAATCAATAGATAATAAGAAGAATTTATCCAAGTTCCAATCTTTTTAACCAAAAAAGAATTAACCATAAATTCAACAGGTAATGGAAGAATTTAACAACCTTGAACCCTCCTGTTTCTCCACAAATTCAACATCCTCAAAACTTCCTGCAATAATACAACAGGTATAAAACCTTAACTTAAATAGAAAGTGAAACAACAAGATTATGAATAACAAGATTTATGAATCACCACAAGATTTATGCAAACTACAGAATAACAAGAAATTCCATATATCAGCTTCTTGGTCTCAAATAACTAAGAAAATTACCATTTCTGTTAGCATACAATACTCTCTTTAGCACTGAAAATCAGAGATTTATATGTTTACTAAACTGTGAGAAATAGTTTTTGCCATGTGGTTTTAGTTCATAAAAGAAAAATAGATTCACTTATCGAATCATTTCTATACATACCAGTTCACATGTCTTATACCTTAAAGAGCTCAACTAAATATCAAAGGAACTGAAGTGTAAGAAAATTATGTAGTTCTTTTTTTAGATGCCCACAGACAGAAACTCCTTCCCTTAGATATATCATATTATAAGTAGCAACAATAGATGCATTTCTTTGAGTCTGAAATGAACAAGTCGCATCAAAATCCAATTTTATTCTAACTTAAATCTAATGTATTTTAAAAAATATTTTGTTGCCAATGCTAAGATAATTACACTTATTAACATCCAACAAGGCAAATAGAAACAGAATTTCTAGGAGGGACAACACCTGACATTAATTGTCTATTTCTCTCAATTCTTTTTTGTTCTTTTTTTGCATAATAAAATCATCCATTTGTTAGTTAGTTATCACTTTTACAATTTCACGTACCGTTTTTGCAAATTAGAATCCATCAATATAATTTGTTTACAGATCACATAATCACCTATCATTTCTAATATTTTTGCTAATCTGGAAGTTTAGGATCCAACATAATTTATAGAAGTAATTTTCTAAGCAGGGCAGATTATTTAAGACACAAGTAATGCACTACCTTGAAAGTTGGCTCAACTTCCATTTACCCCGGGGAGTCAGAAATTTCCATAGCCAACTATTAAAGAGATAAAACATGAAGAAAATCTGAAATCAGATAAATCAATCAAAAGTTTACAACACCATGTTATACCCCAACACCTCTAATTACAGTAGAGAGGGAGCAATTACTGGAAAGGAATTCCTTAATGCCTCTCTCTGAAGTCCTCAAGAGCTAATGAGTAGATCATATATAGCAGATAAGTGATAGGCAAAAACCTGAAATAATAAGGAGAACAAGACAGAAATTATGAAGCAGATACCTGTTAAATGAACTGATTAAGGACTCGAGTTAACTTGCTGTCAGAACCTTCTATACAGAAATTGTTGGCAACTGAATTATATACTGAAAAAAAGTTGTGTGTCAGTTATCATTAGAGATTGTTATACTTATACATAAAGATTAAAGAGCCCACTCAATCATTACAAAATTTAGATCCTACAATGAACAGAACCAAAAGAAATTGTTGCTTTGATTCACCATTGACAACTACGTTAATGCTTTTCTATAATTATGGTTTAAACTAGGATTTCCTACAGATTGTATACTATTTTGTCTAAGAATTTGTATACTAATATGTTAGTTATGGCAAATTGATTGTTAGCTCTTTAATCTTTATTGCTTGTTGGAGTATAATTAATAGAATTAATAAAATCTAGTTTTTTATTTTATCTTTTACAACTACATATCTAACATCATCAGATCAATACTTTTACCATACAATAATATAATAGCAATCATTCACACATCAGTAAACAAACGCTAGCTTCACTAATATTAATAAATAATTCATTTAAGATTTATCATAAATTGCAAAAGTTACAAAGCTACCTCCCATAGTTGTAAGGACTTACTTAACAAAAACAAGATATTTAAATCGTTCAAATGAATAACAATTATAATACATAATGTGTAACAATGCAAATGAGAATAAACACCTGGTACCGCCCATGCTTTTGCAGAATTGTTTGGCAATGGAGCAAACCACAAAATATTTCTCAAATTCATTGAATTGTCATAAGCAACTTTAGAACATAAGACTGATCAACTGCACAGTCAAACGATAAAGCTAAGTATTTGAGACACAACGCATGGCCGACCCTACTCACCGACTTGGCAATAGACCATAGTAAAAGGAAAAAAACTATTTGTTATATTCAGCAAGATACCTGCAAATATTAGCATCATGAAGTCAACCACCGATTCAAGGCATTGCGTTTAAAATTAAAGATTAAAGGCGAATAGAAGACTATAACACTAAGTTTCTACTTTGAGGCAGTGGGTGGTTATTTGGCTTTGGTCATCATAGTTGATGATTCATTTGAGCATCTTTACATAATATATATAAAGGAATACTTACTCAGAGAAACAAAGTAATCACTACCATCAGCATGTGCCTTAAATGATAGACTCTATTTAACTTGACCTGCATTACTACAGATTAAATTTAAATTAAATTCACAACTAAACTAAGATAAGGAAAAATATTAGAAGTTTGGAACAACGGATTGCAGAAAACTCAAATAGTGCAGAACCATAAAGAAAATGAGCCCTGATAGAATTGATGGGTCATGAAAGAATTTACACGAATCGTTTGTCTCCAAATTGATCAGGACCCAACCTCTGTTGCAGAAAATACAAATTTCTGCAGCTTTACCCCAGTAAATTGAGTAAGGTGCAAATATTTTATCTGCAGATTTCCGAAAAGGCAAAAAAAAAATAAAAAAAAGTTGGGAGTTCTCAACCTTAGCTCAGTTGTTGTTTAATCTAAGGGATGGTCCGAGAAGCACCAGAGAGGAAGAACCTAGCCACGGTGAAGGAGGCCGGTAAATCACCGAAGGGGCGTCGGAAGGGCAAACCCTAGCCGCTGCCCCCACTTCATCGTCAACCTTAGCCTCCACAATCAAGTTTGTTGTTTCCTTGTGGTAAAAAGACACCCACGACCCTCCCATAGTGTCGCGAGTCGCCGGTGAGGTGGTGGGAAGAGCTCGTGTTTATGTGGGCGAGGAGTTGTACGGCGGCACGGGTGTGTGAGGAGGTGAGGGTGTGACTTGTGAGAAGGGGGAAATTCAGGAATTGGGGAAACTTCCGAAATTTTTTTTGAATTTTTTCAACTTTTAATTTTAAATACAAACAAAATTATCTATTACGGTTTATTAGTAACCGTTATGTAAAAAAAATACGCACATATGTAATGGTTTATTATTAAACTGTTACATATAATATTTGAAAAATACTCACATATGTAACGGTTATATAGAAAACTGTTATGTATAATATATGAATATTTAACAGTTTAATAGTAATTGTTACATATTCCAGTGAACACACGCACATAAGTGACGGTTTTCTTAAAAACCGTTATGTATACTTTGTTTGTAACGGTTTTAACCAAAAACCGTTATGTATTTAGTGTTATCTATCTATGTTTTTGTAGTAGTGGTAGCACTGTCCTAACAAGTTAAAAGAACTAAAGGCAAACCTACTCAAATAGCCTTTTCAACTCCTTTGATTGTGCAAAACAGTGATCTACTCTTCTCTTGGGATGGTGGGGCTCGATCAAGGGCTCCGGAAAATAGAGGTGTCAGGGTGAAAGTAGCCACGATTGAGGAAAGGATTGGAAGTGAAGAATGGGCGGAGGGAGGTGTTGCACGGTCGTGCGGTTGTGAACCGTTTGAGCACGGACCGTGCGGGACTTACTGCCCGATTTTAGGTGTTTTAGGTGTGGCTTGGCAAGGTCGTGCGGTCGTGGTCTGGCTAGACACGGGCCGTGCTGAGCTACTGGTTTGCTCTGTGGCCTATTTTTCCTTTTCTTCTTTGAACCTTGCTCGCATGATCTCTTGATCTTCTTGGACGGCTTTAGGGGTAAGGGTTTGAGTACTACGGTGCGTCCATCTCTCTTGATGGCATATGTGTTTGCAACTCCGTCATGCACAGCTTGGCGGTCAAATTGCCATGGTCTACCTAGTAGGATATGCGCTGCATCCATAGGAATAACATCGCATAATACAATGTCAGAATAACGACCAATGGAAAAGAAAACGTGTACCTAACCATTTACTCGAACTGTGTCTCGATCCGTAAACCATTGCAAATGATACGGCTTCGGATGCTTCACTGTGGTGAGATTCAACTTATCAATGGCGTATTGGCTAATTGCATTGATCATACTATCGCTGTCAATGATCATCGCACAAGTCTTGTCTTGAATGGCAACTCTCGTGTAGAAGATGTTCTCTCGCTGCGATTGTTGCTCTTTTTCTCGATTTATACTTAGACTGCAGATGGAAACTAAACTAACATGAGAAATATCGGGTTCTTCTTCTTCAAACTCGGCCGGGGCAACATCTGCTGCAACTGTGGACTTGCCTTTGGCTTGCTCTTCATCTTCACTGGCATATTCAAGTCCGTTTTGATCATTTAGAAACAAAACTCGCCGGTTCAGACATTGGTTTTGAAAGTGACCCCAACCTTGACATTTATGGCATTGAATATCTCGGGCTCGGTTTGGGGCTGCATTGGGCATCGACTGTGGTGCACTTGGCCATGTGAAACTCTGTCTCGTAGGGGCGGCGGCGGGTGTAGAATCGGTCCTTCGACTCGGCTGCGGGGCAGAACGGTCGAAATGTCGTTCGGGTGGTCCGAATTGACCTCGGGGTCAAATAGGTGATGCGGAGGGCGTACCTTTGTTCCATGTAGGACGAGTAGGCGCAGATGAATAATGGGATAGCTGTAGGCTTTCTCGAAGCTTCTCTCCACAATTGATGCATAGTGCACCATCTCTTCTATACTTGTGAAGTCCTTGAGCTCGACTTCACATGTGATGTCAGGATTCATGCCTTCAATGTACTTAATGATGGTAGCATTTAAGAATTCTTGCTTTCCGACTCGGTTCAAGGTGGTCTCCAACTCCTTGTGGTATTCTTCGATAAAACAGGTGCCTTGCTTGATCCGGGTGAGCTTCTTCTCCAGATTTCTCTCATAATGCACAAGAATGAATTGTCCTCGCATTAGACCTTTCATCTCCTTCCATATATCAACGAGTAGATATCTTTCACGACGGGTCGTTCCTGCTGCATTTCCCACCATGAGGCCGCGTAGCCTCGAAACTCCAATGATGCTAACTGGACCTTCTTAAGCTTTGGGAAGTCGTAGCACGTGAAGATCTTGTCTACCTTGCGTTCCCAATCCAAGTAGAGATCGGGATCATGTAGACCTTCAAATTTCAGAATGCTCGTTTTGATGTTGTTGATCAAACCGTCTCCATCGTCGTATCGGTGCGGCTCAGAGCATGCTGTACGCATTGGAAGACCTCGTGGACGGCCATGATCTCTTCGTGGAGGCTCATACTCGGCTTCTGAGCTCTCCTCTACATAGGACTCTTCTACGGGTTCTTCTTGACGTTCTTCACGTCGAGCTGGGCCTCGGTAGGCTTGTGTGATCATTGGACGTGTTTTGACTTGCTCCAACTGTTGAGCCAAGCTCGCAATTTGGTCGAACATGGCTCTTTGTTGCTTTAGGAAGAACTGAGACATCGCGTCAAAGTGGTACTTGGGATCCCACTCTAGAGTAGTGTCAGATGCCTCAACATGTGCCTTTCTTCATTATACCTACAAAATGAACAAACGTAAAAGATAACAAGGAAGGATCATCACTGTCTCACATTCACTCTTTTGTTTTCACTCTTGATTTTTCCACTCTTATTTACACTCAAGTATGTAGTGTGAGGTGTGTGTGTGTCTCATGTATATGGGTGAATGAACTAGCACTCGTGGTCGAATATCGAAGGTACAACTTAATTGCACTAAGAATCGACGGGAATTGCTATCTCAGATAGTGGTGTGGTCAAGTAGGATGAGGTGTACACGACTTAGGTGTGAGGTGGAAAATAGGGTAGGTGGCGTATGAGGTGAGGTGTAGATTGAGGTGGAATAGATCCCCAAGGTTAGAAGGAAAGAAATAAGAAGGAAAAAGGTAATAAGAGATAAAAGGGAATTAGGTAATTTGGAATGTGTTATACAATTGTGACACAATCTAAATATCCTAATTGAACTAGACTCTTAAAAAGAAATAACCAGAAAGAAATTACAACTCAAAAAGAAATTACCAACTATGAAATAAACTAGAAGGAAAGTACTAAAATAAAATAAAACGCAATTGGAAACACAATGAATATTCTTTTGAATTCGGATCTCTTTCTCTTTTTTTTTATATCCGAAAATCCATTTTTTTATACGATTTCCTCATTTTTTTTATAGAATAGCTATGCTATTACAACTCGATAGACACGTAAGAAAAATGAAAAGACACGTACGATGACACGTATGATAAAACTTGACACGTTGGATTGAACCACGACCAGTAGAGCTGACGTGGCTCTGATGCCAAATTTATGATATGACCTGGACAAGAATCCTAGCCGAATCTAGAGAACGTAGCGAAAGACTTCTAGATACGAAACACGTCAGCGAATGAAGGGTTTCAATCCGACTCAATAATACGAATAAAACAAACTAATCTAGACAATTAAAATACTTAAACTATGACACAAACTATGAAACACAAATAAACAAAATACCAAGGTGTAAGGGACGAAGATATAAGGATGAGGATATGGTGTAGGAATCATGTAGGGTTGGGCTAAGAACAACTTAGAGTAGATAGGGAATGATAGAGATAGAAAGAACTTACGATATGATGGAACAAATGAAGATCTCGAACGTGTCTTGTGGATTGGAGGAGGCGGACGAATTGTGGAGGATGATTGACGTCGTTGGCGTTGTTTGCGGAGTATGGATACGTTGATATGAACCATAACCCGATAGTCTCTTTGAATCTCGAACGTACTCGAAGCTATAATCTCTAAGTTGCTCTTCAGATAGCGAATACTTGTTAATCTTTCTTGTGGATTAAGGGATACCCTTGAATAAAACTTAGATGTGCTAATTCTAAGAATATTGTTTTGTATCTAAAACAACAACCGATTTAAGCTTGGTTGAGACACAATTGGATGCAAAGGCAAAAATCTTCAATAATGTCTAAAGAATTGTGGAGGATGGTTGACGTCATTGGCGTTGTTTGCGAAGTATGGATACGTTGATGTGAATCACAACCTGATAGTCTCTTCGAATCTCGAACATACTCGAAGCTAAAATCTCTAAGTTGCTCTTCAGATAGCAAATACCTGTTAATCCTTCTTGCGGATTAAGAGATACCCTTGAATAAGACTTAGATGTGCTAATTCTAAGAATATTGTTTTGTATCTAAAACAACAAATGATTTAAACTTGGTTGAGACAAAATTGGATACAAAGGCAAAAATCTTCAATAATGTTTAAAGAATAATGTTTGACAATGGATCCCTATTTATAATACTATATACCACGAAATTCTAAGCCTTATGGGCTTAAAAATCTGATCCAAATAGTTCTCCAACTAAGCTAGGAAATTACCTAAGCTAGAATTCTAGTTAAGGTAGAAAATTACCTTAAATAAAATCTAGTCAATCTAGGACTCAATGAATTCGAAAGTTACATCAATTAAATACCAAAAATGACTCAAAATAAATAAATACTATAGTATAAAATAATACTATGGCATAGGTACGAAAAAAACCTGAACAAAACAAGACGGGTGTTGGAAAACACAGTGCGCACGGCCGTGCGGTGATGAATCACTAAGGCACGGGCCGTGCGGACTCCTCTGTCCGGATTTACTTTATCTAGCCTTTGTTCTGCAGGGCCGCGCCATGTCTTGATGACTCTTCTTCATCTCCAAACTTCAACATGGTCACCAATCTCGAGGTTTCTTGGCTTGGTTCTTTCTCGAGCTTCTTGCGAACCATTATTTGAAGATAATCTTGTAACCTCTGGGCTCAAAGCCTCGTAATTGGACCTCTCATTTGTAACTCCGAGGGTTTAGCTCATTGTTGCTAGGCACGGACTCATCATTAGTCTTCAAGACTCTTCGAGGTTTGATGGATCGTCGCCCACACGTCTAGATTGAGATCAATGATATACAACGGAAGATCTCTGGATTGAAAAATCAATCCCGCATTAAAGGATGAACGAGAGAGCATGAGCACAGAGCTCTCAAGCACAAAACTTGATTCTAGGGTTTTAGAGACAAGTGACAGAAAGCTATGCACACATGATGTGAGTAGTGTTTGAAGAAGAGAAGGGGAGATCAGCATATATACACTTATACAGGCCAATGAGTAGACAGAAAAATCTAGAGCAAATTAACAAATTGGCCGCATCCAAGGTCAGTAGGAAGAGCAAAGAATGGGCCACACGAAATGTGCCAACCTCTTCAACATCTAACATCACGCCGAACTTCAATTTTTTGTGTTTGAGTTCAAACGAATCCCGAGCACCGTTTTTAGGAAAAAAGTTACTTTAAAAGGATTTTAATATATTTTTCAGAAATGAATCATGTGTTTAAAATGATTTAGTGGATATATCTTTAAATTATATCCACCACAAATTTTGAAAATCTATAAATAAGGCCCAGGGGTCTTCATAATTCTCAAACATTTATATGAGCAAAACCGGAACAGATGAGCATCGAGCCCAAGTCCTGTGAAGAGGAGGAGCAATCGATGGTAGCAGTAGCTACACCCGATTACCACCACCTATTTGAGTTAAATGACCTTCGATCTAAAAGAGCCTAATCTGGCCTCTTAATTCTTTTACTCTTGGAGAATAATTTTTTGGGAGTTTCTATTTGCACCACTAAATTTGCTTTTTGCACCACAACTACTCATTGGCACATTGCACTCCTGTTTTTACTTTTCGCACCACTAACATTTACAATAATGTCCTTCCATCTAAAATATGTGTTTTACTTAAGAAAAACTTAAAATCAGTAAAATAAAAATATAAACGGAACTTGCACCTCCACTTCACCTTCTTCTCCGGCCGTCACCTCCTTCTCTGATGCCGCCTACCACCGTGAGAACCTGTGCCGCTGCCACGAAATGACCACTGCTCATCGATGTTGTAACGTGCATTGCTGTAGTCGGAGAGGCAGGAATGGAGATTGGAGCCGCACAACGCGCATAGCTGTAGTCGGAGAGGCATGAATGGAGATTGGAGCCGCACGCGAGCTCCCAGACAGGGTTGGGCTGTTTTCTGCCGATGCCGGTGATCCAGCCCGCACCAAGCTCCACCGTGACGCCGTCGAACTGCTTCTTCCTTATTCACTCCCTATCCTGTCCGCCGCCTCAAGTATGAGCACGTCGTCAACGCCATTCTCCGCCAGCAACTTCACCGACGTTATACCTACACCGACCATTAATCATTGATCATGCTAACTTTTCGAGTGATAATTGACCGTTCACTACATTTCAGCATTTGCAGAGAAATACTGTTAACTATGTAAAAAAGGCAAAAAAAAAGAGAGAAATGAATGATGTTTGCCTGATATGCCGGCTCCGACTATGGTAACGAAGCATCGACTCGGATTCTCCATGAAAATTTGGGGAAAAAGAAGATTCACTTTTTTTCTTTTTCCTTTTCTTTTGTTTTATTTAATTTTGAATTTTTATATTTTTATTTAATAAGGGCAATTAAATAATTTCATAATTAATTATTTTTAATTAATTTATTTTGTGGTGCAAAGAGTAATTATTCTGGAGGATCTCAAGTGAATTGAGAGGCCACGTTGATTAATCTCTTTTAGATCGAAAGTCATTTAATCCGGAGAGGCAAGAGCATTGGCGATGGCGGCCCAGCTGGGGGTAGGCCAAGTGGGCCACCGTCCAGGGCCCCCCATTTTTAGGGGCCCCCAATATATATATATATATATATATATATATATATATAGGGTTGGGTTCCAGAAGGAACCATACCCTATGTGAGAACCGAGAACCAATCTCAACCATAGATCTCGCCTATTTGGACGGCCAAGATCTATTCAAAAATTTAAAAAATGCGGTGGCATAATTGTAATAATTCCGAACTTCGCTGCCCCTGAAACTCGGCAAGGGTAAAATCGGAAAATTCAATGTATATGTGATTCACGCGTATATTTTTCAATTTAGGGTTTTAGCACTGTCATTTCCTATTTTAGCACTGTCATGACTTATTTTAGCAATGTCATGGTCTTTTTTAGCATTGTCATGACTTATTTTAGCATGACTCTTATTCCAGCAGATTTTGTTATTTTAATCTATGCAACAGATTTTGTTATTTTAATTTATGCAAGCTATTATGGATTAGATTTGCATATATATGAACTATTGTGAGAAGATCGTGGTCGATCGATCTAATGCTCTCGATCATTTCTTACCATCCCAAAAGTTGAGACCTGTAGGCTGTAGCAAACATAAAAGACAAAGAGTAGAACCCCTTGCTCTCCGAATTTTGTCGTTGGGGCTTGGGATTGAGAGCAGAAAATTCTGTAATCATGTTGGTCTATCAAGATTTGCTCACCGGTGACGAACTCCTCTCGGATTCGTTTCCATACACTGAAATTGAGAATGGATGTCTATGGAAAGTCCAGGGCAAGTGGGTAGTTACGGGATCAGTTGATGTTGACATTGGGGCAAACCCTTCTGCCGAAGGTGGTGGTGAGGATGAAGGTGTTGATGACCAAGCTGTGAAAGTGGTCGACATTGTCGACACATTCAGGCTGCATGAACAACCTCCTTTTGACAAGAAGCAATTCATTGGATATATCAAGAAGTTTATCAAGTTGTTGACTGCTAAGCTTGAAGGGGAGAAGCAAAAAGAGTTCAAGAAGTCCATTGAGGGAGCAACCAAATATCTCATCTCTAAAATCAAAGATCTCCAATTTTTTGTCGGAGAGAGCATGCATGATGACAGCTCCTTGGTGTTTGCTTACTACAAGGAAGGTGCTATTGATCCAACATTTTTGTACTTTGCCCATGGTTTGAAGGAAATCAAGTGTTGAGTGGCTAGAAAACTAATGCCACCACGTTTTTTTTTAAGTTTGGAACAGATCTTGGCAGTCCAAATAAGCGAGATCTGTGGTTAAAATTGGTTCTCAGTTCTCACAGGGGGTGTGGTTCTTACATGATCTCATCTCTCTCTCTCTCTCTCTCTATATATATATATATATATAATTAGGTAATTTAAAAAAAAAAATGTATAGAGTTGTAATGTTTGTCTCTTTTAGATACTATTCTCTCAACTTTGAAATCACATACTGGCTTTAATGATTAGTTCCATCACTTAATTTTTTTTTTCTATGTAAATTTCGTGTGATAATATATTTATTGAGATTTTAAGTTGGCTTAATCTCAATTTTGTAATTGGACAAAATATTAATCAACTATCTGTGATCTATATATAGATCATGTACGTGAAATACACCTTTAAAGACTCAATTTTTAAATTTTATCAAAACTGAATAAAGAAAAAAAATCAATGGTTATATTTAGGGCTTTTATTTCTCAATTTTGAGTTCACCAAAATATCAACTTAAGGGCTTTTGACATAAAATATTACAATAAAAAATTAAATTGATTCAATTTTGAATTATTTTCCTTAATATTATCAATATTTTTCTTTCACAATTATTTACTTAATAAAAGTGTTTTTTTTTTTTCAAAATTCATGAATGAGATTTTATAAATGCTGTCTGTACTTTTTCAAGATTTAGAATGATTGAGATAAAATAAAATTTTTTTCAAGATGCTCGTTAAAAAAAAAATCTCAAGACTCCTCTTTTTCATTTCGCCAAGAACCTCATAATTGTCAGGGCCGGCCTGCAGCGCAGGTGCTGCTACCGGCTGCTACAGTTGATTAATTATTCTATGATATGATTTATCAAAAGGTATATGTACCGTTCAAAGATAGCAGTTCTAATTTTTTTCCCAACCCCCATAAAAAATTAGGGAGTTTCTATTTAAAAAAAAACTAGACAAATTGAACACGTATATATGTTATAGAATTTCCAAGTTGGGGACCCAATTTTACCATGTGATTTCATTAAAAGCTTAAATTGACTTTGTCGTATATTTATTGAATTATTTCATTTTTTGTATTTGCACCCTTATGATTGAATTGGAAAGTAAAGCTGGATCACGTGAAATATTTAACGGCTGGCATTTAATATTGCCATCTTAATAGAATAGACACAATACAACTTTTTTTTTTTCTTTTCACGTATAAAAAAAAGTGACAATAACTTGTTGCCCCTATTTTCAGCTTCCTTTTAAATCAGTACCTGCGCATAGCAACAACTTCTTTAATTTGGCCTTCAATTTAATTTAAAAATAAATAACTAAACAAATATAATCTTTTAAGTTGATCACAACGGAAACAAACCTTAACACTATGCATGTGAATGAGCAAAATTATGACTTAGATTCTTCAGTTTTAAACTCGCATGTATACTTCTTATTCCAACGTCATGCACAACAATGCACAGAAGGTGAATATAAAAAATATAACACGGTTGGTAATAAAGAATCTCACGTGCATAATTACCACGAGAAGTCAGTTCTTGCGTTGGCCATCGAATTTTCTATTCACCCTGCTGTATCAGTTATATGTACATTCATCTATCGCAAAATTATACATCTCATATTGCATTTAAGGATAATTGTCAAACCTCAAAAGAAATTGAGAAATCTACTAAATTTTGCTTACGCAAATTTGATTGAGAAATCAAGAAGAAGCTGAAGGAATCCATTGATCACCCTGTATGAAATTCTGAATCGAGAATGAATCAACATGGTCAGCAGGAACCAGACTGCTCCAGTTCACTCGCTTCGACGTGTCTGATCCAGGCCCCTTATTTTGAAATTCGCCGTAATAGAGGGTGCTCAATGCAAAATCTCCATTCCAAGGCAACCATCCATCTACTGAGATCAAAGCCTCCAAAGTGCATTGGATATAAACAGTCCTCGAATATTCCTTCCACGGCCTTCCGAGGTAGGTTTTGTGTACATGGGGGTTGCTGTTGTACAATGCCATGTACGAATCCGTGCCATTGATCACGCAATCTTGGAACACGAACCCCGTTGATTGGGCGGGGTCTATTCTGCCGTGGGCAGTCACTGCATTCTGGTCTCCCTTCTCCGGCTCAATCTGGCGAGGGGCGACCAGAATGAGGCAGTCTTGAAAGAATGAGGCTGACTGCCCGAATATGAAGTCGATGTTGCCTTGTATGCGGCATGATTTGTAGTACTGGCGCAGGCTGTGGACGTAGAGGGTGTCTTGATTTCCGATGAATTCGCAGTTTTGTATGATGGAGAGATCGCTGTCTGATCGGAATGCTACTGCTTGATGTGCGTTTGCGCCGGCCGTGTTCTCGATAGTGAGATCACTAGCCATAAATCCGTCTCCAAGAACACCTTCAACCAGGAATTCGAATAATTTGCATTTTAATGCCATATGTGATTTCTGGTACTTTACATATTTCATTTCATCAGGCTAAATCAAAAGGAAAAGAAACTACGTACAAGAAGAAAATGTATGCGAAAACAGAGGAAATCCTAATTGCCAGAATGAGAGTTGTGAATTAAATAAGATTTTTATCTAAATACAGTTTGTTTTATGAGAGTATAGAAATTGGAATTGAAGAATCTTTTGCATCAACCAGCAAAAACTCCCCTAAAATAAAACTTCATGTTCACATCTTACTCAAGCAGCTGCATTAATCAGTTTAACATTTACGATGGACCATGTTCTATCACCAGCAAAAACTCCATGTTCACATCTAATCTTAGTCAACCAGCTAACATTAATCAGAATTAAGAGCTCAAAGAGTGAAGTTGGAGTAAGTCTCCAATCGATAATGAAGAATAATATATACAATGCAGTGAAGTGAGTTTGATATAAATGCTTGAATAAAAAAAACAAAAAAACAAACAGAGATGAAGTATAATGGGCCAAATATCATATCATAATAAAGCAATAATAAAACATACCAACGGTGGCGGAGTTGTAGGTGGAGACTCTGGGTTGGCCAACATTCATAGACCCTGTAATGACCGTTTTGCCCATCCCATCTCCTAAAAACACCACATTCTTCTTCTCAAACGCCACCCTCACCGTTTCCTCGTATACCCCGGCTTTAATCCATATCACAAATCTGGCGCTAGAATTATCCGGCGCCGCCGCAACCGCCTGCTGCACCGTCTCATAATCACACCCTCCTCCGCCGCCGCACACCGTCACGTTAACAGCCATCCCCGACGGAACACCGCCGCCAACCACCACCGGAGAACCCGACCCGGGCGCCCAGAACCCATCTCGCTCCGTCTTGGGCGGGGCCCACGACCCCATGTCGCCTCCGAAATAATCGTAATTCGCTATCATCGCCAGTGCGTCGATGGTGGAGCTTATCAGCGAGGTATTGAAGAAGGTGATCGCATCGACAACGACGCGCGTGTCGTTCACGGTCTTCAGCCCCGACCAGCAGCCGTACTGGTACGCCAACGCCGCGCTCGTCCACGCACGCGCATCCTTCACCTTCCCCCGCGGCAGCGCGTCGCCGGCCATGTTCACGCGGTAATCGGCGTAGCGAAGAATTTCCAGGCACGTTTTCGAAATGTCGGAGCGGTTCTGATTGTCGGCCGATCCGTCGAGGATCTCCTGCAACATTATGAGGGAGGTGTTGAGGTGGCGTGAGGAAACCCGCAGCGCCGCTCGGGTGGCATCCCAGGCGGTGGCGCCGTCGCCTCGTTTCCACTCCGGCGACAGGGACGACTCGCAGGAGGAGGGGTCCCGCGACGCCTTGCAGACGTCGCGGATGGAGACGACGTCGTTGGTAGAAGATGGACCCGCGGCGAAGGACGTGCGGTGCTCGGAGGGGCCGCATATGTTGTATAAGATGATGAAAATGATGAGAGCCAAAGCAACCAGAACCGCCATTGAAATGGCGGCGAGCTTTGATTTCGGATTAGTGTGGCCTTCATTCATGATAAGATGGTTTTGATTATAATTGCTGAAAAACAATAAAAAAAAGGAATTCTTTTTTACTGTAGTTGCAGATAGTTAGATGGAGACGTTGAAATGTCGGAATTGAGAATAGAGTGAGAAAATTCTGAGTTAAGAGAGAGAATCAGACGTTAATGTTTTAGAGCAAAGTTGGCGGGATGGTGTGTTTTTTGCATTTATTGCAGAAGGGTGATAACGTTTGTGAGAAGGATGGGGCGTTGAAAAATCGATGAAGTAAAATTCTTCTGTTTCATTTTTTTTAAGTTTTTTATCCTTGCATCCCCTCAAAATCACATAAAGTTTATCCTTACAAAGTAAATTGATGATATTATTTTATACTATTTCGAGTAAAGGATTAAGGTGCTATTTAAGGTAAAAAGGGAAAAACTATGTAATGGTGGTTGGATTTCTGTCTGAGGTTGAGAATACTACTTGTCAAACTAAATTTATATGTTGAGTTCATTAAAATTCAATGTATACTACTTCAATTTTGTTCATTAATCTCTTAAAAAATTAAAAATATGTTATTTAACGTTTATTTTATAAACTTAACATATTCAACTAAGTAAAAAACTTGGAGTAATCTCATTGCACAAAGAATATACTGCACAGATTAATATTCTGAAGAGTAGTCAATGGACCAACCAGAAGCAAGAAAAAGACAATTTGCAATTTTACAGATAGAATAAAACGATCGACTAGAGAATGATGGAGTCCCGTGGTCGTCAAAAAGCTTGTGCCGACAAGCGACGAAAAGATTTATAATTTTAAGTGGGAGACAAAGTCTTACTCAAGATTTCTTCCACCAAGGGAGTAGTTTGTTTTAGGAAAAGAAACAAGTTAAAGCAAAGGTTTATCGGACTTTTTTTGGGATCCTTGAAACGATCAGAGATGTAGCTTATAGGTTGGCCCTGTTGCTAAACCTAAGTGATGTACATGACATGTTTCACATCTTTATGCTACTTAAAAAAGTAAGTGTTTGATCTTAACATGTGATAAGAAAAGAAGACGTAGCCTCGAATAAGGACATGAATTATGACAGGTCCCAGACCATTGTTGATCGTAAGGTCCAAGTTTTGAGAAATAAGAAGATTAATTTAGTAAAGATTTTGTGGAATCACCATAGAATAGGAAGGGCTACAGGGGAGCTAGAGTAGATTTGTCAATTGGGCCCGAATAATTCAGCCCGACCTAGGCCCGAGTGAGCTTTGAGATAAAATGGCCCAACCCAGCCCAGGCCCACTAGAGGATGGGTTGGGCTGGGTTTTCTTAAATATATATGAGTCCAGCCCAACCCATACACCGGACTTAATGTGGGTCTGGGACGGGCCTAAGATAGACTTTGAATTTTTAAATAATGACATTAATTTATATAATTGTACTTTATTTTAAATAAATTTGATGAAAAGAGAACGACTGAAAACAAGACAACAATTTCGAGGCATTATCAGTGGCCATAAGTCCGTCTTGACAATCCCTACAATCAGTCTAAAGGAGTTTTCAGCGAATTCCGTCCACCCCTGTTTTAGGAACAGTTTCCATCAAAAAAGTTTGAGGCTCGATCGAGCTCAATACTAAATGAAATTTTGTTCAAAAATACAATTTTTGATAGTGGGGACAATTCAATGCAACACATGGATTGAGATTCTACACTATACAATGATTGGAAATGAGCACGAACATAGCATCATCGACATAAATAAAATCTGCCGAAAAATGTGTTGTTTTCGAAAAAATACGGCATTTGACATAGTTTTGGAGGACCAAAAGATGTTGGACCTTTGATTGGAAAAAGTACGTGGAAAGAATGCAACCAAGAGGTTTGTACAGATCAGAATCCAATGAGAGCATCTCCAATGAGGTGAAATATGTTGAGGTGGCACCCAACATATTCCACCCTAAGGAATTATGTATTGTGAAATGAGGGAGGAAGCTTCCTCAAATAAGATGGGGAAGCTGCAGTAATATCTAGGAATTTAAGTAAAGGTGAACCCCATTTTGTTGTTTCTTTACACAATCTCTTCTTTAATTTTTTGTTTTCAATTTCTTTTAGGTGTATGTGGCCCTAAGTTTGAGAAAGTATTATCGTTGAGGAATATGTTTAGAGAAAATATTTTTTTACCTTTTGAGATGGTACATATGTGACAATAAAATACCTCAAAATGAGGAAGCATCGTTGGAAATGCTCTGACTGGATCAATGAGAAAAGACATCACAATTGGCTGCAACAACATTCGGTGGCCAATAGCATGTCTCTGGGCCATTTTTTCAAATTTTCGTGCACCCGATGTGAACTACTCCTCAATTACTTTTCTTCAACTATGAAAGGGGAATTTATATAAAAAAATTAAATTAATTCATTTTAGTGTCATGATTTACTAATTTCATTTTAAAGTATTTTTTTTTTTGCAAAAAGGCTAAACTCAGAAAAAAAAAATAAAAAAAATATATATATATATAGGTCTGAAGAAACAAACCGTGCAAGGGCACGTGTCTTGTACGCACTCGATAGATTGATTTTTTTTTTTTTTGGCTTGGACCAATCTCATTGCCTGTGCACCCAAGTGTTGCTCTATTTTTTTTAATTGTATAATCTATCTCCGAGAAAAAAGAAAAAAACACACCCAAATCGGTGCGCTTAGTCCCACTTAAGCTCTACTTAGGCTCAGCCCCGACTCGGCGGCTAGCATCTATTTTACAATAATCGTCAATTTCTGACAAATTTCCAAGTTAATTTCTGATCATACTTGGCTGATCCGTAATGATTTTTCTTTACATGGATCATTCATCTAGTTACATAATCACTAAATCATCCTTAGATTGTGTTTGTATCAAAACAATACCTGCATGATAAGAGAGGTCGATTTCATCGTGACGATGTAGGAATCCATTCATCGCCTTGGATGAAATTCCCGACTGAATACGAGTAAGCATGCTCGGCCGGGATCCGGCTGCTCCAGCTTACTCGATTCGACGTATCTGATCCGGGTCCCACATTTTCGAATTCACCATAATACAGGGTCTCAAGTGCAAAATCGCCACTCCAAGGCATCCAACCATCTGGTGTAATAAGAGCCTCCAAGGTACAGTGGATAAAAACAGTCCTTGAAAACTCTTTCCATGGCCTGCCCAGGAAATTCTTATGAACTTTGGGCTTGCTATAATACAGAGCCATGTACGAATCAGTGCCGTTGATCAAGCAATCTTGGAAGACAAACCCTGTGGACTGAGCAGGATCTATTCTTCCATGGGCTGTCACGGCATTGTTTTCACCCTTCTCAGGTTTCAATTGGCGAGGGGCCACGAGGATGAGGCAGTCTTGGAAGAATGTAGCTGAGTTTCCGAATATGAAATCAACGTTGCCTTGAATGCGGCATGATTTGTAGTACTGGCGTAAGCTGTGTGCGTACAGAGTGTCTTGATTGCCGAGGAATTCACAATTTTCTACGATAGAAAGATCGCTATCGGAACGGAAAGCTACTGCTTGATGAGCATCCGGGCCGGCTGTGTTCTGGATGGTGAGACCAGTAGCCATGAATCTATCACCAACAACACCTGTACCAGACAACAAAGAATTGTACTTTCACACAACATTACTACATTCAATTGTTAATTTGTTAGCATGCAAAGATTTGAACCTCATCAAGCCAACTTATAGTGAGAATAGTACAATACTTGGGGGATTTATCAAACAAAAGGTTGCAGCAAAAATGCGCTCTTGATACAGCGCAACAATTAAACAGGCAGCTGTGATAAAATCTTTTGATACACCTATGTCTATAATATATTGAGTGTAGTTGTAATAAACTATACAACCTAGTTCAAAAAGAAAAGGCAGAAACACAAAATGAACTGAGGGAGAAGATTACGAGAAATGGTGCCCCAGCGGTGATTGCATCGTGTTCTTATAGCAAGGCGCACAATGCACAGTCTCTACTCTCTTAGGTAGCCACAACAAAAACTAAAATGAAAGAGTTCACCATGCATCTAGCGGAGACAACAAGGATTCATATTAAATGTTCATACATCACGCAGCATTAACAAATAAGCTATGTAAAGAAGTCAACGAAATTTAACCAACACTCGGTCCCCAACTGCAAATTCCAATGAACTGAAATTGTTAAGAGTCACGACTCCCTTCACTCTATCACAGTCCCCCAAAGCAGACACACTCTCAAATTCTACGACTATACAAATAGGCATCACTTCATATTCTTCACAACAACGAATTCTCCAAGTTAATGTCATCTCCAAAAGCTACAATAAAAAAACAGCGCACCAAAATGTAAAACTAATTAGCAAATGTAGCAGGAGTGAACTAACCGACAGTGGCGGAGTTGTAGGTGGACATGCCCTGCTGGCCCACATTCCTGGACCCTGTAATCACCGTTTTGCCCATGCCATCCCCCAAGAAAACCACATTCTTCTTCTCCAACGGCACCCGAACCGTCTCCTCATAAACCCCGGTTTTGATCCATATCACGAACCGGCTGCCCAGCCCAGCATTATCTGGGCCGGCATTCACCGCCTCCTGCACCGTCTCGTAATCGCACCCGCCGCCTCTTTTGCACACCGTGACGTCCGCCTTCAGGCCCGTCGGCACGCCTCCGTTCGACCCTAGCCCGGGCGAAGCGGACCCGGGTTCCCAGAACCCGTCCCGCTCCGTCTTGGGCGGGCCCCACAGCGCGGTTTTATCCCCGAAAACGTCGTAATTTACCATCATTCCCAGAGAATTGCTGCTTGACCCGATGACGGAGGAGTAGAAAAAAGCCATCGTTTTGTCGACAAGGGAGGTGTCGTTCGCGTACTTTAGCGCCGACCAGCAGTCGTACTGGTAGACCAGCACGGCGCTCATCCATGCACGCGCGTCCTTCGTCCTGCCACGTGGCAGGGCTTCGGAGGTCACCAGATTCATCCGGTACTCCGCGTAATGCAGCAATTCGAGGCAGGTCTTGGCGGCGGCGGAGCGGTTGGGACTGGCGGCGGAGGCGTCGAGGATCTGCTGAACCATGCCCCGACCCGTATTGAGATTCTGAGAGGAAACACGCAGCGCCGATTGGATCGCTTGCAGAGCGGTGGCGTCCGCCGGCATTGGGGGCAGCGACGATTGGCAGTTGGGAGGGTCGCGTGAGGCCTTGCAGACCTCCCGAACAATGGTGCTGTTGCCGGAGGTCTGGCCGTCGGAGTAGGGCTTGCGGTGGCGAGCGGCGGAGGAGAGGGTGAAGAAGAGGAGGAGAGAAAGGAGGGCGAAGGAGAGAAGAGCGGCCATGGAAGTGAGAATGGATTTGAGTTTGTGAAATTGCTTATGATTGGAAGTGTCTGTGGGGGAGGGTGATGTGGGGGGTGAAGGGGGTTTTATAGGGCGCCTGAGCTGCATAATTTTGATGAAATTAATATTGTATAAATAGAAACGTCCCGATCAGGAATTAAATTAGGCTACTGAAATGAAGGAAGCAATAAAATTAGAGATGAGAAATGTAGAGTGAGGGAAATAATTTTGGAAGATAGTTGGAAGTGGAGTCACGGGAGTGGAGTGGGACGGTGGATAGAGATAGAGGGCACTTACTATACGCATGAGAGAGAGAGAGAGAGAGAGAGTTGAGAAATGGGAATGAAGAAAGGTGAGACAGAGAAGAGTGGCAGAATGGGAGATGATGATGTGTTTGGAGGGATGTGAAATTTATACTCGTGAGTTTGGGAATCTGGGGTAGGTCATAGCTGGTTGCTGGGTTTTTTAATTTTTTTCTTTTGCCTGGAGTGCTGGAGATCTCGTGGTAACTAACTTAGACCAAAATTTTTAAATAGCCATTGTGACTTAGTAAATTATGTAAATAGCTACTTTAAAAAAAAAAAATAATGTATCTAGTCATTATGAAAAAAAAGGTACTATAATATCCTTACTTTCATATTTATTATTAAGAAATATTATATATATATATATATATTTATTGTCTAAATGGATAAAAGTAGACAAAAGTAAATAGTAATTGGGAAAAAACAACAACTTTTAAAAATAGGTAATTTGTTAGGTAATTTGTACTATATTAGACTTGGTCCCCACACCCAATGATTGACACATTGTACTTTTGGCAGGCATTAAATGCACCTAACAGCCGAAACCCTAATTCTAAAAATGAAACCCTAACAACCTCGATTATATTTAGTAAGCCTCGATTAATTTTTAGCCTTGATTATTTACTCAAAATCGCCTCGATTGAAATTACAATATTCGATTAATTCATAGCCTCGATTAATTTCCTAAGTTGAGCCTCGATTATGATGATTTAAGAAGAATTGATGATTTAAATATCAATTCTCCTGAAATCGATGCTTCATCGATTAATTATATATTAATCGATGCTTCCTCGATTAATTTTTAATAAGCATAGATTAAGAAAAAACTATCCTCGATTTTTTTTTAACATTGCATCGATTAGATATTTAAATTTCATCGATTATTTTTAAAATAATCGAGACCTTCATTCAAAAGAATCGAGGCAATGTTCCCTACAATTAATCATGATTTTTTAGTGAATGCATTTATTTCTTGTGTAAGGTAGGTACTGAGTTTCAATAAACAAAAAGAAAAGGTTGTTGGCTTTCATTAAATGAAAAGAAGGGGAAGGTAGGACCGAATTAATGAAAAGAAGGGGATGTTGTACCGAATTAAATACATTCTAATGTTTTATAACGAGGTAGGTGAAATTTCTGAATAAATAGATGTAGAATCCAGAGCTCATTCACACTACAATACAAATCTCATTCACAAAAATCATACAAGTTTTTATTCACACTACACTACAAATCGACGAAGAATAGCATAAGTTGGAGAAATTTTTTCGAGCAAGGGGCGAAGAAAAGATTTTTCTAGAGTGAAAAATAGTGCACGTAAATTTTCACCAATTTTCAAAGGTACGTTTTGTACTCCATTTTTTTGAACTTATTTTGCAAATATCTACTATTTTGATTATATATTGCATGTGTTGTTAGATTTACTTTGAAAATAGGTAACATTGAGTGATACGGCCTTTTTTTGGAATTGGTTGTTACTGTTTAATTTAGGTCAGTAATTTAGGTTAATTGTTCTTGGTTTTGAATTTAGTCGATGTTTATGTGATTTTGAGGGTTGTATAATGTTAAACTAAATATAATCGATGCTGTTATAGAAGCGTTTAGGCTGTGAAAAATTATTCGATGCCTTCATTGATATAATCGATGCCGTAGAATATAATCGATTAGTGCCTTGATTGATTATTTGATATTAATTGTGGTTTATTTGTTGTTAATTGTGGATTATTTGTTGTTAATCGATGACTAGCTTTCTATCGAGGAGCATAAAACATAATCGAGGAGTATAAAAAACAATCGAGGCCTTTCTCGATAATTATAATAATAATCGAGGCCTTCCTCGATTAAATTACAAAAACGAAAACTAATCGAGGCCTTCCTCGATTAATTTGAAAAATAAAAACTAATCGATTAGTTAAAAAAATTAATCGAGTTACTAATCGATTAAATTTAGAAATAAAAACTAAATCGAGTCACTAATCGATTAATTAAAAAAAATTAATCGAGGCACCAATTTATTAATTAAGAAAAATTAACAGTTTTAAAAAAAACTAATCGATTAGTAGTTTAATAAAAAACAAACTAATCGATTAATAGTTTAAAAAAAAACTAATCGAGTAGTACTTTAATTAAAAACAAACGAATCGATTAATAATTTTAATAAAAACTAATCGATTAGTACTTTAATTAAAAACAAACTAATCGATTAATAATTTGAAAAAAAAACCGAATTGATTAATAGTTTAATTAAAACTAATCGATTAGTCCTTTAATTAAAAACAAACTAATCGATTAATAGTTTAAAAAAAACTAATCGATTAGTCCTTTAATTAAAAACAAACTAATCGATTAATAATTTTAATAAAAACTAATCGATTAGTACTTTAATTAAAAATAAACTAATCGATTACTACTTTAATTAAAAACAAACTAATCGATTAATAATTTGAAAAAAAAACTAATCGATTAATAGTTTAATTAAAACTAATCGATTAGTAGTTTAATAAAAAATAAACTAATCGATTAATAGTTTAAAAAAAAACTAATCGATTAGTCCTTTAATTAAAAACAAACTAATCGATTAATAATTTTAATAAAAACTAATCGATTAGTACTTTAATTAAAAACAAACTAATTGATTAGTACTTTAATTAATAACAAACTAATCGATTAATAATTTGAAAAAAAACTAATCGATTAATAGAGGCTTGGGGTTTATAAGGTTTTAGGGTTTACGTTTAGGGTTTAGTGATTTATAGGGTTTAGGGTTAAATTGTGATCTCATGTAGCATTGTTTATAAATTGTCCAGATGGTTAGACGCCGCATTATTGTACGTCATAGTGGACGATGGGAGAGATTAGAATATGTAGATGGGGACGAACAACTCGTGACGATGTCATCCGATAAGCTTTGTTTTAGCTCACTGGTGAGGGAGGTTCACAAGTTGTTGCGGACTGACCCGAACAGGATCGAGTATGAATTATTTTACCTCACCAGCACCAATACTGGCAGACGGATCAGAGCATCTTTGCAAGATGATGGAGATTTGCTCGATTTGCTTCACGAGCAGACTACTGAGCTGGTTGTGTACGTGATTTCAAGACAGTTGGAAGGTTCTGGAGCCGGACCATCTATGAGGGATGACTATGTTCCCTACTTTTCACATGCAGAGACGCATGGTCCTACTGCAGAAGAAGAGGGAGAAGGAGAAGAAGAGGCAGAAGGAGAAGAAGAGGGAGAAGAAGAAGAACAAGAACAAGAAGAGGTGAATGATAGAACGAGGTTGGTGGAGTCACTGTTGACAGAATTCAGTGGCTGGCTTCGTTCTTCTGCTGATCGTACAGACAGATTGCTGTGATTGACGGGAGTCGTCCCGCCATCTACCACTGGTGTTCCGTTTAGATCTGACGGGCCTTCGAGCAATTGGGTGGTTCCCCTTGCTGACTGGGACATTGCGGGCCCACTATCTTGGGATGAAGGACCAACACCAGAAACAGATACACTGCACTAGGGAGCTATTTTTCGGACGAAGGATGATCTCGCCCTGGCGGTCGGTATCTATCACATGCAGAATCGAGTGGAGTATGCCGTGTATCGCTCGAATAGGTCACGATTGGGCTATGTTTGCAAGCATGGCGGTGATTGCCCGTTCAAGTGCTTTGCGGTTGCTGATGGGCATATGTGGAGAATATACAAGTTCAACGGCACTCACACATGCCATCTTGATATGGGTCGAATTGCTCCGCGACAGGTACCTGTACGAGTGCTCGGAAAATACTTTGCTCATAGATTGATGGACGAGCGGGTTGTTCTGAAGCCGAAGGAGATGATGGCGGAGCTTGTGTGTGAGTTTGGCATCCACATCGACTACAGCTTCGCTCTGCGCACGAGGAACATTGCCATTCAGATGGTATATGGAGACTTTGACAAGTCCTACGCACAGTTGCCCGCTTTCCTTCACACGCTGCAATTGATGAATCCGGGAACTGTAGTGGACATGGAGATCACGAGTGATGGTCGGTTCAAGCATTCATTCCTTGCTCTCGGTGCGTGTGTCAATGCATTTCTCCAGTATGCTCGTCCAGTGCTTGTGATCGATGGGACCCACCTGAAGGGAAAGAACAAGGGGGTTCTCTTTGTTGCTGTGACGAAGGACGGCAACGAACAGATCTTACCTGTTGCAGTTGGGCTCGGACCGATAGAGAATGATGAATCTTGGATATGGTTTCTGGCCCACGTGCACATGGCTCTGGGTGATATAGATGATCTTCTCATCGTTTCGGATCAGCATCAGAGCATTAAAGATGCTGTGGAGGCCGTTTTCCCAAGAGCGACGCACGGATTGTGCTACTACCATTTGAAGAATAAGATGACGAAGAGAGGGAAACACGTGACGACGCTATTTCAGGAGGCTGCCTACGCATATCGGAGAGAGACCTTCCAGGAGACTATGTCGACGTTGGAGCAGGTCTGTCCAAATGCATATCAGAAGCTGTGTAATATTGGCCCAGTGCATTGGGCTCGTTCACACTGTCCCGTATGGCGCTACGGGTTCATGACATCTAATGCGGCGGAGAGTCTCAATGCTCGTCTGTTGTGGGCGAGGAGGTTACCTGTTTGCTCATTGTTCGAGATGTTTAGATCAATTTTTGAGCAGTGGTTCGTCGAACGACGTGCGGCAGCAGTGGGCTCGAATCATGTGTTGACTGATGGCATCGCGCTTAAGCTTTCGGGTAACGTCGATAAGAAACGCTGCTATGCCGTGCGGCCCACTACATTAGCAACTTTATGGAAAGTCGAGGTTGGGAGGGAGGTCTACATGGTCGATCTTCAGAACCGGACCTGTGACTGTCGTGAGTTCGAGCTGGTACGACATTTAAATCTATATTTGTTCTTATTTTTTTACATGTACCTAATTGAGTGTGTTTATTTTCCCTTTCGCAGTTGTACCGGGGCGGCTATATATGATTATGTGGACAGGTGTTACAAGGTCGAGAGCTTGGTCGGCATGTATAACTCGGTCATCAGGGGTCTGCCTCATCCAGAACAATGGATTATGACCGATGCGTTTGGATCACGGGTGGTTTTAGCGCCAGAGATCAGGCGACGTGCTGGGCGTCCATCTACATCCAGAGCTTGAGCCCCGTTTGAGGCCTCATCCAGTGCACGGAGGCAGTTTTGCACTAGATGCCATGGACAGGGGCACAACAGGCGTGTATGCACAGCCCATTTACCCATTGGCGGTGTTGATCTGAATTCACCGCCCGAAGATGTTCCGCGGAGAAGGGCGCCGAAGAAGTGTGGCATGTGCGGTAGTACGGAGCATACGCATTCTAGATGTCCTATTCGATTGTCAGCGGATGAGCATTAGTCGATTAAATTAAGTTGTTTTTTGAACCCTTTTGTTAACGGGACAACACATTTTGTCACGAAAAACATTAATGAAGAAAAATATTTACATTGATCAAGTTCAAGTACAAAATCAACAAAAACAACACATAAGTCAATATTGTAATGTCAGCATCTAAAAGCAAGGTCTCTTAATGTAAGTCAATGAATATATCCGAGCCCCTATAATCCTCCGATACGCATGTACTCCCTCCTCCGACAATCCGGGCGGAAGTCCTGCACCCAAAAGCCGATCCATGTACATGCAGACATATACTCCACAGCTCGTGCCGTCCGTCTGCACGAACTGGTCCGGTATAGTCTTGTCCAGGGTCATCGCAAAAGCACATCGGGACGACATCTGACGACCTTCCCAAAATCCGGCACATATGAGTAGGCGTAGAAGTAGGCGGAGTAGGGGCATCAACTCTCTATCTCACCTCTCGTACTGGACGCGGTTGGTCGGATCGTCCATCTGAAATAGAAATGAGTCGTACAACTCTACGACCCAGTCAGAAAAGCGGATACGAACCACTACCCAGTGCTCATCTGCGACGTCACATACCACAATCGCCTGCGACATAAGATCGGGATCATATCACGATTAATGTCAGCAAATAATGTATGATAATATATCATTTTCTTGTGAAGCTCACTTACATAATCACGCCCCATCCATGGCACCTGATACCGCCCATCCCTGCCCTAGATCCGATGTATCAGTCCCTCTGCAGGTCTCCACCGCTGGTAGTCATCGTCACCGTATGCACGTGTGCACTCCGGGTCAAGAGGATGCAGTCTCTTCCATGCTGCAACGAGGGCCTCCTGCAAAAAATGAATTACGATTAAGCGTGTAGTAAGAAAAAAGACAAACTATTTTCAAATAAGTACTTGAACTCACATATAGACCAGTAGTAGCCACCGTCGTCGGACAATGGTTGTCCCTCTTAACTCGTCGAGCCATCGCGCTCAGAAAGTAGCTCATGTGAACATCCTTTAACTCAGTCCTCGGATCCTCAAGATGGTCAAACCAGGACTGCCGCAAGCGATCGCCGTTGAAGTGGAGCTGAACAACGGCATCCGGACCCAAGGATCTAAATCGTGGGTAGGTGACCTGGAGTGTGCTATCATCAATGTCATTCATGAGCTGATAGGTCGCGCTAAAACCACCATGGCTTGGAGCCGAAGTGCTAGTTACCTCCGGCTCCACAGTGGGCTGTGGAGCCTGATGACCAGCACTACAGTCGCTCGGCTCCGGGCTGTGGCGGTCTCTACCCTGAGGCATGTGTGACCTTCGAGGGCGGCTACTCAGACCAGCTAATGCACGATCAATCGCCCGATCCACATACTCCTGGACACGGGGCGCAATAGTCGTGTCAATAAGCTCTTGGACACGGGGCATCATTCGATCCACAATCTTCTGAATGAAACTCTCTGAGGGCTCCCCACTGCTCAGTGTGCGATCCCTCCTCGAACGCTTCATTCTCCAAGCTCGAGGAGGGCTCTCTGGATCAATTGAATCAGCCGTGTGCACTGGTGCATCCTCAGTGAGGGGCCGGGCTCTAGGCTCAGTATGATCTGGCTCGTCCCTCAATGCCCGGCTAGTCGAGGGTCGACCGGTCGCCTGACGGCCCGTCTGTGGTGTCGGAGCAGCTCTGGTGCCTCGGGCTGATGGGGGGACAACCTCCTCTACCGATGTGGAACAACAAGATGCCACATTTTCAAGCATCTTCTTCTTGTTCCCGGATCGAGCGGGAACATATCTCACGCTCTGAGCTCCAGGCTCCAACTGCAAGCTCATGTAATATGAAGTTGCCGTCTCCTCGGGAGATGGCACCAACGTAACCACACATGACTGCATCGAATTAATAATAATATCATTAAGATGAATTAACAAATATAGATCGAAGATTCTAAATATATCAAGAAACATCAAAATGTACCACTCGCTGTAATAAGGTGGCTGGGTCGGTGGCAGGGAGTCTGAATGTCCACCTCAAACATCGAGGCACAGTGAGCTATCCACTGTGCACACCAGCCTCAGTAGCCAACTCCGGTATCACCTCACAAGCCCATACCTGTAAAGTGGATTAATGGATTAGTTACGTATTCACTTGATTTAAACTAATTTAGAACAATTAAATTTAAACTAATTACCTGGAGTGCCCAGATCGGCCCGTAAAAATGATACTGTCCCGATCCTTTCCCGCCCATAACCTCTCGAGTCCTGGGGAGGAGGCCAATGTAGTGCATCAACGACTGGTAAGAATATGCACCCCATGGAAACGAGTTCCATCGCTCCACATCCTCCGCTAGCGCCCACACCCATGGATCCACGGTCTGGTGCTGATCTAGGCACAGAATCATCCGGTATACGAACAATATGTTCGCAACCTTCACATAATCCGCAGCGTCTCTGGCCATCCCCTACTCTTTGAACCTGTCCTCCATCTGTTTGATTATCGTACGCTTCCCTTCGAATAAACGGTGGTAGACAGATCTCGACGGAACAATATGATCGTCATGAGGATCGAATGTCGAGCTGCCGAATCGTAAATCTGACACCAAGGCGTACTCACTCGGACCGAACCGCAGCTGGGAACAATGAATGTGAAACCATGCCTCCAGCCCCACACGTGCACGATCCGGTGCGTGCACCTCGAACGTCATCAGCGCGTGTATGACCCTCTTCTGGACGTCACCACCTCTGTAGTCCAGAAAATATCCGAAACAACCTGATCTGAATAGTCAGACAGCGTCACCACCAATCGCGAGCAGTGTGTCTCTAATCGTGTCAATAACACCTGGGATGGCGTACACGACGACCGAGGGCGTCCGGCTCCGTAACGGCAGTCTAACCTAATCAATCTAACAACATTTTCAAAATTAAAACTAATAAAGTAAATTCTTTTAATATTTCATATAAATTGGAATTTCTTAAAATTTAAATTTAGGCTTTTTTCCTAAATTATTAATTGATTATTTATTTTTAAATTATTAATCGATTAGTTTTAATTAAACTATTAATCGATTTTTTTTTAAATTATTAATCCATTAGTTTGTTTTTAATTAAAGTACTAATCGATTAGTCATTTTTAAAACTATTAATCGATTAGTTTGTTTTTTATTAAACTACTAATCGATTAGTTTTTTTTAAATTATTAATCGATTAGTTTTTTTTGTTTTTATTAATCGATTAGTTTTAATTAAACTATTAATCGATTAGTTTTTTTTTAAAATTATTCATCAATTAGTTTGTTTTTAATTAAAGTACTAATCGATTAGTTTTTTTTAAAACTATTAATCGATTAGTTTATTTTTAATTAAAGTACTAATCGATTAGTTTTTTTTAAACTATTAATCGATTAGTTTGTTTTTAATTAAAATACTAATCGATTAGTTTTTTTTTAAATTATTAATCGATTAGTTTTTTTCTTAATTACTAATCGATTAGTTTTAATTAAACTATTAATCGATTAGTTTTTTTTAAAACTATTAATCGATTAGTTTGTTTTTAATTAAACTACTAATCGATTAGTTTTTTTTAATTATTAATTGATTAGTTTATTTTTAATTAAACTATTAATCGATTAATTCCTCGATTCATTTTTTTTACTTAATCGATTAATGCCACAATTAATTTTTTAATTAATCGATTAGTGCCTTGATTAATTTTTCTTAATTAATAAATTAGTGACTCGATTAATTTTTTTTACTTAATCGATTAGTGACTCGATTTAGTTTTTGTTTCTAAAATTAATCGATTAGTGACTCGATTAGTTTTTTAAGACTTAATCGATTTACATTATATATTCCTCGATTTGTATGAAATTAATCGATTTAAATTAAATATTAATCCATCTCGATTACTCTTAAATTAATTGATTAGTCTTAAATTAATCGATTAATTTTTTTTAAGTTAATGGAGGAAGGCCTCGATTTGGTTTAAATTAATCGAGGAAGGCCTCGATTAATTTGTGTTTTTTGATAATTAATCGAGGAAGGCCTCGATTTGTATTAAATTAATCAAGGACTTCATCGATTTTTTTTTAAATTAAGGTTCCTCGATTAATTAATGTTCATCGATTAGTCTAATGAAGGTCATCGATTGATGTTAAAACATAATAGCATCGGTTAATCCACAATTAGTATCTAACAAGCATCGATTAATATCAAACAGCCAACCATTATATTAATAAAATCATAATAGCATCGGTTAGTCCACAATTAGTTTCTAATCGATTAATATCAAACAATCAACCATTAGTTTCATAAAAGCATAATAGCATCGACTAATTAGTTTCATAAAAGCAAAAGAGCATCGGCTAACATGAATATCATCGGCTAATTAGTTTCATAAAAGCATAATATCATCGACTAACACAAACATTCATAAAACGTGCCAAAAAACGTGAGCATTGTAAAATTACTTGAGAAGAAGACCCGGCGGCGGTTGTCCTTGCACTCCGTCCATTTTCCGGCGACCAAGTTCCAACAGAGACGGCGGCGTGCGTAGTTACGAGAGAGAGAGATTATCGAAGAAGAGAGAGACCCGGTGGCTTCAACTGGTTTTTTCGATGTTTAAGTGCTTCGTTCTTCAAGAATATCAAAGAAGATAGAGAAGAGAAAGGGCGGGTGATTTTTGCTTCTAAATAATCGAAGAGGAGACAAGGTTGGGTGCTGCTATATGTTCAAAATTATCAAGAGAAAGAGAGAGAGAGAGAGAAGGGTGGTTGGGATGGTTGGGATAATAAAGATTTCAAAACCCTAGTCATTAATATTCTATTTTTGGGAAGTACAATGAAACAGCTTTGTGTAAGGCTTTTCTGAAAATAAAAGTATAAAAACTTTGATTTGGTGGGCCCGGCCCTTGATTGTTGCAAAACCTAACTACACAGTGTCGATATAACTCTTTGATTTAAAATCCTGTTGCTTTTTCCATTTAAATATTTGCTTTTGTCTATTTTAAAATTTCCCCCTATATTTATATATATAGAATATTCATATATATCAATAAGATTTGGGTAAAAAAATATCCGATTTTCTCTCTCTTCATTCTAAAATCGGCGTTCTCTCTCCCAATCGACTCTCTCATTTTCAAACGCTGTTTCATCCTTTCCAACAAAACTACCATTAGCGAAGGTCAGAAGCTATGATTTTTGAAGATTATCACGTTTTTTCATCTCTGTAATCACCGTTGCAGCGATAAATTATCTGATGCAAAATCAAATATTAGGGATTCAGTGTGAGTTAAGCGATTTTAAGAAGTTCTGTTGACATTGCGTGTGTTGTTTCTTGCGTGAATAAGGTATGATTTTTATGTATTTGTACTATTTTGATTGATCTAGATATTAAGTTTTTGTTTGGTAGTGGTGGAAGAGTTGAATGTTCTTTGGTGCACGAATTGATCTCCTTCGCGACACGAGTATTGTTGTAGAATCGTGCACCAATTTATTTATAACGTGTGGAATGTCCATTTTTTAATGTTGCACAATTACACGAATTAGCAGCATAATGAACGCGTGTGTATGTATGGATTTTTAAAGTAGTGCACGAATACACGAATAAATATACTAATGCAGTCGTGTTTCAAGTTAATATTCAATTTGTATAGAAGTACACGAATGAGCACATGCGTGTCATCGTGTATTGAACTGTTATATTGGACTATTCGTGTACTCATGTAGTATTTGAATATTTAACCAATGCACGATAACATACCTAATATTACTCATGTCATAGCACTCGTGTACTCGTGTTCCATTATAATTTTGATTTAAACACTCGTGTACCATTTGAATATTTAACCAATACACGATAACACAACTTAAATTACTCGTGTCGTAGCACTCGTGTACTCGTGTTGCATTATAATCTCGATTTAAACACTCGTGTAGCATTTGAATATTTAACCAATGCATGATAATACAACTTAAATTACTCGTGTCGTATCGCTCGTGTACTCGTGTTGCATTATAATTTAGATTTAAACATCAGTATATGATTTTTCTACTCGTGTAAAAATCTTATTTATAGGCGTTGCTATAACATGTCATTTATTATTCATAATTTGGTGATTGTAGATGAGCCGAACACATATTATTGTTGTTCATGGAGGTGTTTGGAATAGAGTTGGAGACAAATATGAGAATGGGAGGCAAGAATATATTCGTATTCCAAGAGATGGCTTGACATATAATACATTGTTAGGTTTGATTGGCTCCATAAATTGGATACAATTATCTTTTTTTTTTCTTAGAAATCTACTGTAAAAGTAGTTATTTAAGAATCCGATGATTTTCATTTGGATTGAAATTTGAGCCTCCAAATCTCAAACTCGTCACTAATGTATGCTCTTCTCTACTAAATCTCAAATTCTTATTGTTTACTCTAAACCACAACTCAGTCATGTCACCATCATCGAATACTATCTGACGAGATACCACATGGTGGATTGATTGATTACATCTTACTGTATTCTCTGGAAGGCTCGTCAAATGCCCAAAACGTGAACTCATAAACTCATTCCACCTATCATCACCAAATCTCTTCAAAGTTTTCTTAATCTCTGGAATAATGCTCTTTCGAAAATAAAAATTAATCGCGTGATAGATATTAATAGTTGGCCTCCTTTTCCATCTCCAACCATCCTGCATATATATATGTATATAAGCATGAATATTATAAATAACCGTAACATCAAATTATCGTTGTATCATATTGGTGATAATAGCCTATCAACAAGAATCCAAATTCATAGTGCTCAGATATATTGGTGATAATAGCCTATCAACAAGTAGAATTTCAAGAACCAAATGAATATGAACTGAAAACAAATAGCAAGTTCTCCAACAAGCCCAAATATTAAACACGCACTAGAGACACACAGAAAACACACATAAATCAATAATCTGAAATGGAATTACGCAGACAAAAGTATCAAATAGAAAATGAATCAAATGTGTGATTCTACCAAAATTAAATAAGCTCGTTAAATCAAGTGTCGAATTTATCGTCCTCGTGTATAATACTCATGAGGTAAAATTAAATAATCTCGTTAAAATTGATTTTCAAAAACTGAATCAATGCACCACAAGAAAAATAATACACGATTATGTTGATTCGTGTAGTTGTGCACCATGTTTAAAATCATATAGATACACGATAATTAAACGTCTACACGAATTCAAGGGTACACGAATGCATGAGTTTGAGTTTGGCATGTTTAATATAAATTGTGCGTGTTTCTACTAAAAACCCTTTCTAACAATGAAGTAGGACATAATGTGGATTTAATCTCTAAATTTAGATTTGAGCACAACTAAAAAATATTTAACGAAATTGATAAAAAAAAGGGTCTTTAACTCTTTACACATGAAGCAGAACTGAGAATCAACAAATCCATCCAACCTCCATGAAAAAAAAAAATTAAAATAAATAAAAAGGAGAAATCAATATGAACTATTCGTGCTAATGATGAATTATTTACGGTCATTATTTTCCAAATTCATGTTTACTCGTGCAACAATTTTAAAAGGCACAAATACACGATTATGTTGATTTGTGTAGTCGTGCACCATGTTTAAAATTATATAGATACACGAGAATTTTTAAAAATAGAATCACTGCACCGCAAGAAAAATAATACACGATTATGTTAATTCGTGTACTCGTGCACCATCTTTAAAATCATACAGATACACGATAATCTATATTCAAGCACTATTAAATTCATGCAGCACTAGATTAACTAATTATTGTCTTCGTGCATCACATGCAACTCCAAAGGGAGAAAAGCAAACTATATAGGTTTGCATCATGTTTATGATAAAGGTTGAATTGTTATCTCTTCAGGAAATTGTTCATTATGAGGATGAAGTTGTTCGAAATCATCCTCCATGATTCTTCAGCGACTGTTGAATCTTGTATTTTTTTCAGTTTTCAGAGTTGATACTCTTCATCAATGGCAGCGATGGCGAGATGTATTTTTAGTTTCAGCAAGATTGTTATGGGTTTGAGCGTGAATCTGCAGCGCCAAAATATGTTAACCAAGAAAATATAAAGTTTGATAAAAGATTAGTATCAATCTATTTGTTTTTAAATATATTAGATTATTCTAAATCTGATTTGTTTTGAAATATATTAGGATAATTTTATTTTAGGAAATAATAATTATTTATATGGAAGTAAGGGTATAAATGTATATTTACATCCTAAAAGGTTAGATACATTATTTTTTTAAAAACTGGCTATTTACATTATTTACTAAGTGATAACGGCTATTTACCCATATTAGTACAACTAACTTACTGCCGTCATAAATTATTTTGCAAGGTTCATTAAGGAGGTTCAAAAATCTATTTTCAACCCTCTTAAGTTCAAATATTTCAGATTCTAATAGTTTTTCACCGATTTTCAAGGTAACAGAGAGTAGTGTTGTTGATCCAATGTATGAGTTAGCTCTTGATTACTGAGATGTATTTCATTACCCCATTTATCATGTGTGTGGAAGGATCACCCATGATAAATGTGCTGCTGAATAAGGTACATTCAATCTATAATATTTGTAATACATCTTACATATCAAATTGTATGTGTTTCATCATGTAAGAATCCTTTTATTTGGATGTGTGTTTTATATTGTGAACATGATTCCTAGTTTAGATCCTATAAGTTGAAAAATATTTCTGAAATCTTAAACTTCATGTCGGAGAATTATTTCTGAATTTTAACAAACATGTCGAAAAACTATATGTGAGATCTTAGCCTATAGATCGAAAAACAATTGTCGAAATCATTGCAGAAATATCAAAAATAATTTTCCGACATCTTCAAGATGACAATCCATTACACACATGACACAACAAATCAAAACATCCAACTCTAGAGAGAATCCTACAGAGAATCAAAACAATTAGAAATTTCCAAGTATAGATATATGGCGGGTGGGTTGGTTTTTTTGACAAAATTAAATAAGTAAGGTGAAAAACAACAAGATTTAAAAGTAGATAGTTTTTTCGACAATTCCTATTTACTTTACAGAAAAAGTACTCAACATGGCCCGCAAAATCTGAATTTGGACAGAACTTTGTACTTGTTGCTACAAAAATATTTTGTAACTGCCAAAAAAATATTAAATGAGATTTGGTTTGAATTTACTCTCCCCAACCACCCACTTAACCCTACTCTCTCTCGCTCTCTCTCTCTCTCTGCTGTATCTCTCTCTCACGGAACCATCCTGAAGGCCTTGATTTGGTTTTCATTTAATCGCCCCAGCCGCCACTTGTTCATCTCTATTCCCAAACCTATTCTCTCTCTCTCTCTGCTGTATCTCTTTCTCTCTCTCTCGGAACCATCTTAAAAAGTCGACCCCGCTGTCTCTCTCTCGGAACTTGGCCGTCAGAAAATGGAACGAGGACAAGGACAACCACCACCGGCAGCGTCTTCTTCTTAAGTAATTTTCAAATTTTTCCGGCTTTTGGCATTTTTGCATGGATTAGTTTTAGGGGTTAGAAATTAATCAAGGCTAGGGCTATTATGTTAATCGTGGATTTTTATATTAATTGTGACTGTTTATGTTAATCGTGGCTCTTGAATTCAATCGAGACTTCAATTATGTTAATCGATGCTATTCATGTTAGTTAATCAAGGAAACTAATTAGTCAATGCTATTCATGTTACTTAATCAAGGAAACTAATTAGTCGACGCAATTCATGTTAGTTAATCGAGGAAACTAATTACAATGTGGTTTTGGAATTAATCGTGGATTGTTATCTTAATCCAGGACATTAATTTGTTAATCGTAGAATTTAATGATAATTGAGGAAACTAATTACAGTTAATCATGGCTTGTGATTTTGAAATTAATAGTGGATTATTATGTTAATCGAGGATAGTTAAACTTAATCGATGTATTTTTTTAAATTAATCGAGGAATCGAGATAATTTTCTAAATTAATTGAGGCTATGTAGAGATTAATCAAGGCTATGTATATTTTAATCGTGGTTGTCTTAAAAATAATCGAGGCAATTTATTAAAATTAATTGAGGATTTCAGATGTTAATCGAGGCTCATTAAAATCAATCGAGGTAATTTAAAAATATCCTCGATTGATTTTAAAGAGCCTCGATTAATATTTTAAATCCCTCGATTGATTATCAGTAGCCTTGATTAATAGTTTATGCCTCGATTAATATTTGAAATGCCTCGATTAATTTTTAAGAGCCTCGATGAATTTTTAAGAGCCTTGATTAATTATTAACGGCCTCAATTAATTTTCAAGGGCCTCGATCAATTTTACAAATTTCCATTTATATGAAATATTTAAAAGTATTTATTTTAACTATAATTTTGAAAATGTTGCTAGATTGATTGGGTTAGACTGCCGTTATGGAGGCTGAGGCCTTCGGTCATAGTGTATGCCAGACCGGAGGTTGTTGATCTAATCAGAGCCACACTGTATACGATAAGTGGCGATGACGCTATCCGATTGTTTAGATCCGGATGTTTCGGATATTTTCTGGACTACAGGGGTGGTGACGTCCAGAAGAGGGTGATGCACGCTTTGATGACATACGAGGTGCACGTGTCGGATCGTGCACGGGTGGGACGGGAGGCATGGTTTCATGTCCATCTCTCTGAGCTGCATTTCGGTCCGACCGAGTACAATCTGATATTAGGTTTACGATTCGGCAGCTCGACATTCGATCCAAATGTCGATCTTATTATTCCGCCAAGATCTGTGTACCATCGTTTGTTCGAAGGGAAGCGCACGACCGTCCGTGAGATGGAGTGTTTAGTGTCTAATTGTGTCGTTTTATTGTAGTAATTCGTCATATTTTGTAAATTATTTTCTTGTATTTTATTTTGTTAAGTGATGATTTTGTGTGTTTATTTTTATTTATTGCTCTAATGGTGGATCATGCCAAGTTGTGTAAAAACTTGAGCTTTTGATTGCAAGAGCAGGATTTTTAATGGCATTTTGGTGGCAAGTGGGAAAGCTGAAAATTAAGTTGGAATAGTGGAAGGAAGAATGAAAAGGCTAAGAAAAAAAATAAGAAAGGGGGAGTTGAATTGCACTCAATTGCACTGGGTTGCACTCGAAGAAAATCGCAAAGTTGAGGACCTGTCCCCCGCGGCCGCGCCATGCCCACCGCCGCGCGCAATAGCTCTCGATGAAGACACCCCCGCGGACGCGTGGGTGTGCGCCGGAGCGCACGCCGTTATAGCCCGCCCCGCGGGCGCGCACTACCCGCGGCCGCGTAGGGTGCTCTTTCTTCTCCAGACCAGTTTTTCCTCCTCTTATCTATGCAATTCCACTCCATTTCACATCTATCTCACATCTGGAAATTTTATTAATGAAGACTTTTGGTGGCTATATTAGTAATAGGAAAATAGGTATTATTTTCCCTAAGATTGCTTTTTGGATTTTGTTCCCCAAAATCTCCCCCCAAATCTCATGCATTTAATGCTCCCTTACAATCAATCCATCTCATCACCTTTTCTCTCTCCTCTCATATCTCTTCTCTTCACTCTCGATTTTCTCTCTCTGCTATCTTCAATTTTAGATTTGGGGATATCTAGGGGGACACACATCCCTTTCCCAGGAGAGACTCGGATTCATCCATCATCATTCACCACTCTCTCACTTCATCTTCAACACCTTCCTCTCCATTTTTCTTTTCTTTTTACACACACACCACCTCCATCTCCACCATTTTCTACACCATCTTCACCATCTCCACCACCATTCAAGAGAGGAGGAGAAAGGAAAGAAAGGAGACAAACAAGCTAGGTTAAAGAAGAAGGCACGAGAAGAGGTCCGACTCCGAGCCGTCCGCGGAAGCTAGGCTCGTTAGAAGGTTTTCTTTTGGTATTTTCTTTCTTAACTTAGATGATTTGTGGGGGTTTGTCCCAAACTTGTGAAGAACATTGGATATTGTAGAAGTTGTTGTTATTTTCATTTGGGTATGAGATGATGCACTTTTATGATATTTGTGTTGTTTTAAGCATGGTTATGGGCTAATATCTCCATTAGGGGGTGGAGGATCGATTGGGTTTTGAATTATGCTTGTGATGGTTGGTTGTTGTTGTTGGAGTTGTGCTTGTTTATGTTGAGTGCTTGATCACCACTTAGCATTGTTAGGCTTTAGATGAGATCGAGAGGAGATTCTAAATCCCGATCTAGGTTCCTTCAATGCTAGGTGAATTAGGTTCATAAGCCTAGTATGTTGATCTTGCTCGTACGATATAGCGAATAGAGGTTCAATGGATAGACGATGATAATAATTGAAGTTAAACTAATTGACGGGTCTATCGTGTGTTTGAGATTAATATAACCAATTTGAAGTAAGCTTAATGAAAATCCAATGAGAGAATCCACACCCTAATGCTCGTATCATAATCTTTTTCCTCAATATTGATACCATCATTGTTATTTGCATTTACTCATTTTATTGTTTGTTTTAATTCTTAGTTTAAATCACCATCAAATCCATGATTAGAATGTTTAGGTTTCAATTTCATCGTTCTAGGACATTGCATGTATAGCCTTACGATAATTGCTCACAAGAAGTCTTCCTTGAGAGTTCGACTCGGGTTAGCTCATCGCGTCTATAACTGACCCCATCCAATTGCGGGTTTGGTTCCAAGTAGTTTTTATGTGTTGAGTCTAAATCGGAAACAAATTTGGGCAAAACAAATTTTGGCGCCGTTGCCGGGGAAGGCTTTAAGCATATTGTCCTTTTGTGCTATAATTGCTTTCGTGCTTGTTTTTGAATTCGTGACTTTGTATTTGTATTGTGTTTGTGCTTTTTATGTTGCTTTGTATAGTTGGTATTTGTGTTTATTTTCGTGTGTTTGTACGCTTTCACCTCTCGTTCCACAGGTGCGCATGATCTCCTTTGTGTTTTTGGTTGTGTATGCTAGGGAGACGAAGTCTCAATCGGAGATTAGCCCCTATGTTTGACAACATCCATAGACCAAGGAGATTCGACGTGTTTTCTTGGGAAGAAAAGATAGAAGCACACCAACTCAACCCCGACAATGCCAATGTTAATGCGGCTAGGAATATGAGGGATTTCGCTCGACCCGTGATTGGGGCGTCAACTTCTTGCATAGTTCTTGGAGAGGCCACAAGGAACTACGAGTTGAAGAACATTCATTTTAGTTAACTTCCCTCCTTCTACGGGATGCTGGCCGAAGATGCTTTGAACTTCATCCGTGAGTTCTATGCCGTTGTTCAAACCTTTCCTCTACAAGGTTTGAACGAAGACCAATTGAAGATGAGGTGTTTCCCTTACACCTTGATAGATCGAGCCAAAACGTGGTTCTTGTCACTCCCAGCCAACTCATTGGCCAATTGGAATGCCGTCTACGAGAAGTTCATGGCCAAGTACTACTCCAATCAAAAGACCCAAGATTTGAGAGCTCAAATTGTCACATTTGCCCAATCTCCGGGTGAAGCATTTCATGAAGCTTGAGATCGATTTAGAGGTCTCTAACAGCAACACCCGCACCACCACCTCGCACCCGAGTTGCTCAATCAATTCTTCTACGATGGACTTTCTCAAAATTTCCAATACATGGTGGACAATGCCATGGGAGGAGACATTGGAGGCCGGACTGCTGAAGAAGTCTCAAACATCTATGAGACCATGACCACTACTTCTCAACAAAAGAGTGCTAGGGGGAAGAGAGCTTTCATGAATGAAGCCAACCCTAGTTATGATGTGACAAGATAACTTGCCGAGTTGACAAGAAAAGTAGAGATGCTTCGGACTTCTGAGAGACCACCTCAACAAGCCATGACAGTTGAGACATGTGGAATATGTGGAAAGTATGGATACGGGGCTAATGTGTGTCAAAAGTCGATCGACCCGGAATTAAGTGAAGAGGCTCATTTCCATGCTCTTTAAGAGCAAGTTCATGCTCTTCAAGGATTCCAACCTCGCCAACTATACAACCCATACTCTCAATCGTACAATCCGGGATGGAGGAACCATCCAAACTTTTCTTGGAGACAACCTCAACAACCTCCTCAACAACCGCCTCCACCTCAACAAGCCAGAGGTGGCCAAGCTCTATCTTACCCAAGGCTGCAACAATATCTGGCCCAACCAACCAACCGCCTCGGCCGACATTGCAAGACACCTTGCAATCCTTCATTCAAGCCACCCAATAAAGGTTCAAATCCATAGAAGCTTCCGTGAAGATGATCGAGACCCAAGTGGGGCAAATAGTCGGGACCGTTGGAGAGTTGGCTAAGCAAGCAAAGCCGGGTAAGTTGCTAAGCCAACTGGAGCAAGCTCAAGCCATCATCATCTTTAGTGGAGGCAAGGTAATTGATAACAAAGTTAGAGACCCGAGCCCAACCGAAGAAATTAAGAAAGAAGAGGAGGCTCCTCAACAACAACAAAAGGAGCCCGAAAAAGAAAATGAAGAAGTGAAGAAGTCCACACTCCACAAGGCCGCCAATCCCTACAATCCTCCAATTCCATTTCCAAGCCGGTTGAGGAATGAGAAGCAAGACACCCAATTCCAAGAGTTCTACAAGCTTTTATCCAAGGTGAATGTCAACCTTCCACTCCTTGATGTCATCCACAATGTGCCGGCCTATGTCAAGTTCTTCAAAGAACTAGCTTCTAAAAAGAGAAAATTCACGGAGGATGAGAAGTTTGTGGTGTCCGAAGTGGCAAGTGCAATCCTACAACAACAACTACCACCCAAGCTCCGTGATCCAGGTAGTTTTACTCTAAAATTTGCCTTGGGAAATGGTAAAGAAGCATGTGGTATGCTAGATCTAGGAGCCGGAATTAATTTGATGCCCTACTCTATTTTTAAACAACTAGAGTTAGGAGAATTGAAACCAACTAGAATGTGTCTACAATTGGCGGATAGGTCTGTAAGGTATCCGAGAGGAATAATTGAGGACATTCTAGTTAAGGTGGGTGGATTAATAATCCCGGTTGATTTTGTTGTGTTGGATGTGGGTGATGTTCAAGAAACGGGTAAAGAGCACACACTTCTCCTATATAGACCTTTCATGGCTACAACTAACACCTTGATTGATGTTAAAATGGAACTTTGAAAATATCGGTGTTAGGAGAAACCGTGTCTTTTTCCGTACATGAAAACAAAGCTATTCCCATCTCCTCATTTGAGGAAAATTGCTCTTTTATAGATGCTATTGATCTCTTGGCCAAGGAAGTTCTTTTGCAGGAAATCGGCTCCACATGGAGGAGTGAGGCCTTGTCCGGGGAGATAGCAATGGAAAAGAAAGCCTCAAGTGTGGGGAAGATAAGTTGGATGCCGAGGAGATGGAGATTTTGTTAAGAGAAGGAGTAAGCTTGATGGAAATTTTAACCTCAACCGAAGAGGAAGAAAAGCCTTCTTCCGAACTTGAGCTCAAGGAGCTCCCATCTCACCTCAAGTATGTGTACCTTGATGACGAGGAAAAGAAGCTCGTGATCATCTTTTCCGGGCTTGAGAAAGAAGAAGAAGACCTCTTAGTAGCCGTACTCAAGAGAAACAAGCAAGCTATTAGATGGAACCTTTCCGACATCAAAGGCATTAGCCCCTCGACGTGCATGCATTGAATCATTCTTGAGGAAGGGGGTAAGCCGGTTTGAAAAGGACAAAGGCGGCTCAATCCCGTGTTGATGGAGGTCATAAAAAAGGAGATTCTCAAGCTTCTCGCGGAGGGGATTATTTATCTAATAGCCGATAGCGAATGGGTGAGCCCGGTCCATGTAGTGCCCAAGAAAGGAGGAATCACGGTGGTGGAGAACGACAAAGGAGAGCAGGTGGCTACTCGGACCACCACCGGTGGAGAATGTGCATTGACTACCGAAAGCTCAATGCCGCCACTCGAAAAGACCATTTTTCCTTCCTTTTACGTGCCCGTTTGGCACTTTTGCGTGTCGGAGAATGCCGTTTGGACTATGCAATGCACCGGGCACATTTCAAAGGTGTATGTTTTCTATCTTCTCCGAAATGATTGGTGACTTCATTGAAATATTCATGGATGATTTTTCCGTCTTTGGGTCTTCATTTTCCGATTGTTTGGACAAGTTAGAACTTGTTTTGAAAAGATGCATTGAAAGTAGCCTTACTCTTAGTTAGGAAAAGAGTCATTTTATGGTTACTAGTGGCATAGTCCTTGGTCATGTTGTGTCTAAAGAAGGAATGAGCGTAGATAAGGCTAAGGTAGATGTAATTGAAAATTTTTCTCCACCCGTCAATGTAAAAGGTGTTAGAAGTTTTTTAGGCCATGCCGGTTTTTACCGTCGGTTCATTAAAGACTTCTCAAAAATTAGCCAACCTCTATGCCATTTACTTGCTCAAGATGTTCCTTTTGAGTTTGATGAAAAATGTTTGCATGCTTTCAACACTCTTAACGAGAAATTGATCACCCCACCCATTGTCGTTCCCCCTGATTGGTCTTTACCTTTTGAAATCATGTGTGATGTATCAAATTCTGTTGTGGCTGCCGTTTTGGGTCAACGTATTGACAAAATTCTTCGTGTAATTTACTATGCTGGCCTAACCTGAAATAGTGCTCAAGTAAATTACACCACCACCGAGAAAGAATTGCTAGCCGTTGTGTTTTCATTAGATAAATTTAGATCCTAGTTCTAAAGTGATTGTGCATAGTGATCATGTGGCTCTTAGGCATTTGTTGACCAAACCCCAAGCTAAACCTAGACTCATTAAGTGGATTTTGCTTGTGCAAGAATTTGATGTGGAAATCAAAGATAGAAAGGGGTGTGAAAATGTGGTAGCGGACCATTTATCTTGCCTCTCTGTTGATGAAAATTTTGATTTATTGCATGAGAAAGGAGTTGATTGTGATTCATTTCCATATGAGCATGCTCTTGAGCTCAATTCTTCTCCTTGGTATGCCGACATTGTTAATTATCTTGCTTGTAATAAAATGAGGCCTAACCTCACCTTTCAAGAAAGGAAAAGATTTTTGACAATGTGTAGGTACTACTTTTGGGACGATCCATACCTTTTCCACTTTAGAAAAGATGAGGTGATCCGAAGATGTGTCTCAGAGGAGGAACAAACCGATGTTTTAGCCTTTTGCCACGCTTCTCACTGTGGTGGCCACTTTGGAGGGTAAAAGACGTCCCGGAAAATCTTGCAATCCGATTTGTATTGGCCTTCTATTTTTAAAGATGCTTATGCTTATTTCCTTTCATGTGATAAGTGCCAAAGACTTGGCAATATAGGGAGAAGAAATGAAATGCCTATAAATATCAATCTTATTGTTGAAATTTTTGATGTTTGGGGTATTGATTTTATGGGGCCATTTCCTAACTCATTTGGCTTCGAATATATCCCATTAGCCGTCGATTATGTGTCAAAGTGGGTTGAAGCAATCCCCACTAGATCTTGTGACACTAATGTGGTTATCAAGTTTGTACAGGAACACATTTTGAGTAGATTTGGATTCCCCCGTGCAATCATAAGTGATGGTGGAATGCATTTCACCAACAAGCTTTTCGAGAAATTGATGAAGAAGAACGACATGACTCACAAAGTGGCCACTCCTTACCACCCTCAAACTTCCGATCAAGTTGAGACTAGCAACAAACAAATTTAAAACATTTTGAAGAAGACCGTGAATGTGACGAGGAAAGATTGGTCTACAAAGCTAACCGATGCTCTTTGGGCATATCGAACGGCTTACAAGACTATTCTAGGAATGAGCCCCTACCACCTCATGTATGGAAAAGTGTTCCATCTCCCGGTTGAGATTGAGCACAAGGTCTATTGGGCTCTTAAAGCGGTAAATTTTGATCTAACTTGTGCAGGAAAGGAGCGAGCCTTGCAATTAACCAAGCTCGATGAATTGCGGAATGAAGCTTATGATAATGCAAACATCTACAAAGAAAAGGTGAAAAAGCTTCACGATAATCGCATTGTCAAGAAGGAGCTCACTCTGGGAATGAAAGTGCTTCTTTTCAACACTCGTTTAGGATCTTTCCCGGAAAACTCAAGTCGAGATGGAGTGGACCATTAATCATTGAAGAAGTGTTCCCCTATGGTGTGGTGACCTTGAAAAATCCGGCGAAAAACACCACGTTCGAAGTGAATGGTCACCAAGTCAAGCCGTATTTTGAAGGACGATCCCAAGAAGCCAACGTCGAGATTTTCAGGCTCGATGATTCCACTTAGTTATCCCGGAGGCCATGTCTAGCTCGAGACGTTAAAATGAGCGCTGCATGGGAGACAACCCATGAAATTTTTGTTTTTATTGTGTCATTTAATTTTTGCATATTTTGTGTTATGTCTCTCTTTGTGTTTTTGGTGTTGTTCCGCAGGGGCAGAGAAAACAGGGGTAGAGTAAAACAGGGGAGTCCTACTTAAAACAGGGGAGGAATTCGACCAAGTTTTGGGCGCCGCCGCGCAAGACCCGCCGCTGCGCACAAGGACCCTCGGCCCAGGCCCCTCCATGAGCGCGCAGTGGCGCGCTGACACGCACCTCCATTTGCCCCTCCGAGTGCGCAGTGGTGCGCGGGTGCGCACCTCCAATTGCCCCCGCGAGCGCGCAGGTACACGCGGCCGCGCAGATACCTCTACGGTGAATTCCCTTCCGCGAGCGCGCAAGGCGCGCGGGCGCGCCAAGGCCCGTGACCGCGGCCCTTCACTTTTCCTTTCTCATCCTATAAAAGGGGCTCAAATTCTGGAACCCTATTTTCTTCATACACCCACGCCGCTGCTCCCCTAAAACTCCTCACCCTGCTACAAATTCCACAGCAACTCTTGAAAATCCACCAAATTTTTACTCCAAAAATTCACCCGCGCACAGTAGCGCTGCCGCGGCTAAGCCCGCCTTCGCGCCCCACCATCTTTGCTGCAATTTTCCATTTTGCCTCAAGCTTCCGTCTCTATGGCTCCCAAAGGCAAAACTCCCTCTTCTTCACGAGGAGACGCCGGCCTCAGCTCCACAACGGAGGTGACGAACTTTGCACACCAATTTGGAGCCCCCTTCCTTCTTATCTCCCTAGAAGAAGGTAAACGTTTTACAACCTTCCAAAAATTTGACATTACTTCTCCACGATATATTGATTGGAGGTTGATGCAATCTTTAGGAATTGAGGAAAAAGTTACCAAATATCTCAGAGCTGTGAATTTGGACACATTTGCAAAAATGAAATTTGAAGCTTATGATAATTTAAGTCTTGAATTTTTGGTATCTTTTGAGTATGATGAGAGGGAGAAGAAGAAGATTTATTTTAGGATGTTGGAAAATAGACATAAGGTCACATTGTCCAACATAAAAGACTATTTTGGTTTTGCATCCAAGGGGATAAAAGAACGGCCATCGGATTTCAATGTTGCCAAAGCTTGGTATGAAATCTCGGGTTTTCACAATTGGGACCCCAAGGGGACGCCGAGCAAGTATATCCAGGACCACGCACTATCAATGGTGCACAAATTTTTGGCCTACAATGTCAGTGGAAAAGAGCAGGCCAATAAAGTGAATTCAACAGAGGTCTATCTTTTGTGGTGTGCCAAGAAGAAGAAGAAAGTTTGCCCCTCTACCTTCCTTTGATCGGCTGGAGGTCCTTCCAGGACCATTTTAACACTTCGATGGGGCAATCCCAGTACAACTTTCAGGAGCACTATGACTCCTCCCTAGGACAGTTCCAGCAAGGCCTCAAGCAAACACTGGTCAACTCAATGGGGCAGTTTCAGCAGCATTTCGTCTCCTCCATGGGGTAGAACCGGCAGGACTACTCCAACACAATGGGGCAATTTCAAGAGCGTTTTGATACCTTGATGAAGCCATGCAAGGCATTGAAGGCCTTGAACCCGAGCTGCAATTCAAAGGTCCAATGACGCGACTTCGAGCGAAGAAATTACAAGGTTATTTCCAAGTGATGATTCGCAAGAAGTTTGAGGGATTAGAAGATGCAAAGTGCAGCCATACTTTAGTTAATTTATTAACTAATGAAGATTAAGATCATACCATGGAGAATATAACTTGAAGAGTTGAAGAAGAGAGTAAGAAGAAGTGCATTTGTGCATGGAGCTGTTTTCGCCCTTGATTTAATTTAATTAAAGGGTTGATTTTTATCTAGACTATAGTATTTATTTAATTACTTTAGACTATAGTTTAGATCAGTTTTTAATTAATTAATAAGTGTAATTTTCGTTCATAATATCATAGGTTTGACTAGAATTGTATTTAAGGCAATTTCCTACCTTGAATAGAATTCTAGTTTAGGTATTTCTATAGTATAGTTAGAGATCCTTTTGGATCAGATTTTTAGGCCTTTTTATTAGTTATTTTCGTGCATAATAGGCCCTATAAATAGGGGAACCATGTTACTTTGATATTTTAGACATTATTGATTAAAATTGCTTTTGCATTCAATTTGTGTCTCAACTGTTTAAAGCTTTTGATTGTTTTCCTCGAAAATTATCATTCTTGAAGCCTAGCAAACTTTGAGTCTTACATCAAGGGAACTTTCTAATTCATACGAAGAATTAGGGTGAACTCGCTACGAAGAACAACTTAGAGATTCGTTTTCGTCGTACAAGATACGTCGGGGATTAATCGGGTTGCGATTCTCAACACTACCACCTTCGACCTTCATCAAACAATGTCCTATATCCTTCACCAACGTTCGTGACTCTCCCAAGCCATCAAGACCTGATCGTGTGTCGATCATCAAGGGTTCGGTTCCATTCAGCATAAATTCATCGTGTTTTCCATCTATACCGTAAGTCCTTCGAACCTTTATCATATCCTATCTACTCTAGCCATTCTAAACCCATTCATCACCATCGAATTACCTTCATCCAAGCCGCCCATAAACTCGTTCAAAACAGCCCTATTTCTATTTGGATTTGTGTTATTTTGTGTGTCATTGTCTAGGTATTTTAATTGAGTCTTAGTTGTCTAGTTATTCGAGTATAGAATTCTTTCGTAATCGACGTAGTTTCTTTCCTTTGCTTCCGCGTCTTTTATGTCTCGTTGGTCATTGAGTCCCGGGTCACATCATACCTCGATGGGAGAATTTCACCAGGAGCTGGGATCCCTACACCATGATCTTGGGGATTTTTGGTAGGAAGTCAATAGCCGCCTAGACAGCCATGATGAGCGAATGACGGCTTTGGAGCAAATCTAGAACAATTGGACGATCTCTTACCCCTACCCACAGCCTCCACCACCATCTTATGATCCACCACAGCAGTAAAGTGTTTGTGTTCTTATTTTATGTATTTTCGTGTTCGTGTGCGTTGTTTTTCATTTTAGTTTGTTTGTATTTCGTTTGTGTGTTAGTAATGTTGTTTTGTAGGAACCGACGTCCGTTGTCGGTCTTCTATATTTATGTGATGTACTCTCTTCCCTTTTACTTTTATCGAGCATTGTTTTTCATACATTGAGAACAATGCATGGTTTAAGTGTGGGGGAGTCATGAGCTTGTTATTGTAATGCTTGGCTATGTTTTTATGTTAGTTGGTTGTGGGATTTTGTATTGGTTGGATTGTTGGATTTTGTCGTATGTTGTTGGCTTTTGTTTTGATATTTTATAATGCATGTATTTTTGATTTTATCATTTTTATTATGTTGTGTATTTTGTGACCCCCTCTTAGCTTTAAGTTTTGCCCAATTGTCAAACTTGAAAATTTGGATATGAATCTTCAAGGAATTATTTTCAAGTTGATCATGATAGATGAATTGTATCGTGGTTTCACTCTTGAACATGAATTATCTTTGAAAGTGATCATGAGTTGATAATTTGTGTTGAGGGACCTTGTCCTAGATGGATTAGGAAGCATGTTTTTTCTCATTTTATGAAAATTTTCCCCATAATCTTCTATCCTCATATATATATATATATGATAAAAAAAACAAAAAAATGAGAGGGGGAAATAAGGATTTATGCTTCTCTAGTCGTATAAATCGACTATGAGCATGGGAAACCACACAAGGACACTAGGAATTTCCTCCATAAGGAGTTAACCTTGTGAATTTTGATCCATGCCCCTATTTTGCGTTTAAATAAAGGGATTGCATTCCGGATTCTACTCCTCTCATGTGTGTGTCAATCCGTTCACATGTTGCATGATGAGTATGGGAAACCACATTAGGAAGCTCGGTTAAGCTCGATGATTAGACATAATGACCCTCGTCCTATGTTTGCAATCCCATATGTTGTTGAAAGTTTAGTTTCTTAATAAATGTGGATGTGATTCGTGGGGAATCAATTGAAATGAATTGAGTCTTATGTTTTTCTTAATCTTGAGAGGGCAAGCAACTCACTTGATTGGATCTTGTGCTCACCTTCTTTGATGATGAACGCTTTAGTGGGAACCATGAGGCTTATCAAAGTGCATGATCATCTTGCAAATTTTTCCTTCTTGCTTCATGTTTTTAATTTCTTGTTTGCTTGAGGACAAGTAAAAGGCTAAGTGTGGGGGAGTTGTTTAGTGTCTAATTGTGTCGTTTTATTGTAGCAATTCGTCATATTTTGTAAATTATTTTCTTGTATTTTATTTTGTTAAGTGATGATTTTGTGTGTTTATTTTTATTTATTGCTCTAATGGTGGATCATGCCAAGTTGTGCAAAAACTTGAGCTTTTGATTGCAAAAGGAGGATTTTTAATGGCATTTTGGTGGCAAGTGGGAAAGCCGGAAATTGAGTTGGAATAGTGAAAGGAAGAATGAAAAGGCTAAGAAAAAAATAAGAAAGGGGGAGTTGAATTGCACTCAATTGCACCGGGTTGCACTTGAAGAAAATTACAAAGTTGAGGACCCAACCCCCGCAGCCGCGCCATGCCCGCCGCCGCGCGCAGCAGCTCTCGGTGAAGACACCCCCATGGGCGCGCGGGTATGCGCCGGCGCAAATGCTGTTATAGCCCACCCCGCGGGCGTGCACTACCCCGCGGCCGCGCGAGGTGCTCTTTCTTCTCCGGATCAGTTTTTCCATCAGGTTTTTCCCCCTCTTATCTGTGCAATTCCACTCCATTTCACATCTATCTCACATCTGAAAATTTTATTAATGAAGACTTTTGGTGGCTATATTAGTAATAGGGAAATAGGTATTATTTTCCCTAAGATTGCTTTTTGGATTTTGTCCCCCAAAATCTCCTCCCAAATCTCATACATTTAATGCTCCTTTACAATCAACCCATCTCATCACCTTTTCTCTCTCCTCTCATCTCTTTTCTCTTCACTCTCAATTCTCTCTCTCTGATATCTTCAATTTTGGATTTGGGGATATCTAGGTGGACACACACCCCTTTCCCAGGAGAGACTCGGATTCATCCATCATCATTCACCACTCTCTCACTTCATCTTCTACACATTCCTCTCCATTTTTCTTTTCTTTTTACACACACACCACCTCCATCTCTACCATTTTCTACACCATCTTCACCATCTCCACCACCATTCAAGAGAGGAGGATAAGGGAAAGAAAGGAGGCAATAAAGCTAGGTTGAAGAAGAAGGCACGAGAAGAGGTCTGACTCCGAGCCGTCCGCGGAAGCTAGGCTCATTAGAAGGTTTTCTTTTGGTATTTTCTTTCTTAACTTAGATGATTTGTGGGGGTTTGTCCCAAACTTGTGAAGAACATTGGATATTGTAGAAGTTGTTGTTATTTTCATTTGGGTATGAGATGATGCACTTTTATGATATTTATGTTGTTTTAAGCATGGTTATGGGCTAATCTCTCCATTAGAGTGTGGAGGATCGATTGGGTTTTGAATTATGCTTGTGATGGTTGGTTGTTGTTGTTGTTGGAGTTGTGCTTGTTTATGTTGAGTGCTTGATCACCACTTAGCATTGTTAGGCTTTAGATGAGACCGAGAGGAGATTCTAAATCTCGATCTAGGTTCCTTCAATGCTAGGTGAATTGGGTTCATAAGCCTAGTATGTTGATCTTGTTCGTACGATATAGCGGATAGAGGTTTAACGGATAGACAGTGACAGTAATTGAAGTTAAATAAATTGACGGATCTATCGTGTATTTGAGATTAATATAACCAACTTGAAGCATGCTTAATGAAAATCCAATGAGAGAATCCACACCCTAATGCTCGTATCATAATCTTTTTCCTCAATCTTGATATCATCATTGTTATTTGCATTTACTCGTTTTATTGTTTGTTTTAATTCTCAGTTTAAATCACCATCAAATCCATGATTAGAATGTTTAGGTTTCATTTTCATCGTTCTAGCGCGTTGCATGCATAGCCTTAACATAATTACTCACAAGAAGTCTTCCTTGAGAGTTCAACTCGGGTTAGCTCATCGCGTCTACAACTAACCCCGTCCAATTGCGGGTTTGGTTCCAAGTAGTTTTTACGTGTTGAGTCTAAACCAGAAATAAATTTGAGCAAAACATGGAGGATAGGTTCGGACAGATGAGGATGGCCAGAGACCCTCCGGATTATGTGACGGTTGCGAACATATTGTTCGTATACCGGATGATTCTATGCCTAGATCAGAACCGGGTCGTAGATCCATGGGTGTGGGTGTTAGTGGAGGATGTGGAGCGATGGAACTCATTTCCATGGGGTGCATATTTTTACCAGATGCTGATGCACTTCATCGGCCTCCTCCCGAAGACTCGACAGGCTATGGGCAAGAAAGAATTCGGACAATATCATTTTTACGAGCCGATCTGGGCACTCCAGGTAGTTAGTTTAAATTTAATTATTCTAAATTAATGATGCATATTGAAATCAAGTGAATATGTAACTAATATATTAATCCACTTTACAGGTATGGGCTTGTGAGGTGATACCGGAGTTAGCCCGTGAGACTGGTGTGCATAGTGGACAGCTCACCGTGCCTCCATGTTTGAGATGGACATTCATTCCCCCTGCCACTGACCCAGCCACCTTATTACAGTGAGCGGTATGTTTTAAGGTTTCTTTATCTATTTAGAATATTCAATCTATATTTGTTAATTCATCTTAATGATATTATTATTATTATTATTATTATTATTATTATTATTATTATTATTATTATTATTATTATTATTATTATTATTATTATTATTATTATTATTAATTACATGCAGTCACGTGTGATTATGTTGGTACCATCTCCCGAGGAGACAAGGACTTCATATTACCTGAGCATGCAGTTGGAGGCTAGTGCTCAGAGCCTGAGATTTGTTCTCTCTCGAAAGGGGAACAAGAAGAAGATGACTGCAAATGCAGCATCTTGCTGTTTCAGTTCAGCAGAGGAGATTGTCCCCCCATCAGCCTAAGGCACTAGAGCTACTCGGACACCACAGAAGGGTCGACAGGCAACCAGTCAACCCTCGAGCCAGGCATTGAGGGACGAGCTAGATCTAGATTGCATACCTAGTCTCCGACCCCCAACTAAGGAGGTAGCAGAGCACACAGCAGATCCAATTCATCGAGCGACTGTAGTGTAGCTCATGGGGCACCCACCCCACCTCCTGAGAGTGCCCATCAGGCACCCACCCCACCTGCCAGTAGTGCTCCACAACATGGGAGGTCTTCGCACTAGCACATCCACACCACGACCTGCTGGATACAGCTCGACAGTGCAACTCTGGAACGCTACTGATGATGCGGTCCTCACGACAGCTTACAGACACTTTAGGTGCCTGGGCCCCGGGGTGAACGTCATCATGTTGGTTAACAATATGCTAATATTTCAGAGTTGGTTTGACGAGCTTGAAGACCCGAACGCTGAGATACGTGAGATCATGCTTAGCTACTTCCTGACCGCGACCAGTCGACGAGTCAAGAGAGACCCCAAGTGTAGGACAGTGTTGGCTGCTACTGGGCTATATGTGAGTTCATTTACATTTTTTTTCGAGTTTATTATGTAATTGATTTTTGATTGTGAGTTAATTGTGATTGATTTTTTTGCAGGAGGCCCTCGTCAGAGAGTGGAAGATCCTTCATCCTCTTGACCCTGATTGCTTACGGACATATAGAGATAATGACTACCGATGGTGAAAACCTCCATCCGGTCTTATACATCGGATCACGGACGAGGATGACCAGTATTAGGTGCCATGGAGGGGAGAAGATTATGTAAGTTTACTTCACGGATTAATTTATTAAATCTCGATTATAATTTACTAAAATTGATCGTAATATGATCTCAATATTATGTTGCAGGTGATCATGGTCTGTAACATCTCGCAGTAGCACTGGGTCGTGGTCCGTGTTCGGCTGAAGACCAGCACTTAACTTGGAATTCATTGAGCTATTTGAGAAGTTGCAGTCGAACTTGATAAATGTGTTCTGATATGCTTACATGTTTTCACTTATTTGAGCCATTTCATCCCTTTTTATCCTACCTGTGCACCCTAGCCTCATTACAACCTGTTTCAAAGACCTTTTGATTTATGCATTGTTCTTATTTGCTTGGTAATGGTTTTGACATATGGGCAAATCTATGTTTGAAGGCATCAAGTCACGACCTGTGTGAATTAAAATCTGTCATTACCTTCTTTTGAGAAAAATTGAGTGAATCTTGGTGAGGCAGGATTGAGTTTGCATATTTTTTACTTGAATGAAGAGCATGAGTACATTTCATAAAATAAGAGAAAGATAGTGAATTGTGGATGATTGTGTTGTAGTCCTGACTTTGAGTGTTTTCCGGTTAAGGCGGCTAATGCTTGACTTGTCACTTCTGATTTTTATTTTGAGTCTATTTTCTATTTAGATATGCTCGAGGACGAGCATTATTTAAGTGTGGGGGGGGGGTTTGATTAGGTTATTATTTCATATATATTTTAGGTCATTTTTGGTATATTTTCGCAATATTACTCATCCCTTGGTCAGGTTTTGTGGAGGAATTGTGTCTTGTGGTTAATTTCAGGTGGTTGACATGGAAGTGGAGATATTGGCATTGTTTTGGAGGGTTTGGACGCAATTTGATTGATGAAAAGCTGGAGAGTCTGGAAAGCAGTCGGTATGGGCATACTGACTGATGGATTATGCGAGTATTTGGACTGGAGATAGTGGATATGCACCAGTTGTGGGCCATGGACGAATTTGGGCTGTTTTTTATTACGTTTGGACTTTATTTTTATTATTTTCCTAGTTGGATTATGATTAGGATGCTTTTTAATTAATTAATTAAGGATTTGTATAAAAAGACTTCTAGATAGAGTAGAACTCTATCCATTGCAGTATAGATTAATTCCAATGCTAGAAACATTGAGAAGAACGATTTTTCTCTGCAGATTATTTTCACTATTCAATTTCATTCTTTCTTCATCGTTCCTCTTTTCAATTAATTTCAGAATTGCAAATCCAATTATGAATTCAAGCTAAACGCGTTCTATTCCGGTGAAGATTAACGAAGCACTGGCATAATTATTCTGTGAGATCTAAATGCTCATTTTGCTTTAATTAATTGCATGCATCTATGATTCTCTGTATTTAAAGTTGTTAATTATTTCGGCTCTGCTAGGTAGGTCCACATATTTAGTAGATCAAAATTAATTAGTAGCCAATTAAATCGGCCATCCGTAATTGTGGTTTAGGTTTAATTAGTGGTACAACGATTCTTCAGAATCGAGAGAGAGCAGTCTTAATTCGATAGTCCTGTGTCAGAGTCTGTTGGTTTTGAATCGGGTTTCTCTAGTGCATAAAGTTGTCGGCTCATTAAATCTATAGAGTGTCTCTTATGGTTGTCAGTCGATTAGGGAAATAATTAGTGAAGTGTCTTCCTGATTATCGAGAAGCTAAGGAGAAATTAGGCCGCGTCAGAAGTGTCTTCAATAGCTATAACTGGTTTGCATGCATTAATTGGAAATATCTTTGCATCGAGGATCCGAATAATTAAGCTAGGGTGGAGTTAATTGGAAGCCGGAATACCTTTAAATCTGTTAAGAAAACTACTCTTTGGTTTATTTGCTTTATTTTAGTTTTTGCGTTATAACAACAAAATTCGTGTGGGAAGTTTGGTTACTGCAGACTGAAGGTTCGAATAATTCTCGCCGGTCCTTTAGGAGACGATCTTGCTTGCTACTATTCTGGGTAGTGTGGGCATACTGACTGCGTGTCGGATTATTTTTGGTGAAAAACGACGCACCACAGGGCAGTGTAAGCAGCCGGGTTGTGTACACGAACCGACTCACCGTAAGCGTTCTAGGGGAGAGTGGCGCGCAATGATGGAACTAAAATGATTCTGTATACATGGAATTCATAAATTTTCTCTTTTAAAAGCTTTCCATGATATGCTAAAAGTATGATTGGATATTCTGTTTTATAAAATGATTGTGAAGGTTTTTCAAAAGTACCCACTGAGTGCATTAGTACTCAGGCCCAAAATCCTTTCAAATATTTTCAGGATGAGCTGCGGGATGGTGTATGGCTGTGCTAAGGCTGAAGGGCTATCGTTTGACGTATATGTTTCCTTTTTCGCTATGGAGTCTAACTGAGAACATGCTTCCTTTTGAGTCTGAATACATGCACTACGTTCTTTTCTGCTTACTCTGATTACTGTTACGGAGTGTTCAGTTCTCCGAATCCCATTTTCTTTACTGCTACAGAGTGTTCGGTTCTCCGAATCCCATTTTCTTTACTGTTATGGAGTGTTCGGTTCTCCCAATCCCATTTTCTTTATTGTTACGGAGTGTTCGCTTCTCCGAATTCCGTTTACTTTCCGTTCCTGACAGGCGAAAGCCTGACATTTATTTACTTTCCTTATTCAGACAGGCACAAGCCTGGCTTTACATTACTTTCCATGTCAAGGCAAAAGCCTGACTTTATATTGTTTTCACGATAGACGAAAGCCTGGCATCTCTTTACTTCATGTATTTGGACAGACATCAGTCTGGTCTTTTTCATGCCTAACCTATTAACAGTTAACGTTTGTACTGTTATTATTTACATTGTTATTATTTCTTGGGTTCATCCTAAGAGTCATGGTATCTGGTTGAGTCATTTCATACGCTTTAAAAGCGTGGATTGATCCATTTATAGAGGTTATACTGCCTAAATTTTTGGGGCTCTAACCCTATTTCTTTGACTGCTTCTGTTCAACAACCCATTCCCCCAAGTAGCGCACCGGTCCCCTGCCCTTCTCCCAGGACCGGGGCATTACACAAGGTCTGATACAGGGTCAAAATACAAACGAAGTTCAATAACTAGAGGACCTCGAAGCGGTTAAGGTTGAGCACTCCAGGGTAACATGATTAAGATTTTGCAAAGACCTAGTCAAAGAGCTTATAGACCAAGTCAAAACCCTAATATTGATAAGGAAACGACTTTAATAAACCCTAGAAGGGATTTGTTGTCCCGAAAAAGGGGGGAATGTGGTTATATGTTGTCTTGTATATAAGAGCCTTGAAGGGAGGGGGGGTTAAGGGGTATTTGAAGGGAGCTACCTACATTGATCTAAGAACGTCTGTAATCAGAATCACCCATCATACATATATTATAAAGTTCTTTATTTTTAGTTATTAGTTCCGTTGATTCCTTCAATAAAGATTGATTTCTGACTTGAGCGTCGGAGACCGATCGATCGCCAACCCTCCGACGGTCCTCCGGCTTCACATCATTTGCTTTATTTCGTAGATCGCCGGAGCCCGAATCCCAGATTTATTAATTGCAGAACGCGAATTCTACAGTTCTCTAACTATCTCATCAACATTATTATCCTCAACAACATCATTGTTCGAAACAATCTATTGTTCAACCCAGATTGGAGCTGCATCTTGTTCAACCCGGAATGGAGCTACTTTTTCAACTTGGATTTGAGTTGCCGCATGTTATGTCCGTACCGCTGCAGTTGGCCTTCTCCGAGAATATTGTCCTAAAAGAGTGTAGTATAATATTGGAGACAACAAAAATAAGTTAACTGATTCGAAAAATATTTTTTGATATCAAGTATAGAATATCATAAAATATTTTTCGAAATTAAATGAGCCAAGTCAGCAAAAAAAAATTGATATTAAGTTCTAGCACCAGAAACTAAAGCATGTCAGAAAACATTTTTTTGACATAGCATATTAGAGAACATTTTTTGAATTGTTGTGTATTATATAAAAATATATTTTCCAAATTCAATTGGAGCATATTAGAGAACATTTTTTGAATTGGGGTGTATTATATTAAAAACATTTTCCGCATTTAATTAGAGCATATCGGAAAATATTTTTTGAAATCAAGCAAAACATATCAGAAAGCAACGTATGAGCATATTAGAAAATATTTATCGAAATAAAGCAGAGCATATCAGAAGAAAATATTTTTTGAAATCAAACAACAACAGAAAGCAAGAATAACATATTAGAAAGCAAATAGAGCATATAAAAAAACAATTTTCGACCTAAGCGTAATCCATCAACAAAAACCAGTTTGACAAATTTCCCAGAAATGACGAACACCATTTATTCACAAAGTACAAATCCTCAAATAATTGGAATGAAGAACCGATGGATGTTAATTAACTCCAAAACTACATCAGATTTAGAAAAATATTATCTCATAGAACAATAAAAATCGAAAAAATCAACATTTTTCCATAATTCTCCACACAATCAAAATAAAAAATTAAACTTATGAACCGCCTCCATGAAGTTCGATTTGCATTGGATTGAATACTTCCCCCATCGATTTCGATTCATGCCATTCGATTCGAAAAGAGAATTTTGAACCCTAACAAATGTGCGGCTCTCTTTCTTAATCGTATGAAATTTTGATTTCCCTTTCTCTTTTAAATTAATAATATTGTTAAAATTATTTTTTCAGGTGAAGGGTAAAAATGGAAAATTTTATAGTGTGGAAAATAAAAATATAAAAATAAAAATAGTGTGTAATGTGAAAAAAATTATAGTGTGAAAAGAAAACCTGATAGTGTGTTTAACAACACCCTTTTTCAAATTAACAGGGAGGGAGGGAGAGAGGGAGGGAGAGAGAGAGAGAGAGAGAGAGGGGGGGATGAGTAAACTAAAGTAACGGTTTAAATTTCTGAACGTTTTTCAAATTAAGGAGAAGGTTTGTATTGTGCTGTCACAAGTGTGATATAATGTGTTGACATTTTTGTAATTATAATTATTTTTTATTGAAAAATATCAGTTATAATATAATAAAATATTATTTCTAAGGATGAAAAATATCATAAATTTCCGTTTGACATAAGGGTTAATAGTTGAACGCAAGTTTTTGCATAAGTTTACAGGTCTTTTTCCCAAAGCAATATAGCAAATAAATTGAAACTTTTCGTAATGATCATTTAATATAGAATTTCTATAAATTAATATTGAGTGAATTAATAGTTTTATAACATGATTAGTTTTAGTTTCTAGTATAAATCAGAAGAGTAAATTTTAATAGGTAATAAAATTATTTAATTTTTTAAATTCATAATTTAAATTATTTTCTTTTCTTGAAACAAATTATTAAGTGTGGGCTTGTTGTGTCTGTGAGCTAGAGAATTTTCAAACTCTGTAGGGGCCTCGTGATTTTTTTTATTTTTTATTTATTTATTATTTATTTTTTTATCACGAGTGGTGTGAAGAATTGCAATTCGAACCCTAGTTACATGTGTTGTGGTACCGTGATCACCTCCCCCCTCCAATCAAAGTGTTGTAAATTGGCATCTACATTACCTATAACAAGTCAAAATTTTCTTAAAATGGAGTGAAAGAATATAATTATAAAATACTATTAATTAAAAATTTAATTGAGAATTTATCATATAATTGAAATATACAATAACTAAAAAATTATGGCCGGCCACACTATAGCCGAATAACATTACTCTTTCCATAATATATTGTGGTTTGTGGTTTACCATTTTTTTTTTACAATATTTATTTTGCAAATGTGAAGGGGCATTATTAGTATGTTTTACGTTATTTTTTATTTATACCATATATAAAGTCTTTATATATTTATACTATATTTAATAATGGGTTAATAGGCACTAATATCACAACATTTGCACTTTTTTTTTTCACACAACGTTTCAATTTTTGTAATAATTCTCAAAACCTTACATTTTTATTGCAATTAAGCCATGGGATGAAATTTAATTTGAGGTTGCTTAAATCTTTTACACATGCGCACTCTTAATCTGATATGACATAATTTTATTCTGTTGTAATAATTTTCTCATATTTTTTATATTTATGATTTCTAACAAATAAAATTATAAATATCACATTTGTGCATCGCACGAGAGATATTCTATTTTAGTTTATGTCATACCATATTAATAGTGAACACAAATGTCTGTTATAATTAATTACCAAAAATTGAATAATATGAAAATTTATATAATTCAGAAAGTTATAAATTAATTTTATTTTCTTGTAATAATTTTGCTAAATTTTTCACAATTATAATTTCTAACAAATAAAATTATACATATCACACACGTGTATCGCACGGTAGAGATACTCTAATTTAATTTATGCTACATCATATTGAGAGTGCACGTGTGTAAAAATTTAGGCCATGTCAGATTAATTTTCATCTTATGGCTTAATTAATCCAACAAAAAGATAAAGTGTTGGCATTATTATAAAAATTGAAACGTTGTGTAAAAAAATCAAAAAAAGGTGAAAATGTTGTGATATTAGAGCCTATTAACCCTTTAATAATCAATATATAGATAGATTGTATGAAACACATATTGTTTATTTATTTCTTACTAATTAAAACGAATTAATCTTACGAATTAAGCAAAATAATTATTATGATTTGTTAGTTAAGGTGGTTTGGGCGGGAAAATTAGACTATTCTATTACTCTTGATTATCTTACTTTTAAATGTAGTAAGATATCTTGCACATGTGTCATGTGTATATGAACGATTGCTTTGCCGAGACTACTAAGAGTGTTGAGAGATTTGAATTTTGTCGTCATTGTGCACCAGCTTACGGGCAAACTTTACGGCAATGGAGTGGAGGTAGTTTATGATAGATTACGAGCCGCACGGTGTACTTTTTAACCTATTCATTCACTACAAGCAACTCGTGATAAGCGGTACTTTGTCCTTGTATAAATTGCTAAAAATTACGATATTAAAGACAACCTCATATAAGAAAATTTTATTTTTATATTTTTTTGAAGGGCCTGTAAATTTTCTATTATTATTTACATAATTACATCTGCATATCTATGAATACTAAACTTTTTTATTTTATTATGAAAGTTGTAGAATAATCGATTGCATATTTTGTGATCGTCGTATGGTATGTATTTAAGTTGTATTAGTCACTTTCAAATCAAATTATGTATTAATTTAACAATCTTAATAATTAGTGGACTATAAAATTCAATGTGAGTGGAAATCCCTGGACGAGAAAACGAGTCATGAGAATATGATGAAGTAAAAGTATGATAATTTATTTATTTATTTATTATTTTTTTTTTTTGTCAAAAGTAACCCGTAGTCGCTAATGAGGTGCGCATTAAATAAAACTCCGCCCCTGTGTAATAGCCTGCAAACTACACAGAAGAGGTTAACCACACTACATTTGACAAGGCAGCAGGTGTGACAAGCTCATATCTAATAGTATTGGTGGTGAGATTCAAACTTAAACTTTTTGGTCTCAAGATAACATCATTCCACCTCCAGACCATTCCCATAAGAACAATATTGATTTTTTTTTCGAGAAGTCGAAAGATTGAATTCTTCCTTGCGTATAATATTTGAGATCTCCGTATGTGTTGAAGTTTAATTAGCCACATCGGTGTTGTCTTTTTTGATGCATTTATGATTATTGTTGTTGTTTATTATTCACTTCTGTTAGCGCTTATTTTTCCATTCAATTTATATATATTGGACGAATGACGATAAATTTCAGTGGATGGGAATTCTTAGGCGTAGATGCGGCTCACGATAATTTATGATGAATCAAAAGTTTGTGATGGCTGCATCATATATCGTTCAAAATTGAATCAGAAATTAGAAAATTAATAAATAAACGAATTTATCAAATGGTAGATGGATTCGAAAATACGTGAAAATGATTTTTGTTTTTTTAATCTTTTGACCGAATTTCAAATCTACTACTATTATAAAAGAGCCATATTTTACAAATTTTGATTTACCAATTATATTCCTATTATATTTTTAATTTAAAGGTAATAATGTAATGTAATACGATATATATATATATATTAGAGATATAATATTTTTTTTTCAAAAGTAATAATGTATATTATATATATATATATATATTTGTGCGTGCATCAATTTATATGTCATAAGGTTATAGATTTTCATTTTCCTTACTATAAAATTCAACTCGGACAATTCATATATATGTATGTATGTATGGAATTAAATATTCAATTTCACTTCTTAAAATTCAAATTATGTACAATCATTACAAAAAAAATTCTTCTTCTTTTTCTTCTTCTTCTTAATTACAAAAAATATAAATAAAGAACAAAAAATTATAACAAATCGTACTTGTTAAATAACAATATTTTCCCTTTCTTTTTCATTTAGTATTTTTTCTTTTTAAAATCAATATCTATTTTTCCTCAACATTTTCTTTCTACTTAATTTTGTCCCTCTACATTTGTCTTTATATTTTTAAATAAAACATCATAATCCATTTTCATAAAGTAATTTATATGCATGAATCAATAATTAAAAAAATAAATATCGTAGAAGTTGATCTTGTTATAAATCATTACAATTCCTGCTAATCTGCATAATCTAATACATATATTATTATATTAGTATTACAATTCTAATTAATCAATACAATACATTATATAATCAATATTATATGTAATAATGTAATCCAATATACTATATAATTATATTATAATTCTTTATGTACTATTAGTTTTCATTTATTAATTTCAAACGAAAAACTCTTCCCAAAAAAAGTAGCATATTCATATTTCCCTACAAATTAACATTATGCAAGCAATTGATTGGTTCAAGTAAATATAAACTATTTTTTTACACACACACACACATATATATTGTACTAATTTCGAAATCTTAATAATAATTTTTGATGCGTTGTTAGTGTATAAATGAAATGTAGTTATTGATGTGTGTCCAAATATGAATTAATATTATTTTCAAACACTTCTAAATAATTAATATTTAACAATATTACAACTTAAATCGAGCAGACAAAGTTAATAAAGAAAGAAATAAATGTTTATATATAGACGTCACCACCGTTTATCAATTCTCATTTTTGTTTTTGTATTTCATATTGAAAACTAATACTACATATCTAAGGATTAATATACAGTAATAAAATAAATTATATTATATTGTAACCTTTTGGAAAAAAATTTAAATCATTATATTTTTTTATAAACATTATATATTATATTACATCATACAAGATAATTACTCGAGCAAATAAAGTTATATGAGGTTTAAAACAATTTATATAATATTCAAAAGTCCATTCCTCAAAAAGGTTGCTCGAGTAGATAAAGTTAGACAATTAAGGAAATCATAACTAACATATAAGTTTGATTTCTACACTAATCTTGTTCTTGAATGCAATTTAATAGTCAATTAGATCCAAAAATAAATAATTTGTTTCCTTATTTGACAATATTATCTTTTGTTTGAATGCTATACAACATTATTAAAGTAACAAATAATGATATATTATTTAATGACTCGCACAATTACAAAAGTTGTGGCTATATAGGTCAATAAGAATAATAAGAACATACAATGGAACAAGATATTGTTGTCTATATTTTTTCAGACAAGATAAATAGAAAAAAAGGTTAAGGTCCACGTTCCCCCTATACTATTTCGGGAGGAACACTCTGACACTCACACTAATTTTTTACTCAGTTAAACCCTTAAACTTTTTAACCAATCCCAATTAGACTCTTATACTTTATAACTCATTTTAGTTTGCCACTTATGTTAACAATGTGAACTGTTGGCTCAATTATAAGACCCTTAAATTTTGGAACTTATTCCGGCTATCCCATTCCATTAATGACATTACTTATGATGTTCATGATTATTTTGTTATCACACACTAAAATACATTTTTACACACATTCGAATCATATATTCATATATCTTAATTTGGAGCTTTTTGTGCCATTTATTTAATATGATTATTTGTATAAAAAAATATGTAATTTAATTAAAAATAAATTACAGACTTTTAACGAATTAGTCAAAATTCATAAAATTGGTCAATATCCTGATTTTTTTGTTATCACACACCAAAATATACCTTTACATGATTAAGATGTATTAAGAATAAATATCCCACTAGCGTGTGAAATCATCTGAAAGTGTGGAAAAAATATTTTTGTGTGTTAAAAAAACAATCGCGAATATCGTAAGTAATGTCACTAACAAAAGCAAATCATTAAAACAAATTACAGAGTTTAAGAGTTTAACTTGGAAGAATTTAAAAGTCTAAGGGCCTAGCTCGGCTAACCGCTAACATCATTACTAATATTGATAACCTAATGGTCAAATTAAAACAAGTTATAAAGTTTAAGGGTCTAAATGAGACGAGTTAAAAAGTTGAAGGGACTAACTGGGACAAAATAGTATAGGGGTAAATTGGACTTTATTCCTAAAATAAAATATTATTATATATGTTATGACCCAATGCAATATTCACTTATTTTTTCTAGAGACAAAATAGGTGATATCAAAACATTAAGAAGATTATTACCACAATAGCTTCAACTCATGTCAAGGATCTCGGTGATACTTCTACAATATCAAGAATATTACAATATATGATATTATCTCTAGAGAGCAACAAGATATGGTTGTTTTTTCTTTTCTGAATTGTTCTTAGAATTATAGAAATATACTAAAGAATTTGTTAATGAATATTTTAATAAGTTTTGTATTTTATTAATAAATTTCTTATTTATTTTATATGTTACTACACGTGAATAAATCTCTTATTTATTTATATTCTTCGATGTTTTCAATAGTTGGGTTCTTTATATTTTACATGTATGACAAAATAGAGTGATAATAATGTATCATGCATGTAGAGAGCATATTTGTTACAAGAGATATACAATGCAGATCTCTTGATGCATTGGCATTAGTACAAAATTTGAGAAATAATCTTTATTTATTACGATAAATTGTAACCCAAAGTGGAAGAAAATACAAAAAAAAATTATATGTATTCACACAACACAAGACTGTCAACATTGAATTTTTAGAGTTTTTTAGGAAATTTTGCAAGAATTCAAAGATTATTTATTTACAAGAAAATATATATTTGGAGTTATAGCTACAAATGTTCATGTAATTAAATTTCATAAAAAGGTTTGCAATATTTACATATGTTGGTAACTTTTACGTCTAAGTAAAAAACTAGATACAATAGACGAAATTGATAAGTGTGCCTATTTCGGGCTAATTTTGCAAGACTTCGAAGATTAATTATTTAAAAGGAGATATTTGGAGTTATAGCTACACATGTTCATGTAATTGAATTTCATAAAATAAGTTTGCTTTACATACATTTGTTGATAGTTTTTAAGTCAAAGTAAAAAAAATGAATACAACAAACGAAATTGATAAGTCGTTTGCCAATATCAAACTTGAATTCATATGGTGTTTTTAGAATAATATACTTGTTAAATGCACATTTTACTCACAAAAATTTGGTGATATCAATTCACATTTGTTAGGTATTGAGTCATATATAAGATACTTTCATATAAAATCAGTTCGTATTCGAAAGATAATATTTTATTTTGGAATTGAAAGTTGTAGCAAGTAGTGTCACTTGACTATTCAATATAGATATATTTATTAAAATGTTATATAGATAGTGAGAGAGAAAATTTGAAATCTACTAAATTATGCATCCGAAAAAGAAAATTACTAAATAAATCTAATAATTATAAATTTATCATTGATTACATATTTAATAGGACGTATTTTGAATTATTTTGCATATCATAAAAAATATTAGTGCGCTATTTTCTATTGCTTGCAAGTCAGCAACTATTAAGCAAATGATAAAGTGAAATTTTAAAGAATTGTACTTGCCAATAATGCAAATTGATCTTAATCAATGTGTTTGAATTTGGAGAGTCCTATTACCTAATTATGATGCATATAAGAACTACAACATTGATATATAAGTGTTAATGAACAAGAACTCTTTTCACAGTTAAAGCAGTTTATATTTAACTACAATTAAAACTACACAAATAGATTAAGCTAATAAGATTGTTGATTCGCAGATGAAATCATTAGTATTTGTAATTCATAATGTATTACATACATTTATGATGGAAAAATTGTATTACTTTTAAGTGATTTCAATTAGTGATATTTTGCTAGAAATAAACTGATTAAGTTTTGGTCAAATTACGAGCCCGATAAGGTGTTCAAGAGCTCAATTGAAGAACTTTAGATGAAGAGAAGCCAACTAGATTGCAAAAGAGTGAAACTTCACTGGTGAAGTAAGTCTACTAATGAAGTAGTTGATTGGTGAATCAAGTTGACCAATAGAGCCAGTTGATTGAAGAAAGACTGTTAGTCAAGAGTTGAAGAAAGCCAATTTGAAGAGAGACCATCAGTCGAGAATTAAAGTGGTATAAGTGTTGAAGCCAACTGGAATCGACTAATTACAAGGAGGAAGCCAGTGGAGCTAGCCTCAGAACCGTTTTGAAGAGTTGTAGAATCTTGCATGAAAATGGCTAAACATGCAGGAGATACTTTTCAGGGTCAAACTAAGAAGTTGCAAAAAATGGAAAAAAGACGAGACAGCCAACTAATAACAATGACTGATCTTCAACAACAAACAAGTAAATCCAACAATCATTTGTGACCAAGGCTAAGGATCAAGCCTTCAGTTTTCCAGAACCCGGAGACAACATAAGTTGTTGTTCCTACTTTTGTAGAGTTAGTGTTAGAATCAGTGTTGTACAATCTTTGGGAAATTTAAAACACCCAACCCTTACTTCAACAACATCTTATATTTAAGCAGAGGGAGTAATATATATCTTGACACAAACATAAAAAAAGATAAAACAATAGTCCTAATGAAACGGAGGGAGTAATATATATCTTGTATTTAATCGGTATATAATTTCATAATTAGGTCTTATATTTTTAGTTTAAAATTTCAATTACTTGTTTTAACCAAAACTAAATTATTTCATTATTAGATTTTATAATATTTTAATTTTATGCAACAAATAAGAATTGTGCCTAATTAAAACTACTTAATTTAAAGGGAAAATGTACAAAAACACATTCAAGGTATTGTCCCAATCCCGATTAGACACTTAAAGTTTTGACTCGGCTTATGTGGCCCCTTAAACTATTTAAAAATGGTCTAATCGGCCTTTTAAATTATTTTAAATGACCTAATCGGTCCCTTCCGTAAAAACATATTAATTTTATGTTAGTAATGTCATACTTTAAGTGTCTAACTGAAACTCTGACAAAAGTGTGTTTTTATACCTTTTCCATAATTTAAAAGGCAAGGTAGTAATTTTTGGCACAACACTACAACAGGGTGTGTGATGTGCATCTATTCACAGTAAAAGATCAGGGCCCTGGATATGTAGTATTTCTAGAATTACAGACTTCTTTTTTTCAGTCAATTCTAAAGATGGATGATAATTAAAATATTATATGTAGGAAGATTTATTTGTAGATTTTAAAACTCAATTATTAAGTATAATAAGGGCATACTATATAATATCTAACTATACCTCGTGTGTCAAAGAAGGGAAAATATTGAGAACACGTGCATCGTGTGTCAAAGAAGGGAAAATATTGAGAACACGTGCAACGCACGTTATCTGCTAGTTTAACCAAATGTTTCAAATTTAACGGGAAATTTTTCATTATTATTATTATTATTTGAATCGCCAAGCATAATTCTACACCGAAAATTGACGTGCTGTGTTAATTCTTAATTGACATCATTTTCAGGACATTCAATTATTGCATTTTGCCACGTGACTTGGATTGCAATAAATTAAAAAATATCATTTTTTTTATTCACACACCCGACCTGTGGTATTGAGGAGATTCGAACCCGTGACCTTTGGTCATCAAGCAACCTCACTCCACCACTAGGCCATCCCCACCGAATAAAATCATCTTTAACATTGGAATTTTGAAATTCTTTCAGGTCTGTAAATTATTATGCCTTTTATTTATTTATTTTTTGCTCGATTCTGAAATGTCACCATTCTACTCCAGTTGAGTGTTCTTAAGAAACCTAAATATTATACCTTATTACATCATACTTGTTACATTATTATACCGACCAAAATTAATTTGGATCTAACCCCAACATTTATCATATATAACAGACCAACTAATACAGTACCACTTTCATCCTCTTATTGTAAGAAATCAATTCGTACTTACCCAACTCACGCTACCAACCCCAAAAGATTAACGTGTATAAATAAATAGGCTAGAAAAAGTCATACTTTTAAGAATTGGATATTTTTAAGAGGTTAACACCACCATTTATTTCATTTCAATATTTCATACAAGATAATTTCCAATCAAACGTAGAATAAGAACATGATTGATGACTTTATACACAAATCGAAATCAGTTGTGAATGTTGACAATTGAGTACTACAAGTTGATGGATATTACAACTGGGTCCTCACCTTGATCAACCACAAACGTCTTGGTCACTTTCTCTTTCGAATGAGTAGCAACAACTTCAACTTCATACGATCCATGAAACCCTCTGTATTCATACTCACCCTGATCGTTTATGACACCGTGTGCACGCGTCAACCACTCTTGCTTAAGAGCAACGTATCGTTTTCCCGCCTCGTTGAGGTCCCCTTCCGCATTCACTAAGAACGCGTTGTCTCTGCTCATGAACAGCTCCCAGAACCCCCACAGCATCACACCATCGACTGCAGGATGTGCAAAAGCTTCCCGGATCATAACTTCAAGATCCTCGGCTCTAACATGCTCGTTGTTGGAAGAGACATCAATTTCCGTGAACCAGATGGGAAGGCCGAGGGTGACCAGCTTATCGAGAGCAGAACAGACAACGGGGCCAATCGGGTTGTTTATATGCCCCTGTACACCTATTCCTCCAACAGGTGCACCTTGCTCTTGGAGATCAAGAATGTGCTGAATGTACTTGTCCGGTGATGACCGTGCATCAGTACCATCCTCAATGCTGTAGTCGTTCACGAATAGGGTGGCAGATGAGTCTAGTTGATTGGCAGTTTTGAACATGTTCGCCCTGATTTCCTTACCCAGATGATCTTGGTAGAATGAATTGTGCAGCATTTCATTGTTCACGTCATAGTGCTTGAACTTCCCTTTGTAGCGAGTTAGAAGACCTGTTAGACGGTTTTGAACAGCTGACATCATGTCATTTTTGCTCAAACTACGTATCCATGACTGAACTGCTCCTTCGGACTCCCAGAAGATACAGTGTCCACGAACTTGCATGTTGTGGCTCGTGCACAAATTCAACATGTAATCAGCATCCTTATAGTTCAAGCTCCCCTGTTGCGGTTCTGTCCAATACCACTTCAATTCATTCTCGAACACAGCCCAATTGAAGTTTTTTGTAAAGAAATCAACAATGTCTTCATTTTCTATGTTGAACCTACTTATGCAGGTTCCAAATGGGAAGCTGTTCTGTGTTTGTCTAATTTTCACATAAGTGCCTGCCAAAGGGCTCGAAGTTGATGATGTGAACTTTAAGATTACATCACGCTTGCGTATCTGCATCGTCAGACGTGTTTAGTTTTCTTTATAAACCATCAACATAATAAATAAACTTATTCCTCAATGAAACTATAAAAAAATCAGTTTAACAAAGAAATGATCCATCAATGATCATGTGAACTTAGATAAAATGAAAGAGGTGTTGTAGTGGCAAAGTCAAACCTCTTCAACAACTCTACTTTCATTTGTGTGACAGGAAATGATAAGACAAATGGTTATGATGCAATAGATAAGATAATTCTTTTAGAACTTCTAGATAAGCCAATAAATATACCAAAATCAAGGAAGGCACCTACCTTCTCTGTGTGGTTTTTAAGTTGTCTGAATCTATGGCGTCTATCGACAGGAAAAATTTGCAGCCCAGCCACCATCAGATCCACACCAGCCTCAGGACCCTGCACATAAACCATTACCTTTGCAGGTTGCTTCTCAATTCGGAAAGATCCACCAATTTCATGCCATGTCTCATCATTAGTCTCAACTTGGCCACCATTCACCCACTGACCATCCACGCCAAGAGCTACATTAATATTCTGAGGTCGAGTCACCTGCTTGCCAACCCGAACCCATGCCGACACTTGATATGTCAAATAGAGTTTCAGTTTATCTGTTATCATCTGAGCAGGACCCATCCATGTCTGAGTTCGATTTGTCACAAGGATGTAACGGCCACTTAAGGGCTCATGGGCTCCAAGGGAATCTCTAGCCATGGGAGGAAGTAGACGAGGCGAACCATTTGCAACACTAAGATTGCAATCTCCAAGGGAGAACCACCCATTGGTACCATCACTAAGATTGCTGTTAGCAATTATGTTGACACCAAAAGCAGGATTCTGGAGGAAAAAATGAATTAACCGAGTGCATAAGTATTGGGTTTGCTCTCAAGTTCTCATCTAGTTCAAAAGAAATACATCTATTAAACGTCCTATAAAATTACCTCAATGACTGGTGGAGATGCTGGTGGGACTTTGGCAGCATGCTTCACAACCAGACTATTAAGGAGAATATCAGTGCCTGGAGGCGGTCCTTCTAAATAGACAACTGCCCTTGAGGGAGAACCATTTATGACAAACTTTCCTTGCAACTGCACCCAATCTTTATCCGTTGTCTGCACACTAAATAAACCAGCCAGCTCCTCGATAAAAAAAATTAATCAATTGTCCCAATCACATCATTTATTACAATAAATAATTTGCAACACCAGAAAAAATTATAGTCAGTCATTCATTGAAGGAAAATCATGTATGGAAGACTAAAACAGACTAAAACAGGATTTGCGACAGATGATCCCATTTCCTCTCTTTGATTATATTCAGGATCTGATAAATAAACATAAGGTAAAGTTAAAAATAAACAATCTAGGAGCAACTATAAGTTGTTAAACAATCAAGTTTCAATGAATGAGTCTACTGTGAAGCAAGCCAGTTAATCAAAAAGAGCTACAGACAGTCTTGACAACCACATCTATCTATCTGGGATGTGTTCAGGACCTCAAGGTTACAAGTGTTATTACTGGGGGAAATAAGGTTCACAAGAACCTATAAATAAAATCTAACTGGAGAATAAGAGACGTAATGTCGAGTAATGAGTATCAAGTAAATGAAGACAGTTAACTATCAATGTACTTACATAAGTCTTAACAACCGCAGTTTCCTGCAGCCAAAACTCATGGGATTTCTTAAAAAATGAATGGAACAGTAGAAGGTTGTTATGCAATAAAAAATAGTGCGAAGAATATTATATAAATAACATTGCAGAGAATCAAGCTGTTTAGACTATAGATATTCCATCCTTGTCATATGCCGATATTACTGCGATTACAGAGGAAAATTTATAGCAAAAATGGAAAATCATCAACCATATTATAATTCATCGAGCATCCATTAAACACTGAAGTAAAATTCTTATATGCACAATATCTAATAACTTTGCAGACATGGAAATACTATCACATCTGCAATGAAAAGCAGAACTTACTGGGTAATTCCTATGTATTGATCAGGGACATCTGCAGCCTGAACCCAAAGAGTAGCCCTGACATCTGCAGTAGTGACGTTATTACCAAATATTCTAACAACAGCAGTAACCTCATAGGCACGCTTCCGCTGAACTCTCCCTGTTATCTCCTGCTGAATTCCATTCCAGTAATCTGTACGATCTGCCGTTGAACCAAAGTATTTTCCAGTCATCGGAAGAACTTTTCCGCCTGCCATAGAATCATGCAGCACAATCTTGCAACCTCTTCCAGACCAATTATTAAGGCCGTCATCAAATGTTGAATTCTGTATGATGTTCTCATCACCATCAAGGAAAGGCCCTGTTCTTTGACTCTATCAGATACAAACAGCACCATATCAGAAAAATACTAGACATGAAAGGAGTAGAAGTGTCTCAAGTGCAAGGCTTTGGAGAAGAAGAGACAACTTCTTTCACAATTCTCCTTTCTCAGTAATGTAAAAAACTATTACTTTCTGACACCATTGCATAAGCGTACAATTAGAAAGAACATAAAAGAACTTATAGTTTTCTTGTAACTTACATCAGACTGAGTGGAACTATTGCATGAAACCACTACAGATCTTATAAGCAGGTCAATGCCAGGTGAAGGCCCTTCTAGATAAAATATAACTCGACGAGGCATAGTTGACAGCAAAAAAGTTCCTTGTAGCTTCTCCCAGCGCTCCGTAGAAGCAGAAGTTCTGCAGAGGAGTTAAGGAATCAGAAATCCAATCCTGTAGCAAGAAAGCAACCTAAAAGAAGAACATAATTACTTTGTAATGAATTGGTAGGTAACTGAAGAATCTTCGTGTTCAAGTTTCAAAGTGGCCAGCACATCAGTGACACCTTGCATCCTTGACACTCCAACCCAAGCACAAACGGTGTAAGTGGAACCTGAAGAAACTCTGCTGGTGATGTCTTGTTCCAGGCCTTGCCAACATTGTTTACGGTTTCCTACAACAGCGAAGCGGCCACCTAGTTTAACTGATAGTCCTTCAGGATAAGCAGTTTCTTCTGAAACCACATAGGCATCACAGCAGTTGGGGTGCCAAAGATGAATTCCTCCAGAAAAATCATGATTAAGTATGATATTTGTTGTAGGTTTTGCAGGTTTGGAACACAGATCATCCAATTCATGATTTAACTTCTGCTAGAAATTCAAAAAAGTGATCAATGGATCTGAGATGGCTCAAGCTGAGAGCAAGGACCACAATATACATAGACAAGATATGACATGATTTCGACTACTATAGCATCACAGAGTTATCATAGGATCCATTTCATATATTATTGAAAATAAATCTGTAAAAATCATTTGGCATCACAGAAAACTTCACAGAACAATATGACCAGCGACATCGGACTTGAAAAATCAGTAACTCACCATGCGAAGTTCAACTTCTCAGAACACCTGGTGAGCTTAAATTATGGGCCTCATAAAGACATTAGAATGAGAAAAGCAGTAAAATTAAACTTTTCTGCTCGTAGGACATCATTTTCAAAGCTCAGCAAAACCATTGAAACACTGACCTTCTCACTTTAAACTTAATAATATATCACTCCAGTAAGTTAATTCATGAACCATTAACATTGAATATCAGAAAGAGGCAACAAAATATTAAAAAAAAACAGACACAAAATTGGAGGGAAGAAATCATTCAATCAATAACTAACCGTATTGTTGAGTTAATTTGGCACATATTGAGAATGATAAACAGACGAAAAAAAAAACAGTATATCACCTCAGACTCAGAGTGATGGTTCATATTGGTATTGCTAGCAGATGGCTTCTTCATAGCATCTATTGATTCCTAAAGCAAACAACAGAAACACCCATTAAACTGATCACATCAAGAAAATTCCAAATGATTACTGCAATAAATCATAATAATAATTAGGAATGACTTGAAACTACAGTAACCTTAATCTGAAGAATCCTTCCATCGGCATTGCTTGCGGGCTGCTTCTCCATAATATCCTTTGATTCCTATACCCAATCCAAAAAAAAAAATACCACTCAACAATCAGGCTGTATGCATATTTCATCAACATAGTCAAATATATTATTTCACTTTAGAAAAAGAAAGAATGAAAATCAAGAAAGTAGGCTTCACCTCCGTTTGTGGGCTTTGCTTCACGTCCTGCGTTTTGAAGCAGCAATTACAAAATCGGGACATTTATATAGTTGATTTCCAAGTGAAGTGTGAGAAAAGCGCGGGACCATTTTCAACCTACCGACAAATAAGAAATGTGTTCCTGCGTTTGTAATCCCAGCAACATTATTAGTAATGGCGTAATCTTTTGCTGTTTGATGATATATAGTATATATTACTAAATCTTGGAGTTTCCTTCGGTTTTCAGACAGCGGATGCTTGAATTGGAGCGGAAGATTTTGAGGCGGGGAGTTGTAGTGGTGCTCCTCCTCTTAGTCTACTTTGCTTTAATTAAGCCGGTCTATTATTATTATTATTATTATTATTATTATTATTATTATTATTATTATTATTTTGAAGTGAATTAAATCGGTGAATTGATTATACCTTTCTTCGCATTTTGGGCTCTTTGAGAAGCCGGACCATCTCATATCTAAAATATTCAACATACTCTCCACAGCTTTGTTGAATATTTTGCTATCATTTCAAGCACTTTCCAGTTATTGTGTGCAAGTTTAAGAAACTACTCTCTGGTTTTTTTTAACACGTTCAAACGCTACGTATGGGAGTGAGAAAAAAATACTGAAATATCAAAATCTGCACTTAATGAACTGAAAATAACGAAATTTCGGTACGGTGTCACCTCTGCATTATTGTTGCCATCTCTTCTTCACTATTAGTAGCCATCTTTTTTTGCACGGATTCTCTGTCTTCTTGCGTCTCATGTAAGTTTCAAACTCGAAATCTATTATTACTAAGTCCTTTGTACTGCTAAATTTGTAATCATAAACTATTAGCCAAACAAATTTTAAAATTAAAACACAACAGAGAGACTAAAAGAAAACAAAAATAACAATAGAATACACTCTACACTAATTAAAGCTAAACAGGTAAATTAATTTTTAGTCGTTATTACTTCAGTTCCCGACAACGACACAAAAAACTTGTTTGCTCTTGTATTTCACTAAAAACGACTCGCAAGTGTCAAAACTCTTGAATTTTGATCATTAGTTTATGTATATAATTGTTACGCTTGAATCTTGATCATTTGATTTTTCAACTTTAATAATATCAGTTTAATATCATTAATTTCATTTTATTTTTAATGAGAAGTACTAATTTGACAAAAGTTACAATATAAATAAATAATTTAAAAAAATTATAAAAATAGTATGTGTTTCAAGCTCTAAATCAAATAGCTCGCGAGCTCGACTCATTTAAGAACTTGCGAGCCCGGTTTGTTTAAGTACTCATGAGCGGGCTCATGAGACAGCTCACGATCCTGGCTCGTTTAAATACTCGCGAGTCAGTTTGTTAGACAACTCGTTTAAAAATTCATGAGGCGAGTTAGTTCGCGAGCTTGACGAAAATGTCGTGCCCGTTTATCAAGCTCAAGCTCGGCTCGTTTAACAAACGAGCTAGTTTCAAGTGAACTTTTTTGAACTAATACACGAGTCTATCACGAGTAGTTTGACCCATTTACCGCCCTAGATGCAAGCCTAGAATCGAGCCCAAAAAGTAAATCTGGAAAATAACAAACTGATAATACAATCTATGTAAAGCTAGCGCATGCCGTGCTATTTAACACTTCAATTTGGACGGTCCACGGTATCCTACTCACTTCTCCAACTTCTGGAACTACGTTGCACAGGTCATGCTATCACTAGCATGGTCGGTGTAAACTACTTTTGCCTCCAGACCATATTCTTTGAACTTTTCACGTCTTGTTCGACTCTATTCCACCTCTGAACTAAACTTCCTCCAACTTCAACCTTAAACACAACCCACTCAATTCTAGTGCATTTTTCTGTCAAAACTTGACAAACTCGTGACTTGCCAATAATTATAGAAACCAAACATAAACAACCCCAAATTACATATAAACCCGCTTATCAAACGTTTTCAGTTTGTTCCAAAATCTATTCAAGACGAGGTGAGTTGTTCTCATTTTTGTATTTCTATTTCTGTTTATCTTGTAGTTTTCTCCTCTTATGCTTCTTTCGTATTCAAGTACAAGATCCAGAGCATTGTAATACGTTGTTACAATCGAAGAGGGGAATTTGTTCAAGGACAAATCCAGTAACATAAATTATTCGAACCTGAAGCTATTCCAGTTCATCAAAGATGAACCCCGAGTTTAAGAGATGATTCCAGTTTGGCTTTCATCGAATATGTCCAAGGATGAATCCGGGAACATAAACGGTTCAAGACTAATCCAGGAACTAAAAATGAATCCAGTTTGATATTTATTCTGTATGTCTTTTCTGTTTGTTTTATGTAGTCTTGTTTATTTCTTGTGCAAGGTTGAGTTCCAAAATTTGTCAAGATCATCAGTCATATTCACCTTCCTCCTCTATTATCATATGCGTCTAACGCGCCTTTATGTCGACTAATTCCATTTCCAGACTCAAGTTGCAATAAAGAGATTACAAATAACAAACAAATCAAAGTATCACATAATAACTTGAAGCAAAAAATCTGTATATATCTACCAATACAAATACGCAAAGCCGTTGCTGAATCATAAAGTAACAGCAACAGGCGGTGTGGGCACCGGAAACTCAAGCTCCGTCCAATTAGTCTCACCCCAATGCTTAAGCATACTCTTCCAATTGCAATAAGGATCAATGCACTTCTTCATACGCTTATCTCCGATCTCAATTCGCCAATGCCCGTCGGCGTAGTCTCCCTGCTTCGCCTGCCGTCTGTCCCACTCCAGCTGGGCCTTCTGCTTCGACGCCAACAGGCAGAACTCCTGCAGCTTCTCCGGCATCGCGTCGTGCACCTTCCACCACTTGTTGTGCGCGACATCGCTCGCGAACTCCTGCAGGATGTCGACATTCCAGTTGCAGTCGTAGTCCCTGTAGCACATCCACGGCTTGTTGCCCAAGTAGTGGAGCACGTACAGCACTGGCGGCTCGGCCGCGAACAGCCGCGTCTTCTTCTGCTTCACCACCTCGTCGTCGCCGATCCAGAAGTTCTTCAAGAAGTTCATGTGCTTCGGAATCCGGTGCCACCACGTGAATATCTCATTCAAATAGCCCTGATCGCCGCCGTTGTAGGACTCGATTTCGTTGATGTGATCCATCAGTAGCTGGAACGTGCAGTTCGAGGGCTCGATCACCATGACGCCGGAGTTGAACAGCGTGCCATTGTTTCCGGTGGCGGAGATCTCCGGCATTCCGAAGAGGAAGTCGATGTTGCGGAGGATGAGGAGATCGGCGTCGATGAAGATTATCTTGTCGTAATCCGTGAGCTGCCAGAGTCTGAACTTGCTGTAGTTCCACTCGTTGTATGCGTCTTTCTCTGCTTTTGGATTTCGTATTCTTTTTATCGTCCTCACTTTCCAGCCGGCGAGTTCTAGCCCACTCCGGTGGTACTCGCTGATTGTTTGGTCGACGAGGATCACCAGGTCCCTCGTCGACCCTACCATACGGATGCTCTGCGCCGCCGCAATGGCTCCGCAGACATAGTCATGAGCTGAATGGAGAATCGTGGCGTATGCCTCTCGTTGCTTCTTCCCCGTGTAGTCCCTATCTGTGTTTGATAGAATTGTGATAGCAGAGTCATTCAAATAAATAATCACAGAATTTGAATATAAAAAAAGTAAAAAGATGGTGTTGCAATTTGAACATTTTAAGAATGTAGCTGCTGTAATTACCTATGGAGCCGAGAGGAAGTGCAAGTTCACAGGATCCAATTGGGAGGTGAAGCTTAGCTCTCAAGGGATTGAGGTGTGGTCGATACAGCCAGGCATTGCCTTGGTGTGCGACGAGATCCTTGCAGGTGAACATGTTAGGTATAGGGAAGCACCTGGACACGAAAAGCAGATGCACCGGGTAATTGCCCTTGAAAGCGGCTGCTAAACCAGCAGCGGCTACCTGAAGGTGCAGTCGTGCAACATCTCTGGACCAGTTCCCTTGGTTCCTGCAAGGAAGCTTCACAGCTATGAGATCAAGACGTCGCTTTGGAACCTCCAGTTTAGGCAGAGAAGGGCAGCTGGGAACTTCCTCGTCCTGTTCCTCGTCGATCCACTCCGGAAACAACACATCCCATGTCACATTTTTGTCTGCGTAGTCCAGGTACAGATTTGTGTGGTTCGCGTTAGGCATCACTTGCTTCCATTCAAGGCTTTCACGCTCGTTGAAATTAACAAGCCCGATTTCTCCAATTTTGTTTTCCTTTGGTATCTTTTTCGTAACGTCCGTGATTTCATTCCAATTGATGTCTAAATCTGACATGTAGCGATGATCTGAGCCGCCCCATATCCACCTGCCCACAAAATGTTGCCTGCATTATATGAGCTAACTCATTATTGAATTATGTTTCTAAAAAACTATTAGACATTTTGATGGATTGAAAGTTTCAATTGAGGCCCGAATCCAAATTCATATCCGACGTAGAAAATCAAGAGTCATACCGTGACACTTTGAGTGCTACGCCGTTTTGTTGACACACCGGTGGAGATGCAAGGAGGGTAACGAAAGAGCCTATCACAATGATAACTAGAACCAATTTTAATGGATGAGGTTTGCATCTACTGTTTTTCCCAGGAACCACGAATTTTAGTGGATTTTCCACACTCCTCACTTTGATCCTCTGCAATTTCCTTTTGTAAGCATCATCTCTGCAAAACAGGGCAGACAAAATCATTTTCTAAGATGAAAATTTGGGTATATTTAATGCCATGGAATTTGAGATAAAAACCAACTATGCCACAAAAACCAAACCTATAAAGGAAGGCTCAAGAACTATACATTACTCATGTATCAATCAAGTCTTCATTTGGGAACTTATTCCAATAAGCGAGCAAAATATTTCAAATATATGCAAAGAAATGTACTCACGGGCGTTGTCTGGACTCCATGAGGCTTTAGAAACTTGTGATCATCCGTATGTATGGACAATCTGTTCATCAAGAAATGGAAGAAGTGAGATATATATCTTCGTTAAAAAGGCTATCAACTTAGAATTTACATTTGATAAGATGTTACCATTCAAATATGAACTGTGTCAGATATTTGGAGGAAAAAGTAATGCTCTAATTACAATATATATATATATATATATATATATATATATATGTTCCAACTCTGAAACAAGAAGGCTGACATTGAAGAACTAGAACATAGCTAACAAATGATTAATGCGCGCTATTCCAGCTCAAAGTATAGATATTAATCATTTTTACCTTTTGTGTGTGTGTGTGTGTGAGAGAGAGAGAGAGAGAAGACTTGATATATTTTAATGGGAGAGGGGCTGTAAATGGTGTGGAAAAGGAATAGAACAGGCAGAGAGTAGATCATGGGAAGGAGGGGTCAATATAAATGAGAAACGTCGGTTTGAATCCTCCTATCATATTCTTCTACATATACATACAGATGGTAAATCATGAGTTGTAATTATAACTACCGAATATTAATTAATTAGTATAAACTTCATCATTTTTAAATGTACTTTGGGGAATTAATTATTATGCTAATTAATTATACATGAAATATATTATTATTGTGTTTATATTTATAACTATTTACCCCGTTGTTGGTGACAAACCAAAATCAGTTCTTGAAAAAACATTGTCACGCACTTGTTTAAGTTGTTTAATGACTTAATCATACCAACAACTCTGGTTTGCTAATATATATATGATATATTAAAATAATCCAAAAAAACTTACAAGAAAAGGAGTAGCTGGGATTAGGTTCATGAAAACAATAGGTTTAGTTGGTGATGCATTTGGTTACAAACTCTGACAATGATTTATGTGCCACAAAAATCAAAACGTAATTTTCTTGATGGAAATAGTTGTCGTTAATCAATATGGTTAATTTTTGTTGATTATGTTTATCATTAACCCATAAAACCAAATTAAAAACCCAAATTAAATTTAAACAAAATCTCATTTTTATGCTTTGTGTGTTGTTAAGTGGTCGATATTGTTATTTGTTTGCAGTAATGGCTACTCAATAATCAAGTCAAAAGTTAATGGAATTGTCTTTGAAGGAGGTGTAGCAATGGAAGTTAGAATTCAACTTCTTTTTCTTTATATTGTATGTTGATGGGGGTATATCACTTATGCTTTATTACAATTATTTTTCTTATATTTTCGGTAACTACAAAAGAAAAGGGAAATGCAAATACAAATACGTACAAATACAGTTCGCACAATAATTTTTTTTGGTAATTTCGTATAACATTTACACCCGCATTATGTTCATGATCATATTTTCTTCACAGTACTTTATTTATATGAAACCTCTTACCATTTATTATTATTATTATTATTATTATTATTATTATTATTATTATTTGGAAATGCTTTTGCAAGTATACGAAATAGGATATATGTACCCCACAGTTGATTATCACCTAACTATTAATTTACCCTCATTATTCATTTATTTTCTATTGGGTTAATCTCACAGGATATAATGGCGAATAAAAGTTGGGATATCTTTTTCTTATGAGATGGCGTTGATGGGAGTAGTTGGTATCCAACTCCAAAATAATAGCCATTTAAGTCTTAAGAAAAATACTACATTCAATTCAGTACTATTTGATATGTACGTTATACAAACAATTAACTAATCAGTATTGTGTAGTTTCAAAATTGTGTTAATATAGTCATTCTTTTATCGTATATATATTTCTTTTAATTGGCTTGTAATGACTTTAACTTTGTGATTTTAGACCTTCTATAGCACTTAATAGTTTATTCTCTACTTTATTTCACTTTAACATCAAAAATGTGTACATCGATCAATCTTATCCGAATATGTATCAAGATTATGTGTTATGTAGTATGAAATATAAGTTAAATAGAATGTTTAAATATTGAAGTAACTAGCATTACCCGTCGTGCGATGCACGGATATAAGATATTGCATTCGTATTTTATCATAAATAGACAAATATATCATTATAATTATTCAAAAATTTTATTCAAAAAATTGAATAATAATAATAATAATAATAATAATAATAATAATAATAATAAACAACGAAACACATTCCCTACCCACAATGTTAGTGGTACATGAATTAAAATATCAAAACAGTCCAATTGAAAATAACAACATATAAAGATAAGCATGACTGGAAATAAATTTATTTGTAAAAAGTCTCATATAAGATAATTGTCGATATCCCAATAATCTGAAAAAAAAAAACTAAACCATAATATCAACAAATTATAGTTACGATAACAAAATTGTCTAATAAGTACACTGTTTTGATAATACTTAAATTACATATATATGATCGTTCACTCTTATATCTGTACATATATAGTAGATAATAATAAGAATTTCATATAAATACAAAGCACCAATTTAATTGAGAGCCATCAAAACTTAATTTAATTACAATATAAATATCAAGCTTTAAATTAAGGTGTGTGTGTGTGTGTGTGTCTATATATATATATATATATATATATATATATATATATATATATAGATAGATAGATAGGATATGGATCATATGAGAGCACTTTGTTGGTGTGAGAAATGAGAACCCATCTTACACCATCCAATTTAATCATCCAATGGTTGAGATTTAAGGTGTCGATTTCGTAAATAATAGGGCAAAAAATAAAGGAAAGAGGCCTATTTTCGTCCAAACCCATTGAAATTGATGATATCAGCAATTAAAAAAAAATCTTAAAAACTTTAACTGACCATAACTTGCTCGTTTTTAATCCAATGCACACAAAAAATATATCAAATTAAAGCTCTCTTCATACTCTTTCATTTAAGATGTCGAAAGGCTATATTTAGATGAAAAAATATGAACGAAAATTAAAAAGAAATTTTTTTACGCATGCCCAGGTTGTAAATGCTTTCGTTAGCATATAATAATTCTTCGTCAGCATTATGATAACGTATGCTAACGAAGCATTTGTCATATGCTAACATAATGTATTCGTTGTGCTAACAAAGAATTATCATAATGCTAGCGTAGTATAAATTTATTAGGGTTTATTAAATCTCAATTATGGTTTATTTAATCTCGATTATGGTTTATTCTATCTAATTATCATTATTTTTTTAAAATTTAATTTTTTGTTTATATTTCTTAATTGATTATTATGATTTATCCCATCCAATTATGGTTTATAATGTATGTTGGCAGAGTATTGTCATATGCTAACATAGTATATTCGCAATGCTGACAAAGCAAAACCATAATGCTAACGTAGTACAAATATATTATTATTATGATTTGTTCCAACTCATTTAGGGTTTACCACATCCAATCAATGTTCATTTCATCTAATTAGGTTTATTTCATCTAATTATGATTTTTTCATTTAATTAGGTTTTATTAAATCAAATTAGGTTTATAATTAATTTTTAGAATATTTTTTCCGCTAACAATATTTGAAAACTTTAATTAGCATAACTATAATGCTTCGTTAGCATGATGATAATACTTCGTTAGCATAACGATCTGTTATCAAATCTTCCGTGATTTTTATAAGAATTACCAAATTACGTTAATACCCCCGCGTGCGAAAAACTTTTCAGATATTACAAAATTGCCACCGCTTTTATCATCAAATCTGGACCTTGATTTTTGATGGATGTGTGGTGTGAGATGTATTCTCATTTTTCACACAAGGGGTTATTTTTATATAACCCCGCCCATATATATATATATATATATATATATATATCTTCAAGGAGTGTACTATATATCCTACTTAATTTTGAAAATTTAACTATAGAAATAATATCGAAATTGATTATCTAATTAATTATTCTCTTAGGAGCACTTTACTTACAAAATAATTTTTCGGCTAAAATTTATCCCGCAACTTTTTTTAAAGTGTCATTTTGATCCTTCCGTTATTCCTTCCATTAGCAACACTAGTAATATCCATTAGAAACACACATTAAAAAAATATTTTGCTCAAACTCTCAAATATTTTCTAACACTGACATATTTTTTTACACATAAGATTAAACATATATATAGAGAGAACCTAAAAATTAAATAAAAAATTCACAACTCGTCAATAAAAATCTAAAACATATAGAAAATATGCAAATTTATTGATGATTTATATTTGGTTTCCTAAAAAAATGATGAAACAATTATATGATTCAGATGGGTGAATTAATTAAATCAAAGTGATCTAGGAAATTCTCAAAATAATAATTGTTATTCACGAAAATTCTATAAAATACAACAATATAAGTTTCAATCAATACTAAATTCATCGTAATAATTTCTCATTCCATAAACTTGATAATTTTGTCTATAATCAATCAAATCATCCTATAATGAGATATATAGTATCCACCCACTTATAAGTTGTGATCATTGTATTTTTTTCATAATTAGAATAAATATTTAGACAAATAATAGTCTATATTAAATTGATTTAACATAAGCACTAATAGTGAAATAATATAATCTACGTTTGTAGAATTATAAATACAATAATTAATTGATTTGCGGGTAATCCGGAATTGGGTTTGCATATGATATGAATATTTTTTCATTAATTACATGACATAATCTCTATATAATTATTAATTTAGATATTATTATATAATACCACAATTAAAATTAACCTTTTATAATATACCACAATTAAAATTATGGCACAAAAATTTCATGATTGATCAATTAAAAGTTTAGTGATTGATTAATATAATTATAGAATGACTTGACATAATTATATATAGGTTGATTATTTATAATAGATATTATACTGAATTATAGATTTATGATTAACATAATTACATCCTATTTTAGATATAGTATATAATTAATTATATTTCTATGGAGGTATTGTGATACCCCGACCCTTTTTGCTAAATTATAAATTATAATTTTAGAAAATGAAGTTGAATTAATATTGTTTGAATATTAATTATGATGGTATGTTCGTATATTATGCCGCTGTTTAGTGCATGTTGTCTCACTCGAGCTGATACGTCATAGCACAGTTATATTATGCTGAGTGCATAATAGAGTTTGAAATTAACATTAAAAATTTGTCGAGTTATATGATAATAAATGAGTGTGTTTATATTTAATTTTGTTTTGCCATACCTTGAACACCCTAACGCTGAGTTGATCGGGGGTCTCGCTGCCCGGTCAGCGAGTCGCGGGTTCATGGGGCGAGAGCAATTGGCCGAGAGCCCTCATGCGCGGGGAGCAATTGGCCGAGAGCCCTCATGCGCGGTCGCGCGGGCTGGGACACGTTTTCTCTTTCCGGAATTCTATCTTTAAAAAGCTTTACACTTATTCATTCCTCTTCATTTCTTCTCTCTATTTGGGCGATTTTCTTTCATCCCTCTCAAGAAATTCTTCAAGTTTTGGGGTAGATTCTTTCATCATCCTCCATCAACCAAGGTAACTTCATATCCTCTTCACCTTGGTGATTAAAAACCATTTCCATGTTAATTTGAATCTAGGGTTCATACCCACAAATTAGAGTTTTCAATTTTATTGATCCTCTTGCCTATATATCTTGAACATATGGTTTATTTACCTCCTTGAAGCTATATGTGAAGTTATATCGAATTCCTATGGTTCATTGTTGCTAGAGTTGAGATTTTTGCCCTAATTTCCCCTTGTTTTTTTGATGTTTGGTTGGAGGTGTTGTAATTTCCCCTTGTTTTTTTGATGTTTGTATTGGAAATTGTGGGTTCAAAAGATTTAAATTGAGTCTCGTTCTTGTGGTTTAAATGAGTGCACGTAACGTGTTCGATTAAATGTTTCAAAGAGTTTTAATGTGTATTTTGAGTCCAAAATCATAGTATGAGCTTGTATATCCATGGTTGTGTATGTGGATATGTTTGAAAACCTTAAAGCAAAGTATAGCATGAGTTTGGTCTAAATTATGATTTAATTGTATAATTCGACATCTAAAATGAAAAAAGGGATTTAATGGTGCTAGGTGACGTATTGGGGCTTGAGGTGGACAACTTGTGCACGACTAAGGAGTATTTCAAGGTTGAAAGGATTTTAAAGCATCTCATAAGGTGGGGTAACTCTAAACTGTGAACACGTGTAAAGTTATAGTTATTGTTGTGCTTTGATTGTATAAGTATGAATGAGACCCTTCGGGCCATAATAGAGATCCTTCAGGGTCGACAAAGAGATCCTTCGGGGTCGATAAAGAGATCCTTCGGGATTGATAATAGACTCGTTAATGTCCTCCCTGGGGGATAATAAGCCTGCGGGCATCCCTACAGGGATAAAGACGTTCATTAACGAGGGCATCATGATGTTTGGACCCTACGGGGTTGAGGCTAGTCTCCACAAAAGTAAAGAAGTATCCATATGTTATATTTTCACTTGTGCAATTGGCTATAACTGTTTACAGTGTTCCCCACTGAGTATGTTGTTAAATACTCACCTCATTCATTCAATGAATTTCAGGTTGAGGAGTCGGGGCCCGAGTAGGAGCGTTGTGAACACAAGAGAACCCCACAAGCTTGTGTTTATCTTTTTGCATGCTTTTCTTTTGAAATACTCATGATATTATTATTACATTGATCATTCTTTTTGCTTTATGATCAATGATTATTGGGGATGGGAATAGCCCGATCTTTTGTAGGCCATGATGTATATAACTTGATATTATGCAAAACAATTTAAAGGCGGGTCGTTCGACCTTGGAGCCTTCTATGTGTGAACCATGTTGTTGAACCTTGTATTATGTATGTTAAATTAGGGTGTTAGACGGGCGGGTTGTGTAAGACCTATGAGCCCGATAGGTTAGATGATTGTATGATTTTGTGGATGGGCTTACACGATACTTCTACTTAACACTATGTTGTGTGACCAAATATATATGATAGATTGCATGCTTTAATTGTGAAAAATTTGTATTGAGAGTTATGATGTCTTACCTTATTATGCTATTATCATGTTTTTGACCTTAGCTTTCGCTCATATTAAAATAAGCACACAAAAATAAGTAAGTAAATTGTATGTTAAGTGACGTGGCCAAACGGAGTGGTTTGGGGCGTTACAGGTATGAGCATAATTAATTGATTCCATATTATTTATGGAAATTATGTTGGATATTATTAATTAAAAATTGATTTATTACTAATTTATTCCACTTTTATATTAAGTATTTCTATGTTCGGAAATATATTTTGAGCGGAAAAACTTATAATTTCTATTTACGATGATTATCTTACTTTTAGATATAATATAGATTAAAATATATTTCTCGATCTCCCTCTCTCTCTCTCTCTCTCTCTCTCTCCATTTGGTAAATTCGATGCTACCCTTATTGGCATTGCTTGAATTTTTAATATATATAAATATATAACCCAATATTTTCAATAGATATTTAATATGTGATTCATGTATCAGTATAAAAATGAGTGCCCTGATATTTATTTTAATTTCGAATTGATCGATGATATTGTTTTGCAAAAAACTTTATGATATTCTCGGAAAAATAATAATATCGGAAACATATAAGGAGACAAAAAAAATTAGGGCACACATTTTTGAATTCCTTATTGATGCGAGATTTACTCTCCTTGTTTTATATTTATGCTCGAGTCATACTTACAAGTATAAAAACATATTGTAATAGTGATGAAACGAGATCGCTCCATAGGGAAATAGATACTCAAATTAACAATACCAAGTACCAGGAGTCCACGACTTCGAAGATCGGATTATCTAGACTTCAAATAAGCAAGAGTTTGATTTCATTCCAAGAGTCCAAATTACAATTAAACTAAAAACCAAACACAATCTTAAACACTAAATCAAATGAGATAATATGAAATGAAAAGATAAAAAGCAAGACTTTAGGACATGAATGCACATTGCTTCACTTAATCACAATCTAGGGTTACCTCAACAAATACATTTCATTCATAGTTAGGAATACCACAAGATTCATAAGTGCATCTCTCGATTATCACTTATGTTCAGATGTAATAAGGATGATTATCTCTAACATATTTCAAGATCAAATCTTCCAAAAGCACAAAAGGTCTATTTTCCTTCCACATAATCAACATTTACTCAAGAACACAATTACATAGATTCAACCCCTACATGCTCAATGATCATAAAATCTATCAAATAATGTGAATCAAACATTTGATGCCAAATGAAGGCCACTCAAACAACATTATATACGCTAGAGTAGGAATTGAAAACTTGAACAAAGCATAATCATAGATTAAACCATAGATGAGAACAAGATTCACAATGCTTTCCACATCCTAGAGCCCTATGGCTCTAGCCAATCATTGTTACATTCAAAGCAAAAACAAAGGAGAAAATAGCATAAACCATCCTAAATACAAGTGCAAGAAAATGAAAGAGAAGATAAAACCCAATGGAGATAACTCCCTTTCAATCTCTTGGCTTGATTCTTCAAGATGGATCAATGCACTTGCTTCTTCACCTTCCTTCTTGTTCTCTCCAAAATCTCCTAAGTGTTGTGCGTTTTTTTTATATGAGAAGTGTGAGAGGTGTGTCCTTTTTCTTTTCAAAAATCGGATATAAAGAGGGCCAATATTAATAGAGTGCCAAAAAGTCAACTTGGAACAAAAAAGTATATTCGTTCGGACGGAACGCGACCACAGGGGGTCACGCTTGCACCTTGCATCTCTTCATGCTGTGAGGCGCGACCCATCAAAGTCGCGCTTTGAGGGCGCGTTTCAAACTCATAAAATCGGCTCCTTGAAAGGCCGAGACGCTACATTTTTCTCGCGCTTTGAGCTCACGTTGTACATGTTGGAAGACGCGACCATGGGGAGGTCGCAATTGAAGCTCGCATTTCGCTATGGATTGAGGCGCGACCTCCCATTATCGCGTTTCCCGGTCGAGTTTCGGTCAAAGGAAAATGTACCCCTGAAGGCTCTGCACAGCGACATTTTGCTCGCACTTTGAGCTCGCGCTCGACACTGTTTCTCGGCGCAGTCCAAGGAACTCGCATTCCGAGGTCGTGCCTAAACTTAGTGTTTGTTTTTCTTCCATTTTCTTCGTCTTTTTCTCGACTCGCATGGTCCTTGTTGATCAAATCTCCAAAGTGGCCTTAATTTGCTTTGTTTTAGACAAAAAATCCTGTATTGACAAGCATTTAAACCATATTTACAATATTGACAACAATATTTACATTAAAACTAAGTGCATTTACGACTAAATGCAACCAAAAAGAGTGTAATTTAAACACTCATCACCTATCTACATTAATTATACATTGAATACATATGACTTCAAATTCATTTAAAAATATTGAATTATATATATTTGAAAACTAGTACACTAAGATAGCATCAAATTTACATATCGTGAGATTCTGCATATATAGGATACAGAAATAGCACAAAATAGAATTTAATTATATGAAATGAAAATCTTCAAATCGGTGTAGTTGCTGCAAATCATTTCAAATCATTAGCATAATTAGTTGTTAAGATCAAATTAGATTATGGCGCGCAGCAATAATGATTTGAAAAATAAGTTAAAACGCTCAACACATGGCGATAACACAATGAACCAATGAGTGTTGGAGGGTGGGACATCCTTGTATGACTGAACCTTTGCACCTATCGCTATGTATTCCACTGTTTCGTTACTCCATCCCATCTATACATTACTTTTATTTATAATAATAATAATAATAATAATAATAATAATAATAAAACTAATTAACTATGCCCCCTTTTTTACTTGGGAGAAAGAGGAGCGACCAGTCATATACTTCCCTTTCACACCAATTTCTACTGATGGATGTATCCGAAGGAATAATAGTTAGATCTTTTAAGTTAATATATACTCCCTCCGTTTATGAATAAGTGTCGTTTTATCATTTTAATTTTGTTTCAAATAAAATGTCATTCTATAAATTCAAGACAGAAAATTCACACATTTGTCCTCATTTAATGCATTCAAGCATCTATATTTAACTCATTTAATGTATTCACATAATGGTGTATTAGATAATTTAATTAGTTTATTAATTTATGTGTATTCATCCAAAATGACATTTATATAGAAACAAATGAAGTGTTTTTTACAGTTGACTTCCCAAAAATTTATTTGGTGTAATTATATATATACACCTAAATTTTGACTTATGAAGTAAATAATTCAATTCTGACACTACCAAAAAAAAGGTCTTCAGCTAGCGACAATATTATTTGTGATGACAAATGTCGTTATTAATAATAGACTTAAGTAACAACATGTCGTCTCTAATAATTACATGTAATTTCTAATGACATCTTTTGTGACGACAATATTGTCACTTAAAATAATTTTTAACTTATTTGAGACGAACTTTTAGGGACGCTCTATTTGCGACGATATGTTGTCGTCGCAAAAAATATTTTTAAGCGAAAACAATGTCATCACAAAAATTTTATTAGAGATAACATGTGATGATTAGAAACGACATGTTGTTACTAAAAATCTAGTATTAGTGACGACATTTGTCGTCGCTAATAATCTTGTCTTTAAAGACCATTTTTTTGTAGTGTGAATTTTCAATTTTATTATTATTATTATTATTATTATTATTATTTGGACTCATAACATAATAACTTATAATTACAAAACACAAAGTTTAAAGAATCAAGTACGTCAAACAAGAATTTAAATATCCAGTTATAAACATAAAGCAAAGGTTTGAGAACGCACAGTTGAACCCGATAACAAATTTCAAGAACTCAATCACAAAAAATGTGAAATTTCAAAAACCTCTTTAATTATATATTATTCTGGAAATTCAATGAATGCATGGCCCGACATAAATGTCAACATTCTTCAATGGAATAAATTGTGTGTGTGTGTGTGTGTGGGTCTCTCTCTCACTCTTATAGATATCGAGAAAATCTCGCATTTACTAATTGTTCTTTTAATACATGAAAACTTATTACCATTATAAACGGATTAGTGTGTTGCAATTTATTCGTTAGCAACTAATAATATTATTGGTTCCACTTCAAGTAAAAGAGAGAATTGGAAACGAACACATAAAATAGAAATTTTATTTATAATAATTTCCACACATATATATATATATTAGACAACATTATGTGACAAGATATTAAAATATTTTTATATTTGTCAGATGTATTTATTTGGTTGTAGGACATGTACGTGCCAAACTTTATCGAATTGCTTTGGCTTGCAATAAATCTCTGCTATACCTTTTTATCTTAATATTATTTTTTATATTATTATCATTATTATTATTATTTGGAGAGGAGAAAATAAGCAATCTTGAGAAATAAGGTAAAACAGCCTTGCATTCCAAATTATTCCAGGAACGGAAAGAAGGATAAAGGTGAGAAAAAATAAATCGATAATACAATAAATACTTTGTATTCGAAGCAAAGCAATCATTTTCAAGTCATACGTAGGCATCGTATGTTGGTCCTTTTTTTATTTTATGTTTAATTACTTATAGTTTTGTTGTTGTTTTTTTTTTTTCAGTAAGAAAATATACATTTTAATTGATGGACTGATTTACATAACTCCAAGAAGTTAATAACTTCGTAATTATTTTTTTTTCAATTTACGAGAGCACTCTTAATGTTACATATGAAAATTAAGTGATGTAAATTTAAATTTTAGGTAATTAAACTGATCAACATGTAAATTTTAATTGGAAACTTTGCAGCCCTATTTAGGATAATGTTTTGTTTTTAAATTTCTCATTCCCTAATTCTGCAGTTAATTAATTTGTGTATTAATTATTGATCCTCGAATAATTGGTTGTTGAAGTCAATCACTTAAAGCAATAAATTTGCAGTTCGTTTGGGACCACATGGATTTCCAATTAGCTCTCATTGAAAAGTGCCCAAAACTGAGGAGAGGGTAAAAAAAGTTGCCCACGCAAGAGCAAATTCCATAATTAATGAATAATTTACAACCATGTTAAAATAAATGTCATTAAGCAATTTATTCATTTAATTTAGTTATTATTTTTATTTTTAGTTTTGTAATTAGGAAGAGGTCTGTCTCTAGGCCAGTTATATTTATGGACAAAAAAATAAGGATTAATACCATATTCTATCCCGAAATATTAACAATTTGTCAATTCTATCACAACCTTAATACTTTTTCAACTCTCACAACTTTTTTAATTAGTATTAGTTTTCAATTCTATCTCACCTAATTTTCAGCACAATAGATAATTGATGTGGCTATCCGGAAGAAGAAATTAAAACTTTGTGAATTGAAGTATTTAAGTTGTCAAAAATTAGATCACGTGATATAATTGAAAACAAATAGAAGGTTGGAATATAACTTAAAATTATTAAGGTTGTATTATTATCTGAAATGATTAATAGTTTAAGATAGAATATGGTATCAACTTAAAAAAAAATTGTGATGGTACAGTTTTCGTATAGTATTTTAAGAAAATTAAAGAAATTAATTAACCAGTTTGGTTTTGGTGAACGATACACCAACTCCTGCCTAGCCGGTATACATGAGAAAGATAGCTAAAGTTGCTTATCATCTTTTGGAATTTCCAAATATATCACCGTTCACAATGAATTAGACAAAAAATAGTTATAAAAATATTATATATTTAATTTTTATGATAAATCTTAAATATTGCATATTAAGTATGTATATTTCTACATATTTGAGACTTAAATCATTACCTTTTTTGTTATTGAAGGAATAATGTGGAGATGGAAGATGTGAAACACATGGATGGAAGGATAATGCAAATATGAAAAGAAATAATGATGAGATGATGGAAGGAAGGATAAATTGGTTTTGGAGGATGAAATATACGATTGCATAGCCAGAATCACGATATGATCTTAATGAGATTTGATGAATCTTAAATTATCTATATATGAAAAAGTTTGTCTATATAAGTTGTGATGTCATTTGGAAGACACATTTCCGGTTCTTTACCGTTTTCTAGATAATATTATGTTAAGTTTGATAAATTGGTAGTTAGTTTAGTCCATTTCCAATTTATTTTATGTAAGTTAATTTTATTTAATAATGCAAAGTGCAAACATATCTTATAGTCACCACTTGTGTTGTTTTCAATATGAGTGGATAAGTTAATTTGCGGAATGAAATCACATTAGTTCTAATATGCCCATATTGTGAGATCAAATTGGTTATTACTAATGAGATCCAAAGTTGTCCAAAGGGCCCATTGAAGGAGTTGGATCCGCTACCACCGAAAGCCAACTTAGACGAAATTAGTTTCTATATTATTAAGGAGTCTTATTTTAATTAATTAGAGAGATATTTATCTTATTTTAATTAGTTATTTTCAAATTTAATTAGGATTAGAATTAGAGTTTCTTTATTTTGGCAGATTTATTTCCTTGTTTTCTAGAATTCTGTTTAGGAAACTTATTCTCTACCATTCCTATATAAAGGGGGGGGGGCTATATGAACAAAAATACACCTTTGATTAATATGTTTTGTGAATTTTTCTCTCTAGAGATTTTATCTGAATTTCACAAGAAGTGTCGTGAGTTCAAAAATGGACTTATCAAACAGAAGATCACATCTGTTTGTAGCGTCTTCATCTATATTCTAAGATTCTTGTCTCCAATCACAGTCGGGTTGTAGATTCATATATCTACGGTTCATTTGCGTTGTGAGATTCAGATTGAAGAATTTCAGTATTTATCCTGTTGTAACCGATACTCCTGGGGTAGATTCCCGTCGTCACCAATCTGCCGATGAGGATTGTATCAAGTGGTATCAAAGCTATGACTTTGTATCGGGTTCTAATCTATTTATCTTAATTTTCTGTATTTAGTTTTCACAAAAAAAATTAAAAAAATGAAATCAACAAAAAAAGGAGAAGAGAAGCTGATAAAAAAGAGAGAGAAAAGCTGAAGAAAAAAAAAGAATCAGCAAAAAAAACTAATTTGAAAAAGAAAAGAAAAGTTTTATTTTTTTGTTGTCGTTGAACTGTTATAGAAACGTGTTACACTTGACTGGAACTTGTTACAATCTGAATTACAAAGAAACAGAAGGAGTAGAAGAAGAACAAATGCAAGAATTGAAATAACACAAATTAAGAATAAACAAACTGGAACTGAAGCAGGTTCCGGCAAGCCGAGTCGAGGGGACCTCTCTCCGCAAGACAAATTATGTCCCGGCAAGTGCTCATGGCCTGGCAACTCGTCTCTCAAAGATGAAACATCTTTTCGTCCTTTCAGTAGTAGCAATACAAGTCCGGCAAGGCTCCGACGAACTGAACAACATCGAGAACTGGGGAAGTATACAACAATATGTTTGGTAGCTTGTGCAGAATGTTGCCTTTTGAACCATGCAGGATATCCTATTTATAGGCACATCTCCACTGCAAGGGACAACAGCTAAGGTTTGAGGGCATTCAAACCAGGTGTTGTAACTGCCAGGAGTCATAGCTCTGCAATTAAGCCCTCCAGGAGTTACCTTCTGCAGATCCCGATAGGTGTCCCATGTCGGCTCGGATCCCAACACGTGTCCAAGGCAGCTGCAGATGCAGATCCTGACAGGTGTCCCATGTCGGCTCGGATCCCAACACGTGTCTAGACAGCTGCAGACTTTGACTCCCGACAGGAGTTACATTCCAGCCCACTAACTCCACCAGTTCCAGGTGGGAGTTACCACATTTGAAATACAATTGAAGCCACTTAACTTAGCTAGGAGTTACAGACTTCAATGCTAGACATGCACCACTAAGTGCACCCACAACCCGACGATCCAGATAGCAGATCCGCCGACCCAAAATGGGTACGACTAAGCCCCGGAAGCCCACGCACGCCCAAAGTCCACCCAAAGTCCAATTGCCAAGATCTAAGTTCGAGGACGAGACGAGACGAGCCGAGCACGGGCATGGGTTCGGGCTCAGGCACAGGCACGGACGGACGCGCGTGTGTGCGCGCATGTGGGCTCATGGCCCACATCCTTGTACACTTAATTACCTCACTTAAGTGTTAATACACTTAAATACACTTCTTAACTTGATTAAGAAATTAATGTGGGATTATTTAATGTGTCTTAAATACATTATCCCACACACCATAAATGTCCAATCGTGTGACCAACTTCAACCACTTATTTCTCACTCACCGAAAATCGGATTTGAGTAAATAAAAATACTACTATTATATACTCACAATATAGAACAACCGTAAGGTATTTAATTCTTCCAAAATTAAATATCCCGATCATGAAAAATCAAATAAATTGAGTCAAAACTCAATTTAATAAATCCAATTTTCCAACAATCCCCTACATGAGTGGAAATAGTGCATGCATGTATGTAGACAAGTAGCCCAGTTCTCTAGAAACATAATTGCAACATGATAGGTAGCTTGTGACTTTGAACTTTCCATATTCCAACACTATCGAGTATACCGACTGTTTAGTGGACATGATGCCTTGAACTATACATCCTTAGTGTATACCGAGACAATAGTATTAAAAACAGCTATGTCTCAAACATTATCTGTTCTCATGTTTGTGTTCGTTTCAGGCCATGGACAACCTCTTTGAATTCATAAGTATCTCTTAGAAGCGGCCCCTACTTCTCACTTATATAGGTGATCTCCTCTTCCGAGTATCGTGCCATACTCAACCTCATTAGGTTTAGGAATCATTAAAAGGCATCGGACTTATTCTCACCACATTGACAGGTGTGCACTTGGTTTGCTCACAGGGAAAGGTTCACTTATAAGTTTCCAAGTTCTACCAAACTGAACATTTATAGCTTAGTTTTCCCATTGAACCTATTTCTTGGGATCTCCAGTCATCATGGTTGGGTTACCACTACAAGCATTCTTAGACTGTGGATTTTAAACCCATTTCCTCTAGCAACATAGGCATTTGATCTCGGTTTAACCCTTTGGTTAGCGGATCCGCTAGATTGTCTATTGACTTCACATAGTGAACTGAGACAACCCCACTTGAGATCACATGCCTCACGGTATTATGTCTCCGAGGTATGTGTCGAGACTTACAATTGTACATAGCATTGTGTGCTCTTCCGATAGCCGCTTGACTATCACAGTGAATCATCACTGATGACACATGTTTTTTCCAACATGAAATATCCTCTAGAAAATTGCAAAGCCATTCCACTTCTTCACAAGTTTTATCCAAAGAGATAAACTTAGATTCCATGGTAGAACGGGCTATACAAGTCTGTTTTGTGGATTTCCACGACACTGCTCCACCACCGATAGTGAAAACAAATCCACTAGTCGAGAATGAGTCTTTTGTGTCTGATATCCAATTCGCATCACTGTACCATTGAAGTATAGGAGGAAATCTTGTATAATGCAACACGAAGTTCAAAGTATACTTTAAGTATCTTAGAACTCGTACTAGAGCTTTCCAATGCTCTTTGCTTGGATTGCTCGTGTACCGACTCAATTTGTTCACAGAACATGCAAGATCAAGTCTAGTGCAGTTAATGATGTGCATCAAACTCCCAATGGCCCTTGCATACTCTTCTTGAGCTACCGATTCTCCCCAATTTTTACTCAAGTGTACATTGAGTTCCAACGGAGTCTTAGCCGGCGGACTATCAAAATCATTGAATTTCTTAAGCACTTTCTCTACGTAATGAGATTGTGTTAAAATAATTCCACCACTTGTCCGAACTATCTTGATTCCTAGAATCACATCAACTAAGCCCATATCTTTCATGTCGAAATTTCGTTTCAACATTTGTTTTGTTTCAGCAATCACTTGGTGGCTACTACCCATGATTAACATGTTGTCTACATAAAGACAGACTTTGACATAGCCATTAGAATTTCTCTTTATATACACACATTTATCACACTCATTGATTTCGAAACCATTTGATAAGATCACGTTATCAAACTTTAGGTGCCACTGAATAGGTGCTTGTTTTAGACCATACAACGATCTAACAAGTTTACACATCTTTCGTTCTTGCCCTGGTGCAACAAACCCTTCAGGTTGTTCCATGTATATTTCATCCTTCAACTCACCATTCAGAAATACGGTCTTTACATCCATCTGATGAATTTTGAGATTATGCAAAGCAGCAATCACTAAAAGCTCCTGAATAGATGTAATCCTTGTTACTAGTGAGTAGGTATTGAAGAAATTATAACCCTCTTTTTGTCTAAAGCCTTTGGCAACCAAATGAGCTTTATACTTATCAACAGAATCATCTGCCTTATACTTTAATTTTAGGATCCACTTGCATCCTAAAGGCTTACATCCACTTGGGAGATCTGTCAACTCCCAAGTGTGATTTTACATGATGGAATCAATTTCACTGTTGATAGCCTCTTTCCAGAACGCAGTATCTGGACTAGATAGAGCTTCTTTCAACGACTTTGGCTCATCATCTAGCATATAAGTGATGAAATCCGGACCAAAGTCTTAACCGTCCTAGCTCGCTTGCTACGTCTCGGTTCTCCATCCACATGATCAGAACTAGTAACAGTTTCAAAAGTTCATTTCTCAGAACTACCTTCTGCCTTATCCTTATCTTTACAAGGATAGACATTCTCGAAGAATATAACATTCATCGACTCCATCATCATTCCTTCAGTCAACTCGGGAATCTTCGATTTATGAATAAGAAAATGATATGCACTACTGTTAAGTGCATACCCAACAAAGATACAATCAACCGTTTTAGGACCGATTCTAACTTGTTTAGAAAGTGGCACTTCAACCTTAGCCAAACACCCTCACACTTTGAGGTATTTATAAGACGTCGTGCGTCTTTTTCACAACTCATAAGGCGTTACATCCTTACCCTTAAGTGGAATCTTGTTCAGGATATAGTTGACTGTCAACACAGCTTCCCCCCACAAGTTCTGTGGTAATCCCAAACCTATCAACAAAGCATTCATCATTGACGCGCGGTTGTTTCACGCTCAAAAATAATTTATAACTCCTGTGCCCACAACGAGCGTAGCCAGCTGATGAGTACGGGTCGATCCCACAGAGAGCTGTTGTGATTCCACCTTCAGGTAACCAATCATAAAAGGGGTTTTGGTTTGTTGTCACTACTGAAAATTAAATCTGCAAAAGAAACTAAAGAAAACATCAAATAACAAAGGTTCTGACATTTGAACTTGAATTTGGTCTAAATTTATATCAACTCGATCATGGGCACACTGATTTTCATACATGATAAATCATCTAGTTATGGAGACCGGATTCCTCTCCGCGTATCCTCATTCATCCTTTTATTATAGACTTAAAAGTAATTCCTCATCAATTATATCCCTAATCAGTCACCCATCCCCCAGTTCCCCAAAGAGATGTAAGTGAACAAACAGCAGTGTGCCCTAGACAAACCCAAGTCTGTTGTGTTTACCGATTCCTCGTGTGCCCACAACAACCCATTGATTTCCTTATTACTATATGAACCAACACACAATCACAATTCGCCAATTCAATTAATAGTGATGTGTCTTCTTTACCTAACAAGTGATAAGCCACATTGGGCATTTCAGACACACACTCATGTGGAACAAGGCACAAGAATCAACAGAAACCTATCATGCATTACTATGCCCATTTTGACCTCACGAGTCCAGATTTATATTCAAACCATTTTCGTTGTTCAAACACCAGAATTAAGAGTCTAGCCAAGCATGCTAGACATAATTAAAATTGTAGAAATGAAAAACATAATTGTAAAGGAAACTTACTGAATTTAATACGCAAAAATACTCAACATAATCGTTGAGTTTGAAAACATAATCCTAAGTCCCAAAGGCTTAAGGCCGATGGATTGTTTCTTGCTGCCAAGCAGCGTACGGAAATGAAAGTGCAGAAAAATAAAAGTGTAGCAATGTTTCTTACTGCCAAAAGCTGTTGTTTCCAGAATTAAAAGAAGCTTAAATAGTTACATTTCCGAATCAGAGATCCCCCAACAAGCTGGGGTCTTCACTGGATTTCCGGAACTGGCGTGCCCTTTCTGATCTGACTGGATAAGCATAAGTTGACCAAATCCCTATTTTTTAGGGATTAGGCTTATCTCTTCTTTGCAACGCCTCTAAGAGTCCAGTCCACCTCCAACTCTTCTTCGGATAATGTAGCTATCCTTCTCATCTCTCTCTTCAAACTGATCCCATGTTTCTCATAATCACCCTAGCTCAGCCCATTGTTGTTAAGTCTGCACGAGCAAAGTGGGCACGACATCTTACAGTCAGCCTCATCCATCTCTGATATGCCCATTCCGCTACCCGAATATAGGATGAGTGCTGAAAGAAGTCCCTTGTGCCTCTGACTGAATCTTTAGCTTGGATTTTACTTGAATAACTGGGCATAAAATGCCCCTTTCGCGAGACTTGACCTCCGCAATGCCCTATGACTTCATCCTGGTTCTTTTTTACTCAAAACACACTAAAAAGGACATTTATAACGAACTAAATGCCCATAAAAACACGAAATAAATTGACTTATCACACCTACACACTTTAAACATGATTGTCCTCAAGCATGGGATGCAATGCATCCAGAAAAACAAAAGAAAAAAAAGGCAAAAAGAACAGACTCAAAACAAAGCATGCAAACTGTTAATCATCGTGGGCACATCACAATCAATATTCCAACAAAATTGCAAAGTATCAGCATACCAAAACTAGGTCAAAAATGAGTTCAGCATGGTAATCCTCACAACTCTCTTCACTCAGTGTTTAGGCTCAGTGTATACACTCAAATCAATGCAATTATGTACTTAGTAGTCCCATAAGCTTGCTAAAATTCTTTTATCAATCTCCAGAAATCATAGATGCATAAGTATCAATAGGGCTTTTTAGGCTACAGTGGGCATTTCATGTAGGTGGGGTTTTATTTATGTACAGGCCCCCCCTATTTTTGCTAAATCACTACCCTGCTGTGCCCCGTTCAGACAACAAATTATTTATTTACTCTTGGGCACTCTGAACACTTAAGACTAGGGGAATTTATTTCTCTTTTTTTTTTCCTTTTCTTTTATCATTTTTTTTCTTTTTATTTATTCCCCTATCTTTTCTGGCCTTTTCACGAATATCCTCCAACAATTTTGCCTTCTCCATTTTTTCCTTTTTAGGTTCTTGTAATGCCCCGGCTATATATTTTACCATCCCAAACAAGAAATCTGCCAGGGCATTTCATAGGCTCAAAGGGGCTGCAAAGGCTGTGTCATTGGTGGGTAGAATTTTCTTTTCAGTAGCTCAGCAAAAGATGGCCTATATCATCTACTTATGTATCAACAATTTCCAGGTTTCAAACAGAACAATAGCAAGTTCTAGAATTTCTAAGCACACAATTGTTCACACATGAAGTAAAGAAGCTGTGAAAAGGGCATACATCATTTAGGCTCAAGTCTCACAGGGCATGCTAAACTCATTCGTCATCCCTATCTTACGTGGACATGCTGATTTTTGATATGAAGCAATTTAATTTGAAAATATCAAAAGCAATGACCACATAGACTTCACAGAAAGCATGCTTGACTCAGCTAGCCACCTACACACTTTGCATTATGCAAAGTGTTAAAACAGACTTAACAAAAACACTAAAACATAAACTGGAATGCCCCCACCCACACACTTTGCACTAGGCAAAGTAGGCGAACAGAGGCGACACATAAACAACAAAAAATAAGAAAAACGAATCTAAGGAAAGAAAGAACCATGAATCAATTGGATGAGGGCGTTAGGTATAAGAACCCAATGTGTTTGAAATAGGCTTTCAGGGCTGTCTCCATGCGGTCTAGTTTTTCATCTGTCTGGGACTGGGCATCCTCCAATGCTTTCAACTTTTTCAGAATCACCGTGACCGGATGCTCCTCTTGCTGTTCCCTCCCTACTGGTGGCTTCCTAGATGTACTTGCAATCATCAAAAGGCTCAAGAGGTCTACCCTCGACACAAAGAAAACAGGCTTTCCTTCTTCATCTTCCACCACATCCTGCATTCTCTTTAGGCAAGCAATATCAAAGAATTTAAGGGACAGGGGGGTCAAGTCAGTGGTGCTTAAATCTAGCAACCTAGACCTAACAACAATCTGGGTGATTATTTGGGCACAAGAGATTCTATGCTTAGGGTGTGTTTTGATTTCCCTGAAGTGCGCGATGGCTACAGAGCTAAAATTGATTTTAATTTTCTTAACCATGCACCAGAGAATGAAAAGCTCTTGATTAGTTATGGAATTAGATCTATCCTTCCTACCAAAGAAACTGTGGGCAAGCACCCTGTGACAGAATCTCAAAGCTTCATTGTTCAGATAATAGCCTTTTGTGGCTCCACTTTGATAAGTGGAGCTATCCCTAACCTCAGCCCATTTTGCCTATGCTCCCTCAGCAGAGTCGGGCACAACAGTTAATGCATTCACATACCAATCATCTTAGAGATCCATATAAGACACAATGCCCGACATCATATTCAATTCATCGGCAGACATAGAAAAACTTTTTCCCAAAATTTTAAAATTCATGACCCTAGTAGACGTAGCAGACTTATTTACAGGCTTAATTTTCAGATTTTGAACAAACTCTCGCGAGAAAGTAGAGAAAACGACACACTCCATATCCAGAAAAAATTCCCACCCAATAGCAGCGAAAAGATCTCTTACCTCCTGCTCTATACCTAGAGTGACGAGAGATTCACGGTAGGCTTCTTTTGATTTTATGATGCCCCTGACCGGTGGTTGACCGCTTCTAAACTTTTCTGGAGTGGGGCTCCCTACTCCTTTGCTCTTCTTGGGTTTGGGCTTTGGTGTGCCCTGCTCAACCTTCCTCTTCCGTGAAGAGAGTTCTCCAGCAAGCTTCTCTCCTGCCTTCACGGCCACCGCCTTGCCGACCCTCTGCTTGGGCGGTGAGTCCTCTGAGGGCTCATCAACGAGCGTGTGAGCTTGAGATTGCTCACTTTGCTCTTGTTCCTCTTTCTCTTGCTCAGAGACCTCATCTTCAGTCTCCTCACGCTGAGAATCTTTCGGCTGCTCTGACTGCTCTGGAATGGGCTCCCAAACCTTTTTCTTTCCCTTGGCCCTCTCTAGAGCTCTTTTCTTTATCTCCACAGGTGGCTCCTCCTCTCTCTGAGAATCCATCTCATCCAGTTTATCCACAAAATCATCTAATCCTTCATCTCCTTTCTCTTCCACATTCTTATCTTCCTCGACAACTTCTTCAGATGGCTCGGGTGTAGGAACCCTAGCCTGTTTCTTCCCTTTCTTCGCAATCACTTTCGCCGCTCCTTGAACTTGCTTCGGCATGGGCTCCGTAGCTGGTTCCTCCTCCTGTATGGCCACAGTTGTGGCATCCTTTTCTGACAGGTCTTCTTGTGACGGTGTTGAAGAGCTCATCTCTTCCGCCACCACCGCGGGCTCAGGTACAATCTCTTCAGCAACCTTGTTGGTTGCTCCGGTGATAGCTCCGGCGGTGACTCCAACCTTGGGCTTAACAGCCTTCTTCTTTGCAGCTTTTGGTTGCGTGGGCTTCTCGACCACAGTGGGAACTTCGAACTCCAGCTTACCCTTAGCCTTGGGAGTAGTTTTCTTGCCTTTGGTGTTCACCATTGTTGAAGCTTAAATGGGCTCCCCAAGCTAGACCACTCTAGCATCCCGATCAGAATGCCCTAGGTATGGTTTGAGACGATGGCCATTAACCTTGAATTGCTCTCCAGTTTTGGGATTTTTGAGCTCCACTGCCCCATTAGGGCATTCCGCATAGACTTCAAATGGACCAACCCACTTGATCCTCAGACTTCCTCCCATCAATTTGAACCTTGAATGGTACAAAAGCACTTGCTGAGAATCTCTTTTTTCTAATCACTTAATCATGAAGCCTCTTCATCTTTTCCTTGTAAAGCACAACATTATCATAGGCTTCCATTCTCATTTCTTCCAGCCCCTAAATCTGTAATTTCCTAAAATGCCCAGTTGCATCCTTATCCATGTTCAGTTTCTAAATCGTGCCTTGTGTTCCAGCTCGACTGACAGATGACAACAGTTCCCAAATAGCATTCGGTATGGGGACATCCCAATTGGAGTCTTGAATGCAGTCCGGTATGCCCACAGAGCATCATCCAAATGGACACTCCAGTCCTTCCGACTTGGATTCACTACCTTCCAAAGGATGGCTTTAATTTCTTGATTTGAGACTTCAGCTTGGCCATTCCCTTGTGGATGATAGGCTGTTGTGACTCTATGATTTACTCCATACTTTTTCAATATCCTCTCCATCATTTGGTTGTAAAAATGGGTCCCTTGATCACTGATGATGGACCTGGGCACACCAAACCGGCTAAAAATGTGGGATTTCAGAAATGCGGCTGCTATCCTTGTATCATTGGTAGGAGTAGCCTTTGCCTCCACCCATTTAGACACATAATCAATTGTCAGGATAATATAGTGGTCTCCCTTAGAATTTGCCAGGGGTCCCATGAAATCCATTCTCCAAACATCGAAAATTTGTACTGGCATGATGGGCATGATGGGCATTTCATTCCTTCTGGTGATGTTTCCAATTCTCTGGCACTGATCACACCTTTTGCAAACGTCTTGGGCATCCTTGAAAATTGTAGGCCAAAAGAAACCACAATCCAGAACTCTTCTTGCTGTTCGGTTTGGTCTGAAATGCCTTCCGCAAGCATAATTGTGACAGTGCTTCAAAATCTCCTTAATTTCATAATCTGGGACACATCTTCTTATGATTTGATCAGCACATCTCCTCCAAAGAATAGGACTATCCCAGGCATAGAACTTGCTTTCTTGCCTCAATTTATTCTTTTGGTACCATGAGTACCCAATTGGCAGCTCTCCAGACTCCAAAAAATTTACTATATCTGCATACCAGGGCTCCAGTGTGCCCCGTGCTGAGTACAAATGCTCATCAGGAAAATGATCCGTAATGGGCATCTCATTACCTTTTTCATTCAGCAATAGGCTCAGATGGTCGGCTAATAAGTTCTGTGCCCCACTCTTATCCTTTATCTCGACATCAAACTCCTGCAAGAGCAGGATCCATCAAATTAGTCTTGACTTCGTCTCCTTCTTGGCTATCAAATGCCTCAGGGCACCATGATCTGTGTAAACAATGCTTTTTGCTCCCAAGAGATAAGACCGAAACTTTTCGAATGTAAACACTACTAGCCAATAGCTCTTTTTCAGTAGTGGTGTAATTACATTGTGCCCCATTCAGAGTTTTAGAGACATAGTAAATTACATGGCTTTCTTTTCCTCTTTTCTGACCTAGTACGGCGCCCACATTGTATCCACTGACGTCACATATAATCTCAAAGGGCATTCCCCAGTCTGGTGGTTGAATGACTGGTGTGGTGACCAGTTGCTTTTTCAGAAAATTGAATGCATTCTTACACTCTTCATCGAATTCAAATGGAACATCTTGTTGCAATAAGTGAGTAATAGGCTGGGTAATTTTTGCAAAATCTTTGATAAACCTCCTATAAAATCCAGCGTGCCCCAGGAATCCTCTCACTTGCTTCACCAAAGTGGGATATGGCAATTTTTCTATTATATCAACTTTGGCTTTATCGACCTCAATGCCCCTCTCAGAAATCACATAGCCCAGTACAATGCCCTCTCTGACCATAAAATGGCATTTTTCGTAGTTTAGCACTAGGCATTTGTCCACACAATGCTGCAACATCTTCTCTAGATTATCTAAACATCGATCAAAGCAGCTTCCATACACCGGGAAGTCGTCCATGAATAATTCAATGCAGTTCTCGAGTAAATCAGAGAATATGCTCATCATACATCGCTGAAATGTGCCAGGAGCATTTCACAGGCCAAAGGGCATTTTACGATAAGCAAATGTGCCGAATGGGAACGTGAATGTTGTTTTCTCCTGGTCCTCTTAACTCACTGCAATCTGCATGTATCCTGAGTATCCATCCAAGAAACAAAAGAACTTGTTTCCTGCGAGTCTCTCCAGCATCTGGTCAATGAACGGAAGTGGAAAATGCTCCTTCCACGTGACCGTGTTCAGCTTACGGTAGTCGATGCAAACTCTCCAGCCAGTTTGCAATCGTATGGGCACAAGCTCTCCCTTCTCATTTTTTACCACTTGAATGCCCGATTTCTTGGGCACAACATGGATTGGACTGACCCACTTCCTATCTGAAATAGGGTATATAATGCCCTGGTCTAATAGCTTAATAATCTCCTTTAACACCACATCCTTCATCACTGGATTGAGCTTTCTTTGTGGATCACGAATGGGCTTTGCATCATCTTCCAACAAAATTTTGTGCATACAAACCGCTGGGCTAATGCCCTTTATATCTGCCAAAGTCCATCTAAGTGCCTCCTTGTATAGCCTTAACAATCTCAAAAGGCGGTCCTCATCAGCTTGATTTAACCCCGCACTTATGATTACAGGGAGAGTCTCATTATTCCCTAAATAGGTATACTTCAAATGTCTTGGTAATGCCTTTAGTTCCAGCGTGGGCGCTTTGACAATAGAAGGCATCAACTTATCATCATTTCTCCGAATGGGCACACCATAATCCACACAGCTGTATGACATTTCTTCCAATGAATACATCATCATAATTCATTATTTGATGTCATCGTCTTCATCCTGGGCATCTTGGTCAGTTAGGCTATCCCATAATGCCCATTCCAATGGATCTCTATTGTTCATCAAAGATAGAGTGGATCGACTCGGGTGATGAAAGGTATTCACAAAACTGCAATTCTCTGTATCTGAGGGTGCTTTAATAATTCAAATATGTTGAATGTCAACATTTTCCTATCAAAATCACACGTTAGTGTGCCCTTATCCACATCAATCTTAGTTCGAGCTGTCTTCATGAAAGGTCTTCCCAATAATAACACTGAAGAATTTGAAGTCGCTGTGCCCATATCAAGCACATAAAAATCTACTGGGAAAATAAGCTCATCCACTTTGACCAATACATCTTCAATGAGGCCTTCTGGATACACATTAGACCTTTCAGCAAGCTGAATGACCACACAGGTTTCCTTCAGAGGTCCAATCTTTAATTCTTTGAATACTGATAGGGGCATTACGTTGATCGATGCCCCTAAATCCAGCATGGTCTTCTCCACTTTCTTGTTCCCTATGATACAAAGAATCATGAACATCCTTAGATCATCACATTTCTTGGGTAATTTTTTCTGTATCACAACCAATACATTCTCCCCAACTAAGAACCTTGCATCGTCATTGAATCGCACCTTTCTGGTACAAAGCTCCTTCAGAATCCGGGCATACCGCGACACTTGTTTGATTGCCTAAATTAGTGGAATAGATTTCCACTTTGCTGAATACTTTTAGCATCTCTCTGGTTTCTTCTTCTTTTCTATTTTGTGCCAATCTCCCTGGAAAGGGAGGCTTCCGTTTTACTGGAATGGGCACTTTAGCAGGTTGCTTTACTTCTGGAATGGGCACAGTATCCTCCTGTTCAGCTTCTTGTGCCTCGTCCTCTGTGGGAATTTTTTCCACTTCTTCCTGTAAGGGCACATTGTTCTCCTCTTCTACTAGTCTGATCATCTCCGGAAGTTCTTTTCCATTCCTTAGAGCCACTGTATTCACCTGCTCTCTCGGGTTCTCAACCTAGGAAGGTAGCTTCCCATTTTTCTCCTCTATCTTGTGCATGGCTTGAGCTAAATGATTGATTTGCTTGCTCATATGCGAGAGACCAGCTCGAATTTCTTGCTTAAACTTTTCATTCTCTTCAGCCATGGTAAACACAAGATCTTCTAGCCTTTTCTTCCTTTTCTTCTCTGGTGGCGGTAGTGGGCGTGCAGGATGCCCATCCTCTGGCCTTTTCCATCTGAAATTTTCATGGTCTTTCTAGCCAAGATTATAAGTCTGGGAATGAGGATCATATCTTCTGGAATGCCCATTCTAACTACCTACAACGTTCACTTATTCCACTTCGTCTTGTAGAGTAGGGCATTCATCAGTGAAATGAGATATGCTCATGCATACTCCATAAGGTCTGGGCTTCTTCACCATGCTTACACCGGACAAGATTTTTTTGATTTTATCGCACAATCTATCAATCCTACTGTTCTGATCCGGTGCCCTTTCTGATTCGCTTACAACCTAAATGCTCTCTCTACCGAAGTCTCGGTTGTCTTCAGCCATTTCTGTGAGAATTCTGAATGTTTCAATAGGCTGTTTGTTCAAAATAGATCCTCCACATGAGGCATTCACTACTGTTCTCTCATGTGGTCTCAATCCTCCGACAAAATATTGAATCAAATCGTGTTCAGTAATCTGGTGCTGTGGGCATTTTGCCAGCATCGCCTGGAATCTTCCCCAGTAGTCATAGAAACTTTTGTTAGTTCTCATCTTTAGGCTCCCTATCCTTCTTCTCATTTCTTGCACTCTGGATGCTGGGAAATATTTCTGCAAAAACTTCTATTGAAGTTGTCTCCATATGGTCATAGCGCCAGTGGGTAATGTGTACAGCTAGTCCTGTGCCCCATCCTGAAGGGTGAAAGGGAACGAGACCAACCGCACATACTCCTCTCGTCCATGGTCGGATGGTTGATTTTGGTAAACCATCTCAAAATCTTGTAAGTGCCTTTGTGGATCCTCTCCGAGCATTCATGGAACTTCGGCAAGATTTGGATAAAGTTTGCATGAATATCTTCGTTCTGAGTCACAGCTGGGAGTGTAATACCCATCGGGCGCAGATTCATATTGGTCGGGAAGACCAACTGCCATAAAGTCCTGTTATCATCCGCATTGCCATTCGCGGCATTTCCATTTGCGGCCATGTTGATGTTGTGGTCGTTCTCAAACTGTCCTTCCTCCTCATGCCCTTCGTCTCCTTGATCTTTTGGTGGTGGTGTGGGCTCACGAGGTCTATTTGCGGCTTGGCGTGCCCTCTTCGCTGCTGTTCTATATTTCCTCGAAGTCTTCTCTATCTCCGGATCGTACAATAGAGTCTCCTCTGAAGAGCCCCTAGGCATCAACTTCCAGGCTCACCAATTGTGGAAGATAAAATCACTAGAAACCAGCTCCCCGGCAATGGTGCCAATTTTGACGCGCGGTCGTTTCGCGCTCAAAAATAATTTATAACTCCTATCCCCACAGCGAGCGTAGCCAATTGATGAGTACGGGTTGATCCCACAGAGAGCTGTTGTGATTCCACCTTCAAGTAACCAATCATAAAAGGGGTTTTAGTTTGTTGTCACTACTGGAAATTAAATCTGCAAAAGAAACTAAAGAAAATATCAAATAACAAAGGTTATGGCATTTGAACTTTAATTTGGTCTAAATTTATATCAACTCGATCATGGGCACACTGATTTTCATACATTATAAATCATCTAGTTTTGGAGACTGGATTCCTCTCTGCGTCTCCTCATTCATCCTTTCATTATAGACTTAAAAGCAATTCCTCGTCAATTAAATCCCTAATCAGTCACCCACCCCCGGTTCCCCAAAGAGATGTAAGTGAACAAACAGCAGTGTGCCCTAGACAAACCTAAATCTGTTGTGTTTATCGATTTCTCGTGTGCCCACAACAACCTATTGATTCCCTTATTACTATATGAACCAACACACAGTCACGATTCGCCAATTCAATTAATAGTGATGTGCCCTCTTTACCTAACAAGTGATAAGCCACATTGGGCATTTCAGACACACACTCACGTGGAACAAGGCACAAGAATCAATAGAAACCTATCATGCATTACTATGCCCATTTTGACCTCACGAGTCCAGATTTATATTCAAACCATTTTCGTTGTTCAAACATCAGAATTAAGAGTCTAGCCAAGCATGCTAGACATAATTAAAATTGTAGAAATGAAAGACATAATTGTAAAGGAAACTTACTGAATTTAATACGCAAAAATACTCAACATAATCGTTGAGTTTGAAAATATAATCCTATGTCTCAAAGGCTTAAGGCCGATGGATTGTTTCTTGCTGCCAAGCAGCGTACGGAAATGAAAGTGCAGAAAAATAAAAGTGTAGCAATGTTTCTTACTGCCAAAAGCTATTCTTTCCAGAATTAAAAGAAGCTTCAATAGTTACATTTCTGAATCAGAGATCCCCCACCAAGCTGGGGTCTTTACTGGATTTCCGGAACTGGCATGCCCTTTTTGATATGACTGGATAAGCATAAGTTGACCAAATCCTTATTTTTTTAGGGATTGGGATTATCTCTTCTTTGCAACGCCTCTAAGTGTCCAATCCACCTCCAACTCTTCTTCGGATAATGTAGCTATCTTTCTCATCTCTCTCCTTAAACTGATCCCGGGTTTCTCGCAATCGCCCTAGCCCAGCCCATTGTTGTCAAGTCTGCACGACCAAAGTGGGCATGACATCTTACAGTCAGCCTCATCCATCTCTGCTATGCCCATTCCGCCACCCAAATATAGGATGAGTGCTGAAAGAAGTCCCATGTGCCTCTGACTGAATCTTTAGCTTGGATTCTACTTGAATAACTGGGCATAAAATGCCCCTTTCACTAGACTTGACCTCCGCAATGCCCTATGACCTCATCCTGGTTTTTTTTTGACTAAAAACACACTAAAAAGGACATTTATAACAAACAAAATGCCCAGAAAAATACGAAATAAATGGATTTATCAATCATCTCTTTAAGAGTCCAGTTTTTGCGTTCAACAACACCATTAGACTGTGGTGAATAGGGAGCCATAGTTTGATGAATTATACCTACCTCTGCGCATAACTCTTCAAACAGGGCAACATATTCTCCACCTCTATCACTTCGAATTGCTTTAATTCGACCGCTTAATAGATTTTCGGCTTCATTCTTGAAGTTCTTAAAAGATTCAATCGCCTCATCTTCTGTAACATCCCAGATTTGCAGAGTTCATTTAGCAAATTAAAAAATCTAATTAAAGCCTAGTTAAGGATGTTATGGCTCTAAATTTGCGATTTTAGAAGTTATTTTTCGTAAAATTATCTTTTCGAGAATTTTGATTTCAACTCAGTTATAGCCGATTTTGGTCACATTTGGAAGGCGTTGACCCAAGGAGCATGCCCGTGCTTTCGGATTTTAAATCTGAAGTCGTTTGAGTTTCCGGTGATTTAAAACGCATTTAAAGAAGTTATGAATAGTGTTTTTCCGTAAGAGCGCGATCGTTAGAAATTTGCGAAATCTTATGTGTTGATCCGAGCCTTGTTTTTTCAAGCCTACCCTATATGAAATTTCTCAAGAAATCCGTTGGCGTTCCCGAATTTTCATTCTGAGGTCAATTGAATGCTCGGGAATTTTATTTGTCCCTTGCGTGGAATAGTAACTTTATTTTTGAAAAGAGATTAATTTCTCATTTTCCTTCAAAATGACTAGTTCTTTATTCCGAGTTAAGTTGGTTCAATAGTACTCGAGCCAACAAACCTGCCGGTATTTTCAGATTTAATAAACGAGGTCATTTGGACCTCGCCATCGAATAAAGCGCCTTTTATCCGAACCCGATATTTTTAAAGCAGTATTGTTGCTCTGCAGAAGCTTCCTGAGGAAGCCATATTTTTGGCTATAAAATAGGGGAGCACCCCTCCCTCATTTCTCTCTCATTCTTCTTCCGCCCATTTCAGAAATATATATATAGAGAGAGAGAGAGTAGAGGGGAGCTCTCTTCGTGAGAGCACCCCCAGTCAGTGGTGAGTTGAGAGAGGAGTGCGAAGCAAGGGAGCACGGCGACGGGGTGCCCCTCGGCGCTGGTGGGTGCGGGCGTGCAGCGGAGGTTGCGGGGGTGCACTGGGGAGCGCCGGGGCGCACCCGAGGGGCGCCGGCGCGCGCTGGGCGCCGCGCCCCGGCGCTCATGCCCGTGGCAGCTCCGGCACGTTTTCGTGCGGAGGCCATAACTTTAACCTCGGTTGGAGTTACGAGGCCCATGAGTACTCAAATCGAATCTCTTTCGAAGATCTACGAAGTAGCAGTGGCCGCTCATCCAGAATCTCGGCCGTTCGAGATCTTGTATAGGGCTGCTAAGTCTTTGATCGACTTTCCTAAAGAGGGGTGAACCCCGAGGAGGCCCGAGGTAGGATTTTCAGCTCGTCGCTTCATCTATGTGCTTGTGTTCGAGATGCTCGTCATCGAGGTGGGTAATTCTAAACCAAATATATGGTTTGAGCTAGTAAGCTCTAGAAGCATGTTAAAGTAAGAGAAATATCCAATAAAAATTATTTTATGCTCTGCCTGGTTCGTCTCTGTACAAAGTCAAGAAAAAGAAGAAAGAAAGAAGTTATATGCATGATATCGCTGATTTGTTATTTGAGTTTGATAAAGTAAAGTAAATTATTATAAGTTAAGTGAGCTCTCAAGTATGTTTAGATATGCTAGAATTGTTTAAATACAATTGATGCTAGCATGTGATCTAGAATTGCTTTTAGTTGCAATCTATACTTATGCCCACTCATTTCCTAGTATTTGGTTATTGGGTCTTGCTAAGCTTAATTAGCTAAGGATATGTTAGAATCGTTTATATGCAATTTATGCTAGCTCGAGGTATTTGGTTTTGCTTATATTGCAATTCATTATGCTATGTGCATTTATTACCCCGTATTCGAGCCATAGATTTTGCTAAGACTATTATTTCTTAGTGTCGCCCTCTAGGGTGTGTTATAAATCCCTTATAGGTCGAGATCATGCTCAATTTAAGAATTTAGCCTTAGACGATTGCTCTAGGCTTGGTATTGCTAGTTAAGTTAAGAAAGGAAAGGATTCAAGATAAGGAATTAAGATTAAGGTTAAGGTTAAGGTTAAGGAGAAGAAGCCAAGTTAAGCAAGTAAGGAAGGTTAAGCAAGAAAGAAAGTTAAGGAAAGATATAGTTTCGGCTTTAAGCAGGATATTGAGCTCAAAGAACAATTTATTAGCATTATCATGCCATGACCTACATGTCATCGAGTTGATCAAGTAAAAGGAGTCACTGCTGGGTAATCCCCTCGCATACTCAAGAGGATACTCGAGGTAACCCCTCTTATCCCAAGCGAGCTCAAGGTGCAGTAGACAACAGGTTTGAGCCAAGAAAGGCGCCAGAAAAGAAAGTGAAGATTTTGCGGATATGGAGAGGGCATTTGCGTTTTGCTCTCCATATACCGCCAGTTATCAATTGGATATTTCTAAAAGTTTATCAAGAGTTTTCTCATAAAACCCACTGAGTACATTAGTGCTCACACCCTCTTTTTCAAATGTTTTCAAGTTGAGATGCTGAGGCTGGTGATGTGCTGCTGGTGGGGTTGTCTGAGTTGTTTGAGGTTTCAAGTTTGTTGCTCTATATGGTTACATGTTTTCTTCTGCAAAGTTTCTGCCAAGTACTCTGATGTTAGTATTTAGTCTTGATATGTGTAACTTGATTCTTGATAGTAGCATGTTTTAAATGCTATGAATCCTAGTTATCAATAAAGTCTTTGAAACATGATCTTTGACATACCCGTCTATGCCTTTATTGATTTCGAGTTATTTGAATAGTCATACCTATTGAACATTCTGGTATCTATTCATCTTCAGTTGCCTTGTAAATAAGCCTTGAATGCTTGTTATTATTGTTCGTCTACAAAGATGCCTTTTCTTTCAAGCATGATTCTGTTCGTTCAAGTAAATCTTAAGTTGTTTTCTTGATCCGTCCTATGATTAGGACAATAAGATATATTTGACTCCGACCTATTTATGGGTCTTAGTTGATGTGACCTATGATGAGGTCTTGTTTATTTAAAGGATTAAATCCCTATCTGTTTGTCATTGGATTCTGTTTAAATTTCAATTGGCCTAAGATATGGCGTTCCTTTGACTTGATTGAATCATTTGACCCCTTTGACCCGATTGAACCCTTTGACCCTTATCGATTCGTGGAAAATGATAGTTCTCCCAAGTCATAAAGTTAAGTTGCCGTAACTTAGTTTAATTCTAAAAACACCCCCCCGAGATTTCCATTTTTCGTGCTATTTTTACGCACAACAACCCCGTCCCCATCCTCGGGACCGGGCTGTTACATCTTTACTTCTTAAAAGATAAAGATAATAGTATTTTGTGCAATCATCAATAAAAGTTATAAAATACTTTTTACCGACTCTAGTTTGCACAAACTTTAAGTCACACACATCTGTGTGAATTAGATCTAGAGGTTTAGTACTCCGTTCAACTGAATGAAATGGTAACTTTGCCAATTTTACCTCGACACAAACTTCACATTTGTTTTGTGTATTAAATTAGTTCATTTTTAGCAAATCTAAATTTACTAAATGTTTTATAGCATTTATATTAACATGTCCTAATCTACAATGCCATAAATCCGAGCACTCAACAAGCAAGTAAGCAGAAGAATTCACTTTATTAGCACTTTCTTTGGTAACACGGCGCATGGCCATTACATTCATTTTGTAGAGTCTATTGACGAGATAGCCCCGACCAAGGAACCTTCCATACTTGCTTAAAATAAACTTTTCAGACTCAAACACTAGTCTAAAACCATGATTGACTAAGAGTGAATCCGAAACCAGATTTTTACAGATGTCCGGAACATGCAGCACATCCTTCAACATCCTTCAAAGTTAGCTCTTGGCCTGAAGTCAGCTTCAAAACCACGTTACCTACACCCAACCACCTCAGACAAGGCTTGGTTCCCCATGTGCAACTTTATGACCTTCAACATCTTTGCAGGTAGAAAACGAGCCCTTGTCTGAGCAAACATGACAAGTAGCCCCGATGTTGATGAACCACTCCCTCGGGTTGTCCACGTGGTTGGCTTCAAACACAACGGCAGCCAAATCATCGTCATCCCAATCATCTTGATGGGCCTTGCCTTTGTCTTTATTTTTATGTTCTGCCAAGTGCGCACCATGGTTGGTACGCTTCTTCTTTGGAGCCGTGCAATGTTTGTACATGTGCCCCGACTTGTCACAATTGAAGTAGTTGCCGTTGAACTTCGTCATTGACTTCTTTCCTTTGTCAACTTGACCCGGGTGCTTCTTCTTGTTGCTATTTGATGGTCTACCATGTTCCATCAAATTAGCCTTGGCCTCGATCGGGACTCTTGGTCTCGGATCCGCCTTTCGATTATCAGCTTCAATTCGAAGCTTAACCACAAGGTCTTCAAGAGTCATCTCCTTTCGCTTGTGCTTGAGATAGCTCTTGAAGTCCTTCCAACATGGTGGTAACTTCTCAATCACTGCAGCAAGAGTGAAAGAATTGGGAAGGACCATCCCTTCAACATGAACATCGTGCACAATGAGCTAAAGCTCTTGTACTTTATCCATCACTGACCGGGTGTCCACCATTTTATGATCGAGGAACTTTGCCACTACGAACTTCTTAGTTCCGGCATCCTCAGATTTGTACTTCTTTTCTGGAGCATCACACAGTTCCTTAGCACTAGTTACATTTCCGTATACAGAATAAAGACTATCTACTAAACCATTCAAAATATAACTTTTACAAAGAAAATCGCCATTGATCGATTGTTCATACACCATTCATTTGTTGACGTCCGGCTCGTTTTCCTCGACCACTAGAGTATTTTCTTTGATGTAGCCAGCAACTCCTAATGTGGTTAGGTAGAAGAGCATCTTCTGTTGCCACCTCTTGAAGTCCAATCCGGAGAACTTCTCCGGCTTCTCAGCTTGGCCATGGGGAATGGTTCTTGCAGCAATGGTAGTGGATGATGACGCCATTCCAGCAAAGGTAGTTGTTTCTTTTTAGTTTAATTTGTCATGCGATTGCTATAGAAACGTGTTACACTTGACTGGAACTTGTTACAATCTGAATTACAAAGAAATAGGAGTAGAAAGAGAACAAATGCAAGAATTGAAATAACACAAATTAAGAATACACAAACTAGAACCGAAGCAGGATCCGACAAGCCGAGTCGAGGGGACCTCTCTCCGCAAGACAAATTACGTCCTGGGTAGTGCTCACGGTCTGATGATTAATCTCTCAAAGATGAAATGGCTTTTCGTCCTTCCGACAGTAGCACCACAAGTCCGACAAGGCTCCAGCGAACTAGACAATGTCGAGAATTGGGAAGCTAAGACTCGAAGGGAAGTATGCAACAATATGTTTGGTAGCTTGTGCAGAATGTTGCCTTTTGAACCATGTAGGATGTACTATTTACAGGCGCATCTCTACTGCAGGGGACATCAACTAGGGTTTGATGGCATTCAAACCAGGTCTTGTAATTGCCAGGAGTTATAGATCTGCAAAGTTACCTTTTGCAGATCCCAACAGGTGTCCCATGTCGGCTCGGATCCCAACACGTGTCCAAGACAGCTGCAGATGTAGATCCTGACAGGTGTCCTATATCGGATCGGATCCCAACACGTGTCCAGATAGCTGCTGACTTTGACTCCCGACAAGAGTTACATTCCAGCCCACTAACTCCACCAGCTCCAGGTGGGAGTTACCACATTTGAAATACAATTGAAGCCACTTAACTCAGCTAGGAGTTACAGACTTCAATGCTGGACATTCACTACTAAGTGCACCCACGACTCGGTGATCCAGATAGCCAATTCACTAACCTGCTCCACAAACCGATCATTTATGTACCATAAAACTGGTACGGCTAAGCCCCAAAAGCCCACGTACGTCCAAAGTCCAATTGCCAATATCCAAGTCTGAGGGCGAGGATGAGGACGAGACGAGACATGACAAGATGAGCCGGGCACGGGCGAACGCGCGCGTGTTTGCGCGTGTGATCTCATGGCCCACATCCCTGTGCACTTAATTACTTCACTTAAGTGTTAATACACTTAAATACACTTCTTAACTTGATTAAGAAATCAATGTGGGATTATTTAATGTGTCTTAAACACATTATCCCGCACACCATAAATGCCTAACTGTGTGACCAACTTCAACCACTTATTTCTCACTCATCGAAAATCGGATTTGAGCAAATAAAAATACTATGATTATCTATCCACAACATTAACAATCTTACGGTATTTAATTCCTCCAAAATTAAATATCCCGATCATGAAAAATCGGATAAAATGAGTCAAAAATTAATTTAATAAATCCAATTTTCCAACATGAACTTCATCTTTCTTTTTGTGTTATTTCAGTTGTTATTAGTTGTAGATCGAAAAAAAAATCTTCCAAAAATACTGACTTGAAAAAATAAGTCTACTACTTTTTCTATTCAATCTTGTATTTAATCCTTCTTTTAGTATTATTTCAGTTGTCATTACTTGTATATAAGAGAAAAGTGCAAAAAAAAAGTTCCCAAAAAAAGAGGGGACAAAAAAAAAGATGTTTACTTCTATAGGGTATATAGGATACAGTGGTAGATATGGTTGCTGAACTGATCAAGATGGGATGCATGAGTCTGATGTTCCTTCTTTTTAATTAAAGGGAAGAATGATCCTAAATTATATCTGGATTAGGAGAGAAAGATGGAGTTATTGTTCGACTGTCATAGTTATCCAGAGTGGAAGAAGGTCAAGGTAGCAGCTATTGGTTTCTGTGATGATGTTCTCATCTGGTGGAATCGATTTATATTTGTTAGATGACATATTAGGGAGCCAATAAAGACATGGAGAGCAATAAAGAGGGTGTTAAGAAGATGACATGTGCCTTATCCATACCAACGAGACCTGGAAAAGAAGCTACAAAAGCTTAGGCAAGGATAAAGTAGTGTAGATGACTATTACAATGAAATGATAGAAGCCATGAGACGAGCTGATGTGAAGGAACTTCCAGAGGCAATGATGGATAGGTTTCTAGCAGCTTTGTGCATGGAGATCTAAGAAAGAATGGCAATGCATTACTATGAGGAGTTGGAGGACATGGTGCAATACGCTATCCGGGTGGAGAAATGACTTCTGAGAGCAAAGAAGGTGGAGAAGGAACAACACAGTGAACGAAAATACACCTTTGATTAATATGTTTTCTGAAATTTTCTCTCTAAAGATTTTATCTAAATTTCACAAGAAGTGTTGTGAGTTCAAAAACTGACTTATCAAACAGAAGATCACACCTATTTGTAGCGTCTTCATCTATATTCTAAGATTCTTGTCTCCAATCACATTTGGATTGTAGATTCATATATCTATGTTTCATCTGCGTTGTGAGATTCGGGTCAAAAAATTCCATCATTTATCCTGTTGTAACCTGATACTCCTAGGGTAGATTCCTGTCGTCACCAAGCTGCCGATGAGGATCGCATCAAGTGGTATCAAAGCTATGGCTTTGTATGTTGTATCAGGTTCCAATTTATCTATCTTAATTTTTTGTATTTAGTTTTCACAAAAAAAATGAAATCAACATAAAAAAGGGAGAAGAGAAGCTGATAAAAGAAGAGAGAGAAAAGCTAAAGAAAAAAAATGAAAAAAAAAGAATCAGCCAAAACAAAAACGGATTTGAAAAAAAAAAGTTCTATTTGTTTTGTTGTTGTTGTTGAACTTCATCTTTCTTTTAGTGTTATTTCAGTTGTTATTAGTTGTAGATGAAAAAAAAATGTCAAAAATAACTGACTTGAAAAAAAAAGTCTAGTACCTTTTTGTTTCAATCTTCTATTTGATCATTCTTCTAGTATTATTTCAGTTGTTATTACTTGTATATGAGAGAAAAGTGCAAAAAGAAAAAGAAAAAAAGGTTCCAAAAAAAAGAGGGCAATTTTTTTTTACTTCTACAGGGTATGGAGGATACAATGTGAGATATGGTTGCAGAACTAATCGAGATGGGATGCATGAGTCCGATGTTTCTTCTTTTCAAGAGAAGAATGATCCTTAACTATATCTGGATTGAGAGAGAAAGATGGAGTTATTGTTCAATTGTCATAGCTATCCAGAGTGGAAGAAGGTCAAGGTGGTTTCTGTGATGATGTTCTCATCTGGTGGAATCAATTTATATCTGTTAGGGGACATATTGGAGAGCCAATAAAGACATGGAGAGCAATGAGGGTTTTAAGAAGACGACATGTGCCTTATTCATACTAAGGAGAGCTGAAAAAGAGGCTACAAAAGCTTAGGCAATGAGGTAATAGTGTAGATGACTTCTACAATGAAATAATGAAAGTCATGAGATGAGCTGATGTGGAGAAACATCCAGAGGAAACGATGGATAGGTTTCTAGCAGGTTTGCGCATGGAGATCCGAGAAAGAATGGCATTGCATCACTATGAGGAGTTGGAGGACATAGTGCACTAGGCTATCTGGGTGGAGAAACAACTTCTGAGAGCAAGGAAGGTTGATGATGCAGGCGAAAGCTATAAGTCGAATAAGAACACACAAATAAAATTCAAGAACTCAAAGAACTTAAACTTGTATTGAACAATAAGGAGAAACCCTTAAATTTTAATCCAAAATTCCACCCTAAAATAACGATGAAAACCTGTAGTACCCGAGACTCTCACTATTCAATGATCATCTTGATATATATATATATATAATAAGTTACATATATTTATTTTCATGTCAATTCCATTTATATAAATATATACTTCCATGCATGGAATAAGGATGAAATAAAAATTAAATATATACATATCTAAACGATTAACTTGAATGCATATATATAGATATTATAATATATCATATATATATATATATGTGACCTTGGATAATATGATTGGTCTAAAGCTTTCACTACATGCATTTTATTTATGATGTACACGTGTCCTTGGATAACATATATAGGTGGATAGGAGTTTAGTTATACAAGTGTATTTCTATTATTATAATAATTAATTTGATAAGTATTAGATATATCTTTGTAACGAGAAGTTTGAGAATTTACATCATACTTAATCAGCTAAGGGAAATATACTATACTATATATAAGGTCGTAAATCCTCGTAAATGAAGGAAAAAAAAATTCAGCTAAGGAAGGTTAGTGTTTCAATCTTTTGTGTATCAATGTATTTTTGGAGTAGGATTTAAAGTTAATAATTATTTGTTCGAATAAGTAATATATATAGATATATAATATCATGATTTTTTTATTAAATGAAATAAATGTGAATGAATGAATTTATAACTAATTTGTATCAAGCTATAAGTGTCATAACTGCTAATTAAGAATATAAATACGGAACTTTAATTCATTATGATTCTCTGATAATAATATATTTAAAATTATTTTGATCTAGTCAGTAATTTAACAACTTAGAATATGTGTATTGGTTTATTGTTTGATATTTCATTAAGTGGTAGGAATTTTAAATTAACTAAAGTGGATTTTATTAGTAGAATATGAGGTCAACACATAGAATCCATGAATTCTTGGAATAAAATTATTATTCATTCACTGTTCATAATCGATATATATTTTTAAAAAAATGAAAGAATTTTAGTATTGGATTCAAAGTTGGTTGATTATAACCTATTTGAATAAATAAAATTATAACCGATTCTTATTTAGGTAAAAAGTGTGATGGTGTGTCTTGAAAGTAAATCCAAAAATGAGATTTGTTATAATTGGACTTCATAAGAGACACATTGAATTATAAATTATAATAGATATGTTTATTAAGAAATAAATAATTGTATAATAGTAGTTGGTTGCACTGTTTTATTTAATAATTTGAATATTAATATTATAATATGTTTTTGAAGACTTTATCGAGAAAGTGCTTGGTCTAGGATTTCAGATAGCATAAGCTGCAGACTCAAGGTAAGTAGAAATCCATCCTCAACTACAATGCATAAATATAGTAATTATTTGACTATGTAGTTATTATTTATTAGTTATTATTTATTATTGTATTATATTGTTGTAACGCCCCGGTCCCGGGAGAAGGACAGGGGACCGGTGCGCTACTTGGGGAAAGGGAGAAGGGGTTGTTGAACAGAAGCAATCAAAGAACTTGGATTAGTGCCCCAAAAATTCGGGCAGCATAACCTCTATAAATGGATCAATCCACGCTTTTAAAGCGTTTGAAATGACCCAAACCAGATACCATGACTCTTAGGATGAACCCAAGAAAGAATAACAAAGGCAAACTTCAATGTAAATAATAACAGTTCAAAGGTTAACTGTTAATAGGTTAGGCATGAAAAAGGCCAGACTGATGTCTGTCCAAATACTTGAAGTAAAGAGATGCCAGACTTTCGTCTGTCGTGAAAGCAATATAAAGCCAGGCTTTTGCCTTGACATAGAAAGTAATGTAAAGCCAGGCTTCTGCCTGTCTGAATAAAGAAGTAAATAAATGCCAGGCTTTTGCCTGTCAGGAACGGAAAGTAAACGGGATTCGGAGAACTGAACACTCCGTAACAATAAAGAAAATGGGATTCGAAGAACCGAACACTCCATAACAGTAAAGAAAATGGGATTCGAAGAACCGAACACTCCGTAGCAGTAAAGAAAACGGGGTTCGGAGAACCGAACACTCTGTAGCAATAATCAGAGTAAGCGGAAAAGAACGTAGTGCATTTATTCAGACTCAAAAGGAAGCATGTTCTCAGTTAGACTCCATAGCGGAAAAAGAAACATATACATCAAACGATAGCCCTTCAGCCTTAGCACAGCCGTCCACCATCCCGCAGCTCATCCTAAAAATATTTGAAATGATTTTGGGCGTGAGTACTAATGCACTCAGTGGGTACATTTGAGAAAAACCTTCACAATCATTTTATAAAACAGAATATCCAATCATATTTTAAGCATATCATGGAAAGCTTTCAAAACAGAAAATTTGGGAATTCCATGTATACTAAATCATTTTAGTTCCATCATTGCGCGCCACTCTCCCCTAGAACGCTTACGGTGAGTCGGTTCGTGTACACAACCCGGCAGCTTAAGGTTGGATACTGCCCTGTTTGCTTGGGGCTCGATATCGTGAACCATTGTAGTTTCGTCACCAAAAACAGTAGTAAGACTTACATGAGTCAGGAGAGCACATCAAATACAGTCATGAGTTGGATATTCAATCACACTCATTTTATAAATATCAGGGCTTAATAACCCGAAATATATTTTTATATAATAAAAACCCACCTGGCAATCCGATCTGAAAAGCAAGATCTAGATTCTGATTCTGGTCTCAACTAGAAGTCTCCTTCTTCTGAGCCTACAAGATTATTCGGCAACTTAGTTTCGATGAACGACTACCATTAAGTCAAAATCTAATATTTCTTAGCTATGAAGTAAATATTATAATATCTACTATCTTAATACGCAGCATCTGGGTCATCAAAATATTTTAACTCTTAAGGGAACTTTACTCAAGGCATTTTTATAAAGAAAAACCCTTTTGGAAGTTTTGGCATACGGGGTGGTCAAACTCGTATCCTAAAATTAACTCGATACAAATAAATTCATACCGCAAGATCTGCCCATTCGAAAAATATGAAACTTTCAATAAAAATACTATATTTTGACACGGAACAACTTTTGAGCATAAAAGTACAATCGGGTTATCCATGAAGGATAGATCTGAAAAAGACTACAATTTAATATTCGGATACCCAAAATATACCCGAAATTAAAAAGTGACAACACGGAAAATGTATATAAATATACATAGAACATAAAACCCTAAAGACACTTTTTGATCCGGCAACCCGAAAGAGTCACCGATTCAAAAGGTGGTTGCGACTTTTGGCGGCGGTCACGATGATTTGTCATCATGATTGTCTGTCGTGTCATCATTTCAATCACGTATTCGTGATCTACGCGTTGACACCTTCAAAATGACTATTTCAGAATTGAAATAGAAAACTAGAGACATACCTTCTCTAGAAGCTGCTCGGCGTTTCGATTTTGAAAATGAATGAAAAATGAAACCTTAACCTCCTATTTATAGAAGAAAAATAAATAGGATAATAACGAATAAAAGAAAGAGGATAATGATGGAATAGGATAATGATGGAAAAAGAATAGGATAATTACGAATAGGATAATCTTTCGAAAAAGAAATTGGATAATGACGGATGTGCCTTTCTATCCAAATCTATTACCTTTTAGTTTAAAATTGTGCCAAGAGTTCATTTAAACTCGATATTGAAAAATTGAAAGTTTGGCACGATGCTTAAAACTTTTCCTATTAACCCGAGAGAAATATCAAAACATATTTTTAAAGGAATTTTTTGACCAAAATAAATTTAACAGATTTCCCTGACTGCGATTTTCCTTTATTTGAATCCTTTAACGACCTAATTTTTTCCTAGATTACCCTCAGGTAACATAAGTTAAATAAAAACCTTCTAAAATATTTTCGGGTATTACATTCTACCCTCCTTAATAAAAATTTCGTCCCGAAATTTGCGTACCTCTATAGGGTAAATCAGGGTATAACTCCCTGATTCTGTTTTGAAGCTTCCAGGTAGCTTCATCTTTCCCATGGTTATTCCATAGGACTTTCACCAATGATATATGAGCATCTTTATTTACTTAATCCTATGCAAAACACTACGCAAATGCATTTACTAAATACATCGGTCATAAACCCTAACAAACGAAAAGAACCTTCGGAAATGAATCAAACCTATCTTTGGCATCTTAGGCTCAGCCATATTAACCTTAAACGGATACAAAGACTAGTAAGCGATGGGCCCTTGTCTTCATTGGTCCTAGAATCGTTTCATTTGTGTGAATCATGTTTGGAAGGTAAAATGACCAAGCGACCCTTTAAGGATAAAGGGAATAGATCTGAAGAGGTACTAGATTTGATTCACTCTGACTTATGTGGCCTTATGTCAGTTCAGGCTCGAGGAGGGTACGAGTATTTCATCACGTTCATTGATGATTACTCAAGGTATGGATACATATACCTGTTACGCCGCAAGTCTGAATCCTTTGAGACTTTCAAAGAATTCGGAACGAAAGTGGAAAAACGTACAGGTAAAAGTATCAAATCACTACGGTCTGATCATGGTGGTGAGTACCTCTCGAATGAATTTAGGGACTACTTAGCAGAGAATGGGATTACATCCCAGTTGACTGCGCCGAGAACGCTACAGCAGAACGGCGTGGCAGAGAGAAGGAACAGAACATTGTTAGAGATGGTTAGATCGATGATGAGCTATTCAGATCTGCCCATTTCGTTCTGGGGATATGCCTTGGAAATGACAGCCTATATTCTTAACGTGGTTCCATCAAAATCAGTCCCATCTACGTCCACAGAACTTTGGACTGGACGAAAGCCTAGTCTTGGACATTTTCGAATTTGGGGTAGTCCAGCACATATGTTGGATAAGGAAGCTGATAAGCTGGCACTACGTACAGATATTAGACTATTTGTAGGATATCCCAAAGGAACGAAATGTGGTTTATTTTATAATCCTAAGGATCAGAAGATCATTGTGAGTACCAATCCTCGATTCTTAGAGGAAGACTATGTAATAAATCACAAGCCAAGAAGTGAGATAGTACTCGAGGAACTTCGAGGGGAAAATTCGAATCTGACACCAACAGTACAAGAAGAGGAACCACAAATTACTGCACAACGTGTCACAGAAGTACAGGAACTGCCTTGTCGCAGTGGGAGGGTTGTACGCCAACCTGACAGATTCATTGGTTTAGGTGAATCTTCGGATTTTCCTGAAGGACTAAATGAATTGGATCCCAGGACCTATGACGAAGCGATCCAAGATAAAGATGCAGATTCCTGAAAAATTGCAATGGAGTCTGAGATTGGATCTATGGATCACTATAAAGTCTGGGAGCTTGTAGAACCACAAGATGGGGTAAAACCCATTGGGTGTAAGTGGGTTTACAAACGCAAGAGAGGAGCTGACGGGAAGGTAAACATTTTCACTGGTAGCCATGCTTAAGTGAATCTGGATTCTCTTATCTATTGCCGCTCATTTAGATTATGAGATTTGGTAGATGGATGTCAAGACGGCTTTCCTGAATGAAAGTCTTGAGGAAAAATCCACATGAAGCAACCAGAGGGTTTCATTGCTAAAGGCCAAGAGCACTTAGTGTGCAAGCTTAAGAGATCCATTTATGGACTTAAGCAGGCGTCAAGGTCTTGGAACATCCGGTTTGACGAGGTTATCTAGTCCTATGGATTCGTGCAATGTCCGGATGAGAGCTATGTGTACAAGAAGAGTGACGGAAACGTGGTGGCTTTTCTCGTGCTATATGTGGATGATATCTTACTTATTGGAAACAGTAAGAAAGTATTATCTAACATAAAGGTGTGGTTGTCCAAACAGTTCGATATGAAAGATCTAGAAGAAACCGGACACGTCCTTGGCATCAAGATAATTCGAGATCGCCAGAAAATGATATTGTGCTTATCCCAGGCGACATATATCGACACAGTGCTAGCTAGGTTTAACATGCAGGATTCCAAGAAAGGTTTTATACCTTTCAGGCATGGAATTCATCTATCCAAGGAGATGTGTCCCCACACACAGGCTGAGATAGATGAGATGAATGGTGTTCCATATGCTTCAGCTATGGGAAGCCTCATGTATGCTATGCTATGCACTAGACCTGATATATGCTATGCAGTCGGCATGGTAAGCAGATATCAGTCTAACCCTGGACAAGGTCACTGGACTGCGGTTAAGAATATACTCAAGTACCTGAAAAGGACTCGAGATTATATGCTGGTATACCGCTCTGATAGTCTAGTGCCTTTGGGTTACACGGACTTAGATTTTCAATCCGATAAAGATCAGAGTAAATCTACCTCAGGCTATGTGTTTACCTTGGGAGGCGGAGCCATTGCATGGAGGAGCATAAAGCAGAAATGCATTGCGGATTCCACCATGGAGGCCAAATATGTAGCTGCCTCTGAGGCTGCAAAAGAGGCCGTCTGGCTCAAGAGCTTCTTGTTGGACTTGACCGTGGTACCTGATTTGCCTAAGAGTATCACGGTATATTGTGATAACTCGGGTGCAGTGGCAAATTCAAAGGAACCCAGAGCCCATAAGGCAAGTAAACACATAGAGAGAAAGTACCATCTTATACGAGAAATCGTTAAGAGATGAGATGTGGCAGTGGTCAAGATTGCATCGGAGGACAATTTAGCTGATCCATTCACGAAGATCCTTCCAGCTAAGACCTTCTATGGTCATGTGGAGAAAATGGGAGTGAGATGCAGACCCGGGGTTGCCGTTTGAGATTTTAGTTAGAGTTGGAGAGTTAACCAGTTAGTTTTATATTTGAAAGACATGCTTCAAGTATAAGTGGGAGATTGTTGGCTTTGTATACTAGAAGATCTGTCTTTTGTATACTTTATTGATGATAGTTTTATGATGATATAGAATGAATACAATTGCAGTCACTGTTTGCATTTAAATTGTTATATTTACATGCATGTTCACTATACTTACATTGTAGATGATATGGTGTGGGTAAACACATGGTTAGATCATATCATTGGTTCCTTGTAATGTATTAAAAGGCTCACGGTCTAGATGGCACTGAACCTGCTATCGGTACGCCGTAGAATAATCTGATAGTTAGTTTGTCTTGACTAACTGATTATTCTAATACACGGACGAGTGTATTGAGGAGGATCTACTTAGAATTCTATTCTCTATTCTGACCTTAAATGAGAGAATAAGAATCCACAGAGTTCGGGTTCTTAACCCCTATATGTTGGCGGACATATACGTGTAGTGTTGCAGCTTTGATTTATCAAAGGGTGAGATTCTTTCATAAGATCAATAATCTCGATATCTTGGGTTGTGACATTTACACTTATGATGGATCGTGCAATATGTAGGGGCACCATGTCCTGGTGCGCCAGGTTGATGGTGTCCCCTTGAGGAAATGCAAGTTCATGCTGAAACCCTGCAGGTGGAATTTATTCCGTGCATGAGTAAAGCTTGTGTGGTACTACTTAAGGAAAAGATATTAATTAATTATAGTTGTCAGAAGCTTACATAATTAATTAATGGGCATTATATCTTAACCATGGGGAATGGCTGGACTAAAGGAGAAAGCATATTCAGAAATATGTATTAAATTAGTAGGTCAGTATTATTTCTTTAGTGGAATAAAAATAATACTTAATTTATTTAATTATATCCTAAGTTTATTGGATATTGGATATTAAATAAATTAATGGGCCAATTTAATATTCTTATAGATCCCTGTTGTAGCCCAACAAGAGACTGAATTGGATTGGAGATAGAACAAGAGATAGAGATAGAATTCCAGTTCAACTGGAACACTAATTTCGTCCACCCCCTTATAAATAAGAGGGTGGAGGGCACGAAATTAAGATCATAAAATATCAGCTCTCTCGTGTTCTCTTGACATCCACAGATTCCATACCGATCTAGTAGATTTCAACCCATCCTGAAACTAGATTCAGTCCGGGAATACAACAAAAGATCAAGGAGTGGAATAGCATCAAGAGGCGCCTATTATCATTCATACAACAGCAAGATTAGACCTTTAATCTTGTCCTCAACCCGTCGTTTAATTTGTAAGTCGTTTTTCGGTATTCTATGTTTCCGCTTTAGTAGAATCGAAAACCGGATTTGCATGTTAATTAAACTTGGTTAATTAAAACATATGTGCTACATAAAATTATGATCTACATGACATTAGGATTAATGAACATCTAATTAGATCTTGCGGTGGTTCAATTCGAAAAAACCCCAACAGTGATGTCATCTTTGTGGGTTGCATGTAGCAGGTCACATGCACATGATTTTTGCTTACTGAGCTTTAACTCATATAGTTCATGCATTGTTGGTAAAAGTGATAAAGTATGGTGCATCGATGCATGCATGCTAAAAGCTCTGACAAATCCTTAGAAGTATATACATGGATGACGACCTGTGAGGAGGGCAAATGCTTATTTTATTATATTTTTTTTCACTTAGATGTTATAGGTTTGTATTCAAATTTATGTGCATATTCTTAGAATATTTCTATAAAGAAAGTAATAATTTCTTTACGCTCTTTAGTAAATTATATTTTATAACTATCGATCATTTTAAATGCACCACATGTTAATCTAAATTTTTAACATTGAACACTTTTTAATAGAAAAGTACATACTTATTTTTTTACAAAGAGACAACTCACCCACATTTTTACATTACTTTATATTTTTATTTATTTTATTGGGGTGGGTGTGACAGAGTGGTATCAGAGCGCAGTTGTGATTTTGTAGACTGTCCATGTATACAATTAAGCTCAGAACTTGTGGAGAGTAATCTTGCTATTGATGTGTTATGCAATGTGGATTTTGTTAGTTTCACTTTGCATAAATTTAAAACTTATACTATCTCATGTGGTGTAATTTGGTAGAATCGTGATCTATTATTAATTTTTTCCATTACAAGAATTATTTTGCTGGACATGCTAAAAGTTAATTGTAATAAATTTTCAACTAACTCATAATTTGATGTAGTTTGGACTTTCCTACTACCTCATGTTAAATCTTTGACATTATATATAATCTTAATAGTAATTTTGGTAAAAAAATAGTGGTTAGAAATGAAAATTGAGTTGCCATATAGGAAGTAGAATTAATTAGTGTTTTAGTGTATTCGTTAATAATAAATGAATATATATATATATATATACATATTATTAAGATTGTGGTCATGTATATTAATATGAAAGGTGGTGTACACTCCTGAAAATATATATAATTATATAATGTACAAATATGTATTCAAAACTAATGATTTTGAGGTTTAGAGAAAGACCAAGGAAAGATGGTGATTGATGCAGATAACCTGATGGTGCATCTACTATGTGATATGTGATAGTGTAACACCCCGAGTTTTCAGAACCTATTTAGAAAATTAAATAAAATAATTGGAGCCTAGGTAAAGATGTTTTGAAGGTTAACAACGTTTTAGGGGTTATTTTTTATGAAATCGTCTTTTCGAGAAGTTCGATTCCAGCTCAGTTATGACGGATTTTGGTCATCTTTAGAAGGTGTTGACCCAAGGAGCGTGTCGGTACTTTCAGATTTTCAATCGGAGGTCGTTTGAAGTCCTGACAGCGAGAAGCGTATTAAGTAAGAGCGTGAATAGTGTTTTTTCGTAGGAGCGTGATCGTTAGAAATTTGTGAAATTTCGTGTGTTGACTCGAGCCTTGTTTCTTCAAGCCATCCCTATAGAAAATTTCTCAAGGAATCCGTTAGCGTACCCGAATTTTCATTCTGAGGTCAATCGAACGCTCGGAAATTTTATTTGTCCCTTGTGATTTTTGGAAATAGAATCTTATCTCATTTTCCTTCAAGACGACCCATTCTTCACCCTGAGTCAAGTTGGTTCAATAGTACTCGAGCTAATGAACCTCACCAACTAGATAACTTAATATGAAACTGAGAATATGCGGAATAACAACGACTAAACAATGGAACGAACTAGACGACTAGAACTAAACAAAATACCTAGACTACGACACACAAATTAAAATACAAATCCAAATCGATAGGACTATTTATGGCTTTGAATTGGATAGGTTGATGGATGGGGATTTCGTGTGTGAGGTATAGGTGAAGAATGGCTAAGGTAGATAGGGTATGATAAGGATTGGATAAACTTCTAATATATGTGCTCTAAACATCGTGAAGAACACGTATAGGTAAATCTGATATAAAACGGCTTGGAATGGCTTGATACTCGAACTATGGACTCATTGGATGATGTTGAGATGGGCGACGGTGATGATGGAAGTCATCGAAGGTGGCTGGACGATTGATGATTGGTAGAGATGAATCACAACCCGAAAGTTACCTTGAATCTCGAACGTACACAAGGCCAAATTCTTTAAGTTGATCTTCAAGTAGCGAGTTCCCAATAATTCCTCAATGTGAATTATGGAGTTCCCTTTGAACAAAACCTAGAGTTCCCTTTGAATAAAACCTCAATGACGATAAAGCCTAGAAAAACGACCTCATCGATACAAAATGAACACTTAGACAAATTTTCATACAATTTTGCATCACGCAATAGAGTAAACACACGCCTAAGATGTTCTAAGTGCGCCTGTGCATTGTGCCTGTAAATCAATATATCATCAAAGTAGACAACCACAAATTTACCAATCACATCACGCAAAACATGGTTCATCAATCTCATGAAAGTGCTCGGTGCATTAGTGAGACCAAAAGGCATAACTAACCACTCATATAGACCATGCTTTGTTTTAAATGTAGTTTTCCACTCTTCCCCTTCATGCATTCTAACTTGAAAATAGCCAGACCTTAAATCAATCTTAGAAAACAAATTCAAACCACTAAGTTCATCTAGCATATCATCAAGTCTATGGATAGGAAATTTGTACTTTACCGTGATTTTATTGATGGTGCGGCAGTCCATGCACATCCTCCATTCGTTGTTCTTCTTTGGCACTAAGATGACTGGAACTGCACAAGGGCTTATCGACTCTCGGATCTACTTCTTCTCCAACATCTCTTTGACTTGACGGTCGATCTCCTTCATTTTCTCAAGCGAGGTGTAGTACGTTGGTCTATTTAGAAGGACGACGCCGAGCACAAAGTCAATCTGGTACTCGATCCCATGAACTGGAGGTAATCCACTTGGAATCTCTTCCAGGAACACGTCCGTGAACTCCTCCATGAGTGGCTGCACATCACTAGGCAAAGAAACATCATTAGTAGCACTGTTCTTATAAGATAAAAGAAGGAAAGCTAAATCTACTTTCAGTGCCTTTTCTCTTTGTTGGGGGCTGATCCAGAGCTTTCCCACGAACCAAGGAGTTGTTGGAAGGCAATGTAGGGGTTGTATTAGCTGAAGGGACGGTGGGGGCCGACGGTGAAGGGGCGGCCGAAGTGGTGCCCTTCACGGCGGCGGACCGGGCGGCGGCTGCGGTTGCTTTGGCCCGTTTCTTCTTAAATCTTTCTTGCATCCTTTCTTGATCCTCGGCAATAGCTTTAGGAGTTAGTGGCTTTAACATTGTGGTTCGACCATCTCGGGTGATCGTGTAAGTGTTCGCGAGTCGTTATGAATAACTCGTCTGTCAAACTGCCATGGTCTTTCTATGAATATGTGTGCTGTATCCATGGAAATAACATTGCACAAAACAGTGTTAGAAAAACGATTGACAGAGAAAGACACATGTACCTGACCTGTCACATGAATAGAGCCTCAATCTGTAAGCCATTGCGGCTTGTAGGGCTTCGAATGCTTTGTAGTGGTGAGGGCTAATTTATCAACAACATATTGGCTGATGGCTTTGATCACGCTGCCACTATCAGCCATTGATGACGCTGCCACTATCTATGATCATAGGCACATGTCTGATCTTGGATAGCAACCCGTGTGTAAAAGATATTCTCAGGCTGGGATTGCTCTTCATCTTCGCGATTGATGTTCAGACTGCGGATGGAAACAAGACTAACATGAGAAAACTTGGGTTTCTCATCTTCTTGCTCGACTTCAGGGGCATCGACTATAGCTATGGTATCGGCCTGGGGCTCTTCTTCATCTTCACTGGCCGACTCAAGTCTATTCTGATCATTGAGGAACAGAACATGCTAGTTCGGACACTGATTCTGAAAGTGGCCCCATCCTTGGCATTTATGACACTGAATATCACGGGCTCGACTGGGGGCTGTATTGGGCATTGCACTGGGTTGATTAGGCCGTTTGAATGGCGGCCTTGCAGGTGGCGCCGATGTAGACTCGGATCTACGACTGGGCTGCGGTGTAGAACGGTCGAAACATCGTTCGGGTGGTCTGAACTGACCTCGGGGTCGAGTGGATTCCGCAGAAGGAGTAGAAGATGATGCGGGAATCATAGCTTTGTTCCAAGATGGCCGAGTAGGGACTGTATTGTGATGAGATCGACGTCGGCCTTCTTGAATCTGTCTTTCCACAATGGATGCATAGTGCACCATGTCATCTATACTCGTGAAGTCTCTTAGCTCGACTTCACATGCTATGTCGGGATTCATGCCCTCAATGTATTTAAGGACTCTCTCTTGCCGACTTGGTTCAAGGCGGTCTCCAACTCCTTATGGTATTCTTCAATGGAACGGGTGCCTTGCTTGATCCGATTGAGCTTCTTCTCAAGCTCTCTCTTATAATGCACAAGAATAAATCGACCTCGCAAGAAGCCTTTCATCTCTTCCCATGTATCAACAGACGGATCTCTCTCTCTGCATTGCCTCTGTTGCTGCATTTCGCACCATGAGGCTGCGTAGCCTATAAAATCCAATGCTGCTAATTAGACCTTCTTCATCTCCGAAAAGTCGTAGCAGGTGAAAATCTTGTCTACTTTGCGCTCCCAATCCAAGTAAAGATCAGGATCATGTAGACCTTCAAATTCCGGAATGCTCATTTTGATGTTGTTGAGCAAACCATCTCCATCCATATCTGGGCCTCTCATATCGAACTACTTGTCTAACAGGTGGCCTGGGTCGATCACGGTGATCGTCCTGTCTAGGTGGTATGAAGTCGGCTTCATAACCACTTGCTGCATCGAACTCGAGTTTGAAGGCGTCATCTCTTTGATCTTCTTGAAAAACGGGCTACCTTGGGGAGCCTCTCTGCTGTGGTCATTGGACTGTTTGAGTCATAATTGACTGAGCTACGAGTTTCTTGATTTGCTCAGATAGCTCGGCTACTTGATTCCCGAACTCATCCTTCAACTGCTGATTTTGACGCATGAAGTACTGTGCCATGACGTCAAACTGGTACTTCGTATCCCAATGGATTTTGGATATGTAGGATGGATCATCAGTAGTGATAGGCGACTTTAGGTCTTCTATGGGAGGGTTCGAAGCAGTGGCTTTGTTCTTACCTTTGTCCATGGTACCTACAAAATGAACAAACGTAAAGGAAAATAAGGAAGGATCCTCACAATCTCACGTCTCTCGTTTGTTTTCTCTCTTGATTTTACCACTCATGTATCACTCAAATATATGGGTACACAGTGTGTGATAAATCGTGTATATGGGCTGATCGAAATTCTTAAGAGAATCGGCTCTCAAAAGTTGTATTCGCGGAAACAACTTAATTACACTGGGTATGGAATGGGAATGATACTCTTGGAACAAGGAGGAATTTGGTGATATGTAACGAACAAGTATGGTGGTGTGTATATGGTGTGGTGGTCGAGTATTAAGTGGAAAATGAAGGGATTAGATTAATTATTGAAGTTCCAATTAGATTAGGAAATCCAAAAATAAATCTAGGTAGAAAGAAGGAAAGAATCAAATAGGATAAGGTAAGAGGGAACAAAGAAGGAATTAGGGTGATTTGGATGTGTATCAATCTATGTGACACAATCTAAATACCTTAATTAGCCTAGACTCTAGAAAGAAAGAACCAAAAATAAAATATAACTCTAAAGGAAGTTACCAAAAAGAAATAGAACTTGGAAGGAAAGTTCCAAAAATAAAATAAGACCTTAAAGGAAACAACCAACTATAGACTAGTACCAAAAGGAAGGTACCAAAAATAAGGAAACATAAAAAAGAAACATTAAATATACCTCTTGTTTTTTTAAATTTGGATTTATTTTAACCGATATTTTTTATGATCGCTGCTTTTTTTTTAACGATCTTTTTTTTTATGATGAACAATGCAGAAAATAAATTACAACTTGAACAAACTCAACGATAAAATAAAGATACGAACCACGAACCAAAGCGACGTGGCTTTGATACCACTTTATGATGTGACCCGGGATAAGGACCGAACGCACGTCGACACGTAAGGGTTCTAATGACTATAACAACTTAATATCAAACTGAGAATATGCAGAATAACAATGACTAAACAATGGAACAAACTAGACGACTAGAACTAAACAAAATACCTAGACTACGACACACAAAATAAAACAAAAATCCAAATTGATAGGACTGTTTATGGCTTCGAATTGGATAGGTTGATGGATGGGGATTTTGTGTGTGAGGTATAGGTGAAGAACGGCTAAGGTAGATAAGGTATGATAAGGATTGGATAAACTTACGATATATGTGCTCCAAACGTCGTGAAGAACACGTATAGGTAAATTTGATCCAGAACGTCTTGGAATGGCTTGATACTCGAACTATGGACTCATTGGATGATGTTGAGATGGGCGATGGTGATGATGGAAGTCGTTGAAGGTGGCTGGACGATTGATGATTGGTAGAGATGAATCACAACCCGAAAGTTGCCTTGAATCTCGAACGTACACAAGGCCAAATTCTTTAAGTTGATCTTCAAGTAGTGAGTTCCCAATAATTCCTCAATGTGAATTATGGAGTTCCCTTTGAATAAAACCTAGAGTTGCTAATTCTAAGAGTATGAATTTTCAATCAAAACTCACAAAGATATAAAATGGGGTGAGACAATATTGAAGGCAAAAGCTTAATAATTCAAATAAAGTCTAAAGTATCAATGTCACATGGAACCTCTATTTATAATAGAGGGGGCCGAAAATCATAGAGATAAGGGCCGAAAATTATGGACTCAAAATAGATAAACTAGAATTCTATTCAAGGTAGAATATGCCTTAAATAAAACCTAGTCAACTATGACTCTAGAGAACCGAAAATTACACCAAATAATTAAATAAAATCTGACTTGGACTATAGTCTAAATAAAATAAAATAAATACTATAGTCTAATAATTCAATCCCCTTAATTAAAATATCAAGGGCCGATTTCATGGACTCTTCAACACACGTCCGCGACATGCACACGCCCATATGCACACGTGCACTTCATCATGTATTGCACTCCATGTCTTGATTTCCATCTTCCAATATCAACAATGTCATCAACTTCGAGCTCCCTTGCACGCCATCTTCTTCTTCGAGCTTCTTCCTAATTGTTGCTTGCAAATACTCTTGTAACTTCTTAGCTCTTAGTTGGGTGACGGAGCCTTTGAATTACAACTCCGGGTTTAGATCCTCATTGCTATGGATGGCCTCATCAGCCATCGAATAAAGCACCTTTTAATCAAACCCAGAATTTCTTAAGCAGTATTTTTACACTACAATAGCTTCCGAGAGAAGCCAAATATTTAGCTATAAATAGAGCCCCTCTCCCTTTCATTTTCCTCGATCATTTTCATTTCTTCACTTCCCATTTCTATATAGTAGAGAGAGAGAGAGAGAGAGAGAGAGAGAGAGCGTAGGAGGAGGGAGGATTCGCCAGGAGTCGTTGCCTCCGCGGGAGGAGCCGCTGGAGGCCGCGCACGGGGGACCCCGCGGCCACGGGAGTGCTCCCTCGGCCAAAAAAGATCGCGAGCGCACGGGGAACCACACCGGCGCGGGAGAAGGCGTGTGAGCGCATGGAGGCACCACTGGCACAGGGAGGCGCGAGCGCTGGGCTATGCGCTGGTTCAGCAGGGTTTCGTCCGGAGGCCATAACTTTTGACTCGGTTGGAACTACGAGGCCCATGAGTACTCAAATTGAAGATCTTTTGAAGATATACGTTGCTGAAGAGGCCAATCATCTGGAATATCGATCCTTATAGTTGGATTTTCCATCCCCGTATGCGGATCTCGAATAAGGCCACAAGTCATTGATTGACTTTCCTAAGAGGAGGTGAACCCCGAGGAGACCCGATGAAGGATTTCTAGCATGTTGTTTCATCCACATGCTCGTTATCAAGGTGCTCATCATTGAGGTTGAGATGCTGAGGCCGGTGATGTGCTGCTGGTGGGGTTGTCTAAATTGCTGCTCAATTTGGTTATATGATTTTTCTTCCACTAAATTTCTGCTGAATACTCTGATGTTAGTATTTAGTCCTGTTATAGGAGATTTGATCCTTGATATTTGCATGTCTTAAGTGATATGATTCCTAAAAATCAATAAAGTCTTTGAGAAGAAGAAGCATGTTCTTTTGACATCCCAATTGTTCCTTTATTGATTACGAATTATTTAAAAAGTCATGCTTGCTGAGCATATTGGTATCTATTCATTTTTAGTTGACCTATGAATGGGTCTTGCATGCTTGTTGTTGTTGTTCGCCTATGAAGGGGTTTTACTGTTCAAGCATGATTTTGCTTATCTTCCAGTTAATCTTAAGTTGGTTTCCTTGTTTCGTCCTATGAATGGGACATCTTGATTTATTTGCCTCTGACCTATTGATGGGTCTTAGTTGTCGTGACCTATGAAGATGTTTTATTTATTTAAAGAGTCAAAATCTTATTTGCTAGTCATTAGATTCTGTTTAAATTTCAATTGGCCTATGATTAGGCATTCATTCGACTCGATTGAACCATTTGACTCCTTGATTCATTGAAAATGATAATTCTTCCATGTCATAAAGTTAAGTTGCCTAGATTTTTGAGACACTAACTTAGTTCGATTCTAAAAACACCCCCCCTGGATTTTCAATTAATCTACCAATTTCATTCTATTTTTCTTCATAACAACCCTATCTCTATTTTCGGGACTGGGCTATTACAGACAGTAGAGTGTAAATACTAATAGAGAGAGAGAGAGAGGGAGAGAGTGAGAGACTATGAGATTATTAATTATTACTCGACTATTGTTAGCATACGTACGATTATTGTGTTTGAGGAGGCCAATGTTATAGATTTTAAAATATTTAGTTTTGAGTTTGTGTGTGTATTAATGAAGAGCAATCCATTATTATAACCTATACGAGTATTATTTACTATGTTAGGTGATTAACTTTTATATTAGCTTCTAATGCAAATGATCACATGTGAGAATAGTTAAAAAAAATGTTACAATGAACACTAGCTCTGAACTTATGGAGAATAATATATATTCTAGTTTGAGTAGAAAACATAATAGGTCATGTTCAGGTTTTGCTAATAGAATAAAATTTCGAGGATGAAATTTTTATAAGGGCGGAAGAATGTAGCACCCGAGACTCTAACTATTCAATGATCATCTTGATATATATATAATAAGTTACATATATTTATTTTCATGTCAATTGCATTTATATAAATATATACTTCCATGCATGGAATAAGGATGAAATAAAAATTAAATAAATACATATCTATACGATTAACTTTGTAATACCCCGAAATATTTTAGAAGGTTTTTATTTAACTTATGTTACCTGAGGGTAATCTAGGAAAAAATTAGGTCGTTAAAGGATTCAAATAAAGGAAATTCGCAGTCAGGGAAATCTGTTAAATTTATTTTGGTCAAAAAATTGCTTTAAAAATATGTTTTGATATTTTTCTCGGGTTAATAGGAAAAGTTTTAAGCATCGTGCCAAACTTTCAATTTTTCAATATCGAGTTTAAATGAACTCTTGGCACAATTTTAAACTAAAAGGTAATAGATTTGGATAGAAAAGGCACATCCGTCATTATCCAATTTCTTTTTCGAAAGATTATCCTATTCGTAATTATCCTATTCTTTTTCCATCATTATCCTATTCCATCATTATCCTCTTTCTTTTATTCGTTATTATCCTATTTATTTTTCTTCTATAAATAGGAGGTTAAGGTTTCATTTTTCATTCATTTTCAAAATCGAAACGCCGAACAGCTTCTAGAGAAAGTACGTCTCTAGTTTCCTATTTCAATTCTGAAATAGTCATTTTGAAGGTGTCAACGCGTAGATCACGAATACATGATTGAAATGATGACACGACAGACAATCATGATGACAAATCATCGTGACCGCCGCCAAAAGTCGCAACCACCTTTCGAATCGGTGACTCTTTCGGGTTGCCGGATCAAAAAGTGTCTTTAGGGTTTTATGTTCTATGTATATTTATATACATTTTCCATGTTGTCACTTTTTAATTTCAGGTATATTTGGGTATCCGAATATTAAATTGTAGTCTTTTTCAGATCTATCCTTCATGGATAACCCGATTGTACTTTTATGCTCAAAAGTTGTTCCGTGTCAAAACATAGTATTTTTATTGAAATTTTCATATTTTTCCAATGGGCAGATCTTGCGGTATGAATTTATTTGTATCGAGTTAATTTTAGGATACGGGTTTGACCACCCCGTATGCCAAAACTTCCAAAAGGGTTTTTCTTTATAAAAATGCCTTGAGTAAAGTTCCCTTAAGAGTTAAAATATTTTGATGACCCAAATGCTGCGTATTAAGATAGTAGATATTATAATATTTACTTCATAGCTAAGAAATATTAGATTTTGACTTAATGGTAGTCGTTCATCGAAACTAAGTTGCCGAATAATCTTGTAGGCTCAGAAGAAGGAGACTTCTAGTTGAGACCAGAATCAGAATCTAGATCTTGCTTTTCAGATCGAATTGCCAGGTGGGTTTTTATTATATAAAAATATATTTCGGGTTATTAAGCCCTGATATTTATAAAATGAGTGTGATTGTATTTGATGTGCTCTCCTGACTCATGTAAGTCTTACTACTGTTTTTGGTGACGAAACTATAATGGTTCACGATATCGAGCCCCAAGCAAACAGGGCAGTGTCCAACCTTAAGCAGCCGGGTTGTGTACACGAACCGACTCACTGTAAGCGTTCTAGGGGAAAGTGGCGCGTAATGATGGAACTAAAATGATTTAGTATACATGGAATTCCCAAATTTTCTGTTTTGAAAGCTTTCCATGATATGCTTAAAATATGATTGGATATTCTGTTTTATAAAATGATTGTGAAGGTTTTTCTCAAATGTACCCACTGAGTGCATTAGTACTCACGCCCAAAATCATTTCAAATATTTTCAGGATGAGCTGCGGGATGGTGGACGGCTGTGCTAAGGCTGAAGGGCTATCATTTGATGTATATGTTTCTTTTTCCGCTATGGAGTCTAACTGAGAACATGCTTCCTTTTGAGTCTGAATAAATGCTTTACGTTCTTTTCTGCTTACTCTGATTATTGCTACGGAGTGTTCGGTTCTCCGAATCCCGTTTTCTTTACTGCTACGGAGTGTTCGGTTCTCCGAATCCCATTTTCTTTACTGTTATGGAGTGTTCGGTTCTTCGAATCCCATTTTCTTTATTGTTACGGAATGTTCGGTTCTCCGAATCCCGTTTACTTTCCGTTCCTGACAGGCAAAAGCCTGGCATTTATTTACTTCTTTATTCAGACAGGCAGAAGCCTGGCTTTACATTACTTTCTATGTCAAGGCAAAAGCCTGGCTTTATATTGCTTTCACGATAGACGAAAGTCTGGCATCTCTTTACTTCAAGTATTTGGACAGACATCAGTCTGGCCTTTTTCATGCCTAACCTATTAACAGTTAACCTTTGAACTGTTATTATTTACATTGAAGTTTGCCTTTGTTATTCTTTATTGGGTTTATCCTAAGAGTCATGGTATCTGGTTTGAGTCATTTCAAACGCTTTAAAAGCGTGGATTGATCCATTTATAGAGGTTATGCTGCCCGAATTTTTGGGGCACTAATACAAGTTCTTTGATTGCTTCTGTTCAACAACCCCTTCCCCCTTTCCCCAAGTAGCGCACCGGTCCCCTGTCCTTCTCCCGGGACCGGGGCGTTACAAACTTGAATACATATATATAGATATTATAATATATCATATATATATATATATGTGACCTTGGATAGTATGATTGGTCTAAAGCTTTCACTACATCATTTTATTTATGATGTACACGTGTCCTTGAATAACATATATAGGTGGATAGGAGTTTAGTTATACAAGTGTATTTCTATTATTATAATAATTAATTTGATAAGTATTAGATATACTTTTGTAACGAGAAGTTTGAGTATTTACATCATACTTAATCAACTAAGGAAAATACACTATACTATATATATAAGGTCGTAAATCCTCGTAAATGAAAGAAAAAAATCAGCTAAGGAAAGTTAGTGTTTCAATCTTTTGTTTATCTATGTATTTTTGGAGTAGGATTTAAAGTTAATAATTATTTGTTCGAATAAGTAATATATATAGATATATAATATCATGAATTTTTTTGATTAAATGAAATAAATGTGAATGAATGAATTTATAACTGATTTGTATCAAGCTATAAGTGTCATAACTGCTAATTAGCAATATAAATACCGAACTTTAATTCATTATGATTGCTTTGATAATAATATATTTAAAATTATTTTGATCTAGTCAGTAATGTAACAACTTAGAATATGTGTATTGGTTTATTGTTTGATATTTCATTAAGTGGTAGGAATTTTAAATTAACTGAAGTGGATTTTATTAGTAGAATATGGGGTCAACACATAGAATCCATAAATTCTTGGAATAAAATTATTACTCATTCACTGTTCATCATTGATATATGTTTTAAAGAAATAAAAGAATTTTAGTATTGGATTCAAAGTTGGTTAATTATAACCTATTTGAATAAATAAAATTATAACCGGTTCTTATTTTGGTAAAAAGTGTGATGGTGTGTCTTGAAAGTAAATCTAGAAATGAGATTTGTTATAATTGGACTTCATAAGAGACACATTGAATTATAAATTATAATAGATATGTTTATTAAGAAATAAATAATTGTATAACAGTAGTTGGTTACACTGTTTTATTTAATAATTTGAATATTAATATCATAATATGTTTTTGAATAGACTTTATCGAGAAAGTGCTTGGTCTAGGATTTCGGATAGCATAAGCTGCAGACTCAAGGTAAGTAGAAATCCATCCTCAACTACGATGTATGAACATAGTAATTATTTGGCTATGTGGTTATTATTTAATATTTATTATTGTATTATATTGTATGATTGTGTGATGCAATATACTTGTGATATTGTATTATCTTGCATTTGAATATCTTGTACATGAGCACAAGCATATGCATGCACGTCATGTAGATATTGTCGAGGTCGCATGCATGAAATGCTTTTGAGAGAGAGAAAATGTTTTGTTTGGGATTGGTCACCACCAGCCCGTGTTGTGCTGTGTTGATATTTGTGCCTCGAGTGGGATGACTTCCATGTGGGATCAAAGGGAATAGGCAGAAGACGTGTCCCGTGGGGTCCAGGGAGGATGTTCCACTTCGACTGCACCTTTGAGGTGATGAGTTGCTGATGTGGGATGACTTTCATGTGGGATCAAAGGGAACAGGCAGGGGGCGTGTCCCTTGGGGTCCAGGAAGGATGAGCCACATGAGTGCACTAATCACATTTTAGCCAAGTGAATATTGATTATACTATGAGCTCATGACTCATGTTGGTGTCTGGTGAAGGGAGCCAAGTTCCTAAACGATGAAAAAGCTTTCGAGATGGCATAAAATGATTTTGATCATGAGCATTTGACATGCTGTGATCTCATCTTTGTGGGTTGTATGTAGCAGGTCACATGCAAATGATTTCTGCTTATTGAGCTTTAGCTCATGTAGTTCATGCATTGTAGGTAAAAGTGATAAAGTGTGGTGCATCGATGTATGAATGCTGAAAGCTCTGACAAATCCTGAGAAGTGTATACATGGATGACGACCTGTGAGGATGGCAAAGGCTTATTTTATCATATTTTTTTTCACTTAGATGTTATAGGTTTGTATTCAAATTTATTTGGATATTCTTAGAATATTTCTATAAAGAAAGTAATAATTTCTTTACGCTCTTTAGTAAATTATATTTTATAACTATCGATCATTTTAAATTCACATGTTAATCTAAATTTTTAACATTGAACACATTTTAATAGAAAAGTACATACTTATTTTTTTACAAAGAGACAACTCACCCACATTTTTACATTACTTTATATTTTTATTTATTTTATTGGGGTGGGTGTGACAAAATCACTATTTATATGAAAATAATACTAGGGATATAGAGTCCTAATCTAACATGAAAACTTAGAAAATAAGGCAACTAAAATAATAAAATAACAAAACTTGAATATGGAAATTGCAAGCTATTCAAACTAACGACACCGAGAAGCTAACTTGTCCAATGCTAATGGATCATACTTGGCTAAGAATGCTAGCACAACCTCATCTCCATCATTCTCTTCCTCGTGAAAAAAGATTCGCCCTAGAATCCGTCGTAGCCTCATCTGCATACGAATTTACATCATCATATGGAATCTAATGATGTGCAAGAAAAACATTAGAAGTTTACATGGAGCTAGGAAGCTTGAGAAAATATGAACTAGAATTAAGCTTGTCTAACACCTCCAACAGACCTATCGTGCGTGGTGAAAGTTGATCATAATCCTGCACTGAAAATGGGTCGCTCGAAAAAAAAAACACATAAACTCACCAACCACAAATGGCATGGCACTACACCGAGCAACCATGAAAGCCGAATACGTGGCATCAGCAAAATGAAAACGTGCATCGCTTGAGGCAAAAAAAGCACGTGAAACACGTGAGTAACTCGATGATCATACTACCATGGACGACCATACTACCATGGATGACCCAACAAAAGATGGCAAACATTCATTGGAACGACAGCACACCAAACAGTGTTAGTGTATTTGTCGTGCATAGAGAACATAACTAAAATATGCTGATCCACAAAGATGTTGGAGTCACGACTGAGCTAAGACAAAGTATAAGGAGCGGGATGAAGCTCCATCTGAAGAGATAATAATCGAACAACATCTGTAGACACAACATTTTCAGAAGAACCAAAATCAATAATCAAGTGCAAACCTGACCATTGACACTGTACGTAGACTCAAAAATATTTAGTTGATAAGTGGGCACCTCCGCCACACGGGATGGGATAAATGTCTTGTGGAGGATCAAATTAACATAGACATCCCAAGTTAATAACTCTACAGGTAGAGAATCAGAAGGTGCTTCATCAAACACCGGATGCATAAAGTAAAATGTAGTCTCCTTGTCATCGACTAGGAATGTACAAATGCCTCCCAACTTAGGACATGCAGATTGTCGATGACCGATTTCCCCATAAGAAAAATAAGCACCGAGTCGAGCCGATGGGATACGTGAGCCCACAAGGATTGAAGTGCGTGGCGTGGTGGATGTCGTTGACATGGTTTGAGGATCCAAAACAGAAGAATGAGGCAGTCCCGATAATGAGAAGTCTGATGTGCACCGAGAGTACTGATGTTCCAACAATAATGCACGTTGATGTGCTTTTGAAACTGAGATATGAGAGAACATGTTGAGAGTATCTTGAAACTGCAGTCGAAGACCCCCGAAGTATATCATGAAACCAATTGATCATCAGACTCATGCAAATCATTACGAGACAACAACAGATAAGATTCAGCTGAATATTCATCAATTCAATGAGCACTCCGTTTTAAATTTTGGAGTTTCTGATAGAGCACTCAAGAATAATTAAATGGCAGGAATTCATGATAGAGATGCTTAGTAAATTTCACCTACTTAGTAATACATAATTTACCTTGATGGGAACGAGTAGCTTTTAGCTGTTGCCACCAAGAACTCGCCCGTCTCCGAAAATAGGTTGCAACCAGCGCCGCAGGTCGATCCATAGAAACCTCTTGCAACTTAAGAAGTTCATCCACAGTCTCCAACCAATCGAGAAAATTATCAAGATCAACACCCCCATCAAATTTAGGTAGATCTAGCTTGAAGCCGAGCTCCCAACGGCGGGATTCATCGTCCCAAAATTCTGTATGCGGTCCAAGGACGACAAATGGATTTTCCACAGAGGTTGTGTCATCATCATCGGAAGACATGAGAGGGGTTAGATTGACTCCTCGACCGCGTCTGCCAGCATGACCCCGAACAATGGGCATTTGTGCTGTGAAGGCTTCAACATATGCCGTCAGGGTAGTCATCTGTTGTGCCAACAAGTCAATCTGTTGGCATATCTGAGTGTTATCATTCAGAGGTCACGGATCCCGTCTCGGTGGCATGGTTCAGGGAGCGTAGTCTGGTCTCTGAATACTAACTGATGCAAGCGGAAGCTATAACTCGAACAAGAACACATAAATATAATTCAAGAACTCAAAGAACTTAAACTTGTAATGAACAATAAGGAGAAACCCTTAAATTTTAATCCAAAATTCCACCTTAAAAATAAGGAGGAAAACCACTATTTATATGAAAATAATACTATGGATATAGAGTTCTAATCTAAAATGAAAACTTAGAAAATAAGGTAACTAAAATAATAAAATAACAAGACTTAAATAAGAAAATAACAAGGTATTCAAACTAACGACGCCGAAAAGCTAACTTGTCCAATACTAATGGATCATACTTGGCTAAGAATGCTAGCACAACCTCATCTCCATCAGCAGAAAAGGAACAACGGCGTGTTCCTCCATCTATTTTAGAGATACCCATTCCAGATTTTGTTGATGTATTGGTGTCCATATGCCGAGATGTTGAAGAGACCAAGAATATTGAGGCGAAATTTGACTTGGAGATACTCAAGTTAGAAAATTCTAGCTCCGAGGCACCAATTATAGTTGATGCATCCATTGGTGAGTTGATAGATGTTTTTATGTGCCTAAATATTGGAGAGAATGAGATAGTAGAAGCATCTAACTCGAAGATGGTCGTGATAGAAATAACTAATTTGGAGATGCAAGTTTTGGAGGAGTCTAATTCTATGCTTGAGAACTTGGAGATCAATATTGTAGATGAGGAGGCTGAAATGAGTGAAAAGATGATGTAGATGCAACTAAGTTCTAAAAAGGAGAGTGATGGGCATTCAGAAGTGTTTGTAGTACACATGGAGCTTATACAAGCAAACATGGCGGAGCAACTGATTTCTAACATTTGTCGTCAACAAGTTTATTCTGATGCGTTTATCTTACAGGTTGACGAAGATGTACCACTCGACATAGACATGGCACCAGACCTATTCTTGATGCACTTACCAAAGCATGGTGGAATGGTGGAGTTGCAACCGTATGATACAGGCTGGATGTCCATGTTTATGAAGAGGTGTCATATTCACTTGTGCCAAAAGATTTTGATGATCTGTTCGTGATAGTCTTTGATCTAGGTGGTTCGGATTTGAGGAAAAATCCCTTTCAAGAGGAGGGGAATGATGCGATCCAAAGTTGTCCAAAGGGGCCCATTGAAGAAGTTGGACCCGCTACCACCGAAAGTCTACTTGGACAAAATTAGTTTCCATATTATTCAAGAGTCCTATTTTAATTAAGAGAGATATTTATCTTATTTTAATTAGTTATTGTCGAATTTAATTAGGATTATAATTAGGGTTTCTTTATTTTTGTATATTTATTTCCTTATTTTCTAGAATTCTGTTTAGGAAACTTATTCTATATCATCCTTATATAAAGAGGGAAGGGGGGCTATATGAACGAAAATACACCTTTGATTATTATATTTTGTGAATTTTTCTCTCTAAAAATTTTATCTGAATTTCATGAGAAGTGTCTTGAGTTCAAAAACCGACTTATCAAACACAAGATCACATCTGTTTGTGGCGTCTTCATCTATATTCTAAGGTTTGTGTCTTCAATCATACTAGGGTCATGGATTTAATGTATCAGCAGTTCATCTGCGTTGTTAGGCTTGGGTCGAGAAATTTCACCATTTATCCTGTTATAACCTGATACTCATGTGGTAGATTCCCGTCGTCAACCAATCTGCTGGTGAGGATTGCATTAGTTATAAATTCACAAACTTGTACCTTTTAATGCTCCGAGAGAGCAGGCTTATGTTCTTGATTGATTAATTGTGCAATGCACAATATATAATTGATTAGTTAAGGCCTAAAATCAATTAGAATCAACAGATCTATAATTATCGAATTGGTTCTATAAGTGGTAGAGTTGACTTTCTTTGTCAACGAGCATAAGACGATATTGTGGGCATACGAGTCTGTATGCCTATAATATAACATGGTTTCTCTATTTTTTAAAGTTGTTGATTAATTAAATATGTTAAGGGTTCTCATGGGTTGTTAATTAATAAGAAGACGAATATTAAGGGTTCTTTTATTCGATAACACTTAAGGAGAAATGAGAAATGCATCAACGGATTTTGGTATTCCATAACTGGTTTGCTTGATTGTGTGGTTAACTAATATTTATGCATCGATGATCGACGTGGGTATAATATTATGACTTTGTGATTTCATCCGGATTCATTTGTTATTGAACTTTTTTACTTCTTAATTTCAGTTTATTAGTAGATTAAAACTCTCTCTCAAAACCCCCAAAGTTACAGTCGAAAAAAAATTACACCGTTTCCTGAGGATTCGACATGTGCTTTCCACCCACTATACCAATTTGGGCATTGATTAATTTATGTTTGAGAACTTGTTTGAGTTTTTCGTTGCTCATAGAATATTTGACCAGTACAATATTTGATTAAAGAATGTGTAGTTTACCTTGAAATTTGATTATGTATTTAAATCTGAGCATGAAGAGAATTACATATATGGACAATGAAGAAGTTGAAAAGTTTAATACCGTCAAATATTTTACATGAGATAATTGTAACAGATAGGGACTTTGCATTGATGAATTCTATTAGAAGAGTTTTTCGAAGCCCAACATATCTACAATGTAGATTTCACATCACAAAAAATGTACTTGCTAATTCAAGAAAGTTGTTTGAAAGCAAAGAGAAGTGTGATTTTTCATGTTATCTTGGAGTGCCCTTTTACCCAACTGAGAATGAGTACAGTCAAGTTTTAAAATTCTTGATAATGTTTATGAGGATTATCCGGTAATTTTGAAATATATGAAAGATACTTGGTTGACACCATTTGAACAAAAAAGTGTAGCATCTTGGACAAACAAAATTATGCACTTCGGTAATTTGACGGAAAATAGGTATAATTTCTAATTTTATTAGTGTTAATATTATTTATAATCTTTGAGCTTATTAAATTTATCTCAAACTCTTTTTATGCGTAGAGTTGAAAGTGCAAATGCAAAATTGAAGAAATGACGCTCCTTATCTCAAGGAAATTTTGATAGTTCTTGCAGTAGCACTGAAATTAAAGCTTTCTTTAAGTAAAGTATGAACATTGTTGAACATAATTTCAAGCTTATATTTTTTAGAGGTTACAAGGAATTATTTCGAGGAAGACATTAAACATGATTCTTATCTAGTCAGAGAGAGTAAATAATATTGGGATTGATACTAACTAATAATATTGGGATTGATACTAACTTATGCGTATGCATCTTTAGAAGAACGCATGAATTACATTGTGCCCACCAAATTGCTGAATATATCAGAGATTTTCGTTCAATTTCTCTTTCAATTATCATCTTCATTGATTGAAGCTAAACTTTAAAAGATCACACAATAATTGTGATTTATACTAGGTGAGTATTGATGATGAGATGAATACAATATTGTCTCTTTTCCAAGCTTCTGATCAATCTAACATGGAAAGGAAAGTTAAGAGAACTATCGAATCGAGTTACAATTTTCCTTGCTCCATCATTAAGAAAGTCTAAGACAAAGGTCATCCATAATTAAAGGAAAGTGGATCAACTCATCACAATCCTTCATACTTTGAAGTTGTGGAAACAATAGTTTCCAAACATGAATCAGAACTCAATGCAAATTAGTGAAGATTAGAAAAGGAGAAAAAACACATGCAAGAAGATCCAATTATGCGATGAATTTTTTGTATTGTTTTCCATTATTTATACAGCCACACATTCTTAATATATTTGATGTCAATGAGACAGACATTGTGGTTTTCGTGCAGTAGTGGTTTATTTGGATTCAAATAAGATTATTGCTTGAAAGTTCAAGAAGAATTAATTGAGGAGTTTTGCAATCATCCAAATTTTTATGGATCTATGGATCTTGTTGCTCAATTGTTGGAAACTTTATCTTGATTTACTGTTCCAATCCCCTATAAAAGCTGGATGTTTTTGCCTGACATGAGTCATTTGGTTGCCTTAAGATATAATGTGGTTTTGTTCATATCTAAAAAAAATGTTTCACATATCTTCTTTTATGGTCTAATCCACCACCAAAATTCCAGCACATGGTAGTAACAATTACATATGTAAATGATAATCATTTTGTATATGTATTATTTACACCACTTTTTAAACTTGATGTTCTAAAAAACAGACCACATATTTTGTCTAGAATACTATCTGTTACAAGATAGTCGTATGTCGTTTCTATGTTACTTATTATGCCTTCTTATGTCTTCTTAATGAACGAGGTGAAGACACATTATATAATATTTGCAAGATGAGAAACAATGTCTTCGTTTTTGTATGGAAGTCAAACTTGTTGAATTTTGAGTTAATAATATCTAAAATATGGTTGATGTTGAGATCATCCTACTTTGTGATGGTGAAACAATTATAATTTTATATGTTGACAATATCTAGGTGGATTGTTTATGCTTTCGACATATGAAATCAACGCTACAAAAATTATACATTTTTTCAATTGCTAACCAAATTTGACTTTACCAAAGCTTGAAATTTTTTTACAAAATTCATATATACATTATAATGCTAAAAAAATATTTGAATAACATATTAACATCAAAAGATAGAAGCAACCTAAAGTTGAAACAATCCCATTCGACTAGTTAGAGGATCTACGTGTTGGGGTTTTATCGAATTACACCCCACAGGATCTAATCGGATAATCTATAATTCTATTAAGCATGTATATCATGATTTTATGTGTAATGATATAAAACATACATGTTGAATAATTCATGCAAGATCATCGAATTAATGCAGCAGAAGAAATTAACTCGAATGAATCTACTTACACGAATTATAGGGTTGATCATGAGATTATAGGTCTAATCTTGTTGCTGTAGAAGACACGATCGAACGACCCTTTTCTTCATTGTGTTCGATGTCTCTTGGAGCTACAGAGATACTCCTTGACCTTCTACTGTATTCCCGATACCTATTTAGATGTAGAGTGGGCCACAAGCTACTAAACTGTGTATGAATAACCTAAGGGAATCAAGATAGCAATGGAGAGGGGCTGATTTCGTATCCCATAATACACACCTCCTCCCTCTCTAAATAATAGAGAGGGTGGCGTGAATTATGCCTCCCAACCCTAATGGGTTGGACCTCTCCTCTTGTTCCATTCCCTTCACCCATCAAGGTATTATTTGAGCTACAGTAGGGGTCTAGAAGAATATTAAATTGGCCCACTAATTTATTTAATATTGAAGTTACATAAACTGTGCGATCATGTTCATCATCATGTACTTGAACATTGTTGTGAAAATGTAAGGTCAGAATGTAAAAACTTAAACAAATAAAGAACACGAGGTTCGTAACCATGTTCGATCAACTGATCTATGTCAAGGGGACTTATCAAGTCCGTGAGAAATAGTTTACTACTCCGTTGAATGGTTACAAAGGTTATTACATGAAGACTCCCGTCACTCGACCCTTTTCCTACCCGATTCAACTTTTTTCACTAAACTGAATTGTGAGCTCCCCTCAAAACCTAGAATCCCTCTAGTTTTCACAGAAAATCTCTCCCGAGACTCGTCTAAGTGTATATAAAAGTGAGTTTCAAACACAGACTAGAAACACAATGATCTAACTGATCAAACCTAGTCTACCCGAATACTATATGCTTCGAATGTGAAGTCTTTTAACTCTCAGCCCTTTAGTGTATTCGTAAAAATTCGTGTCAACTAAACTAGTCTGATTCCTCGGCTATTTATAAACAATAGATATAGCCTTAACAAGGTAATCAGAAGTCCTAACTAGATTAGGATTTAACAAGGAAACTATTTCCTTAAATAAATCGGACTTTCCTAGTGTAGATGTCTTCCTTGAATAGAACTCCTTCTTTCCTTCTTGATCTTCATCACGAACAAGACAGCTTCTATTCTGAAATGTCCATCTTGAATCTGCAGCACCAACTTTTTGATTACAGCATGATACGTCTCTTCAAAAACACTCCGGACAACCATGTACATGATCATGTCTTTGAACATGATTAAGTACATGTCTTGATCTTCAATCAGATTGGCAATGGAATGTTCACAGTAATGTCCAGAACATGGCATTCGAACATGAATAACCAAAACCTTTTGTGTTCTTTTGAAATTACCAAAACATCTTAAACAGATAATGACAATCCCGAACACCTGAGTGCAGATGGCACTAACAATCTCCCCCTTTGTCTTTATTTGGTTGCAAATCAGCTCCATGTTTAAAAGAACACAATCCCTTTAACTGTAGGATCATGTACTTAGAAACATACATGAATGAGTGGAAGAACATTATATGATTCAGCTGTTTTTCACTTTCTTATCAGCTTGTTTCTGCTCTGCTATATTCAATTTTTTCTTTTATATTTTTATCTTTTGATAGCAGTTTTAGTTTTTTAGCATATATGAATCATAATAAGAAGAAAAATCTATTTCATAAAAAAATAGCTAAAAACAAGCTATCATAGCAAAAGAAAATATCATGCAAAACATGATGCAAGATAAGTAAAACATAAACAGAAATAAACTTATATTGCATTACTCCCCCTATTTGACACTAAGAAAGGCAAATGTGTGAATCTTAGAAACTACTCAGATTTGTTAGAGTCTTGAGCATCATCATCTCCCTCAGATCCTCCTTCTTCAGATCCTGCTTCAGCATCATCATACTCAGTTTCTTCTACATCATTAGCATCATCTTCAGCCTCCTCTTCATCATCCTCAGCTTCAGCAGTCTCCACTTGATGATCCTCCTCTGCAGATTACTCTTGGACAGCTTTTGCTTCCTTAGTTTGTTCTGCAGTCTGTGCTTCATCTAGCTTTTGTGCTGAAGTAACTTCTTCTGAGCAACAGCTTCGGCAGTACTTGCAAGCTTGTGCAAGTTATGAACATTCTTAGGAACATCTGCTGTTGTAGAGGCAAACTCTTCTCCTGATGAAAGACTGCAATCATAGATTGGATCTTCATCTTTTCAGAAGTATGCTTAGAAATTAAACGAGCATGAAACTCCAGACTTTTCTCTAAAAATCTCAGCACATCACTCTTTGGAGAGGATTCTTCAACAGTTTCATTCACTCCTTTCTTGGATGACATGAATTGTTTGAACTGAAGGTAAAGATGAGGATCTCCTATTTCAGAAGCAACCTTTATCACTAGAGGCTTGGGAAGAGGATTAATTTTGTCTTTCCTTGAAGCCATTTGCTGTAGATGCCCTGGGTTAGTTCCTCAGCAACCATCCCCCAGTCATCTATCTCCTGGAACTCCCCCTCAGATGTACATCCCAAAAACTCATTAATGAGATTGGGGGAAAACTGGACCATGTCTCCTCTCACAAAGATTTTTGGAAGTCTTCAGACTCTGGATCATCAATCACTTTTGTTAAATTATATTAGAATTATGTAGCAACCTTAGGAACAAATTCCTGAACCATCTGTACTGTTCCCAACAAACCAGCTTGCTCCAGCAGTGTATACACTCCAGTAGCCAACAACGTATCCTTGTCCACCTTCTTCTCAGAGATCATTGACCTCTGCTTCACTTTATCCCATAACTCAGCATGCTTAGGAGATCGAAAGATGGATTGACTAGATGTACCTGGAATATGGACAATCTGTTTGTGAACTTCAGACTCATGTTCACTGAAATGTGAGTGAACATCTTCAGATACATAGTTCGGATGGGCAACTTTCTTGACCTTTTTAGAAGGACCAGTTGATGCAGCGGCCTTTCTCTTCTTTGTGGATGCAGCAGCAGATGGAGGGGTGACAGATGCTCTACTTCTGGTCATAGAGGTTCTTGGAACCAGTTGTACCATAGCAGAAGACGCCTTCTTCCTTGGTGTTTTCTTCTTGACTGGAGATCTCGCAAAAGGATCATATTGAGCAGAGGCCAACAATTTTTCCTGTTGTGGAACAGGAGTCTTCTCACCAGATTCAGAGGATGAACTCTAAATGAGTTCCTTCTCTGCTGGATCAGTAACTAATGGTCTGTGAATAACTTTCTTCTTTCCTTTGGCAAGAGCAGCAACTATAGCTTTCATCTTCAAGCTTAAGGGAATGTCATCTTCCCAATCTTCATCATCACCTTCTGTAAAAGAAGGTTGCACAGGAGGTTGAAAAACAACATCAGTTGGAGTAGATGTCACAGCAGGACTTTTCTCTACAACATGTGCCTCAACATGTTCAGGCACATCTGAAGACATAACATGATCATCTCCAGCAAATCCCTTCTCTTTTTGAAGGGCTTGGTCAACAGGTGCTGTGATGATCTTCTTTGACGAAGGAGTTGTTGTCTTCTTGGATTTCTTGACCACAGTTCCCTTTGTTCTTGTCATCTTTCTGTTGACATCGTAGGACTTTGCAGCTTTCTTCAACAGATCAATAATTGAAAGACTCTGGGTCTTTGTTTTCTTTACAGAAGAAGAAATTTCTTGTTCTTCTGTATCTTCTTCTTATTCATCTCCATGGAATGTTTCAATTAATTCCTCTGTATCTTTGCTCGAAGATTCATCGCGAAGTGCCCTCTGAACAGGTTTCTTGTAGGTTAACTCTCCACGAACCTGCCTGTCAAACTCGTCCTCTTCATAGAACTGATCTTGAGGTTTGGAATATGTAACCTTTCCATACCTCATCCTGGGTTTTATGACTTTCTTGGGACGAACGAGCTTTCTTTTCAGAGCCATAGAAAGTGTATGGGAATATGAAGAAATGAAACAGCAAGAGAGTTACTCAACTAACAATGGAATAGACTCAGAATAGGCAGAGAATTTATCGAGAGAGAGAATGGTGTTTTGATTTCAGAAAATTTGAAAAGTGAACGTTCTCTCGAAACGGCTAAACATATATATATATATATAAGAGAGTATTCCGTTCTCAGGTTTCCGTTAGACTAAGAAATTGGAGGAAAATCCTGGAAAATTAGAGATGACGATAGCACGTCAGAACTAGTCGTTGATAAAGATGTACTCAGGGTTTAAATCATGAACATGTACATCCATATGAACATTTATGGGAATGTTCAGTCCCTTTGTACATGAATGGTTCTTTCCTGCTGAGTATGAAAAAGTCACACTCATACCCTTCTTCTTGGTTTTACTGAACCAAGCACACCCCAAGGGCTGCTTTAAGTTTCTCAAATTGAGCTAAAGCCAATCCCTTGGTGAACAAATCAGCTAGTTGATCTTCTATTTTCATGTGTTCAATCTTCAGAACTTTTTCTTCAACCAACTCTCTGATGAAGTGATGTCTGATGCCTATATGTTTGGTCCATGAATGATGTACTAAATTTTTTGAGATGTTGATAGCACTTATATTATCACAGTACAGAATTAGGGTATCATGACGGACTTCATAGTCTTTCATCATCTGCATCATCTAGATAATCTGAGTAGAGCTGCTCCCTACTGCAATGTACTCTGCTTCCGCTCTAGATAGAGATATACAGTTCTGCTTCTTACTGAGCCAAGAAACAACATTGTTTCCTAAAAAGAAACAAGCATCTGAAGTGCTTTTTCTGTCATCTGGAGATCCAACCCAATCAGCATCACAGTATGCAGTAATACTTGCGTTAGTATCAGAAGTATACCACAAACCATAATCAACAATTCCATTGATGTACTTGATGATGTTCTTTATAGCCTTCATGTGACTTTCCTTTGGACAGGTCTGATACCTGGCACATACTCCCACACTGTAAGCTATATATGGTCTGTTTGCAGTGAGATATAGAAGGCTACCAATAATGCTTCTGTAGAGAGTTGGGTCAACTTCAATCCGTGCATCATCTTTTCCAATCTTAACTGTAGTGCTGATAGGAGTTCGTTTGTGTTTTGAATTCACAAGCTCGAATTTTTTCACAAGATTTCTGGCATACTTAGATTGAGAGATGAATATCCCTTCTTCTGACTGCTTTATTTGAAGTCCTAAAAAGTATTTTAGATCTCCAATAAGGCTCATCTCAAACTTAGTTTCCATGTCCCTAATGAAGTCCTTGACCATCTTATGAGACACTGAACCAAACACTATATCATCCACATATACTTGAACCACAATTACCTGTGATTTTTCTTTCCTGATGAACAATGTTCTGTCTTTTCCTCCTCTGTTGTATCCCTTGCTTACCAAGTATATAGCCAGTCTTTCACACCTTATCCGAAGAGCTTACTTTAAACCATATAATGTCTTTTTTAGTTTGAACACAAACTCTGGATGATGTGGATCTTCAAATCCTTTAGGCTGTGCAACAAACACATCTTTCTTCAAGAATCTATTCATAAAGGCACTCTTGACATCCATCTGATATAGTTTGAACTTCATGATGCATGCCATGGCTAGAAGAAGTCTGACTGATTCAATCCTTGTGACTAGAGCAAAGGTTTCATCAAAATCAATGCCTTCTATCTAAGAATATCGTTGTGCGACCAATCTTGCTTTGTTTCTTGTAATATTTCCAGCTTTATCAGTCTTGTTCTTGAAAATCTACTTGGTTCTAACAATATTGACTCCTTCAGGCTTCTGCACCAGATCCCATATGTTTAGCGTCTAATTGTGTCCTTTTATTGTAGTAATTTTATCATGATTAGCAATTTATTTTCTTGTATTTTATTTTGTTATGTGAGGATTTTGTGTGTTTATTTTCACTTATTGCTCTAATGGTGGATCATGCCAACTTGTGCAAGAACTTGAGAGTTTGATTGCAAAAGCAGAATTTTTAACGGTATTTAGGTGGCAAGTGGAAAGGTCGAAAATTGAGCTCGAGTAGTCAAAAGGAAGGACACAAAAGATGGGGACAAGGAGGACTTGGAATTGCACTTGATCGCACTCGAAGATGGAATACAGAAGGAAAGATCGAGGCCCACCACCCCGCTGCCGCGTGCCATGCTACGGCGGCGCATGGAGGCTCTTAGCGGAGAGTCCCCGCGCCCGCGGCACATGCCGTCGAGACGGCCTCTCCCTAGGCGCGCCTACGCGGCGCCCCACCGCGGCACATGGGGTGCTCTTTTGCTTCTCCGGATCTGTTTTCCACCCCTATTTCAAGTGCAAATCCCACTCTATTTTCACGTCTCCCTCTACAGCTGCAATTGTTTTAATAATGAATAATGACTTCTGTGCCATCTATTTATAGTAGGGGAGATAGGGATTAATTTCCCTAATATTGCCTTTTGATTTTTAGCTTCCTTTCCCCCAACAAATCTCTCACAAAATCCTCCTCATAAATGCTCCCTTACAATCAACCCATCTCATCACCTTTTCTCTCTCATCTCATCTTTCTCTCTCTCTCAACTCTCGATTCTCTCTCCTTGGAGGATATCTCCAACAGATATTGGGAGATATCATTTTTCACTCCATCATTCATCATCATTCACCACTCTTTCTCCATACTTCATGTTCTCCTTCTTCTCTCTTTTTCTCTTTTCTCTATACACACACACACACCACTTTTATCTCCACCATTTTCGACACCATCTTCACCATCTACACCACCATTCAAGAGAAAAGGCGAAGGGAATGAAAAAAGGCAAGCAAGCTAGGTTGAAAAAGTAGACACGAGAAGAGGTCCGACTCCGAGCCGTGTCCGGAAGCTAGGCTCGTTACAAGGTTTTCTTTTGGTATTTTCTTTCTTAAACTTGAATGATTTGTGGTGCTTTGTCCCAAACTTGTGAAGAACATTGGATATTGTAGAAGTTGTTGTTATTTTCATTTGGTTATGAGATGATGCACTTTTATGATATTTGTGTTGTTTTAAGCATGGTTATGGGCTAATCTCTCCATTTGGGGTGGAGGATCGATTTAGTTTTGAATTATGCTTGTGATGATTGGTTGTTGTTGTTGGAATTGTGCTCGTTTATGTTGAGTGCTTGATCACCACTTAGCATTGCTAGGCTTTAGATGAGACCGAGAGGAGATTCTAAATCCCGATCTAGGTTCCTTCAACGCTAGGTGAATTGGGTTCATAAGCCTAGTATATTGATCTTGCTCGTACGATATAGCGGATAGAGGTTTAACGGATAGATGGTAAGAGTAATTGAAGTTAAACTAATTGACGGGTCTATCGTGTGTTTGAGATTAATATAACCAACTTGAAGCAAGCTTAATGAAAAAACAATGAGAGAATCCACACCATAATGCTCGTATAATAATATTTTCTTCAATCTTGATCCTCATTGTTATTTGCATTTTCTTAAGTTAATTGCACGTTTTAAATTCTTTAGTTAAAATCAATCTTAAATCCATGATTAGAGTGTTTAGGTTTTATTTTCATTGTTCTAGCACGTTGCATGCATAGTCTTAAGATAATTACCCACAAAAAGTCTTCATTGAGAGATCGACTCGGGTTAGCTCATCGCGTCTACAATTGACCCCGTCCAATTGCGGGTTTGGTTCGAAGTAGTTTTTACGTGTTGAGTCTAAACTGGAAAACAAATTTGAGCATAAACAAATTTTGGCACCGTTGCCGGGGAAGGCTTCAGGCATATTGTATTTTTATGTTATAACTACTTTCGTGCTTGTTTTTGTATTCGTAACTTTGAAGTTGTCTAGTGTTTGTGATTTTTGTGTTGTTTTGTGTAGTTGGCATTCATGTTTATTTTCTTGTGTTTGTACGCTTTCAGCTCTCGTTCCACAGGTGTGTTTATTTTCTTTTGTGTTTTTGGTTGTGATCTCTCGTTCCAACAATGTTGAGTCCTTTAGGTTTCTGCACCAGATCCCAGACATCATTCTTTTTGAACTGAACAAGTTCTTCCTGCATGGCTTCTATCTAGTAGTCATCTTTAAGAGCTTCTTGGATGTTCTTGGGTTCAATTTTAGAAGTGAAACACAGTAAGGATATTTCATCATACATCCTTTTTCTCAAAGTGCTCCTGGTCATCCTTCTTTCATGAATGTCTCCAATTACTTCTGAAGTAAGATGATTCTTGATGATTTGCTTCGAAGGCTTTCTATGCCTTACTGTCTGTTCTTCAGCTTCTCTATCTGTATCATCATAAACTTTAGGATGTTCGAACACATCCATGTGAACATCATCTTCAGAAGTATTGACAGTATTGTCCTGATCATCAAATCTGACATTGACTGTCTCAATTACAGCCTTTGTATCTTTGTTGTAAATTCTGTATGATTTACTGTTTCTGGAGTATCCAACAAAGATCCATTCAACTCCTCTTTTGTTCATCTTGCTGAGATATTCTCTATAATTGATAATATAACATATGGTTCCAAACACATGAAAGTACTTCACTATTGGCTTCTTTTCATTCCAAATCTCATATGGAGTAGTGAAAGTACCTGGTCTGAGATGAACTCTATTGCTGATGTGGCATGTTGTATAGATAGCTTCTGCCCAGAACATTGCAGCAACTCCTTTAGCAACAGTCATGGTCCTGGCCATCTCCTGGAGAGTTCTATTTTTCCTTTCCACAACTTCATTCTGCTGAGGAGTTTTGGGGGCTGAGTACTCATGACTGATACCATTCTCACTACAGAATGTATCAAAGTACTGGTTCTCAAATTCCTTGCCACGATCACTTCTGATTCTGATAATTTGATCATCCTTCTCAACTGTGATTTTGCAGGCTAATTTCTTGAATGCTGTGAAAGCTTCACTCTTGTCTCTGAGAAAATCAACCCAGGTAAACCTTGAATAATCATCAATGCAGACGAGGACATACTTCTTTCTCCCATAGCTTTCCACAGTCATAGGCCCCATCAGATCCATATGAATAAGATCTAGAGTTCTCTTAGAAGTTCTGTCTTAAACTTCTTTATGTTGAGATCTGGACTGTTTCCTAATCTGGCATTGATGTGACCCGAGCTAAGGATCGAACGCATGTCGACACGTAAGGGTTCTATGACTTCTAATGACACGATAATAAACTGAAAATATGCGGAATAATAACGACTAAACAAAGGAACGAACTAGATGACTAGAACTAAACAAAATACCTAGACTACGACACACAAATCAAAACACAAAATCCAAATCGATAGGGCTGATTTTGGCTTCGAATTGGACAGGTTGATGGATGGGATTTTTTTGCGTAAGGTTTATGTGAAGAATAGCTAAGGTAGATAGGGTATGATAAGGATTGGATAAACTTACTTAAATGTGCTCCAAACGACGTGAAGAACACGTATAGGTAAATCTGATCCAGAACGGCTTGGAATGACTTGGTGCTCGAACAATAGATTTTTAGAAGGTTGTTGAGGCGTACGAAGGATGGTTGATGGCTGACGTCGACGGTGGATATGGTTGGTGGCAAGTCGATGCGAATCACAACCCGAAAGTTGCCTTGAATCTCAAACGTACACAAGGCCAAATTTTTTAGGTTGATCTTCAAGTAGCGAGTTCCCGACAATTCCTCAATATGAATTATAGAGTTCCCTTTGAATAAAACATAGAGTTGCTAATGCTAAGAGTATGAATTTTCAATCAAAAACTCACATAGATTTAAACGGAGTTGAGACAATATTTAAGCAAAGCTTAATTAATCAAATAAAGTCTAAAGTATCAATGTCAGAAAGAGGCTCTATTTATAATAGAGCAAAGGCCGAAAATAAGAGGTAATGGCCAAAAATTATAAGACTCCAAATAGATAAACTAAAACTAGGAAACTTCCTAAACTAGAATTCTATTCAAGGTAGAATTGTGCCTTAAATAAAACCTAGTCAACTTTGACTCCTAGAGAACCGAAAATTACATAAAATAATTAATAAAAATTTGACTTGACTATAGTCTAAATTAAATAAAATAAATACTATAGTCTAATAAATCGATCCCCTTAATTAAATATCAAGGGCGGATATTTTCTCTTGGACTCTTCAACTCACGGCCATGATCACTAGCACACGTCCACATGCATATGATCACATACATACGTGCACTTCATCATGTGTTGCATTCCATGTCTTGACCTCCATCTTCCAACGTCAATAAGGTCATCATCTTCGAGCTACTTTGCACGCCGTCTTCTTCCTCGAGCTTCTTCCTTATTGTTGCTTGCAAATACTCTTGTAACTTCTTAGCTCTTAGTCGAGTAACGGGACCTTTGAATTGCAGCTCCGGGTTTAGATCCTCATTGCTATGGATGTCCTCATCATTGCCCCCTACTGAAGAGAATTCGTCCTCGAATTTGGATCCTCATCATGGTCGAATTCATCTGCATTAAAGGGAGACAAATCAGCAACATTAAACGTAGAAGAACATTTGTACTCACCTGGGAGATCAATGCGGTGTGCATTATTATTAATACGGCTCAGAACGATAAAGGTCCATCTCCTCTAGGTGACAGCTTCGACTTCCTTAGATTAGGAAAATGGCCAGGACTCAGATGAATCCAAACATGATCTCCAGGCTGAAAGATGACACGCTTGTGCCTCGTATTGCATACGGCGGCAATCCTCGAGCCTTGGTGTTCAATCCGGGTACAAACCATCTCATGCATCTCTCGAATAAAATTAGCTCTCTTCATACCTTTAACACTCGTTAGATGCTCAACGGGTAAAGGAAGCAAATCAGTAGGAGTTAGTGGATTAAATCCATAAACTACCTCAAATGGAGACATGTTAGTAGAAGAATGAACTACACGATTATAAGCAAATTCAGCATATGGTAGACACTCTTCCCATGACTTCAAATTATTCTTAATTAGAAACCTAGGTAAAGCTCCTAATGTATGATTCACAACCTTAGTTTGACCATCGGTTTGTGGATGACATGCAGTAGAAAACAATAACTTAGTTCCTAATTTTCCCCACAAAACACGCAAAAAATGTCCCAAAAACTTAGAATCCCTATCACTAATAATATTACGAGGAATTCCATGCAATTGAACAACATGAACAAAGAATAAATTGGCAATGTAAACAGCATCATCGGTTTTCCAACATGCAATGAAATGAGCCATTTTGGAGAACCGATCAACTACAACAAAGACTGAATCTTTACCCGACCTAGACCTAGGCAATCCCAAGATGAAATCCATCAAAATATCAATCCAATGGGCTGTAGGGGCGGGTAATGGCATGTAGAGTCCAAAAGGGTGTGAAGTGGATTTGGCTTGACGACAAGTAATGCAACGACTACACACATTCTCTACATCCCTATGCTTATGCGGCCAAAAGAAGTGTTCATGTAGTAAGTTTAATGTCTTAAACACACCAAAGTGGCCCATCAAACCCCCTGCATGCAATTCTAACACCAAAAGCTCACGCATAGAACAATCCAGGATGCATAACTTCGACTCTTTGAACAGAAAACCATCATGCACATAAAAACCATCAACAGACCTAGGCTTAGCACTACACGATGCAAATATGGGGCTGAAATACTCATCATGTGTGTAAAGTAACTTAATGGACTCAAAATCTAGCATCTTAGCTTGCATCAAGTTCAAAAGAGTAGACCTTCGAGACAGGGCGTCGGTGACCACATTATTCTCGCCTTTCTTGTACTTGATAACATACAGAAAGGACTCGATGAACTCGACCCATCTCGCATGTCTCTTGTTCAGATTGTTTTTCCCTTTCAAGTGCTTCAAGCTCTTATGATCCGTGTGGATGACGAACTCCTTATGCCAGAGATAGTGCTGCCATGTGTCCAACGCACGCTTCAAAGCGTAGAGCTCTTTATCGTACGTGGAATACCTAAGAGAGGCACAATTCAGCTTCTCACTGAAGTATGTGACGGGTCTGCAATCCTGTATCAACACTGCACTAATACCTATGCTCGAAGCATCACACTCGATCTCAAAAGTCTTAGTGAAATTAGGTAAATAAAGAATAGGAGCAGAACACAACAATGATTTCAAAGTATTAAAAACATGCTCTTGTTGCTTACCCCACTCAAATTTCCGGTCCTTCTTACTTAGCTCAGTAAGAGGGGCGGCTATACTAGAGAAATCCCGCACAAAATGGCGGTAAAACCCAGCCAATCCATGAAAGGATCGGACCTCAGAGGCGTTCTTTGGTATTGGCCATTCCTCAATCGCCTTGCTTTTGGAACGGACAACCTCAATACCTCGTGAACTGACGATAAAGCCTAGAAAAATGACCTCATCGATACAAAACAAACACTTAGACAAGTTTCCATACAATTTTGCATCACGCAATAAGCAAAAAACACGCCTAAGGTGCTCTATGTGCGTCTGTGCATTGTGACTATAAATCAGAATATCATCAGAGTAGACAACCACAAATTTACCAATCACATCACGCAAAACATGATTCATCAATCTCATGAAAGTGCTCGGTGCATTAGTGAGACCAAAAGGCATAACTAACCACTCATATAAACCATGTTTTGTTTTAAACGCAGTCTTCCATTCATCCCCTTCATGCATTCTAACTTGAAAATAGCCAGACCTCAAATCTATCTTAGAAAACACATTCGAACCACTTAATTCATCTAGCATATCATCAAGTCCAGGGATAGGAAATCTGTACTTCACCGTGATTTTGTTGATGGCGCGACAATCCATGCACATTCTCCATTCATTGTTCTTCTTTAGCACTAGGATGACTGGAACTGCACAAGGGCTCATCGACTCTCGGAATCGCTTCTTCTCCAACAGCTCTTTGACTTGGTGGTAGATCTCCTTCATCTCTTCTGGTAAAGTGTGGTACGCCGATCGGTTGGGCAAGACGGCACCGGGTACGAAGTCGATCTGGTGCTTGATCCCACGAACTGAAGGTAATCCACTTGGAATATCTTCCGGGAACATGTCCGCGAACTCCTCCATAAATGGCTGCACATCACTAGGCAAAGAAACATCATTAGTAGCACTATCCTTATAAGATAAAAGAACAAAAGGTAAACCTGCTTTCAGTTCTTTTTCTACGCCTTTAATGGAGATAAACAGTGATCTATTCTTCTCTTTGCTTGTGGCTGATCCGGATGCCTTTCCACAAACCAAGGAATCATTAGAAGGTGTCTTGCGGGCTGTATTGGCCGAAGTGGTGACGGCAGCCGGTGGTGAAGTCACGGCTGTAATGTTGCCGTTTGCAACGGCGGCGGCTACTTTGACCCGTTCATGCTTGAATCTCTCTTGCATCCTTTCTTGATCCTCCGCAATAGATTTAGGGTTTAGCGGCTTCAACACTGTGGTTTGAGCATCTCGGGTGATCGTGTAAGTATTCACGAGTTCGTCATGAATAGCTCGTCTGTCAAACTGCCACGGTCTTCTTAAAAGTATGTGGGCTGTATCCATGGGAATAACATCGCACAAAACAGTGTCAGAAAAATGATTGATAGAGAAAGAGACATGTACCTGACCTATCACACGAATGGAACCGCGGTCTATAAGCCATTGCAGCTTGTAGGGCTTCGGATGCTTTGTAGTAGTGAGGGCTAACTTATCGATAGTATACTGACTGATTGCATTGATCACACTGCCACTATCTATAATCATCACACAAGTCTGATCTTTGATGGCAACTCGTGTGTAAAAGATGTTTTCACGCTGAGATTGTTCTTCGTCTTCACGATTGATGTTCAGACTGCGGATTGAAACTAGACTGACATGAGATAACTCGGGTTCCTCATCTCCTTGCTCGACTTCAGGGGTGTTGACTGCAGCTGTGGCGTCGGCTTGGGGCTCCTCTTTGTCCTCACTGGCTGATTCAAGACCATTTTGTTCATTGAGGAACAGAACACACCGGTTTGGACACTGATTCTGAAAATGACCCCAACCTTGGCATTTATGACACTGAATGTCACGGGCTCGACTAGGGGCTGCATTGGGCGTCGAACTGGGCTGATTAGATTGTTGGAATGGAGGCCTTGTAAGTGGCGCTGGTGTAGACTCGGGTCTGCGGTCGGGCTGTGGTGTAGAACGGTCGAAACACCGTTCGGGTGGTCCGGATTAACCTCGGGGTCGTCTCGACTCAGTAGAAGGAGTAGAAGGTGATGTCGAATGTGTACCTTTGTTCCAAGAAGGTTGTGTAGGGGCTGAACTGTGATGTGATCGACGGCGGCCTTCTCTCAGCTGCTTTTCCACGATCGATGTGTACTGTACCATCCTTTCTACACTGTTGAAGTCTTTGATTTTGACTTCACACACAATATCAGGATTCATACCTTAAATGTACCAGATGATGGTAGCATTTCAGGTCTCCTGCTTTCCGACTTTGTTCAAGGCAGTCTCCAACTCTTTGTGGTATTCTTCGACTGATCTGGTGCCTTGTTTAATCCGGTTGAGCTTCTTCTCAAGCTCTCTCTCGTAATGGACTGGGACGAAGCAACCTCTCATCACTTTTATCTCTTCTCAATGTCAATAGGTGGATTTCGGTTTCTGCGCCTTCTCTCTTGCTGCATCTCCCACCATGAGGCTGCGTAGCCTCTAAACTCCAAACATCCTAGCTGCACCTTTTTTACCTCTTAAAAGTCATAGCATGTAAAGATTTTCTCTACCTTACGCTCTCAATCTTGATAGATATCGGGGTCGTGAAGGCCTTCAAACTCCGGGATGCTCGTCTTGATGTTGTTGAGCATTCCATCTCCTTCATAATTGTCAATGCGGGCTGCACGCCTGTGAGGTGCTCGTGGTTGGCCACGACCTCATTTTGGAGGTTCATACTCAGCTTCTGAGCTCTCGTCTGAATAGTGTTCCTCCTCAGGCTCTTCTTGACGCTCGTTGCGTCTAGTTGGACCTCGAATGGCTTGAATGATGGTCGGACGAGTGTTAGTGCGTTCAAAGGCATACACTAAACTGTCCATCTTATCTGATAGGGCCTGGTGTTGCCTCTGTAAGTACTTTGAAAGCGCTTTGTACTGATACTTAGGATCCCACTACGGTGCTGGATCAGAGTAAGACTCTATGGGTGCTTTGGACAGATCCAAAGAATACTTGACTGACTGTGGATCAATGTGGGGTGCTAAGGGAGACTCCGAGTGGTCTCCTTTCTTCATGTTACCTACAAAACGAACAAACGTAAAGAAAAATAAGGTAGGACATCACAATCTCATGTCGCTCGTTTATTTTCTCTCTTGATTTTGCCACTCATGTATCACTCAATATATGGGTGCACAGTGTGTGGTAATTAGTGTAAAGGGAGTGATTGAAATTATTAAGAGAATCGTCTCTCAAAAGTTGTATTCGCGGAAACAGCTTAATTACACTGGGAATGGAATGGGTATGCTACTCTTGGAACAAGGAAGGAATTTGATGATATGTGTATAGTGGACGAGTAGGGTAGTGTAGGGTGGTGGTCAAGTATGATGTTGAAGTATAGTGATCGAGTATGATGGAGTTAGGGTGGTTGTCGATTTTTAGAAGAAAACGGAAAGAATTAGATTAATTATTGAAGTCCCAATTAGATTAGGAAATCCAAAAATAAATCTAGGTAGGAAGAAGGAAAGAATAGAATAAGATAAGGAAGGAAGAAACAAAGAAGGCAAGAGGATGATTTGGATGTGTATCAATTTATGTGACACAATCTAAATACCTTAATTAGCCTAGACTCTAGAAAGAAAGAACCAAAAATAAAATATAACTCTAAAGCAAGTTACCAAAAAGAAAAAGAACTTGGAAGGAAAGTCCCAAAAATAAAATAAGACTCTAAAGGAAACAACCAACTATAGACTAGTACTCAAAAGGAAGGTACCAAAAATAAGAAAACACAAAAGGAAACAATGAATATGCCTCTTTTTTTTTCTTAATTCGGATTTCTCTTTTTTTTATCCGATATTTTTTTTATCATTTTTTTATACAATCTCTTTTTTTTTACTATGAGCAATGCAGAAAATAAATTACAACTCGAACAAATTCAACGATAAAATAAAGACACCAACCATGAACCAAAGCGACGTGGCTTTGATACCACTTTATGATGTGACCCGAGCTAAGGATCGAATACACGTCGACACATAAGGGTTCTATGACTTCTAACGACACGATAATAAACTGAAAATATGCAGAATAATAATGACTAAACAAAGGAATGAACTGGACGACTAGAACTAAACAAAATACCTAGACTATGACACACAAATCAAAACACAAAATCCAAATCGATAGGGCTAATTTTGGCTTCGAATTGGACAGGTTGATGGATGGGATTTTTCGTGTGTGAGGTTTATGTGAAGAATAGCTAAGGTAGATAGGGTATGATAAGGATTGGATAAACTTACGTTATATGTGCTCCAAACGACGTGAAGAACACGTATAGGTAAATCTGATCCGGAACAGCTTGGAATGACTTGGTGCTCGAACAATGGACTTGTGGAAGGTTGTTGAGGCGTACGAAGGATGGTTGATGGCTGACGTCGACGGTGGATATGGTTGGTGGCAAGTCGATGTGAATCACAACCCGAAAGTTGCCTTGAATCTCAAACGTATACAAGGCCAAATTCTTTAAGTTGATCTTCAAGTAGCGAGTTCCCGACAATTCTTCAATGTTAATTATAGAGTTTCCTTTGAATAAAACCTAGAGTTGCTAATTCTAAGAGTATGAATTTTCAATCAAAAACTCACAAAGATTTAAAAGGGGTTGAGACAATATTGAAGCAAAGTTTAATTAATCAAATAAAGTCTAAAGTATCAATGTCACAAAGAGGCTCTATTTATAATAGAGCAAGGGCCGAAAATAAGAGGTAATGGCCGAAAATTATAAGACTCCAAATAGATAAACTAAAACTAGGAAACTTCCTAAACTATAATTCTATTCAAGGTAAAATTGTGCCTTAAATAAAACCTAGTCAACTTTGACTCCTAGAGAATCGAAAATTACATAAAATAATTAATAAAAATCTGACTTGACTATAGTCTAAATTAAATAAAAGAAATACTATAGTCTAATAAATCAATCCCCTTAATTAAATATCAAGGGCCGATATTTTCTCTTGACTCTTCAACTCGCGGCCACGATCACTAGCACACGTCCACATGCGTATGGTCACATGCACACGTGCACTCCATCATGTGTTGCATTCCATGTCTTGATCTCCATCTTCCAACATCAACAAGGTCATCAACTTCGAGCTATTTTGCACGCCGTCTTCTTCCTCGAGCTTCTTCCTTATTGTTGCTTGCAAATACTCTTGTAACTTCTTAGCTCTTAGTCGAGTAACGGGACCTTTGAATTGCAGCTCCGGGTTTAGATCCTCATTGCTATGGATGTCCTCATTAGGCATGGACCGCAGACTTTGTCTCTGTCAATTCTGATCTGAGGTAGACCTCTGACAACCTCCATACTGATGATCTTCTGGAGATTTCTGAAGTTGATGTGTCCAAGTGTCTGATGCCAAATCTCTGACTCTTAAATAGATGTTCTTTGATATGTTAAAGAACATTGTGCAGGAACATATAGCTAATAACAGTTATCAGCCGATCTCTTCCCTTCTATGAATAAGTCATTATTCTTATTCATAACTTTGTAGCTTTCTTTGGTGAAGACTACAGTCATGTCATCATCACATAGTTGACTAATACTAATCAGATTAGCTTTGAGTCCATCAACTAACATAGCTTTCTTGAGTTTGGGCATTCCTTCAACAGTCAGCTCTCATTTTCCCATAACTTTACCTTTCTTTCCATCTCCAAAGGTAACAAAATCTAATGAGCAAGCTTTCAGATTCTTCATCACAGAGCAATCCCCTGTCATGTGTCTTGAACAGCGACTGTCAAAGTACCAGCTTCTTTTATCTTCAACTCTGAATGAAGTATGAGCAATTAGACTAGTCTACTTGATCACCCATTGCTTTTTCTGTGCAGGCTTTTTCTTCTGTTGAGTAGTTATTTTCTTTTGAGTGTTGCTGGAATGCTGAGCCACAAATCTTCTCCTCATTCTTTTCAGATCAAAGAGATACTTCTCACAGTGTGGTCGAATGTGACCTTTTTCTTCACAATAGTGGCAGATAATTCTTTTCCTGCAACCATTATTATTAGTCATCTTTTTGTTAATGTTCTTCTGGATGGCCTGAACATTATTTTGTACATGTGCTGTCTAGCTTGTACTGGCTTTGACAAACACTTTCTTGGATTCTCCACCATTGTATCCAAGACCTAGATGGCTTTTCCAAGAATGTCCCGGATTGGTAAGAATCTTATCAATATTCTTAGCTCCATTGTTCAGCATGTTGAAATTCCTTAGGATCGACTTTAGCTCTGTAGTCAGTTCTTCAATCTCCTTCTTCTGTTGTTGGATAATGGCCTTCTGCTCTCCATCAGACTTGATCAAATTCTCTTTTTCTTTGAGAAGATCTTTGTTGTGAGATTGAAGATTTTTGTTGATCTCAGCAACTTCAATCCATTTTTCATACATCTCTTTGTATGTTTGAATAAACTCTTCATTACTGACATCATCATTGTCTAAGTCTTCATCTTCGTCTTCAAGTTTGAAAGGATCCTGGAACTGTGAGACTTTTGCTGTAAAGGCATAGTTCTCTTCTTCTGATTCACTGCTACTTTCAGAATCATTATCACTAAGAGAGGCATTGTAGTTCTTTTTATTCTTCTTCAGAGTGTTGGCACATTCATCTTGAATATGCCTAAAGCCATTACACTCTCTGCACTGAATTCCACTTTTTGTGTTTGATGGTTGCAACTCTTTTTGCTCATTGTTGGAGTTTCTATCTTGCTGAGCAGTTCCAGGTTGTTGTCTCCTATTGTTTGACCTTCTGGAAGACTGTCTATTCACTCTCTTAAGCATTCGACTGAAATTCTTGGTGATAAGGACCATATTATTCATTGTTTCTGAATCAAGTACAGTTTTTTGTTTCAGTAGATGTTCAGGAACATCTTTAGAAACTTTATCTTTCAGAGCAATACCTTTCTTCCTGGAGCTACTGTCATCATCTTCTAGATTTATCTCAAATGTTCTCAATGATCCCATCAGTTCATCAAGTCTCATACTCTTGATGTCCTTGGCTTCCTCTATGGCAGCAACTTTGTAGGCAAACTTCTTTGGAAGAGATCTGAGAACCTTCCTTACAAGCTTTTCATTGCTGATAGGTTCTCCTAAAACAAAACTTTCATTTGATATGCTCCTTAATCTGGCATTAAACTCACCAATGGATTCAGATTCTTCCATTCTGAGACTTTTAAACTTTGAAGTCAGATTTTGAAGTCTTGACAGCCTCACAGAACTAGTCCTTTCAAAGGTAGTTTTCAGAATATCCCATGCAGCTTTAGCAGTCCTATAGGTTGAGATTAAGCTGAATGTTTCAAGATCAACTGCAGAGAATATTGCATTGAGAGTTTTAGAGTTGACATTGTACCAGTTATTCTGTGGCACAGTCCATTCTCCTTCTTTAATTTCCACATGCCTTTCTTCTTTGGCAACAGTTGGCTTTTCCCATCCTTCAGTGACACTCATCCATGCAAGTTCATCAAGTGATCTCAGAAAGGCCCTCATCCTTGCTTTCCAGTAAGGGTAGTTGTTGCCTTCTAGCAGTGGTGGTCTTACAGTTGATCCTCCTTCTTTGATTGCACTTATAGCTGGAATGTAACCAAAACCTTCACGCAGATATGTAACTTTCAGGATTCTTTTCGCACTAATCACCAAAGGCGACCCACTCTTATACCAATTGAAGTTACATAAACTGTGCGATCATGTTCATCATCATGTATTTGAACATTGTTGTGAACATGTAAGGTCAGAATGTAAAAACTTAAACAAATAAAGAACACGAGATTGGTAACCATGTTCGATCAACTGATCTATGTCAAGGGGACTTATCAAGTCCGTGAGAAATAGTTTACTACTCAGTTGAATGGTTACAAAGGTTATTACATGAAGACTCCCGTCACTCGACCCATTTCCTACCCGATTCAACTTCTTTCACTAAACTGAATTGTGGGCTCCCCTCAAAACCTAGAATCCCTCTAGTTCCCACAGAAAATCTCTCCCGAGACTCGTCTAAGTGTATATGAAAGTGAGTTTCAAACACAGACTAGAAACACAATGATCTAACCGATCAAACCTAGTCTACCCGAATACTATATGCTTCGAATGTGAAGTCTTTTAACTCTCAACCCTTTAGTGTATTCGTAAAAATTCATGTCAACTAAACTAGTCTGATTCCTCGGCTATTTATAAACAATAGATATAGCCTTACCAAGGTAATCAGAAATCCTAACTAGACTAGAATTTAACAAGGAAACTATTTCCTTAAATAAATCGGACTTTCCTAATTTAGATGTATTCCTTGAATAGAACTTCTTCTTTCCTTCTTGATCTTCATCACGAACAAGACAACTTCTATTCTGAAACGTCCATCTTGAATCTGCAGCACCAACTCTTTGATTCCAACATGATACGTCTCTTGAAAAACACTCTAGACAACCATGTACATGATCATGTCTTTGAACATGATTAAGTACATGTCTTGATCTTCAATCAGATTGGCAGCGGAATGTTCACAGTAATGTCTAGAACATGGCATTCGAACATGAATAACCAAAACCTTTTGTGTTCTTTTGAAATTGCCAAAACATCTTAAACATATAATGACAATCCCGAACACCTAAGTGCAGATGGCACTAACAAATATCTAATATCCAACACTAAGATATAATTAAATAAATTAAGCGTTATTTTTATTCCACTAAAGAAATAACACTAACCTACCAATTTAATACATTTTACTCAATGCATTCTTCTTTAGTCCAGCCATTTCCCATGTTTAAGATATAATGTCCATTAATTAATTATGTAAGCTCTGACAGCTATAATTAATTAATTCTTCCATTCCTAGAGTAGTACCACACAAGCTTTACCATGTACGGAATAAATTCCACCTGCAGGGTTTCACGTGTACTTGTGTTTACTCAAGAGGACATCATCAACCTGGCGCACCAGGATATGGTGACCATACATAGTGCATGACCCATCGTGTTTGTATATGTTACTGCCCAAGATATCGAGATTATTGACTCTATCAAGAATCTCACTCATTGATAAATCAAAGCAGTAGACATAACACACATATGTCTGCCACTGTGCAAGGCTTAAAAACCCGAACTCTGTGGATCTTTATTCTCTCGTTATAGGGTCAGATTGGAAAATAGTATCCTCTCATGATCCTCCTCAATACACGTGTCAATTTATCAGAATAATAAGTTAGTCAAGATAAACTAACTATCAGATTATTCTATGACATACAATGATTGGTTCAGGATCATCTAAACCGTGAGCCTTTTAATACTTTGCAAGAAACTCAATGATATGATCTTTACCATATGTTTACCCACACCATATCATCTACAATGCAAGTATAAGGAAACATGCATATATAAATATAACAATAAATAATATGCACAAATAGTCACTGCAATAATAATAAATCTATATCATCAAAACCATTGTTGATAGTATACAATGGCAAGCTTTCAGTATACAATCATAACACTACAAACATAACAAGGTTCAGATATTACAAGACATGTGACCATAATAGCTCATTAGCTAAGAGACCTATCCCTCCAAGGTTCCCTCACAGTAATGACAACATATTTTGGGAGAAAAGACTCTTTCTTCTGTCGCGACTAAAATTAGTTTTTCAAAATTTAACTAGTTGAAGGTGATTGTTCACTCACATCAGTTCATGTTTTCTTTACGGAAAAATTGACCACGTCTCTTAAGAGAGTAGTACTCTCACTCTCGCTCTTGCCCATATAATGGGGATCTTGCACATTTGTGGATGTGGTGAACGAGACTATTGAGATTGAGAATAACATGGGGGGACCTCCCTCTTCGATCATACACAAGAACTTTACTACTAAAGAATTAAAGAGAGAATCGGTAAGTTAAAATAATATTTCCAAGTTCCAACACAATATTTATAAACATTATTCTGGTTTCTTAAAGGATTCAATTAGTAAAGTAAAATGCTTTGACTAGTGCTGGTTTAGTGAGATGATGATTTTTTAACACATGCAAGTGCATTTTTTTTGTTAAATTCAACTATTGATCATATCAATATAGTCTATAATTCTCTACCACTTGAAGAGCCAAATGCAATTAAGGATCACACATAAAAAAAGCAAAAACCAACCTTCCTCGTTCTTAGTCTCTCATTCAGTTGGCTTTATCATATTTTCCAGAATTTGACCATTCATTAGATGTTTAGCTTTTGCAACATTAACAAGGTTTACATATTAATTAAAAAAAGATAATAAAAAACATCATGTTACATAGTTGTTTTGGCGTAAAGATGACACTGAGAAAATATTTGATAGTTATTCCACTACACAAAGTTTCATCCAACCATATAAGCATAAACACCAGAGTTGTATAGAGTCATCAATAAATCAAATAACCTTACACAATACAATATATACTGCCAACAATCACAAAATTAACTTCAACAACAAACCTGCAATTTAGATTATCCAAATAAGTAAAACTAAAAGTAACTACTCTACTTTCTGAGAATGAAATGATTACATTATTAAAACATCGGAATGCATTCAAATTGTTCACAATTTTTCCAATTTTTTAACAATAATGCATAAAAAATTATCTCAAACCCAAATATTGTAAACCAAATACCAACACGATTCTTTAACTATTAAAAACGACTTTCACTCACAATTGTTCCATTGAATATTCGAAAGCAACAATAAAACAAACCAAATCATAGAAAGTAAGTGGCAATGCCGTCAGTAAGGGCTACTTTATATCGTCTAAGATTCACAAACCTCAAATTAATAGCTAAAAATACTTCTAAGAATATGGAAGGCCATTATAAATTTGTAAATAAGCCCTTGACAACTAACCTTGGGAGAGACAATTTAAAATTACTTGAAATTCTTCAACTTTAAATCTTGATATCTTTACATTATATTCAAATAAGAATCATTCCAATCTTCATTACAAATTACATCACTTTCAATTCCATAAAATTAATCAACTCCATTTTTGTTCTTTATATTATTTCTCAATTGCATGTGCCGCATAATAATAAAAAATTTATCTGAAACTTATCATTGTCTTTGATATCTTATCAACTTGGTATGCAAATAATCAAAGAATAGCGATATACCAACATCGTTTCTTTTTCTTTTTCTTTGATTTCTTAAGCGTAGGGCTATACAGTTTCTTTCAATTTTCTAATTAGGGTTTTAAATTAGGGAGCTATATGAACGGGGTTATATGGTTTTTTAGCAAGAGTTTTAAATTAAGGGATTAGAGGGTAAACGATACATATAAATAATAATTTTAGTTTATTTAAAATATGGGGCAATGTTGAAAAAAAAACACATGACTTTCTTCAGAATTGCCTTTCTTTTTATCATGCCAAAATGAGTCAAGCTATTTAATTTATATCAAAACAAATATTTAATTTTATTTTTTGCCCAAAATGTAATTTCTTAGCCCAATATTTTTGGCCCAAAATGGTTGGTTGGGGAAGAAGACTAAATAAATCTCAAGTTGTTTTTAAATACATCCTCAAACAAATACTTATTCTTTTATATTTATTTATTTCATTAATTTTTTTCCTTGATGAGGCCATCCATAGCAATGAGGATCTAAACTCAGAGCTGCAATTCAAAGGTCCTGTCACTCAACTACGAGCTAAGAAGTTACAAGAGTATTTGCAAGCAACAATTCGCAAGAAGCTCGAGGAAGAAGACGGCGTGCAACGTAGCTTGAAGTTGATGACCTTGTTGTTGTTGGAAGATGGAGATCAAGACATGGAGTGCAATACATGAGAAGTGAAGACCAAGACTTGAAATGTGCGTGTACCCGTCGGTATGCCCATACCGAGTAGTTTCGGCCCTTAATGAATTAAATAAGGGGATTGATTTATTAGACTATAGTATTTATTTTATTTAAATTAGACTATAGTCAAAGTCATATTTTTGTTTATTTATTGTGTAATTTTCGACCATAATTGAGTCATAGTTGACTAGGTTTTATTTAAGGCACAATCCTACGTTGAATAGAATTCTAGTTTAGGAAGTTTCCCAGTCTAATTCTAGTTTAATTTGGAGTCCTTATTTTCGGCCCTTATCCTTATGATTTTCGGCCACCCTCTATTATAAATAGAGGTTCCATGTAACATTGATACTTTAGACTATAAGCTTTGCTTTCAATATTGTCTCAACCCCGTTTAAATCTTTGTGAGTTTTGATTTAAAATTCATAATCTTAGAACTAGCAATTCTAGGTTTTATTCAAAGGGAATTCGCCGATTCACATTGAGGGATTGTCAGAAACTCGCTACTTGAAGATCAACTTAAAGAATTTGGCCTTGTGTACGTTCGAGATTCAAGGCAACTTTCGGGTTATGATTCGCATCTACCAATCACCATCGTCCAGCCGCCTTCAAAAACATTCACCATCATCGTCGTCCATATCAATATCCTTACACAAGTCCATTGTTCGAGCACCGAGTCATTTCAAGCCGTTCCGGATCAGATTTGCCTATGCGTGTTCTTCACGACGTTTGGAGCACATATAACGTAAGTTTATCCAAAATCCTTTCATATCCTATCTACCCTAGCCATTCTTCACCTTATACCTCACACACATATCCCCGTTAACTTCCCTAGCCAATTCGAGCCTTAAAACATCCCCGTTGGTTTGGATTTTGTGTTTCTATTTGTGTGTCGTAGTCTAGGTATTTTAGTTGGTTTTAGTCGTCTAGTTAGCGTTGTATTGATCCCCTACTTTACCGACATAGTTTCGTTCCTAGCTTCTGTATTTTGTGTCGTTATTGTGTCCTATAAGCCCCGGGACACATCATTAATTGGTACCAGAGCCAGGTTGGTTCATATCGTTCATGGTTCAATACGTCCAATTGTTCATTTCTTTTTTTTGAGTCTTATCGAGTTGTAATTTATTTTCCGCATCGTTCATAGTAAAAAAAAAGGATCGTATATAAAAAAACAAACGATAAAAAAAATAATCGGATAAAAAAAAGAGAAATCTGAATTCAAAAAAAAAGAGGTATATTCATTGTTTCCTTTTTGTGTTCCTTTATTTTTGGTACCTTCCTTGTGGTACAAGTCTATAGTTGGTTATTTCCTTTTAGGTATTGTTTTCTTTTTGGAAATTTCCTTCAAAGTTTATTTTCTTTTTGGAAACTTCCTTAGGAGTTATATTTTAATTTTGTTTTTTTGTTTCTAGAGTCTAGGCTAATTAAGGTATTTAAATTGTGTCACATAGATTGATACACGTCCAAATCACCCTATTGCCTTCTTTGTTTCTTCTTTCCCTTATCCTTTATATTCTTTCCTTCCTTCTATCTAGATTTATTTTTGGACTTCCTAATCTAATTGGAACTTCATTAATTGATCTAATTCTTTCCTTTCCTACCTCTACCCTACTCGACCACCACCCACATTCATCACAACATTTTGACAGCCCCCTTACATCCATACTCAACCGATATCGCCATATACACCAACATCCTTGTTCCGAGAGTAGCATACCCTTCTATTCCCAGTGTAATTAAGTTGAGCCCGCGAATACCACTTAGAGAGCTGATTCTCTTAGCTAGTTCAACCAGCCTATATACACGAATTATCACACACTATGCACCCATATATTGAGTGATACACGAGTGGTAAAATCAAGAGAGAAAATAAATGAGTGACGTGAGATTGTGAGGTCCTACCTTGTTTTTCTTTATGTTTGTTCGTTTTGTAGGTACCATGAAGAAAAGAGACCGCCCGGAGTCATCCTTGACCCCACACGTCGACCTCAATCGACCACACCATCTTTGGACCTGTCCAAAGCACCCATAGAGTCTTATTATGATCTAGCACCACAGTGGGATCCTAAGTACCACTTTGAAGCGCTTTCAAAGCACTTCCAGAGACAGCACCAGGCCTTATCAGATAAGATTGATGATTTAGTGCATGCCTTTGAACGCACTAAAACTACTCCGACCATTACTCAAGTTGTTCGAGGTCTAGTATGACGCAATGAGCGTCGAGACAAGCCAGAAGATGATCACTATGATGAGAGCTCAGAAGCCGAGTATGACCCTCTAGAATGAGGTCGTGATCAACCACGAGCACCTCACAGGCGTGCAACCCGCGCCGACACGTATGAAGAAGATCGGATGCTTAACAATATCAAAATGAGTATTCTGGAGTTTGAAAGCCTTCACGATCCCGATATCTAGTTAAATTGGGAGTGTAAGTTAGAGAAGATCTTTGCATGCTATGACTTTACAGAGGTCAAAAAGGTGCAACTAGCATGCTTGGAGTTTAGAGGCTATGCAGCCATACGGTGGAGAGATGCAGCAGGAGAGGAGGTGCAGAAATCGAAATCCACCTATTGATACTTGGGAAGAAATGAAAGGATTGATGCGAGGATGCTTCATTCCAGTCCATTATGAGAGAGAGCTTGAGAAGAAGCTCAACCGGATCAAACAAGGCACCAGATCAGTTGAAGAATACCACAAAGAGTTGGAGACTGCCTTGAACCGAGTCGGGAAGGAGGAGACCTTAAATGCTACCATCATTAGGTACATTGAAGGTATGAATCCCGATATTTCATGTGAAGTCGAGCTTAAAGACTTCACCAGTGTAGAAAGGATGGTGCAGTACGCATAGATTGTGGAAAAGCAGCTGAGAGAAGGCCGTCGTCGATCACACCACAGTCCAGCCCCTACACGGCCTTCTTGGAATAAAGGTACACATTCCACATCACCTTCTACCCCTTCCACTGAGTCCACATGACCCCGAGGTCAGTCCGGACCACCTGAACGGCGTTTCGACCGTTCTACACCGCAGTCCAGCCGTAGACCCGAGTCTACACCAGCACCACCCGCAAGGCCCCCATTCCAACAGCCCAATCAGTCCAACACGATGCCTAATGCAGCCCCTAGTCGAGCCCGTGACATCTAGTGTCACAAATGCCAAGGTTGGGGTCATTTTCAGAATCAGTGCCCAAACCGGCGTGTTCTGTTCCTCAATGAACAAGATGGACTTGAATCAACCAGTGAAGATGAGGAGGAGCCCTAGGCCATTGCCCCAGATGCAGTCGACGTCCCTGAAGTCGAGCAAGATGATGAGGAACCCGAGTTACCTCATGTTAGTCTAGTTTCAATCTGCAGTCTGAACATCAATCGTGAAGACGAAGAGCAATCTCAGCGTGAAAACATCTTTTATACTCGAGTTGCCATCAAAGATCAGACTTGTGCGATGATTATAGACAGTGGCAGCGTGATCAATGCAATCAGTCAGTATGTTGTCGATAAGTTAGCTCTCACCACAACAAAGCATCCGAAGCCCTACAAGCTGCAGTGGCTCACAGACCGTGGCTCAATCCGTGTGACAGGTCAGGTATACATTTCTTTTACTAAAGGTCATTATTCTGATACTGTTTTGTGTGATGTTATTCCCATGGAGGCAGCACACATACTTTTAGGGAGACCATGGCAGTTCGACAGACAGGCCGTGCATGACGGATTGGCGAACACCTACTCGATTACTCGAAAAGGCCGAACTACTGTGTTGAAGCCATTAACCCCTAAAGCTATTGCAGAGGATCAAGAAATGATGCAAGAGAGATTTAAGCAGGAACGGGCGAAAACAGCCGCAGCCGCCGCCCGATCCGTCACCGTGAACGGCCAACATTCGGCCGCCCCTTCACCACCGGCCCCTTCTACTACTTCGACCAATACAGCCCCTATGATGTCTTCCAATGATTTTTTGGTCCGTGGAAAGGCATCTGGATCAGCCCCAAATAAAGAGAAAAATCGGTCATTGTTCATCTCAGTTAAAGGCGTAGAAAAAGCTCCGGTTTACCTTTCATAATTTTATCTTATAAGGACAGTGCTACTAATGATGTTTCTTTGCCTTGTGATGTGCAGCCACTTATGGAGGAGTTCACGGACGTGTTCCCGAAAGAGATTCTAAGTGGATTACCTCCAGTTCGTGGGATCGAGCACCAGATCGACTTCGTGCCCAGCGCTGTCTTGCCTAACCGACTGATGTACCGTACCTCACCCGAGGAGACGAAGAAGATCGACCACCAAGTGAAGGAGCTATTGGAGAAGAAGCAGATTCGAGAGTCGATGAGCCCTTGCGCAGTTCCAGTTATCCTAGTGCCAAAGAAGAACAACGAATGGAGGATGTGCATGGATTACCGCGCCATCAATAGAACCACGGTTAAGTACAGATTTCCTATCCCTAGACTTGATGATATGCTAGATGAGTTAAGTGGTTCTAATGTGTTTTCTAAGATAGATTTAAGATCTGGTTATTTTCAAGTTAGAATGCATGAAGGGGATGAATGGAAAACTACATTTAAATCAAAGCATGGTTTATATGAGTGGTTAGTTATGCCTTTTGGTCTCACTAATGCACCGAGCACTTTCATGAGATTGATGAACCATGTTTTGCGTGATGTGATTGGTAAATTTATGGTTGTATACTTTGATGATATTCTGATTTACAGTCACAGTGCACGGGCGTACATAGATCACCTTAGGCGTGTATTCTATTTATTGTGTGATGCAAAATTGTATGAAAACTTGTCTAAGTGTTCGTTTTGCATAGATGAAGTCATTTTTCTAGGCTTTGTCGTTAGTTCACGAGGTATTGAGGTTGATTGTTCTAAAATCAAAGCGATTGAGGAATGGTCGACACCAAAGAACGCCTCTAAGGTTCGATCCTTCCATGGATTGGCTGGGTTTTACCACCGTTTTGTGCGGGATTTCTCCAGTATAGCCGCCCCTCTTACTGAGCTAAGTAAGAAGGACTGAAAATTTGAGTGGGGTAAACAACAAGAGCATGCTTTTAATACTTTGAAATCATTGTTGTGTTCTGCTCCTGTTCTTTGTTTACCTGATTTTACTAAGACTTTTGAGATCGAGTGTGATGCTTCGGGCATAGGTATTGGTGCAGTCTTGATGCAGGATCGCAGGCCCATTGCATACTTCAGTGAGAAGCTGAATGACACCTCTCTTAGGTACTCCACGTACGATAAAGAGCTCTACGCTTTGAAGCGTGCATTGGACACATGGCAGCACTATCTCTGGCCTAAGGAGTTCGTCATCCACACAGATCATGAAAGCTTGAAGCACTTGAAAGGGCAAAACAATCTGAACAAGAGACTTGCGAGATGGGTCGAGTTTATTGAGTCTTTCCCGTATGTTATCAAGTACAAGAAAGGCGAGGACAATGTGGTCGCCGATGCCCTATCTAGAAGGTACGCTCTTTTGAACTTGATGCATGCCAAGATGCTAGGTATTGAGTCCATTAAATCATTGTACACGCATGATGCTTATTTCAGCCCCATATTTGCGTCGTGTAGTACCAAACCTAGATATTTTGATGGTTTTTATGTGCATGATGGTTTTCTGTTCAAAGAGTCGAAGTTATGCATCCCGGACTGTTCTATGTGTGAGCTTTTGGTATTAGAATCGTATGCGGGGGGTTTGATGGGTCACTTTGGTGTGCATAAGACATTAAACTTGCTGCATGAACACTTTTTTTGGCCGTATATGCGTAGGGATGTAGAGAATGTGTGTAGTCGTTGCATTACTTGTCGTCAAGCCAAGTCCACTTCACACCCTTTTGGATTGTACACGCCATTACCTGCCCCTACAGCCCCTTAGATTGGTATTTCGGTGGATTTCATCTTGGGATTGCCTAGGTCTAGGTCGGATAAAGATTCAGTCTTTGTTGTTGTTGATCGGTTCTCCAAAATGGCTCATTTCATTACATGTAGAAAAACCGATGATGCTGTTTACATTGCCAACTTGTTCTTTGTTCATGTTGTTCGATTTCATGGAATTCCTTGTACTATTGTTAGTGATAGGGATTCTAAGTTTTTAGGACATTTTTGGCGTGTTTTGTGGGGAAAATTAGGTACTAAGTTATTGTTTTCTACTGCATGTCATCCACAAACCGATAGTCAAACTGAGGTTGTGAATCGTACACTAGGAGCTTTACTTAGGTCTCTAATTAAGAATAATTTGAAGTCATGGGAAGAGTGTTAACCATATGCTGAATTTGCTTATAATCGTGTAGTGCATTCTTCTACTAACATGTCTCCATTTGAGGTAGTTTATGGATTTAATCCACTAACTCCTACTGATTTGATTTCTTTACCCATTGAGCATCTAACTAGTGTTAAAGGTATGAAGAGAGCTGAATTTATTCAAGAGATGCATGAGAAAGTGCGTGCCCGAATCGAGCACAAAGGTTCAAAAATTGCCGCTGCACGCAACACGAGACACATACGTGTAGTCTTCCAGCCCGGAGATCATGTTTGGATTCATCTGAGTCCTGGCCATTTTCCCAATATGAGAAAGTCGAAGTTGTCGCCTAAAGGAGACGGTCCCTTCACCATTCTGAGCCGTGTTAATGATAATGCATACTGCATTGATCTCCCAGGTGAGTACAAATGTTCTTCTACATTTAATGTTGCTGATTTGTCTCCCTTTAATGCAGATGAATTCGACCATGATGAGGATCCAAATTCGAGGATGAATTCTCTTCAGCAGGGGGAGAATGATGAGGCCATCCATAGCAATGAGGATCTAAACCCGGAGCTGCAATTCAAAGGTCCCGTCACTCAACTACGAGCTAAGAAGTTACAAGAGTATTTACAAGCAACAATTCGCAAGAAGCTCGAGGAAGAAGACGGCGTGCAAGGTAGCTTGAAGTTGATGACCTTGTTGTTGTTGGAAGATGGAGATCAAGACATAGAGTGCAATATATGAGAAGTGAAGACCAAGACTTGGAATGTGCGTGTACCCATTGGTATGCCCATACCGAGTAGTTTCGCCCCTTAATGAATTAATTAAGGGGATTGATTTATTAGACTATAGTATTTATTTTATTTAAATTAGAGTATAGTCAAAGTCAGATGTTTATTTATTTATTGTGTAATTTTCGGCCATAATTGAGTCATAGTTTACTAGGTTTTATTTAAGGCACAATCCTACGTTGAATAGAATTCTAGTTTAGGAAGTTTCCCAGTCTAGTTCTAGTTTAATTTGGAGTCCTTATTTTCGGCCCTTATCCTTATGATTTTCGGCCTCCCTCTATTATAAATAGAGGTTCCATGTGACATTGATACTTTAGACTATATTTGATTAATTAAGCTTTGCTTTCAATATTGTCTCGACCCCGTTTAAATCTTTGTGAGTTTTGATTTAAAATTCATACTCTTAGAACTAGCAATTCTAGGTTTTATTCAAAGGAAATTCACCGATTCACATTGAGGGATTGTCGGAAACTCGCTACTTGAAGATCAATTTAAAGAATTTGGCCTTATGTACGTTCGAGATTCAAGGCAACTTTCGGGTTGTGATTCGCATCTACCAATCACCATCGTCCAGCCGCCTTCAACAACATTCACCATCATCGTCGTCCATATCAACATTCTTACACAAGTCCATTGTTCGAGCACCAAGTCATTCGAAGCCGTTCCGGATCAGATTTGCCTATACGTGTTCTTCACGACGTTTGGAGCACATATAACGTAAGTTTATCCAAAACCCTTTCATATCCTATCTACTCTAGCCATTCTTCACCTTATACCTCACACACATATCCCCGTTAACTTCCCTAGCCAATTCGAGCCTTAAAACATCCCCGTTGGTTTGGATTTTGTGTTTCTATTTGTGTGTCGTAGTCTAGGTATTTTAGTTGGTTTTAGTCGTCTAGTTAGCATCGTATTCATCCCTTACTTTCGTAGTTTCGTTCCTAACTTCCGTATTTTGTGTCATTGTTGTGTCCTATAAGCCCCAGGACACATCATTCCTTGTCTTTCTTTGTTTCTTTTTTCTAGAACTTGAAATTTTTAATATTTATTTATTTACTCCATTCAATTTTATTAAAATTATTAATAAATATTTTTAAATTTTAATAAAAATAATTATGTTGAGTGCAATTTAGGTATATTGTTACACACACACACACACCCTTTATTTTTATAAGAAGGGGGTCTTCGGTGAGATCGTCTTATAAGTCAAAATTTGTAAGACGGGCTAAATATAATCAAACACTGAGTCTCGTTTGTTTCGTTTTATGGGATAAATAAGATAGATTGAATATAGTAGGATTGAAATGTTCATGTATTGATAATTGATCTTTTGGATTGTTTGATTGCGATTTTAATGATTTAGGTTAAATTATTAATATCCTAATTAGATTGAATGATTTTGATATATATATATATATATATATATTCTCAAATATGTCCTAAACTAACACTATAATCAATTGAATACATCAATTATTTAAAAATTAATCAAATCTGACATCAATTATATTTTTTTCACCAGAAAAAATAACTAAAATATGTATTTGATGATGTGGATTTTTATTTTAATGAAAATAAATACGTAAATACTCATGTACATAAGACGTATATCAGACGGTAAATGCGTTGACCGAGGCAACGCACGTTGACCCGGTGAAAGTGTTGACTAAAAAATCGTCAAAATGGGTTATAGTTTTTAGGGATATAAATGATACTTTTTTTTTTAATTTTGAATGATACTTTTTAGTGTTTAGATTGATACTGATTTTAACAATTTTTTTCTTTATTTTTTTTTCTAGCCGATACTTTTTAATGATACAAATGATACTTTTCAGTATCATGAATGATACTAATTTTAATGGATTTTTTGGTTAACGCATTGACCGAGTCAACGCGTTGACCATCTGATGTGCACCTAGTGCACACAAGACCTGCGCAAATAAATAAACTCGCATATTCTACATCGTCAAAATAAAAAATAATGAGTTAACTTTGATATTCTACATTGTTATGATGTGAAATATTCCAAGTCAACTCGTTTATTTTAATAAAAGTCAATATCAACAAAGACCTAATTCAATAATTTTTCAGGTGCCGAAAAATACATTAGATGCTACATTGGGTAAATTTTAAAATATTTTAGATATTTAATCGGCAAAATTATTAGTCAAACATTGATTCGATTGTTTTCCAAGAATGATAAGATTTGAACAATCTGAAAAGTTTGGGACATAAACCATAGTTTACCTCAAAAAACACTTGTTATTGGAGCTATGCGAGTAACGCATGCATAATAACTTAATAAGTGACATTAAAATTTTCTTTTATCACTGTATGAATCAAACAAGGGCAAAGTCTCATCACACACATGCAGCACTATATCCCAGAACCTGCTCAAACCTAGACTTGATGGGATAAGTTATGATAAGTATGAGTGAGATGTCTTTTACTAGAGAAAGTATCAATATTATGTTTGCTTTAAAATATATCCACTTGTATAGATTTGTAATCAATTGTTTGGTTCAATTGATTAGTTTATGTTAATTACAATTCTCTAAAACATCCTTCATTTAAAAAAAATTACATTCAAAAAAACGTCATTAGACGACTATTAAAAATACATCATGATCGTCCAATGATCAAATTCTCACTCACTATTCTCTCTTTAAATTTGCAGAAACATTACGATTCTCATGAATAATAATCCAAAACTAAAATTGGTCAGCTAGCAATCCTTTTTTTTTTTCTTTTATCAAATTAACTCTTTAAAATATGAAAAAAATATCACAAAATGATTGGATGGAGAATGGGAACATAAATGAATCAGCGTGAGCATTCCCATTAGATGATTAATTGGTGGATGAAACAAAGTTCTATCTCAATTTATTAAAATCATTTTTACGATGATCTTTTACAGAATTAGAAGAAAGAAAATAGAAGAAATTGAATTATCAATTATAGCACTGGAATTTATTGGAGAGGTCTAAAATTAAAATTAGAAGATATTACAAATAAACAACCCCGCATAGAACCATACGAGAAGAGAAGAAATGAAATTATTAATTATGGCACTTGAATTCATTCGAGAAGACTAGCTAAAATTAAAATTAGAAGATATTAAAATATAAAATAAAATTTCACAGCACCATACATATATATGCATGAATGGAGAAGACAGCAGAAGCGAGAGAGAAGATGAGACCTGTAGGGTTACAATTTATATTAATGAAGGATAATTTTGCCAAATAATAAATAATATTGGTTATCTTAAATTTTATGATTACACATCCCACTTTGGAGATGTGATAACAAATCAAGCATAAGCCATAAACGGAGAACGGGCCACTCCTTCATCAAGGGTTTTAATTTTTCAACCAAATAACATATTAGGTTAGCATACAAATCTATCACCCCTTATCATATGTAGCAAACAAGCCCAAAGAATACACTAGAAAGTAACGTAAAAGGCTAAAAATAGTTAGTAAATAATCCTCTATGATAGCTTGTAAATGAGCTGGATTAAATGTTCATTCCCATATCAGAAACGCATCTATTTTCTCGACAAAATCCATCATGCTACCTGATACGCCACTTTCAATCATCTGTCATAATTTATTTGTGTTATATACTTGTATGTCTAAAAATATATAGATAAACAAATATTGATGAACAAAACACGAAATGTGATATTGAATGTACCTAAAGATCTACCCAAACTTACATGAAACACAAAACAATAATTCATCTAACATATATATTGTTCAAACTATCAAATGTTGACTGCACAAAATACTGTTATTGTCAACAAATGACAAGATTTCTGCTCTTCTTGAATTACCTTAACTATATTTACAGAATCAATTGAAGAAATGGAATAAGAGCCTTTAATTTTTAATTACTCTGCCAACTGACTAAAGTTCTAACTAGAACATGCAATGTCTAAAGTGAATTTCTAAACACTACCTAAATGGCCAAATATAATACAGGGAAAATCTAGTTGTCAAAGGTAAAAGGAAAACATAAAAACTTGTAAGAGACGGTCCTACGGGTCAAAATCCATAAGATGGGTCAAGACCCGGATCCAAACCCTTTTCCAGCAGCATATTTGTACTTGGGTTGGTATTTGATTGTGTTTTGATTCGGATGTTGACACGTCTTACAATGTTTGAAGAGTAAAAAGGACTCAAACGACTCTTCCAAAAGAAAAAAGAACTGTTACCACCTGTTTCTCTTATCTGCACTGTGGTCTTAAAGAAAACTGGAATTCACTAGTCTATCTAACATGGTATGGAAAAGAGTTAAACAAAATTATGGGTTGGGTATTCATGCTCATAGCCATTATAATCATAATATAGCCTTTCTCCCTTCGAAATATCACGAGTCGCGACTAAAAGCACTACGCATTCATCGTCCACACTGTATCTGACGCATTTTATATTCTGCTTTCTCCGGCCTTCCCTGTACAAGATTCATCAGAACCATGAGTAATATAGGTCAATCAATATTGATAAATGATGATGCAATGAAGAATACAGAATTCTACGCTGCACTCTTTAATGGAAGTCGAGTCCAAATATGGAAGAAGGCTAACCAGAATAAAAGCAGTAGAATAGAAAAACATAAGTAGTCCTAAAAGGAGGTAATGGCTCAAAGGCTTACATTGTATGATTGTTTATGCCACTAATGAACCGAGAGATGTTTCCAAGCTTGTCTGCACAGACAACGAGACTTTTGGATGGATCGGCTGCTAGAAGGAGGGTCATCATGCTGTCACAATCATCTTTTTCTCGATTCTTGATGAAATCCATGTCCCCAGAATACTCAGCGACTATAGTCATGTCCTTTATAGGCCCATCAGCTTCTACTGTATAGCTGCAGATCAACATAAAATGAGGTCCACGTTATACTTGCATATGAGAATGTAATACAGATGCACTAACTGAAATAGCAACACATTAATACCCTTCAAGTAAATCAAATATTACAGTAAGAGGTGGAAATTCCCCTCTTCTGCACATAGCCCTGCAGTATTCCAACGTCTCGGTATCTTCTTTAGAAAGAACCTGATAAAGAAATGAAACTGAAGATGAAGTAAAATCATAAGTTAAGTAAATATGAAGATTTTTCTATTACACGTCTCAAACTGGACCTGCATGCCGCCAATTTCAAATGTAGATCGATTGGCTGATCTAGGAGCCATCCCAGGTCTGTAACTGAGTTCATTGCTGAATTCCATCTTATTAGATGTCAAAGCCATGGCAAGTGATCTCATCTGCTCTAGTCTTCTTTCGGGATCCTCCGATGGAATGTATGGTAACAATCTCCTACGCTTCTTTTGGAACACTAATGTACCAGCCCGCCTGCGGCGTCTTTTAACATCTGGAATCAGGCCAAATGGAAAGATAAAAATGGTAAGAATGTTCCCTTGATTAGGTGACACGTCAACAAGTATATAAATGGTAAGAATGTTCCCTTGATTAGGTGACACGTCAACAAGTATATATCAGTCGAATGTATGGTAACAATCTCCCACTCTCTTCATCCATATTCCATGTTATCAAACAAAATCCACTTGTTAATCTCAACGTCTGAATAAACTAATACAAGTTCCCTAGGTGAACTGGTCAGCATTAGTACTTCTCACGCTTCTTCAAATTTGTCGCAACATCAGACTATGCAGTTTCTGAATAAACCCCGCTCAACGGACTAATGGATAGGCTAGATAACAGGTTCCTATTGTCATATTAGAAACTAAGTTTAAACTCTAATTCTGATCTCTGAAGTTCAAAAACTTCATACCAAAGGACGCCTCCAAAGCATATCCTCAAATTCATTCAAGATTAGTAGTTCTTTTGTTCTCCCTCATGGATAAGGTTGAACGAGGATGTAACCACAAGCACTTAATGAACTTCTAGAAACTGTTAATACAGCTAACAGAGGAATTACCGCTACAGAGTGAAATGCTTTGGAATCCTAAAGAAACACATTCATATGCTCTAAAGTTTCCTAAATAGAATCTGATTAGACTAATTATTTTACTGAAGTATCAAATTCATAGGTGTGAGGTATAAAGTCATGCTTAAACAAGTAAAGCAATACTGTTCTCTTAAGTTGGTCATCAGAAACTCACTCATATACAATCTTTTATCTGATAATCTAGGACATGGTTGTGTTAGAACAGAACCGGTAGAATAAACGCGTCACTTAAAGCCCATTAAATCATTAGGTAATAATGATGCTTAACTACGTGCCGCTATAATTTCTTTCTGCGTATACTTGCAAAAGTATTACGAAGAGATAACATATAGAGCATAAAAAAGAGATAATCTTACTGAGATAACAACTTTAGCAGCATAAAAAGACCATGAGGGTACGGCATACTAATCGCAGAGTACAAATTTGCTGAAAGTTCGCATAAAACATAAATTCTCAACCATAGATGATAAACTGAACTAAAAGAAGTGGCTTAGTCAAACAATTGAAAGCCAAGGAACACTCATCCTGGGAATTATAACTGTTAAAACATGTACCTATAACCTTCAGTTTGCAATAACAATTACACAAAATACTGCGGATTTCAAGAAATCTTGAACATTTGGTAACTTGATGGTTGAAACTTTCAATCAAATGATCTTTTTACTGTCTGACTGGTGGATTTAAAATACGCGTCTGTTAAAGTTTCCTTATCAAAAAGTACCATAGCCACAGTTCAAGCATGAAAACAATGTGAAATCATACTAAACTATTCATGTAAGCTTACATAACTTCATAAAATTTGAATCTTTTTTCATCATTATAAGGTAAATTTCATCCTTATTTGGGCTGTTGCATAAACAGTGGTTTGAAGTTGTATGTGACATTGGATATAGGTCTTAAAGTGCAATATTTTGATTTTGATAATACATATATTACAATCAGATGAAGCAAAATTTGTATTACATTTGCCCCGAAGTCTTGAAAATTCCATAAAATAACTGGGATCAAAATAGTTTTTTTTTTTTTTAAGTATACCTTGAATAGAAGAGCATTGCCTTGTGAACTCAACATCCTTCTGAATCTTAAAAAAATCAGCAAGCTTCTTCTGAGTAAAACCTTTGAAACCTGCATGTATAAAAACACAAGCATAAAAGAATGCTTTAACAAATTAATCCACAAAAGGAAAACACGGGACCACTAATTTCCTCTCTCTCTCTCTCTCTCTCTCTCTCTCTCTCTCTCAAGAAACACACACAATCACACAGTGGGAGACTTGGACAGTCACATATATGTATCTATACAATGCATGTACACACAAATACACACGCACACACGTTGGTGTGTCTCTGTGTGTAAGAGAATAATTGTGCGTGGTTGAGGAATAGTACTTTTAATGAGGCAATTATCGTCGCCGGAGCAAGCGGGGCAGCACCAGGGCCCGATGGGAACCCGGGTCATTATCGGGCGGAGGCAAAGCATGTGGTAACCTCTATCACATTTGTCGCACAGCAAAATCTCGTCAGCGCGATCGCCGGAGCCACATTGCTCACAAACCATGGGGTCATCATCTTCATCGCCGCCGCCGCCGTCGGTCTCCTCCGCCACCTCGACCCGCTTCGCCACCCTCATGATCTCCTTCATCGACCTGTACTTTCTGGGTGAGGCCATATCGCGTCGGAATTAAGGATTATGAATTCTTCCAGGGGTGAATTTAAGCTGATCAATTTTCTTGATTTTTTTCGGAAAAGAAGGTGGAATTAATTTAATGTAATAATCCCGGGTTGTAAGAAGGTGAGTGGATTGGAGCAGCTGCTGGCGTTGGATGACGTGGCCAAGGGTGGCTATGTCGCGACGGCGAAGCCAGCTTCGTCCTAATTTGCTTCAATTTTGCTGTTTTCAGATGACTCTGTCTCTCTCTCTCTCTCTCTCTCAACGATCATATTAGAGATTCTTATTTCCTTCTTCGTTCTAATTATTTTTTAAATTAAAAAAAAATGTATTTTGTTATTTTTGGATTTCATTAATATGTGGGTGTGTGTATTGTCAATTGTGTAGATGTGTAGGATTTATCATTAAAAATAATACATGAAATATTTTTTTCGGAATTATTGTAGAACGAACTTGTATTACGGATTTTCTAAACAAAGAAATTATCAGATTAGTTTCACTTCCTTTTGTCCTCATAAAGTGTCCTTGATTTGTTAGAAATTGAGTGGAATTTAGGTTCACAATGTACTGAGTCAAGATATAAGGAAGCAAAAAAACAAAACAAAACAAAAACAAAAACAAGAAGAAGAAAAGATATAAGGAAGAAGATAGATATTTTGAAGCTACATAAATTACAATCATAAAAATTGAAAATAAAAATAAAAGTTATAAATTATAAAAACACCTAGTCAAAATTTGGTGGAATACTAGCACAAGGCACAAGGCACAAGCCTTAGGTTACTAATACAAGCAAAAAAAAAGGGGAAATTCTAAACAGTCCCCACTAATTTATAAAATATAAAAATATACATGATAAGTCATTTTTACCCCTAGTTCTCATAAATTTAAAATTCTAACATAGCCCTCTACACTATAGCCCCCATCCATTTAAAAACATTTGACCACTTTGATTAGGGATAAATTTATTTAGTGTGAATGGATCTTTTTAATTATACCCAATTCGTAAAATTCTTTTCTAGAATGTTTTTTACTAGTCAAGTTTTTCTTTGTTCTTAATAATACTTTAGGTCCTGTTTGGTTGGTAAGAAAATAATGTGATTTTGAGGAAAATGAATTTTAACAGATTCTTTATCACGTGTTTAGAACATAACAAAGAAATTATCAGGATTCTCATTTTAGTATTTGATTCAAACAAGTAAAATGAAATACATAAAATATATATCATCATTTTCGTCTTACTAATACTTTTTATAATTTTTAAGATATGAACGATATAATTTATAATACAATGTACAAAAATAATTATATATATATATATATATATATATATATTGTGTAATCATTCGATATGCAATAATTAAATATTACATTATCAATTACAAGTTGTATTTCAACCAAACAACGTAGTCTCATATGAAAATTTGATCGAATTGATTGGTCCATCCAAATGAAGACATAGTCTCGGTTAACATCTTTAGTTATTATTTATTTTTTAATTTTTTTGCATAAAAGTTCAACTGATTCTTATATAAAACAAGATTGGATCAAAATAGTGGTGGACACGTGTATGGAGCAAATTAAGCACGTACAAATTAAAAAAAAAAAAAAAAAGAGTTTATATATATGTAAAAAACAAACTCATTTAAAGAAATTGAGGCTCACATTCCCCTGACTCGAAAAAACAAAAATGGTTCCATGTCATCAATATATAATGCGGGAATAAAATATTTCAATAAACATATATATAATTTATGGTTATGTGTTGCTAATTAAACGGTGCAATAAACCATGTGAGCTTCTCTCAAATAAATAAACCATGTAAGCAAAAAGAAAAAGATATTAACCAAATTGCGGAAAACTAAATAATTAGGGAATCGAAATTTTTTTCTTTAACAACACATATACATAATTAGCAATTATGTGTAGTTAATACTTTTTTAATTTTCCACATAAGTATGAAAAAAAATATTGAATTTCATTCATCTGAAAATAAATGTGATTATTTTGTTTATAAAAAAAATGTGTGATTAAAACGTTTTTCCCACACTTATAAGTGTCCATAAGTAAAGAAAGTTGTCTGGTTAATTTACCCACATATTTTCTAATTATGTGTGGCTAAACAACCATAAATTTTTTGTGATAAATTTATGTGTGGCTAAAAATTCAATTTCTTATAGTATTTAGGGTTTCCAGCATTGGACTCATCTACGGCTAAAGTCCAATCCTATCGTCAATTGTTAGCACGTAGAGTCTATCAATATCAACATTGTAGACATTGTTAGTAGTTTATTTAGGTTTCTTTTTATTAAAACCTTATTTGGATGTTATTTGGATTTATATGAATTTTAAAATGTTGGAATAATTTGAATATCATTTGAATTATTTAGGTATCATATTATTAAAAAAATGGAACAATCTCAATATTATTTGAATTTATTTAGAATTCTATTATTCAAAATTGGAATAATTTGAATATTGTTTGAATTTATTTAGGTCTGTTGTGAACAAGGTAGTGTTGGTGTCGGAGGAAGGGAGGGAGTTTTGCCAAAGGAACGTGCATTGGCTTGCCAAAGAAGTCTAAATGGATAAAAGTGGACAAAAGTAAATAGTAATTAGGAAAAAACAACAAGTTTTAAAAATAGGTAGTTTGTTAGGCAATTTGTACTATAATAGACCTGGTCCCCACACCCAATGATTGACACATTCTACTTTTGTCAGGCATTAAATGCACTCTAACAGCTCCAAACCCTAATTCTAAAACGAAACCCTAACAAAAGTGGACTCGATTAATTCTTAGTTTATAAAAGTGGACTCGATTAATTTTTAGTTTACAAAAGTGGACTCGATTAATTATAAGTTGAGCCTCGATTATGTTCATTTTTTTAAAAAACTGACTCGATTATTTTTAAAATTTACAAAAGCATCGATTATTTTGTTTAAATTGTAAATGGGCCTCGATTAATTGTTTTGGCCTCGATTATGTTGATTTTTTTTTTAAACTGACTCGATTATTTTTTAATTTTATAAAAGCATCGATTATTTTGTTTAAATTGTAAATGGGCCTCGATTAATTATTTTGGCCGCGAATATGTTGATTTTTTTTAAACTGACTCGATTATTTTTTAATTTTATAAAAGCATCGATTATTCTGTTTAAATTGTAAATGGGCATCGATTAATTATTTTGGCCTCGATTATGTTGTTTTTTTAACTACTGACTCGATTATTTTTAAAATTTACAAAAGCATCGATTATTTTTTTTAAATTGACTCGATTATTTTTAAATGGGCCTCGATTATTTATTAAAAAATATATAGATTAATTTGAAAAGATTCTCGATTAATATCTTAACTAGCCACGATTAATGAATGCATTTATTTCTTTTTTGTGTAACTAGTTTCCATAAATAAAAAGAAGGAATGTAAATAGCTTCATTAAATGAAAAGAAAGAAAGGTAGGGGGCGAATTTAATACATGTACGGGTTAGTAATGAAAGAAGGGGAATGTTGGACCCAATTAATGAAAAGAAGGGAAGGTAGGAGCGAATTTAATATAATTTAATGCTTTGTGACGAGATAGGTTAAATTTTTGAATAAATAGACGAGCTCACTATTCGTGATACAATACAAATCTCCACTACAGTACAAGATTTTATTCACACTACAAAACAAAGCGACGAAAAAGAGCAAAAGTTGGGGAAATTTTTCGGAGCAAGGGGGCGAAAGACGAGATTTTTTTGAAGAAGAAAGTAGTGCACGAGCAACTTTCAAAGGTACGTTTTGTACTCTCCATTTTTTTCCACTTATTTTGCAAATATTTATTGTTTTGATTATATATTTCATGTGTTGTTAGATTTAATTTAAAAATAGACGATGTAGAGATTTGCATGTCATACCCTTTAATCTTTTTATATTTTGAAGAGTTGCATGTGGTAGACTATAAATCTTGGCTATTAGAATTATTCGAGTCTATTTTAGAATTCATGGAGATTTTATTTAGAATTAATCGAGACTCATAGAATTAATGGAGGCTATTTCAAATTTAATCAGGGCAATTTTTATAATTAATCGAGGCTAATTTTTAAATAATCGAGTAACACTTAATATAATCGAGGGCTTTGTAAAAAACACTTCAATATTTTTTATAACTTATTCGAGGAACACTAATATAATCGAGGAACACTTCAATATTTTTTATAACTTAATCGAGGAACACTTAAATATAATCGAGGCCAAAAAAGTGCCAAAAAACGTTCATAAAAGCATAATAGCATCGACTAACACAATCATTCATAAAACGTGTCAAAAAAGTGAGCATTGGAAAATTACTTGAGAAGAAGACCCGGCTGGCGGTTGTCCTTGCACTCCTTCCATTTTCCGGCGACCAAGTTCCAACAGAGACGGCGGCGTGCGGTTGTTCCGAGAGAGAGAGAGAGAGGTTATCGAAGAAGAGAGAGAGACCCGGCGGCTTCAACTGGTTTTTTCGATATTTAAGTGCTTCGTTCTTCAAGAATATCGAAGAAGATAGAGAAGAGAAAGGGTGGGTGATTTTTGCTTCTAAATAATCGATGATAAGAGGAGAGAAGGTTGGGTGCTATATGTTCAAAATTATCGAGAGAAAAAGAGAGAGAAGGGTGGGATCGAGAGAGAGAGAGAGAGAGAGAGAGAGAGAGAGAAGGGTGGTTGGGATGGTTGAGATAATAAAGATTTCAAAACCCTAGTCATTAATATTCTATTTTTGGGGAGTAGAATAAAACAGCTTTGTGTAAGGCTTTTCTGAAAACAAAAGTACAAAAACTTTGATTTGGTGGGTCCGGCTCTTGATTATTGCAAAAATTAAGTACACAGTGTCGATATAACTTATGGATTTTAAATCGTGTTACTTTTTCCATTTAACTATTTGCTTTTGTCTATTTTAAAATCCCCCCGTCATCTTTTTAAAATTCCCCCCGCCAAAGAAGATGAAGGATTGAAGGAAGCGGCCAAAGTTGGAAAGGAATAAAAATGTGATCTTCCCGTCTACAATTGAAAATTGATTTAGAAAGAGGTGTTCGGGTTATTTCCACAGTATTGCTCGGATCCGACCCGTTAGTGTTTATTACTATTTGGGCCGCTAGTTGTTATGCTTTATTTTAATTCACTAAAGGCCCAATTAGTATTTGTGGGGCCCAATCCAATTTTATTAGGGTAAATTATATAATGTGGTCCCAATGACTTTGGTAGTTCATATACTCCAAAGAAGTATGAAATGAGTTAAAAAAGAAATTACTCGAGATCTTCCTCAGTTTCTGTAGCCTAATTTTTCCCTCATTTCGTCACTAACTTTCCACATTTCTATTCATAAAATTTTACCAAGTTACAAACTTTCTTATTCATTTCTATTGCTCTTTACAAAAAGTTACAAATACAAAAAAAAAAATGTCTAAACATTCTGAGAACGTAATAGTCTCCAATTATCAGAATTGGAACAATTTGAATAGGGTAGTGATTTTCAGTCAGATTCTGACTAGCCAGAATCTTTTATTATTTTTAATAATTAATTAATTTAATTAATAAAACACTAATTATTCAATAAATTTACATTAATGCCCTCCATAATAATTAGGGCAACTCTATATGCACTTCAATTCAGAAGAAATCGAAGATGGAAAAAAAATAAAGAAGTGAAGAAAAGAAAGAAGATGGAGCTGCGCCCCTTTCTTCCGATCCGCTTCTGGAGTGATTTTAATAATTAATTACAAATCACTAATTTCATGATAGAAGGATAATATAGTAAAAACATAACATTCAATAATTAACATAATTAATTTATTAATAATACAGTTTTATTAATCATCAAAAAATTAGATTTTGGCTAGCTGGAATCTGACTGGCCAGCATTACTCATTTGAATATTATTTGAATTAATTAAAGTTTCCTATTAATTACATATTGGATCAATATGAATATTCTTTTAATTTATTTAGGTTTCCTATTATGGGAACAACACCACGGTCTTACAAAGAAAAAGAACAAAAAAAACAAAACGTTTGACATGTTTTGCCGACACATGTCACACATTTCCTTGAACATACTTGCAAGGTGTCGAATTTTTTTTCTTTTTTCTGAATAACAAATGAAAAAAAAAATCAAAATGTGTGACATCATTTGAATTAACCTATATGTTTTTAATTTTGATTAATTAGAATTGAATATTTATGAAGAAACACTAAAATTTATGTAATTGAGTGAAAATGAAAATTTACACAAGAAATTGTTATGAATGCACATAAAATTTGTTTGGCCACAAATTTATCCATTTGATCGATTACAATATAAATTACTAAAATTTACAAAACAAGGTCATAAGATAATTTAAATAGAATGATAAATTTCACTTCTAAAGAAATTCTTAACAACTTACAAATATTAGTGTAACCGAATAATACGCGATTTTAGAGCATTTTTAATTAAATTTGGAATAGATATGAGTATATATAAATATAACATTTATTGAAAATCATAAATCAAATTTCTAAACCACATATCCCTATCACTAATAATAATAATTTAATAAAATAAAAACTTTAAACAATAAAAAAAATAAAAAAAATTAAATAAAAATGCAATGTTGAAAAAGCTTGTAGAAAGTGATTAGAATTTAATGAAAATATAATAATGAATCAATTATAACATTATGTAATTAACATGGCCAATCAACACACAAACACACACATATATATTTGTCCAACTCAATCTAAGAATGATGAAAATTTCTCATTCCATTTTCTTCTTTCATTTCTCCATCCTCCCTCATACTGTCATACATCTTCTTCTTTACTTGGTTGATCAATCTTCCCCTTCTCTCTCATACATTTTCTTCTTCCACTGATTGCTCAATCTTCAACATTTTTGTGAGCTTCATTTGGAGTTTCATTTGGTGTAATTCATAACTGAGCATATAATGTAAATATCAAAAGTTGACCTAATTAAGTGCTCCATCCTCACCAATTATGTTTCGATTCATAATGTTGCTGATTGTTAATTCAACTGAGTACAAAACGTACCTTTGAAAATTGGTGGAAATTTTTGTGCACTACTTTTTTCTTCACAAAAATTCTTCGCACGCCTTGCTCCAAAAAATTTCTACAACTTTTGCTCTTTTTGGTCGATTTGTATTGTAGTGTGAATAAGCTTGTATTGTAGTGTCAATAAGCTCGGCTGTTGTGTCTATTTATTCAAAAATTTAACCTACCTTCTTATAAAACATTAAAAACGTGTATTAAATTCGGTCAACAATTTCATACCTTCCCCTTCTTTTCATTTAATGAAGCCAGTAACTTTCCCTTCTTTTTATTTAATGAAACTCAGTAACTACCTCACTTACACAAGAAATAAATGCATTCATTAAAAAAGTCATGATTAATTGTAGGGAACATTGCATCGATTAATTTTTAATGAAGGCCTCGATTAAATTGCATGATCCACGATTAATGACATTAATCGAGGATAGTTAGATATTAATCGTGGCAAGTTAGATATTAATCGAGACTCTCTTAAAATTAATCTAGGTATTTTTTAAAATCAATCGAGGAATCGAGGTAATTTTGTAAATTAATCAAAGTATTTCAAAAAATAATCAAGGCTCATTAAAATTAATCAAGACAATTTTGTAAATTAATTAAGGCATTTCAATCGAGACAATTTTCAAAAAATAATAGATCGAGCCGATCATGTCTGTTAGTGTTGTGATTGACACCAATCGTAGAAGACTCAGTCAAGATGGATCAGTGGTGCCATACTGCACACTATCTATTTATCAAGTGCTCTACATTGTACTTGTTTTAGTAATTAACTAGTATTTCTCCTTTGCGATTCACAAATAATTATTATTTTTTTAGATTTGTTATTATGATTATTTTTTATTTTTATATGTTGTATTCAATTTTTAAAAATTAATAAAATGATATGAACATGCGTTAATTAATTAGACAAGAAGATCAATTTTGTATAATTATAACAAACAAAAAGAAAATTAAATTTTAAAAATTAAATGAAAATCCATGTTAGAAATATTTGAATTAAAATATTTCAAACGTAATGATTTTATAAATAAGAATATATAATTGTCCACGATTATAGAACATTTGGTTTCTTTGATTATATGACATCTATAAAAAAATTAATTATTTAATTATTTTAAATGATGAAATTGAAATAGAAAAAATAACAAATTATTATTATTATTATTATTATTATTATTATTATTATTATAGTCAATATAAATGAAAGATATTTTTTTAGGCGACAAATGTAGAGTATTACAAATCATCCATCTATGCATAAAAAAATAAAATTTAAAATTCTACAAATCTCAAATTTCCAAATAAAAAAATTAATAAAGAAAATGGTAAAAATTGGTTAAAATACAACGGTTATAATCTAAATTATCGTGGAAAATGAAAAAAAAAAATTACAACAATAAATGTTAATACTGTTGTCTATTGATTAGAAACTGTGATCTAAGGCAAAATGTGTAATAGACAACGATTTACAGTAGAACTGTTGTCTAAGGCAAAAATGTGTAATAGACAACGATTTACACCAGAACTGTTGTCTATCACACGATTTTGCCTTAATATATATATATAGATTATCATTCATCTGTATGGCATTAGATAAATCACTAAGTATTTGGTTTTTCCAAGTACATGCCTACAGTTCTGGACAACGTTCATAAAGATGTACGTTGTGATCTGAACTTCCTGAAGACAGCACAAGCAATGAGTTTGGATTGAGCTGGAGAAAAAAGATTGTTGTGCATCATGCCATAACATAGATTGTTCAACATGCTGAGTACTGCCAGCTAGCTTATGTGATAGCCAGAAGTCAGCTTGTGAACATACAAGACATTCTGATATGCTACCTGAAGTGAAGGTTCAATATCAACAATGTTCATTGCAACGTTCGTGAATGTTTACATGAACATCCTTTATCCAGATTGTTTTTCCAAGATTGATGAAGTTGTTCAAGGTTTCCAACCAAGATGAGATTCAAAGATCATTCTAGAAGATACATTATCCAGCTTGAAGAGCACAAGATTGAAAACAAGGCAGAGTTCTAAAGATGGAAGGAATCCTAACTTGGATTATTCTAGGTCTCAGATCCAACAAGAAAAGTTTCCTTATTAGTTTTAGACTAGGATTAGGATATCTGTTCCCTTGTTAAGACTATATGACTCATCTATAAATAAGCCTGGAAAACGGACTTGTTAGGACACACCAAATAGAAGAACTGCATTGATTATTTCAAGAGCTCTAATTATTTTGAGCCACTTAGTTTCGGTTGTGGAGTTTAGACTAGAGTTTAGTGTTCTAGTCATTGTGTATTGAAACACTTTTCATACACTATCTAAAGGAGTCTCGGAAGAGATTTCATGTGGGAACTAGATAAGTTAGATATCTAGGTTGTGAGGGGATCTCACAATTCAATTCAATGAAAGAGGGTGTATGGGTAGAAAGAGTTTCGAGTGACGGGATGTCAGCTGAGTGTAATAGCCTATGTAAATGTGACACTAGAGCAAGGTTGCAGAAGACGCTAGTCGGGCGGCCGATGGGGACCTAATGCTTGGAGTGCCTAGGCAGGGCCTAGGCGGATTCTAGGCTTTTTTTATTTTATATTTTATATATTTCTTAACAAATATAAAAAAATTTCATATTTAAATTCATAAATCTTAACATTCCAAATAATATCAATTAAAGTTTAAATAATCCAAAATCCAAAATAAAACAAACATATCAAGATCAAATTATTCAAAGTTCATTAACATAATATCAAGAGCCACAATAAAACAAACATAAATAATCCAAGATCCAAAATAAAACAAACATATTAAGGGCAAAAATATTCCCTAACAGAATATGATAATAACCATCATATTCATCTCCAACTTCGTTAACCAAATCAATTTCCTTATCCTCGGACTTAAAATCATCATCATATAGGTCTCTTATGGTCTCAAAATCACCATCCTCGACATCATCATCAACTCCATCAACAACCCACCCTATTGAATAATTTCAGCGTTACACACCTCCCCGATTCAATGGTCGAGATGGACCACAAGCTACTGAGGATTGGCTGGAAGAGTTAGACCAGATTTTCACGCACATTAACTACACTGATGAACAAAAGGTGGCATGTGCAGTGTTCCAGCTTACTGCCGATGCTGGACTTTGGTGGAAACACTTTGTGAGTACCTTAAGTGAGGAAGAAAAAGATCAGTTGTCGTGGGAGATATTTCAAGAAGTGGTATTAGATAAGTATTTCACCACTGCCTTCAAAGAAAAGAAAGAGACTGAATTCTTTGATCTTAAGCAAGGTAACATGACAATTGAAGAGTATGAGAGAAAGTTTAATCAGTTGTCAAGGTATGCTCCTCATTTAGTGGACAATGAAGGGAAACGGATTGCAAAATTCAAAAGGGGTCTGAGAGCTGAGATCAATGGGATCTTGGCCGCTCAAGTGATTGAAGATTTCAGTGACCTAGTGAAACGGGCTGGAGATGTAGCCTTGAGCCTTGACATAGATAAGCCAACTCAAAAGCAAGTTGATAACTCTGGAAAAAAAAGGTGGGATAATCAAGAAAGGAATCGGGGAAACTTTCCTCCTGAGAAAGGAAGGTTTGAGACGAAAGCAAATGCTGGACCATCGGGAATGAAACCTCAATGCTCAAACTGTGGGAAAAACCATGGTGGACCCTGTTGTCAAGGAATGAGAGAGTGCTATTACTGCGATGAGCCAGGTCATTATGCAAACTTTTGTCCCAAGAAGAGAAATGATATGTCAGTTAGAAGGGGACATGGAGAACCTGAGAGAAGAGAAAAAGAACCTGAGAAAAGAAGCAATGCTTGATTCTTTACCTTGGCTCATCAGGAGGCGGCAGTGAAGGATAGTGACACAATGATCGGTATGTTACCTATTTTTGGAACGCGTGCTGTTGTACTATTTGATTCTGGAGCATCGCATTCATCCATATCTTCTAAATTATGCCGTATGAAAGGAATTTAATATGAAGTAGAGAACTTAGCCTTAAATATAAGTATCCCTTCAGGCGAGAACATAGTGACTGATAAGATTGCTCGAAAGGTTAAGATGGATTTTGAGGTAGAGAACTTGAGGCTGATTTATATGAGATAGATATGCATGACTTTGATATGATATTGGGAATGGACTGGTTAAGTTGGAATCATGCAACGATCAAGTGTTATGAAAGGGAGGTCGTTATTCAGAATCCAAGAGAGAAAGAGTTCTCATTTTATGGTACAAGAATTGGAAGATCACCGGTGGTATATCTGCTATGAAGGCAATGAGATTGCTGAAGAAGGTTAGCTGTGAAGGCTATTTAGTTAATATAGTTGGCGTGGAAGATCAAAGATCGCCAATTGAAGGAGTACCAATTGTCAATGAGTTTGCAGATGTATTTCCAGAAGAATTGCATGGATTACCACCTAATAGACAAGTGGAATTCACTATTGACTTGGTACCGGGTGCGGCCCAGTTTCTAAAGCACCATATAGAATAATGGCCCCTAAGAAATTGCAAGAGATGAAGGCACAAATACAAGAGCTCTTAGATCAAGGATACATTCATCCGAGTGTATCACCTTGGGGAGCACTTGTTTTATTTATCAAGAAGAAGGATGGATCGATGCGTATGTGTATTGATTATCACGAGTTGAATAGACTCACAATCAAAAACAAGTATCTGTTACCCAGAATTGAGGATCTTTTTGATCAGTTAAAAGGAGCGGGGGTCTTCTCAAAGATAGATTTGAGATCGGGTTATCACCAATTAAAGGTGAGAGAAAGTGACATACCAAAGACAGCATTCAGAACCAGATATGGTCATTATGAGTTTGTAGTCATGCCATTCGGATTGACTAATGCTCCAGCAGTGTTTATGGATCTGATGAACCGGGTCTTCCATCCATTTTTGGATAAGTTTGTCATTGTCTTTATAGACGATATCCTGGTTTACTCAAAGGATGAGAAGGAACATGAGGGGCATTTACGAACTGTTTTAGAAACTTTGAGAAATGAAAAGTTATATGCAAAGTTCAAGAAATGTGAATTCTAGTTAGACCGAGTAGCTTTTCTGGGTCATGTAGTAACGGATTAAGGGATTGAAGTAGATCCGGCTAAGGTCGAAGTCGTGAGTAATTGAAAAGCCCCCATAAATGCCGGTGAAGTGAGAAGTTTCTTAGGACTTGCTGGATATTATCGAAGATTTATCAAAGATTTTTCTAAGATAGCTGGTCCGATGATACAATTGACAAGGAAATGGATATAGTTTAAATGGACTGAGAATTGTGAGCAAAGTTTCCAAGAGCTAAAGTGGAGATTGACAACAGCCCCAGTGTTAACTATTCCTGATGATTCCAATGAGTTCATTATCTATACTGATGCGTCAAAGCAAGGATTGAGGTGTGTGTTGATGCAAAAAGGAAACGTTATTGCTTACGCATCAAGATAGCTAAAGACACACAAGCACAACTACCCCACACATGATTTAGAGTTGGCAGCACTGGTACATGCTCATAAGATTTGGAGGCATTACCTGTATGGAGCTAAGTGTGAGATTTTCACTGATCATAAGAGTTTGAAATACTTCTTCACACAAAAAGAGCTCAATATGAGACAAAGAAGGTGATTAGAGCTTGTAAGAGATTATGATTGCTCAATTCAATATCACTCAGGAAAGGCGAATGTTGTAGCCGATGCCCTTAGTAGAAAGGGTGAGAGACAGTCAACATCAAAGCTGACTCAACAAGATTCATTAATTAAAGATTTTGAAAGATTGAGTCTAGAAATGGTGACACCGGGTACATCAAAGGTTGTGTTAGCAGCACTAGTGATTCAGCCCACTTTACGAGATCGAATCAAAAAGGCCCAAGAGAACAATGAATTTTTAAAAAAGATAAGAACTCAAGGAGTCAGGGGGAGGTTTAAATGGCTTTGCGTTAGATGGGAATGGTGCTCTCATGATTGGTAGAAGAATTTGTGTGCCTAAGGACAAGGACTTGATAAGGGAAATCTTAGATGAAGCACATTGCACGGCATATACGGCACATCCAGAAAGCACCAAAATGTATCAAGATCTTCGAAAGACATTTTGGTGGAGATGAATGAAAAGATCAGTTGCTGAGTATGTGAGTAGATGTTTGACATGCCAACAAGTGAAGGCTGAACACCAAAGACCCTCTGGATTGTTGAATTCATTAGATATACAAGAGTGGAAGTGGGAAGACATCACAATGGATTTTGTTGTAAGGCTCCCTAAAACAATGCGGGGACTCGATGCAGTTTGGGTAATTGTTGACCGGCTTACGAAGTCTGCTCATTTTCTCCCGGTCAAGATGACATATATAATGGATCAATTTGCACGATTGTATGTTAGTGAGATTGTTAGACTACATGGGGTGCCAGTTTCAATTGTATTCGACAGAGATCTGAGGTTTACATCTAATTTTTGGAAGAGTTTACACGCAGCTATGGGAACAAAGTTGATGTTTTTGACTGCTTATCACCCTCAAACTGATGGACAATCGGAAAGAACTATCCAAATCCTTGAAGATATGTTGAGAACATGTGTTTTGGATATTGGAGAGAATTGGGAGACACATTTACCACTAGTTGAGTTTGCTTACAACAATAGTTTCCAGTCAACTATTGGGATGGCACCATATGAAGTGCTTTGTGGAAGGAAGTGTAGGTCACCTTTATATTGGGACGAGGTTGGTGAAAGGAAAATTTTGGGTCCTAAAATTATTGAGAAGACGGTTGAAGTCATTGCAAAGATAAGAGAAATGATCAAGATAGCTCAAGACCGGCAGAAATCATATGCTGACCGAAGAAGAAAAGATTTGCACTTTGAGGTGAATGATAAAGTTTTTCTTAAAGTGGCTCCAATTTATATTTGTTTTTGTAAAACCAGTCAATATTTGTTAAAAAATAAAAAATGTCGCCTACAACATTCGATCACACGACATTTGAAGAGTTAAAGAAGCGAGCTACCAACTGCGCTACAATAAGCTAGTGCTTTTAATACTCAAACTCCAATATATAAAAATACCGATTAATTGGCCGATTAGGCCGTTTTTACCACGGCTATGAGGCGACTAGCACCTAGGCGGGCGCCTGGGCCGATTTCTGCAACCATGATTTTAAATAAGAAAACACAAGAACAATAAAAATTCAAGAAATATATATAATACGACTACAAGAGCGAGAGAGGCTCATTTTTCGCCCCAATAAATTACTAGGATCAGGCACACACATATATGATATGTGACGTCAGCAGTATAGTGGAGATGTTGAGTTATGCCCAAGGTGGTGGTGTAGTGTGGTGGATGGTAGAGCAAAGCAATAATTATTGACTTATTGTACACAAAAAATCCTAAAGTTTACAATCATATTGGACTCTAATATTCCAATACTGGCAGGTGAGTTGATGGATTTCCACACCATAGTCAAAGAAATGAAAGAATATATATATATATATATATATATATATATATATATATATATATATGAGAGAGAGAGCTGATCGAGAGACGTGTGGTGTGGACGCGAACATTAGTAGATTATGCATACAAAAGTATAGTAGTGGCGTTTACGACATATTGTTGAGGTCGTGTTCTTAGAATTAATGATGATCATGCACTCCGCACAATACACGTGGATCAATATCCAATTGAGTATATATAATTTGATGAATTCATCATTTAAATGTTCCAAACAGCAAAAGAAAATATGGCTACAAGTTCAGGTATATATGGACTTTATTTTCTTAGTTAATTTCATCAATATTATACAAAAATGAGTTTCATTTTTCATTATTATTTCTACTCAACAACTTAATTGGTCATTATATATATAGAAATAGATTGAGAAAGGTTTAATTAAATAATTAATTTTCCCATGCTGAATTTTTGATTTAGGGTTTGGAATAGTGGCAGAGACACTGAGGGAGGATAATTACGAACAGTGGAAAACGTGTTTGCAGTATTATCTGGCAGGGCAGGGGCTGTGGGGGGTGGTCTCCGGCGAAGAGGTGAAGCCAGGTGAAGAGCAGAAACAGCAATATGATGAATGGGTGAAGAAAGCTGCATTAGCTCTGCATGCCATTCAAATGTCTTGCGGACCTCACATTTCTGCTGCATCTGCATGGGCTCATCTCGCTCAACACTCTCTGCCTCTTCTTCCGCCGCCCTCATCACCTTCCAATCCAAGGTAATTCATTAATACTCACGCACACTGCATACACATAACATCATTTAAAGATACTTCTAACATTTTTTAAAGTAAACTCACATATAATTTTTTCATAATTAATAATTTCTACAAAGAGCAAAATCTAGTCAAGCTATCAAGTAACAAGCACGCCTACAAATTCCTCTGAAGGTTGATAAAAAAATCAAGATTTTTTTAAATCAAGTGTGTTTGAGTTATGGTCCGAAAAGCAACTTGAATTTCATTTGGAGGTATCTTCTAAGTAAAATAATGATGATGACGAGGATAATAATTAATTCCTTAAAAATCCAAAATAATGTAGGTTTTTGAAGTAACGAGCTAAAATATCTAAATGAACTTTAGACTAGACTACATATAAATATTGACTTCTGTATGACAAAATGAAAACACATAATTAATAATGCTACGTAGATATAAAAAAAGAGGTAAGTTTTTTTTTTTTGACAACCAAATACTCATATTTTATTAAGAAGGCACGAGAACATGAACTATTGGGAAGGCCTACCACAAAAGATGGAGGTTCAACCCAACAATAAGGACTTGAAAAATCACGAGCAGCCCTAGCTAAACCATGTGCCACACAATTAGCACTTCGACGAACCAAACTAAGAGAAAAGTTATTTGAATTTGTAAAAAATTTCCGACAATTAGAAATAATCGAACCAAATTCAGAGATAGTCGTTGTGGAAGATTTTACAGCCTTAAACACCACTTTGGAATCAACTTCAAAAATAATACGTTGGATACCGTGAGACTTAATCCACGAAAGAGCCTCATGCAAACCCAGTGCTTCACCCTCATCAACTCGCAGACATCCCATAAAATGGTTAGTCCTAGCCACAACAAAATCACCCTCATCATCACGAATCACTGCCCCACAACTAGTCTCATTGGTATCCGTAAAGAAACCAGCATCAACATTAACTTTATAAAAAATGTTTCTAGCTACTATTTCAAAAATATATATGTTTCTAACAACTTGGACAAAATGACCCCTCTGTCTTGCAATAATGTAAAATTATAATACTGTATGAATACACTTAGTCGTGTAACTCCAGTCATGTAGTAGTGTAAATTTTTAATTGTTGCATGACTACGCTCAATCGTGTACGTCTCAAATCGTGCAACAATATATAAACTTATATGTTACACAAATGCACTTAGTTGTGCTCCCCACTCATACAACAATGTTAATTTATACAGTTACACAATCATATCTGATCGTTCGTTCACCCAAATAGTGCACTTTAGTCGTACATATCACAATTTTAATCAAAGATAATTAAGTTTTTTCATTGAAAAAGTGGCAATAAATAATTTTTTTATTTTAAAAAGTGATTAAAAACATAATTTACTAAATGCAAACGACTATTTTTATATGTAGTGCCCCTAAAATGTATAGGGCCGGTCAGTGTGTTGCACCTCAAGCACGCCTTAATTAGGGCCACCCCAAACATAAAATAACGTACCAAACCCAAACTTTCCAAATTGAAGAACATAATCCATGTATCTTTGAATGAACAAACGTCAATACTCACCTTGATTATTGATGCAGGGACGAAAGAATACCTAAAGTATGAGGCGCTGTACAAGGCAATCGAGCTGGGCAATTGGAGCGAAACAAAAGCACTGCTTAAGATGACTCCAAAAGCAGTAAATGCAAGAGTGTCATCTCATAACGATACAGCTCTGCAAATCGCGATTTTATCCGGTCACTTAAACATTGCAGAACAGTTGGTAGATATGATGGAAGCCCCCGACTTGGAAATGATCAACGATTACGGTGCGACTGCTCTGTCTCTGATATGGACGTTGATGGCTGATTTGGAAGTCGTTGAAGATGATGATGGACGTGTGGTGTTGATGAAGTGATTCACAACCCGATAGCCTCCTTGAATCTCGAACGTCTTCAAGGTTGAAATCTCCAAGTTGTTCCTCGATAGCGAATACCGGTCAATCCCTCAAGTGAATTGAGCAATACCCTTGGATAAGACTTGTAGTTGCTAGCTCCAAGAATGAATATTTTCGTGTGAAAAGTATTCAAAAGACAAATAGATTTGAGACACAAATTGAATGCAAAAGCAATTTAATTCAACAATGTCTAAAGTAACAATATGACATGGTTCCCCTATTTATAAGCACTAAGGGGGACGAAAATTAGCATTAAAAAAAGGCCTAAAGATTGATCCAAAAGGGATCTCTAACTATACTAGGAAGTTCCCTAAACTAGAATTCTATTCAAGGTAGGAATTTGCCTTAAATACAATTCTAGTCAAACTTGACCTCATTATGGACGAAAATTACTCCTAAATAATTAAATAAATCTGATCCAACTATAGTCTTAATTAAATAAAATAAATACTATAGTCTAAATAAAATCAACCCCATAATTAATTACTATGGGACCGATTTCTTCGTTAGAAACCGCACACACATGCACGACAATTTCATGCACATGCACACATGCTCTTGAACTCTTTATCTTCATCTCTTCAAGATTAATACTCCATGGTGTGTTCTTGATCTTCAATAGTTAATAAATTAACTATCTTGGAATTGCTTCTCTTGACTTCTTCATCTCCAATCTCGAGCTTTCTTCGAATCAACACTTGCATGTAAGCTTGCAACTTCTTAGCTCTTGATCTTGTGATTGGTCCTCTAAATTGCAACTCTGGTTCTTCATCATCTTTGTTGTCCATGGCTTCATCATTCCCCCCCTGCTGAAAAGAATTCGTCCTCGAATTTGGATCATCATCTTGATCGAATTCATCTGCATCAAAAGGAGATAAATCAGCTACATTAAACGTTGAAGATCATTTATACTCACCAGGTAGATCAATGCGGTATGCATTGTCATTGACACGGCTTAAGATGGTGAAAGGACCATCTCCTCTTGGTGACAACTTCGATTTCCTTAGATTAGGAAACCTTCCGGGACTCAAATGAAATCAAACACGATCACCGGGCTGAAATACAACACGTTTGCGACGTGTGTTACGGGCGGCGGCGGTTTGAGTACCCTTGTGCTCGATCCGGGCTCTAACTTTCTCATGCATCTCCTTGATAAGATCAGCTCTCTTCAATCCTTTAACACTTGTTAGATGCTCAACAGGTAAATGAATCAAATCATTAGGCGTTAGTGGATTAAAACCATAAACAACCTCAAATGGAGACATGTTAGTAGAAGAATGAATAACACGATTGTAAGTAAACTCAGCATAAGGTAAACATTCTTCCCATGACTTCACATTATTCTTAATCAACGACCTAAGCAATGTTCCTAAAGTACGATTCACAACCTCAGTTTGACCATCGGTTTGTGGATGACATGCAGTAGAAAACAATAACTTAGTACCTAGCTTTCCCCAAAGAACGCGCTAAAAATGTCCCAAAAGTTTAGAATCCCTATCACTAACAATAGTACGAGGAATTCCATGCAATCTAACAACATGCACAAAGAACAAATTGGCTATTTGAGCAGCATCATCAGTTTTCCTACATGCAATGAAATGCGCCATTTTGGAAAACCTATCAACTACAACAAACACAGAATCTTTACCCGATCTAGATCTAGGCAATCCCAAAATAAAATCCATAGATAAATCAATTCAAGGACTAGATGGAGCAGGTAAAGGCGTGTACAAACCAAATGGATGCGAAGTAGACTTAGACTTATGACAAGTAACACATCTACTACACATGCGTTCAACATCACGTTTCATATGCGGCCAAAAGAAATGCTCATGCAACAAGGATAATGTCTTATGCACACCAAAATATCCCATTAATCCTCCCGCATGCGATTCTAAAACAAGTAGCTCACGTATAGAACAAGTAGGAATGCACAACTTAGATTCTCTAAACAGAAACCCATCATGCACATAAAATCCATCAAAAGATCTAGTAGAATTCGAACACTTAGCATAAATGGGGCTGAAATAATCGTCTATGGCATACAATGACTTAATGGACTCAAAACCAACCATCTTAGCATGCATTAAGTTAAGCAACGTGTACCTTCTAGAGAGGGTGTCGGCGACGACATTGTCTTCTCCTTTCTTGTACTTGGTGACGTATGGAAACGACTCGATGAATTCGACCCATCTCGCATGACGCTTGTTCAAGTTGCTTTGACCTTTCAAGTGCTTCAAGCTCTCATGATCCGTGTGAATGACGAACTCCTTGGGCCACAAGTAGTGCTGCCATGTATCCAATGCACGCTTCAAAGCGTATAGCTCTTTATCGTACGTTGAATAACGTAAGGCAGCGCCATTGAGCTTCTCACTGAAGTACGCCACAGGACGTTTTTCCTGCATCAAAACAGCACCAATACCTATCCCGGAGGCATCACACTCGATCTCAAAAGTTTTGGAAAAATCAGGTAAACACAAAACAGGAGCAGAACATAACAAAGATTTCAAAGTATTAAACGCATGCTCTTGTTGCTTACCCCATTCAAACTTGCGATCCTTCTTACTTAGCTCAGTAAGAGGCACAACAATGCTAGAGAAATCGCGCACAAAGCGACGATAAAATTCGGCAAGGCCGTGAAAGGATCAGACTTCAGACGCGGTTTTGGGCGTTGGCCATTCCTCAATCGCCTTGATTTTGGAACGATCAACCTCAATACCTCTACAACTCACAACAAAGCCTAAGAATACTACTTCATTCAAGCAAAAGGAACACTTAGACATGTTGCCATACAATTGAGCATCTCTTAAAAGCAAAAATACGCGCCTAAGGTGATCTAGGTGCGCTTGTGCACTGTGACTGTATATCAGGATATCATCAAAGTAAACAACAATATATTTCCCAATAACATCACGTAAGACATGGTTCATCAATCTCATAAATGTGCTCGGTGCATTAGTGAGACCAAAAGGCATAACCAACCATTCATATAAACCATGCTTAGTCTTAAAAGCTGTTTTCCATTCATCACCCTCATGCATGCGAACTTGAAAATAACCAGACCTTAAATCAATTTTAGAAAAGATTTTTGATCCACTTAATTCATCTAGCATATCATCAAGTCTAGGAATAGGAAAACGATACTTAACTGTTATCTTGTTGATGGCTCTGCAATCCATGCACATTCTCCATTCATTGTTCTTTTTTAGCACTAGAATCACTGGAACTGCACATGGGCTCATCGACTCTCTGATTTGCTTCTTCTCCAACAGTTCCTTAACTTGACGGTCTATCTCCTTAGTCTCTTCAGGCGACGGGCGGTAAGCTGGGTGATTCGGCAAGACGGCTCCGGGCACGAAATCAATCTGGTGCTCGATCCCACGAACTGGAGGTAATCCACTTGGAATCTCGTCCGGAAATACGTCCTCGAACTCCTTCATGAGTGGCTGCACATCACTAGGTAAAGAAACATCGTTAGTAGCACTGTTCTTACAAGTTAAAAGAACTAAAGGCAAACCTGCTTTAATAGCTTTCTCAACGCCTTTAATTGTGCAAAACAGGGCTCGATTCTTCTCTTGTGACTTAGGGGCTGAACTCATGCCTTTTCCATGTGTATTGGAGCTGGAATGAGGTGTGGAAATTGCTGCAATGGTTGTGGAAGAAGTAGGGGGCGGTGGTGAAGAGGTCTCGGCCGTGAGGGAGCTGTCCGCGGCGTTGGCTCGGACGGCGGCTGCGGCGGTCTTCTCACGCTCCTCTTTGAACCTTGCTCGCATTATTTCTTACTCCTCTTGAACGGCTTTGGGTGTCAACGGCTTTAGGATTGTGGGTTGGCCATCTTTCTTCACTGTGTAGGTGTTCGTGAGTCCGTCGTGTACAGCTTGTCTATCGAATTGCCATGGTCTCCCTAAAAGTATATGTGCTGCATCCATAGGAATAACATCACATAATACAGTGTCAGAATAACGACCAATGGAAAAGGATACATGTACCTGACCGGTTACACGAACTGTGCCTCTTTCGGTAAGCCATTGCAAGCGGTATGGATTTGGATGCTTCACAGTGGAAAGTCCAAGTTTGTCGACTGCGTACTGGCTTACTGCATTGATAACACTCCCACTATCAACGATCATCGCGCAAGTCTTGCCTTGAACAGCAACTTTCGTGTAGAAGATGTTTTCTTGCTGCGATTGTTGCTCTTCTTCTCGGTTTATATTCAGAATACGGATAGAAACCAAACTGACATGAAGATTCTCAGGTTCTTCTTCTTCAAACTCATCTTGGGCGTCTTCTTTAGGTGAAGGGTCGGCCTTGGGCGGTTCATCATCTTCACTGGCTGATTCGAGCTCATTCTGATCCGTGATGAAAAGAACGCGTCGGTTTGGGCACTGATTCTGAAAATGGCCCCAACCTTGGCATTTATGGCATTGAACATCTCGGGCTCGACTAGGGGCTGAAGTTGGCGCCGGACTGGGCTGATTGGGCCGTTGGAATGGTGGCCTTGGTGTAGACTCGGGCCTACGGCTTGCTTGCAGTGTAGAACGGTCGAAACGGCGTTCCGGAGGTCCGGATTGACCACGGGGTCGTGTAGAATCAACAGAAGGAGTAGAAGGTGATGTGGAAGGTGTACTTTTACTCCAAGATTGGCGAGTAGGGGCTGAACCTTGACTGGATCGACGGCGGCCTTCTCGCAACTACTTTTCCACAATTGATGTGTACTGCACCATTCTCTCTATGCTTGTGAATTCTTTGAGCTCCACTTCACATGCAATATCGGGATTCATACCTTCAATGTACCGAATGATGGTAGCATTTAAGGTCTCTTCTTTCCCAACTCGATTCAAGGCTGTCTCGAGCTCCTTATGGTACTCTTCAATCGAACGGGTACCTTGCTTGATCTGGTTGAGCTTCTTCTCAAGCTCTCTTTCATAGTGGACTGGAATAAAACGTCCACGCATGAATCCTTTCATCTCTTCCCAATTGTCGATGGGTGGATTGCAATTTCTGCGCCTTCTTTCTTGCTGCATCTCCCACCAAGTGGCTGCGTAGCCTCTGAACTCCAAACAAGCTAATTGCACCTTTTTAGCTTCTGAGAAGTCATAGCACGCGAAAATCTTCTCTACCTTACGTTCCCAATCTAGGTAGACATCGGGATCGTGAAGGCCTTCAAACTCCAGAATGCTCATTTTGATGTTGTTGAGCATTCGGTCTTCATTATAGTCATCATGACTATTTCCACGTCTCTGGCGACGGCCTTGGTCGAACTCTTCAATATTCTCATCAAAGTACTCCTCTTCAGGCTCGTTTTGATGCTCATTGCATCTAGCGGGTCCTCGAACTGCCTGAGTAATGGTCGGTGTGATCTTAGTGCGTTCAATAGCATGCACTAAGCTATCAAGTTTGTCAGACAGGGCCTGGTGCTGTCTCTGGAAGTGTTTTGAGAGTGCCTCAAAATGATACTTAGGATCCCACGGTGCGGGTGGATCTGAAGTGGACTCCATGGGGGGCTTTGGACGGATCTCGGGGTGGGTCCAAAGGTGGAGTATCGGCTGGGGGAGTCTGGGATGACTCGGATCGTGTACCTTTCTTCATGATACCTACAAGATGAACAAACGTAAAGGAAAACAAGGTAGAACCTCACAACCTCACGTTCACTCGTTTGTTTTCACTCTTGATTTTACCACCCATGTTTGCACTCAAAGTGTTTAGTGAAGTGTGTGTGTCGTGTATAATGAATGGAGGAGTAGAACTCTTGTCGAATGTCGAGGGTACGGATGAATTGCACGAAGGTGTAGACGAGTATCACTAGGATCAATGGATGAGATGGTATGATGATGTGTAGGAGGCGTGTGGCTTATGTGGCAAAGGGTGGGGACGTGTGGGTCTAGGTGGCGTGTGGTAGGTGGGGTCGAGTAGGGTAGGTGTATTAGGGTTAGATGGATCCCCAAGTGTAGAAGGAAAGATGAAGGAAGGAAAAGGAAAGAAAGAATAGGTTATTTGGAAAGTGTTACACAATTGTGACACAATTCTAAATATCCTAATTGGACTAGACTCTAAAAGGAATGAACCAAAATTAAAATACAACTCAAAAGGAAACTACCAAAAAGAATTAAAACTTGGAAGGAAAGTTCCAAAAATAAAACAAGACTCTAAAGGAAGTTACCAACTAAGGAATTATCCTAGAAGGAAACTACCAAAATTAAAATAGAACTTAGAAGGAAAGTTCCAAAAATAAAATAGACTCACAAGGTAACTACCAAATAAGATGAAATACTAAAAGGAAATTACCAAATAAATCAAGACTCAAATGGAAACACAATGAATATACCTCTTTTTTTTTTTTTGAATTTTCGGATTTTTTTTCTCTTCTTTTATCCGATTTTTTTTTCTTTTTTTTTATCGCTCTTTTTCTCTTTTTTTTTATACGATCTGATTTTCTTTTTTTTTCTAAACAATGAACAATACGGAAATTAAATTACAACTCGATAAAACGCAAATAAAATAAACGGGACAAATAAACGAGTATGGAACCACGAACGATATAAACCGACGTGGCTCTTGATACCAATTTATGATGTGACCCGGGACTAAATGACCAACGAGACACAAAAGACGCGGAAGCAAAGGAAAGAAACTACGTTGGTACGAAAGGATTCTATACTCGAATAACTAGGCGACCAAGACTCAATTAAAATACCTAGAACTTTGACACAAATTAAATAACACAAACCAAGGGTTCAAGGGGCTGAATTGGACGGTTTTATAGGGCTGGAAATTGGAAGAATTTCGTGTGTGGAGGTTGGTGAAGAAGGGCTTGGAGAAGATAGGATATGTTAGTGTTTGAACGGACTTACAGATATAACCAACGAATGTAGAATTCGGACTTGAAGGGGGCTGCCGTGATATGGACGTTGATGGCTGATTTGGAGGTCGTTGAAGATGATGATGGACGTGTGGTGTTGATGAAGTGATTCACAACCCGATAGCCTCCTTGAATCTCGAACGTCTTCAAGGTTGAAATCTCCAAGTTGTTCCTCGATAGCGAATACCGGTCAATCCCTCAAGTGAATTGAGCAATACCCTTGGATAAGACTTGTAGTTGCTAGCTCCAAGAATGAATATTTTCGTGTGAAAAGTATTCAAAAGACAAATAGATTTGAGACACAAATTGAATGCAAAAGCAATTTAATTCAACAATGTCTAAAGTAACAATATGACATGGTTCCCCTATTTATAAGCACTAAGGGGGACGAAAATTAGCATTAAAAAAGGCCTAAAGATTGATCCAAAAGGGATCTCTAACTATACTAGGAAGTTCCCTAAACTAGAATTCTATTCAAGGTAGGAATTTGCCTTAAATACAATTCTAGTCAAACTTGACCTCATTATGGACGAAAATTACTCCTAAATAATTAAATAAATCTGATCCAACTATAGTCTTAATTAAATAAAATAAATACTATAGTCTAAATAAAATCAACCCCATAATTAATTACTATGGGACCGATTTCTTCATTAGAAACCGCACACACATGCACAACAATTTCATGCACATGCACACATGCTCTTGAACTCTTTATCTTCATCTCTTCAAGATTAATACTCCATGGTGTGTTCTTGATCTTCAATAGTTAATAAATTAACTATCTTGGAATTGCTTCTCTTGACTTCTTCATCTCCAATCTCGAACTTTCTTCGAATCAACACTTGCATGTAAGCTTGCAACTTCTTAGCTCTTGATCTTGTGATTGGTCCTCTAAATTGCAACTCCGATTCTTCATCATCTTTGTTGTCCATGGCTTCATCATCAAGCTTCTCAATTCTCTAATCACGGCTGATATATACGGTAAAACCTTAATTTATTTACCAACTCTATTGATTATATATGTTCCAAACTATGCACATGTTAACAATTTTATTTCGAGCGCCAAATTTTGGCGACCAGAATTGAAGCCGCTCGCTTTTAAGGCATTTTTATTACTACCTTAGTTTGAGTGACACATGGTGTAATTTTCCTTTTTCAAATATATATTTTTATTGGATTAATTGCTAAGAAGCATTTTTCTACGCTGAAGACCTTTAAAGTAGGTAATTAAGATACCAATTTTTAATTTGAATGTTATTTAACATTCTTCAAATTAATTGGCTAAACCACAATTTGAGATGCGTAAGATACCTGTTTCGGACGAGCATCACCAGAAAATTTGAGCAATGTTGCAAAACCTCAAAATTATAAATTGGCCTTTTAATTGCCTACGTATAACATATTTCGAATTTGTAACTTAGTGAGAATAGGATGATCTTTTTTAGCGACTTACTGATCTATATGTATGTATATTCATCGATCATACACAATTTCTGTTTTAATTTATATTGGTTGTCGCTCAACTCCATGCAGATATTGCCTCAGACCTGTTGAAACGCTATCCGAAACTGGGCGTAATGTCTGATCACAGTGGAAACTATGCTCTAGGAATATTGGCGCAGAAGCCTTCTTCATTCCCCAGCGGAACAAAGCTTTCCTTCTGGGAAAAATGGATCTACTATTGTGAGTATATACATACATTTTAATTTATTTTTATTTATCAATTCTTTTACATCTTAAAATAATAACCAACAAATTTAAAGTTGCATTTTTTTTTCTTTTTTTTTTTGTAGGTGTAAGAATTCATTCACCGTGGGACAGTCCTAAAAGGGAGTCATCAAGTGAAGTACAACACACTGAAACTCAAACATTGAGCAATGACGCTGACCAAAGGATTGATGTGTATGAATCTTGTGATGATGAAATGGCTGAAACGGAAATCAAAGGCCAAAGTATAGTTAATCAAGGTAATACATAACTCCACTGCATATATGTGATGAAGAAATGGATGAAACAGAAATTTGTTCATTAGATAAATAATTTTGGGAATGCTTTTGCAGTTCAAATTCTGTTGGCAAAATTGGGATGGCGCATTTTACAGTGCTTTGGTATGCATATCAAGCCTGCAAAAAAATTTTTTTTTGAGGAAAAGCCCTGCAAATTAAATTGGAATTACACTTTATGTCATAAACTATATCATGAACTATATGAGGACTGATTACACTTTACGTCCCAAAACTATTGACATATATGTTATCAAATTTTATCCGAGAACGGAAAACTAACGTAGCTCACTTTTAACTTACATGTTGGAGGGTTCAGAATATAGCTAATAAAGGTTTTAGTTAAAATCAATCCTCCAACTTGTCAGTTAATTAAGAGCGAGTCACGCCCGTTTTCGGTCCCCGGGATTTGGCTCGCGGAACAAATTTGTTAATATGCCAATATATAATTGGGGATGAATTCTCAAACCTAGGTACAAAAGGTGTAATTAGTTATAGTACATGACAATTTTGTTGCAATTTTAATAATTGGGACATAATTAATTGAACTTGGTCTCCTTCATTGAATTTTAGTTCCAGAGATCAAATACATCCACGACAGGAAGCTGGTGCACGATGAATCCGTTAAACTTGTTGGTTGCATAATTAAGGAGATTCGGAAATTGAGCGAAGCCGATCTCAACAAGATGAACATCGACAAAATAATATACAATGCTATAAAGCATGGGATAATTGAGTTCATAGAAGAAATGCTGAAATACAAACCTGGTCTAGTATGGAAGAAAGACAAGAAAGGAAGAACAATCTTCGCCCACGCAATCGTGCTACGTCAAGAGAAGATATTCAGCCTTATATACAATCTAGGAGCAAGGAAGTGCTTAATGGCACGTAGACACGACATCTTCAGAAATAACTTCCTGCACCTTGCTGGGAAGCTATCTCCTCCTCCTCAACTAGAAAGGGTCTCTGGAGCGGCTCTCCAAATGCAGCGTGAATTACAATGGTTTAAGGTAACACCAATATTCAACATGATATATATAAATTGGAATATCATATTTAACATACATGCAGGAAGTGGAGAGCCTTGTGCAGCCGAAGCTGAAAGAAGAGGTGAACGAGAGTAACCAGACGCCAGAGGTTGTGTTCAGCCAGGAGCATCAGCAGCTAGCGAGAGATGCAGAGATTTGGATGAAGAACACTGCAGGATCGAGCATGATCGTGGGCACTCTCATCGCGGCAGTCATGTTCACAACAGCTTTCACAGTTCCCGGTGGCAACAAAAACGATACGGGACTGCCTACTATTCCTGCGCGCTCTTCATGGTTTCAAATGCACTGTCCATGTTCTGTTCCTGCACCTCCATGTTGATATTTCTGGGGATCATCACAGCCCGCTATGCTGAAGAAGATTTTCTGAGGTCGTTGCCCACCAAGCTCATATTCGGGCTCACCTGCTTGTTCTTCTCCATAGTCACCATGATGGCGTCCTTTGGTTCTGCTCTCTATCTCATTCTCCATCACCAGATCTATTGGGTTTGTATACCCATTATCATTCTCTCTCTCATTCCGATTGCTCTTTTCTCCATTTGCCAGTTCCCTCTCTTGATTGAGATGACAAATCGTACCTATGGCTCTGCCATCTTTCATAAGCCTAACAAATATTTCTAGGAGATATGTCATATGTGAAAACGTTCAAAATAACACGACTCACAAAAATAACTAATAATTATATTTACCTTTCATTTTATTTTTTACAGTAATATCATCAATTCTCCTATGCACTAAATCCATATCAGACGGTCAATGCATTGCTAAAAATCATCAAAACAAGTGATACTCATTAAGATATATATGATATTTTTTGAATTTGGAATTATATTTTTTTATTGTTATAGTTGATACTGATTTTAACTTTTTTTTTACGATACTTTTTAAAGATAATGTGATATTTTTGGGCTTCTGAGTGTTATTTTTTAGTATTAACAATAGTGATTTTGATATTTTTTCAGTCAATGCTAACTGTCTGACGTGCCTGCCTTTATTATAAATGTAGTGTTTTGTTATAAATTGTTGAAACTTCTCAAATATCTTATATGCGATTATTAATGAATGTAAGAATTAATGAATAATTAGTGTAAATTTCACTTTTGCCCTCATTAGAATATGGTCAAAACACTTTTAGTTCAAATTATTTTTTTTGTTCTTAGAGAATTTTTCCCCACATTTTTTATCCTAAATGATATGCTTCAACATTTTTTGTTCTAAAACTAACCGAACACTTAACGGTCGTCAAATTTTGGGACTTAAATGTCGAAACATATATCATTTGGGACATAAGAACTTATGGTTGGAACCCAAAATGTATATTTCAATTTTTTTAATTTTTTTCTTCAATTTCAATTTCTTATAATTATTTTAATTTATACATGTTATTTAGGATTCATCCGACCCGATTAATGATTCATTATAAATTATCATTATTTATTTTTTAAATTATCAATTAATTTTCTTCTCTTTAGAAGAATCCTCTCCAAATAAATCTATCATTACATCATGTGGATCCATAGCCATGGAAGCTCCTGATTTTCTTCTCTTTAGAATGGTATAATGAAGAAAAAGTTCTATTGGGAACTTCAAGAGTTCCTTACTTTTTCTTTTGGATGATACAATCGTGTAACAGCCCCGAGAGTGGAATTAATTAATGGGGACGGGATATTGATAACGTTGTATTTTGCATGTGTTTTGAGGTTCATTTGAGTGGTATTTGACGGGCATTGCATGCATAAAGTGATAAGTTTTGCATTATTTTCAATGTTTTGTGCAATGTCACGTGTTTGTTCGTTGTGAAGGGAATTAATGCCATTTTTTGTGTGAACTTCAAATGAGTTTGGGAAGATACTAGAAATATAGGAAATCAAGTTAGGAATGCGTTGCAAAAAGAATCGGGTCAATCAGATGAGAAACGAGTGAGAACGAAGCAAAAGAGTGAAAGCATGTTGGACTGCCACGTGGACTCACGACCACACCCGGTCGCGGGCGAGGTCGCGAGCGAAGCCCTAGGAGTTCGATTTTTGGCCTATTTTGGTTCGTTTTCTTTCCTTTTTCAACTGGGATACTTCCAACACTATATATACCTCCTCAAACACGAAAATTGGCATATCACAAACCCTACCATACCACCAAAAACCACAAGAACACACACCATATTCCTCTCTTAAACACAAAGATAGAAAGCTGCAGAGAAAAACACGAGAGCAAGACCAGAGATTCAAGCCGAGCAAGAATAAAGACAGAATAATTACTTCCGAGTTTTATTTATCTTTATTTATGTTAGAAATGGTTTCTTGTTGGATTTTAGTTTTCTATATTTATATGGATAGCTAACCCCTAGTTTTCTTGGGTTGGATGATGAATTATTTATGAAATCCATTTTTATTGGTTTTATCATATTTCCTATGATTTTATCTTGATCTTTGATTACTGTTATTTTTATTAGTATTGTTTAACTGATCACTAAATGATACAATTTGATGTGTTGATTCATAAATCGAGAGGGGAGTTTTAACACGTGATCTGGAGTAATTAACTCATTAATCAATAGCAATCGAGAGGGTTGAGGTTAATTGAGAGAGCAATAGACCCTAAGAGCCATTAGGAGTTGCATGCCAGGCATTGAACGGAGACGTTGATACTAGTTGTGTGATCCACGCTTTAGGCTCTTCGAGAGAAGGTTTAAAGTATAATTGTGGTTGTTCTAGCTAGATTTAAGTCCCTACATAGGTGTGTGATGAAACTGTTGGGGTTTTTTCGAATTAAACCACCGCAGGATCTATTTGGTTGTTCATTAATCCATGTCCATGCAAATCATAATTTTATGTCACATGCGTGTTTATCACAGTCTAATAAAAAAGCATGCAAAGCAAATTTGAATCTAATTAAAACAGAAGACATAGAAAACGAATCTACTTACAAATTGATAGACGGTCTGTGGACAAGATTAAAGATCTAATCTTGTTGTTGAATGAACACAGTAGGTGCCTCCTTTTTCCTCAAAAATTCAACCACTACACAATTCTACTCCAAGATCTTCTGTTGTATTCCCGGACTGTATCTAGATTCAGAGTGGGTTGAAATCTACTAGATAGGGTTGTAAATTCTGTGGATATCTTGAGAGACAAAGAGGGGCTGATTTATTATGCTTGAAATTTTCGAACCCACCTCCTCTATTTATAGGGGAGGTGGCCGAAAATTCAACTCCCAACCCTACTGGGTTTGGGCCTCTATCTCAAGTTCAATATCCAGTCCACTATCAGTCAATTGGGCTACAACAGGGATCTAGAAGAATATTAAATTGGCCCACTAATTTATTTAATATCCAATATCCAATAAACTTATGATATAATTAAATAAATTAAGTTTTACTTTTATTCCACTAAAGAAGTAAAACTGACCTACCAATTTAATACATATTTACAAATATGCTTTCTCCTTTAGTCCAGCCATTCCCCGTGTTTAAGATATAATGTTCATTAATTAATTATGTCAGCCTCTGACAACTATAATTAATTAACATCTAGAACCTTGAGTAGTACCACACAAGCTTTATCATGTAAGGAGTAAATTCCACCTACAGGGTTTCAACATGAACTTGTGTTTCCTCAAGAAAACATCATCAACCTAGCGCACCAGGACACGGTGCTCATGCATACTGCTTGAGACACTATGTATACATTATTATTACCCAAGATATCGAGTTTGATCTATGAAAAGATCTCACTCATTGATAAATCAAAGTAATAAACAACGCACACATAAGCTCACCAATATCACATGAGTTCAGAACCCGAACTCTATGGATCTTTATTCTCTCAGTAACTAGGTCAGAGACAGAGAATAGTATCCTATCGTGATCCTCCTTAATACACTTAACAAGTGTACTAGAATAATCAGTTAGTCAAGATAAACTAACTTGTCAGATTATTCTACGGTGTATCGATGGTGTGTTCAGGACCATTTAAGCCGTGAGCTCTTTAATACATTACAAGGTTCTAATGATATGATCTTACCGTGTGACTCCCCACACCATATCATCTACAATGTAAGTATATGGAACATTGCATAGAACAATTATATAACATAATCTAAATGCAAACAGTGACTGCAATAACTTTCATTTCATATCATTATATCATCAGAAACGTATACAAAGATAAGTCTTCTAGTATACAAAACCAACAAAAATGATGAGATTTTTCTTTCACAAAGATATGATCACAAACCAAGCTATAAATACCAAATCTCAATTATGCAAGTGAACATACGGAGAATAGGAGACCGGGGCAAACACGGGGAATTAAACGCATTTTTGAGCCTACAAGTACCATAACATAAAACTCTTTCACTAGTTAAACAACTCAAAAATTGGATTGGACTCTAACTATATTACTAGATTTTAGCAAGTTCTAACAAAATTAACAACACACAAGAAATAAAATGAAATGGCAATTAAATAAAATTCACTTAAAAGAAATTGGCTCTAGGGAATTGACCCTTGACTAGGATACGTCCATCAAATACGGGGATTATGCATAAATTTCTCAACAATAATTGATACCAAATTCAATCAAAGCCGTCTCTCGAGCAACTAAGACTATTCAATTAAATTCAATTCCCCTATCTCTAGGGCTAAATTGCAATTTAATCTATTCAAGCACAATCAATCAACAAACTTCAATTAAACATCAATCTCTCGATATAATGCAAAATCGAAACCATAAATCATTTACCCATGCACAATTGATTCTCTCAAACTCAATCATACACCATATTCTATCCTAAGATGGCCAATCAAATAATAGAAGAAATAATATCATGATTTATGAGAAGAAGTTGGAAAATCAAACACAAACCCATATTTAATTAACATATCCAAAATCAAGATTCAAAACCCTAGATTCCTAGAAATTTAGCTACTCATATCCAAAATAAAGGAATAAACCACAAATAAAAAAGATATAGAAGAGGAAGAGAAAAAACCCAAAAAACTTGTATATAAATTTTCAAGGAACTTCTTGATTCTTCAATATCCCAAGCTCCAAGCATACAAAGTATTTCTCACTCTAAAAATGGCAAAATATGAAGTTGTGTGTCTCAAATTCGAACTAAGGAAGGTTTTTATACAAAGTTGGAAAAATTGGAGCAAAAATCTGAAAATTCCCAAAAACAAGACACAAGGGCGCGACACGGGGCCGATCGCGCCCCTGCGGCTCGCGCCGCGTGAAGTGAGGCACGACCCGGGTGGCCCCGGATCTGGGTCGCGCTGCGTTGCAGGCCGTGTCCGGCCTCCCGGCTCCGACTCGGTCTTCGTGCTCTTTCACCCGTCCGGTCCAGCTTTCCAGTCCCTTCCGATGCGTGCTTCGATTCTCGGGCTTTGGATTACTCATTTTAAACCTGTTTTCTAAATTAAATTGTGTTAGCAACACTTATTATAAAAAGGACTAATGCTATCCTAAACGGCGACTAAACAAACAAACATGCGATAATAACATACTAAACAATGATCGGATTAGGACTAAAATGCGAGCATGTCAACTCCCCCCAAACTTGAACTCTTGTTTGTCCTCAAACAAGCATTTGGAAAGAACAAGAGAAAGCTAAAACAAAAAGGGAAAAACATAGCCACTAATGCCTCAACTTTTTCAAACAAAAATCCACATGCAAAGAATGAGATCAAAGCTTCATACCAAAAGAGCAAAATCATGAGAAAAATGACCACTCTCTTTGAAAGGCAATCAATATCACTATGATCCTCACACATGGAGATAAGGGGTACATTTTCATTCAACATCACGTAATAGAAGCATACCATCATAAGCTTGCAAAATAACTCAACATGATTCATCAATGTGCTCTAAACAAGAATCACATAGGTCTTTAGGGTTGTAGCGCTCGGCTCTTTGGACGGGTATGGAAATTTTAGGCAAAAGTGACTCCAAGTCCTTTTCCACAACCTAATAACATTCCAAACCTAGTAAAACCAAAAGTTCTCTTCCACCCATACCACACAAAATGAGCAAGCTTAAACAAAAGACAGATAATCCTTAGCCTTCTCTTTTTCTTCTAATTCACTTTCCCTAAATCATTTGTTCAAGCGTTCTTGCACAAGGAACTAGAGTCGGCATCAAATTCAATTTTTTTTCTTTAATTTAATTCAACATCATGACTCTAATAATTCCCATTTTTTTCATTTCAAGGGGAGACTTTGAGCTTCAAAATCCAAGGCTTAAACATGTTTCACACATTTTTTCTATCCGAAATTTGCTACCCACGGTTTTTGATATAACAATTCTTTCATTCCTTAAATTCCCTCTACTCGGGTTATTCAATAAAAATCAATCACCAAAGGCTCAATGGGGCTAACAAGGATAAATTTCAAAGAGTGAATAAATATAGCTCAAAAGTTTTTGATAAAAACCGCCTTAGGTCATCTTCAAGTTCTAAGCACATATCGAATACATGAAAGTTATGAAGCAAGTTCTAGAGATGCAAATATTATTGATGAATCACACATGAAAGAACAAAATAGGCCCAAATCTCACAAGTAGCTAGAAATCAAGCTAAATTTCCACAATTTTGATTCGAATGATACTTCGGCTCATCACTCTATTTCATGCATGCATATTTCAATATTTTCTCATAAAAATAATTCATCATAGGCGTGGCATGATTCCCTATGTCCACCATTCCCTGTTTCCTTCACCAAATCATTCAAAACAAAGACAAACCCAAGCAAAGAAAGTCATCACACCCGATTAAAGCCTAATTCAAGCATTTATTATTACAGACCCAAATATTAAGATAGAAACGATCCTATAGATCAAATAAATCCGTACAAACCAACATAAAGTACTGAATCCAAATACCAAATCCTAATAACAGTCATCCTAAATATCCAAATAAAAATATTAAAAGTTCAAATCAAAGAAAAAGCAGATAAAGGGCGATTACCGGTCACCACTTTATACCCCCTCCCCCAAACTTGTTTCATTCTAAGGAAATAACAAGTTCGAGTGGAAAGGATAGTGGGACCGAAATCGAGGGGCAGACTCTTTCAATCATCAGTAGGAGGGCGGCGTGGGGTGGAGTCCGATGGCGGCTGATATGGTGGATACGGGTACGGAGGATAGGGGTATAGAGGATAGTGCTGATATGGTGGCATCTGTGGTGGTCGTTGATGCGGTACTCCCTGTCTGATCCACTGGCCCATCATGTTCTCCATGCTCGACTGGAAGGTGTTGAAGCTTCCCTGTAGGCCCTGAATCTCAGCACTAATACCCGTGAAACGGGTTCCAATCTCCTCCTCCAAACCCGTGAATCGAGCATCAAAGCTCTCCTGCATCCCCATCAAACGAGTATCAACCTCAGAACGCATATCGCCAAAACGGGAATTCATGTCTACCCGCATATTCCCCATACTAGCCACCATGTCATTCATCAGATTCTCCAAAGTGCCAAAGCGGTCATCCTGGACATCTTCTCTATTTCTGCAGCTTTCCCTTGGCTGAGCTTGTGATGTGGACCCTCCAGCATCATCCGCCCTAGGTGTCCTCCGTGGTGTGCTTTCAAATGTGGTAATCAATGCAAGATGAGCCGGTGTATCCATCATCCAATTCTCTTTCTCATCAAAAGTGGATACATTGGTCAAAGCCGGATTTGGAAGCGGGAACTGACGCTTGTTTGTCAAAAGGAAATCAAATGGGGCGGAGGCGGAGTTGACAAACTTGGCATTTCAGAGATGCTCCATGTTGAGAGCTCGAGAGCTGGACACACATTGATAGTTGGACAAGTCAATGTCCAACATGGCTGCAATTGGGGTAATCAAGCCCCCAACACAAATGGTACCCGTCCTAGAAGCTGTTTGTCTCTGACGTTGCACGAGAAAGTGAGCAGCAAAGTTCACCGGGATAGCATTAAGCATGCACCATAACATGTATAGCTCTTGTGTCCTAAGGCCACTGTTTTCATGACGTGCTAGCACAGTGGAGGAGAGGAGCTTCTGCATGTACCGGAAAACAGGGTTAGGCAAATGGGAGGCCTTGCTCTTGCTAGAGTCATACTGAAGCATGTTTGGGTTCGTTCGCCTCCACAAGACGGTCATGGAAATCATTGAAGCGGAAAGACGGGTGAGGGTGGAAGGTCCCATTAGTTGGAGTTTGAAACATCGCGTTGAGACAATCCACATTGAACCTCCAGTCTTGATTTCCAAGCCGGAATGTGCAAGAAATAGGCCCTCTGGATGGAGTGTGTTTCACCTTCAGTGTTGAGAAAAACTCACGAACTAGCACAGGGTAAGTCTTCTAATCATTTTCTCCCAGGACATGCGTCCACCCAATGCGTCATAGGAGCCCTGTCACACTCTCATGAATCCCCAACTTTCTTGTTGTGTTGGCATCCAGAAATCGAGTAGCGGCAACTTGAAAGCCCCTGGCTAACTTCAACCACTTCTTCCTATGCTCATAGTCCTTCAAGTAGACGTTCACCATAGCGGGGTCATTGGCCCCCATATTAAGAGGGGGCAAGAGGGCACGATTGTTATTGGGCTCCTCATCCTCTTGCTCATCTTCCTCCTCATCTTCGAGTTCATCTTCGTCTTCTTGTTCTTCTTCTTCTGACAAGTCTAGCACATCCTCTTCTTGGAACTCTTCTTCGTCCATGAGCCGTCTTCGGGCTCCTCCCGCTTGTCTTCGTCTTCAAGTTTGTACCATTCTTGCGGGAAGAGCTTCGACTTAAGTACCTTAAACAAAATGAAATAAATCAAAATTTTATACAAAAGCAAAAGACAAAAGATGGTATTTTGCACGGGTATGTCAATAAAATAGCAATCAATGTTTGAATTTCAAGCCCTTTTGCAAAAATACCTTTACACAAATATGCAAAAAAAACAATGCTCCATGGAATGTTCATGTAAGCACAAAAGCAAAACAAGGAGTTGGCTTAATAAAGAAAAGTATCCATTCTTGAGGCAATAATGCAAGCATATTCATTATCAATCCCAACACACTACAAGCACCACAAAATCCTCATGACATAGCCTAACCTTGCTCATTTGTATCACAAAAATTTTATACAAGCACAATATGCTAAATCAAGTAGAATGAAATAAGAAATTTTTCTCCAAATTAAGAACATGTCTCCAAGATAACTACACAAATCCACACATATACCTCCTTCCATAAAAAGCACATAAAGATACTAAAGAGGCATGGAATTGCATAGATCGAAGATAATTTAGCAAGAATTTCTCATCTACAAAATTTCCCCCAAATTTTGACCTTAAAACCCTAGTTTTAGACAAAAATGAAAATTTTCAACAAATCCTCCACAAGTAAACACATTGCAAGCACACCCAAGGTCCATAAGGTAAGAAATGCGCAATAGATGCAAAATAAAGGAAAATAAACCATCCACCATGAAAATTCCCATTTTGAAGCTTGAAGAGCTAAGAGTTGCTTCTATGGAGAGAAAGAAAAAGATGAGATGTAGAATCATACCTTGAAGATGGTTGGAACTTGAAATGGGGTTGAGAATCACTAAAGAAAGTGTATAAGTGTGTGAGTGTGGAGAGGTAAGTGAGAGGTGTGCGAAATGAAGTGAGAAGGGAGGAAGAAAACTTAAATCCGCTCAGCCAGGTGGCGCGACCCGGGCCGCACGAGCGCCGGGTCGCGTCGCGCCTTACCACCACGACCCGAGTTGGGGCCGTCGGGTCAGACCGCGTTGCAGGTGGCTGTTTGACGGGCGCGGACGCAGGGCCACCCGGTCGCGCCTCCGGCTCTGGGTCGGGCCGCATTGCAGGTCCTCTAAGCATTTTAGCTCGTTCTGACCTTCGTCGACACTTTGCTCTCTCATGTACCGCTCCTATGCTCATACTTAGCCGTTTTACAGACAAAACCCCTCTATTTTAGAACACTAAAACCAAGAAAACAACACTACAAAAGAACACACAAAACCACAACTACAACTTACAATGAATGAAAGATAACAACGAGAAACAAAAAGAAACAACAAAAAAAATCAAACAAGTAAATAGGAAAGTTAAATAAAAAGTATTGGGGTGCCACCCAACAAGCGCTAAGTTTAACGTCGCTAGCTCGACGGAGTACCATAGCATTTAGACGTTGTTAAGGTAGCAAACAAACACCTCTCCTTTCTCCTCGGGCTTGTAGAACTTTTTAACTCGGTGCCCATTCACCACAAACAAACTCCCATCCTTTCCTTTGAGCTTAATTTCCCCTCCTTCAAAAATCCGTGCTATGATAAACGGGCCACTCCATTTAGTCCTAAGTTTTCCCAGAAAAAGCTTGAATCTAGAATTGAACAAAAGAACTTCATCTCCCAGTGCAAGATCTTTTTGTCTCAAAAACTTATCATGGTAAACTTTTGCCCTCATCTTGTAAATAGCTGAATTTTCAAAATCTTCCATCCGGAACTCCTCTATCTCATTCAATTTGAAAATTCGTTCTCCCATGGATGATACGGGATCGAAATTCAAATTCTTCGTGGCCCAAAAAGCCTTATGGGAAAGCTCAACGGGCAAATGACAAGACTTTCCAAACACGAGTTGATAAGGAGACATTCCAATCGGGGTACTGTAAGCCGTGCGATAAGTCCATATAGTGCTTCATCCAACAATGAAGACCAATCCTTCCCATTTGTGTGAACTACCTTTTGAAGAATTTGCTTAACTTCACGATTGGCCAACTCGGCTTGACCATTAGCTTGAGGGTGGTAAGGCGTTGTCACCTTGTGCTTGACTCCATGCCTAGCAAGTAATGCTTCCATCCATTTGTTACAAAAATGTGAGCCACCATCACTTACTATGACTCTAGGGGCTCCAAACCTTGTCAAGATGTTCTTTTTGAGAAACTTGAGGACAACTTTTGCATCATTTGTCTTGGTCGGAATAGCTTCAATCCATCTAGACACAAAATCCACAACTAACAAGATGTATAAGTTTCCTTCTGAAGCAACAAAAGGTCCCATGAAGTCTATCCCCCAAACATCAAAAAGCTCAACTTCAATGATATTCTTCATAGGTATTTCGTCCTTCTTAGAGATAGATTCCATCGGTTGACACTTATCGCAACTCTTGATGAACTCTCTTGCATCCTTGAAAATGCTAGGCCAATAAAATCCACTTTGGTAGATTTTCCTAGCGGTTCGATTAGCCCCAAAATGTCCTCCACTTAATCATGCGTGGCATGCTTCTAAAATTTGCCCCTATTCTTCTTCGGGCACACACCTCCTCAAAACTAAATCCGCACAACGTCTAAATAAGTACGGCTCATCCCACACAAAGAATCTCAAGTCATGGAAGAATTTCTTCTTTTGATACCCTTCTAACTCTTTAGGTGCAATTCCTGTCACCAAGTAATTTGCTATATCTGCGAACCATGGCACCTTCATTGTCCCCACAACTAGGATCCTTTCATCCGGAAAGCAATCATCGATCTCTGTTTTGTCATTTTGATCATCTGTAGTGTGCTCCAAACGAGATAGGTGGTCGGCCACCGCATTCTCGCACCCTTTTCGATCTCTAATTTCCACATCAAATTCTTGTAGGAGGAGAATCCACCTTATAAGTAGGGGCTTGGCATCCTTCTTGGTAAAGAGATACCTCAACGCAGCGTGATCCATGTGGATAATTGTTCGGGCCCCAATAAGATAGGGCCGGAACTTGTCAAAAGCGCATACAACCGCCAACAACTCCCTTTCTGTGGTTGTGTAATTGATTTGTGCCGGGTCCAAAGTCTTGCTTCCATAGTAGATCACCCGGAACAACTTCTCTCTCCTTTGTCCTAAAGCGGCTCCCACGACTACCTCACTCGCATCACACATGAGCTCAAAGGGCTCACTCCAATCCGGAGTAATAAGTACCGGGGCCGTCATTAGGGCCTTTTTCAGCGTCTCAAACACCTGCACACATTCGTCATAAAAAACAAAGTCAGTAGATTTTTCAAGTAATTTACACAAAGGTTTAGAAATTTTTGAAAAATCTTTTATAAAACGCCGATAGAACCTGGCATGGCCAAGGAAGCTTCGGACACCCTTTTCATTTGTGGGGGGTGGAAGCTTCTCAATGGCTACTATTTTAGCTCGATCCACCTCCAACCCTGCAGCTAACACTTTGTAGCCAAGGACTACTCCGTCTCTTACCATAAAATGGCATTTCTCCCAGTTCAAGACGAGGTTTGTCTTCTCACAACGCTGCAAAACTCGGGTTAAGTTGTCCAAGCAATTATCAAAAGAGTTTCCAAAAACCGAGAAATCATCCATGAAGACCTCCATTATATTTTCAATCAAATCATGAAAAATTGACATCATACATCTTTGGAAAGTAGGCGGAGCATTACACAATCTAAAGGACATTCTTCTAAAAGCAAAAATTCCATAAGAGCATGTGAAAGTGGATTTATGTTAGTCCTCGGGTGCAATCAAAATTTGGTTATACCCGGAATAACCATCAAGAAAACAATAGAATTCATATCCGGCTAACCTATCAAGCATTTAGTCAATGAAAGGTAATGGAAAATGGTCCTTTCTAATGGCCGCATTCAATGCTTGATAATCAATACACACATGCCATCCATTCACAATCCTAGTAGCTATCAATTCATTACTTTCATCCTTTACTACGGTCACACCTCCCTTCTTAGCCACGACTTCGGTGGGACTTACCCACTCACTATCGGAAATAGCATAGACTACACCCGCATCAAGCCATTTAAGAACTTCCTTCCGAACAAGTTCTTGCATTTTGGGGTTCAATCTACATTGTGGTTGGACACGGGGTTTGTACTCATCTTCTAACAATATCCTATGCATGCAAACCGTGGGGCTAATCCCCTTCAAATCTCCAATGGACCAACCTAACGCGGATTTATGCTTTCTCAAGACTCTTAGTAACTTATCAAGCTCACAAGAAGATAAATAGGACGACACAATTACGGGATATGTTTTATTTGGACCCAAGTATGCATACCTCAAGTGGCCCGGAAGTGGTTTCAATTCTTCCTTCTTATCTTTCTCTTCACCTCCTCCCTTTTTCAATGCTTCCTCTTTTTCATCCCTAAATGGTAAGAAGCGATTTCCTCTCCTTGGGGCTTCCTGTAGGGAATCAAGAGCAAACACACAATCCACAATATCAGTGTTATCATCAAAAGAATCAAAAGAAGAGGAAGAGTGAAGAGATGCAAACAAAATGGTTTCCAAGGGATCTTGAGAGATGTAGTGCTCTATCATTGCCTCTTAAACACATTCTTCTACAATCGTCATCACTTTGCACTCCTCCATTCTCATACACTCCTCATCATCATCATGAAACTTCATTGCATTATATATTGAAAACGTGCTACTTTCATCATTCAAACGGAGTGTAAGCTCCCCTTTTGACACATCAATGAGTGACTTTCCCGTTGCCAAGAACGGCCTTCCCAAGATGAGTGGCACGTTCTTATCTTCTTCCATATCTAAGACAACAAAATCCACGTGGAATATAAAGTCATTCACCTTGACAAGAATGTCTTCCACGATACCTTTTGGGTAGCTTAACGACCTATCCGCCATTTGCAAACAAATTGTAGTAGGTTTTATCTCCTCAATATTTAACCTCAAAAAGAATGACAATGACATGAGATTTATACTAGCACCCAAATCACAAAGGGCTTTCCTCTCTTGGCTATCCCCAATCGTCACAGTGATATTAAAACTTCCAGGGTCCTTCATTTTGGCGGGCAATTTTTGTTAAATCAATGCATTACAATTTTCCGTTAAGTTCACGGTTTCATAATTGCCCAACCTCCTTTTCTTCGTGATAACCTCCTTAAGAAACTTAGCATATGACGCATTTGTTGCAAAGCTTCCACAAGGGGTATATTTATTTGCACTCTTCTAAAGATGTCCAAGAATTTGGAAAATTGTTCCTCATGCTTACTCTTCCGGAATCTTTGAGGGTATGGCACATTCATCCTTGGCTCAACTTCTTTTCGTTCCTTAGGAACTTCTTTGTCCTCTCTTGAGGCATTTTCCTTCTCGCCTTCATTATCCCATTTTTCTTCTTCTCTTGGCTCATCCTCACCCAAAGTTTCATTCTCTTGATCCGGCATAGCGGGCTCTTTATAGGATGTGCGACTTCGAAGAGTTATAGCCTTGCAATTCTCTTTGGGGCTAATGGTGGTGTTTGAGGGGAATTGTCCTGGATGGTGTTGTCCTCTCAAAGCCGAGGCAAGTTGCCCCATCTGTTTTTCCAACATCTTCAATTAAGTATTCACAGCAGCTTGATTATTTTCTATCTTCTCAAAACGTGCTTAAGAATCCCCCATATACTTGTCAGTCTTGTTCATGAAAGTCATAAGGAGCGCGTCCATTTTAGATTTCTTATCTTCATCTAATAACTCCATTGGTGACAGAAAATCCAGGGGGTGGTTGGATGTGATTGTTTGGGTTGGAGTAAGATAAATTCGGATTGGGTGGCCTTGGATGGTATTGGTTACCACCTTGTCCTTGTGATCCTCCAAAATGCGGCTTGAAGTTTTGGTTGAAAGGCCTTTGATAACCCCCATACCCTTCTTAACCAACAAAGCTTCTTCGAAGTTAGGCATGGTTGATGACTCTACCCTCGGGGATGCCGTAGCCTCTATCTTGGCATTCATGGTTGAAATTTGAGCGGCTAAGAGAGCTATGGCATCATTGTTTGTAGTATCCACCTTCTTTAAGATTTATACATTCTCCCGCTCCCCCGGCCATTGATAGGCATTGGAAGCCATTTCCTCGATGATTGTGATAGCCTCTTCGGGACCTCGATTTAGTAATGATCCTCTAGCCGATGCATCAAGAATACTCCTCACATTGGATTTACACCCACCATAAAATACACAAACTTGATGATCCGTGCCAAAACCGAGGCCCGGACACTTCCGAAGCATCTCCCGAAACCTTTCCCAAGCTTCACATAAAGACTCATCATCCCTCTGCTTGAACTGAGTTATCTCTCCCTTTAGCTTTAATGTCTTCCTAGGGGGAAAGAACCTTTGAAAGAATTTAGATAGCATGTCATTCCATGATGAGAATGAACCGGGTGGTTGGTTTAACCACCACGTTCGTGCCTTATCCCTTAGTGAAAAATAAAACAACTTCAAGCAGATGACATCCTCGGGTACCCCATTAATCTTAACTATTCGGGCGATCTCCAAGAATTGGTGCACATGTTCGTGTGGATCCTCAAGAGCCGTACCACCGAATTGGTTTTGGGACACCATAGCCATCAACCGGTTTCAATTCGAAGTTGTTGGCTTGTATAGCCGGACCATTTACAACTCCTTCATTGAGTGTTGGTTGGAATAAGTTCCGGACTGGGGCTTCTTCGACTCGAACCCTAGCTTCCTCTAAGGCCCATAGTTGACCTCTCATCTCTTCGAGTTTTATTTGCATTTGGAGGATCAACGGGTCCTGGATGGAAGGTGGTGGAGGTGGATTGTTCGCCATTCTACGTCTTCTTCTTCGAGCGTTATTATGACGACTCGTGGCTTCGATCTCGGTATCTAGCTCGAACAACGGGTCACCACGTGCTCTAGTACACATACACCACCTAGCAAACACAAAGTGAGTTCAGAACTTAAAAGAAAATAACACGTTTAATCTAGCAAAGTAATTCTTGAAATGATATTGCATATACTCAAACAAACAAATTAATTCCCCGGCAACGGCGCCAAAAACTTGATGAGATTTTTCTTTCACAAAGATATGATCACAAACCAAGCTATAACTACCAAATCTCAATTATGCAAGTGAACATACGGAGCATAGGAGACCGGGTCGAACACGAGGAATTAATCGCATTTTTGAGCCTACAAGTACCATAATATCAAACTCTTTCACTAGTTAAACAACTTGAAAATTGGATTGGACTCTAACTATATTACTAGATTTTAGAAAGTTCTAACAAAATTAACAACACACAAGAAATAGAATGAAATGGCAATTAAATAAAATTCACTTAAAAGAAATTGGCTCTAGGGAATTGACCCTTGACTAGGATACGTCCATCAAATACGGGGATTATGCTTAAATTTCTCAACAGCAATTGATACCAAATTCAATTAAAGCCCTCTCTCGAGCAACTAAGATATTTCAATTAAATCCAATTCCCCTATCTCTAGGGCTATATTGTAATTTAATCTATTCAAGCACAATCAATCAACAAACTTCAATTAAACATCAATATCTCGATATAATGCAAAATTGAAACCATAAATCATTTACCCATGCACAATTGATTCTCTCAAACTCAATCATACACCATATTCTATCCTAAGATGGCAAAATCAAAGAATAGAAGCAATCATATCATGATTTATGAGAAGAAGTTGGAAAATCAAACACAAACCCATATTTAATTCACATATCCAAAATCAAGATTCAAAACCCTAGATTCCTAGAAATTTAGCTACTCATATCCAAAATAAAGGAATAAACCACAAATAAAAGAGTTATAGAAGAGGAAGAGAAAAAACCCAAAAAACTTGTATATAAATTTTCAAGGAACTTCTTGATTCTTCAATATCCCAAGCTCCAAGCATACAAACTATTTCTCACTCTAAAAATGGCAAAATATGAAGTTGTGTATCTCAAATTCGAACTAAGGAAGGTTTTTATACAAAGTGGGAAAAATTGGAGCAAAAATCCAAAAATTCCCGAAAACAAGACACAGGGGCACGACGGGGCCGGTCGCGCCTCTGCGGCTCATGCCGCGTAAAGTGAGGCGCGACCCGGGCGGCCTTGGCTCTGGGTCGCACCGCGTTGCAGGCCGTGCCCGGCCTCCCGGCTCCGACTCAGTCTTCGTGCTCTTTCGCCCGTCCGGTCCAGCTTTCTGGTCCCTTTCGATACGCGCTTCGATTCTCGGGCTTTGGATTACTTATTTTAAACCTGTTTTCTAAATTAAATTTTGTTAGCAACACTTATTATAATAAGGACTAATGCTACCCTAAACGACGACTAAACGAACTAACATGCGATAAAAACATACTAAACAATGATCGGATTAGGACTAAAATGCGAGCATGTGAAGAAACAAGTAAATAAATGGATTAGATAAGGATACTCCAACTCTAGAATTCGTCTTTCTCTGTTGTTTCTTCTTTACTCTTCCTTCTCTGTGTTTCCATTTATATTATATGTTTAAGTATTTTAATTAGTTCAAGCACTTTAATCGGTTGTCCAGATAGCATTTAGGAGTTAAGTTCTAGTACTTAGTTAGTTAAATATTAAATCTCTGTGGATATGATACTCTTGCAGTTAGGTTAAATAAATACCAAACAACAACTGACGGTATATGGAGAGCAAAACGCAAAAGCCCTCTCTATATCCGCAAAACCTTCTCCTTTTCCTTTGGGCCCTTCCTGGCTAAAACTTGATGTCTACTGCACCCTTAGGCATGCCTTAGGATAAGAAAGGGATTACCTCAAATACCCTACTCAGTATGCGAGGGGGTCACCCAACAGTAATTTTCTTAGTGATCAAAGATCACATCCTGGTGATATAAAATCACAAGCCTTAGAACTCATAATTCTGCTTAATCAAAAGATACAATCCTTCCTTCCTTAACCTTTCTTAACATAATCAAAGCCTAGAGTATAACATCCAGGACAAATCCTTCAATCATTAACGTGATCTCAAAGCTTATAAGGGATCAAATAACATAATCCTTCATTTCTTAGCCTTGCTAGCATAATCGGGCCTAGAGTATAAATCTAGGACTAATCATTCAAATCAAGCATGCTTTCAAAGCTTACGAGGGATTTTAATACTACCCTAGAAGGCATTACTCATCTATAAAATCTTTAGCAAAATATCAACAACAATCTCATGATCATGATCACGTATATGTAAACTTATTGCAACGAATAAGCAATTCCTCAATAACTCATGCTAGACATTTATAACATATCTAATCATGCTTAGGAGCTCAATTAACAATAATTCATCAAATTAACTTCCTTCTTTCCTTCCTTTGTACAAAGATTAATCAGGCAGAGCAAAACATTTAATTAGATATTCCATCTTGCCCTATCATGCTTCTAGAGCTTATTAGGTCAAACAATAGATGAGTATAGAATTATCCACCTCGATCACGGAATAGAGGATGGAGCAACGAGCTGTAAGTCCTTTCTCGGGTCTCCACGGGGTTCGCCTTTTCCTACAAAAGTCAATTATTGACTTAGCAGTCTTTTTTGGAATTCCAAAATTTAACAAGAAATCAAACGACATCTAAACCCTCTATCCTTAACACGACTTAAATACAGATTGCACGACTTTAGAACTTATATAATACGACGATAAAAGATTGGAAGAACCCTTTTTAAATTCAAGACTTCCGGAAACAGACTTGGAAAAAGGGACACCAGCGCCGGCGGAGAGGGCCAGTGCCAGTGGCCCAACAACCAACACACCCCGTTTCGGTGGAGGACCCAGCACCCGCTAGGTTACCCGCCGCGGTGAACCTGGACTTCTGTGATTTTTCTTTTCTGGGTTTTGAAGAACTGGATGAACACTTCGACGAACATGAAAAACACTTCAACACTTAAAAATAAAATGAGCATGCTTGATTAATTGAAATCGATACTATAACGACATGCATGCTATTAACTCGAAAAATAACGACGAGAATCGAAATACAAAACTTAAACGGATTTGAATGGAATTAACGAAATAAACGATAACAACACCAAAATAATAACAATAACAAAGAACGGAAACAAAATTCGAAATTAAAGAGAACGAGAAAGAAATAGGATTCAAGGTCGATGAAAAAGAATGGACGGAGTCGAGTGCGTCGAAGGAAGGTGGTTAGCGTCGCCGTCTCGTTGAGTCGCAGCTGCGGCAGAGCCACCTACTGCATCCCAATGGCGCCCCTAGCACCTTCCCCCGCCACATTTCTCTCCCGCCACCCCGCTCGTCGCCTCGGAGAAACACTCACGAACAATGTCCCCTCGCTCGACTCAAAGCTTTTCGACTTCTCTCTCACTTTGTCTCTCAAATGAAGTGGAGAATGATGAATGGTGTGAATGAAAGTGAAGGGGAGGGCTCTATTTATAGAGAGAGAGGTTGGCTTTCGGGGGACGCCATTGCAGTAGAAAAATACTGCTAAAGTAATTCCGGGCTCGGTTAAAAGTTGCTTTATTCGATGTCGAGGTCCAAACGACCTCAGACAAGAAATCTGAAAATACCAGGAGACTCGTTGGCTCGAGTACTATTGAACCAACCTAAATCGGGATGAAGAAGAGGTCGTTTGAAGAAAAAGAGAAAAGATTCCCTTTTCAAAAATTACTTTTACTATTCAGTCAGACTGATAGATTTTGCTCCCGAACGTTCGATTGACCTTGAATTGGCAATCCGTGAATGCGAACGGATTTCTTGGGTCATATCTCATAATATAGGTTTGACAGAACAAGTCTCGGATCAATGAGGAGGATTTTGTAAATTTCTCAAAACACGAACGCACGCGAAAATTACTATTCATTTACTTTCTTAATACCATTTTCATCACCAGAGCCTCAATGATCTCAGATTAAAATTTCAAAAATACCGAAACACTCCTTAGGTCGAAACCTTTCTAACAAGACTAAAATCGGTCATAACAGAGTTAGAATGAAAATTTTCAAAAAGATGATTTCACGAAAAATGACATCTAAAGTCGTGACTTACATCTGACTTCCTTTAAACCTTATTAAAATCTCTTCCTTAACCTCTTAATTACGCTTAAAAATTCTCTAATCCTTATTTGAAAATTTAGGGTGTTAGATCGAGTTATTATTGTTGCCTAATAAAAATTATTTTAAATCACTACAAAAAAATCGCGTTTTAGCGACGGATTTTTCCGTCGCTAAACATAAAAAATCCGTCGTTAAATCAATTTAGCGACGGATTAATTACGGATCCAATCCGTCATTAATCCTCTAGTCGTAAAATCATTTTTAACGACAAATTTAACGACGGAAAAAATTTAGCGACGGAATTAATGACGGATTTTTTCCGTCGTTAATATATTGTCAAATTATGTCGTTAGGAAATAAAAAATATTAAATTTAGTGACGGATTAACGACAGATTTTTTCTGTCGTTAAAAAAAAATTGAACAAGCCGCGGCTAAGCCACCACAGGCGAGCCGAGCCACCAAGCCGCGCCATAGGCACCAATATTAATTGGCTGAATCTCTCGCTTGGGAGAGTATTCGAACCCAGGCCCTTTGGGAAAGAGGAGGCGCCTCTAACCATGTGGGCTAGGAGATGTTTATGTACAAGTACACAAATAATATATATCTATATACACATACAAAACCTATTTTGATTGATTTTTTATTTCAAAATTAAATAAAATATATACTATTGATTTATTTAAATATCTATTACCATTTATATTTTTATCATAAAATATAATTATATTATATCATTATTTCATATTAAATTATTTTAATTATTTTACTCTAATATTATATATTTATAAAATTAAAATTAAAGTGATAAAATTATTAAAATAAAAAATTATTAAAAAATTATTAATTAGTAATTTCAAAATATATAAAATATTAAAAATAATATAATAAAGTAAAAAAATTAAAATAAAATAAATCTAAAAATAAAAAAAATTAATAATATTAAAAAGATTAATTTCAAATTCATAATTAATTAGTAATTAAAAAATGAAAATATTAAATATAATATAAAATAATTAAAAAAAATCAAATAAATCCATAAAAAATAAAATAAATAAATAAATTAAAAATTGATTTAAAATTCGTAGTTAAGAATTAATTGAAAAATTAAAAATTAAAAAAATAATAAAAAATTAAAAAAAAATAAAAAAAATCAAAATTAATTTTAACGACGGAAAATTCCGTCGTTAAATCCGTCACTAATATTAATAAATAAAATAAATAAAAAATTAAAAAAAATAATTTTTAACGACCGATTTTTCCGTCTCTATCTTAACTACGGAAAATTCCATCGTTAGTCCGTCGTTAACATTAAAAAATAAAATTTAAAAATTAAAATACGATGGGTAATGACGGATTTTTGCCGTCGTTAAGTTAATGACAGAATTTTCCGTCGTTAATCCGTCGTTAAATATCATAAATTTAATCCATCGTTAATCCGTCGGTATTTTAACGACGGAATATGATCCGTCGTTAAATCCGTCGCTAAATCGCGTTTTTTTTGTAGTGAATCTCATAATATAACTAAAAAATGATTATTTATGTAAAACATACCCATTATGACTATATAAACTAGTAATAATATATTATGAATTATGATCGAAGTAAATAATATGTACTAATGTTAGAGTTTTTTCATTATCAAATTTATTAGTGAATAATTTAATTATAATTAAAAGGTTATTATTAGTGAATAATTTAATTATAATTAAAAGGTTAAAAAAGTTTATTTGTAATATCTGATACTATATTTTCTCTATATTACCATGACAAAAATCGAATGATAATATATTATGACTTATATTATAATTAACTAATATTTTAATTTTAATTTTTTTAATTATTTAATGATGAATTTATTTTTTATTTTATATAATTAAAGACAAAAATTTTGTACTAATATATTATAAATTATAATGGAATTGAAATATAATATAATTTTAATTTATAAAAAAATCAAAGACGATTATTTATATAGAACATCTCCATGATGAATATTATATGCTTGATGAATTATAATCGAATTGACTAATATTTTTATTTCATAATATTTTAATATAAAAAACCAGTACGTCGAAAAACGATTAATAATAATAATCGAAGCAAAAATTGTAATTTATAATTAAAAACGACTGACTATACCCACCGCATAACAATTGTCGGGCCTAGTACACAACATGGCATACATTAGGCTGCCTACTGCAGAGGCGTAAGGTATGTGTCTCATGTTCTCTTCCTCTTCAGGCGTCGTAGGACACTGTTCCTTGGAGAGAACGACTCCATGTCGGGTTGGTAGGTAACCCTTTTTGGAATCTTGCATTCTATAACACAACATCATCTTATCAATATAAGATGCTTGAGACAGTGCCAATAATTTATTCTTGCGATCTCGAACAATTCGAATTCCAAGAATATAATTCGCTTCTCCCAAATCTTTCATTTGGAATTGCTTGGCCAGCCAATCTTTAATTGCAGATAACGTTTCCACATCATTCCCAATAAGTAGAATATCATCCACATAAAGCACTAAAAATGCCACTTTACCATCCTTGATTCTCTTGTAGACACAAGGTTCATCAATGTTTTGGTCAAAACCATATGATTTAACGGTCTCATCAAATCTATGGTTCCAAGACCGAGAGGCTTGCTTTAGTCCGTAAATGGATCTAAGCAATTTGTAGACTTTCTACTCTTGCCCTTCGGCTACAAAACTCTCTAGTTGCTGCATGTAGGTATCTTCATCTAGATAGCCATTCAAAAAGGTTGTCTTGACATCCATCTGCCATATTTCATAGTCAAGACATACAGTGATTGAAAGAAGTATATGGATGGATTTAAGCATGGCTACAGGAGAGAAAGTCTCCTCATAGTCGACTCCTTCCTTTTAGGTATAACCCTTAGCCACAAGCCTTGCTTTTAAAGTCTCTACTTTCCCATCCACACCTCTCTTTCTCTTATAGATCCATTTGCACCCTATTGGTCTGACACCTTCAGGTAGATCTACAAGAGCCCAGACAGAATTGGAATACATAGACTCCATTGCTTGGTTCATAGCCTCAAGCCATTTCTCTTTATCAGAATCTTCCATTGCATATTTAAATGTTAATGGATCATCATCGACTCCATCAGAAATGGCAACATTTGCCTCTTCATCTTGACGATAGCGGATTGGTGGAACAATCACCCTCCCACTGCGTCTAGGTGCCATGATATTCTGATTTGGTTCAGTGGTATCATTAGTGGTTTCTCCAACAACTTTTGTGGGCTGTGGTTTGATCTTATCATTAAGTAACTCCTCGAGTACAACTTTACTACGAGGTTGAAAGTTTTGTATGTAATCATTTTCAAGAAATATAGCATTAGTCGAAACTGTTACTTTCTTTTCTTGTGGATCATAAAACAAACCTCCTCTTGTTCCTGTGGGATATCCTATGAACAGACACACTTCTGATCGTGGATGTAATTTTCCAGTCTTTCCTTTAAGCACATGTGCTGGACACCCCCATATGCGAAAATGGCGTAAACTAGGTTTACTTCATTTCCACAACTCTAGAGGTGTCTTTAGGATTGACTTAGATGGAACTACATTCAAAATGTATACCGTTGTTTGCAACGCATATCCCCAGAACATATCGGGCAGTGTAGAGTAGCTCATCATGGATCTAACCATATCAAGCAAAGTCTGGTTTCTCCTTTCAGCAACACCATTTTGCTGAAGGGTGCCAGGTGTTGTGAGTTGGTGTAAAATACCATGCTCTATCAAATAATCTTTGAACTCGGTATCAATATACTTGCCTCCTCGATCAGATCGAAGACACTTTAAAGATTTACCTAGCTGCTTTTCAGCTTCTGCATGGAATTCCTTAAATTTGTCAAAAGTTTCGGATTTCCTATGCATAAGATAAAGATATCGATATCTAGAGTAATCATCAATAAAAGTGACGAAGTACTCAAAACCACCTCTAGCTTGTGTGGATAAAGGACCACAAACATCACTATGTACAAGCTCAAGTGGTTCTTTGGCTCTAGATCCCTTTGCCGTGAAAGCTCTCTTAGTCATTTTTCCTTTTAGACAGGATTCACAAATATGGAGAATTCTAACATTTAGCTCTCTTAAATGACCATCCTTTACTAGCCTATTTATCTTATCTAATGAAATATGACATAATCTTAGATGCCAAAGATGTGTATCATTATCATGAAAAATCTTTTGCCTTTTAGGATGTTCTACTCTAAACATTTCGGCATTTAGCAGTGGTTGTTCGTTTGGCTTAATTAAATAGAGTCCGTTTTCAACTTTTGCATTAAAAATACTACGCCCATTCTTGGAAATAATAATCTCATTATTACTGAAAGAAAGGGAAAACAATTGTTCATGCAACTTTGAAACAGAAATCAAATTTCTACGAAAACTAGGAATGTAATCAACATTGTTCAAAACCAGATTCCTATCTACGAAATTAAGTTTAACGACTCCCACTGCTCTTGCCGAAATGACTGCACCATTTCCTACTCGCATAGTGAAAGAACCATCTGCTAGCTCTTCATAAGAGTTAAGCATCTACAAAGAAGAACAAACGTGATTAGTAGCGCCCGAGTCAACTACCTAAGTAGAAGAATCTTTAGCCACTAAACAAGATTCAAGAACAAGTAAATCAAATTTACCTTTCTTTTTCTCCTTTAACTGAGCAAGGTACTTGGGACAATTTCTTTTCCAATGTCCATCCTCACTGCAATGGAAACATTTTCCCTTTGGTTTCTTTGAAGAACTGTTCTTCTTTTCATAAGAAACTTTCCTTTTCTTTTGTTTTGATTGTCCACCTTGACCTTTGCCTTTTCTCTTCTTAGAAGAAAATTGCTTATTCTCGGCAACATTTGCCTCCCCTTCTTTGACCTTTCCATTGGAAATGGCCTCAAAAGTTTGCAATTCATTCCGCAACTGAGTTAATGTATAACTCAACTTATTTATCACATAGTTGCTTTTGAATTGCAGGAAAGCAGGTGAGAGTGATTCCAAAATCATACTCACTTGGGTGCCATCATCAATTGTTGCACCATGGGTTTCGGCTTCAGTGAAGTAGTTGATCATGTTCAAAATATGTTCTCCCACTGACTGTCCCTTCTTCATCTTAGCATTCATGGCCATCTTAATAGCCTCATGCTTTGATTGAATAGAAGGTTGACCAAACATCTCATTCAGAGACTCCATCATTCCATGGGCAGTCTCTGTATTCTCATGTTTTAGTCTAAGCACGTCATTCATACCGGCAAGCATATAGGCACGAGCCTTATTGTTTGCCATAACCCATCTTTCATAATTATCTCGTACATTACGAGCGGCGTTTGCAGGGGGTTCAGGCGGAACATTCTCAGTCAAAGCAAATTTCAGGTTCTCACATGCGAGTGCAATATTAATGTTACTTTTCCACTTGACAAAGTTGTCACCAGATAATTTTTCATGAAGCAGTGCAAGCATTGGACTAGACATATTGCTGAAAAATAAATAAAGCGACATAAATTTAAGAACAAACATCACATAACATGTACTTTAGGAATCATAAATGTGATGCATGATGCAATAACAATTTATGCTACCAATTCCAAGGTAATGTAGTCTCACAATTGATATGCCGCCGTAGGGTAGGTCAAATCAATAGATAATTAAATAGAGACAATCTCCATTAATAAAATAAATAATCAAGACATCTCATATCTTCATTTATTTTATTAATTACCTTTTATTTTAGTCAAAAATATTAACAAATAATTTATTAATATTTTTATAAGTGTAACCCACTATTTCAGTCTTTTAAAACTAATTCATAATCGCCGCCGTAGGGTAGGAAGATTAAGAATTAAATTTCAAAAACTTATCCTTTCGGAGACAAAGCCTTGATTATTGATTTTTAGTGAAAGCCTTCCGTAGGGGGACGAAAGCTAGTCGTCGCGAGGCGTCACTAAAATCTCACCTTGCTTTTATCAATAGTGGAGACTGTAGGTATTATTGTCATAAAACCTTCTCCCACTCATTATTTTATAATAAAAAGTTTCATAAACTTTTAAGTTATAAAGGATCATATGTTTTAATAAAATACAATCTTATTGGTTTATTTGATTAAAATAATTATATTTCAATCTAACAATTAGATTAAAATAAATTATCTAACCAAAATTTTATAATAAAAGTTTCATAAACTTTTAAGTTATAAAACATTATATGTTTTAATAAAAACCAATCTTATTGATTATTTGATTAAAATTAATTTTTAACAATCTAACTTTTAGATTAAAAAAATAAAATTTTAATCAAATTCTTAAATTATCAAAATAATTAAGGAATTAAGATGATCCAAAAAGAACAAAAATAAACACAAGAAAAATACAAAATTAGTCCATCTTAAAATTCGAACAATTCGATTGCTGCCCCCGATAGACCGTACCCGTATTTTTATTTTATTTTCATTTTTTTTTTGTGAAAATCTAATTTTTCATAAAAATCAGATTTAAATCATCCATCACAAATAATAATAATAATAATAATAATAATCTATCTCATAGATTATATCTGTAACTCCCCAGTCCTACTAGGACCAAAACGTCACTAAAAACATACGTACATGCTTACGTGATAAATACTTTTCAAAAATAAGATTTAACTTTATAAATAATTTGTAAATGAGCAACACCTCAACTTAAAAATGTTCAAACCACGCACTCAGGCGTCCTCAAAGTCAACTTTCCACAAGGATTTTAAAATCACTAATACACACATAACCAAATTATGACAAAGAAGTTTGGTTTAGCATTTAGGGGGGGAATTATAATATTCAGAATTTCTTTTAGGAAAAATATAATATTTAGTAATATTTGGGTTGAGTGCCAGAAAACACTCAGTGGGCATTGATATTCGTCCAAGTCATTCTCTCATGCTTTAAAATTATTGTGCTGCATAAATCATGGAAAATAACCATGAACATACTTTATAACAAAGTTTACTCTTCTTCATTGAATGAGAGACCCAATGTGATCACATGATACTTTACGGTTACTTATCTAGACATTTAGTCACAAAGTAAACCGTCTATGCTTGTAAGTCGGAATTCCTCTGTACATGAAGTCTCATATCATCCAATCATTGTGTAAACAATGCTATTAAAACATTTAAGATGCTTTTCATGGACGAATTTAAAAGCATAGGAAATTCTTATTTAAGTTATTTACGATCTAAGTTATTATATTTATGACCTATTTGAGGATTCTAAGTTAGAATTTCAATTTTATAGGTCGAGACGATCGGAGAGCATAATAGCATTTCACGCATAAATTGCACTGGAAAATATTTTTCAGGTCCTGGAGTTCGAGCTGGTTGATGACGAGATGCTGGAGTGGGTTTGGTGGTTGTCTTCTGTTGTTAGCTTTTCTAGAAGACTGCTTATTGACTCTTTTTAACATATGACTGAAGTTCTTTGTGATCAGGATCATATTATTCATTGTATTTGAATCAAGTACAGTCTTTGCTTCTATACATGTTCAGGTACATCTTCTGAGACTTCAGTTTTAAGAGCAATACCTCTCTTCCTTGAGCTGGTGTCTTCATCTTCTAAGTTCATCTCGAATGTTCTTAACGACCCCATCAACTCATCAAGCCTCATACTCTTGATATCCTTGGCTTCTTCAATTGCAGCAACTTTGTATGCAAACTTCTTTAGAAGAAGTCTGAGAACCTTTCTTACAAGCTTCTCATTGATGATAGGCTCACCAAGAACAAAACTCTCATTGGATATGCTTCTCAGTCTGGCATTAAACTTATCTATGGACTCAGTATCATCCATTCTGAGGGTTTCAAACTTAGAAGTAAGGTTTTGAAGCCTTGACAATCTTACTGAACTAGTCCCTTTAAAGGTAGTTTTCAGAATATCCCATATAGCGGTAGTAGTCTCACAAGTTGAGATTAGACTGAATGTTTCAAGATCAACTACAGAGAATATAACATTGAGAGTTTTAAAGTCGACATTGTACCAGTTCTTTTGCGGCACAGTCCACTCTCCTTCTTCAATCTCAACTTGTTTTCCTTCATTGGCAACAGTTGACTGTTCCCATCCTTCAGTGACGTTTTTCCATGCAAGCTCATCTATTGATCATAGAAACGCCCTCATCCTTGCTTTCCAGTAAGGATAGTTGTTGCCTTCAAGCAATGGTGGTCTGATCGTAGATTTTCTTTCTTTTACTGTTGAATAGTATTCTTCTATTTATCATCAAATTTGATTAGCTTCTCTTTCTCATTGAGAAGATCCTTGTTATGAGATTGAAGAGTCTTGTTGATCTCCACTATTTCCAGCCATCTTTCATACATCTCTTTGTATGTCTTGACAAGTTTTTCTTGGCTGAAGTCTTCACTGTCTGACTCATCATCTTCTGCATAGTTGAAGAGATCCTTGAATTCTGAGATTTTTGCTGTAAAAGCAATAGTTTCTTCATCTAAATCACTGCTGCCTTCATCAGAAGTCATTGTCACTGAGAGAAGCATTGTAATTCTTTTCGCTTCTCTGCAGTGTGTTTGCACACTCAGCTTGAATGTGCCTAAATCCATCACATTTTCTGCACTGAATTCCTCTTCTGAAATTTGAAGTTTGAAACTCTTTCTGCTCATTGCTTGAGTTTCTATTTTGCTGAGAATTACTAGGTGGTATCAGAGCAGGTCTACGTGATTGTAGGCCTGTGATGTTTTCAAAATTGAAATGTTTTGAGTATTGTGTTATTCAAATGGTTACCATAACCCAGCAGCTATCGTCTATGCCAAGCTTACTCCGGGAAGGTACTAAAGTTCATGTTTTAAATTTCTTTAGTGCCCTTATGAAAAGTATATGTATATAATTATATGCATGATATATAAATGCAAGTGATCTCAATGTGTGATTTAAAGCATGGTGAAAAGTATGATTTAAAGCATTGTGAAAGTTATGTTTTACAAAGTATGGCTGCAAGTGTTTTCATGTCAAATCCATTTGATGCATAAATATCATTTGAGCTAGTTTTATATCAGAACTTAGCTGGATTTGAACATAGATGCACTGAACACAAGTACACAGTATGATATTAAAGCTTCTTTAGCTCATTGGAATTTTATAATCTATACGAATCTAAGTGTGCTATATCGTTGCCTTAGAATCTTGTAAGTGTATTTGACGATCTTAGAATTTATTATATAAAGTTCGTATATAAGATGCCGCCAAGATGTCAAAATAATCAAGCTTAAAATCCTCCACAAGAAGATATGGCACATATTATTGCTCAGTTTCGAACATACCAACCTCCGACCTTTAACGGTCAAGGAGAACCGACTGAGGCTGAAGAATGGCTACGAATGATGGAACGCACATTTGCGTACATGGTGTGTACCGACTCTCAACGCATCACATGTACAATTTTCCAGCTCACTGGTGATGCTGATCATTTGTGGGAAACGCATAGGAGGTCGATGATGCCTGAACAATTTGCGAATATGACTTGGGAGGAGTTTAACCAAGCTGTTATGCGGAAGTTTGTTCCAATGTGTTATCGGGATCAGAAGGAAACTGAGTTCTTACATTTAACTCAGGGAAATATGACCATAAATGATTATGAACGGAAGTTTAATCAGTTGTCTAGGTATGATCCACACCTGATAGACACTGATAAGAAAAAAGCTCATAGGTTCAAAAGAGGTTTGCGAACTGAGATTAGCAGTATTATAGTGGGACACGGCATGGCCACATATGCTGAGACTCTCGAACGAGCTCAAGATATAGAATCCTCACTTCGTAAGAATGAGAACAAGGTTGATGAGTCGAAGGGGAAAAGAAAGTGGGATGATAACAAGAATAAGGGTCGCGCTTTCGATAAAAAGGCTAGGATGAGAAAAGGATCAAATCCTAAAGCACAACAAGAAAAACCATTATGTCAAACCTATGGAAAGAAACATAATGGTGAATGTATGAAGGAAAGGAATGTGTGTTATAGGTGCCGACAACAAGGACATATGGCATATAATTGTCCAATGAATAAGGGAAAAAAAATGGCTAGGCCAGGTCAACCTTCGGCAAGAAATGCTCCAGCCTTTGCTCTCAATAGACAAGATGCTGCACGGGAGCCTGGAAACATGGCAGGTATGATTAGCATATCAAATATGCATGTACTTACATTATTTGACACTGGAGCTTCGCATTCATTTATATCTGCCACACTATGCTCTAAGCTAAAACTGACTAAGGAAAAACTTAGTGAGGCCTTAGAAGTAAGTATACCTTCGGGGAGGATCTTAATTGCTGATCAAATATGCAAAAACATAGATTTAAACCTTGGGTATAGATCGCTAAGTGCAGATCTACATGTTTAAGACTTAAGAGACTTTGATATTATCCTTGGAATGGATTGGTTAGAAGCTAACCATGCCACAATTAAGTCTCTTGAAAGGGAGCTAATCTTCCAAAGACCAGAAGAACTAGAATTCACTTTCCATGGATCAAAGTTAAGAACTAAAGTAAGAGTTATTTCCGCAATAAAAGCAATGAAGATGCTTAGAAGAAAATGATGTGAATCATTCTTAGTAAATTTAATAATGAACAAGTCAGAGAAGGTGGTAATTAATTATGTACCTGTGGTGCGAGATTTTAAGGACGTGTTTTCAGAGGACTTACCAGGTTTATCTCCAGATAGACAAGACGAATTCACGATAAACTTACTTCCGGGAGTTGCTCAAATATTGAGAGCGCCATATCGCATGACACCAAAGGAGTTAGAGGAGTTAAAAAAACTCGGCAACATGAACTCTTAGACAAGGGCTACATTCAACCCGGTGTCTCACCATGGAGAGCATATTACTATGGTTTTTGTGGTTGGTCCGCTCGACAACCCTTTTTTTTTCTTTTGTGTAGGATTTTGCTGAATGACTGGCTTTCTATTCTTGTTACTGAAATGCTGAGCCACATATCTCCTTCTCATTCTTTTGAGATCATAAAGGTACTTCTCACAATGTGGTCGAATGTGACCTTTCTTATCACAATAGTGGCAGATGATTCTCTGTTTGTTACTATTATAAGCATTCATCTTTTTGTCAGTAATGTTCTTCCGGATATGCTAAACATTCTCTTGTACATGCATTGGTTTGCTTGTATTTTATTTAACAAACATTGTCTTCGACTGTCCACCACTATATCCAAGACTTGGATGACTCTTTCCTAAATGTCCTTTAGTTGTGGAAATCTTATCAAGATTCTTTGTACTATTGTTCAACATGCTGACATTTTTTTTATGGATTTGAGCTCTGCAGACAATTCATCAATCTCCTTCTTGTGCTGTTGAATATTTTTAAGTCGAGGTGTTGTCCGTTTACAAATTATTAGTAAAGTTGAATCTAATTTTTATAAAGGTATTTATTACGTAAGCATGTACGTATGTTTTTGGTGACGTTTTGGTCCTAGAGGGACTGGGGCGTTACAATATCTATCTTATAGATCAATATAATATTAAACTCTTTAAAATTATGAACATGCTCGGAGTGGGTTTCATGAATGACATAATAATGCATGGCACATATATCACATATACATAAAATAATTTGTAAGAAATTATAAACGATGAATTGGATCGATGCCTAAAATTACACCCCTAAATCTAAACAGAAAATGTAAATTACATAGCGGGGCAATCGGGGAGGGATAGGCAAAAACCAATCTATATAAAATTACAACTTCTATACCCTTTAAATTTAGGGTGTACATCATGATCCTATCAAAAACCAATTTAAGGCATCAATTCAAAAACATCCATGCATCCATTCATTCATCATAAAAATAAGATCAAATCCTATAGCCCACTCCTAACTAAATTTAATTCCATGGAATCATATTCTTATATCAAAACAACCTGGCTCTGATACCAATTGTTGGAAATTAAACCGATCCGAAACAAATTTCGGGTCGAATAAAATCCGTCTTTTCGATCAAATCGAACGGGAGCGGAAGCGGTATAAATCAGACAATAGATCGTGATATAAAAATATAATATCCATGCAAATTAAATTTATTTAATGCTAAAGGAGAGATAAAGAAAATACATTTTTCTTAAATCTCCTCCGTCTTCTTCGATCAACCTTTGAATCTTGAAGCTCGTAAACACCACGATCTTCCGATTCGATCCTCCCTTTGAACGGTAGTGAGTGGGCACCAAAATAAATCTATTAAGTTCTTAACTTAATTTTTTCTACGATTATTTCAACACATGAAATCGTAGAATTGGACTATAGTATTGGGAGGATATTTAATCTGTTAAATATCAACATAAGAAGAAAAGAAATCAAAATCAAAATCGAACTTTTGATTTTAATTAAATCTGATTTTGCGTGAATTGATTCTTAGAAATGAATTGGTTACTTTGATTTCAAGGTTGACGTGAATCTTTTTAATCGGCCTCCATCTTTCTTCTCTTTAATGTTATATTTATAATTAGGATTAGGTCAAATCCCAATACATATCAATTTCCTATCTTAAACAGATTCAGAATCAAGTAGATAAGGAAATAAATTAATAATTATCTCATATAATTATTAATTATTACTAATATGTAAATAATATAAATATCTTATATTTATTTAATTCCTAGCACAGTCAAACTGTGGAATATCATATATTCCCGGAATTAACTAATTTTTACATATAAGCCCAAACTTTATGAAAATTTATTTTTCATAATACTTTAGGAACTTAAATATTATTATCAACCCGTCAATAAAGTAGGAAGGCGAATCGGGGACCATGGACCTATAATCAAGAGCTCCAATAAATTGAATAAATAATTAAACTCTTTAATTAATTTATTCAACTTATTAATTCCGATATTATTCCACTAAAAATTCAGAATTGCACTCTCTTTAATTATAGAACATATTTACTCTACGAATTTTAGCAGTCCATTGATTTAATCATTTCATATGAATTAATCCTCTATAGATAATTCATAATTGAAGACAGGTAATATCCGTTAACCTCTTCAATTATTTCTTTTCCTCATTTACCATTAATTCACTAGTGAGCGATTAATTTATAAATGATTTATAAATTAGAGATCTCTAATCACTCAGTTCCAGAATTAACAAATGAGAGAATTATCTTTCTGCTTCTCAAAAGAAGGAATGGATTCCATATCTGTAAATTACATTCCCACCTATTTAATTCAAACGTGAATCTAAAATGCAAGTTTAGAGAATGTTGGCAAACAAACTTTAACGAGAAAATTAAGAATTCCATTGAAATAAACAGGAGTCTATAATCACTCAGGATTAAGATTATTCATATATGATCATCTTGTGATTTAATTTAATATTCTTTTTCTTTAACGGAATTTGAAGGAATAATTAAGTTAAATCGGTCCAAGTCGTATATGATCATATCATATATAAATACACCCAACTAGATGTCTCCACATCAACGGTTTGGATAAAACGGTCACATTCATAATGTCATCAGGCTGCATTAGTGACATTTTAATTAAAGATCCCATACTTTAATTAAATTTGTCACGGACTTCATTTTTAGTTTATTTTCCATAATCTTAATCCTCTTGTATATAACACTTATATACTAAGATTATGGTAACATCAAATAAACTAGGGATTTTCTGTGATGTAAAATAAATGCATACAAGAAGCATATTAGTTCGAAAATAAATGTCGCTTTTATAAATAAGATAAAAACAATTCACAATTGCTTTAAGGGCACAATCCCCAACAATTACACAGGAGCGGAGTTTACCCAATGCGCAACCGCTATACACCACTAGGTGTGCCGCTATACACCACTAGGTCAGGCTATTACACAGGAGCGAGATCAGGCTATTACATAGGAGCGAGGTTTACGGAGTGCGCTACGTTTGCAAAGTGTGATTTACCTCCCCTGTGTAGGGTTGCAAGCTATTACACAAGAGCGAAGTTTACCCAGGGCGCAACCGCTATACACCACTAGGTGTATCGCTATACACCACTAGGTCAGGCTATTACACAGGAGCGAAGTTTACTCAGTACGCACTACGGTAGCGGCTGCGGGTTACCCTCGACATAAAAAAATATATAATATGTATTTCATATCTAAATTAGATATAATATTTTTGTTTAATCTTCTAATATATTATTTTTAAGTTTTATAAGAGTAATTTATATTGGTAAAAGAATCTTATTGTAAATGGAAGAGAATAATGATAGATTTGTGAGGGAAGAATGCGTTTATTAAAACTGGTGATAATTTTGTTAATTTTGGAGGCAAACGATATTTTTGGCAAGGTAATTCTCACAAACCAATTCTCACAAAAATTCACCCCCCTTTAAATTAAAAAATGTGCGAGGGAACCAAAGCATACGTGATACGTCGAATTCGAAAACCTTCGTCTTAACCGCCATTTCTGGCCTCATCCTATACCGACAACCCCTCTCTCTCTCTCTCTCGCTAGGAGAAAATAAATGAGTTAAGAAGTTGTATACACAATTTCGTCATTTGAGTTTATCAGCTTTAATTTCTCGTTCGATCATTTCAATAAATTGGATAATCTTCAATTTTAAAAAAAAATGTCGAGTCATGTTCATCAATCGCAAGACGGATTTGAAATACAACAGATAGGGAATTTCTTGAGCTTTGCTTCAAGAGGAGATAGGGTTGGATTGAATGAGATGCTGAGGAAGGATATGCCACCCAACGTGCAGGACTACGATAAGCGAACTGCGCTTCATCTCGCCGCCAGCGAAGGTCACGCCTCCATAGTCGAGCTTCTTTTGGCCTACAACGCCGACGTCAATCTCCGAGATCGCTGGCAAAGAACTGTGATTTTATTTTCCCCTTTTCCTTTTTCTTCTGCATTTAATTCTTGATTTGTTTTCTGTTTCATTATATATATATAGTTCGAAGCAACTGTTTCTTTTTTGTTTTCACGTGCAAGGGGATTGATTACATTATTTGTGATTTTCCAAAAAATAAATAATTTTCCCTTTTGTCCTATTTGTTTAGGGAGTTTCTGTTTGCACCCCATATTGAAAAAATGAAATTTCGAACTCATCGTGTTTGTTCGAAATTTTATTATCGAACATACATAATTTTTAAAATAATTCACGTACGGAAATTAATTTTCAAACACACCATGTTTGTTCGAAAATTGCATGGCATGTTCGAAAAATAATTTTCGAACGGACTTCATGAATTTTTTTCGGAACGCGATTTTTTTTATGTTTTTAATTTTCAGATTTTATGTTTTTTTAAGTAAGGGCATTATAGTCAATTTTAGGGGTGCAAAGAGTCCATTTTAGGGGTGCAAAGAGTAAAAAAGGGGCTGCATGGAGAAGTTATGGTGCAAAGAGTAAATATGGGGTGCAAACAGAAACTTCTTTTGTTTATTGCTTTCAATCATTTGATATTGAGTCGAACAACTATAATGGTCATCTTAGCAATTGAAATCAATGGAGGAGGTGCACTTGTTGTAGTGGTTAGTGATATTCAAATGATTTATTCTTTCGGGGACAAAAATGTGATATTCAAAGGATTTTGTGATACAGTCAATGGAAGAACTGATTAGTTGATTATTATTAACTTGCTTACATTGTCGTTAGAATTGTAAGCCTTGTCATTGACTTATCACGTATTATTATTTTGTTGCCACACGATCAGCCATTAGCAGACGCAAAGTTGTATGGGCATCGAGATATCTGCAGGATCCTTGAATTGAATGGAGGCAGAGATCTTATGGAAGATCAAGGAATGGTAACATCATTTTCTCCCTAGCAAATTGTCAGTATAATTTGAGGGCATTTATGGTCAGTGATATTCTAGAATGAGATGCATCAATATGGTTAGATTAAACTCCTTGCAAAATGAAATAGTTCTTTATTTTATTGGACTTCCATCGAATTGTTAGCCAAGTGACACTGACATGCTATTTATCACTGCTGGAAATCCTGTAATATGTAGTCAGCAATTATTTGAGTCTACTCCAAGCCATATATATATATAACAGTCCCATATTGGGATTTTTACACTGCACGCACTGCCTAAATATAGTCTAATATACACTAAAATTCATAATCATTGTCATTGTATGATGTCGTCAAAGTGTGTTGCAACTTGCAAACTGTAATCTAGAATAGCATGTATCCTTTCGCTTGTACTTTAAATTTCTGCTTGATCTGTAAATTTACTTTTGATATATGAATGTGACTCTCACCGATCGTGTTCTCATTCAAAGTTTGCCTCACACTTTTGTGCAGCTTGTTTGTCATGAGGACGATCAACAGGAGAATATTGATATCTCTGAACTCAATTTGCAAGATTCCTCCATAATCAAACAGGTACTTATCATAGTTGCCTAATTCACTGACCCCATAGCAATCTGCAATCTAGATGGTTCGGGGTGGGTCATTTTCAATCTAGAGCACTCAGATACTCTATATGGATCCCTAAAACAGTCGTGCTGCTTTTCAAATAGAGATATAGAGTTTAGATTGAATTAGCAAGTGGTTATGGAATACAGATATGCTCTCTTTAATGTGTAGGCTGTTGTATGCCTCCAAAAATTTAACTATTTTAAGGTCCCAATGGTCAATTATGTTAGACATATAAGATAGGAGCCCTAATGATCAAAGGTAAAGGGTTGACCCCGACTTATATACCCTTCCACACTTTCATGTGGAATCGATGTGGGATATCGTTGACCCCGACTTATATACCCTTCCACACTTTCATGTGGAATCGATGTGGGATATCGTAACAATCCATCCCCCCCTTTCAAACCGGACGTCCACAGACGGCACACTCCGGGTGGCAACCCATACCAAGGCCCACTTCCGGGGTGGCAACCCCCGTTGGGCCCACATCCGGGTGGCAACCCCTGGGCCCACCATCGGGTAGCCCCTTTCCGCAGCCCGCCCAGATCCGGCAGGTCGGACCAAATTGTTAGACATATAAGATAGGGAGCCCTAACTTAACCCAAAACCATGGTCAAAGGTAAAGAGTTGACCCCCACTTATATACCCTTCCATACTTTCATGTGGAATCGATATGGGATATCGTAACAAATTATCTCATAGAGATAGTCACCACCTATTAAAGATAGTCCAGAAAATTGGAAAATCCATCCTTCTATTCAGGCTTTTATAGTGAAGGTAGCATATCCAACTTCAACATTTAATTTTCTGCAGCCTACTTCATATTTCCAGGTCTATCATGATGTTTGGCCAAAGATATTAGCCTTTTCCTCTTATGTTAACATTAGCATCTTATATTCATGATCCATCCACATGTATTTTTCAATTTTACGACAACTCCAAACTGTGTTTGGTACTTTGTACACGTAAACACCCTCTAGACCCGGATCGCACCATGATTCAAGTTTGTGTAATTTAGATAATGACTTGACAATTCAAGTAAGTATTTAATATTTTCTATGCCGACTGACATATACAAAATAGCTTTTCGGAAGATTATAGGTGAATAATGTGCAGGTTTTATTTCTATTCCATTTATGATTAATACATTATAAGCAACCTTAAATCACGTTCTCAAAGTGAGCTCCAGCTAGTAGACCTTTTCTAGTCTATGAGATACTCGTCAAGAAATAATTTACTCTTTTTTCAAGTCATGCATGGTCTTTGTTTTCCATTATCTAATTATTATTCACTGTTGATAACTCTTTGTACCATATTTTCATCCATGTTTAAAATATGCCTTTCCAGCATTTCAAGCATGAAATCAAAACATTTATGCAATACTATTCTCAGAAACTACATGCATTGGAAAATGCTGTGTCCTGTTCGAATTTATGTAGATATGTTAGAGATTGTACAGGGTTATTTTCTTGATTTACTTTCCTAGAACAGATTCTCTCTTCCTGTATAAATATGTGTACCACCTAGTAGATGAATAACAAGTAAATTCAGTCCACAACACATGTCTTCTACATGTTAATTTACATGGTATCAGAGCACCTGATCTAGGGTTGCTAAATTTGTAACATAAATTAGGGTTCAAAAATTACGTTTCAAGGATTACAAAAAGGGCACCGCTGCCCATTTCATTTTGAAGCATCACCAGTTGACACCACTGGTACAGAGAGCTGCGCCAACCTCTGGACGACCATCGACTGAATTCCGGGAGTGTTTCTGCCAGAACAGCGTCACCAGTGCGTGAGAGAGCGTGCGTGGTCGGATTCCGTCCTGGTTTATTTCCATCAACTCATCTTGACATGTGTGATATTCATATATGTGTTCGGGTTTCCATCAACACTGTGTGAGAGCCTCTTTTGTTGCAGGTTCCATTTGTTGTTCTACTTCAAATCTCTTTGATTTCAACATTGTTTTGGTGAAATATGGCTGAGGATAATAGTAAAAAAAACTGTTGCGGTGTCTGATATCGTGCTTATGATGACAAGAATCACATGTCACATAACACAAACTGAATGCTACGAATTATTTAGACTTGCACCAGACCATTGAGTTGTATTTGTTGAGCGTTTCTATGGTTATTCATATGACAGATGATGCTCGTTTGTTTCTACAAATACGCAATTCTATCAACACTGAGGTAGTTGGGATGATCACTCATTGTCGGACAGTTAAGGTTTTGACGGGATATCTTGATTTTCTGTATTTTGGGAAAGTCAATATATCTCATATTTATGATGTGAGTCAAGTGAGTGTTTCATGGAATTCAAGAGGACTTATGAGGAACTTAATATGTTGCTTCCCTTTAGTGTTGATATCACTGTCCAACATACTAAACTGGAGAAAATGGCACTGATGAGTTTCTTAGTTGGTCTCCCATTTGAATTTAAGACTAAGTCCCAATGCAGGAGTAGTGGGGGAGATACGGGGACAAGTAGACAGTGTCCTGACGATGTTGAATATTGCTATTGTCACAAGTTTGGCCATATCAAGCGAGACTGTCCAAGGCTCAATGGGAGAAATTGGCAGTGAGGAGTTTCTTAGCAGTTCTCCCACTATGCCCACCAGACATTTGTTGAGCATTTCTATGGATATTCATATGACAGATGATGCTCATTTGTTTCTACAAATACGCAATTCGATCAACACTGAGGTAGTTGGGATGGTAACTCATTGTCGTACAGTTAAGAATTTGATGAGATATCTTGATTTTCTTTATTCTGGGAAAGGCAATATATCTCGTATTTATGATGGGTGTCACGTGATTGTTTAATGGAATTCAAGAGGACCTCTGAGGAAATTAATATGTTGCTTCCCTTTAGTGTTGATATCACTGTCCAACATACTATATGGGAGAAAATGGCACTGATGAGTTTCTTAGTAGGTCTCCCATCTGAATTTGAGACTAAGTCCTAATGCAGGAGTAGTGGTGGAGATACAGGGACCGGTAGACAGTGGCCTGACAATGTTGAATATCGCTATTGTCACAAGGTTGGCAATATCAAGATAGATTGTCTGAGGCTCAATGGGAGAAATTGGCAGTGAGGAGTTTCTTAGAAGTTCTCCTATTTGAATTTGAGATTGCTAAGTCACATCATGTCAGATTCACAAATCTCTTCCTTAGAAGAGGCTTTGAGTAGGGTTCTCCTCAGCCACTATGCTACCTATGACTGTGGGAAGTCCCAATGCATGAGTAGTTAACTTACCTGTAACCTTAATTGTTGTGTCTCATTCTTCACTGATCTCTTGATGAAGAAGATTATCGGTAAGGGACATGAATCCACATATACCAAAACCCGTTGTTGCTTGTACAGGTACCGTCACTCCCTTTGAAGCCCATTATCGGCTGGGTCACCCCTCTCTTGTTATGCTGAAGAAGCTTTGTCCTCCGTTTTCTAATTTGTTGTCTTTAGATTGGTAGTCTTGTCAGTTTGCTAACATCAACTTCTTAGCTCTAGTCCTAGATTCAATAAACGAGCTAGGGCTCTCTCTTTGAGATAGTACATTCTGATGTTTGGAGTCCATGTCCCGTTATTTCGTTACTTTTTTACTATTGTTGATGGTTACTATCGTATGACGTGGTTATAATTGATGAAGAATCATTCATAATTATTTACTCATTTCTTTGCCTCTTGTGCCAATTGAAAACATTGAAGAGTGATAATGCTAAAGAACATCTGTTTGTCACATGGCACACCTATATGATACATCATGGCATTCTTCATCAAACATCTTGTGTTGACATACCATCTCAAAACGGTGTTGCTGAGAGACAATATTGATGTCTTCTTGAAATTGCTAGAGCTTTATTGTTTGACATTTGAGTTCTTAAAACATTTCTGAGCAGATACTTTGATTAATCGCATGCCTTCTTCTATTTTGTCTAGCGTGACTCCTTTTCATGTCCTCTTTCTGTCTAAACCCCTTTTTTCTCATTGATCCTAAGATTTTTGGTTGTACTTGCTTTGTTCGGGATGTTCAGCATGTGGTTACCAAACTTGATATTAAGTCTTTGAAATTTACATTTTTGGGATATTCTTGGGTACAAAAAGGGTATAGGTGTTACTGTCCCAACCTTAATTGGTATCCTCTCCCCCTCCTAGTGACAGGAAGGAGGATAATTTCCTTATACTTCGCCTTCTTCTATGGTTTCCATTTTGCCTCTCCAACTCCAGTTAAGCCTTCTATTGTACACACCTATTCCCATCTACAACCACCTTTAATTTCTGGTGCTTTGAACACTATACTTACATGTTTCGATGAGCCAATATCTTGGTCATCAGATCCGCCTTCAAGTGATGATCTTCTAATTGCTTTTCGCAAAGCTATATGTACTTGCACCTATCCCATTTCTTCATTTGTTTCATACTCATTTATCTCCTCGTTCTTTTGTTTCTTCTTTCGATTATGTTCCTAACAATATTACTTACTGAAACTTAGGCCCATTCTGGTTGGCGTGATGCCATGATTGAGGATATGAATGCTTTGGATGCTATTGGGACTTGGGATTTGTTGTATCTCCTTGTCAGTAAATGACCCATAGGGTGTAAATGGGTGTTTACAGTAAAGTTTATCTTGATGGATCTGTTGCTTGATTGAAGACTCGCCTTGTTGCCAAAGGCTATGCACAAACTTATTGTGTTGATTACTTTGACACCTTTTCTTCTGTTGCTAAGCTTACCTCTATCGGAATTCTTATTTCCTCGGCAGCTACTCATAACTTGCTTCTCTACTAGTTGGACATCAAGAATGCTTTTCTTCATGAAGATCTTCACGAAGACATTTATATGGAGCAACCACCAGGCTTTATTGTTGAGGGGGAGTATAAGATGGTTTGTTATCATTGTAAATATTTGCATGGATTGAATCGTAATCCTCGTACTTGGTTCACTACAATTACTATGGCTGTTGAGAAGTTTGGCATGCAGAAGAGTAAGTCTTGATCATTATGTTTTCTTTAAATGATACGACAATGGCATCATTTGTTGATTGTATATGTGGACTATACGGTGATTACTAGAAGTAATTTTAGTGATTCTAGAGGCAGGCCAATACTCATTGAAAGCTTTCCACACATAGTTTAATACCAAAGATTTGAAGATTTAGGGATGTTGAGGTATTTGTCGGGTGTCGATGTCACTAGGAGTAAGAAAGGAATTTTCTTATCTCAAAGAAAGTATGTGCACGACTTGCTCACTGAAACAGGAAAATTGGGTGCTAAACCGTATAACATTCCATTGGTTCCGAACATACAACTTATGAAAGCTAGTGAGTCATTTGGTGATCTTGAGAGATATAGAACATTGGTTGGAAAGTTGAATTATGTTAGGATGACATGTCTGGACATTGGACGTGGAATTGTATATAGTGATAATGGTCATGAGAAGCTTGAATGGTTCTTAGATGCTGCCCAATGGTGATTGGGCTGTGTCAAAAGAAGATCAAAGAAGCAAAATGTTGTTTCTTGTAGTGCGGAATCAGAATATTGAGCTATGGCCAAATCTGCATGTGAGATAGTATGGGTACATGAGTTCCTCAATGTAGTAGGTTTAAAAGTCGCAATACATGCTAAGTTATGGTGTGATAATCAAGCTGCACTTCACATTGCTTCTAACCCAGTCTTCCATGAGCGAACCAACCATATCGATATCGATTATAAGTTTGTTCGTGAGAAGATTCAACGAGGATTGATTTCTAAAGTGATAGCGAATCAACGGCGCTGAGAGTTTATCGCCGCCGTGGATGTGATTGATTAATTGATTCATTTTATTTTTCCCATTGATTTGTTATTTCCTTTTTTATGTTTGTTTGCGATGGGCTGGGCTGCGCCACAGGCCCTTCTTCTTCTTGCAGTATCTTTTATTTAAGTAATAGGGTTATGATACCTAGAATCATCGTAAGATCATAGCAGATTGATAATTCAGCCGTGAGGCTTGGACAGGCCTGCCTGAGTGTTTTTCTGTTTTCTTTCCCTTTCTATCAGTTTGTTCAATTCAATCGTTTTGTTTTGTTTACTCTGCCTTGTTCCCTTGACTCTACCATAAAGGGTATATGAAAATTGAAGACCAACTAGGGGATATTTTCACAAAGGCTTTCAATGGAGCTAGCATAGATTATCTTTGTATATTGTAACAAGCTAGGCATGATTAAAATTTATTCTTTAGCTTGAGGGGGAGTGTAGACTTTATGCATATATGATAAGAGATTGTATAAGGTTATTTTCTTGATTTACTTTTCTAGAATAGATTCTCTCTTCCTGTATAAATATGTGTACTACCTAATAGTAGATGAATAACAAATAAATTTAATGCAGTGAGTCTACAATACATGTATTCTACATGTTAAATTACATGTCTCAAGAGTTTAGTGTAACATATCTAATATGCAGTGAAGTCAAATTGATAGTCTTCTTGTGTTTTTAGGGTCTAGTTGGTGACTCAGAAACGGTCAAGTGGCGCGGAACTTGGGTTGTTAAAACAGTCATCTCCAGACACATAACTCATCCTGAGAAGATGTTTGCAACATAACCTGGAGGCACTTCTAAATTAATAGTTTATGCTCTGTGATAGTTGCTAATGTAAGTTAATTTGAATTTGATATAGGGTCCTGTCTGCTAAGGATAATACTCTTCTCGGCGAACTTCGACATCCAAATATTTTGGAGTTTCTCGGGTCGATAGTTCATGGGGAGGAAATGATTTTGATCACTGAATACTTGCCAAAGGTAACAATACATCTGAGTTGTCATCGAGTGTATCTTTTCGTTCATGTTTACAAACGTTGGTCCAATATCTAAAGGGGGTATCAGCAAGACTACTCATGTCCAATCCAAATTAGCAAAACCCCATAGGTATTGGAAGTTTTAAAATTACGTAGAAGCTTATCTAAAGGGGATTTCGTGTATAATTTTTATAGTGTAGAAGCTTATCAGTCCGCATTACGTAGACCAATTAATACACCTATTTCATTGCTGTGGCTCTGCTTTTTTTGAAATAGATGAAATTAATAAATCAAAATAATGGTTTTTATTCAAGAGTGAAATTCTTTTAGAACAGTCCATATCGAGTTCATCCTTTAGAAGGTAAATACTATTTATCTTTCTGTTCTTCGATATGTGAGTTTTAAAAAAAGATAAATGGTCCCGACTCTAGTTACCAATTTTAATTTGTACTAGGCAACTATATCTGCTAGATTTATTCTTACAATGCTAAAATCCAATTTTCCCCTTCATGTTTAGATATAATTTTATGTAAGCACGAAAAGACCTTCGGAGGTTTTCAGGCTAAAAGATATTAATTTTACTTATCACTGGTGAATAGTGATGGCTAATAAAGGCTTTTATTAGTATACAAAGTATCACAGATTTCCCTCTTGAAAGCTAGATTCAGTTCTTGTGCCTGTTCTTGCAGTCACCCTTAATTTAATGCTTCTGATCTTGAAATGATGTTGCCAAACATTGTTGCCATAACTAATGTATATTATCTTGCTTATCTGTTCTAATGTATGTCAGGGAAACTTGTATGATCTTTTTGCCAGAAAAGTTAAGTTGGACCCTGCGACTTGTCTACGTTATGCACTTGATATCGCTAGGTAGCATGCTCTTTGAAATTATATATATACATGGTTCCTTTACAGTTTTAAATACACATCTTAGAGTTATATACCAGAAATACTTTCTGTGCATATGTCATACATCACTCTCTTGATATGGATTATGTTATGTTGTCACAACTAATGCTTTCTCATCAATAATAGAGTAAATTATATATTGATTGCCAGGGGAATGAATTATCTTCATGAGCACAAACCTCAACCCATTGTTCACAACAATTTGGATACTAGGTGAGCTTTTCTTACTAAAGTTTTCAAAAAGCTAAAATCGTGTTTCAAACAATAACCTTGATTGAACCATTATTGTCTCAGGAACTTGTTAATTGCTGAAGGTGACCAGGTCAAGATTGGAGAATATTGGATTCAAATGTTGTACGAGCGAATACACCCAAATCCAGAAAAGTGTATGCATATTGTTGGCTAAAGTAAGGTTTCATGGTTATTTTTTTTTATGTGGTAGTGAATATTCTTCCTCATCGTGCAGCTCGGTTAACAGATTCTTCTGACAACCTTGACGCCTCATATGACACCGCCAAAGACATCTATGACTTCGGACAAATCTTTTATCAGGTATATCAAATCTTTTTACTTATTGATCCTATATGCTTCGATAAATATTTATGTTTGTTTTACCTAATTAGATATAACTTATTTGGCACGCACTTAGTAAATGGTTGCTTACTCAGCTTGTAACTGTGCTCCACCTACCGCTTAATAGATAGTTAACTTAATTCACTTATTATTGAAATATTTCTTAGTTGCTCTTCACTTACGTGCTACTGTGGAGTGTGTGTATGCGTGTGTGTGGTTTTTGTTAATTTTGTTTCTGTGTAGAACTTAGCTTCCTTTACGTTTTGCAGTTTCTTCTATTTGGCATGTTCTTTTGTGGCAATAATACTATCATCATGGAAATCAGGCATTTTCTCATATTATTCGCTAGTGTTTTGTCAGTTGAGCATGATACCGTGCTTAAAAGGACATAAACGGGAGATACAGTCTGCTTCTGCTACTCTAGTCTTACTGATACAAACATCCACTTTATATTAGCCAAATTGTGTTGGCGAATGCATTAGCAAAGATTGCATGTTATAGAGGTTGCCAGGTTTATAAAAACACTTATATGAAAACAAGGTATAAATTTCCAGCTGTGAAAGTGAAATGAATGTTCAATCCTAGTGATTTCAATGTGTGGTCACTGACAAAAAAGAGGATGTGTGAAAAGTTACATGAGTTATCACATATTCTCATCTCATGCCCGCAACTCTCCCAGCATTCTAACTAATCAAACAAATTGCACGATTATAAAGTAAATCATAGAAAATTTGTCTTCTGAGATCCCACAGTTTTGATTTCACATCACGTCATTTTATTTACACTATTTTCTACATCATATCTAGTTGCAGCAATCCCTTCAGTTCACCAAAGCTGTTCATTGTTTTCCTTAAGGCCGAAGTTCAATTATGATTTATATTATATTGTTTTCTTGGACCACGAATAATGTAGATGTTGGAAGGAAAGCAGATCACTAATATGCACTCTGACTACATGCATCTGAAGTCTGCTGAGTTTGAGAAGAAGTTCAACACAAGCCGGTGCCCTGTCAGAATCCTACAGTAAGTTTATAAAACCTTCGTTCCTTTTTAAGATGATTTTCTCATACTTTTCATGATATTAAAATTTATATTGCTCTTCCCTCGAGATAGATCATATTTTCTATGGTGAAAACCCTTAGTTGATAGTAATTTGTAAAGTATTGATTATCTTTAAGCATAGACAAGTCAATTAGGTACAAGAATCTTTGCTCCAAAAAATTTAAATTAATTTACTTTAATTTTAGAGTTCACTAATATCATTTTAGACGATGGCGATTCAATTTTAGAGTTCAATAATTCTATTTTAGGGTATATATTTTTTGGGAAAAAAGTAAAAAAAAAAAATGTTATTCGAATAACATCTCGAAATTAAAAATCTTACACACTAGGTTGCCTCAATTATCTCTCCAAAATTTTGAGATTTCATTTGGGTCAGGCATTACCGAGAAATCCATCAATATGTGTTCGATACCATTATCCGAATCAATAAATTTGTCAATATGTCGATAGTTTGGGATATATAGTGTAATTAGTCATAGTTCATGACATTTTTGTTGCAACATTAATAGTTCATGACATACAATGTAATTACTCATGTTTTCCACGTCAGCAACATCGAGCCATGCCATTTTTTTTGTGGCTGAAATTTGGCTCTCGGTTGAATTTGTTAATATGTCAATAGTTTGGGACAGGGTGTAATTAGACATTGTTCATGATATTTTTATTACAATCTTAATAGTTTAGAACATAGTGCATAATTAATCATATATATATAAGGGTTGATTATAATTAACACTGAAAAATAATGAGATAAGCAATAAAGGTAAGGACTGTCATTAATCTACAATGTTTGTGGTATCATATTTAAATAATTATAGAATAACTATTTACTTTCTTTAATATGTGGATGTTATGTCACAACTAAGTTGACTGACTCTTAGTTATTGGGGGTGTCAAACCGTTTATTGCTTGTAAAGGAATGGATGTTGGGTTTCTACATGTTTTATCAAGTTAATGCTCCTTTTTTGCAGATTGTTAGAGAAATGTAGAAGCAAAGATAAATCCCAAAGGCCATCATTCACTGTTGTGATAAATGTTTTGGAGGAAGTTATCTTGACGCTTAAACTTGATGGTTGCAATGTTTGTAATTGATTCGTGATTAACACTTGCATGCGATATAGTATGCTTTGTCAACTAAATATATTATTCCATCCGTTCCGTTTTGTTTGTTGTTTTAGGTTTTTTCTTTTGTGTCAAAATATTTGTTGTTCTAAATATTTTGACACCCTCTCTCTCAAATTTAACCTTACAAATATATGGAGGGAGAAAAAAGAATTTAACTTTTTATGAAAATATAAGTGAATGTGATTTTATGTAATATAAAAGGGAGAGATATATTAGTCCAAAAAAATAATTGTTAATTCTAGATTAAAATTCTAAAACAACAAACAAAACGAAACGTAGGAAGTAGTTCATAATATCCTTTATAAACTTATTTAAAAAGTAGATGGATGAATTCCAATGAAACTAAGAATCTATAGTCACCATCCAATTAAATAATTTAATTGCTTAAATTTAAAAATAATTTAAAAAAATTGACTATTTAATTGAAGACTCATTTGCCTGCAAAAAACGACTGTTCAAATTTGGATTTGATGATGTTTTTTTAGTATTACGTATGGTTGTAAATGAGTCGAGTTGAGCCGAACATACATTTGTTCAAAACTTGTTTAATATTTATGTTTGAGATCGTTTGATTACCTATCGAAATGAGCTCAAATGACCGAACATGAGTTTCGAAGTAGTTTGATATTTTTATACATATTTATTTCATTTTCACTTTTCAAGCTTTCAATATTAAAACACGCATTTATGTTCAATCTTGTTTTATATCTTATCAAACCGAGGTCAAATAACTTTTGTTGAATGGTCACAAGCCGAATATCGAGTTATGAACACTTGCATGATATTTGAACTTCATTCTTCCAACAATATATCATGGAGTTGAATAAAATTTATTGAATGCAAGTAGAGTACAAATACATAGTCAAATGCATATATAGTTCGCAAGATAAAAAAACCTAAGACCTAATATAATTTTGTAGATAGATTGTTTCTCCATGACAAAAACTTGTATGAGATCGTCTAACAGGTCTCTTACGTTAGACGGATCTCCACCTGACTCGGTCCTTACCCGACTCGCCTGTATATATATATATTCAAAAAAAATCATTCTCCAGTGATGATTTCCCTAAATCGCTCCACCTCCGCTATAGCAACCCAAATCGTGACCACCATTACAACTTTCACCGCCGCAGCTACAACACCGCTGCCACCTCCGCTGATTTCCAACACATTGGCACTACCTCAACCATTACAACGCAAATCGCCATCACCATTGCAAAATTACAACGTCGCCACCATGGTTCTGTTGCAATCTCTGCAACCCCTCCTCCGCATCTGAAATCGCTACACCCATCACACCGCCGCTGCAAGACCGCCTCTGTTACTCAGAATTGTAAGTGTTTCTATCTCTAATGCCCTAATTTCTCTGCAATCTCTCTCGCTGAATGGATTTGCTCATATTTTTGTTGTCGATGATGCATCTTCTTAGCTAGGAGATAGGGTCATGTGTTAAATTGAATATCCATTCAAATTTTCTACAATTCTTGCTTGGCCTACACTATTATAGAAATAGTATAATCAATCGTTCTAGAATTTTGAGAACAACAACATAACGGCTGTAACACCCTAATTTTATAAACCTAGAATACTACTTATTTTATAAAAACCTAATATGTAAAATAACGCATGAAAGAGAATTTAAAATATTTTCTCAAAGAGCTAATAAAACTAATACTAGAAAAACATACAAATGCATAAATAAACTTCTATTTAGGAAAATACCATAATATCATAATAATTCAAATAACATAGAGCGGAAGCGTTTTTAATAAGTTCAAAACATCTAAGCATATTTAAAATTAGAAACACACACTCCAACTGAAATATCAACTAAAGTTTAGTAGTCAAATGAGTTTAGTAACTTAAATATTTAAATAAAAACTTAACTATCATCCATCTCCTCACTGCCATCACCGAACTCCTCAATCTGAAATGTTATAATAAAGGGATGAGTATAACGAATACACTCATTGGAGAATACGCATTATCCAAAACATATTAAACGAGTAACTCATATTCAGACATTCATGTCATGTCACATAATAATAATTGTTTGAACAGTGGGGAGTCAGCCCAAAGGCAACTTATCACGGCCTCAGACCTATTAACGGTCTCTGAACAAGTATATGCATATACACATGCACGGTGGGCGACCCAAGGACAACTTTTACGGTCCTGGACTTATGAACGGTCCCTGACATACTTTAACTTTCACTTTCACATAAACACTCAGTCGAACAATAAATCACAAGCATAATATATATTGGATAATAAATAACCACGTGCGTATAGAATTCCCCACCTTATTTTGAAGACCTTTGACTCGACCTTTAATTGCAAAATGCTAAAGACTTGCAGGAACTAAGTCGCCTTCACCTAGCAGAGGAAATAATTAATTATTTTAATAAACTAAATCTTTTAAATAGAAATTATATATTTTACGGCTGAAATATTAATCATTTATCAAATTATATACAATCTGTAAAATGAGTTTCTTTCTTTTATTATAAAATTGGCTTATTTAATAAGCTTATTAAATTTTCAATATCATCAAGAGAACGTATATAAACTATTAATATAATATAACCTTTTATTTCTATTATAATACTAAGGATAATTAAAGGAAGACATTTTCCAATGTTAAACTTATGCTTTCGGTTATATCACAAATTGGGAGAGAGAAATACTTAGAGAGTGAAAGAGAGAAATAATATATAGAAAATGATAAGTGAAAGATGAATTAAACACAAAATTAAATATTTTAGTAAGAGTTAAACTTTTAATATATAAACTTGCCAAATATAAGTTATCAGACATAATAACTTTTAATTAATTTAAGTGTTTGAGTTGATTTAAAGAATACGAATATTAAACTATTGGTACTAAATAATATTTTTCTTTTATAATAATAAGTTTAACTAATTAAAGGGAATATACAACTCCAAAGTTAAAATCTGAAATCTCGATTCTAACACAATTTTGGAGAGAGATTAAGAGAGAGAAAGAGATTAATTAGAGAAGAATGAGTAAAACCAGAAACACCTTAAGAACTAAAATTTTGAATTTCAAGTATTATGGGTTCCTCTACGTTGGTTTATAATTGAAGGATAGTAAAACAACATGATTCAATTTCAGACGTAAGTGTAAAATGAAGTTTCTAGTTTCAACTCAAGATTAACCTATTGATTCAGAATTCTTCACAGATTAAATCAATATATAACACTAATATATGAAAAATTGCTTACTTATATCTAATATTTGATATTAGGTGTGGAATTGAAGAATTACCAATTACAAAGAGTAGCTGCATTTTATTTGATTTGATCAACCCTTTCGGCTGCCAAACTCTTCTGTGGATGATAAAGAATAGAAAATCAAGGTTTAAGAATGTAGGAGACTAATAAATTATATAAAGATTTTGTTGAGTGAGTACCTTGATTTCGATCCGATGATATATTTATTAGTCGAAATTATCTGGTTTTAAAAAGTGGAAAGAGGCTTTGATTTTGAAGAAAGAGAAATTGCTCCATATCTGATTGAACGATGGTTCCTTGATTAAGAATTAATGAAAGGAATGAAAACTGCACGACAGTTGAGTTGGAGAAAATGGCTTTAAATGGAAGTTTCCTATAAAATAACTAATCTTTAGATAAATATTATTATTATTATTATTATTATTATTATTATTATTATTATTATTATTATTATTATCTAGACTTTTAGATTAGTTATTGGATTTGGAATTATAAATTATGCTATTTTAATACTTTATTCATATTATAAATTCTTGATATTATCTTTTAACTTTCTGTGCAGGCGGGACGACTAAATAAAAACAATATCTCAAATATTAAATCAGTTGTAACGGCAAGATCAAAAGTCTATATTAAAAATAAAATTTTTGTAAAAAATAAAAACAGGTCGTTACAAAACTCCACCACTTAAATAAATTTCGTCCTCGAAATTAACTTACTTGACTATAAAAATCGGGTCGTTACAAACTCCCCTACTTAAATAAATTTCGTCATCGAAATTAACTTACAGGCACTTTATCTATTTTTTTTCCTATGTTGCCTCGTCTCTTCAATGTCTAATCTACTGAACTCTGATAATGGGAACCACCCAAATTCTAGGGTATAAATCTTTCTTTCGAACGCAACTACATGAATTTTCTTGTACTAAAGATTTTGATTAACATCCAGAGTCTTATAGCTGACTACATGAATTTTCTTGTACTAAAGATTTTGGTTAACATCCAGAGTCTTATAGCTGACTACGTGTCTCCTCATCAAAGAAATATGGAATACATTGTGTACCTCTATTAATTCTGGCGACAAGGCCAAGCTGTATGCTACAAAGTTTCCGAACCTTCAAGAACAACTAAAATTGGTGCTAAAATTAGTCGATGCTTCAACTCTTGAAAACTGTTTTCACACTTATCAGACTATTCAAACTTCACTCTTTTTTCTAGTTAATTGTGTCATTATAAAAAAAAAAAACTCTTGCAATTGCACTTTCAATTTCTTGAATTTGTTTCGGTGCCATCCTGTATGGTGCATTGGATACCGGAGCTGATACAGGTAACAAATCTATCGTGAATTCCACTTGTCGATCTGGTGCAATCCCAGGTAAATCATCTGGAAATACATCAGGGAACTTTCGAACAATTGGCACATCATCAATTTTGGACTCAGCTGGTGGAATGCTTATCAAGCTAACCAAATAGCCTTCACAATTTCCTTTCTTCAACATTCTCATCGCCTTCATAGCAGATACAACTCGAGGCATTGATCTTATCCTTGCTCCGTAAAATGAAAATGGTTTCTCTCCAGGTCTTCGGAAGATCACCTCTCTTTCTCGACACTTAATCGTAGCATAATTCTTAATAAGCCAGTCCATTCCTAGAATTACATCAAAGTCTTTCATCTCTAGGAGATACAAATCAGCACCTATGTTCTTTTCACTAATGTCCAGCTTTACATTCTTAGCCATACGATTAGTTCTAAGTGTCTTTCCTGAGGGAATACTAATCTCTAGTGCATCTTCTATTTTATCACAAACAACACCAATTCTTAAATAAAATTTTGCAGATATGAATGAATGTGTAGCACCAGAATCAAAAAGAACATATGCAGGTATATCAGAGATGTTCACCATACCTGTCATAGCCTCAGGGTTCTCTTCGTCATTCTTCTCAGTCATAGCAAAGAAACGTGCATTCCCTTTCCTTTCAGTCTCTCTTTTCTTACGGGTTGGACAATCATTTGCTTCATGTCCCGGTTTTTCACAAGTGAAACACACTCCTTTTCCCAGTAGGCATTCCTTGAAATGAAATTTTCCACAAGTCTTACATTGTGGCTTTCTTTGTGGTACACTAGAACTGTCATTTCCTTCATTTCCTCCTTTCTTAAGCTGAAGCTGACCAGTTGGCCTATTCGACGACTCCCACTTTCTCTTATTTGAAGTGTCAATATTCTTCTGTGTTGAATTTCCCAAATTCAAACGGGATGATATAGCTAGAGCACGTCGAACCACATTACCATAAGTAGTAATGTCAGTACCAGCTAGTATTCCACTGAGTATTCGTTATACTCATCCCTTTATTATAACATTTCAGATTGAGGAGTTCGGTGATGGCAGTGAGGAGATGGATGATAGTTAAGTTTTTATTTAAATATTTAAGTTACTAAACTCATTTGACTACTAAACTTTAGTTGATATTTCAGTTGGAGTGTGTGTTTCTAATTTTAAATATGCTTAGATGTTTTGAACTTATTAAAAACGCTTCCGCTCTGTGTTATTTGAATTATTATGATATTATGGTATTTTCCTAAATAGAAGTTTATTTATGCATTTGTATGTTTTTCTAGTATTAGTTTTATTAGCTCTTTGAGAAAATATTTTAAATTCTCTTTCATGCGTTATTTTACATATTAGGTTTTTATAAAATAAGTAGTATTCTAGGTTTATCTTCTCTCAAACTCATGTTTACAACCTAAATGCAAATACTTAAATACAGTTTACTTCCGCAAGAAATCGTTGTTTTCCTTTAAAATCTGCCGACTGCAAAGTTCTTCCCTCCGTTTAGAATCATGAAGAATCACCGACTAACTTGATTAAGGTAACACAATTTAAATCCGTATCTAATGCATCTCTAGTCTAGTCTGTAATATTCACAGATTAATCCTTAGTTTTTCATGATATTTCTACAGAAATGTTTCACTAATGTTGAGCCTAATATTAAGTTTTCCAAGTTCAACGTCAGAAATCTCCATCAAATTCCTTTGTTAGTCTTCTCTCGTCTATCAACAATCTGTGTAAGGTAAGATGTAAAAATAACAGAACTCATTCAAAATAATACTAAATGATAAATATTTAGCAACTATCGAGTTAAATGGTGGATTTCTTGATTCATTATGTTAAATTGCGTAAATCATAGATTAAAATAAAAATGATTACTGTACATTAAAGTTAACGTGGAAGGAGGGTGATCATTTGGTCTGGAACTGTGAATTTATTAAATACCTTATTGAAATTCGTTGTTGTTAACAGGTTATTTACTTTTATTTTTTTTTTCTTTTTCATTACCCAATTTGTTTCTCTTTCCAAATTGCCAAATCATATATGTAAATAATGTATTGTATAGGTGTCGCAGAGTAAATCTTGGGAATTGTGGATGAATTAAGAACTAGCTTTTGACAGCAAAGCTTAGGAAGTAAATTATATTTTTGTTTTAATTTATAATCATACTACTAATTAATATAATCTTACTACATAATTACTCGTCGGATATAATAGTCATCACAATAGAATCAAACCAATTCAATATAAAATAATCATAGAACTTGTCAACTCTTAGTCTAATTAAGAATATTAAAAATTAGAGAAAAATATACTTCAAATTGGTATTGATTTAATGAATTCGATTGAAAGAATTCAGTTTAGAAATTATAATTCTTATAATCTTTAATTTGAGTTATTAAAATATTTTAATGTTATCTCTGCTAGGCAAAGGCGCATTAGTTTCTGCAAATCTTTAACATTTTGCATTGGAAAGTCGAGTCAAAGGTCATCAAAATAAAGGTGGGGAATTTTATACGCACGTGGTTATTTATTATCCATTATATATTATACTTGTGATTTATTGTTCGACTAAGTGTTTATGTGAAAGTGAAAGTTAAAGTATGCCAGGGACCGTTCATAGGTCCGGGACCGTAAAAGTTGTCCTTGGGTCGCCCACCGTGCATGTGTATATGCATATACTTGTTCAGAGACCGTTAATGGGTCTGAGGCCGTGATAAGTTGCCTTTGGGCTGACTCTCCACTGTTCAAACAATTATTATTATGTGACATGACATGGATGTTTGAATATGAGTTACTTGTTTAATATGTTTTGGATAATGCGTATTTCTCCACTGAGTGTATTCGTTATACTCATCCCATTATTATAACATTTCAGATTGAGGAGTTCGGTGATGGTGATGTGGAGATGGATGTGAACTAAGTTTCTATTTAAATATTTAAGTTATTAGACTTGTTTAATTCCTAAACTTTTAGTTGATGTTATGTTTTGTTAGATTGTGGATTTCTAACTTTAAAATATTTTGGAGTTTGAATTATTTAAAATCGCTTCCGCTCTATGTTATTTGAATTATTATGATATTATGGTATTTTCCTAAATAGAAGTTTATTTATGCATTTTTATGCATTTCTAGAACTAGTTTTATTACATTTTTGAGAAAATATTTAAATTCTCTTTCATGCGTTATTTTACATATTAGGTTTTTTATAAAATAAATAGTATTCTAGATTTATAAAACTAGGGTGTTACAAGGGCTCTCGATGAATTACGGTTTTCAATTTTGGCTTGGAAAATTGAATTGATGGGATTGTGAACTATAGTAGATACATGAGATAGAGAGAAGAGAGCTCTAGTGACTAAATGTTATAAGAGTCATAGATGCTGCCAGAAGTGTTCTTGGTAGTATTGATGAAAACATGAAAAAGTAAATATAAGTTCCGAAACTCACAAATAAATAATGTATATGTTCTGAAAAGTTGGTGCATTGTGCTCCAGTTGGTGTGACGAGGCTTTTGTTATGTAGAGCTGCTAAACTTATGCATTTGGTAAATGGTGACATTTTTAATTTGGAAATCCGTGGTACACACATCCATCAAACAACATATTAAACTTCTGTTCTTGTAGTCTAGTACAGATCTAAACGAAATTGAAGGATTTTAATGATATATTAGTTGCTTTGACTATCTTGAAGTTCTCCTTTCTGTTTCAATATATTGCAGTTCTCTATCAAACAAACATGTGCTCATGCAGATAGTATGAAATTATGTGTTTTATAATACTTAGCTCTATTGTTGTTGTAATTAAAGAGACTTCATGTAGATTAAGTTGTTGGAAATTGATGTTTATATGATTTTGTATATACATGTTCTTTTCTCCATTATGCAATTGGTTGGTTAAATTCTATTTGTGTTTTTAATTGTTGCCCATTGATTTTTGAAAAAGATATTATAATGATGGAAATGATTAAAAAGAGGTTGCAGCGACCTTCTGAGGTAACATGTAAGGAGAGGAAAGAAGACGAGATCAAGTATGAATTTGTGTGTTAGAAATTATTATGTTATTACTACTTTATTTCATTACGCAATGTTAATTTTACTAAGTTATGTAATTTCTATTGAAGTGAACTTATAGAAATCGACGATCATGTTAAGATTATGTAACAATCCGAATTTTCAGAATATGATTAGGAAATTCTTAATTAAAATTAGGAATTATTAAGATGAAATTTGAGCGTAATAAATATGTTTCGGATGCAAATCGCGACGTTAGGTGTCTTTTGTTCGAAAACCGTCTTTTAAAATTTTTCGATCTCAATTCGAATATAGCCAATTTTAATCTTGTTTGAAAGGTATTGACCCTAAGGAGCGTGTTGGTACTTTCAGAATTTTAATCCGAGGTCATTTGAGATCCCCGCGATGAAAAACGTATAAAGTAAGAGTGTGAATAGTATTTTTCCGCTAAGGCATGATTTTTGGAAATTTGTGAAATCCTCCTCGTTGATCCGAGAATTATCTCGTCATGCCTGTTTTATAGAAATCGACCCAAGGAATCTGTCGGCGTTCACGGATTTCTAATTTGAGGTCAATCGAACGCTCAAAAGTGTTACCTGTCATCCGAAAGGAATAATAAATCTATTTTTAAAAAGGGAATCTTTTTTTTTTTTTTCAGACGACTTCCTCATCATCCCCAGGTTGGTTCAATAGTACTCGAGCCATCGAGTCTCCAGCTATTTTTGAATTTTGTGTTGGAGGTTATTTGAACCTCGCCGTTAAATAAAATAACTTTTAATCGAGTCCAGAAATCACTTTATCAGTATTTTATACCCGGAGTAACTTACCGGGGAAGCCAAAGTTTTCTTTATAAATAGGGGAAGGGGATTCATTTCCCCTTGCCCATTCCTCTCTTTTCTCCCTCTCTCCCTTCTCTCTAGTTCGTGTTAACGAACGAAAACTCGGGCCTGCGCCGGGAAAATCATGCATGTGGGCCCAAGATGAGAAAAGAAGGGGGGCGCTTATGCGGAACTAGCTGTTGAATGCCAGAAGGCTGTCGGAGAGCCGCTGCCATCGCCACCACCGTCCGGTGGCTGGAAATCGCCGTCACCGGTCCCCGCTACTTCTGACGTCTTGTTTCGCTCCATTTTTTTATCCTTTTAAGCTAAAATTTTAATATGTCGTGTATTTTAAATAGTACTTCATTTTGTATGTTGAGTCCATCATCATCCGGTGGCCGAAAACCGGCCAAATCTCCAGAAAATGTGAATAGTTAATGGTGCTGATCAGTTTCAGTTTTTGCCCATTTTCGCCTATTTCGGGTGGTCAAATCGAAAAAGTTTCTTCTGAAAAGTTTCTCCAAAAATTATTCTGCCAAATTCATGATCTCGGGACGAGTTTTGAATAATCTCGATAATTTAAATTAAGCAGTTATTTTTGTACCGAAAGCATGTGATTTTAGAAAATTCTGAAAATCATGAAATTTAATTAAGATATAGGTGGGGTCGTGCTTGAATATTTTCGTAATTTTTGAGCGGTTAAAAAGTATCATGGTGTAGATCTGAGAAAAATTGAGTAAAATGACAAGTTATGGAAAGAGGCCTCTATCAAATCAGTTAGTGCTATTAAATCAAGAATAACATTTTGAAATTTATTTCATTCTTCATCGAAATTATACGAGGTCTCGGGAGTCGCACAATCTATTTTTGAAAAGAACAAAATTAAATAATAGCTCTAATTATTGTAGATTTAATTCCGAAAAATATGGTAGTTGTTCTGAGTCGAAGATCGACCCTTGTAGGGCCTGCAGAGCTTGCTAGGAGAAAAGAAGATTTTTCCGAGGTTTTCTTGCCGCCACCTGCTCGTCATCGAGGTGGGTGATACTATATCTATCTATGTTTTGAGCTAGTGAGCTCTAGGAGCATGTTAGGGCAAGATGAAATATCTAATTAAATATTTTTATGCTCTATCTGATTAGTCTCTGTACAAGAAAATTATTATGCTATGGGATATGATAATGTAAATTATTATTTGAGCTCTTGAGTATGTTATATAATGAATGCTAGCTTGATGAGATATCATATAGCTGATTGATATGAGATATAGATGATCATGATCATAAGTTAACTTTGGTATTGATATTGTTGATGAGGAAATGTTTAGATGAATGACACCTTGTAGGTTGATTATAGTATCCCTTATAGGCAATGGGGCTATAGTATTGATTGAGAAATTAGACCTAGATGGTTCATTCTAGGCTATGATCCAAGCTAGTAGGATTGAATGTTGAGAATTGAATGTTGAGATTTAATTATTGGTAAGCAGGATATTGAGTTCAAGGAACAGTGTTATTACATTATCATATTGTGACCTTCAAATCACCAAAGATAAATCATATATGAAGTTACATAAACTATGCGCTCATGTTCATTATCATGTACGTGTACATTGTTGTGAACATGTAAGGTCAAAATATTAAAACTTAAAGCAAGTAAAGAACACGAGGTTGATAACCTTGTTCGATCAATTGATCTACGTCAGGGGGACTTCACAATTCCGTGAGAAACAGTTTACTACTCTGTTGAATGGTTACAAAGGCTATTACACGAAAACTCCCGTCACTCGACCCCTTTCCTACCCAATTCAACCTCTTTCACTAAACTGAATTGCGAGCTCCCCTCACAACCTAGAATCCCTCTAGTTCCCATAGAAAATCTCTCCCGAGACTCCTCTAAGTGTGTATGAAAGTAAGTTTCAAACATAGACTAGAAATACAATGATCACCACGATCAAACCTAGTCTATTCGAATACTATATTTTCCAAATATGAAGTCTTTTAACTCTCGACTCTTTTGTGTATTCGTAAAACTCGTGTCACCTAAACTAGTTTGAATCTCAGACTATTTATAAACAACAGACATAGCCTAAACAAGGTAATCAGAAGTCCTATTTTGACTAGAATTCAACAACGAAACTTTTCCTTAATTAAATCGGACTTTCCTAGTTTAGATGTCTTCTTTGAATAGAATTCCACCTTTTCTTCTTAGATCTTCATCACGAACAAGGCAGCTTTTATTTTGAAATGTCCATCTTGAATCTGCAGCTTCAGCTCTTTAATTCCAGCATGATACGTCTTGTAAATTCTTTGGACAACCATGTACAAGATCATGTTTCTGAACATGATGAAGTACATGTCTTGATCTTCAATCAGATTGGCAGTGGAATGTTCACAGTAATGTCCAGAACATGTTATTCAAACATGAAAAATCAAAATCTTTTGTGTTCTTTTGATATTGCCATATTACCATACATATTATGACAATCTCGAACACTTAAGTGCAGATGGCACTAGCAATATCTATGGTTCTATGGAAATTCATTATTGGGTAATCCCATCGCATACTCATATCTATGGATTGTAACCTTCAGGTTACCAGGTTGTGGTCTTTTGATCACTAGGGAGTCACTGCTAGGTAATTCCCTTCGCATACTCAGAATCATTGCTGGGTAACCCCCTCGTATACTCGGTGGGATATTTGAGGTAACCCATCTCTTATCCTAAGACATGCCTCAAGTGCAGTAGACATCAGGTTTGAGCTAGGATGGGCCCAGAGAAAGTAATTGTTTTGCAGATATGGGAAGGGCTTTCGCGTTTTGCTTCCTATATACTGCCAATTGATGTTGGATATTTCTAAATTTTTCAGAGCTTTCTTATAAAACCCCACTGAGTGCATTAGTACTCACGCCCTCATTTTCAAATCATTTTCAAGTTGAGATGGAGAGGTGGATGGTGGCTGTGAAAGTGGATTGGCCGCTGAGATCATGTTTTGCTACTTTACCATTATTCCCACTATGTTTCTTGCTACTCTGATGGCTTATGGTATTTTGTTACTTTGATTTTACCTATGATTCCGCTACTCTGATTATGAACGATTGCTGAATCTTTAGTTAGCATATTTCATTTGCTTAACTATATAATTAATCTAAGGGGAAGAAGCCCCACATTTTGATATGCATATATGTTTATTTATCTTTTACTTATAAAAATTATTGGTCCCGGACGAGTCAGTATGAGTTTAGAGGGAAGAGTGAATAAACTGATTTAAACACTTTAAACTCAAATACGGAATATAATTAGGGCCCTTCAACTTGCTTTAAACTTATCGGTGCACTAGCCAGTTTGAAGATTTTTAGTTGACTAGATGAGTACAGTTTGTGTGAATCTTTGTGTACAGTTTCAGGAATATGCAGGTTAAATAAAAACAGTATAGCACACAATCAATTTATAGAGGTTCGAAGTCTTAAACTTCTACGTCCTCTCTTCCTTCCGCAGAAGGGACAAATCCACAATATAATTTGAGTTCACTTTACAAATTACACAATGAATTGAAAACTTGTTAAACCTGGTAACAGTGAGTTACTTTATAAAGCTACCTCAGCAGGGTCAATGGCTCACACTTGCAGTCCACAGCAGCTAGCTATTATGGTGATAGTTTCTTTAGCGGCGGTTCACACTTATCTGGAGAGTTAGGTGCTATTGTCGTCTTTACAAGGTTTTAGATCTCTTTTGATCTTCAAGAGTTTTAGTCTTGAAAGAGGTATCAACTGATGTTGCTACTTGAGTTGAGCTGTAGTAGTTGATCGTTGTATCGCATGAACTGAGAAGACTTCTTCGGCTGAACTTTCAACAGGGAACTGATTGCTTGAAGCTTGTGGAGTTCTTCTTCTCAGTTGTGACTTTCGCAGTTGGAAACAATGTTTTGAACAAAGTTATGGGAGAGGAGAAAGAAAGCCCAGTTGTAAGTATATGCGAAAGTTAAGTTGTATTCAAAAGTGAAAGTGAAAGTCCATTTGAAATTTTGATTCACTCGTCTTTTATAGAGGAGTGATCTTGTGACCATTAGGCTCCATTGAATGATCAATGATCTGTTAGTTCATCAATGGTATGTTGATTTTCATAGCCATTAGTGCTGTTGATGTAGTCGTTACTCTGCCAATCGATCTTTGTTGAGCATTAACTCCATTGATTCTTTAGTTGGGAGTTCTGGACTTGAGCTTAGCTGCTCAGTTTGGCTAACGCTTCAGTTCAGCTACTTGTTAAACTTCCTCTTTAGTTCAACTGATCACAAACCGTTGACTGGTTTGTCTTGAGTGTCAGTTCGACTGGTTTTATCTTTAACTTGGTTAGTGGTTAGCTTGTCTTGAGCTTCAATTTGGCTAACTTCAATTCTACTCATCAATTGAGTGCTTCCAGTCGTCAGTTTAACTGTCGTGCGTTTAACCAGTCAGGTTGTCTTTGCTTTCCAGTTCAACTGACTTGGCAGCTAGCTTATTAGTCAAACTTGTGACTTTTGTTGACTTAACCCTCAGTTGGGTTATTTGATGATTGGTTGACTTATTCTTCCAGCTGAGTTGACCGTGCTCCAGTTCAGTTGACCTTTTCTTCAGCTGAAACCTTTTTCTGAGCGTCAGTTTGGTTAGCTTTGGTTTCCAACTTGGATCTCCTTCAGTTTTTCATGAAATGTTTGACACGTTTTGACATCTCATCAAAAATACATCTAGGGTTTTACTTGATAGTTATTCCTAACAATTTCTCCATTTTTCATGATGTCAAAACTTGGCAATGATGATGGAAAAATTGATTGAGAATTGTTGTATCAACTGATTTTGACACAAAATGCCAAATTTATTTAGAAACTATGAAACTGATTCGAAACTGATTGATGCAACAACTGACTAGATATTTCACAATCTAGCTACATTCAGTTTTGCTAAAAACTTCACGCTTTGCAGTTTCAGTTTCTCATTTCTTCAGCTTCTTCTCTTCTTGCTTGATTCACCTCTCTCTTTAGCTTTTCCTTGATGTCGAAGTTCACTTTGAATGCCCTGAGCTTCTCTTGGAAGATAAACTTCCCCCTCAACTTGAGCTTCTCCCTGAAGCTTAACTTCTCTTTGAAGCTGATCCCAGAGATTCAGATTTTCATCATCATATCTTTTATATTCTTCCCCCTTTTTGACATCATCCAAAAGGGTGGACTATTGTAGATCATATGATAGAATGATGATGCCTTGCATGAGTGTGAATGTGGTTACCAAGTTGTTGTCATATGTAGGGAGAGCAGGAGGGTTTGGCATTGGTGAAGATAACCACTCATAAGCTTCTTCAGTTGGCATTAAATGACCAAGATCTGGAAGAGGAGAGTGATTTTGATCTCTGAAATTTATAGCTAGACTGGTGAAGAACTTTTCATCAGAAGGTATTGGAATGTCTTCGAGAGGTAGTGCTGAAGAAGATTGAGTTGGCTCATTATTTAGAAGAGGAGCCTCAGCTGGTACTTTAAACTGGATTTATTTGATCATTGAATCCATGATTTATGGAATGGTTGGCAGCGTAGAGAAGGGATGATTCCTCCAGTTCTTGTTCCAGTTTCTTTCCTGTATCCAGAAGGATTGGCCACGAGTTTCGATGAGATGAAGCATAGTAACTTCATCAACTTGGAATCTCCAAAGGTGCCATTGGTGATATCTTCTTAGATTTGAGAACAAAGAAGGGTCAACACCCTCAATTAGACCAAAATAGCTGTGAAGCTGTAGATCAAGATTTTGATCAAATTCGACTTCAATGAAGTCTTTTCAAATTGTTGTGGAGAGATATGAGCTAGCTGGAATAGTTGACTGGTCACTTGACTGAGTGTTGTGCTCAGTTTTCAGTCATCGGCTGCTTCTCTTGGTTGTGGCTTTCAATTTTAGCCATCAACTGCTTCCCTTTGTTGTTGTAGGCGGCCTTTAAGCCGGTTTTCCGGTTAAGAAAAATAGTTGGGATTATGTCTCGCCTTCTAATAGCTTCGCCAGCTGGGATTTGCTCTTGGATTTGATTGAGTATTATGAGATTGAGGCGGTTTGCAAAACTGACCTTTTCTTGGAAGGTTCCAGTTTTGTAAACAAACCGTGCACGCCTAACATTACGTCTCAGTTGAGCGAGGATGAAGGATGCCCAGTCTGCCTTACATCCATAGTGTAGAGCAGTCATTAGATGTGCATTGGCATCAGAGAATTGAACTGATTCAAAGTTCCCATGCAAAATGTGAGCTACAATATCCAGAAGTTGGATGAACTCTGGTGGCAGACTATCCTTCAGTCTGTGAGAAAAATCCTGGTGATTTATGTGTGGAAACATCCATGCATTCCACAGTTCTTGCTTGTTGAGAAGAGCTATATCATACACTTTAGGTCCTTTACTGGGAAGAAGGGGTGTCGAAGTCATCGTGTCCTTGGTGACAGTGATGACATGATTGTATACAGTTGAGATGATGTTATCACCAACAATTTCTACATTGTAGTAGAACTCTGCAACTTGCTCAGACAGATACTTGAGAGGCATAATCTTGAAGAAGTGTAGAAGCCAGGTTTCTTCTAATGAACGGGCTAGCTGATAATATTTTTCTGGACCCATGTGAGCTTGAAGAAGCTCCATGTCTACGAATTTATCCTTCTTCAGTTTAGCCACGAGTAGTTTAGTATCCAGCATGTGAAATGGGAGTTTCATTTCTACAGAGAGATGAGTGGATCAAAATATTATAAGTGAATTTGGCAATATAATAGATATGCAAGGAAGAAGATGAGAGATTTGTAAGTGATTTGAGCAAGCATCTCCTCAGCATATAGGTTCAACTCTGTATACATATTTTCGAGAGTACTCGATTATTTTTTAGCTGATCAGCTGTTTGATTTGATAAACAAACAGCTGAATAAATATTGCGTGCATCTCAGCCGTCCACATTTAAGTAATTTTTTGATCATGTGGCTAAGATTTGATTAATTAAAAAATGAGGTAGTTGCCATAAATAACACAATATTTTCTACAGATTTTGCTATTTATATGTAGTAACCGAGCCTCTCACTATTCAATGGTTATCATGATATGTATTTTAAATAAGTTATATATGCTTATTTTTTTATGTTCATTGAACTTCTATAAATATATGTGGTAACATGATCATGTCTATTTATTTATTTGATATATATTTTAATAATTCTAGATATATGAGGAATATAATAAATTAATGTTTGTATCATGCATAATCTAGTAAAATTAATGGTTTACTATAAGAGAATAATATATTGTATAATTGTATTCATAAGTACTAGGTTAGCTAGTGCATAATTAAACAATTAAAATAATAATAATAATAATAAGAATCCTAATTCTTATAGTAGTTCACTCATACGTAGGAAAAATATTTGAGAGGTAGAAAGCTTTGGTTAAGTATTTTTATCATAGATACACGTGTATACACACATGTTACCTCTAAGTTGAATAAGTATGTGTGAGCTTATCTATAAACATTATAAGATAAGAATTATAATATGTATATATATATCATGTGTATATATAATTAACCTTATAAGACGAGTTCTAAGGAAAAAAAAAGAATAATAATAAGAATAGTATTGAGAGAGAGAAGGAAGTTCGACTTAGAAAGAAAGGTATTATCTAATTTAATTGTACTTTTGATTACTTATTTTAATGCTGGAGAACAAATAATATTTCAATTAACCTGTGAGTTATCTAATTATGTGGATAAAGTTATTAAATTAATATAAAGAAATTTGAATTATTGGCTTTAGAATTATTGTTGCTTGATGATGATTATTTGTAATTTATTTAATGAGTATACCTGATTAACTAAATTTAATTATAGTTTCATAATAATAAGTAAAATTCTTACGGAGATGAATTCATATTTCAAATATGTGAATAGTGAATCCCTTACCTAAATTTTATATATTTTAATTAATGCTTTCAATTTCATAATAAATATATTTGTTAGTTGTTATGATAATTCCCTTAGTGTGTTCCATAGTGATTTATTTTATTCTCCAAGTAAAGCTTTAAAAATATTTGAGGATTGGAATATATGGAAATAATATGGCTATGCTACGTAATCTCTAAACTTAATTAACAAATAGGTAGGGTTTAATTGATATTTAAATTATTGATGATATGAGTTTATAAAGCATACAGTTAGATAAATAAATTCCTAAATATGGAAAATTGTTTGGTTTCATTTCGCTATTATACATTGATTAATAACCTATGTATTGATTTATGATGTATTATAACTAGATACTCTTGAGCCAGCACACAATTTAGAATATCAAATATTGTAAGCTTGAGACTCGAGGTGAGTAGAAATCCATTTGAAACTACAATGCATGAATATATTATTATTTGATTATATGTGATTATTATTTGCTATTGTGTTGTTATAATTTATTACCTCATAAATGTGTAGTGTAATATGCTTGTGGTGTTCTATCTATTTGCATTGAATGTCTTGCATATGATCATGAGTATATGTATGCACGTCATGTAAATATTATCGAGTTGCATGCATGAAATGGTTTTGAGAGAAAGAAAATGTTTTGTTTGGGATTGGTCACCACCAGCCCGTGTTATGCTGTGTTGATATTTATGCCTCGAGTGGGATAACTTCCATGCGGGATCAAAGGGAACAGGCAATGGGCGTGTCCCTTGGGGTCCAGGGAGGATGGTCCACTTCGATTGCATCTTTGAGGTGATGAGTGGCTGATGTGGGATGACTTTCATGTGGGATCAAAGGGAACAGGCAAGGGGCGTGTCCCTTGGGGTCCAGGAAGGATGAGCCACATGAGTGCACTAATCACATTCTGGCCAAGTGATATTGAATATATTATGAGCTCATGACTCATGTTGGTGTCTGGTGAAGGGAGCCAAGTTCCTAAAGACTGAAAATTCTTTTGAGATGGAAATATTTTGTAACACGAGCATTAGTCATGGTGTGGTATCTTCTTTATACGTTGCATATAAGATCACGTGCATGATTTCTGCTTACTGAGCTTTAGCTCATATAGTTCATGCATTGTAGGTGATGACTCTGATGAAGCATGAGAATGCATGGTGCGGGACATGAAGTTCTTACAAGTTCCTGTAGGTCTATGTATATGGATGACGACCTGATAGGCTTTTGTTTATGAGCTTTTCGCACAACCTTTTGACTCTATTTTTGTTCAAGCGTGAAACTTCGTCAAAGTTCACTGTTTTGATTGTATATAAACTTTTATCTTCCCTGTTGTACTCTTTTGACGTCGGAGTACTCTTTTTTCCCTTAATATATTTATGTAAATTATGTATGGAAGTAAATCTTATCCTTTCTTAAATCTTCCAATACTTTCTATTCTATTTCGAAAAAAAAATAAGATTTCAAGGCACGCTCACATTGTTAGTCTGTTCTTCTATATCCGTTTGAGGGTGCCAACTTATATCTCTCAAGTAATCATCTCGATTTTCCTCTTTTGTAGCTAATTATTAATATCAACTCAAAGATATTAAAGACAACTTTGTGAGACATAAGCCAATTTTCAAATTTGTAGCCATTGGATGTAGCGTTGAGAGAAATTAATGATCACAACGGTAATAATTTATTCAAGGATAAGCTTAATGAATAATTTAAGTAAAAAACTTATCCTGATCCAGTTGGAATACAGTCCAACTGATTGACTTGTTGTGGCGTGAACTGATGAGGTGGCGGTTGGTTGACCAATTTGATCATTCTTCAGTTGCTATGTTAAGCTGGCTGGGACTTCAACTGAACTGAATGGATCAGTGCTGGTCTTTTCTTTAGCCAGTTTTCTCTTCTTGAATGGTCGAATCGGACTCAGTTCACTCCTTCCCTTTGAGCAGTTTGATCTCTTTCTCTTCAACACCGATCCAGGATTATTTGTCTTCAGTTCAAGCTTTGCTTTCCTCACGAATTGATGGAGTTGCTGAAGAGCAATTGATGAACTTTTCAGCTTCTGATTAAGGAAATGTGGGATTCCTTTGTTGTTATGAGATGAACTAAACTGAATTTGATTGAGAGTCAGTTGAGCTGCCTTTGAGCTTGACTTGAGTAAGGGAGTGATGTAACTTTTGGATAATAGACCTGGGGATGTGGCAATGTCCTTATCATCACTTTTCTATTCATCAATGTGCTTCGACTCTTCTGGGAAGCTATGACTTGAGTATGTGATAGACTCGGTTCTATCCTTTCAGTTACATGTTTAGTTTGTCGAGATAGCTCAGCAGACCGACTTGATAGACTATCAAAGTTCAGTTGACGATAGTGTGAACTTGTTAGGCAGTTAGCTGGTTGATGAGCTGCTGCTTCTCCTTGAGGCATGACGTTGGTTCTTAATTCGGCAAACAGGGCGGTTGCTGGAATCTTGTTGGCAAGTCTGTGATTCATGATGTGCTGAACTCGCACAATAGTTAGAGGAAATGGATTAGATGATCCTATCCATTTTATGCTCCAGGTTTCTTCACGTTGCCAATAGCTCATGCCATGAAAGGTAGTTAGCAAGAAGTGAGACTGGATAGACATTGAGTGTCTCCAGTTGAACTAATAGAAGTACCGGTGTAGCTGCTTGAATAGCTTCTGGTCATGATTTGCAACAAAGGTGAAGTGATTCAGAAGTTGATTGGTCACTTCCTTTTGTGCACTCTTGACTACATATTCACCACTATAGAAAGTGCGAATATTCTCTTCAGTCAGTTAGAGAGGAGGGTATGTACTCCTGAAGTAATCAATTTCATAATTTGGATGAGGAATTCTAGTGAATGGGATAAGCTCATCTGGATCAAAGCAATCCTTGAAGTGAAATGATGATCTATTCTTCGAATTTGATGATGGAACGGTGTTGGCAGTTAAGTTGCTCAATGTTGTGTTGCTTGACTTTGCCTTGGATCTTCTTTTCTTCTTCAGTGACTGAAGATGAGCACTTCATTTCTTGGGGATCCAGTTAGAAATAAGGACTAGTAAAGCATCATCATTTGGTAGGTTCAACATGTCTTCAAGTAGCTTGCTTGTTAGGAAATACTACCAATGTTTTTCTTACAAGGGGATTTGATGAGATGTCAAAATATGCAAAGAGCCTTGAAAGAACTGAAAAGAAATCAAACATAAAACTAAGGATGATCATACAGAATCAAGCTGTCAAAGCTAAAAGAAATGATCAATCCATGTGAAAATAAAAGAGAGAGAAGAATAGGGAGAAAAAGAAAATAGACTCTAGCCTGCTAAAACAAGTTAGCAAGCGAAACTGGAAGTTGCAGGTACCATCTAGAGAGTGCTGATTGCCACCAGTCTACAGTAAAGAATTGATGAACATACCAGTTCAAGATCGATACCAGCTGAAGAGATGTTCCAGCTGAAGAGAACTGATGAACATACCAGTTCAAGGCTGATACCAGCTGAAGAGATGTTTTAGCTGAAAGGAACTAATGAACATACCAGTTCAAGGCCGATACCAGCTGAAGAGATGTTCCAGCTGAACATACCAATTCAAGGTCGATACCAGCTGAAAAAAACAGATGAACATACTAGTTCAAGACCGATACCAGCTGAAGAGATGTTCCAGCTGAAGGGAACTGATGAACACACTAGTTCAAGGCCGATACCAGCTGAAAAGAACTGATGAACATACTAGTTCGAGGCCGATACCAGCTGAAGAGAAATGATGAACATACCAGTTCAAGGCCGATACCAGCTGAAAAGATGTTCCAGCTGAAGAGAACTGATGAACATACCAGTTGTAACAGCCCGTTTTATCATGTTTGAAATAAAGTGAGTTATCGTGATAATTTTATTTAAATATGTGAATTTTGAAATTATTTAGTTATCGGGATGTTGCACTAGTCTAAGTCGCGCCCTAGACACCTTCAATTTCATTAGATAAATTATGTTTCATCTATTTAAATTAAATCATATAGAATCTCTTTGGTATTGGCTTAATTTTTAGGGATGTGCGTGAGTTGATGATGAAACATATTTTTCATTCAATACATTCAAAGGCAATTACATAATAAATCAAATACATGCATCACATATGCCTGCATTCATGTACCAGGTTTATAAGTTTCGAAACAACTAAAAATGGATTTTCTTAGACAAAGTGCGTGTGTTAAGGATTTCTAATAGGAAAATATTTTGAGTCAACTTTTTAAATTAAGTAATAATTTTCGTTTTTCCTATTCCCTTTTAATAAAATAAATCCTATAAGACTTGTTCCAAATTAAAGTTCTATTATTTTTGGTAACTAAAGAACCCTAATTTATTTTTTGGTATAAATGATTTTATATCTTTTCTGAACCCTATTTGTTCCTACTGCATCTCGAAAATGGCGATTTAGGAAAAACTCTCAATCTTAAAGGTTACATTTGATTTCAAGCAGAGGTAAAAGTTTGAATATTTTTTTCAAGGGATTAAATATTTTATATGCATACATCTAGGGACTAGGATTATTGAGTTTTTTTGCACAATCATTTCATGGTTTGATCTCATGTATTTCAATTAATCTCATTTAGGAATTTATTCATAACAATTTTTTTATCTTGTTTTCTGGGATGCTAGTCTCGAGAGTTATGTGGTAGAAGAATGATGGAATTTAATTCAAATTATATCTTAATTTATGATTTTAGGTTAGTGAATTTGTTATTGAAGCTTAAGGGTAATTGGCTATTTTACTGTTATTAATATTCAAATTAATAAGATTAGATATGAGGGGAATTGATTTGGACGATAGTTAATATTTTAATTAATAAGCTATCTTAGTTTAGGAATTGTAAATTTATCAAATGGATTTAAAGATGTTAGTTTTAATTTGGTGTTTTGATAAAAAAATGAATTCATGCCGCTCCCATACATGGCATATCATGGAAAAGTTTGTAGGTAATAGGTTATAAATTTCAATTAATAATGTTAAAATTTGATGGTTAAAGATTTAGTTATTCTGTAAAGTATAGGTTAACAAGGTTGGTATATTTAAAAAAAAATGTAGTTAAATTAGATTATTGAATCATGCGGTAATCGTCGTCAAGTGGATTTAACTAATTTCTTAAATAGGTCTTAATTTAATTAGGTTTTATTTAATTATTTTAATTGGATAAAATATCAGATTACCTATTTCTATGAATGCGAAGAAAATATATATATATATATATATATTATAGAAGATGGTTATTGGTCAGATCCTTCTGGTAATTAAATCTTACAGTTTAAATCGTAGTGCTAAATGAATTTAATTATGCCATTTTAATATTATTAATATTAAATTAATAAGACCATAGAAGATGGGATTTTATCTGGTGGATAGATTATTGTTGTAATAAGTTATCGTAAAGACATGCTTAATTTGATTTGGTATTTTTCATCATAATATACATGCAGTTCTCGTTTATGACTTATAGTATGGACAAGTTTCTAATTTATGAATAAATTTTATAAGTAATAATGTTAAAATTTTATGGTTGACATTTTAATTATCTTATAAATTATTATTTTAAAATATTAGTGGGTTAATGCCTTGATGATAAGTAAAAGGATAGTTAGATTATTCTTTCGGTAATCTTTGTCAGATTTTTTTTAATTAAAAATTTATTGAAATATTTTAACTTATCATGTGGTCTTATTTAATTTTAGTTAGGCCATTAATTAATCAATTTCATAGGCAGTACCTATTTTTTTTAATGGTTTTGTTACTGATCAAATTATTTTTGGTAAACTCATTTTTTTGGAATTAACTGTACTTAGATTTCAATTTGTAACTAATCTGAACTTATACTATTAGTTCATAGATTTTTCATTTGTTATGAAAGTGGACATTCATTATTTAATGTTCAACTCAAATTAGATTTCATTTTAGTGCCAATCATGCATTTAAAGGGTTTTTTTCTAATTATATTCTAGGTGCGGCGCGACTAAGACATTAAGTTACTAATAGTGGTTGACTCAAAGTTCATCGATTCAATTAAGGTGTGGGATTTCATTTATTTTATGCCGTTGATTTATACTTTGCCCATTTTAATATCACGTGTTGGCCGTATTTCATGTTACTATCAATGAGCCCTTGGACTATGTGTTCATTCATTATTTGGCTCTCAATATTTGTGCACAAATGTCAATGTCGCTATGCGATTCAATTAGTACTAATGTACTATCATGTTTCGGTACTAAGGTACTATCAGTTTATCAGTATCAGTTATATGTGTGCTGCTGTTTTATTAACTTGGGCAAATCTCTGCATAATTTCCCACACTGAGTATATTTCATATATTCTCACCCTTCATTAACATTTTTAGGTAACTAAATATGGTGGCGTGTGGGAGATCGAATGACAATTCAAGTCAAATCACATTTCTTCCGCATATCATAGTTTAAATTTCTTTAAATTTGTTATTTCTAATTCAATGTTTTATGGACCATGTTGCTTCTTAGACATCTACTCATGTGATTGTCTTTTGGTTTATTTTATTTTTAGAACTTATCATAAACTTTTCAAATAAAAATATTTCAGTTTCATCTCTTTGCTAGTGTATTGAATAAATTTTTATTTTGTTAACTTTATGTATTTATTTTTCAGCTCAATGTTTCAAATAATTAAATTAGATTATTATTTAAGTTTTAAAAAAAAATTATTTTCTCACATTTCCGCATCAGTAAAAAAAAAATCAGTTTAACACTTTAAGAAATTTAGGGTGTTACAGTATCAGAGCCAGGTTTACCTATCTGTAGACTCCATGAATTATTCATGCATTTAAATTCATTTCATGAGTCATTCGGTCACCACGCGCCCCAGTATCAAGGTATAAGATTTCATTTTTCAATTGATTGAATATGTGAATTTTTGGTGGTTATGTTAAAATTGGTTGTTTAAATTCATGGGGTGATATAATGTTTATTTCATTTTGAATTTAGTTCTCGAATTTAGAAAGAACTTAGAAAGACTTCTGAGCTTCTCTATCATTTCTGTAGGTCGATGGAGGAGAATAACTTTTGGTATTATGAATGGGACATTCACGCGGGGGTGTTTTTTTAATATTGTGACAATGCGTAATCTCTAGAGGGATCACGTGGCACCTGGGGATTTACTACATCAAACCGAGGCGGCCCGCAAGGTTCGTGACACCATACCAGAGAAGGGACGAGGTATTGCAATGGAGGAGTTTCGAAGATTGTCGCTATATTCTCCTCACCGGATAGCACGGGTTCAATTTGAGACTTACGTGGAGGCTTTATTGAGGGAATACGGATACTTTATCCATGGTCAGCCAATGTGGGGGCATCCACACTACTTCGCTCCACCAACACCACCGCCACCACCGCCGCCGCAACCCCAACCACCTACGCCACCTCCTATTCCAGTGGGAAGCTCGGAAGAAAATTCGATAGATGTGGGTGATGACTCGGCAGAAGATACTTCGTCAGAGGAGGATCCGGAGGAAATGAATTCCTCGGAGGATGACCCGGCTTTGGATTGAGGGAGCAGATTCTTAGTTTTATCTAGCATTAAGATAAACCATTTAGACCTGTGGCACTATTTTATATGTTGGATCTTGTTTTCATTTTCAGTTTTCTCTCATGACAAGACAAGTTGAAATTTCAGTTGATCTGTGGTTTGTTACTTGAATTATGCTATTGGTTGAAATTTTTGATTTGGGACCAAATTTCTTATTTTTGTAGTTCATGTTGGATATCGTGTCTTTCTATTTAGGGTGTGATTGGGTTTTGTAAAAAAAAAAACAAAAAAAAAACTATGCATTTAGTGAACTTATAGCATATACAGTAAATTTTCAATTGGGCAAAGCCATACTACATGTCAAAATGTGCATGCAAATAAGTGTATCATTCAAATTCGCATTTATTTTTGTAAAAGAAAAATGAGAGACAAATTTATGATATATGTTATACTTCGCCTATAAACTCGAAAAAAAAACTGCTATTATTACATGCATGCAAAAGAGATGCTTTAATTTTAAATAAAAGGGAATATTCTAGTGCATATGGTACATTCCCGTAGTCAAATACTTTTATTTCCAAATTATTTGTGAATAATTCATTATTTTGGATTGTATATTGATCAAGATCTCTCCATTTTTTTTAAAATGGGTTGAATTATAAAAGAAGAGTAAGTCTTAAATTTAATGTAAAGTAGTAATTTTTTTCAGTTGTTGATCAAAGAGATTTTATTTCGAGCTCACTTGGATTCTCAAGAGAACACAAAAACATTGATGTAATGAAAGCTTCTCATTTAATTTCCAAAATGATTTTAAATATTGTTCTAGCAGTGACCTTGGGAAACTATTTTTGAATCTTGCATCTAGTCTTTTACGAGTGCATGTTAAAAAAAAAAAAACTTTCGACAATAAGCTTTATGTTCCTTGCAATATTTTTTTTCTATTTTATTTCTTACCCGTTTTCGAATTAACTTGTTTATGAAAAAAAAAAGCATTTTGTTTCTTCGAAAAAAAAATAAAATCTCCCAGCCCTACTATTTTATGAATGTTGGGAAATAAAAAAAAAATTCTTTATACAAAGAACCAGTGTTCTAGTAGTTTCATAAAAGTATTTCAAATGAATCTAGTTGTACTGTTTTAAGTTTATCAAATATATTTTCTGTCATAGAAATTTCTCTGCATATAGGTATTTCAACTGTTAACATTGTTGTTTATATGTTTCCTATGTGTTAAAAAAAAATGTGTTACTCATTTAAATCTGAAAATTCGACCATCTTTTGAAATCCTTAGGTATTGTAAGATTTAAAATCATCTCAATCCATTACTTTACTAAATACTAAACGTACCTATGTTCTTAAGGTACAACCCACTTTGAGATCAAGTGAATTGATTATATCATAATTACTTTACTTTTGTGTTATTATATAAATATAAATTAACTACCCTCAAGCTCGTAATACATACATGTAAGTGCATGCATACACTCTATTCATTAATTTTAGAATTTTGGTTAATAAAGTTGTAAGGGCCTCACTGTCGTGTGATACATCCCAGTTAATTTAAAATGGCTAGCATTTATTTCTTAATGTGTTCTTTTCCCCTTATTATTTCCTTTGAAATGGGTAAAAATAAAAAATAAAAATTGAGTGCGATTTTAAATGAGTTCATATTTTGAAATTGTTAGTTATTGATATTATGTTTTAACCAACTGCAGACCTTCAGAATTTTGCATCAATCATCTTTCGAACGATAAATTTTATCTGCTATGCATAGACTCATGTTCATGTATCTAAGAATTTTTGTTACAATAGTGTGTTAAGTGGCGACGTAAAAGGGTATTGCATGGACAAGTGAGTTACGTTCACCCTTGTAAGTGAAGTCTATTGGTCTAGAATCAATACATGAAGGAGAATAATGAACGAGATGCATAGTGATGTTTACACTTCACATCAAGCTGGTGCAAGATCTCCGAAATGCATTTTGGTGATAAGGAAATGAGGAGGACAAATATCGAGATATCTTCTTATTATTTTTTTCGTTGAGGATTTCTTACTCAACAAGTTTAGTTCTAATTCATTAATTGGTAAGGATTGAGGACCAAAGGAGAACCATTGTCATTTTAGAACAAAAAGCTCATGTGTGAGAGAAATCATATAAGATTAATCAAAACCTCAATGGACTTGTCAAGGGACTAGAGAAGCTTTTTGCGAGGTGGAGAAATATATATATATTTTGAACTCAAGCAAGTTCAATTTCGAGGACAAAATTTCTTTTTTTAGTTGGTAGGATTGTAACAGCCCATTTTATCATGTTTGAAATAAAGTGAGTTATCGTGATAATTTTATTTAAATATGTAAATTTTGAAATTATTTAGTTATCGGGATGTTGCACTAGTCTAAGTCGCGCCCTAGACACCTTCAATTTCATTAGATAAATTATGTTTCATCTATTTAAATTAAATCATATAGAATCTCTTTGGTATTGGCTTAATTTTTAGGGATGTGCGTGAGTTGATGATGAAACATATTTTTCATTCAATACATTCAAAGGCAATTACATAATAAATCAAATACATGCATCACATATGCCTGCATTCATGTACCAGGTTTATAAGTTTCGAAACAATTAAAAATGGATTTTCTTAGACAAAGTGCGTGTGTTAAGGATTTCTAATAGGAAAATGTTTTGAGTCAACTTTTTAAATTAAGTAATAATTTTCGTTTTTCCTATTCCCTTTTAATAAAATAAATCCTACAAGACTTGTTCCAAATTAAAGTTCTATTATTTTTGGTAACTAAAGAACCCTAATTTATTTTTTGGTATAAATGATTTTATATCTTTTCTGAACCCTATTTGTTCCTACTGCATCTCGAAAATGGTGATTTAGGAAAAACTCTCAATCTCAAAGATTACATTTGATTTCAAGCAGAGGTAAAAGTTTGAATATTTTTTTCAAGGGATTAAATATTTTATATGCATACATCTAGGGACTAGGATTATTGAGTTTTTTTGCACAATCATTTCATGGTTTGATCTCATGTATTTCAATTAATCTCATCTAGGAATTTATTCATAACAATTTTTTTATCTTGTTTTCTGGGATGCTAGTCTCGAGAGTTATGTGGTAGAAGAATGATGGAATTTAATTCAAATTATATCTTAATTTATGATTTTAGGTTAGTGAATTTGTTATTGAAGCTTAAGGGTAATTGGCTATTTTACTGTTATTAATATTCAAATTAATAAGATTAGATATGAGGGAAATTGATTTGGACGATAGTTAATATTTTAATTAATAAGCTATCTTAGTTTAGGAATTGTAAATTTATCAAATGGATTTAAAGATGTTAGTTTTAATTTGGTGTTTTGATAAAAAAATGAATTCATGCCGCTCCCATACATGGCATATCATGGAAAAGTTTGTAGGTAATAGGTTATAAATTTCAATTAATAATGTTAAAATTTGATGGTTAAAGATTTAGTTATTCTGTAAAGTATAGGTTAACAAGGTTGGTATATTTAAAAAAAAATGTAGTTAAATTAGATTATTGAATCATGCGGTAATCGTCGTCAAGTGGATTTAACTAATTTCTTAAATAGGTCTTAATTTAATTAGGTTTTATTTAATTATTTTAATTGGATAAAATATCAGATTACCTATTTCTATGAATGCGAAGAAATTATATATATATATATATATATATATATATTAGAAGATGGTTATTGGTCAGATCCTTCTGGTAATTAAATCTTACAGTTTAAATCGTAGTGCTAAATGAGTTTAATTATGCCATTTTAATATTATTAATATTAAATTAATAAGACCATAGAAGATGGGATTTTATCTGGTGGATAGATTATTGTTGTAATAAGTTATCGTAAAGACATGCTTAATTTGATTTGGTATTTTTCATCATAATATACATGCAGTTCTCGTTTATGACTTATAGTATGGACAAGTTTCTAATTTATGAATAAATTTTATAAGTAATAATGTTAAAATTTTATGGTTGACGTTTTAATTATCTTATAAATTATTATTTTAAAATATTAGTGGGTTAATGCCTTGATGATAAGTAAAATGATAGTTAGATTATTCTTTCGGTAATCTTTGTCAGATTTTTTTTAATTAAAAATTTATTGAAATATTTTAACTTATCATGTGGTCTTATTTAATTTTAGTTAGGCCATTAATTAACCAATTTCATAGGCAGTACCTATTTTTTTTAATGGTTTTTGTTACTGATCAAATTATTTTCAGTAAACTCATTTTTTTGGAATTAATTGTACTTAGATTTCAATTTGTAACTAATCTGAACTTATAATATTAATTCATAGATTTTTCATTTGGTATGAAAGTGGACATTCATTATTTAATGTTCAACTCAAATTAGATTTCATTTTAGTGCCAATCATGCATTTTAGTGCCAATCATGCTGAAGAATGATGTTCTAGCTGATGATAAGAACTGAAGGACATGTCAGTTCAAGATCAATCTCAGCTGAAGAAATGTTCCAGCTGAAGAGAAGAACTGATGGACATGCCAGTCCAAGACCAATTCCAGCTGAAGAAAATACCAGCTGAAGAAATGTACCAGTCCAAGATCAAAGCTGAAGGAAATACCAGCTCAGGATATTCTAGTTGAAGGAGCATACCAACTGAAGAGAAGACCAAGGTACAAGCTGAAGAAAAATACCAGCTCAAAGGATACCAGCTGAAGAATGAAGTTCCAGTTGATGAAGTATCAGTTCGAAGGATACTAGCTGAAGACGCATCAGTTTTGAAGTCCAACTGATAAAGCGCAATCAACCGAACTGAAGACCAGTCCATGAAAGTTCAAAGCTGAAGGGACACAAGTCCAAAATACCAGTTGAGGAACACTGGTTCAAACTGCCAGCTAAAGCAAAGCAAACTGGAGCTTAGAAGGTATCAAACCCTTGCCCAAAACTACCAGCTGAAGAAAACCAAACTGAAGCTCAGAAGGTATCAAACCTTAGCTCAGAACTACCAACTGAAGCAAAGCAAACTGGAGCTCAGAAGGAATCAAGCCCAAACCCAGAACTGCCAGCTAAAGATGATCTCAACTGAAGCTTTCCAAACTGCCAAAAGGCGCGCAGAACTTACAGACAAGGAACTGAAGATTCCAACTGTCGGATAAAGCTCAGAACTGAAGATCAAGAGAGAAGCCGTAACTGAAACTCAATTTTCAGATAAGCCAAAGAATATCTTGAAGTTAATGCAACTAAGATCTTAAAGCAAAAGCTTATCAGAAGAGCAAAGGTAACTCAACGGCCCTCTTAAATGTAAGCTTCTCAACGGCTTATCATTAATGATCACACAGTGATCAACAACGATCATCACTCACCCATCTTTAAAAGGTGAACTATCCCAAAGGTGATCCTGGGACTTTTGAGAATTTTGGAGAGCACTTTAGTTAAGACTTTCCGCGAAGACGTTCGCCAAAGCACTAAAGCCTCATGCTCAAAAAAACTCAGAAGAATTAAAAGTTCCAACTGATGAGAATGAGCCTTAACGCTCATCGAGCTATCTGTTGAAGATTTCGAGCCAGAGTTATTCTCTCAGTCACAGTGCTTCAGTGATTAACTACCCTAGCTCAGACGCCAACGCGCAAAGGAGCACACCAGTTGATATCAGTTTCAAGACTGTACTCTTAAAAATCGAGCGAGATCTAAAATCATGTAAAGACGGGCAATAGCACCTTATCTCTCCAGCGAGCAGTTGGAGATCGCAAGTGTGAGTTGTCGACCTACCGGTTGAGGAGGCTACATTCGTTGGATCATCACTTCCGGGACAACACCAGCTGAAAAGGACACCGTGACTTGTAAAGTTGTCGTTCGCCAGGTTCAGCAGTTGTCTTCAATGTGTAACTGTAATAAAGGAACTTTACACTTGCATAGTGAATTGCCCTTCTACGAAAGAAAGAGAGGACGTAGAAGTTGAGCTTCGAACCTCTATAAATTGCTTGTGTGCTCTGCTTTATTTTTCAGTTTAGTTGCATGTTTTTAAAATGGACACTTCAAGCACACACAACATTCCGAGCTAGCAGATCATCTCAACTGATCTCCACAAAGCATGGATAATATCACTAGTCAAAACGGGCCCTGAATATTCCGCATTTAAGTTCAGTTTTGTAATCAGTTTATTCACCCCCCCTCTAAACTAATTCTGACTCACCCCGGGACCAACAAGTGGTATCAAAGCGGTTGATTCTAAAGATCAGCCATTTTTGCAGATCAACTGAATCAGATCTAGTCATCTGTGTTAATCTGTAAGCTATAGGAAACCATAAGCTACCTATCTTTTCAGTTGAGAACTAAGATAACTGGAGCAGGAGAATGAGGGCGCATCTCTACTCAATCCATGAGAATATATGGGAAGTTATTGAGGATGGTCCAATCACAATCATGATGGACAATGAAGCCCACGTTGCTGATGTCAATCAACTAGCAAGGATCCCGAATCTAACTCATCTTCTCACGGGTGAAGAGAAGAAGTTAAAGAACCTAGAGTTCATGGCCTAAGCCGCGTTGTTCCAAACTCTAGATGAAGATCACATGAAGGACACAAAGAATTCCAGAACTGCCAAGGAGATGTGGGACTTACTTGTAGATCTGTGCAAAGAGTCCGAAGCCATCAAAGGAAACAAGATCCGGCTAGCAGTGGACAAATACGAGTCCTTCAAGATGCACTAAGAAGAAACCATCTCCAGTCTCGAAATAAGATTTCTTGGCATCATCAGTGAGATGAACAATCTGGGAAGAACATATCCCAATAGTGAGATGAACTCCAAAATTTTGGACAACCTCACCGAAGAATGGGATATGAAGGTGATTGTTACAAAAGAGTCAAGAGACTTAAATAACATCAACCCAAGAGAAATCTTTCATTCTCTTAAGGCTCACGAGTATAGCCTAAACCGAAAAAGAGAGGCATCCACATCATCAGCCCAGGATGCAGCCTTCTACGGTGAAAGAAATCGGTTTAGAGAAACTCGAGGAAGAAATGTCTTCCAGCCTAGAAGTTCTCAAGCCAGAGAACAACCAAGTTGCTCAACTGATCGCAGAAGAGAAGCAGCGGAGAAACTCAGTCAGTTGCCAAGCTGCTAGAGAAACTCAAAAGGATCAGAGATCAACCATCAGTTATGCTTCAAACTGATGAGGAGCCCAGAGACGAGAGAAACCAACCACCTATTGAACAACCCAGGGTAGCCAACAGAAGCATAGAAGAATGCTTCCATTGCCACAAGCAAGGACACTACAGATACGAGTGTCCAGAACTCCCTAAAGATAAAAAGGCCAAGGTGAAGAGAAGTTTTTTCAAAAAAAAAAAAGCTATGATGGCCAACACAGAGAATACCGTCCTGGATGACTCAGATTATCCATCAGGAATTGACTCCGACGATTACAGTTCTGAAGAATAGGCATTGTTTTGCCTCATAACTGACAACGGAGAAGAGGTTAGCACAAGCGATTCTTTAATCTCTTTTTATCACATTCATTAATCTTTCATTACTAGCAATGAAATAAATGAGCAATTAAGAATGCTAGAAGATCAGTTAGCTATTATATCAAGCATGTATCTACAATTGAAGGAAGAAAATGATGACCTAAGAGATGAGGTCAAAAGACTGAGTAGTGATCATGACAGAACTGAATCACTTGAAGCCCAGTAAATTGAATGTGAGAAGTTGCAGCTCAATTTTGATGAGCTAAGAGCTGAGATGAGAGGCTCTGGCAGGAGATCCAGGAGAGAGAAAAGATTTCTCTCAAATTCAGAAAGGAATCTCAAACTCTTGATGAGATTATAAGCCATCAACGAGTTGAAACTGGTAGTCAAGGGTTAGGATACAACAGGTACACTGCCTCTAAGAAAGGAAAGGCAGCTATTCAAACCAGTCAAGAAGGAACCCATCCTGGTTTTGTCAGACTTGCACCAACACAACCAGTTGAAGAGACCGAAGGTGAGAGAACAAAAGACATCACTATAGATCCGTCTAAGAGGTCCAACCAATCCTCCCAACTGAAAGGCTCAGTTCAGCCATCAGTTCGGTAAAGGAAGCCATCTTAAAAGAGGCCACAAGCTCAGAATAGGCAGTTCACCTATCAGCAGAGGCCACCAGCTCAGCAAAGGCATCCAGCCTATCAACAGAGGTCGTCAGTGCAGCCAAGACCTCCAGCTCATCAGAGACAGTCAGTTCAACAAAGATCACCAAACTTTCAAAGGCCTAAACCTCAAAACCGGCCTATAGTGAACCGAACTGACCGACCAACTGGAGTAAAGAAAAATACTCAGTTTGGACCGCAGTCTCATCGAGATAGGGCATCAGTTCAGGAGAGAACTGCTTAGTCAGCCTATCCTCGAAGACATCCAGGAAGTTAACCTGGAAGAGAAGTTGACTCAAGGAGAAACATGCCCACAATGCTATATCACGCACATTAACATTCTCAGATCCCTCTGGAGAAGTTCACTCCAACAAATCTTGCAACACAGTTTAGTGAGTACTTGGACTTAAGGGATAAACCAAGAATCAACCCTCACTATAACTGGTTTGCCAACTGGCCATACCATAAGAGCAACAGAGCTCACGGTGTTAAAATAAATTAGCCACAGAGAAGAGCTAGACAAGCTCGAAATCAGAGAGTTATGATCAAAGTGATCTATCCTACAAACTCTCGATACAGGTATAAGTTAAATGACTCAGCTCAGATAAGGAGAGCTGAAAAGAGAGTGAAACTGATCAGACGATCAATGTCTAAAAACTCTCTACCTGCTATTAAGCCAAAAGTTTGGCAAATCTGGATCCCAAAGCACCTGATTAGCAATATAGGACCCGATGTCGTGCGGGTTCCTAAAAACTAATCGTCTCTCTTACAAGAAAAGGACATCCTATCGAAGAAAAGGACCAAGGAGGTTTCGTACCTAGATAGCGGGTGCTCGAAACACATAACGGGAGGCAGAGAGGATCTAGAAAGATACAAGGAGAAGAAAGGCCCATTAGTCACATTCAGAGACAACTCCAGAAGCCGAAACATTAGAGAAGGGTTCATGGTCAAAGAAAATGTGGTAGTTAATGGAGTCTCCCACGTGGAAGGACTGAAGCACAAACTGCTCAGCATCAGTCAATTATGTGATAATGGATATACTGTTGATTTCAGTCAAAGCTCATGTGACATCAAGGATAAGTCAACTAGAGCAATCCTCCTAACTGGAGTAAGGAGAGGCAACATGTATGTTGTTGTCTAGTCAACTGGATATGGAGAAGCTTGCTTTTTATCAAAGGGCTCTACAGAAGCAAGCTGGCTATGGCATTGATGACTCAACCATCTCAACTTCAGAACCATCAATCATCTAGCCAAGAAAGTGCTAGTAGATGGGCTTCCTAAGGAGATTTTCAAGAAAGCTGGTATCTGCGGACCATGCCAGAAAAGAAAGCGGGTGAGATCGTCATTCAAGAATAGAAGTCATCATCCAGGGACAACTGCTTCCCTCCAACTACTACACATGGATCTATTTAGGCCAGTCAGACCACCAACACCCAAAGGAAAAAGATTCACTCTGGTGGTAGTTGATGACTTTTCAAGATATACATGAGTAGAGTTTCTCAGAAGCAAAGATGAAACCTACACCAAGCTATCAACAATGATCAGAAGGCTGCAAACTGAAAGGGAGAGATCATATCAACGAATTCATTCAGACAATGGAACTCAATTCGTCAATTAGCAGATCATCAGTTTTCTTAGTGAACTAGGAATAACTCACGAGTACTCAGCTGCCAGAACTCCACAGCAAAATGGTGTTGCGGAAAGAAGTAATCGCACACTCAATGAAGCGGCTCGAGCAATGATAATTGATGCCAACATAGCAGAAGGATACTGGGCAGAGGCAGTCAATACGGCGTGCCACACTCAAAACAGAAGCACTATCGTCAATGCACATGACAAGACACCCTATGAGCTCTACAAAGGTCGTAAGCCATCTATCTCATACTTCAAAGTATTTGGCTGAAAATGTTATATTCACAACAATGGCAAAAGTCAACTGAAGACTTTCAGTGCCAAAGCTGATGAGGGAATATTTCTTGGTTACAATTCCCCACATGGTCAAGCATACAGAGTGTTCAACAAACAAACACTGGTTGTGAAAATAACTTGTCATGTTGTTTTTGATGAGTTTGCCAATGAGTACAGGAGTAAGGAAGTGCTCAATCCGTCAGTTCAAATGCTACCTAGCAAAACTGATAACTCACAGGACTATGTGAACCACATAGTTCCAGAGGAGTTTAAAGTCGGTCTAGAAGATGAAGGAAATGAATCCAGCACCAGACCAGCTGAGAGCACAACTGAGGGCGATCAAGCCTATGGAGAAAATGATCGTGCTGAGACCTTCAACCCCACAACTGAAGCAGGGGGAAGAACTAATGAGGAAGAAGAACAAACTGAAGACAAGACATCAGAGAATATCAATGCAGAGGATCCAACTGAAAATCCAGCTGAGGAGAGCCTACCTAAATGGCTCAGGAGCCACCCAACTGACAAGATAGTTGGAGATCCGATAAGTCGAGTTCAGACTAGAAGTTCAACTGAGCATGCTCTCTTCACATGCTTTATATCTCAAACTGAACCGGCAAATATCAATGAAGCTCTTCAAGATGCAGATTGGATAATCGCCATGCAAGAAGAGCTAAACTAGTTCACAAGAAACGATGTGTGATTTCTTGTTGATAGGCCAAAAACCCAGAAAGTCATCAGAACCAAGTGGGATTTTTGCAACAAACTGGATGAACAAAGTGTCATCACAAGGAACAAAGCAAGACTGGTAGCCAAAGGATACTCTCAAAGTGAAGAAATCGACTTTGATGAGACATTTGCACCATTTGCAAGACTGGAAGCTATCAGATTGTTTCTCGCCTATGCGGCTCACAACAATTTCACGGTCTATCAAATGGACGTGAGAAGTGCTTTTCTACAAGGGATTCTCAAGGAGAATGTGTACGTCGAGCAACCGCCTGGATTCGAGATTGGAGACCAAGCCTTCAAGCTGAAAAAAGCACTCTATGGGCTAAAGCAAGAGCCCAGAGCCTGGTATAAAACCCTCACGACATTCTTGCTCAAGAATGGATTTTAAAAAGGAGTCATTGATCGCACTTTATTTAGAATAGAGCGATCATCAGAGATCTTAATGGTTGAAATTTATGTGGATAACGTAATATTTGGATCGAAGAGTAAGGATCTCTGTACTCGATTCGCACAACTAATGCAGAGTGAATTCGAGATGAGCATGATGGGAGAAATGACCTTCTTCCTAGGACTCCAAGTGAAGCAGCTCCAAGATGGGATATTCATCAGCCAAGCCAAGTACACAAAGGAGCTGGTCAAGAAGTTTGGAACTAATAAGGGAGAAACTATCAAGATTCCCATGAATATATCAGTTTAACTGACTCTCGATGAAGAAGGAGAATCAGTTAGCCAAACTCAATACAGAGGTATCATCGTTTCGCTTCTCTATCTAACTACTAGTCGACCAAACATTTCATATTCAGTCGGCTTATGTGCACACTTCCAAGCCAATCTGAAGAAGAGTCATCTCGAAGCAGCAAAGAGGATCATCGAATACCTCAGAGGAACCATAAATCTTAGATTATGGTATCCTAGAGATGACAGCTTGAGTCTAACTAGCTATTCAGACTCAGACTTCGGTGGATGCAAGATTGATTGGAAGAGTACCAGTGGAACATGTCAGTTTCTTGGTCACAAACTGATATCCTGGTTCAGCAAAAAGCAGCACTCAGTTGCAACGTCGACAACTGAAGCAGAGTATGTTGCTACTGGAAGCTGTTGTGCACAGATACTCTGGATGGAGCAGCAGTTGAAGGATCACAAGGTCAAAACTGATGAAGTACCTATCTTCTATGACAACAACAGTCCCATTGCTATTTCTCATAATCCAGTTTTGCATTCGAGAACAAAGCATATCAATATCAAGCACCACTTCATCAGAGATCATATTGAAAACAAGGACATATGCATCCAATATGTTAACACTGAGAAGCAGATAGCTGACATCTTCACAAAGCCTTTGCCAGAGGCAAGATTCATAGAGCTATGTATCTAATTGGGGCTAATGGAACTAGCATCAGAAGATGAAGATGATCAAAATGGGAGAATGCAAAGAGCAATCCCAGCTAATGAGAAAAAGAGAGCAGAAGCTGTAACTGAACCAAAAGGTGCATCAGTTCAGTCAGCAAAAAGAGTCAAAACTGCTCAAATAATCAGTTAAGACAAAAAGCAAGCTGAAAATTTTGCAAACTAATGAAAGGCGTGGAGGCTGAGAAATCAAAAGGCCAGAACTGATCAGATTCTCAATCAGTTCTGTTAGAATTTGTTGCTTGAAACAATGTGAATTATGGATGTAAATTGCAAAGTTAAAAGTAATGTTGAAGCTAGTGTTACCACATTGCCTTCAATATGAAGTGGAAACGTAAATAGAACTTTGCACAAAACAAGTTTTAAATCACACTCCTTACGGTGTGTGATTGCCTCAAGGTGAAATTCACTATCACAAGTGAAATACAAAAACAATGCTAATGTTGTCTCGGTTCACTTCCTTGACAACACTGCATAAAATATACAGAAGACTATCCTAGCTTCACTCACTTAAATAATCACTCAAAAACTAACCTATCTAAACACATAAATAGATTACAATCAGTCACTCTAAATCCTAGACTTCTCAAAGTTGACTATCTAACCTACACACACAACTGGAATGAAAGTCTCCAGCTGATTGGGACGCTAGGCAGATGTCGAGGAAGATGTCTTGGATTTCAGAGCTGACACTAGATGCAAGACTCAGAGCTTCTCACAAACCACGGTGATAAATTGCTTGCATAAATGATTTTAAGGTCTAAGGAGACCTTAAATACTTCCTCCATCTTGTATTGGCAGTTGCTTCACGATCCTAGATGACTTGGACTTGAATCAACCGTCTTCCACTACCCATTGTTGAATGTGGACTTGAGATAACCGTCTTCTGCATTGCATGGCACACGTTCTTCAACATCGTGCAATAGTAGCGGTTACTCCAGTGACCCACGATCTCCTACAACAGTTAGTGTCTAAGAAGGAGTGGGAACATCACGTCCCCATGAAATCCGGAACAGATTTTGAACAAGTCAAAATCAAACATTATCCACGTTTTAAATCAAAATAAAATATCTAATAAATCCCTAAAATCGTGGAAAATGATATGTGACAAAAATGACAATTTATTCAGATTAATTTAAAATAAATTAATCCAAAATACTAGGAAAGGATAAGGTTAATGTTTCGAGTGTTATACTCGATGTGACGAGAATGACGAACAACATTAGATACGACATTGATCGCGATGTTATTAGGGAAGTGATAACATCATCTGGAACACGTCATACTCAACAATCTCCCCCTTAAGCTTATTCTTTCTGCACAAAACATAAAGCTCAATATATACATGATTAGAGCCGCAGCGGAATACGATCAAAAAATATTGGAGTTCAGAAACTCTCCTTTAAGGTCTGCTCCCCCTTAAGTTATTATCTGTAACATAATATACAAAGTTAGTGGGTATCATCCCCTATACATGATATACAAGGTTAGTGGGTATAATCCCCTGTACAGAAAAATAAAAAGGTGGGTAACTATCCCCTATACAGAAAACAAAAAGATGGGTAATTATCTCCTATACAGAAAACTAATGTTGAGAACATTCTCAACATAGCAAACAACACATATCTTAAAACATGCGAAAACAATCACAATGTTGAGATCATTCCCAACATAAAACATCACATACTATAAGTTATGTGAAAAATAGAATATCAATGTTGAAAGCATTCTCAACATAAAAACATCACACATTAACATATGCGAATAGAATATATATATATAGCAAAATCATCAACATAAATATCCAAGGATATCCAACCATGAATACCCAACAACAAAAATAGATATGTGTCCAGCACATCAAAATAAACAACAAGGATGTAAACACATCCAAAATAAAATTGTGTCCAGCACAATACATAACCATGAAAGAAAATTGTTTTTGATAAAGAAACTATCATGTCATATTTTCTTCTTCCCCTTTGCCTTAGCTACGGACTTTCCAGCCTTCTCCCCTTCAGCACCATCATCACCAGCAGCAGCAGCGACATCTACTCCCCCTTTTTGTGTAGAAATAGTTCCCCGAAGTGCTTGATGAAGCTCAACCATTGCATTGGTGAGCACTGTGCTTTGATGAATTAATGAATCCATCTGTGAGACATAGGAATTTAAGACCTGCACAGAAATTGTCATCAAGTGTGAGGAAACACTTGCTAAATCACTTTCTGAAAGAGGAGGAGAGAGTGCACTATCTGCAGCAACATCCTGCCCAACATCCCTTGATGCAGCTGTTGAACTTCGATTGAAGGTATAAGGGAGATCAATTACACGATCTTCATTCCCTTTAGGCTTGATGATAGAGATAGTTGCAGTTTCAGTAACTATCTTTTTCTTATTTGGCTTCACAACTTGGTCAACTAGGAGGGCATAGATGAGACAGGGAAATGGTAAAATGCTGGCGGTGTTTGTCTTTGCGGCCGACTTCAACATGCAATAAAAAATGTATTCTCCAATATTGAAGGGGATTTTTGTGCCAAGTTTAAAGAGCAAGATGGCTTGATCAAGAGTGAGGACTGAAGTATTGGTGGTGGGTAACCAATTACACACAATCAATTTGTGTAAAACAGAGTAGAAAAATGTGAGCTTAGAAGTGGAAATTTTGTTAGTCCACTTAGTCACCAAACCACCAGTAACAGTCCCAACAACATCATCAATTAAGTCTAGGCTAATAAGATCAGAATCATTACCCAGACCCAAGAATTTGTTGATCAGCATAGGGTTAAAAACATAGATTTTATCTCGTATATAAACCTCCCCAAATTTGCTCTTAGACTTATCACCCATCTCAGGAGACACATTTGCATAAAACTCAGCAATAACATCAGGTTCAAAAGATGACAATTCAGTGACAGATTTCCAGAGACCTCTTTCTTTCAAGAAAATATCCATCACATACTTCTTAAAACTAAGCACATCAATTTGTTTTTCGACACGAGTGGGGTGAAGAATAACAGTTTTATGAAGTTTTTTTGCATGTTGGGAGTAGAAAGTCTTACTGAAAGCAGAAGAAACATCGTGTGGGGAACCTGGAGGATAGATTGGTTTAGAGTCAGCCGAATTAGCATTGTCTTTGACATCGGCTGAATGAGTGGGAGCTGGAGATAGTATCTCTTTGGCTGTGCCGGAGGAGACTATTTCTTGTGAAGAGGTGGGGGAGAGTTCCTTCGTCTTAGGACCAGTTGTAGCACCCTTTTTCCTTTTTCCTTTCAAAGTTTGCCCTGAAGTCGCAGGCTTGGCAAGAACATTGTCCTTTGGTATCACAAAAAGAGGCATCAACTTCCACATCATCAACAGCTTTGTCTGGAGAATTTTCAAGGGGGTTCTCTTCATCCTCAGACTCGTCTTTCAATAATCTTGCTGGTTTTTCTTCCATTTTCAACATTCTCCTTGCCTTTTTGCTCAAACCCTCACCGGCCTCTTCCTTAACAGACCCTTGTTGGCCATGAAGTCATTTTGACTTGCGAGTAGGCCCACTCTTCCTTTTCTCGGCAAGAGCTTGAGTGTGTAGCTCCGAATCTGGGTCGATAGGGTTTTCCTCTGCACCAGGACTTATGTGTTGGAGAGGAGTGGGGTTTAGCACCAATATGGAGTCAGGAGCAGCAGTGTCTTCCATAGAAGCATCTGCATGTTCAGCCGGAGAAGATGAGGGTTTGTTGGACTCCGATTTGGGTCCCTCTGGAGTGAGTTCGGCTGTTGCAGTGACTGCTGGAGTTGATGTGGCGGAGGGAGTAATAGCTAATGTTCCAGCAGGACCAGAGGCAGAGGATGGAGTGCCCATAGTCTTCTCGAACATTTGTTTCATCAACTCAAACATGGTAGAGATATCCTTGGGTTCTGCCATTGATATTCTAAAAAAACTTGAAGAAGGGAGAAACCAAAAGTGGGAGGCGAAGAGGCTTCGAAGGAGAGAGAGAGTGAGAGTAAAAAAAATATTTTCAAAAATGGGTTGATATATCTCTTCACCCTCAAAAATCGGAACAGACTCTGTCACATCACCCACTTTTTCTATTTTCCTTATAAAAAAAATTTAAATAAAACAGAATTAGTGGATAGGGATACACCATATCAAAACGTGTATTTATCACAAAAATTCAAAAAGTGAATCTTTATGGGTCCTAAAATAATTTATGTTTTCCTTTTTTTAAAATATAAAAGAATAAAAAGACGGAATCCACATACATAACAAATATAATTCTAGGCATATATTTTCTGAAGAATATGGTTACTCTGCAATCTTGCACAAAACATCAGCTACAACATTAACAGACACTGGATGAAATAAACCCAAAATTTTATAGTTTACCTTTTTAAGGTCAAGGGTATTTCATTCAAAAACACATATACATAATTTCACGTAGCTGATTGTTTTAAATTGTGAGCAGATAAACCATAATTTCATTAAGTAAACCTTGAACTTTACTTAAAAAAAAAACTAAAAAGACTAACAAGATAAACAACTGATGTTGATAAACACAAACTCACATTGAGTTGAACATCAGTAAACATAAAGATCTAATTAAACAGAGCACATTCCAAGAGACTTTCTCAAGGCAGAAAATCTCTCGAAATCAAGGGGTTTGGTAAAAATATCCGCTGTTTGGTTCTCAGTGGATATATACTTGATGTTTATGATCTCCTTTTCCACCAAGTCTCTGATAAAGTGATGTCGAATGTCGATATGCTTTGTGCGTGAATGTTGAACAGGGTTCTTGGAAATTTCAATAGCACTAGCATTATCACATAGCAGGGTTAGTGATGAGCTTGTCATGCCATGGTCCTTCAACATTTGATTCAGCCATACCAACTAAGCACAACAACTAGCAGCTGCAACATATTCGGATTAAGCTGTTGACAAGGAGATGCAATTTTATTTCTTGCTTGACCAAAAAACCATATTGCTCCCCAAAAAGAAACAACCACCACTTGTGCTCTTCCTATCATCAACATCACCTGCCCAATCTGAATCATTGTACCCAATGAGGCTGGTATTGGTGTCTTTGCCGTATCTGATTCCAAAGTCGACTGTGCCAGCAACATATCAAATTATTCTCTTGACAGCCTTCAAGTGTGACTCCTTGGGTTGAGCTTGGTATCTAGCACAAACTCCAACACTGAACATGATATCAGGTCTACTGGAAGTCAAGTAGAGCAAGCTACCGATTATTCCTCTGTACATTGTTGGATCAACATTGACTCCAACATCGTCTTTGCTCAGTTTTTCAGAGGATCCCATTGGTGTTTTCATGGGCTTTGCAGCTTCAAGTCCATAGCGCTTGATCAAAATTTTGGCATACTTACTTTGGGATATAAAAATCCCATCTTTATCTTGCTTGATTTGGAGACCAAGAAAGTAGGCCAATTCGCCGACCATGCTCATCTCAAATGTGCTGCACATTGCATCAACAAACTCTCTAAGGAGATAAGAACAAGTGGATCCATACACAATATCATCAACATAAATTTGTGTAACAGTAATGTGTTTGTGAATCCTTTTGATAATCAATGTTTTATCAACCACGCCTCTTGAAAAACCAAAGTCAATTAAACACTCCGTAAGTCGAGCATACCAAGTTCTAGGAGCTTGTTTAAGCCCATACAAGGCCTTGTGTAGTTTCAGTACATGGTTTGGTTTTTCATGACATTCAAAGCCTTTTGGTTGTTCAACATAGGCTTCCTCATTCAAAATGCCAATTAGAAAGGCACTTTTGACATCCATTTGATGCAATGTAAACCCAATGTGGCAAGCAATGGCAAGTAGGAGACGAATAGGCTCTATTCTAGCAACAAGAGCGAATGGTTCATCATAGTCTATGCCTTCTACTTGAGTATAACCTTGAGCCACCAGCCTGGCTTTGTTTCTGACAACATTACCAGACTCATCAGTATTGTTCTTAAAAATCCATTTGGTTCCAATTACATTTCTATTTTCAGGCCTTGGAACCAATTCCCACACATTATTTCGAACAAACTAGATCAACTCATCATGCATTACTTCTATCCAGAATTCATCTTTTATAGCTTCTTTGACATTTTTAGGTTCAACATTGGATAGAAAGCATGAAATGGACACAAGGTTAATAACTGACGACATGCAAACCTGTTTGACCAATTCAGAAACATCGGCTGAGCTCTTTGTTCTGGTTTTGACTCCTTGAGATCCATCACCGATGATTTGGAAATTTGGGTGATCTCTTTTTATTCTCCTTGGAGGATCACGCCTTGGTTCATATTGAGCCAGTGGAAGATGGTCATCATCGCTTTCAGAGGAGGATTCTGAGTCTGGTGTTCGAGGTGATGTTGATCCATTTGCTGAGGGAGAGGAAGCATTGGATTTGACATCAGGACTTCTCGTAGGACTCTTGACAGTTCCACTAGGCTCCTTATCAACAACATCTTGTTCATGGAGGAGAAATGATACATCATCTTCCTCAGATCTAGTTGCCAGACCTACAAGATCATCAAACACAACATTGACAGATTCTTGCACAGCTTTGGTTCTTAAGTTAATAACACGATATGCTCTGCTGTTTTGAGCATATCCCAAGAACAATCCTTTATCAATTTTAGAGTTAAACTTTCCAAGATAATCTCTGTCGTTCAGGATGTAGCAGACACATCCAAACACATGGAAATATTTGAGATTTGGCTTTCTTTCTCTTAGAAGCTCATAAGGTGTCTCATTTCTTCATGGTCGAAGATAGACTCTGTTCCCGATGTGACAGGATGTGTTGACAGCTTCAGCCCACAGCTTCTTCGAAAGCCCTTTAGCCTGTAACATTGCACATGACATTTCCTACAGAGTTCGATTCTTTCTCTCCACTACTCCATTTTGTTCAGGAGTTTTGGGAGCTGAATACTCATGGAGTATTCCTTTCCTTTCACAAAAGTCATTGAATGCAGCATTCTCAAATTCTCTTCCATGATCTGTTCTGACGCATGCAATGTTGGTGTCAAATTGCAAACGCGGCAGAATCTTTTGAAGACTTTGAATGTTTCAGATTTTTCCTGCCGAAATTCAACCCAAGTATACCTTGAGAAATCATCAACAATGACAAGGATGAAACTCTTACCACTCATACTCTTTGTATTGACTAGTCCCATGATGTCCATGTGTAAGAGTTGAAAACATCTTGTTGTTTGACAACCACCCAGGCTTTTGTGATGGATTCTGGTTTGTTTTCCCTTTTGACAGGCACCACATACAACATCGTGATCAACATTCAGCTTTGGTAGGCCGCGGACAGCATCCGACACAATCAGTTTCTTCAAATTTACCATGCTCATGTGACCGAGTTTTTGACGAATCAACTTTGTTTCATCATTTACAGTTATGTTGCACGTTTCATCTTTGTCAACATGGTAGCAATTGTCAGATGCATGGCTTCTGAACATTATGCATTTGTGGTGTTTGTCAAATACTTCACAAGTATTTTTATCAAACTTGACATGCATACCATCATCACAAAGCTGACTGATACTGATCAAATTGGCCGTCAAACCCTCGACATGCAGGACATTTTGGAGCTTAGGGAAATGTTTGACATTCAAGGTTCCCTTTCCGACAATGTTTCCTTGAGCTCCTCCTTCGTAGCTGACTTTGCCTTTGTTAGTAGTGGTGTATTCTTCAAGAAAATCCTTGTTGTCGGTCATGTGCTGAGAACATCCACTGTCAAAGTACCATGTTCCGGTAATGTTAGCTTTCAGGGATGTGTACACAACATTGCAAGTGTACTTCATCTTTTTGAACTTCTTAGGATTTTTATTTTTTGATGTTGTCCCTGATGTTGTTTTCCCAGTTGCAACATCGTCATGAAATTTGAAGCAATGCGGTTTAATATGTCCAGGCTCTTGACAGTAGTGACACACATACTTTCGCACCTTCGAGCCTTTACATTGCTTCTGATCATCTTCTTCACCATTGTTCCTTGTAGTTGTGCTTGAGTTGTTACCTTTCACAAACTGGACAACATTGTTGTTTGAGAAAGACATGGAAGATTTATTGGAGAATCCCAGTCCAGCTCTATTTATCTGTCCCAATGTTAAGGCTTCATTTAGGACATTCGTTCCTTGATTCCACTTCTGAAATGTTCTTGAGGTGTCCTCCACTTCCTTCTTTAGTTTGTTGATTTCAGCATCACTCCTAGTAAGTCTAATTTCCAGACTTACAACCTTTTCTCTTAGAAACTGATTTTCTTCCATGAGAAATCTCAGCTCTTTTGATTGAGTTGTCCACTGAGTGCAGACTTCATTCACAACATTGTTGAGTTCTTGAAGTGAGGCAGTAGGTTGTTCTTCATGTGCATCATGTTCTCTGATTTCAGAAGCCTGATTGAATTCATCCATAAGAGTCATTTCATACCAATTCGTCGTATTGGGTGAAATCTCAGTAGCTTCTGCTTCAACATTTGGAAGATCTTCATCTTCAACTTCACATTTTTCAATGTCAAGTTCATCAAGTTCATCAATATCATTCAGAGCGTCAATAATCTGATCATCTTCTTCCAAGACATTGATGAACAACACTCTCTGATCTGAATCATTTTTAGCATCAGAATCATCACTGAGAACAACATTAAAATTATTTCTTTTTCTTCTTCGTGCTGTTGGACATTCATTTGAATAATGTCCATACCCAGAGCATGCTCTACATTAAACTGAATCAATGTCTTTCCCAGTGTCAGCAACTTCCTTCTTGACATTTGATCTACCAGAATTTGATGTTGATGAGGATGGAGAGTCGAACAACCGTCGAGGTTTGATATTTAGGGGGCTTTTCTTCATGGAACGAACCAGTGAGTTGAACTTCTTTATCAAGAGTGCAACACTTAGATTCTCTTCCTCATTGATTTCTTGAAGACTGTCAACATCATCATGAACATCAGATGATACAGTTGTTGTCTGGAGAGCAATTCCCTTTGAAGTTGAGTTTGCTTTCTGATTTTGCAGGTTCATCTCAAATGTTAGCAAGATGCTGACCGCTTCACTCATACTCATGGTTCCTACATCGTGTGCTTCTTCGATTGCAGAAATTTTCATATTGAATCTTTTTGGGAGAGTTCAAAGCAACTAGATCACCATGTTCTCATTAGATATTGGACTTCCAAGAGCGGTCGATTGGTTTGAAATCTTACATAATTTTTCAACATAAGATGAAATAGTTTCATCTTCAAACATGCGCAAATTTTCAAATTTTGATATGAGTAACCTCAGTTTGGTCTTCCTTACACTGGCAGACCCTTCACAATGTTCCTGAAGAATGGTCCATGCTTGATATGCAGTAACACAATTGCAAATCATCTTGAAACATGGAACATCGACTGAAACAAAAATCGCATTTAGAGCGCGAGCATTAAAATTTGAGATTATTCTCTCATCATTTGTCCATTGAGATTCCGGAGTTAACACAAAATCTCCATTCGGATCTTCCATCCTAGGAGGGCTCCATTCTTCAATAGCTGCCATCCATGCTCTTTCATCAATAGATTTGATGTAGATCTTCATTCGACATTTCCACATGATAGAGTTACCACCATTGCTATCTAGAGCAGGAGGACGACATTGATTAATTTGAATATCCATCACAGATTTCAAGCAACACCGGATCGAGTACTGAGTGTATCAAGTACCGGCTCTTGATGCCACTTGTTAGAATTTGTTGTCTGATACAATGTGAATTACGGATGTAAATTGCAAAGTTAAAAGTAATGTTGAAGCTAGTGTTACCACATTTCCTTCAACATGCAGCGGAAACGTAAATAGTACTTTGCACAAAACAAGTTTTAAATCACACTCCTTACGGTGTGTGATTGCCTCAAGGCGAAATTCACTATCATAAGTGAAATATAAAAACAATGCTGATGTTGTCTCGGTTCACTCCCTTGACAACACTGTATAAAACATACAGAGGACTATCCTAGCTTCACTCACTTAAATAATCACTCAAAAACAAACCTATCTAAACACATAGATAGATTACAATCAGTCACTCTAAATCCTAGACTTCTCAAAGTTGACTATCTAACCTACACACACAACTGGAATGAAAGTCTCCAGCTGATTGGGACGCTAGGCAGATGTCGAGGAAGATGTCTTGGATTTCAGAGATGACACTAGATGCAAGATTCAGAGCTTCTCATAAACCACGGTGATAACCTGCTTGCATAAATGATTTTAAGGTCTAAGGAGACCTTAAATACTTCCTCCATCTTGTATTGGCAGTTGCTTCACGATCCTAGATGACTTGGACTTGAATCAACTGTCTTCCACTACCCATTGCTGAATGTGGACTTGAGATAACCGTCTTCTGGATTGCATGGCACACGTTCTTCAACATCGTGCAATAGTAGCGGTTACTCCAGTGACCCAGGATCTCCTACAACAGTTAGTGTCCAAGAAGGAGTGGGAACATCACGTCCCCATGAAATCTGGAACAAATTTTGAACAAGTCAAAATCAAACATTATCCACGTTTAAAATCAAAATAAAATATCTAATAAATCCCTAAAATCGTGGAAAATGATATGTGACAAAAATCACAATTTATTCAGATTAATTTAAAATAAATTAATCCAAAATACTAGGAAAGGATAAGGTTAATGTTCCGAGTGTTATACTCGATATGACGAGAATGACGAACAACATTAGATATGACATTGATCGCGATGTTATCAGGGAAGTGATAACATCATCTGGAACACGTCATACTCAACAAGTTCATAATGGAGAAAATAGCTCGTGATCATCTGAAGCAAACAGCTGACTTGAAAGAAGAGCTGGAAGCTAACTCGGCAAAAAGAAGAGTTGAACTGAAAATATCTTAGTTGAAGCCGGTCATGCCAACTGGAGATTTCCAGATGTAACCAAATCATCTGATGATGTCAGCAGCTCAAGGCCACGTGGAAGCACCAGAGAGAGAGAGAGAGAGCTTCAAACATATAAGTTTGAATTTACTTTGATTAGTGGAACGGTAAAATGACGTGTTATACCATTGTTACCGTTGGACCCACTATCTCTCTCTAATTAATTGCAATGGATAAATTTCAGAATTAATCGACTGATTAATCAGAGCCGTTCAAGATAAGCTCCTCTCAAATTCTTGTTACCGTTAGATTCACCATGGGATTTGAAGGCTATAAATAGATTGGCCGAACTCCTTTTCAGCCCACTCAAAAGCCAACAATCCTTCAAGAATTCCCTCAAGAGCCTAAATTCAGAGTTTTCCCATTCTTTCCAAAGCCTCAGAAAACTCTATCTCAAAATTCTCAAAATGGTTCAATTTTCTGCAAACATTCACCACATAAAATATAACTTCAGACTATTTCTTGAAGATTCAACAATCTTCAGACAAGACCTCTGCCATGACAAATTCCTAAGCCCTATGGCTTTTAGAGAAACCTGCGGAAACTCAGAGTTGTGCAAAAGAATTATCCACTGGTTGAAAAGGCCGGACTCGAAACCTTTACTAAAAAGGCTCCAGTAAGAGTTTATCCTGAAGTAATGGTAGAATTCTATCTGAATTCAAAATATGAAGAAAGTTCTCAAGAAATAATCACTGAAGTAAGAGGCAGGAGAGTCATCATCACTCCTATAGTTCTACGACAAGTATTCAAATTCTCAAGCTCCGGAACAAAGCTTGAAGATGTCTAGTTAAATCCTGAGTTACATTACAACAAATGGAAAAAGGATACAATCACTCAGGAGTATCATCGCAATCACATGACAATCATATTCAAGGCATAATATCAAGTGTTAGCTTCCATCGCCATCAAAATGCTAACAGGAACAATAGAAGAACAGTCTGAAATGACAGAATCCAGATATCAAATCTGCAAAGCCATATACAGAGAGATTCGGGTGAACTGGGCTCAATATTTCTTCGATCAACTGAAGAAGTATTTGGAAATTGTTGAAGAGAAAATTTCAAGTGACAAGGAATTTCCGCAGAAGATACCCTTTCTACCAAAGTCATTCAGGATAGCCTCATCCTAGAGAAATTACTCCCAGGAGTAATGAAGGCAGAAAGAGTTTTCTCACAAGTAGATCCAGCTGACTTTCTACCAAAGTCATTCAGGATAGCAATAGAAATGCCAATTCAGATCCGAGATTATCAAACAAGGCAGAAAACGATCAGTACACCAGAAATCTGAGGAAAAGGAAAAGCGAAGGTGACTGAACAAGTCAAAGAAGAATCATCAGATTCTAAGATTGACATTCCAAATTTCACGACATTAAGTCAAGAAAATAAGAGACAGGGTAAAACAACTAACATCAATCAGCCCGACAAATAACTCAGCAGATCATCAGTTCAATTCACAAAGTATCATGAAGAACCGATCAATCATCTGCAAGAACAGGTAAAACTGCTAACTGAATCATTCAAGGAGTTGCAAACTCACAGTAGACTGCAAACATCTGAAGATGTCAAGGAAGAGCCAAACAGTCCGAGTGAGCCAGTCCCTAAGAAGAGAAAAACTGAACACAAGAAGAACTGATCAAGTGTCTTAGAAGACCTTCTTGTATTTCAGTTCATTTTCAATAAAACCATTTTACCTTGAAGTTTCAAATGTCTTGTCAAGCATTTACTTCGCACCTTCCTACCGTTGCAGTCTGACAAGGACATTTAAGGTAAATAAACAAAAGTAAGGGACACAAATTTTTCAAAGATATATGAGTACCTATTCATTACTCATAAATCAATTCAGATCTAGTCCCCCTCCCTTACAAAAGAGAAGAGACATACTCATTTTCCCAATCTCACTCAAAGAGTCTCTCTCTCTCTCTCTCTCTCTCTCTCTCTCTCTCTCTCTTTCATCTCTCACAAAATTCTAGCCAAATTTTCTTCAATGGCATAATTGCTTAGTTCCCCCAGTTCTTTCAAAAATCAGATGATAAGAGATAAATTCCTTGAAAGGAAGAAATTCCAGGATATTCTTCAAAATTCAAACGGCCAGAACCTGCTTGTTTCTCTTCACAAGACAGGGATTCTTCACTACCTGAAAACACCACCCAGATTCTTCAGACAAAGTCGGGTGTGTGAATTTCTTCTACAAGCACAAATCAGTGCTAATGGTAAGGAAATTACATCAATTATCCAAGGCCGACCAATCAAGATAACTGAAGGAACCGTTGCTGAAGTTTTTCAACTTCCAAGGCAAGGAGCAACCATTCAAGAGTTAAGTGAAGCAGTTGAACCATACTGGAGAAGGTGAAAGACCCCCACCTACAAAAAGGCATTCAGTTTTTCCACAGCCAAAACTGATCTAAGACCAGAGTATGGAGTTCTGCTCGACATCACCAACAAGATGATGTTTGGAGTAATTGGAAGCCTAAGCCAGCATACCCAAGAGAGGTACAAGGTGATGATACACCTAGCTGAAGGACGTGAGACAAACTGGGCAGAGTTTGTATTCTCACAAATCAAGCGTCAAGTTCTTAAGGCTTTCAACTCAAAGAGAACAAGGAAGTTTGAGTCCATGGTAGGACTTGTTCTCAAAATGAGCAAGATGATTGAAGACATCTTGAAGCTGCCAAATGGTGATGCATTACCAGTCCTCATCTCCGACTGCATTCCCAAGAGATGAAGCATTCATCTGCACTCACTCAAGAAGAAAAGGCTAGAAAAGGCAATACAAATGCCACAGCCTCAAATACCTCAACTGCCAATGTTGTCCCGTCATCAGTCTCCACGAATGGATCAACAGCGGACTTCCAAGACTGTTTCGATCCAGATGAGCTTATTCCATTCATCATAATTCCTCATTCAAATTATGGAGCTAACTACTTCGGGAGAACTTGCCCCCCTCTCCAACTGATGGAAGAAGATATTCGCACTTTCTACAGTGGTGAATATGCCGCCAAGAAAGCACAAAAAGAGGTAACCAATTTACTTCTTACTCAATTTACATTTGTGGCCAAGCAAGATCAAGAGCTTTTTAAGCTTCTGCACCGGTACATCTACTAGTACAACAGGAGACACTCAATTTCCATCCAGTCTCATTTCTTGATCACTGCTTTTCACGGTATGAGTTTTTGGCAAAGAGAAGAAGTTTGGAGTTTGAAATGGATAGGGTCTTCAAATCCATTCCCTCCAACCATCGTGCAAGTACAGAGGATTATGAGTCAATGATTGACAAACAAAATTCATCCAACTGCCCTACTTGCCGAATTGGGAAGTGACATCAAGGCTCAAGAAGGAGCAGGAGCAAAGCAGCAAGAGATCTGCACAATCATCCCTACCTACAGAAAACTAAATTTTGGTACTCTATCAAATCAGTTAGCTGAGCCTAATTGACCAACTGAACCTGTAACTGCTCAGATACAGCGAGAGCCACCTCTCACTCCAATTGCAGTGAGTCGACCGTGTGATGATGAAGATACTGCCACATCACCCAATCTCTTGTCAAAGAGATATGTCACCCCACTGATTGCTTCAAGCTCCAAGACAGCCGCCCAACTGAATCTGCATGAAGTTCAGTTCAAGTCATCCTCAAGAAAGAACTTGCATAGAAGACGAAGGGTCACATCAGCTGAAGCTAAGCACCAAAGTCAATCCGTGAAGAAAGCAAGGCCAGAGTAGCCTGCTGAAGGAACTGGATCCGCCTCCAAAAGGAAAAGGTCAAAATGCCCAGACGAGAGCAGTGAAGAACATCTAATTAGGCCCATCAAGAAGAGACAACTGACTGAGATATAGTCCAGCAATTCAACAACTGATGTCATCAGTTCAGTGATGAATCAGTTCTAGGGGCCAAGAAAGAGATATGACTAGAACTGATCGATCAGTTGCCACATCATCAGTTCATCAAAAGTCATTAGTTGGACAGGGTAGCCCAACTGCCAAGGAAAAGTTTAAATTGATTAAATCTTTAAACTTATTCCTCATCAAGTTAATGCCATTGTGATCTAACGGGCATTATTTTCAAAATGGAAGATCTCTCAAGATAGCAAGCTTTTAATGTTGTTGAGCAAAATCAATCACTAAAGTGGAAAGTGAGTTGATAGCCTGAGAGATATAAATAGCAAAATCCTGCACAAAATATTTGCTATTTATGGAAACTACCCCATTTTCAAATGGATGAAATCTCAACCGCTGATCCAAAAGTTAAACCAAGCTTGTTGGACGGCTGAGATGATCATTTCATTTATGCTAGCTGAACATCAGTCAAATCCATTTAAACTGATCACCTGATGCGTACTCGAGTGCAACTCGAAGTACATGCATGCAAAGCCTCTTTAAATGCCAATGAGACATTGATCCAAGATCACATATCAATGTCAAACTGTCCCTGTATTTGCTTTACATCTTTCTCTCTATACCATTCAATCTCTCTCAAAACATTCTCTTGCAGAATGGAATTGTCCGCTCAATATATCGACCCAGCTAGACTTGCTCTTAACCTCAAAAGAGACAAGTTCATAGAACTGGAACACATGATGGAGAGACTTAAGCTTGAAAAGTTCCATCGCTTAATCTCAGCAGTGGAGGAAACTGGACTCTTTTAGTTTCTCACAAGAGGTCCAAGATTTGGATGATGCTTTCTTGAGACAGTTACTGAGTTCTATATCTTCTCCGACATCGCAGAAGATGGCAACATAATCTCAATAGTCAATGGACATTTGATCATGAGCACCAAGAAAGTCATGATAGAATCACTCCATCTTTCTAGAACACGTGAACAGACAGACTCATTAGTCATGCCAAACTATGCAGAATTGTGGCGTCAATGGACGAAACCAGGAGTTGAGCATAATGACTACTCTCACAGACTGAAAGACAGTCTTCGGCCGAAGTTCATCCAATCCCAAGATATAGTCATCCACTGCCTGAGAGGCAATCTAGACTATACTCGCTTCAGTGCCGACAATGCTCACCTGATGGCACTCATTCACAACTGATGCAGAGTTGATTGGGCATCATATGTGCTATCACAACTACACCAAAATGTTCTCAGGGTCAAGTTTGACCATCAAACTAGAACATTCATGGAGAAACTGGGGTTTCTGAACCGGATCAGCATGATCATAAGTGATCAGATCCAATTTCTCAATCAGAGAGGCGAATTGCTGGACAGGAGAGACTATCTCCCCACAATCTTCGTCAAAAGGAGAAAGAAAATCAAACCTTTTGGTAAGTGATCAAGGAGGCAGCGCACAGTAGAAGAAGGCCCCTCCACTCCGACTGAATCAACTTCAAATAGTTGAGGAAAGCAGCTCATGTTAGATGAGGACATGACATCAGAATCAACTGTGCCAGCTGAGTCTACACTAGCTGAAACCAACTTTTTGGATGGTGTTGAAGAGAGCTTCAACAACACTCTAACTGATCTGCTTAGCAGATTTCAGCTCATCGAGAGTTACGACTCCGATCTCTTCAATCAACTGAAGAGATATCTGAGATGGTCACTCTGGAGATATCACGTTGATGAAGCAGTTATGTTTAAACTGCTTGACAGGAAATGACGATTTTTCTGGAGTCAAGAAGGTCATTGGAGCAGAAACTTGATGAATCGTCCATCTACGGCCACTCCCACTCTCTCAGAGATTATGGATTCCATGATCAACAAAATCTGAAATGGAGTACCTGCTGCAGCTCCACTTCCGTTTGCAGAGCCATCCAACTCATCCTCCACACTTATAGAGTTCAACCACCCACCTCCAACTGAAGAACTCCTCCTACGTTTGGCCATAATGTCAACTGAACCCCAAATTCAGTCTCCACTGCCAGATCTACGGCAGTTTATACCAACTGATGAAGCATCCAACTGGCTACCCTCACCACCGAGAGAACAGCTATTTTCCTCCCTATTTGAAGGTAACTTAGCTACCATATTCAGCTTGTTACCACATGTTCTCATTCCATCCTTGGATCTACACATGCACACCCTTTTGGATGATGCCAAAAAGGGGGAAGAGATAGAAGAAATTGAGAAAAATGATGGAAGATAGTTTTTGAGTCTCTGGGATGAGATTCAAAGGGAACCCTTACAGTTTCAGGAGGAAGTACAGCCTCAGGGGGAAATAGTGAGGACTGTGGGAACTGCTAGAGAAAAGAGGCATCAGCCTCAGGGGAAAGATTGAGGAGCTGTTTGGAGAAATACTGCCAGGGATGAGAGACAATTATCTCAAGGGGAAGTTTGGACAGAAATATGGAGAACTGCTAGTGCTAGAGAAAGAGGAGAGTCTAGAAACTAGTGGAATAGGTGAAGAAGGATATGAGATACTAGCTGAAGAAGCGCAGCAGCTGAAGAGCTATAAACTAAAGAAGAAGAAAAGAAAAACAAACTGTTGTAGATTGAAAGATATCTAATCAGTTTATATATGCAGTTTATTAGCTACACAAGTTTTCTTGTTTGATTGTGTCCTTGTTACACAGCTCAAAAATTTCTCAATCAATTCTTCCATCATTGCTCAATTTTGCCATGTTTTGGACATCATCAAAAAGGGAGAAATTGTTAGGAAAAACTATTAAGGTTTTCCTTATAAGGGGTTTTGATGAGATGTCAAAATATGTCAAAATATGCAAAGAGCCTTGAAAGAACTGAAAAGAAATCAAGCAGAAAACTAAGGATGATCATACAGAATCAAGTTGCCAAAGCCAAAAAAATGATCAATCCATGTGAAAAGAAAAGAGAGAGAATAATAGAGAGAAAAAGAAAATAGACTGTAGTCTGCTAAAAAAAGTTAGCAAGGGAAACTGGAAGTTGCAGGTACCATCAAGAGAGTGCCGATTGCCACCAGTCTACAGTGAAGAACTGATGAACATACCAGTTCAAGGTCGATACCAGCTGAAGAGATGTTCCAGCTGAAGGGAACTGATGAAGATACCAGTTCAAGGCTGATACCAGCTGAAGAGATGTTCCAGTTGAAAAGAACTGATGAACATACCAGTTCAAGGCCGATACCAGCTGAAGAGATGTTCTAACTGAAGAGAACTGATGAACATACCAATTCAAGGCCGATACCAGCTGAAGAGATGTTCCAGCTAAAAAGAACTGATGAACATACTAGTTCAAGGCCAATATCAACTGAAGAGATGTTCCAGCTGAAAAGAACTGATGAACATACCAGTTCAAGGTCGATACCAACTGAAGAGATGTTCCAGCGGAAGGGAATTGATGAACATACCAGTTCAAGGCCGATACTAGTTGAAGAGATGTTCCAGCTGAAGAGAACTGATGAACATACCAGTTCTAGGCCATTACCAGCTGAAGAAGATATTACAGCTGAACTGAAGAATATGCCAGTTCAAGGCCAACACCAGCTGAAGAGAACTGAAGGACATACCAGTTCTAGCCCAAGACCAGCTGAAGAAATGTTCCGGCTGAAGAGAACTGATGAACATACCAGTTCTAGGCCATTACCAGTAGAAGAAGATGTTCCAGCTGAAGAGAAGAACTGAAGGATATGCCAGTTCTAGGCCAACACCAGCTGAAGAAATGTTCCAGCTGAAGAGAACGGAAGGACATACCAGTTCTAGCCCAAGACCAACTGAAGAAATGTTCCAGCTGAAGAGAACTAAAGGGCATGCCAGTTCTAGCCAAGACCAGCTAAAGAATGATATTCCAGCTGATGAGAAGAACTGAAGAACATGCCAGTTCTAGCCAAGACCAGCTGAAGAATGATGTTCTAGCTGATGAGAAGAACTGAAGGACATGTCAGTTCAAGATCAATCTCAGCTGAAGAAATGTTCCAGCTGAAGAGAAGAACTGATGGACTTGCCAGTTCAAGACCAATTCCAGCTGAAGAAAATACCAGCTGAAGAAATGTACCAGTCCAAGATCTAAGCTGGAGGAAATACCAGCTCAGGATATTCTAGTTGAAGGGGCATACCAACTGAAGAGAAGACAAGGTACAAGCTGAAGAAAAATATGAGCTCAAAGGATACCAGCTGAAGAATAAAGTTCCAGCTAATGAAGTACCAGTTCGAAGGATACTAGCTGAAGATGCATCAGTTTTGAAGTGCAACTGATAAAGCGCCAGCAACGAATACCAGCTGAAGACGCATCAGTTTTGAAGTCCAATTGATAAAGCGCCAGCAACCGAACTGAAGACCAGCCCATGAAAGTTCAAAGCTGAAAGGACACAAGTCCAAAATACCAGCTGAGGAACACTGGTTCAAACTGCCAGCTGAAGCAGAGCAAACTGGAGCTTAGAAGGTATCAAACCCTTGCCCAGAACTGTCAGCTGAAGAAAACCAAATAGAAGCTCAGAAAGTATCAAACCTTAGCTCAGAACTACCAGCTAAAGCAAAGCAAACTAGAGCTCAAAAGGCATCAAGCCCAAGCCCAGAACTGCCAGTTGAAGATGATCTCAACTGAAGCTTTCCAAACTTCCAAAAGACGCGTAGAATTGACAGACAAGGAACTGAAGATTCCAACTGCCAGACAAAGCTCAGAACTGAAGATCAAGGGAGAAGTCATAATTGAAACTTAATTTTCAGATAAGCCAAAGAAGATCTTGAAGTTAATACAACTGAGATCTTGAAGCAAAAGCTTGTTAGAAGAGCAAAGGCAACTTAACGACCCTCTTAAATGAAAGCCTCTCAACGGCTTATCATTAATGATCACACAGTGATCAACAGTGATCATCACTTACCCATCTTTAAAAGGTGAACTACCCTAAAGGTGATCTTGGGACTTTTGAGAATTTTACAGAGCACTTTAGTTAAGACTTTCCGCGAAGACATTCACAAAAGCACTAAAGCCTGACGTTCAAAAAACTCAGAAGAATCAAAAGTTCCAACTGATGAGAATGAGCCTTAACGCTCATCGAGCTAGCTGTTGAAGATTTCCAGCCAGAGCTATTCTCTCAGTCACAGTGCTTCAGTGATCAACTACCTCAGCTCAGACGCCAACGCGCAAAGGAGCACACCAATTAATACCAGTTTCAAGACTGTACTCTTGAAGATCGAGTGAGATCCAAAATTGTGTAAAGATGGGCAATAGCACGCTATCTCTCCAGCGAGTAGTTGGAGATTGTAAATGTGAGCTATTGACCTACTGGCTGAGGAGGCTGCGTTCATTGGATCATCGCTTCCGGTACAGCACTAACTGAAAAGGGCACCGTGACTCGTAAAGTTTTCGTTCTCCAGGTTCAACAGTTGTCTTCACTGTGTAACAGTAATAAAGGAACTTTACACTTGCATAGTGAATTTCCCTTCTGTGGAAGGAAGAGAGGACATAGAAGTTAAGCTTCGAACCTCTATAAATTGATTATGTGCTCTGTTTTATTTTTCAGTTCAGTTGCATGTTTTTAAACTGCACACTTCAAGCACACACATCATTCATAAAGTTCAGTTTTGTAATCAGTTTATTCACCCCCTAAACTGATTCTAACTCATCACGGGACCAACATTGCTCATCCTTAGAACAAGTCCTACCTTGGACTTAAATTTTCCAATCTTCCTCGAGTCAGAAGCTTTGATGACTTGATGCTTGAATTGGGAGAATATAAATTCTGCCCAATTTGTTTGTCTTCCCTCAGCAAGGTGAATCATGACCTTGTAGCACTGTTGAGTGAGCTGACTCGGGCTTCCAATTGCTCCGAACATCATCTTGTTTGTGATGTCGAGTAGAACGCCATAATTTGGCTTTAGATCAGTTTTAGCTGTGGTAAAATTAAATTGCTTGTTGCAGGTGGAAGCTTTCCATTCTCTCCAGTAAGATTCTAAAAATTCCTTCAAGACTTAGACCATTGACCCTCTTCTTGGGAGTTGAAAAACTTCTGTAATTGTGCTCTCAGTGATTTGAATTGGTCAGCCTTGAATCACTGATGACACAGTCTTCCCATATGCGGTTAGCCTTGTCTGTAATAGAAACTCACTCACCAAGTCTTGTCTAAAGAACCTTGGTGGTGTTTCCAGGTAGTGGATAATTCTTGTTTTGTGAAGATTCACAAGAAAGTTAGGATTGTTTGATTCATTAAGAAACAGTTGGAATTTCTTTCTCTCTAGGAATTTATCTCTCAACATTTGATCTTTGAATGAGTTTTGAGAGTTGGGTAATTCGGCCATCTTTGAGGTTGGCTGAATTTTGAAGAAATTCAAAGGTTTTGAGAAAGCTTTTGAGAAAGCTAGGAATGAATATGTCTGGGAAGCTAAGAATAGAAGGGTTTTATGAGTGTTGAAGGAGACTCATAAATTTGTTGGTTGGAGGAGTAATGTCTCTTGCCTTTTTCTTTTAGACGTTAGCTTTTAATGATCATTCCACGTGTCAAGATGTTTCAACGGTAAGAAATTTCAAAATAAATACTGACTAGAAATTTATTAAGAAATAAAAATAAACTTTTCATTTGAACATCAAAAATATGATAAACTGAATTACAAGAGGTAAACTTACGGCTTCTAATCATTTGAACTTGATTAGCCACTAATCCTTCTTGTGTTCAGTTTTCCTTCTCTTGGCAACTGGTCAGCCGGAGTTGCCTTCATCCTCCTTATCACTGCTTGATGACTCAGCTTCATCGTTCTTGAGTCCAGCATGAGTTTAAGTTGTCTGATCAGCTCGGTGTTCAGTATCACTTGTTGTTGTAGATTTCGGATCATTCCTTCATGATAGGCTGTGAACTGAACTGCCGATCCTTCAGTTTTCCCTTCGAACTGAACGGCAGCATAAGGTCCTTCAAACTGAAATGCTACACCTTCTCTTAGTTCTTCGAACTGCAGTTCAGCTGCTCTTGAGTTCGCTTCTTCTCCAGCATCAGTTCCCATCAGCTCATCACATGGAATTATGTGCGATTGCTCAGCATCGCCTAAGCTGATAGTTTGCTTGAGACTTGGCTCTAGAGGAGTCTCTGGTTCAGCGACTTGAGCCCCTGCTTGGTACTGGAACTGAATTGCTCTTTGAATAGGGTCAAAATATAGAACTAAGACAAGGTTCCCTTATTCTTCAGGTTGATCCACCAGCTGAACTGACTGATCAGTTGGTTGTTACATGACAGTTGGCTCGACAGTTGGAACAGTTGGGAGTTCAGTTGAGGGAGCCACTTCATCAGTTGGCTTTTTGGCTGGAGCAGTTAGGAGTGCGGCTGACTCTTCGGACTAAAGGAATTGATCAGTTGGCTCTTCTAGCTGACCCTCAGTTCGCTGATCTGGTGATTTGAGAAGTTTTTCAAACTCTGTTTCAGTTTCAGCTTGTTCTTCAGCTGCCTCTGTCTCCTTCTTTGGAGAGTCAGAAATAGTATTGATTTCAACCTTAGCTGAAGATGGTGCCTCTTCAAAGTTCAGTTGTCTTATAACTCATTATATGGCCTCTTCCAGCAAGCTTGATTCTTCGTCTCCTCCAGTATTTGCAGTTTTTTTAGGCTCTGACTCTGGTGGCAGTTGGGTTTGCCCATCTTGTTGCTATTCTCTCATGATTTTCAACATTGTATAAAGCCACTTTTGTTGCATGTGAGAGTGCTTCCATCTTTCACGTTGTTCTTCATTTTTGATTGTTGGTGACTTGATTCCCTTGAGAGCACATATTTCTTCAAAAACGTCTCTCATTGAACCTTGTGATGGTTTAGAACACATCCCGCGGAGCTGCAGTTGTCTTCTTATTTGCTTGTCATTTAGCATTCCGACAGTTTCTCCGCCTGACCACCATAAGCTCCATCTTTCTTCTCACTTCCAGAAACTCATTCCATGGAATGCAAGTAATGCAAGAAAGAATTCTAAGATGTAGACATGTCGCTATAGATACTAATAAATGTACTGTAACGTCCCAAACTACTCCGTTTGGCCACGTCACTTAACATACAATTTACTTACTCATTTTGGTTTGCTTATTTTAAATCGAGCGGAAGCTAAGGTCAAGTTTCATTATGAGGAATGAAATCATATTTCCCATTACAAATTTTTCACAAATATAACATACAACCTAACGGATCTAATTTATCACACAACATAGTATTTAATGGAAGCATTGCATAGGCCCATCCATATGAATCATATAATCATCTAACCTATCGGGCTCATAGGTTGTCATAACCCGCCCGTCTAGCACCCTAAATCAACATATACAATATAGGGTCAACAACATACTTCACATATAGAAGGCTCTAAGGTCGAACGACCCGCCTTTAAAATGTTTTGCATAATGTCAAGTTATATACATCATGACTACAAAATAGGGCTAGTCTCATCCCCAATAATCATCGATTATAAACAAAAGAGAGTGATCAATGAAATAATAATACTATGAGTATTTTCAAAAGAAGAGCATGCAAAAGGATAAACACAAGCTTGTGGAGGGTTTTCTTGTGTTCACAACGCTCCTACCCAGGCCTCGACTCCTCAACCTGAAATTCATTGAATGAATGGGGTGAGTATTTAACAACATACTCAGTGGGGAACACTGTAAACAGTTATAGCTATTTTCACAAATGAAAATATAACGTATATACTTTTCTTTACTTTGTGGAGACTAGTCTCAACCCCGTAGGGTCCAAACATCATGATGCCCCTGTTAATGAACATCTTACCCCTGTAGGGATGCCCGCAGACATACTACCCCCCATGGAGGACATTAACAAGTCTATATCGATCCCGAAGGATCTCTGTATGCCCCGAAGGGTCTCATTCCTTTCACTTGGTCCGAAGACCCTTCATACTCATACAATCAAAGCACAACAATAACTATAACTTTACACGTGTTCACAGTTTAGAGTTACCCCACCTTATGAGATGCTTTAAAGTCATTTCAACCTTGAAATACTCCTTTACCGTACACAAGTTGTCCGCCTCGAACCTCAATACGTCGCCTAGCACCTTTAAATCCATTTTTCATTTTAGATGTTGAGTCATACAATTAAATCATAATTTAGACCAAACTCATGCTATACTTTGCTTTAAGGTCTTCAAACATATCCACATACACAACCATGGATATACAAGCTCATACTGTGATTTTGGACTCAAAATACACATTAAAACTCTTTGAAACATTTAATCGAACACATTACGTGCACACATTCAAGCCACATGATCATGACTCAATTTAAATCCTTTAAACCTAATATTTCAAATACAAACACCTTCATCTAAGGGCTCTAGCATATATGAAAATCATCTCCACACAACCATCACAACACCCCCAACCAAACACCAACAACTTAAGGGGAAAATAGGGTAAAAATCATATCTTTAGCAACAATGAACCATAGGAATTCAATATAACTTCACATATAGCTTCAATCGAGTAAATAAACCATATGTTTAAGATATCAAAGCATGAGGATCAATAGAATCGAAAAGCCCTAAATTTTGGATATAAACCCTGAGTTCAAAACAACAAGAAATAGAGCTTAATCATCAAGAGAGAAATGGTATGAGATTAACTTAGATGATGGATGATGATGATAGAATCCACTCCTAAAAGTTGAAGAATTTCTTGAGAGACCTTTGGGAGAAAATCGCCCAAGTGGATGTAGAAAATGAAGAGGAATGAGTGAAGTGTGGTATTTCTAGGGTGTAATTTTCGAAACAGGGCGCGACCTAGGGGGGTCACGTTTACAGGTCGCGTTTGAGTCGAAGAAAAATGGCTCTCTGAAGCTGGTGACACGCGACCAAGAGGTAGCGTTTCTCACTCGCGCTGCAGACCTCTCAAAATGCGACTTGAAGGAGGTCACGCTCAGACTGTAGATTTTTGAAAGAGCTTCGATTTGAGTACTCATGGGCCTCGTGGTTCCAACCGAGTCAAAAGTTATGACCTCCGGACGAACCCTACCCAAACTCAGCGAGACCCTCGATTTATGCTATTTTCGAAAACACATACAATACACAACTTGAACTTTTAAAACATATTTACTACTCATTTAATGCACACACCGAAATTACATAAAATTAAGGTATGGCAAATCATAAAATTAAACGCAATTACAATCATTCCTTAACACATAACTCGACATTTTAGTATTAAAAATTCAAATTGTATTATACACTCAGTATAATACCACTGTGTGCTAAGACGTATCGGCTCGAGTGGAACAACCTGCAATAAAACAACGGCATAATACAAACATACTTACATGATTAATATTCAAACAATATTAATTCAAATTCATTTCCAAAATTATAATTCATAATTTAGAAAAAGGGACGGGGTATCAGAATCTCCCCAACTTTTAAACTTTCATCCTCGAAATTAGCCTAACATTTCTGTTACATTTGGATATCGAGCTAAGATATCAACTTCTTTCTCCCAAGTGGCCTCTTCG